>CM060913.1:913279626-914606293 GCA_030737875.1 Allium sativum
CCCCAGAGTCTACGATACACCACCCAAAGCAGACATGCATGTATCTAGACTTTTCCATGTACGTATCGTTCAACGTATTCGATGCCTAACCCGCACACCTATCGTGTGCGTGCCCGAGTTCTGTGGCAGGGCTACACAAGAAACACGGAACTCGGTCAGGAGCTTTCTTCATATTTGTGCAGGCTTTCCTTTTAGAGCCTCTCACACAAATATCCATAGGGTCTGTTTTCTATGGTAGTTATGGCCCCACCTCAGCCCCTCCCTCGACTAGTAAAGACTGCAAGAGCTAAACGACAAGCCCCTAAGCAAACAATCTAAACATCCATGTGGCGTCTCCCCTCAACCACCGTCCCACGATAGTGAATGGTTAATGGTATCTTGGGTTGGATCTAAATTAACCTTAGAGGGAGGGGGGTGAATAGGGTTTATCGCAAATTTTTGCAGAGTAATTAAGTAAAAACAACATAGATAATAATCGGAATAAACGCGGAAAATAAATAACACAAAGATATACGCAGCTTCGGCAAAACCCTGCCTACTGCTGCATTCCCCAAGGTTTCTACTAGGAGTTAAAAAAATCTCTATGCTTACAATCCCCTGTAAACTTGCGACACTCGCTCCCAACTGTTCTTAACCCTATGCTCAAAACCCTGCACTGGTTTCTATCCCCAAAACCAGATTTCCCCGAATTATAAATCCCGTAATTCTTCTCTCTATTTTTGGGGACAAACTAGAAAACTCTAATTCGATTACAACTTGAATCTAAGAACAAACAATAAAAACAGATTTAAAAACAAATTCAAAAATCCTTAGGAGTTTAAATTAAATGGGTTATCCCCTTTTAAAACTAAGTTGGCCCAATCTCCTTTGTCTCTCTGGAAATAGAAATGGCAGTTGACACTTTGAGCTAGTGTTTCTGAATACTCCTCCAAATCAATTCAATGGCTTCTAAAATTGATGGTTCTCTGTATTCTTGCGTTGCCCTTGTTGTTTTATCGATTTTGGATTGTTCGATCCAAGCAACTGTCGATCTCTGGTATGTTATTTCAAATCGAATTTTTCTTTGATTTGTTTGAACTTGGATGATTATACTACTGATGAGGATTGGGTGTTTATATAGGATTAAAAATCTGATATTTTGTGCTCTGATTTCGTGAATGATTCGGTCTCGAAATATACAAAATTTTGGGGCTTGAAAACGGCTTTGAATTGTTCTTGAGCTTGCGTGATTTCTGGTATTTTTAAACCTTTCCCTTCAAACAGATTTTTCCCCCTTTGAATTTAAAAACTCGGTTTTTATTGAATAAGTCAAATCTGGAAATATTATTGTACTTATTTTTTTCTAGGAAAATGTTTGCTTAAAATTTTTAAACCGATTAAAATCTTGCCACAAATACAAAGTAAGATTTCTGGAGACCATTTAAAACATGCCAACTATGGTTGAATGATTCTAGGAAAGGAGTGTGGTTTTAGAAAATCTGGAAATAGATTGCAATGTCTCTGTCAATCCTTAAAATATTTGAATGAGTTTCTCTTGATTATGCTCGACGCCTTGGTCATACATATTTGATTTTAACACTTTAATACTGGAAATCAAATTTTCATATTTTGTTATAAAGGCCAAGCTATAATTTCTGGGATGTTGAAAAGATTTCTTTAATTGATATACTTGCATATTGAATCATACATGATGCTGCATTTATCCTAGCACACATGCTTGTTTGCACTACACTTATATTACTGGACCATCCTGAATTAAACAGATCTGTTTTGCCTGTGTGCACCATTCACCATCTTGCTACTTCACTTGACCATATTAACATATAGTTGACACATACATGTGTGCACGCTGTGTTGATATTGTTCCATGTAGACTTGTATTTGTTGTATTTGTGCGCCTCTTTATGTTGGTTGTTTGCTTACTTGACCATTATAACACATGCTGAGGCTATTTGCTCGAATATTTCTTTAATGCTCCAAAACTTGTTCATCACAGTTGACCATATGAAAAATGTACTTTGAATTTTTGGCTTGAATTGATTCATAAAAAAATGTCGTATAGAATTTAATTTCTGATGCTATAACCTTGAGTTGACACTGTACTTGTCGTGCTGCTTAAAAACATTTTGTTTTTGCACTTGTAGTTGAGTATATACAATTGTTGTTGCTTTCTTTCCTTTGAACTTTAACACCACTTGAGTTTTGTGCACACGAGTTTGAACATCTTGTTCCATGCTACTTGATCATAAGAACATGTGTATATGTATTTGAAACTGTTTACTTGTATATTGATTGCTCCATCACTTGAGAAACATGTTGTACATGCTATATCCAAAGACTGTCCCATTCTTTGTTTGTTTGAACATGTACTTGCTATGGTTCCTCATGCTGCTACACCAACTTTTCATGTATTTGTTGTACATAGTCGAGCTCCTTGAAATCTGTTTGCTGTGCTGATGCATTTATGTTCATCACCCACGTTATGCATTACTTGTCTATGCATTTATATACTGTCTTGATTAAGCTGCCATGTTGATGTTGCCATGTATGCACAGTCTTCACCATTTTATGTATACTTCCATGATTTTGATCTCTTAGTTTTGGATTGATCTGAACTTCACCATGTTGCTTGACCCTTGACCTGCAATGTTGATTCGACCATTTGCACACTGATTTGCACTGAGTCGAGAAGGTCTAGGTGGCTACTCCTCAGTTGCACACTGCTGTATTTTGATTGGCGAGGCAGTGCACATGTGTATATTTATGCACGTGTGTATATGCAGCCATCAAAATGATCTTCCTGTCTTTGTATATCAGACTGAATCAGAAAAATGATGAGAAACACACCGAAATTCTAAGGCAAATAAAATTTAAAAATAATTTTTTATTTGCTTTTATTTAATTTAATTTTTGTTGCAGTCTACTATGTGTGTTCTTCTGTATGTGACAGGTATGCAGATGGTGACAGGACTGATTGTGAAGTGCTGTGAAGGAAAGAAGATAGAAGATGGAGTGTCAGTGTGTGTGTGTATATGTAAATATACCGAGTGATGAGTGATGTATGTAATGAGGAATCTGTGTATGTGAGTGTAAGTGTTATAGAGAGGAGATGAGTACGAAATTGAATATATTGAAATGTATATCAGTGATGTATATACAAATAGTGGAGTTGTAAATCTATACTATTTAAATATTGAAATAAAATATTCTTATTCAAATAAAATACTATGTGAATATTTAAATTTCTGTACAGTTGTATTTTATTTAAATAGAAACATTATATTCCTGTCTGTTGTATAGTATAACAGTACAATTACAAACACATTCAATAATAAAATATATTTGATTGTTATCATCAAACAAAAATCATATAATTGTGTATACAACACTGTTATATACAACAATCTCCCCCTTTTGATGATGACAAACAAATAAAAGATTTTGAATTTGTTTGAACGTGAAATATATTACTCCCCCTATTTGTATGCTCCCCCTACAACTGAACTCCCCCTATATATGTGGAAAATAATGAAATTCATTCAATTGACCATTCTGCCTTTGGATATTTAATTTCCAACATTAAAATGTTCTTGAATTAAACACTCACCAATCAAAATCTTGACCATTCTCCCCTTTTGTTATCATCAAAAGGATAATAGAAATTGAAACAGTGATGAATATAAACCATAAATATAAATTCAAATTAAGAGAGAGAGAGAGAGAATTTATATCGCAAATCCCATTTAATGAAACAAAAATCATAATAATGTTTAAATCAGAAGAAAATTTTACTTTCAGAATAAATGGATTTATGATGGATTTTATAGAATGAGGAGAGTTCAATAAAAATTGAATACTTGAATATGAATTTTAAAGATTTTAAATATGCTCAAAAATGTGTTAAGTGCTTGCTAACCATGCATAGCCCAAAGGTCTTTTAAATGTGGTTAGTAGTAACTTAACTTTATGTGACAACAAGGAATTTCGCTCAATCTGAATCAGTCGCTAAACTGACCAAGACCGTTCAAAACCCTGATTGTTTTGAGAACACGAAAAATTGGAACGCAAACAGAAGAACATTTCATTGCTTATTACAACAATTCCATTAGAATACAAGAATATACAGAGTATAAATCAATATTACACATTCACTAAATATTAGAGATTACAATACATTACTACAACGGAAAAATAATATAATACACAGCTGAAAGAGATATATGGATACAGAGCTTTCCGGATATCATTCCAGCTGCAAACTAGGTTCCTGTGAATATAAATCTGCAAAACCAACACTACTAGCTGCCCGTGCGGAAAATAGGGGCACCCAGAGTTTAGGTTAAAACAATAAACCCCAGGTCAGTCATGTGACTGGTGTGAGAACTAAAACAGTTATAAATCTTTATTTTAAAGTTAGGTAAATCAAGGTACCACGCCGTATAACACGGAACGGGTTTCCTCCCAAGAATACCAGTGCGTAAAACAACAGCGTAATGCTAATTAAAGAACAATGAAGCTATTGTAAGACCCAGGTCCCATCACACAATGCAACGCAAGCCGGAGGATAGGGTTTTTATCTTATAATAGCCAAGAATGCTTGGTACGTGAAATTTCATGTTTTATTATTACTATAAGTGTATAGTGTCAAAACAATTACAAATCATAAGTATCAATCATAGACGGCATAAGTGCCCCATACCACTATGTCGCCATACTAGGCTCTACAAATAAAACCGCAAAGTCACGTATTGGAAGCTGGATTTCCATATGCAAACCGAGGCAAGGGATCGTCCTCTACCGATTCGAGACAATCTAGCCTACCATGTCTCAGGACCCAGACTCAGGTGGGCCCTTGGAGCGTCAGGGTTGGTCCACTCGATGTGTATTAAACTAAACCCTGGGCACTACGTTTCCCCACCCTATGGGGCGGAAATGAGCCAACGAATGACTCCATCGGTCCCGGATCGACCAATATAACTGAGGCGCCTCGCAACAGCAACAACCACACAGGTGAAAAGTATATAAATGCCAGCCAGTTTAAGCACTGACACCACCACCAGCTATAAGGAAACACATGCCCTCCCTGATGTCCTCTCCCGTTTCTGGTTCACAACCGAGGTGTGAGGATCGCGAATTCACGTTACACAAAGCTATGCCACACAGGTCATGCTTTGATCATCAATCACAAGACTTTGCTTTTCAACAAAAGCCTTGATCATTTGCCACTTAGGCATGCCACACAGGCAATTCACACCATGCGACTGATGTCCATGGATATAAAACCTCTGATTCCGTACGTCTCAGAGAAGGGTGAAGTAAGGGAATAAATTCCCCTTTACCAGGCAGATGTATATTTACTAGAGATCAATCAACACAGAGCAAAATCCAATGTCAGACACACAGTCCATACAAGTCCGTTCTAGGTCTGAACGAAACCGGAGGCACCTTGTACCTCGCATATCCATCGATCTCCAAATAAGTCTGGACGATCACCAACTGATTCGCTCCTCTTGGGTGTACAACCCAATCAAGATCATAAGTAATCACCCAAATGATGTGAAGACCTCCAGTCTTCGACCACCGTCTTTATCCTCCACACCACGTCGAATCAGTTATTCAGAATGGGATAAACCCAGTCTTTCTGAATTACCCGCGTAAATAATAAACAAGTGTTACACAAACACAACATACTCCTCATTCCAATTCAGAATATTCTTTTATTCAAATATTCTTATACTTTGGGAAAGGTTCTCATTAATTTTATCAAAGATAAATTCTTTAAATTTATTCTTTAATCATCTTTTGATATCAATTCAAACTAATCGGGATTAGCGAACCACACCGAAGTAATCATTTATTTTATTTCCCAATCCCAACCTGTTCATCCCATGAAGTAAAACTGGTCATACTTCATATCTAACACCACGGTGTTATCGGTAAATTCAATTACCATTTCATGTTCAAATCCAATTAAAGATTTAACTACCGCCTGGAGCAAAACTGGTGATACTCCATTCTTGACCATTTCAATCTAATTAAAGATTCTTTAAAACTCGACTTGGTTTTAATCTTCCCAAAAATCAATATCAATGATTATTTAACTTAGGAAATCACATCCTGTCCTTAACTGGGTTAAAGAACCAATGTAATTTAAAACACGATTCACTATAAACTCAAAATCACATTCCATTAATTATCGGGTAAAAGAACAAGTGTTATTTAAAACACCGTTCACAATAAACCCAAAAATCAATTCAAATTCAATTCCAATTAAATACTATTTAATTGGTACACTTCATTAAATCTAAATAAAGAGATTTAATCCTTTTCTCAACTGGGTTTAAGAACAGTGTTAATGAAGACACCATTCACGACAAACCCAAATCACATTTGATATTAAATACAAGGCTCTGAATAGAAAATATATCGACTTATATTCAATATCAAATTCTACGACCAACAAATATCGTATTGGAAATAATGATATTAATATATCTTTCAAATTCCCATGACAATATCTGTAGCATCACGAAATCCTACACCGAAATATTCTGAAGACAATTTCGATTCAAATCCGTTCCAATTCAATTATTGGAAATTCTGGTTACTTTTAAAACCATTTCAAATCCAATTTATTTATTTCAAAAATAAATTGATTTTAATTCTAGTTCAAAACTAGTTCATTTCGATAAAAATCTATTTTTATCTTTTCAATTATGGAGTTTTTCCTCCCAATTCTTCCCAAATCATTTCTTATGATTTCACACAAATTATTACTATTTTTAATAATTTTATCAAGGCCCGTACAGTCGATTTCCATTAACGGCTATCGAACTGCACTTACAGCGACCTTTTTCAAATTTGATTTGGACATAATTCCAAATCCAACCGTTAGATTTCTAATTTCTAATATTCATTAGAAAGCTCTTATCGATACGAACCCAATGGTTCCGGTTTTAGGAGAATCCGACGGTCGGATCTCCCATATTATCCATTCGAAGTAAATGGTCGAAATTCGCGAACTACCGCGGCACGGCGCGTTCTATTCAGGCCATTATATTATATATATGTATATATATATTTCGTCGATTTCCTTTTAAAACTTATTTTATAAATCGTTTTAAATTCGTTTTCAAAACGATTTCAACTTCATATTCAATTTCTAGTCAAAATTGAATATTCCACATCATCGATATACAAATGATATTATTTTCAAAATGTTAAATTTTGAAATCACTTTTTTTTCTATATTCATTATAAAAATGAATAAAATCGATATAAATATCGTTCACGTCAAAATGGCGTCAATCTAATCAACACGACTTTTATTCAACACATGAATGTTTCTTTCTATTCAACACATGAATTTATTTTCTATTCAACACATGAATTTATTTTCAATTCAACACATGAATTTATTTTCAATTCAACACATGAATTTATTTTCTAAACTGGAATGAGGCCCAATCAATTACCATATAATGTTAATTATATGTATTCTATACAACACATGTATATAATAGCAACGATAAATAATCAACTATCATCCAGAGTGCACCACAAAACTGCCTAAGCATTAAATATAAATAATTAACGCTTACACAGTCTGTCGACCAATCGATCGACATACAACTAAATAATTGGAATTAGTGTACGCCAAATATAATCCCAATACCCGTGTGGGGTTTCAAATCAACAAACACATATTTTTATTTGTGCAGTTGGGCGATGTGTAAAATTTATCGTCCCAATCAATATCAGTCAAATCAGTGTATATAAACAAATCTCCGATTTGTTTATTGCTATTTATTTTATATACACGTTAAAAATTATATTTTTAACTATAAAATATTTTATTTCATTTCACATCATATAATCAAATTTCACAACACAACAATCAAACAAACAAGTCATCCATGGTCTGTGGACGGTGGGTGTCGGGTGCTGCTAAGCACCTTCTGCATCGTAGTATATATTTCCAACTAGAAATTAAAATAAAGGTAAGGAGTTCTCACAGAGTGTTCCACTCCGCCGTGCTTTACTTTTGAATTGCTAAACTGTCTGGATCTGTTTGAAATTCTAATGCAGTCCTTGCCCCGCTGTTCACAATAAAAATTATATTTTTATTATTTCATTTCAATAAATGAAAATCGTATTTTTATTTCTTCTTCATATATTTTTACAATGCTTCTTCCTATATAAAAATTATATTTTTATATTTCTACTTCATATATAAAGATCGAATTTTTATTTGTTATATAATATAAAAATCGTACTTTTACTTCACTAAAAAAATCATATTTTTATTTCGCTACATGTATAAATATAATATTTTTATATTCTCTATTATATAAAAATCATATTTTTAATACTTCTACTTTATAAAAATCATATTTTTATTACTTCTACTTTATAAAAATCATATTTTTATTACTTCTACTTTATAAAAGTAATATTTTTATTACTTCTACTTTATAAAAATCATATTTTTATTTTCTCTTTACATATATAAAAATTGAATCTTTATAAATTAAAAATCGAATTTTTCTTCTAAACCATTTCATATAAAAAGATTATATTTTTCTTCATGATAAAAATCATTTCACATTGTACAATAAAAATCAGTTCTTTCTAAACAATAAAGATCATTTATTTATAAGCAATAGAAAATTAGTTCTTTATAAACAATAAAGATCATTTCTTTATAAACAATAAAAAAATCAGTTCTTTAAAACATTCTACATACATAAAAATCTTATTTTTAATCCTCTACATCATAGGAAAAACTAAATTTCATTTTTATAGAACCACTTACTTTATATAAATAAAATAAAGAAATAAAAGTGAATAAAACTTACAGTAGAAATCGGAGGGGAGGGACTTCATTGTCGGGCGCTGCAGAGAGGAGGGGAGGCCGGATGCGGAGGGGGAAGGAGATGGCTGGAGGGGGGTTGCGCGCAGGGGCGCGAGGTGATGGTTACGTCGGTTCGGAAGGGGGGGGGGGGGGTTCAACGCAACGGAGAAAGGAGGGGAAGGATAGAGGAGAAGGAGGAGGGCGGAAGGAAGGGAGGAGCGCTAGGGGGTGCAGCGGCGCTCCGCCCCGAGGCGGTGGCTGCTATCGCGCCCTCCTCTCTTTCTTTTTTATTTCGGTTGAAAATGAAATCGGGGGGGGGGGGGGGGGAAGGGAGGGGGCCTGAGAGGGAATAAGGGGACAGAGAGAGATTATTATTTATTTAATTTATTTTAATCCACTAAAAAGCAACTTTTTCTTTTGAACTCAGAATCGAACCCACCGCCTGTCATCCATAGCTAATTACCCCCATTCCGAACACAATGGGATATGTATCGTAAGCTGATTTGATCGTTTCGATCATTTTTCGTCAAAATCAAAATATAACTCTACATATTGAATTTGAACGCACATTTCAATTTACCGGGGCCACATACTAACTAGAAAAATTCCTGAAAAATATTTTCTAGCTTCGTATTGATGGTACGGTCCTAACAAAACTAATTTCATCGAATTCTGAGATCGTTTGAAAAATGGCCATTTTCCAGTCGATTAAAATCAACTAAAACTGCCAAAACACGTTTAACTTCGCCACGCTCACATATTGATTCGAAAAATTATGAAAATTGGAATCTATCAATAATTTGACATCACGGATCCAACAAAAGTGGTTTCGTCAAAAATTGAGGTTGCTTGCAAAATTTCCATTTTTAAGGGCCAGAATTCCATAGCGACTATTCTGAATCTTCAACAGGACGTAACTTTTGATTCCCGCTATGAAATTTCAAATTTTCAGATTCGTTGGAAAGATATTCTCAATCAGATTCAAATATTTTTGGTTTTGCTAAAATCTGGTTTATTTTGCACCCGGTACATTCACATGAAATTTGAAATCAAATTTTCAAACTACCGGGCCATTTTCAATTCCTTTTATAATTTAAAATAAATATTTATATAATAACGACGATTCAAACAAATATATACGTTCGAATTCTATTCAAAATAAATTTTTTGTCGTTATTATTTAAAATAATCATTTTAAATATTCAAAATTCATTAAAATTGCCAAAATAAAAAATTTAAATTGGCTCAGATTTTCCGGGTAGTTACACTTTATCCTCTCTAATGAGTTCCATCCATGCACAGCCCAAAGGTCTTTTAAGTGAAAATGGTAGCACATAGAGATTAAGGTAATTCACCCACACATAACCGCGAGGACTTTTAAATGGGAGTGAATACCCAGGATAAATTATATATATTTTTCTTTTTATTTTTATTTTTATTTTTATTTTTATTTTATTTCCAAGAATAATTAGAACTCCCCAAATTAAATAAATTTATGATGAATGACAGAAATATGGTAGATATAGAAGATGGTCGTGAAATAAGCTCTAATTCAAAGATATTATAAAATCCTTCCGATCATCATGAGATTTAAAATAACATCTCCTCTAGTTATGAATTATACCATAGTCACAACTCATCACAATTTCATAAATCTATTAATAATTTTGATGAGTCTTAAAACGGTTCAAATCAGTCAATAATTTCAAATTTTGAATAAATAATCAAAAAATAACTTTAAAATTGAAAATATCGATTACAAGAGGAGTTTTTGAAAATATCAATGCAAATTTGAAAATTAGTTTCAAAAATCAATTAGTAGAATATGAAATTATCTAATACTTCTAATGCTCATTGCTCCTAGACAATTTTAAAACCACTTATATATTTAATTCAAATAGTCTTTGGAATTTAAAGATATGTAAGCACTGATTTTTCAATTTATCATCCAGTCATCAAGATATTCAAACGAATCAAATCAATTTCCTTATCAGAGCAGCACAAGATCATTTCCAAAGCAAGAATCATAAGTGAAACTTTTAGAGAATTTTTTGAACAAGAACAAGAAACTGTCAATGATCAAATCTGAAGATAATTATTTGAAATCACTTGAGAAAAAGTCAAATTTTTATAATCCAAGAAATTCAACAATCAATAATGAATGATTTCAAAATCAAACAAGTAAAAAATAAAGAAAATAAAAGAAATAAAAACTAAAAAAGGAAAATAAACTAAAAAGGAAAAAAATACTAGTTCAGAGATCATACCTGACTTACCATAATCGATGTGATCCAATGAATCTCCAACTCTGAATCTATGGCTAAGGAACTTCAAATAATTCAATAAAATGGAACAGTTTGAATTTTTTAACACAATTGTTCCTAAGCCTATCCCCAATATCTAAATGTTTATAGGATCAAGTGGTCTAACAAAAATTGTTTTACCACTCTTATCTTTATTTACACCTGGTACCCAAACCTGTTTATATAACAATCCATTACTATCCACTAGCGTACCCTTTGGAACCCAAATTCGATTAGATTCATTCAAATTCATTTTGTTATTTTTTGGAATCTAAATTCGTTTAATTGAATTATTTCTAAACGATTTTTCATATCGTTCATGATTTAAAAACCCTTTGAAATTATTAGAGTTCAAAATTTCAGTTTGATCAATTTCAAAGCCATTTAAAGGATTTTTAAAATCATTAGGATTTTGTTTTTCAACTGGATCAAATCCAAAACCAAGTCCCTTTTTATTTTGAACAAAAAGTTAATTTTTTAACAACATATTCAACGATTTCTCTCCTTTAGAAAATTTAGTCAAAGCTGACTCAAGTCGTTGAATTTTAAATTTAAGATCGCTATTTTCTTTCATTAAATTTGAACAACGATTAGCGATTTTCCTCTTTTCAGCATCATTTTATTTTAAAATCAAATTTTCATTTTCAAGTGCTTTGATTTTAGCATTGGACTTAGAAATTTAAATTTCAAATTTTTTTTGCTTTTCAAAATCAAGTTTTTTAGATTCTCTAAGCTTTTCAATTTCCTTCTCAAAATCACGATTTTCGTTCTTCAAATTCATGTTTTCACTTTTAAGTAACTCAAAATCAGTTTTGAATTTCAAAAGTTCATTACTCAAAAATTGACATTTTTCGCATTCTGAAAACGGTGAATTCTTAACTTTTTCAAGTTTTCTTTCTAAACTGTTATTTTCTTGAACTAGTTTTGACCTATCAGATTTTAATTTCTTAACTTTTAGTTCAAGAGAATCAACGGTTTTTGAGAGATCGTGACACATTAAAATTAAATCTTTATAAGTAAAATTTGATACCTTGCTTGAATCCTCTTCACTACTTTCTGAATCAGATCGTGCCATAAGACACAAATTAGCTTCCTCTTCATCACTTTCAGAAACTTCTTCTCCTTCCTCGTCATCCCATGTAGCAGGAAAAGCCTTCTTCTTTCTTCTAAACTTCTTCTTCTTTTCATTTTTAAGCTGTGGGGAATTTGGTTTGATATGTCCGAGTTTCTTGCAATTGTAGCAAAACACTTCATCGTTGAACTTTCTAAACTTTCGGATTTGATAGTTTTCTTCTTTTGTGGCTTGTAATTTCCTTTGGCCCACTTCCTCAAAACCATGGCTAGCTCTTCAGCGGGATCTTCATCATCACTTTCAACTGTATTATTTAGAGCGATCGTCTTTTTCTTTGATTCAGAATTCTTTCGTTCTTCTCTTTCTTTTAACTCCATCTCGTAAGTAATCAGATTTTTGATCAACTCTTCCATGCTTATTTTATTCAGATCTTTTGATTCTTGAATCGCCGTCACCTTAGCTTCAAAATTCATCGATAGCACTCTCAATATTTTTCTGATCAATTCCACTTCGGTATAAGTTTTGCCAAGAGATTTTGCATTGTAGACTAGTGATGAGAAGCGTCCATACATCTCTTTTATATCTTCATCTTTTTGCATAGAGAAATTTTCATATTCGATGCTGAGTAGAGCGAGACGAGATTCGTTCACTTGAGATGTACCTTCGTGTGTGACCTCCAACGTATGCCATATTTCCTGTGCAGTTTCACAGTGAGAAATTCGATTAAATTTTGTTTTATCAAGAGCACAAATTAAAGCATTCATCGCTTTGGCATTAGTTGAAAATAATTTTTTATCATTAGCATCCCACCTGTCTTTTGGTTTAGGAATTACAACACCACTAATAACAATAGCGGGAGATCTATAACCTATTTCAATAATATTCCACACATCACAATCAACTGAACTCAAATAAATTTTCGTCCTAGCTTTCCAAAATGCATAATCAGTTCCATTAAACATTGGTGGCCTAACTATGGACTGACCCTCAGAAAAATCGTTATTAGACAGATTCATGACACTAGAGTTAAAATAAAATAAAATAAATACCTGCTCTGATACCACTTGTAGGATCTAAATTAACCCTAGAGGGGGGGGCGGTGAATAGGGCTTATCGCAGATTTTTGCAGAGTAATTAAATAAAAACAACACAGATAATAACCAGAATAAATGCGGAAAATAAATAACACAAAGATATACCCAGCTTCGGCAAAACTCTGCCTACTGCTGCATTCCCCAAGGTTTCTACTAGGAGTTAAACAATCTGTATGCTTACAATCCCTGTAAACTTGCGACACTCGCACCCAACTGTTCTTAACCCTACGCTCAAAACCCTACACTGGTTTTTATCCCCGAAACTAGATTTCCCTGAATTATAAATCCCGTAATTCATCTCTCTAGTTTTAGAGACAAACTAGAAAACTATAATTTGATTACAACTTGAATCTAAAAACAAATAACAAAAACAAATTTAAAAAAAATTCAAAAACCTTAGGAGTTTAAATTAAATGGGTTATCCCTTTTTAAAACTAAGTTGGCCCGGTCTCCTTTGTCTCTCTGGAAATAGAAATGGCGGCTGACACTTTGAGCTAGGGTTTATGAATACTCCTCCAAATCAATTCGATGGCTTCTGAAATTGCTGGTTCTCTGTATTCTTGCGTTCCCTTGTTGTTTTATAGATTTGGGATTGTTCGATCCAAGCAACTGTCGATCTCTGGTATGTTATTTCAAATCGAATTTTTCTTTGATTTGTTTGAACTTGGATGATTATACTACCGATGAGGATTGGGTGTTTATATAGGATTACAAATATGATGTTTTGTGCTCTGATATCGTGAATGATTCGGTCTTGAAATATACAAAATTTTAGGGCTTGAAAACGGCTTTGAATTGTTCTTGAGCTTGCGTGATTTCTGGTATTTTTAAAACTTGCCCTTTAAACCGATTTTCCCCCCTTTGAATTTAAAAACTCGGTTTTTATTAAATAAGTCAAATCTGGAAATATTCCTGTACTTATTTTTTGCCATGAAAATGTTTGCTTAAAATTTTTAAATCGATTAAAAACTTGCCACAAATACAAAGTAAGATTTCTGGAGACCATTTAACACTTGCCAACTATGGTTGAATGATTCTAGGAAAGGAGTGTGGTTTTAGAAAATATGGAAACAGATTGCAATGTCTTTGTCACTCTTTAAAATATTTGAATGAATTTCTCTTGATTATGCTCGGGCCCTTGTTCATTCATATCTGATTTTAACACTTTAATACTGGAAATCAAATTTTCATATTTTGCCATAAAGTCCAAGCTGTAATTTCTGGAATGTTGAAAAGATTTCTTTGGTTGATATACTTGCATATTGATTCATCCATGCTGATGCATTTATCCTAGCACACATGCTTGTTTGCACTACACTTATATTACTGGACCATCCAGAATTAAACTGATCTGTTTTGCTTGTGTGCACCATTCACCATCTTGCTACTTCACTTGACCATATTAACATGTAGTTGACACATACATGTGTGCACGCTGTATTGATATTGTTCCATGCAGACTTGTATTTGTGCACCTCTTTATGTTGGTTGTTTGCTTACTTGACCATTATAACGCATGCTGAGGCTATTTGCTCGAATATTGCTTTTAAGCTCCAAAACTTGTTCATCACAGTTGACCATATGAAAAATGTACTTTGAATTTTTGGCTTGAATTGATTCATAAAAAAATGCCGTATAGAATTTAATTTCTGATGCTATAACCTTGAATTGACATTGTACTTGTCGTACTACTTAGAAACATTTTGTTTTTACACTTGTAGTTGAGTACATACAATTGTTGTTGCTTGCTTTCCTTTGAACTTTAACACCACTTGACTTTTGTGCACACGAGTTTGAACACCTTGTTCCATGCTACTTGAACATGAGAACATGTGTATATGTATTTGAAACTATTTACTTGTATATTGATTGCTCCATCACTTGAGAAACATGTTGTACATGCCATGTCCAAAGACTGCCACATTCTTTATTTGTTTGAACATGTACTTGTTATGGTTCCTCATGCTGCTACACCGACTTTTCATGTATTTTGTATACATAGTCGAGCTCCTTGAAATCTATTTGCTGTGCTGATGCATTTATGTTCATCACCCACGTTATGCATTACTTGTCTATGCATTTATATACTGTCTTGATTAAGCTGCCATGTTGATGTTGCCATGTATGCACAGTCTTCACCATTTTATGTATACTGCCATGATTTTGATCTCTTAGTTTTGGACTGATCTGAACTTCACCAAGTTTCTTGACCCTTGAGCTGCAATGTTGATTCAGCCATTTGCACCGAGTAGAGAAGTTCCACGTGGCTACTCCTTAGTTGCACACTGTTGTATTTTGACTGGCGAGGCAGTGCACACGTGTATATTTATACATGTGTGTATATGCAGCCATCAGAATGATCTTCCTATCTTTGTATATCAGACTGAATAAGAAAAATGATGAGAAACGCACCATAATTCCGAGGCAAATAAATTTAAAAACAAATTTTTTATTTTCTTTTATTTAATTTTATTTTTGTTGCAGTCTACTGTGTGTGTTCTTCTGTATGTGACAGGTATGCAGATGGTGACAGGGCTGATTGTGAAGTGCTGTGAAGGCAAGGTAAGATAGAAGACGGAGTGTCAGTGTGTGTGTGTGTATGTAAATATACTGAGTGATGAGTGATGTATGTAATGAGAAATCTGTGTATATGAGTGTAAGGGTTGTAGAGAGGAGGTGAGTATGAAATTGAATATATTGAAATGTATATCAGTGACGTATATACAAATAGTGGAGTTGTAAATCTGTGTTGTTTAAATATTGAAATAAAATATTCTTATTCAAATAAATTACTATGTGAATATTTAAATTTCTATATAGTTGTATTTTATTTAAATAGAAACAATATATTCCTGTCTGTTGTATAGTATACCAGTACAGTTAGAAACACATTCAATAATAAAATATATTTGATTGTTATCGTCAAACAAAAATCATATAATTATGTATACAACACTGTTATATACAACATCTTGGGTCTAGCTCTAGTCTTTCCACATCCTCCGGGCAGCCGATGATAGGCACTCGACGACCTACTATCCTTTTTGATTCTGACCCTCCGCCTCCGTTGAGGCAGCTGCTGAATCACCTTTTCCGTCACCGCGTACAACATTCTAACTTCCAAGTTATCCTTGCAGTCAAGGCCCAACCACCTAGTTGTTACGTGCAGACCCAACCTCTGCGGGAACAGCCTTAAACATCTGCCACTACACAGAGGACTATTAGGAGAACCTTTAACATCTTAGGAAGCGGCGTGCTTCCCCTTCCAGTCCGTTGGAGCCGCCAGAAAAATCATATGAATGTGTGCTCCCCTCGTGCCTTATGACACCTAGATGATCTACCTCGTTGGGCTATTTATCCTATAATGTACAGACTGCTCCAAGCGCCTCAGTTTAATATGTCATTAGACCCTACGTTTAATCATTGATTAAGCGCTTGCGCTACCTCTCCAATTTTCTCATTTAACTTGGTTATTCTCATTCACATTAACTTCCTTTTTAAGTTTACCAAGTTACCCTTGCTTATTAATTCCATTTATAACTTAACCCATTTAAGTTTATTAATAAGCCTACAACATGTTATCCTCATAATCTATTCATTATTTCATCTTATGGTTACCATAACACGTTCCACTTAATTTATAATTAAGTACATCTTAATTCACATATACATTGGTAAGAGAATAACTCCCTAAGTATCAACCCTGAAGACCGAAATCAACATCAGATTGACACTCAGAGAATTACTCAACTCAACTAATCTCCTGTTATGTCCTAATCCCTTTCAATTCATATAACTTATGTTATCTTTATTTGTAGATTTATTCTTGCCTTTACAAATTACTTAATTTACAATTAAGTACATATTACCTTATTACATAAGTTATTTCATTTTCCCCCCATCATTCCTTATAACTTACCTTATTCCATAAGTTATAATTCCCACTTGTCCCAAGGAAAAGCCTACCTATTATCTTTCCTTTACTTATTCAAGTTCATTCATAATAGGTTATTATCATTCCCCATTTTGGCATTAATTAGGATTAACTTAACCCTTCCGACTTCTTTAACTACTTTACTTAACCCCTACTCAATTCAGCTGTTTCGTAACACCACTACAAATTTAATTAGGTTAAGTATCCCAATTTACAAATTATCCATGCTACCCATGTTACCCACTTAACCCCTTTATTATATCCATTTCAACCTTACATGTGTCGTCTTGGTTAAGTGTTCATTATTATTTATTATGTCCGTAAACACGCAAGACCTCTCACATTAGATTGTCGTTTGCGGTTGCTGGATATGCCGGGCAGTTCTAGGCAGACTTCTACCGCATCTGAATCTAACCTCGTGTCTTGAAACCATTACGGGTCCAATTTCCACCTAAGACCTCTCACACTAGATTACCATTCGCGGTTGCTGGATATGCCGGGTGGTTCCGGGCAGACTTCTACCGCAAACCAAATCTAACCTCATGTCTTAGGCATTCATAACTTTTTTCTTAACTCATGCCCAATTTAAAGTCTTGGATTATAATATATTCCAACTACCCATAATTTCTAATTCAAATTATGCTTACAATTCTAATCCAAGTTATGCCTATATTTCCATGTATACAAGTTATACCAAATTATGCCTAAACCAATTTCATAATTATCATCAATCTTATGCCAATTACTTTTATTTAAATGTTCCCTAAACCTTTCCAATTTTTTATATTTATTTCAGTTATGCCCAAATTCCAATCATCATTTTTTTCCCCAAAATTACAATTTATATTCAATTAAACGATATCCCCGTATTCCCTTTTTCATTATCGTATCCAAACTTTTCCAATTATCTCAATTTCGTTCGTGTGCATACTTAAGCAAGATTGGACTAGGCTCGAAGGTAGCCTAGTCTTAAAAATAAATAGGAAAATAGAAGGAGAAGAAAAGAATAAACATAAATTAAGACTGTAGTAATTAGCATGTTTATCAATTAATCTTTACATAAATGGGGAATGTCGAGCGATGCATATACCATTATTCAAAACTATAATTTAAACCAACTCACCTTGATTTACTTTCCAACCCTGAATAATCTTGAATCTAATCCATATCTACTCTTCCACCTCATACGCAACATAAATGTAGGTGCTTTTATTGCAAATCTGAATTCTTTTCTCTAACTTTGAAGAAGAAGAAGAAGCCTAGATTTAATCTTCATTTTATTTTTATTTTGAATATGTTTTAGAGGAGAAGAGAAAAGGGCAGAGCTTTCTCTAGTTGAAGAAGAAGAGGAAGAAGGCAGAGTTTTGGCGTCGCCTAATAAATTGTGAGGATGAAGTAACCCTAGCCACCTTATTTATAGGCATGCTAAACTAATCTAGTCCTTTAGATTTAATCTAAAACTCCATCAAATCTAACCACGTCATCCGACCAATAGGAAATGGTTGCCTTGCGAAAAGAACAAACATTAACCAATAAAAACACGCCATGTGTGCAACGTGATGCGCAACAGTAGGGGGGTGTCGACACTCCTGCTTGGGTGTCGACACATGTGTCGACACCCCCTACACGTCATATATATATATTATTTATTTATTTGAAATTTGATTTATCAATAATCAAATTTCAAATATCCTCTTTTGTTCGCGCGCAACCCTTGTTCTGAATTATGTTCATATGTATTCAACTCTTGCGATATACTAATCTTTTATATGCGAACAATTTCAAACCAATTAATATATATTTTTCCTCTTTTGACACATTCTCTCTATTTAACCCCCTTTTAACCCTTTTCATACTAAGCCACTTTTTAGCCATTCCCTTAAAAAAAATATGACGTTGGTCGGAATCGAACTCTCAACCTCTTGTATACAAGTCACATGTTCTAACCAACTGAGCTACTAAGTCTTTTGTTAACAAGACTTATGACAATGCTAGATATTATCCTTTTTCTCATTCCTCTTTTTCATGTTTTGTTACATTATTTAAATTAAAGATATCTCTTTCATTTTAAATGGTTTTCTACAAACATAGGTCTAAATTGACCAGAAAATCGCCATGAATGCAATGACGCTAATTTCGTGACCAAATTCTGGAAGCTCTCAACTCTCACTTACCCTTCTCTATCCAGTAGTCACTACTAGTCCTTGTTGTGTATTACTAGCCTATACTTTTCTTTTAAGCAAAAATCCTAAGCTTTACAATGCTTATGCATTGTATGGGAATTTTTTTTTTAAACAAGAAATCATTGTTTCCAAAAACATGTCCCACTTTTCTTTAAACCCCAATATGCACTAAATATGTTCTTTACATATTTTTCTCAAACATCAAAAATATTTTTAAGAATAAAACTTGAAAACACCTCAAACTATTTTGTCAAAACTTTTACATTTTCAAGTTCTTAAAAGTTAACAAATGGGTTAGACTCAAAGTGGGTCTCCAAAACAACTAGACTTTCCTAGACACTCCCACGAAGTTAATTCTCTCAACTATATATATTCATAATCCATTTTCCACTTTTTAACCTTTCTCTAATTTATAAGGTTTCACTACCAAACCCACTAATCTGAAATACTAACATTTCAGTTACTAACATATGAGATACATCCTCTTTTTATACCAACCATTTTGTACACTTTCCACCCAACTTACCTACGGGCCTCAAATTTCCATATTCATTCATTTAGTGTACAAAACTAATATCCCAACCCTTTCAATATTATACTCTTTTTATTTCATGGGCTCCTTAATGGATCTAGGCTTATATATAATATATTTATATTTTTCGAAAATACAAATACGTTCACTCACTATCTATACAGGCATCCTAAGCCTAAGCTATGATACCAAGTGTAACAACCCGAATTCCGACGGACCAATTTTATTTTCAAAAACCCAATCCATCAAAACCCGAGTTGGTTTGCTCTGGTATCCTGCGCTAGTCCCACGCTAGTGAATGGTTAATGGTATCTTGGGTCTAGCGCTAGTCTTTCCGCATCCTTCTGGCTGCCGATGACAAGCACTCGACGACCTACTATCCTTGTTGGTCCTAACCCTCCACCTCCGTTGAGGCAGCCGCCGAATCACCTTTTCCGTCATCGCGTACAACATTCTGACTGCCAAGTTATCCTTGCACTCAAGGGCCACCCAACTAGTAGTTACGCGCAGACCCAATCTCTGCGGGCACAGCCTTAAACATCTACCACCACACAGAGGACTACTAGGAGCACCTTTAACGTCTTAGGAAGCCGCGTGCTTCCCCTTCCAGTCCGTTGGAGCCACCAGAAAAATCAGATAAACGTACGCTCCCCTCGTGCCTTATGACACTGTGATGATCTACCTCGTTGGGCTATTCATCCTATAACGTACGGACTGCTCCAAGCGCCTCAGTTTAATATGTCATTAGACCCTACGTCTAATCATTAATTACGCACTTGCGCTACCTCTTCAGTTTTCTCATTTAACTTGGTAATTCTCATTCACATTAACTTCCTTTTTAAGTTTACCAAGTTACCCTTGCTTATTAATTCCATTTATAACTTAACCCATTTAAGTTTATTAAATAGCCTACAACATGTTATCCTCATAATCTATTCATTATTCCATCTTATGGTTAGCATAACATGTTTAACTTAATTTATAATTAAGTACATCTTAATTCACATATACATTGGTAAGAGAATAACTCCCTAAGTATCAACCCTGAAGACCGAAATTAACATCATATTGACACTCAGAGAATTACTCGAATAAACCAATCTCCTGTTATGTCCTAATCCCTTTCCATTCATATAACTTATGTTATCTTTATTTGTAGATTTATTCTTGCCTTTACAGATTACTTAATTTACAATTAAGTACATCTTACCTATTACATAAGTTATTTCATTTTCCCCCTACAATTCCTTATAACTTACCTTATTCCATAAGTTATAATTCCCACTTGTCCCTAGGACAAGCCTACCTATTATCTTTCCTTTTCTTATTCAAGTTCATTCATAATAGGTTATTATCATTCCCCGTTTTGGCATTAATTAGGATTAACTTAACCCTTCCCACTTCTTTAACTACTTTACTTTACCCTTACTTAATTCAGCTGGTTCGTAACACCACTACAGATTTAATTATGTTAAGCATTCCAATTTAACAAATTATCCATGCTACCCATGTTACCCACTTAACCCCTTTATTATATCCATGTCAACCTTACATTTGTTGTCTTGGTTAAGTGTTAATTATTATTTATTATATCCGTAAATGCGCAAGACCTCTCACATTAGATTGCCGTTTGCAGTTGTTGGATATGTCGGGTGGTTCCAGGCAGACTTCTGCCGTGTCTGAATCCAACCTCGTGTCTTGGCACCATTACGGGTCCGATTTCCACATAAGACATCTCACATTAGATTACCATTTGCGGTTGCTGGATATGCCGGGCGGTTCCGGATAGACTTCTACCGCAAACCAAATCTAACCTCGTGTCTTAGGCATTCATAATTTTTTCCTTAATTCATGCCCAATTTCAAGTCTTGGATTATAATATATTTCAATTACCCATAATTTCTAATTCAAATATGCTTACAATTCTAATCCAAGTTATGCCTATATTTCCATGTATACAAGTTATGCCTATATTTCCATGTATACAAGTTTTACCAAATTATACCCAAACCAATTTCATAATTATCATCAATCTTATGCCAATTACTTTTATTTACATGTTCCCCAAACCTTTCCAATTTTTCATATTTATTTCAATTATGCCAAAATTCCAATCATCAATTTTTTCGCAAAATTACAGCCTTCTATTCAATTAAACGATATCCCGATATTCCCTTTTTCATTATCGTATCCAAACTTTTCCGATTATCTCAATTCCGTTCGTGCCCATATTATAGTGAGATTGGACTAGGCTCGAAGGTAGCCTAGTCTTAAAAATAAATATGGAAATAGAAGGAGAAGAATAGAATAAACATAAAATTAGGACTGTAGTAATTAGCATGTTCATCAATTAACCTTTATATAAATGGGGAATGTCGAACAATGCATATATCATTATTCAAAATTATAATTTAAACCCACTCACCTTGATTTACTTTCCAACCCTGAATAATCTTGAATTTAATCCATATCTACTCTTCCACGTCATACGCAGCAAAAATCTAGGCGCTTTTATCGCAAATCTGAATTCTTTTCTCTAACTTTGAAGAAGAAGAAGAAGCCTAGATTTAATCTTCATTTTATTTTTATTTTGAATATGTTTTGGAGGAGAAGAGAAAAGGGCAGAGCTTTCTCTAGTTGAAGAAGAAGAGGAAGAAGAATAGGTTTGGAGGCAGAGTTTTGGCATCGCCTAAGAAATTGTGAGGATGAAGTAACCCTAGACACCTTATTTATAGGCATGCTAAACTAATCTAGTCCTTTAGATTTAATATAAAACTCCACCAAAGCTAACCACGTCATCCGACGATTAGGAAATGGCCGCCTTGCGAAAAGAACAAACATAAACCAGTAAAAACACGCCATGTGTGCAACATTATGCGCAGCAGCATGGGGGGTGTCAACATCCCTGCTTGGGTGTCGACACATGTGTCGACACCCCCTACACATCATATATATATTTATTTATTTATTTGAAATTTGATTTATCAATAATCAAATTTCAAATATCCTCTTTTATTCGCGCGCAACCCTTACTCTGAATTATGTTCATATGTATTCAACTCTTGCGCGTATGCTAATCTTTTATATGCAAACAATTTCAAATTTCAAACCAATTAATATATATTTTTCCTCTTTTGAAACATTCTCTCAATTAAACCCCCTTTTAACCCTTTTCATACTAAGCCACTTTTTAACCGCTTTCACACTAAGCCACTTTTTAGCTATTCCGTTAAAAAAACATATAGCGTTGGTGGGAATCGAACTCTCAACCTCTTGTATACAAGTCACATGTTCTAACCAACTGAGCTACTAAGTCTTTTGTTAACAAGACTTATGACAATGCTTGATATTATCCTTTTTCTCATTCCTTTTTTCATGTTTTGTTACATTATTTAAATTAAAGATATCTCTTTCATTTTAAATCGGTTTTCTACAAACCATAGGTTTAAATTGACCAGAAAATCGCAACGAATGCAACGTCGCTAATTTTGTGACCAAATTCTGGAAGCTTTTCAAATTTTCCTTTTTATTTCTTTTTAAATGTTCGTGTGCAATTTTAATTGCATTACATTGCATTTCTTCTCATTTCATATATTGCATGTAGTTTCTTTTATTAATCTTTTTCCTTCATTTCACCACATGAACTTATTACATGCAATTTTATTGTCATTATTTAATTTTTCTCTTAAATATATCTATGTATATAGTATATATACATATTTCCACATTTTTTATTTCATTAAAAATGCGGGATGTTACAGATAACTTATTTTACACTTTGGATTTAGTTTATGTCCTCTTTATGTTATTCTTAGTCTTCGAGTAGGATATTGCTTTAATTCGACTTCTCTAGATGTGTATCGAACTTTGACACTCAGACAAATGTGCTTTGCCTTCGATCCATTGAGCAACTTGTGACCACCGTTACCTGATTGATATGAATTTTAACATATAGCCTTCAGATAAGATTATGCAGAAAATGGTATGTATCGCATGCCCATATGGATAAGCACCATGGATCGGTACTAGCCCATTGGGTACGGACCAGTATTGGCCCATGTAATTAGTTCATTTAGGGATCATATTTTTAAATATGCTTTATCTTGGTCTTTAGGTTCCTTTTGTAAGGTTTCATCTATTTCTGGGGGTCAGACGATCTTGCTCTTTACTTAGTTTCTATGTGAATATCTTCTGAGTTCATAACCGGATTAACATGTATATACATATGTATATATCTTCTCACAACGCTTATTTTTCAAAAAAAGATTTTATAGTTCTAAATCTATAATATGAAACGACGTCATAGGGTAACACTAGGGGTGTACAAATAATTTAAGTTTTAAAAATAAACTTCATGGAAACTTGTCCAAAACTAGTAATTTAATATATGCTCAAAATAAGCCCTCATTAAAAATTTAATAACGACTACTACATAAATCAACTGCTAAATCTTAGAAAAGATATAATCAATAAAATAAGCTGGATGGATTTTAAGTTATCCATTTTGAAGCGACCCGAACTTCCCCGGTCTCCGAAGAGATGAGAAAGAACGAATTATTGTGAGGACAAGACAAAACAGAACGTAGACGGAAAAACATTTCATTGTTATTACAACAATTCCATCAGATACAAGAATATACAGAGTACAAATGAATATTATACATTCGATAAATATCAGAGGTTACAATAAATTACATAGCAGCGGAAAATAATACAAAGCACAACTGAAGGTGATTTACGGATACAAAGCTTTCCGGATATCATTCCAGCTGTAAACCAGGATCCTGTGAATATTAATTGTACAAAACCAAAACTACTAGCTGCCCATGTCGAAAATAAGGGCACCCTGAGTTTAGGTTAAAACAATAAACTCCAGGTCAGTCATGTGACTGGTATGAGAACTAAAACAGTTATTTAAAACTTTACTTTAAAAGAGAGTAATTCAAGGGACCACGCCGTATAACACGGAACGAGTTTCCTCCCAAGAATACCAGTGCATAGAATAAACAGCGCAATGCTTTTTCGAAAAATGAAGCTATTATAAGACCCAGGTCCCATCACACAATGCAACGCAAGCCGGAGGATAGGGTTTTACCTTATAACAGCCAAACATGCTTGGTACGTTTAAAACAAATTATTTGATACTATAATAAGTGTATAGTGTCAAAAGAATTTCAATCATAAATATAAATCATAGGCGGCATGAATGTCCCATACCACTATGTTGCCATACTAGTTCTACAATTAAAACCACAATACACGTATTGGAAATTGGATTTCCATCATGAGTCGAGGCAAGGGGCAAGCTCCTCTCCGCTTCGAGACACTCTAGCAAATGCCTCGGGACTACACACTCTGGGTTACCCCTGGATGCTTCAGGGCCGGTCCTCACTTATGTTAGAGGATTAGTATATCTGAACACACGTTTCCCGGTCATTACAGACCTAAAATCGAGGCGCCTCATCCAACAACCACATAGGTGAAAAGTATATAAATGTCAAGGCTGGTAAGTCACTGACACCACCAAAGCTAGAAAGAAACGTTGTGCTCTCCCTGCAGTCCTTATCCCGTTTTTGACTCATACCGAGGTGTGAGGCTCGCGAATCCACGCTATACACAAAGCTTCCACGTAGGCCGTGCTTTGATCATCAACCACAAGACTTTGCTTTTCAACAGAAGCCTTGATCCATGCAACTCAGCGTGCCACACTGGCAATTCATGCCATGCGATTGATATCTATCGATATATAACCTCTAAGCTCGTACGTCTCAGAGAAGGGCGTTAAGCAAGAGAATAAATTCTCCGCCGCCAAACAGATATATATTTAACAGAAATCAATCAACACAGACTAAAATCCAATGTCAGACACACAATTCATTTACAAGTTCGTTTTGGGTCTGAACGAAACCGGAGGCACTTTCCTCGCATATCCATCGATCTCCAAGTACGTCTGGACGACAACCAACTGATTCCCTCATCTTGGGTGTACAGCCCAATCAAGATCATCAGTAATCACCCAAACGATGTGAAGACTTTCGGTCTTCAACCACCGTCTTCATCTTCGACATATCGTCGAATCGGTTATTCAGAATGGGTATAAATCTGGACTTTCCGAACAACCCGCGTATATTAAAAACAAATGTTACACAAACACAACATACGCCTCATTCCAATTCAGCAGCCACTAACCGCAAATTAGCAAGAGAACAATTTCCCAAATATTAACCTCGAAGGCCGAAACCAACATCAGATCAATACCAGGAAACCATTCTTCTAAGCTAACCTACCGCTAGTTTCTAAATTTCATATTCTTAGGGAAAGGTTCCCATTAATTTTATCCAAAATAAATTCTTTAAATTTATTCTTTAATCTTCCTTTGGATGTCATTTCAAACCAAATTATGGTTTTCCAAACTAGTCGAGATTAGCGAACCACACCGAAGTAATTATTTGTTTTATTTCCCAATCCCAACCTATTCATCCCATGAAGAAAAACTGGTAATACTCCATATCTAATACCATGGTGTTATCGGTAAAATTAATTACCATTTCACGTTCAAATCTAATTAAAGATTTAACTATTGCTTTGGAGCAAAACTGGTGATACTCCCTTCTCGCTCAATTTCTAAATTTGATAATTTAGATTATCATTTCACATTTCAATCTAATTACAGATTCATTAAAACTCATTTTACTGGGTTAAAGAATTAATGTCATTTAAAACACAGTTCACGACAAACCCAAATCACATTCTATTTAAAACGAATTTTATAAATAGTTTTGAATTCGGTTCAAAAACATTTCAACTTCCATTTCCAATTCAAATCAAAATTGAATTTTTCCTGATAAATTCGTTTTAAAATTCATTTAAATTCAATTCAAATTTCAATTCAATTTAAATTCATTTCAAATTCGTTTTCTATTCAATTCAATTCGAATTCGTATATAATCGATATAAATATCGTTCGCGTCAAAATAGCGCATCTCTAATCAACACAGCTTTATATTTTTCAATAATCCCGTTATTCTATTCAACAAATGGATATTTATTCTATTCAATACGTGAATCTATATTTTTGCCAACACATTACTAATCTCAACGAATGAGTACCATCCACGTGTGACTATTTTTGTTATTTAATATATTTTATAAAAATTATGGTATCTATCGTTTGATTTAAAATCAGACTCCAACCGTAAATTAGTAAGAGAACGATTCCCTAAATATTAACCCCGAAGGCCGAGACCAACATCAGATCAATATCCAGGAGACCATTCATCTTATCTATTTTCCAGTCAGTTTCTAATTTCAAATATGATAAAGATGTAGATTTTATTATTAAAATATTTTGTTCAACACATGACTAATCTCAACGGATGAGTACTGTCAACACATGAACCTTTATTTTATAATGATAAAGAAGTAAATTTTATTATTAAAATATTTCGTTCAACACATGACTAATCTCAACGGATGAGTACTGTCAACACATGAACCTTTATTTTATAATATTCTTTATCTTCTAAATTGGAATGGGGCCCAATCAATACCATATAAAGTTAATTATATGGATTCCATACAACACATGTATATGATAGCAACGATAAATAATCAACCATCATCCAAAGTGCACTACACTGTATAAGCATCAAATATAGATATCTAACGCTTATAACAGCCTGTCAATCAATCGATCGACATACAACTAATTATTGGGATTAGTGTATGTCGTATTTTATCCCAATACCCGTGTGGGGTTTCAAACAATCAAACACAGATTTTATTTGTGCAGTTGGGCGATGTGTAAAATTTATCGTCCCAATCAATGTCAGTCAAATCAGTGTACATAAACAAACCGTCCGGTTTGTAAATGAATATTTATTTATTCACATTCACGTTAAAAATTATATTTTTAACGACCAAATTATTTTATTCAACCTATGAATATTCTATTCAGTTCATTTATCTAATAAAATGATATCTTTATTTTTCTAACTTGTTTTAGAAAATTTCGGCGGCATAATGGCACGATAATAGAAACGGGAAAAGGCCTAGCCTTATCCCCGGTCTAGTGAAGGCCCACGCCATTCACACATCAATCAAATCCATTCCATTTCACCAAACAATTCAATTCAAACCAAATAATCTAACCAACTACACAACCAAACAAACAAGTCCATGGTCTGTGGACGATTGTGTCGGGTGCTACTAAACACCGTCTGCATCCTAGTATATATATATATAACTAGAAAAAGAAATTTAAAGTGAGAAGTTCTCACCGATAGCTAATCCAATCATCTCGACTCTTCTTATGTAGAAAATCTTGTCTTTCTCGCCTTTTGTCACTTTCGTTGCCCGTAGCCACTACATATGTAAAAATCGAATTTTTACTTTGCTATCCAATATATAAAAATCGAATTTTTACTTCGCTATTCAATATATAAAAATCGAATTTTCACTTCGCTATTCAATATATAAAAATCAAATTTTTACTTCGCTATTCAATATATAAAAATCGAATTTTTACTTCGCTATTCAATATATAAAAATCGAATTTTTACTTCGCTGTTCAATATATAAAAATCGAATTTTTATAATCATGCTATATGGATAAAAATTCTATTTTTACAAAGATTATATATAGATAAAAATTCTATTTTTACAACGATGTTATATAGATAAAAATTCTATTTTTACAACGATGTTATATAGATAAAAATTCTATTTTTATCCCGCTATTCTTCATATAAAGATTTCGCCTTTTCAATTTCAAAAATCTAATTTTTTCTATTTTAAAAATCTAACCTTTTCTATTTTAAAAATCTTATCTTTTCTATTTTAAAAATATAATCTTTTCTATTTTAAAAATCTAATCTTTTCTATTTTAAAAATCTAATCTTTTCTATTTTAAAAGGTTCCATCACTATAAAAATCACATTTTTATTTTTCTACATATAAAAAGATGATATTTTTAACATCTATAAAATATAAAAATTATATTTTTAACCTTTCTATATTATATAAATTATATTTTTATCCTTCTCCTAATATAAAAATCACGTTTTTATTTCAACTCTATATAGATAAAGTTCACATTTTTATTTTAAAATCCAATGTAAAAATCATATTTTTAATCGCATAAGTGAATAAAAATTGAAATAAAACTCACTTGGGGTGTTAGAGTGGCGGAGGAGGCTCGGAGAAGAGCTAAAACATCTCGGGGACTGAAATGTACACTCGAAAAATAATAAAAAATTGGATTTTTAACTGGGGGAGGGGCACTGGTCGGGGTTGGTGGTCGGAAGGGCGGCGCCTGGGGTCATGGTTAGAGGTTGGGAGGTGCGGCCAAGTGTCGGTGGACGGAAACGGACTGTGGCGGCTCGATTTGGGGCGTTGGAGCATTGGGGTTCGATTCTCGAAGAGGGGGACGGGGATGGGCCGTCGGAGGAGAGGGGGAGGTGCGGTCGGAGGTGGGGAGGCCGGGGCCGAGGTGCGGCGGCGCTTAGAGGGTGGGGCGGCGGCGAAACCAAGGGCGACAAGGGGTCTTGGGTTCATGAACGACGGTTTTGAAATGAGGGGAGAGAGTGAAAGGGAATTGAGGCTATATATTAATATATATAAATATTTTATTATTATTTTTTTCTCAAAAAGGTAGCTTTTTATTTCGACCTCGAAATGAGGCCCACCGCCTGTCGTCCATAGCTAATTACCCCCATTCCAAACACAATGGTATATGTATCGTAAGCTGATTCGATCGTTTCGATCCGTTTCCGTTAAAATCAACATATAACTCTATATATTGAATTTGAACGTGTATTTCAATTTACAGAGGTCACATACGAACTCTAAAAATTCCAGAAAAATATTTTCTAACTTCGTGTTGACGATACGGTTCTAACAAAACTAGTTTCGTCGAATTCTGAGAACGTTGGAAAAATGGCCATTTTCCAGTCGATTAAAATCAACTAAAACTGGTCAAACGCGTTTTCCTATGCCACGCTCACATATTGATTCAAAAAATTATGAAATTTGGAATCGAGCAATAATTTGACATCACGGATCCAACAAAAGTGGTTTCGTCGAAATCCGAGGTCGTTTGCAAAATTCCCATTTTTAAGGGCCTGAATTCCATAGCGACTATTCAGAATTTTCAACTGGACATATCTTTTGATTCCAGCTATGAAATCTTGATTTGTCGGATTCGTTGGAAAGATATCATCCATTAGATCCTATTATTTTTGGTTTCACTAAAATCCGGATTGTTTTGCACCCGGTACATTCAATTGAAGTTTGAAATCGAATTATCAAACTACCGCGCCATTTTCAATTCTATTTATAATTGTATATAAATGTCTATATTCTAACGACGACGTATATAATATATACGTCGAATTCTATTTAAAAATAAATTTCTTGTCGATATTATTTAAAATAATTCATTTTAAATGTTCAAAATTTGCTAAAATTGCCAAAATAAAAATTTTGAACTGGCCCAGATTTTCGGGTTATTACAATCTCCCCCACTTAAAACTTTTCGTCCCCGAAAAGGAACGAAGTCGAAAGTGGTTTGATTAATCAACTCTACGTTCGATCTGGCTTCCATTCTCCAACTTTTCAGTTTCTGAGAATTTTCAAATTTTCAAAAATTTGGCTAACACCCTAAATTTTCGAAATTTTTTGCCATAATCTCCCCAACACCGGGAGCCCCGGGAAAATCCCGAAATTGCCATATAGGCCTTCTGATCTCAAAAAGAAAAAGCCAAGCGGCTAGCCAATAGGCTCATAAAATCATCATCACACAAACAAAACAGTAAATTATAGTAAACATGTACCTATTTGTCGGGCAAACAAATTTTATTCTCTGCTCTAGCCTCCTTGCTATAACCTGTTCAATGTAAGTATATGTATATGCAAGTAAATGCACAATTAGGCATAATGGTTCAAAATTATTAAACAAATAAACAAACAACTCAAACATCAATCAATTAGTGAATTTAACGTTTCAAATTCATAAATTTGATATATATATACAAAAATCACATTTTGATGCCAAATCACAACAATGAATTTATCTATATAAGTTTTGGTTCTCACACCAGTCTAATGGAAACATATAGAAATCACACCTTCGTCACTCGAATATAAATTCTGACGATGAGTACTCAACCATCAGAATCATCTTCGGGCCACTAGAGTATGATTCTATATCTATCTAGTAAATTAAAACCTCGAATATATGTTCATGACGCGTATATGCAAAATCTTTATATACCGGATTGTCCAAATCAATATAAATAAATTATTCAAATACGTGTAAAATGATTTAAACTTTAAAACAAAAGTGTTTTCATTTGAAAAATATACTCTTCACACTCGTTCTAGGATACTACTGATCCTATCTCTAACGAGTCATTCTAATTGGATATTACTAACCCAAAATCTGATGAATTCTTTCGTATGGTTCTAATGTGTCTTGTTCTCGAGCTCTGTAAACCAAAGCTCTGATACCAAATAAAGCGACCCGAACTTCCCCGGTCTCCGAAGAGATGAGAAAGAACGAATTACTGTGAGGACAAGACAAAATAGAACGTAGACGGAAGAACATTTCATTGTTATTACAACAATTCCATCAGATACAAGAATATACAGAGTATAAATGAATATTATACATTCGATAAATATCAGAGGTTACAATAAATTACATAGCAGCGGAAAATAATACAAAGCACAACTGAAGGTGATGTACGGATACAGAACTTTCCGGATATCATTCCAGCTGTAAACCAGGATCCTATGAATATAAATCTGCAAAACCAAAACTACTAGCTGCCCGTGTCGAAAATAAGGGCACCCAGAGTTTAGGTTAAAACAATAAACTCCAAGTCAGTCATGTGACTGGTGTGAGAACTAAAACAGTTATTTAAAACTTTACTTTAAAAGAGAGTAATTCAAGAGACCACGCCGTATAACACGGAACGGATTTCCTCCCAAGAATACCAGTGCATAGAATAAACAGCGCAATGCTTTTTCGAAAAATGAAGCTATTATAAGACCCAGGTCCCATCACACAATGCAACGCAAGCCGGAGGATAGGGTTTTACCTTATAACAGCCAAACATGCTTGGTACATTTAAAACAAATCATTTGATACTATAATAAGTGTATAGTGTCAAAAGAATTTCAATCATAAATATAAATAATAGGCAGCATGAATGACCCATACCACTATGTCGCCATACTAGTTCTACAATTAAAACCGCAATACACGTATTGGAAATTGGATTTCCGTCATGAGTCGAGGCAAGGGGCAAGCTCCTCTCCGCTTCGAGACACTCTAGCAAATGCCTCGGGACTACACACTCTGGGTAACCCTTAGATGCTTCAGGGCCGGTCCTCACTTACGTTAGAGGATTAGTACGCCTGAACACACGTTTCCCGGTCCTTACAGACCTAAAATCGAGGCGCCTCATCCAACAACCACATTGGTGAAAAGTATATAAATGTCAGGGCTGGTAATTCATTGACACCACCAAAGCTAGAAAGAAACGTCGTGCTCTCCCTGCAGTCCTTATCCCATTTTTGACTCATACCGAGGTGTGAGGCTTGCGAATCCACGCTATACACTAAGCTACCACGTAGGCCGTGCTTTGATCATCAACCACAAGACTTTGCTTTTCAACAGAAGCCTTGATCCATGCAACTCAGCGTGCCACACAGGCAATTCATGCCATGCGATTGATATCTATCGATATATAACCTCTAAGCTCGTACGTCTCAGAGAAGGGCGTTAAGCAAGAGAATAAATTCTCCGCCGCCAAACAGATATATATTTAACAGAAATCAATCAACATAGAATAAAATCCAATGTCAGACACACAATACATTTACAAGTTCGTTCTGGGTCTGAACGAAACCGGAGGCACTTTCCTCGCATATCCATCGATCTCCAAGTACGTATGGGCGACAACCAACTGATTCCCTCATCTTGGGTGTACAGCCCAATCAAGATCATCAGTAATCACCCAAACGATGTGAAGACTTCCGGTCTTCAACCACCGTCTTCATCTTCGACATATCGTCGAATCGGTTATTCAGAATGGGTATAAACCCGGACTTTCCGAACAACCCGCGTATATTAAAAACAAATGTTACACAAACACAACATACTCCTCATTCCAATTCAGCAGCCACTAACCGCAAATTAGCAAGAGAACAATTTCCCAAATATTAACCCCGAAGGCCGAAACCAACATCAGATCAATACCAGGAAACCATTCTTCTTAGCTAACCTACCGCTAGTTTCTAAATTTCATATTCTTAGGGAAAGGTTCCCATTAATTTTATCCAAGATAAATTCTTTAAATTTATTCTTTAATCTTCCTTTGGATGTCATTTCAAACCAAATTATGGTTTTCCAAACTAGTCGAGATTAGCGAACCACACCGAAGTAATTATTTATTTATTTTATTTCCCAGACCCATCCTATTCTTCCCATGAAGAAAAACTGGTAATACTCCATATCTAATACCATGGTGTTATCGGTAAAATTAATTACCATTTCACGTTCAAATCTAATTAAAGATTTAACTATCGCTTTGGAGCAAAACTGGTGATACTCCCTTCCCGCTCAATTTCTAAATTTGATAATTTAGATTATCATTTCACATTTCAATCTAATTACGGATTCATTAAAACTCCTTTTACTGGGTTAAAGAACTAATGTCATTTAAAACACAGTTCACGACAAACCCAAATCACATTCTATTTAAAACGAATTTTATAAATAGTTTTGAATTCGGTTCAAAAACATTTCAACTTCCATTTCCAATTCAAATCAAAATTGAATTTTTCCTGATAAATTTGTTTTAAAATTCATTTAAATTCAATTCAAATTTCAATTCAATTTGAATTCATTTCAAATTCGTTTTCTATTCAATTCAATTCGAATTCGTATATAATCGATATAAATATCGTTCGCATCAAAATAGCGCATCTCTAATCAACACGGCTTTATATTTTTCAATAATCCCGTTATTCTATTTAACAAATGGATATTTATTCTATTCAATAAGTGAATCTTTATTTTTGCCAACACATAACTAATCTCAACGAATGAGTACCGTCCACGTGTGACTATTTTTGTTATTTAATATATTTTATAAAAATTATGGTATCAATCGTTTGATTTAAAATCAGACTCCAACCGTAAATTAGTAAGAGAACGATTCCCTAAATATTAACCCCGAAGGCCGAGACCAACATCAGATCAATATCCAGGAGACCACTCATCTTATCTATTTTCTAGTCAGTTTCTAATTTCAAATATGATAAAGATGTAGATTTTATTATTAAAATGTTTCGTTCAACACATGATTAATCTCAACGGATGAGTACTGTCAACACATGAACCTTTATTTTATAATGATAAAGATGTAAATTTTATTATTAAAATATTTCGTTCAACACATGATTAATCTCAACGGATGAGTACTGTCAACACATGAACCTTTATTTTATAATATTCTTTATCTTCTAAATTGGAATGGGGCCCAATCAATACCATATAAAGTTAATTTTATGAATTCCATACAACACATGTATATGATAGCAACGATAAATAATCAACCATCATCCAAAGTGCACTACACTGTATAAGCATCAAATATAGATATCTAACGCTTATAACAGCCTGTCAATCAATCGATCGACATACAACTAATTATTGGGATTAATGTATGCCGTATTTTATCCCAATACCCGTGTGGGGTTTCAAACAATCAAACACAGATTTTATTTGTGCAGTTGGGCTATGTGTAAAATTTATCGTCCCAATCAATGTCAGTCAAATCAGTGTACATAAACAAACTGTCCGGTTTGTAAATGAATATTTATTTATTCACATTCACGTTAAAAATTATATTTTTAACGACCAAATTATTTTATTCAACCTATGAATATTCTATTCAGTTCATTTATCAAATAAAATGATATCTTTATTTTTCTAACTTGTTTTAGAAAATTTCGGCAGCATAACGGCACGATACTAGAAACGAGACAAGGCCTAGCCTTATCCCCGGTCTAGTGAAGGCCCACGCCATTCACACATCAATCAAATCCATTCCATTTCACCAAACAATTCAATTCAAACCAAATAATCTAACCAACTACACAACCAAACAAACAAGTCCATGGTCTGTGGACGATTGTTCGGGTGCTACTAAACACCGTTTGCATCCTAGTATATATATATATATATATATATATATATAACTAGAAAAAGAAATTTAAAGTGAGAAGTTCTCACCGATAGCTAATCCAATCATCTCGACTCTTCTTATGTAGAAAATCTTGTCGTTCTCGCCTTTTGTCACTTTCGTTGCCCGTAGCCACTACATATGTAAAAATCGAATTTTTAATTTGCTATCCAAATATAAAAATCGAATTTTTACTTCGCTATTCAATATATAAAAATCGAATTTTCACTTCGCTATTCAATATATAAAAATCGAATTTTCACTTCGCTATTCAATATATAAAAATCGAATTTTTACTTCGCTATTCAATATATAAAAATCGAATTTTTACTTCGCTATTCAATATATAAAAATCGAATTTTTACTTCGCTATTCAATATATAAAAATCAAAATTTTATAATCACGCTATATGGATAAAAATTCTATTTTTACAACGATGGTATATAGATAAAAATTCTATTCTTACAACGATGTTATATAGATAAAAATTCTATTTTTACAACGATGTTATATAGATAAAAAATTCTATTTTTACAACGATGTTATATAGATAAAAATTCTATTTTTATCCCGTTATTCTTCATATAAAGATTTCGCCTTTTCTATTTTAAAAATCTAATCTTTTCTATTTTAAAAATCTAATCTTTTCTATTTTAAAAATCCAATCTTTTCTATTTTAAAAATCTAATCTTTTCTATTTTAAATGGTTCCATCACTATAAAAATCACATTTTTATTTTGCTACATATAAAAAGATGATATTTTTACCATCTATAAAATATAAAAATTATATTTTTAACCTTTCTATATTATAAAAATTATATTTTTATCCTTCTCCTAATATAAAAATCACGTTTTTATTTCAACTCTATATAGATAAAGATCACATTTTTATTTTAAAATCCAATGTAAAAATCATATTTTTAATCGCACAAGTGAATAAAAATTGAAATAAAACTCACTTGGGGTGTCAGAGTGGCGGAGGAGGCTCGGAGAAGAGCTAAAACACCTCGGGGACTGAAATGTACACTCGAAAAATAGTAAAAATTGGATTTTTAACTGGGGGAGGGGCCCACTGGTCGGGGTTGGTGGTCGGAAGGGCGGCGCCTGGGGTCGGGGTTGGAGGTAGGGAGGTGCGACCAAGTGTGGGTGGACGGAAACGGACTGTGGCGGCTCGATTTGGGGTGTTGGAGCATTGGGGTTCGATTCTCGAAGAGGGGGACGGGGATGGGCCGTCGGAGGAGAGGGGTAGGTGCGGTCGGAGGTGGGGAGGCTGGGGCTGAGGTGCGGCGGCACCTAGAGGTTGGGGCGGCGGTGAAACCAAGGGCGACGGGGGGTCTTGGGTTCGTGAACGACGGTTTTGAAATGAGGGGAGAGAGAGAAAGGAATTGAGGCCATATATTTACATATTTTTTATTATTATTTTTTTCTCAAAAAGGTAGCTTTTTATTTCGACCTCGAAACGAGGCCCACCGCCTGTCGTCCATAGCTAACTACCCCCATTCCGAACACAATGGGATATGTATCGTAAGCTGATTCGATCGTTTCGATCAGTTTCCGTTAAAATCAACATATAACTCTATATATTGAATTTGAACGCGTATTTCAATTTACAGAGGTCACATACGAACTCTAAAAATTCCAGAAAAATATTTTCTAGATTCGTGTTGACGATACGGTTCTAACAAAACTAGTTTCGTCGAATTCTGAGACCGTTGGTAAAATGGCCATTTTCCAGTCGATTAAAATCAACTAAAACTGGTCAAACGCGTTTTCCTATGCCACGCTCACATATTGATTCGAAAAATTATGAAATTTGGAATCTAGCAATAATTTGACATTACAGATCCAACAAAAGTGGTTTCGTCGAAATCCGAGGTCGTTTGCAAAATTCTCATTTTTAAGGGCCTGAATTCCATAGCGACTATTCAGAATTTTCAACTGGACATATCTTTTGATTCCCGCTATGAAATCTTGATTTGTCGGATTCGTTGGAAAGATATCATCCATTAGATCCTATTATTTTTAGTTTCACTAAAATCCGGATTGTTTTACACCCGGTACATTCAATTGAAGTTTGAAATCGAATTATCGAACTACCGCGCCATTTTCAATTCTTTTTATAATTATATATAAATTTTTATATTCTAACGATGACGTATATAATATATACGTCGAATTCTATTTAAAAATAATTTTCTCGTCGATATTATTTAAAATAATTCATTTTAAATGTTCAAAATTTGCTAAAATTGCCAAATTAAAAATTTTAAACTGGCCCAGATTTTCGGGTTATTACACATTTAAAAAGAGATTTCAAATGCTCACATATATTTTAATGAATAACTACGTTTTCATTAAATTTATATGGAAATATATCAATATTCACGTATGGTAGTGTGTTAGTTTGAATCTATTAATTAAAATTTATTTTCATTTAAATTAATATGTTTATTAATTGAAACAATAATTGGAAATTTATAAATATTTACTATTATTTTTCTATTAGTGCACTGTATTTCCATTGCATTTACATGGAAGTATATTATTGTTCAAATGGTGATATACTAAGATGATTCTATCAATTAAAAATTATGTTTATTTTAGATTTAATATTTAAAAAACTCAGTAATGTGGGAGAAATAATAAATGGTAAATATTCACTATTACTTTCTGTTAATGTAGTGTAATACATAATGATTTTTAGTCTTTCCAGAAGTAATAAGATATATTATATATCATATATCATATATTATATTAATATACCAATTCATTCATATTTATTGCCATAGTAGATATGATAGGTCTGTAAATAAGTATATCAATTAGTGTCATTTTTTTGGATAAGATTTCAAATTTAATCTTATTTATAATCTAAGTTCTCACAACTCTCTCTCTCTCTATATAGGTGGGTGTATGTGTGTGTATAAATATACAAAGTGCTTGTTTCTTTAGAAGTACTAAATTGAACACAAAGGTAAATAAAGGTATAACAAGAAAAAAAATATTCAATGGAGAAATTTCCCATTATTAACATGGAGAACCTTAACGGAGGGGAGAAAGGAGCATCAATGAAAGTTCTTCAAGACGCATGTGAGAATTGGGGTTTCTTTGAGGTGATTTCATCGTTATTTGGTAGATAAATTATATGCATTGTTATCAAATATGCGTCTTAATGTATTTTTATTTATTAACATCATTAGGTAGTGAATCATGGAATTTCGACCGAGCTATTGGATAAGGTAGAGTTGATGAATAAATTGCATTACGAGAACTGCATGAAGCAGAGGTTCGTGGAATTTGCTAAACAAGCAATTGAAAAGGGCGAAGAAGTAGATACTAGCAATATGGATTGGGAAAGTACATTCTTCATAAAGCATCTTCCAGAGTCTAATATTTTAGAAATACCCGACCTTCAAGATGAATACAGGTATATTATATAATTTAGATGGTACAAGTGGTCTAATAATTAACCAAAAAACAGATTATTCTAAAAAATTACATTTTTATTTTAGGAAAGTGATGAAGGAATTTGCATTGGAGTTAGAAAAACTAGCAGAAACATTGCTCGACTTACTATGCGAAAATTTAGGACTGGAAAAAGGATATCTGACATGTGCACTACAAGGATCAAAAGGTCCAACTTTTGGGACAAAAGTAAGCAATTATCCACCATGTCCAGATCCAGAACAATTTTTTGGACTTAGAGCACATACTGATGCTGGTGGCATCATATTGTTGTTACAAGATGACAAAGTTTGTGGCTTGCAATTGTTAAAAGATGGAGCTTGGATCGATGTTCCTCCAATGCGCCATTCTATCGTGGTCAATCTAGGAGACCAAATAGAGGTATATTTTTCTGACTCCATATCTTCTCTTTTTTTGTGATATTTTTTATCTACATGATTAACAACTTATCAATTTGTTTCGAACTTGGAATATTGTGAAACCGATTCTTCTTTACATTTTTTTATTTGCTATGGAATATGATTATGAGGGTATGCATTCGATCCTTTATTTATGAGATAACATATTATGCACTTCACAACACATTTGATTGTTGGAAGATAACTCCTGGGTTTTTTTATTCAAGTAAATACCAATTTAGGATAGAGACTTAACAATTTTCATATAGACACACACACACACACATATATATATATATATACACATATACATATACATATATATATATATATATATACACACACAAACATATATATATGTAACTGATTAAACATCTCCAGAAAGGCATGCTAAGAGCTTACCATGTGCATATGCTAAGATTATCCACTTATGTGGTGTTCGCGGAATAAGCTAGGTGTATTAGGGGGTTTTACGACTCTGGTCGGTTTCCCCCTAAACAAATTCAAAAAAAAAAAAATATCAAACCATTATAATTATCAATCAGAATAACAATTGTTTGATGTTTGTTGTACATGAAAAAGGTAAAGTCAAATTTAGTTAAAAATTTATATATTTTGATAATTCCAAGGCATTGTTAATGATATGATGCAGGTAATTACTAATGGTAAGTACAAAAGTGTGATGCATCGTGTTGTTGCACCAACCAATGGAACAAGAATGTCAATTGCTTCATTCTACAATCCTGGTAGTGATGCTGTGATATATCCAACACCATCCTTAGTCGAAAAGGAGGAAGGGAAGCCAACACAAATTTATCCAAAATTTATGTTCGAGGATTACATGAATTATTATCTTACTGTGAAGTTTCAAGATAAGGAACCACGGTTTGAAGCCATGAAGACTAAGGAAGTTGTGGTTGCATAAATGGTCCAGATAAATTGGAGCATGTGATATAAGAAAATAAATAATATTAAAATAATGTTTTCTTTATAGGTCATCATGTAACTATGAATTATATAATAAAGGTGATATAATATATAATGTATCGCATGATTTCTCTTATTTAAATTCCATACTTTGCTACTTCTTATTCAACTAGACACACTTCTTTGGAATAGCATGGTGGAGAACTATTATAGTTGTTCCATACAAAATTTTCATTCAATTTACCATCCCAATTTATGATACTTTTACAATTTCTATTTGTATATTGATGGTGGTTACAGTATAAAACCACTAATATGTGCTAAAATGATTTCAAGCTATCGTTTATAAAGAGATTCACATGCTTACCATCTTTTTGAGTAAAAATTGTATTTCCATCATATTTACATAGCAATATACTAGTATTCATAAATGGTGATTTGCCAGCAATATTTGAAATTTATCTTTATTTTAGGTATATTATTTTGCTAACCCTCTTAATGAGTGAAAAATGACAAATATTTTAGATAATATTTGAAATTTATCGTATTTCGGTTTATTCACATCAAAATATGTTTTTATTTGACATTTGAATATTTTATTTATGTATTTTTTAGTTAAATGATAAAATATTTAGTTTTTCATGCATCTGTAAATAACATTCGTATATTTATAGTTATATATATATATATATGCATACATGCGAGCTTGGTGAAGATGCATACACATATACATCCTTACATACGCCTACATGTATACATACGTATCTACAAACATACATAATTACATACATGTAGATATATGTATGTAATGTACAACAGAACGTAAACATACACCTATTGGACATTTGATAACAATAATTGATTGTGAAATAAAAACAAAACCGAAAACTAGGTTGAAGGCCTTCTCATTTCAACATAACAAGTTTGTACTTTTGAATAATTAGTTTTAGGATAACTACATGAAAATGATAATTTGATTTATCTTTATAAGTTATATAAAGAAAAGAAAATTTCATTTATCATTATTTGTGTATAACAAAAAATGGTAAATTAAATTTATTTTTTCTTTAAAATGTCCTTAATGCATGTTTTTATAGACTTTATAGTAGCTATTTGAGTGAAATTTCCAAAACAAAAGGCATGGGTTAAACGTCCTTTCTACCTTCGAATTCATTTTTTGTCTTCTTTCCCAAATATTCATTGTTAACATATTCTCATTAGCATATTAACAAATGTCTGCAGCAGTAGCCAAGCGGTTAAGGACTTTGTGTCGTGGTAATAGTGGTGTGGGTTCAAAACCCGAAAACGTCTCTTTCCCTCCTGAACAAATTCAAAAAAAAAAAAAAATCATCTCACAATGCATACCTTTCCATAAAAAAGTTTTTGTAGTTCTAAATTTATAACATGAAATTTCATCATATGATAACACTTGGGATTTATAAATAATTTAAGTTTTCTATACAAACTTCATGGAAACTTGTCTATTATATTATATGAAAGCACAATCTTCCCTCAAAGTCCCTTCAGTTCCACTTTTATTAAAAAAACATGATGGTGCCAGCTGTCCCACGCATACGATCATTCGGCCCCAATTTCGTCAAGAATAGAATACCACACTTTCCAACAATCGTTGGTCTTCTTCCATTTACGCGTTTCCGGTTACCGTATACATCATCAATAACTCCCCTTCTCTTCTGTTTTTAGTTTTTACTCACAGGTCTCTTTTACCCAAAAATTGCTCCCTTCCCCTTCTCATCTTACCCACGGATCTATTAAACTTGAAAATCGCTCCTCTCCCCTTCTCTAATTTCTACGCCACAACCACCGGCCCTCACAGTTTCGAACTATCTAGCCGTTTTTTGGACCCATTCTTCCCTTTTGTCTCAATTCTGGTGGCTACTTCTCTCTACCTTCAACCGACACCTACTTACGAGACCGCATCGCCAATCACGTTCTCTCTTTGCCTCGGCTATCCTCTTCCTCCACCCTGCGACAGGTACAAATATTTCTTCTCCCAATTTACCCAATGTCGTTTATATTTTTTAACTCACTTATTAATTTTTTCCTCGTTTTTGTATATTTTTGCTTCGTAGTGGATATTGCTTTATTTAGCAGCTGAGTTATTTGCCACATTTCAATAGTACAATTCCTGATAATTTTAACTACCATATTTTGTTTTCAGTTTGGTTCTTGATTCCGGTTTTAGCTTAAAAATATGTTTGGGGAGATTTTGAATACAAAGTAAACAAATATATTTTTTGGTTGCATAACCATTTTTTTGAATTATCAACCGTGTTGGCTTTGCAAACGTAAAAGTCTTAAGAAATATAGGTTTAAACCACTCCTTACGCAATCGTTCTTTTCCAACTATGCATATCATGAGCATTGAGCATGGAATGCTATAATTAGACCAGCTCCTCTCCACCGCATCTCGCTGCATCCCATGTACAGCCTTAAGGTTTAGCATGCTTAATTTTCCTTCACTATACATAAATACTAGTGTGTAACCCGTGCGTTGCATATGACAATATTTCAGAAATAGTATTTACTATTTAAACGTTCAAATGAGAACTTTATTATGTAGTATATGATAAATTTTGATATGAAATACATAAACTATTTATTATTATTGTTATTGTTGTCGTTTATGTGTAATTTTATATTATGTAGCTTACACAAACAATATGTATGTGTGTGTATTTGAGAATTTTTAAAATTATTTTGTTAATATAGGTATACATGTTGAAATTGATGTGTGACAACCCGAATTCCGACAGACCGAATGTTTTTTCAAAAACTCCAATCCGTCGAAACTCGGATTGAGTTGCTCTGGTATCCTGCAGAAAAGATAGAGACATAAAATATGTCAGAGCTAAGAAAATATCTCACAGCGGAACGGATAAAATATAGCATAATCAAAATATAGCCTTACCGTATTAATAATATTGCCTAACCAGTATCCGAGGCTATCCTGTCTCTGCCACAAATCTAACCTGTGAGTATGTTATGAGGAGGGGGTCAGAGCACAAGTTCTGGTGACTGAATTTAAACTATACACTTTGGATAATCCTACATATACCGTTCAATCATATTATCTTATTTATTAGGTTACTTGAGTTAACATCACTCAAGGCTTACACACACATCGCACCCATTTACTTCCCAATGGATTAACCTAATACAGTATATGTGTAGCTACCACTAATATTGAGGTACACCCCATGGTACCCCACCCACACGTCTCCACCGCAATGCCATCGGAATGCCCGCAGTCCCTTATCCTATGCCGGAATGACGTACGGATCTCTATATAAACATATTACAATCAGCATATATCTGCCATCACTACGCTACGTAAGCGTACGGACTGCTAACCTCGATCGAACCAGATCTCATACCGGAGTAATGCCCTCAAGTCTACGATACACCACCCAAAGAAGATATGCATGTGTCTAGACTGTCCCTCGTACATACTGTTAATTGTAGCTCGATGCCTCAATCACACGTCCTCTAATGTGCACCGAGTTCCGTGGCAGAGCGACACAAGAAACATGAAACTCGATCGGCAGCTTTTCCATATCTGTACAGGCCCGTCTTTAAAGAGCCTCTATATATAGATATACATAGGATCTGTTTTCATGGTGGCTATGGTCCCACCTCGGCCCCTCCCTCAACTAGTAAAGACTACAAGAGCTAAGCGACTGCCCTTACACAAATAATCTAAACATCCATGTGGCATCTCCCCTCAACCCTTAACCTAGATAGTGAAGGGTGAAATGGTATCCTAGGTTTAGCTCTAGTCTTTCCGCATCCCACTGGCTGTCGATGACAGGTATCCGACGGTCTACTATCCTTGTTGGTCGTGACCCTCTGACTCCTTGTAAGGCAACCGCCGAACCACCTTGGTGTCACCACGTCACATCATTCTGACTGCATAGCAACATCTGCAGTCAAGGCCCACCCACCTGGTAGTTACGCGCTGACCCAACCTCTGCGATCATAGCCTAAGACTTCTGTCACCGCACAGAGGACTACTAGGAGCCCCTTACATACCTCAGGAAGCCGCGTGCTTCCCCTTCCAGTCCTTTGGAGCCGTCAGAAAAATCAGATGAATGTGCGCTCCCCTCGTACCTTATAACGCCTCGATGATCTACCCCGTTGGGTTATTCACCTTCAACCGTACGGACTGGTCTAAGCGCCTTACTTTAGCATATTGTTAGACCCTATGTTTAAACATTCTTTTACGCGCTTGTCTCCCCGCATCAGGTTTCCAGTTAACTTGATTATTCCAATTCATATTGAATTCTTATTCAATTACCGAGTTTCTCTGGCTTATTAATTTCAGTCATACAACTTAATCCATTTAAATTTATTAATAAGCCCACAACATGTTATTCTCTAGATTGTGGCCCAAGGTCGGTAATACACAACCCCTTGTTGATTTCACCATTACAATAACATGTTTTACTTAATATGTAATTAAGTATATCCAATTCACATGTTTTCTAGTTAACATGTCACTTACCATTTATGATTAAATATAACTTATTTCATTTCATAAGTTTTCCTCATTCTTTCTCATTTAATCATAATTCCATTTTACATTGTCAATACAACTTATCGTTGTTTACTTATTAACTTAGTTCTATTAACTAAGGCTCATTAATAAGTTTCTCTACCCGTTTATTATAACCTATGTTATAATTTTCTCTTGTCCCTAGGACAAGCCTAACCATTCTTATCAATGGGTATCAGACTTCCAAGCTTACAGGTTATTTAATTTATAATCAAGTGCAACTTCTTATATTTCATATATTTTCCCCTTTTTCTCAACTAGTTTCCGGCTTTCCCCATTACTGATTACTTAATTTACAATTAGGTGCCCCTTAACACCTTTCACCAGTTATCCCATTTCCTTATTAGTTTATTATAACCTAAGTTATAATCTTCACTTGTCCCTAGGACAAGTCTAACTATTATGCAACATTCTCATTAATGTTATTTATTTATAATTGGTGATTATCATTCCTACAAGTTATGCTTAACCAAAAAAGTGTCTTTAATTATATAACTTTATTATTTCTACAGATTATGTATACCACTAGGTGTCTTTAATTACATAACCTTATCGGGCTAAGTTTGCGGGCCTATATGTAAATATTACCCACCCACCCCCCTTTAGATTTGCTTAGCCCACCCACTGTCCAACCAATTTTACTTAACCCTAACTTTAGTTCATATTCTTACAATCCTTATGTATTAGATTAGGTTAAGTAGTCCAATTCATTACCATGTCCATTTATGGTTTATAATGGGCTAGACATCCCACATTAGGCCTATAACTTGTGGATGCTGGATATGCAGGTCGGGTCCGGGCAGACTTCTTCCACAAGTTGGGCATAATTTCGTGTCATCGCCCGTCTCGTATTTGCGCACTTAGACCTCTCACATTAGGTTCAACATTAGTGGCTGCTGGATATGCTAGTCGGGTCTGGACGAACTTCCACCGCTAATGCAACCTAACCTCGTGTCATAAGTGCAATTACAATTTCTAATTATAATCCCAAGCATTCATTATTAATCAGTTATTTAAGCCTATGCCTTTATAGGTGTTAACGCCCATTTTCCCAATTATATTCATGATTGGTTATACATCTAAATTCATATTATTCGAATTATGCTAATTCATATTTTACATATGATCCCATTTGCGTCCAAATCATTTTTCTATACTTATGATCCAATTTAAGATCTTTAAACATAATTTGGTCGATGCCTCAAACCCATATTTATTTAATTCTATGTTAACATGGATCCATATAATCATACACTTACTCCAGTTATTCCCTGCATATAATTAGGACAAATTTACATGTAAACTTTTTAGCACTCCAACAAATACAATATATGAATTTTTCCCACATGTACAAATTAATATTATAACATGTAAACATTCAAACATTTCAACTGATTCAATATATGAATTATTCATATTAACAATTTGATGTTATATCATGCTAATCATTCCCACAATTTAATAGATTAAACACATGAATTTCCTGATCTATTCATATTAACGTCTCAACTTGTTATAACAACAATTTAGAATTAAACTGGCAATTTCACAATTTATAAAAAGGGGAATGCTAAACGATAGTTATAACATTATCTAAAGGCTATTGTTTAAACCCTTTCACCTTTCATGAATTTTGGATCTAGTCTCGTTTCAGCATCCATCATTTTTCCCTTAATCGGATTTACAACCTATCGATCATGAATTTATTATTTTCATTAAAAGAGGGAAGGGAAAAAAGAATAAGAATTAGAATGTATTATACTAGAATTTTACCTTGCTTTCATGATTTTGCTCAATCTTTTATTAACGTTAATTCCCTCTTCCAGATCTGAATTCATAATTCTCCTAGGCTAATATTTTATTTTTCAGAATAGATTTGAGAAGAGAGAGAGAGAGAGAAAGTAATGGCAGTGCTCCAGTGTAGCCGCCAAATTATGAGGGTTAGGTTAGGTCTAGGGTCTTATTTATAGGAATATGTAGCAACCAGGATCCTCAGATTTGCCTAAAAGCCATTCGAACTGTCAAAATATCACAAAACCCTAATCTTCCAAAATTTGCCGCAAGTGGATAGACCCACCCTTGAGGGGGTCGACCGCCATGTCGACCCACCCTTGAGGGTGTCGACCCACATGGGCAGGAAATCTGCCGCCTTCTGAAATTTTGAATTTCGAACTGATTTTCGAATTTCTGGACCGATTTTGAGTTTCTAAACCTTATATATATATATATATATATATATATATGTATGTATGTATGTATGCATGTATGTATATTGTGCGTACACAAACTTCAAACCTTAATAACTTCTTTATACGCTGTCCGGTTTACGCAAACCAGGTGTCGATTTTGACCAGAATTTCGAGATAGACGCAATGGCGCAGTCCGTTTTACTTAATTTTGAATATTTAATTAAGTTATTCTTATTTTATTGTCTTACACTAAAAATACGGGGTGTTACATTCTCCCACCCTTAGGAAATTTCTTCCCTGATTTTTGATAAGGGTAAAATAAATTAATCCCTCGCATAATATACATTATACATCCATCATGTGTGCATCCAATTTTTGCAAACATTGTGCACTTGTGCAAAGTGAAATACAACATCATAATGCATGTATGCCTAAGCGATACCTCCTATGTGTATGAAAATTTTCAAAAATCCTTTTAAAATATGATGATCACATCCTAAATATACTGGCTGTTCTATATGAATGCAATATTTTGAAAATCAAAATGTTTTTTCATCTAAATTTTCCTACATTCTTACTGAGTAAGAGCATAGTTCTTCCAATTCTTGCATCCATAATCCTACCAAACAACTTTATTTTTCGAATTTCAGAAAAATCTGATTTTTCTAAATTTGATTTCTTATGTTACAAAAAGGTGAAAAACTGAAAACTCCGCATCTTCCATTTTTCTTTTTTAGCCTTTTTCTAATCGTACTTGGATTTTTATGTAACTATTTATAAAGATTTCCTATTTTCCTATCCAAGCAAAGTCCACATAAGGAAATTTTCTTTGTTACTGATTTTCTTTTTTATCTTATCTTGGAAATTTTTATTCCTATCCATCTTTTCTCATAATTTTCCATTTTTGTTACTTTACTAAATTTTCTGTTTTCTTCTTAGTTGTACCTTTTCTCTTTTCTTAGCTTATTTAGTCATTCGATCTTAGTTTAAATTTAAATAAGCCTTCTAGTCTTTCAACTAAAACAGGAGAACATACACCTTTACATAGCCACTACTAAGGGCTAAAAACAGGAGAACAGACACCTTCACACAGCCACTACTAAGGGCCAAGAATCTCGGGACTATGTCCTCCCCTCAGACAGAAAAGTCCAAACTATGGGTTCTACGATAGGTTTAGGTGTTACCCAAACTACCTAGTAAAATAACGGAACGATCCCAAAAGAAATGCGATAACGGGTTTTACCCCTAACATGAAAATTAGCAACAGGATCTAAACGCTTACTTTCCCTTTTCTATCTAGTAGTCGCTACTAGTCCTAGCTGTGTTCCAACAATTATTTCAAGCAACATCCTAGGCTTTCCTATGCTTACGCATTTTACGGGAACTCACTATTATTCCAAGATAATTCTCGCTGTTTACTTTATAGTCTCAAAATTTTTTCCGTCTTTCCTAGGCACTAATTCTTACCTACTCCATACTTTTTTTTAAAACATGGTTTGGCCCTTTTCCTTCCAAAAATAAAAAGTGTCAAAACTTTATTTTCTTCACGAAACTTTCATTTTCCAAACCATAAAAACATGCCATCTTAAAAGAAAATGTAAATCATCATTATTTTTCAAATCACAAAATTATCTTAAAATAATTCTGTCTCTTACTACAGGTGCAAACATCCACTCTATTCTTATTTTCTACAACTTATTTTGTCCACCCACAAAATTATCTTAAAATAATTTATCAAAAAGGGTTGTCATAAAAATAGAGATTAAAAATCTTTCTTTTATAAAACTTCTTGTTATGAAATATAACAAGAAAACTAGTGAGCTATACATTCTCTATAATATGCACATTTTAATAAGAGAATTTTAATTTAAAAATCAATATGTACTTCTTTACATATTTAAAAGCTATAAGATTAAAACTTGAAAACACCATAAATGTAACGACCCAAACTTCCCCGTAAAGGAAAGTACGGAATGCTTTGAGAACAACACTCATCAAAACATAAACAGAAGAACATTTTCATTGCTATTACAACAATTACATCAGAGTACAAGAATATAACAGAGTATGAATAAGTATTTTACATTTGATAAATACAATATCAAAGATTTAAATTACATTTAAATAGCAACGAAAAAAAATAATACAAAATATTACCGAAAGTAATACATGGATACAGAGCTTTCCGAATATCGCTTCAGTTGTAAACCAGGATCCTGTGAAAATAAATCTGCAAAACCAAAACTACTAGCTGCCCGTGTGGAAAGTATGGGCACCCAGAGTTTAGGTTAAAATAATAAATTACAGATTAGTCATGGGACTGGTATGAGAACTCAAAAACAGTGATTAACTTGATTTTAAAGTTAGGTAAATCAAGGGACCTCATCGCTAACGCGGAACGGGTTTACTCCCAAGAATACCAGTGCGTAAAATAAACAGCGCAATGCTCTTTAGAAAAATGAAACAATTGTAAGACTCAAGTCCCATGCAACGCAAGCCGAAGGATAGAGTTTTACCTTATAATGGTAAAAAAAATGCTTAATACGCGAAATTCATCTTTTATACTCTAAGTGCACAGTGTAGAAATCAATTTCGAATATAAATGTATCAATCCTAGGTGGCATAATATATCATCTAAGTGGCATAATATATTATGTCACCGTATAGGTATGCAACTAAAACCGTAAAGCTCGTATTGGAAAATTGAGTTTCCATCATGATGGCTGCTGATTTGAGAGATCCATCGCGAATGTATCCCTACGACTTACGTCTCGGCAAGAGAAAACACCATAATACATATACTATGCACTTTGGATGAGCATCAATATGTTCTATCCCCATGGGATTCGGCTGAAATGACCTATCCCAATCTCTAGGTGTGGAGCGACCACACCCAACACAACTCGGCCGACCAAATCCATATATATATATATATATATATATAAAGTATATTGGTCAAACTTACTAATCAAACAAATCGTTCACCATCATACCGGGGTGTGAGGCTCGCAAAGTAACATTGTACACAAAGCTATGCTAATTAAAGCAGTGCTTTGATCATCATCCACAAGGCTCTGCTTTTCAGCAAAAGCCTTGATCCATGCATCTTAGCATGCCACACTGTCAATCCATTCCATATCATTGACCATCTACCAATATATATATATATATATATATATATATATATAACCTCTGAGCTCGTACGTCTCAGAGAAGGGTGTTAAGCAGAGAATAAATTCTCCACCACCAAACAAATATATATATATATATATATATATATATATATATATATATATATATATATATATAGCAGAGATCAACGAATACAGCATAAAGGAATACAACGTCAGACATACCATCCATTTACAAGTCTGTTCTGGGTGTAAATGAAACCGGAGGCACCTTATTCCTCGTCCCATATGTCCAATACAGGGGAGAGGTCCTCGCATATCCGTCGATCTCCAAGTTCATTTGGACGATCACCACTTATTACCTTGTCTTGGGTGTACGACACAATCAAGACATCGGTAATCACCCAAACGATGTGAAGAACTCTGGTCTTCAACCACCTCTTCATCTTCGACTCTTGATCGTCGTAGGAATTATTCAGAATGGGTTAAACCCGGTCTTTCCGAATAATTCACTTATTTTATAAACAAGTGCTATAAAAACACATCAAACGCCTCATTCCAATTCAGAATATTCTTTTAATAAAATATTCACATTACTAGGGAAAGGTTCCCATTAATTTTATCAAAAATAAATTCTTTAAATTTATTATTTGATCTTCCTTTGGATCCCATTTCAAAAGATTTTATTTGATCTTTATCAATTCTAAACCAAATTGAGGCTTATTAACTAGTCGGGATTAGCGAATCTTACTGAAGTAATCCTTTATTTATCAAACCCAATCCCAACTTATTCATCCCATGAAGAAAAACTGGCAGTACTCCATATCTAACACCCACTATGTTATCGGTAAATTTAATTACCATTTCACGTTCAAATCTAATTATTTTACTATCGTCTGGAGTAAAACTGGTGGTACTCAATTCTTGATCATTTCAAGAATTCGATAATTTTAATTGTCTCATTCTCATTTCAATCTAATTAAAATTTATAAAAACTCCAATTTTGTTTTAAGATCAAAATCATTGCTTTATAGTTATTCAAATTTAAGAAATTAATCTTATCTTTAATTGGGTTAAAGAACTAATGTCATTTAAAACATTATTCATAATAAACCCAAAATCCAATTCCGTTCAATTCCAATTTAATATATTAAATTGGAAAACTTCTCTTTAGAAAATCCTATTAAATATTTATTAAAAGATTAATAAATTTCAAACCATAACTTCACTATTAATCGGGTTTTAAGAACTAATGTCATTTAAAACATTGTTCACAACCAACCCAAAAATCAATTTCCTATTAATTTCAATTATGTTTGTTAATTGGAAAATTCTCATTTAAATCTTAATTAAAAGATTTATTCTTCCCAATTCATTTCTTATGATTTCACACAAATTATTACTATTTTTAATAATTTTATCAAGGCCCGTACAGTTGATTTCCATCAACGACTATCGAACTGCACTAACAGCGACCTTTTTCAAATTTGATTTGGACATAATTCCAAATACAACCGTTAGATTTCAAATTTCTAATATTCGTTAGAAAGCACTTTTCGATACGAACCCAACGGTTCCAGTTTTAGGAGAATCCGACGGTCGGATCTCCCGTATTATCCATTCGAAGTAAATGGTCGAAATTCGCGAACTACCGCGGCGCGACGCGTTCTATTCAGACCATTATATAATATATATATATATATATATATATATATATATTTCATCGATTTCCTTTTAAAACGAATTTTATAAAATCGTTTTAAATTCGTTTTTAAAACGATTTCAACTTCATATTCAATTTCTAGTCAAAATTGAATATTCCACATCATCGATATACAAATGATATTATTTTCAAAATGTTAAATTTTGAAATCACTTTTTTTTCTATATTCATTATAAAAATGAATAAAATCGATATAAATATCGTTCACGTCAAAATGGCGTCAATTTAATCAACACGGCTTTTATTCAACACATGAATGTTTCTTTCTATTCAACACATGAATTTATTTTCTATCCAACATATGAACTTATTTTCAATTCAACACATGAATTTATTTTCAATTCAACACATGAATTTATTTTCTAAACAAGAATGAGGCCCAATCAATTACCATATAATATGGATTCTATAAAACACATGTATAGAATAGCAACGATAAATAATCAACCATCATCCAGAGTGCACCACACAACTGCATAAGTATTAAATATAAATAATTAACGCTTACACAGTCTGTCAACCAATTGATCGACATACAGCTAAATAATTGGGATTAGTGTACGCCAAATATCATCTCAATACCCGTGTGGGGTTTCAAATCAACAAACACATATTTTTATTTGTGCAGTTGGGCGATGTATAAAATTTATCGTCCCAATCAATATCAGTCAAATCAGTGTATATAAACAAATCTCCAATTTGTTTATTACTATTTATTTTATATACACGTTAAAAATTATATTTTTAACTATAAAATATTTTATTTCATTTCACTTAATACAATCAAATTTAACAACACAGCAATCAAACAAACAAGTCATCCATGGTCTGTGGGCAATGGGTGTTGGGTGCTGCTAAGCACCGTCTGCATCCTAGTATATATTTCCAACTAGAAATTAAAATAAAGGTGAGGAGTTCTCACAGAGGGTTCCACTCCGCCGTGCTTTACTTTTGAACTGCTGAACCATCTGGAACTGTTTGAAATTCTAATGCAGTCCTTGCCCCGCTGTTCACAATAAAAATTATATTTTTATTATTTCATTTCAAAAAAATGAAAATCGTATTTTTATTTCTTCTTCATATATTTTTATAACACTTCTTCCAATATAAAAATTATATTTTTATATTTCTACTTCATATATAAAGATCGAATTTTTATTTGTTATATAATATATAAATCGTATTTTTACTTCACTAAAAATCATATTTTTATTTTGCTACATATATAAAGATAATATTTTAGTATTCTCTATTATATAAAAATCATATTTTTAATAACTCTACTTTATAAAAATCATATTTTTATTACTTCTACTTTATAAAAATCATATTTTTATTACTTCTACTTTATAAAAATCATATTTTTATTTTCTCTTTACATATATAAAAATCGAATCTTTATAAATTAAAAATCGAATTTATCTTCTAAACCATTTCATATAAAAAGATTATATTTTTCTTCATGATAGAAATCATTTCAGATTGTACAATAAAAATCAGTTCTTTCTAGACAATAAAGATCATTTCTTTATAAACAATAAAAAATCAGTTCTTTATTAACAATAAAGATCATTTCTTTATAAACAATAAAAAATCAGTTCTTTAAAATATTCTACATACATAAAAATCTTATTTTTAATCCTCCACATCATAGGAAAAACTGAATTTCGTTTTTATAAACCACTTACTTTATATAAATAAAATAAAGAAATAAAAGTGAATAAAACTTACAGTAGAAATCATAGAGGGGAGGGATTTCATTGTCGAGCGCTGCAGTGGGGAGGGAATGTCGGATGCGGTGGGGGAAGGAGATGGCTGGAGGAGGGAGGGTTGCGCGCAGGGGCGTGAGGTGATGGTTGCGTCCGTTCTGGGGGGGTATTCAACGCAATGGAGAAAGGAGGGGAAGGAGAAGGAGGAGGGGGGAAGGAAGGGAGGCGCGCTAGGGGGATGCGGCGGCTGCTATCGTGCCCTCCTCTTTTTTTTCGGTTGAAAATGAAATCGGGGGAGGGGGGGCTGAGAGGGAATAAGGGGAGAGAGAGAGATTATTATTTATTTAATTTATTTTAATCCACTAAAAAGCAACTTTTTCTTTTGAACTCAGAATCGAACCCACCGCCTGTCGTCCATAGCTAATTACCCCCATTCCGAACACAATGGGATATGTATCGTAAGCTGATTTGATCGTTTCGATCAGTTTTCGTCAACATCAAAATATAACTCTATATATATTGAATTTGAACGCACATTTCAATTTACTGGCGCCACATACTAACTAGAAAAATTCCCAAAAAATATTTTCTAGGTTCGTATTGACGGTACGGTCCTAATAAAACTAATTTCGTCGAATTCTGAGATCGTTTGAAAAATGGCCATTTTCCAGTCGATTAAAATCAACTGAAACTGCCAAAACACGTTTAACTTCGCCACACTCACATATTGATTCGAAAAATTATGAAAATTGGAATCTAGCAGTAATTTGACATCACGGATCCAACAAAAGTGGTTTCTTCGAAAATCGCGGTCATTTGCAAAATTTCCATTTTTAAGGGCTAGAATTCCATAGCGACTATTCTGAATCTTCAACTGGACGTAACTTTTGATTCCCGCTATGAAATTTCAATTTTTCGGATTCGTTGGAAAGATATACTCAATTAGATTCATATATTTTTGGTTTTGCTAAAATCCGGTTTATTTTGCACCCGGTACATTCATTTGAAATTTGAAATCGAATATTCAAACTACCGCGGCATTCTCAATTCCTTTTATAATTTAAAATAAATATTTATATTCTAAAGACGATTCAAACAAATATATACGTTTGAATTCTATTCAAAATAAATTTCTCGTCATTATTATTTAAAATAATCATTTTAAATATTCAAAATTCATTAAAATTGCCAAAATAAAAAATTTTAATTGGCTTAGATTTTCCGGTTTGTTACAATCTCCCCCACTTGAAAATTTTTGTCCCCGAAAAGGAACGAAGCTAAAAGTTGTTTAACTAATCAACTCAACTTCCATTATTTTCTTTACGGCTTAAGTTCTTCAACTTTTCAGTTTCTAAGAACTTTTCAAATTTTTCAAAAATTTGGCTAATACCCTAAATTTTCGAAAAATTTCGCCATAACCTCCCTTGCACCGGGGACTTTGGGATATTTCATATAGCCTCCCATGGCCTTCTTCAATCCAAAAGAAAAAGCCAAGCGGCTAGCCAATCGGCTCATAAAATCATCCAAAACCCAAGAAATACAATAAACATGTACCTATTTGTCGGGCAAACAATTTTATTCCTCTTCTCTAGCCTCCTTGCTATGACGTGTTCAATGTAAGTACATGTATATGTATGCAAATGAGACAAATTTTCAATACAATCCACTATTTGGTTCAATTTGGCTAAAGGTTCAACATTTAATTAATCTAACAATAATCAAACAACACAATCAGTAATTAATTAGTTGATTAACATTTCAAATCCATAATTTTGATACATAGTCAAAAATCACATTTTTGGTGCCAAATCACAATAATAGGCCCTATCTAATTTTGGTTCTCACACCAGTCAATTGGAAATATATAGAAATCCCACTTTCGTCACTTGAAAATAAATACGGGTGATGGTATACTTCATCATAAAGACCATGTCCGGGCGACTAGAGTGTGACTCTCTATATCAATCCAGTATATTAAAATTTTGAATACACGTGGATCAGACGTATACACAAAATCTTTATATACTGGATTGTCCAAATTCAATTTAAAATAAATAATCAAATACGAATAATTGATTTAAATTTTTAAAACAAAATTGATTTCATTTTAAAAATATACTCTTCACACACGTTCTAGGATACTACTGATCCTATCTCTGACGAGTCATTCCCATTGGATATTACTAATCCAATATCTGATGAATTCTTTCGTATGGTTCTAATGTGTCTTGTTCTCCGAGCTTTGTAAACCAAAGCTCTAATACCAAATGTGACAACAAGGAATTTCGCTCGATCCGAATCAGTCGCTAAACCGACCAAGACCGTTCGAAACCCCTGATTGTTTTGAGAACACGACAAATTGGAACGCAAACAGAACAACATTTCATCGCTGATTACAACAATTCCATCAGAATACAAGAATATACAGAGTATAAATCAATATTACACATTCACTAAATATCAAAGATTACAATACATTACTGCAACGAAAAAATAATATAATACACAACTGAATGAGATATACGGATACAGAGCTTTCCGGATATCATTCAAGCTGTAAACCAGGTTCCTGTGAATATAAATCTGCAATGCCAAAACTACTAGCTGCCCGTGCGGAAAATAGGGGCACCCAGAGTTTAGGTTAAAACAATAAACTCCAAGTCAGTCATGTGACTAGTGTGAGAACTAAAACAGTTATAAATCTTTATTTTAAAGTTAGGTAAATCAAGGGACCACGCCGTATAACACGGAACGAGTTTCCTCCCAAGAATACCAGTGCGTAAAATAACAGCGCAATGCTAAATAAAGAACAATGAAGCTATTATAAGACTCAGGTCCCATCACACAATGCAACGCAAGCCGGAGGATAGGGTTTTTACCTTATAATAGCCAAGAATGCTTGGTACGTGAAATTTCATGTTTTATTATTACTATAAGTGTATAGTGTCAAAACAATTTCAAATCATAAGTATCAATCATAGACAGCATAAGTGCCCCATACCACTATGTCACCATACTAGGCTCTACAAATAAAACCGCAAAGTCACGTATTGGAAGCTGGATTTCCATCTGCGTACCGAGGCAAGGGATCATCCTCTACCGATTCGAGAAAATCTAGCTTACCATGTCTCAGGACCCAGACTCAGGTGGGCCCTTGGAGCGTCAGGGCCGGTCCACTCGATGTGGATTAAACTTAAACCCTGGGCACTACGTTTCCCCACCCTATGGGGCGTAAATGAGCCAACAAATGACTCCATCGGTCCCGGATCGACCGATATAACCGAGGCGCCTCGCAAAAGCAACAACCACATAGGTGAAAAGTATATAAATGCCAACCAGTTTAAGCATTGACACCACCACTAGCTAGAAGGAAACGCATGCCCTCCCTGATGTCCTCTCCCATTTCTGGTTCACAACCGGGGTGTGAGGCTCGCGAATTCACGTTATGCAAAGCTATGCCACACAGGCCGTGCTTTAATCATCAACCACAAGACTTTGCTTTTCAACAAAAGCCTTGATCATTTTCCACTTAGGCATGCCACACAGGAAATTCACACCATACGACTGATGTCCATAGATATACAACCTCTGATCCCGTACGTCTCAGAGAAGGGTGAAGTAAGGGAATAAATTCCCCTTCACCAGGCAGATGTATATTTAATAGAGATCAATCAACACAGAGCAAAATCCAATGTCAGACACACAGTCCATACAAGTCCGTTCTGGGTCTGAATGAAACCGGAGGCACCTTGTACCTCGCATATCCATCGAACTCCAAATACGTCTGGACGATCCCCAACTAATTCCCTCCTCTTGGGTGTACAGCCCAATCAAGATCATCAGTAATCACCCAAATGATGTGAAGACCTCTGGTCTTCGACCACCGTCTTCATCCTCGACACCATGTCGAATCAGTTATTCAGAATGGGATAAACACGGTCTTTCTGAATAACCCGCGTATATAATAAACAAGTGTTACAAAAACACAACATACGCCTCATTCCAATTCAGAATATTCTTTTATTCAAATATTCTTATACTTTGGGAAAGGTTCCCATTAATTTTATCAAAGATAAATTCTTTAAATTTTGTAACGACCCTGAAAATCTGAACCAATTTAAATTTTTTAAATTGGCTAAAATAATGGATTTTAATTATTTAAAATAAATATTTTAAATAATACAGATAAAAAGTGAGTTTGAATCGACAATTGAAAACGAATATAATTAATTATAATTATAAACAAGGACTGAAATGGCGTTGTAGTTTCAAAAATCGAATTCAGACTTTGTCGGACTGTACCGGGTGCAAAACAAAACGGATTTTAGTGAAACCAAAAATATTTAAAGCTGTTAGTGAATACCTTTCTAATGAATCTGAAAATAGAATTTTCATAACGGAAAGCAAAAGTTATGGCCGAATGAATTTTCAGAAAGGTCGTAATGGAATTTATATGCCGGGAAATTGGCTTTTTGCATACGACCTTGGAATTCGACGAAACCACTTTTGTTGGATCCGGGATGGGAAGTTATTATTAGGTTTCAAATTTCATAATTTTTGAAGCTAATATGTGAGCGTGGCAAAGGAAAATGTGTTTTGGTCAATTATAGTAAAATTGGATCGACCAGAAATGGGCCTTTTTGCAAACGGTCTCAGAATTCGACGAAACTAGTTTTGTTGGGACCGTATCATCAAAACATAGCTAGATTTATTTTTCTGGAATTTTTTGAATCAGTTTGTGGCCCTGGCAAATTGAAATGTACGTTCAAATTGAATATTGAATGTAATATATTTTAATTTGAAGGAAAACTAACTGAAACAGTCGAATGGGCCTACAAAACATATTCCATTGTGTTCGGAATAGGGGTAAAACGCTAGGGACGACAGTCGTTGGGTTAAGATTGGTGGTCGTGTCAGAAAACCCCTTTAAACTCCACCGGCCAAATAGAATTTAAAAAAAAAAAACCTCGTTTCTCTCTCCCCGACGAACGACGGAAACGCGTTCGAATCTTCCCTCCTCGGTCCCGATCTATCCACGCAAAATTAGCCCCTCCTCCAGTTGAAGATTTTGTAGAGCTCGGAGAGATCTTCAAATCCATATATAGTTTGGATTTTTTCGTTCAACGTTTGGAGAGTTTCGACACTGGGAAGATCCGCCGTTTCGAGCCAGATCGCGCCTCCACCGCCGCGCCGAGTTGAGCGCCACCACCCTCGTTCTGAGCGCCTCTCCAAGCTCTTCGCCGCTGCGAAGGCCGATCGTCATATCGCGCATCGATTCGCGCAAAATCTGGTGACCTAGTTTCGAACAAACAAAGAGAGGTACGATTTTTATTTTCTGAAATGATTTTAACACCTTTAAACCATTGCAAACCTTGTAAAAATCATATCTTTTTCGTTTCTTGTCGAAATTCGATGAAACAGGAAACATCGTGACCGTATGGACGTCCTCTACATTTTAGAAGAGACCGCATATTTTTCTGAGCCTTTTGCTATTTTTGGTGGAGTGGAACCCAATGTGAGATTTCTAATTTATAAACAATATGGAAAACGACGATGTATAAATTATATAGCCGATGTATGAGTTATATAAGCGTTGAACACCTCTTGTATAAGCGTTGTATAAGTTGTATGTTCGATGTATAAGTTATATATGCGTTGTAAAAATTATATATGTGTTGAAATAGAAGTGAATTGCTATATATATATATATATATATATATATATATATATATATATATATATATATACGCCCCTCGTCCACAAACCATGGACGATATTTATTGATTGTGATTGTTGTGAAAATTGATTGATAGCGAATGGTTGTTTGGGATTGTTTGTGGTTGATATTGATTGATTGTGGTTGAAAAATACCCATTTGTGGTTGAGAAATATTTGGTTGAAACCACATAGGATTAGTTTGTGGAAATGAAATAAATATATACATGCCGCCTGCGTGCGAACTAGATGCATGATCCCCATTGTCAAAAACCGCGAGGTTTTAAGGTAGAGCGAGGAGCCATACTAGGGACGGTCCTGGTTTTAACTACCCTGCCGTTATGCTGCCGAAATTTTGAATAATGTTCATGTGTTTGAATTATTTTCATTTGCTGAAACTATATTTATCCGTTGAATAGAAAACCATATGTGTTGAATCGATATTCATTCGTTGAATTGAAATTCATGTGTTGAATGGTATTCGTGTTTTAAATATAAAAATCACATTTTTATCTATATATATAAACTATAGAAAACCTTCATGTGTTGAATCAATATTCATTCGTTGGATTGAAATTCATGTGTTGAATGGTATTCATATTTTGAAAGAAATTGTTTTATAATAAAAATCCCATTTTTAACATCAATATGAAATGTATAAAATAACCCTGTTTTGAAATAAATTGTTTTACCATAAAAATCCTATTTTTATCACCTATATAAACTATATAAAATAATTTTGTTTTGAAATGAATTGTTTTACAATAAAAATCACATTCTTAATATATACCTGAATTGTTGAAATGTGAAGTGTTAAAAATAGCCACTCGTTCAAATAAATATGCATGAGTTGAAATATTCATTAATTAGCTAATGATATGATTTTTGCCTATGCATGCAACATTAGAATGAATGGTGTTTTTAAACCAAATGGAATCAAACATGAAGTTGAATGGAAAATGATAAGTGATAAGAACTGTATATCTGTACATGCATATTTATTTGAACAGGTTATAGCAAAGGGGCTAGAGGAGAGGAATAAAATTTTTGTGCCCGACAAATAGGTACACATTTACTGTCTGTTTGGGTGATGATTTTATGAGCCTATTGGCTAGCCGCTTGGCTTTTTCTTTTTCTTTTTGACATGAGACGCCCGTGTGGCTATTTGGGAATTTTCCCAGCCCCTCCCGTACAAAGGAGGTTATGGCGAAATTTTCCAAAATTTAAAGGCGTTAGTGAAATATTAGAAGTGGAAACAATATAGGAATTTTTGAATGAACTATATTTATATAATTATATAAATATAAATAAAATTAAAACGAAACGTGGCCGTGCAGTTCGCATTTTGAAACTGTGATTTCAAACCATTATACCGGGAGATCCGACCATCAGATTTTCCTGAAATCGCAACCGTTGGGTTCGCTTTGGAAAAATCTTTCCAATGGCACCAACTTTGTAAAAATCCAACGGTTGGATTGTCTGGAATGTTTAATTTAAATATGAAGAAAAACAGCGCCAGAATCGATTATATTTATATATATATATAAATATAATTATATTTAATCGAATAACGACGCTGCAGATCGTATTTTGAAATCGAAACTTCAAACGATTATACCGGGAGATCCGACCGTCGGAATTTCCCGATACTGGAACCGTTGGATTCGTTTTGAAAAGATCTTTCTAATGATGTAAATTTTGTGAAGATCCAACGGTTAGATTTTCAGATATGTGTAAATCAAATCTGAAGAAAAACAGCGCCACGGTCGCGTTATGGCCCGAAGCGTCGTTTTGAATAAATTGGCTATTTTAAAATAAATAAAAATAGCGATAAATCGTTATAAAATATTATAAACAATATGGATGTGATTTAGAAATTAACTGAAGGTTGGCTAAGTCGAATGGTTTCCTAAGTGTTGATCTGATGTTAGTTTCGGCCTTCGGGGTTAATATTTGGGAAATCGTTCTCTTACTGATTGACGATTAGTGGCTAATGAATTGAAATGATGCGTGTATATGTTAGTGTTGCACTTGTTTATTATATACGCGAGTTGCTCAGAAAGACCGGGTTTTTCCCATTCTGAATAACTCAATCGACGATAATAAATCGAAGATGAAGACGATGGTCGAAGACCGGAGATCTTCACCTCGTTTGGATGGTAACCGAGGTCCTGATTGGGAGGCATCCCGAAATATGGATAATGAGTGGTGATCGTCCAGACGTACGTGGTGATCGATGGGTTTGCGAGGTATTTAGTGCCTCCGGTTTCGTTCAGACCCAGAACGGACTTGTAAATGGACTGTGTGTCTAACATTGGATTTCATTCTGTGTTGATTGATCTCTATTAAATATACATCTGTTTGGCGACGGAGAATTTATTCTTTTGCTTAACGCCCTTCTCTGAAACGTACGAGCTCAGAGGTTGTATATCGATGGACATCAGTCGCATGGCATGAATTGCTAGTGTGGCATGCCTAAGTGGAAAATTATCATGGCTTCTGTTGAAAAGCAAAGTCTTGTGGTGATGATCAAAGCACCGCCTGTGTGGCGTAGCTTTGTGTATAATGTGAATTCGCGAGCCTCACACCCCGGTATGAACCAGAAACGGGAGAAGGACCTCAGGGAGGGCATGCGTTTCTTTCTAGCTAGGGTGGTGTCAGTGACCTACTAGCCCTGACATTTATATACTTTTCACCTGTGTGGTTGTTGCTGTTGCGAGGCGCCTCGTTTAGATCGGACGATCCGAGTCCGATAGAGCCATTCGTTGGCACATTTACACCCCAAAGGGTGGGGAAACACAGTGTTCAGGAATTTTAATCCACATCGGTGGACCGGCCCTGACGATCCAAGGGTCGATGCGCTCTTAACCTGTGGGTCGGGCTAGAGAGTCACGAATTCGGTAAGGACTATCTTTTGCCTTGGTTCATGACGGAAATCCAATTTCCAAATACGTGACTATGCGGTTTTGATTGTATATATATATATGGCGACATGATATATGGTACCCATGCCGTCTATGATTGATAGTTATGATTCGAAATTGTTTTTGAAACATATAAACACTAGCAATAATATCAAATGCCTTTGTTTTATTTGTATCAAGCATAATTTGGCTGTTATAAGGTAAAAACTTTATCCTTCGGTTTGCATTGCATTGTGTGATGGGAACTGAGTCTTATAATGGTTTCATTTTTTATAAAAAGCATTGCGATGATTAAAAGACTGATTTGTTTTAAAGCACTGGCAATCCCATGGAGTAAACCCGTTCCACGAGAGTGGTGTGGTCCTGTGGTTAGCCATATTAAATGTGTTGAGTAGATTTCTCATACCAGTCCCATGACTGACTCGTAGTTTGTTTCACTTTCAAACTCGGGTGCCCCTCTTTCTACACGGGCAGCCTTGTATTCAGGTTTAGCAGGCTTTATCTGGATAGCTGGAGCTGAAGATGGATTCTATCATTTATCTCTTTTTATGCTGTTCAGCTCCTATTGTACATATTTTGTTTGTTTTCCGCTGTAGACATTTATGTATAGCTGAACTGTAATTGTACTAAGTAGGATCCTGTATACTGTATAACTCTGATGATTACTTTTATCCAGTATATTCTATTGTTCATTATCTGGTGTATTTATTTATTTCTGTTCTGCTACTATCTGTTTCTGTGTTATATTCCAAGGATTACCCTTGCCACCGTCATTACGGGGTTTGGGGTCGTCTCATTTGGTATCAGAGCTTTGGTTAAGCTTAGTTCTGGAATATAACACTTGAACAAACTCGTCAGAAATAGAACCAGTAGTGTTCTAGGATAGGTAACTCTATACAGATTGGATCAGCAATATCCTAGTATGAGTAAAGCAGAATGAAATTACACCTCGATAGACACATTGACATTTGAAGTATGTGTTTCTATATTTTAAAAATACCTTTTCTGTGACCTGACACTTGATCTGTTGTTTGCAGAAGTACTAGAAAAATGAGTGTCAGAGACAGGAGAAATGCAGAACCCGATCTAGAGGCTCTATTAAAGAGATATCGAAATCTGAACGGAGCACAGTTCTCGGGCAATGAATCTATAATTCAGACTCAAGCTTGGATGAGTTCTGTCGAAAGAATATTTGAGCGCATCCAGTTGAGAGATGATCAGAAAAGATTAGTAGCCTCTTGGGCGCTCAAAGAAGAAGCTTTAATTAGGTGGGAAACAATCATCAACGATAATCCAGAAGGTGATATCACCTGGGATAGATTCAAAGATATTTTCCTAGAAAGATTTACTCCTCCCGAAGCAACCGAGTGATTATGTGACGAATTTTCTTATTTGATATGACCATCCCAGAATATCATAAGAAATTCAACGAACTTGCTCACTTTGCTCCTCATCTGATTAAAGATCCAAAGAGGAAAAATCTGAGATTTATTCATGGCCTGCAAAGGAGATATCAGAATAGAGTACTGAGGAATGTAAAACTTCCCTTCTCTGAAATGATTTATATGGCTTATTAGTATGAAGATCTCCAAAAGAAAGGAATGTTGCGCGACGAAGAAGAAGTCTGTTGTAGTGACAAAGAAGAGTCGAAAACTGATATTCCTGAAGCCAGTATGAGGTCCGAGGTTAGTAAGAAGCCCAGTGCCAAGAGGAAAAGGGCAGAATCTGGGAAAGAACCCGTAACGACCGCCGTATGTAATAACTGCAATAGGCGAGGACATTTCTCGATAAGTTGCAGATCTTTAAAGAAACAAAGAAAAGAGGGATATAGAGCAAATCGAAAGCAAAAGAAGAAAAGGTTCAGAACTGATGGGGAGTTTCAAGAGAAAAGGGAGTGCAAACAGTGCCACGAGGCTGGTCATCTTGCAAAGGATTGCCCGCTCTTAAACAAGCCTGAAATAGTTCAAGTAAATGAAGTAGCAAAAACTTCTGAGCCCTCAACTAGTCAAGAAAGGGCTGATGTTTTAGAAGGAACGCTTACTGTTAAAAACATTCCAGTCAAAGTACTGTTTGACACAGGCGCGTCACGAAGCTTCATTGCCAAAGATGCAGCTAAGAAACTGGATTTGAATTTGAAAAAGCTCAAGGAACCAATGACTGTCCGGAATCCGGTTGGGGGTTCCATTGATCTCAGTTGGGTTTGTGGAGTACCGGTTTCTTTCTCTCGTTATCGGTTTCCTACCATCGCGGTCGTCATGAATTTTAAAGAGTTTGATCTTATCTTGGGGTTAGATTGGTTGACCAAATATGAAGCTGATGTTAAATGCGCCGACAGAGTTGTAAAGGCGAAGATTAAATCAGGTGATTATATAACCATTCCCTGTGAAGGTCAGAATGCTAATAGAAAAGACTTTTGGGCAGCTTTGAATGTTTCTCCAGCCCAAATAGAAAATATCCCAGAAGTCACAGAGAATATTCCTGACCTCATCAAAGACATTCTTGTCGTCAAGAACTTTGCGGATGTGTTCGAAGAAGTTGTTCGCTTACCTCCGCAGAGAGAAATAGATTTCAAGATCGCTTTGATTCCCAATGCAAGGCCGGTAGTTCACGCTATTCGAAGAATGTCCTTGAAAGAGAAGGAGGAATTAGACAATCAAACACGACAGCTAGTAGTGGAAGGGTCTGATCAGGCCTAGTTTCTTTGATTAGGGAGCAGCAGTGGTGTTTGTCCCAAAATCTGACGGTACTCTACGGTTATGTATGGATTATCGTGATTTGAACAAGCAGACAATAAAGAACAAATATCCATTGCCGCGGATTGATGATTTGTTGGATCGATTAAATAGCGCACAAGTATTTTCACGAATGGACCTAGCTATAGGTTTCCATCAACTTCGAATTGCCGAAGAGTGTGTTCCGATGACAACATTCAGAGATCCCGATTTATTCTACGAGTGGTTAGTAATGCCGTTCGGCTTATGTAAACCTCCAGCTTACTTCGTCGATCTGATGAATAGAGGGTTCAGAGGGGTTTTGAATAAATTTGTTCTGGTTTTCATTGACGATATTCTAATCTTCTCTAAATCAAAGGCGGAACATGAAAAACATTTGGAACAAGTGTTAGAAATCCTCAGAAGGAATGTATTAAAAGAAAAGTTTTCCAAATGTATATTCTGGCAAGATGAAGTGAAATTTCTGGGCCACGTCGTATCGAAAGAAGGAATCGCTGTGGATCCAAGTAAAATCACGGCTATTCAAAATTGGAAATAGCCCAGCACCCCCACTGAAGTCCGCAGTTTTCTCGGATTGGCTAGCTATTACCGGAAGTTCGTTAAAAACTTTTCGAAGATATGTGGTCATTTAACGAAGCTTACAAAGAAGCACTCTAAATTCAAATGGACTCCAGAAAGTGAGGAGGCTTTTGAAGAGCTAAAGTTGAGATTAACAACTGATCCACTGTTAACCATCATCGATGGCAACCAAGATTTAAAAGTCTGGACTGATGCTTCTAGAGAAGGCCTTGGCGCAGTGTTAATGCAAAGGGGTCAAGTGATTGCTTATGCTAGCCGTCAACTGAAGCCGCATGAGAAAAACTACGTCACTCATGATCTTGAGTTATTGGCGATAGTATTCACTTTGAAAATTTGGAGGCACTATCTTCTGGGTGAGAGATTTGAACTGTTTACAGATCACCAGTCGCTAAAGTATCTGTTCACTCAGAAGGACCTGAATCTGAGGCAGCAACGTTGGCTGGAGTTTCTTGCAGCATATGACTTTGAAATTATATACACTCCAGGGAAAGCCAATGTCGTGGCCAATGCGTTAAGCCGAAAGAATGAAATGATCGCAAGTTTTATTATCGCAACTTCACTGATAGATAAAATATCTTCTCTTCAGGAGGATGATCACTTCATTCAGAAGATTAGAGAGATAATTCAACAAGGCGAACCCTCAAGTTTTCAAGTAGATAATGATGGGATTTTAAGGCTCAAAGGTCGAATATGTGTCCCTAACATTCCTGAGCTTCGAAAGGAAGTACTGGATGAATGCCACAAGTCAAAACACAGTATCCATCCAGGAGTAAGAAAAATGTATAATGACATCAAACGCACTTTCTGGTGGAAGTCGATGAAAAGGGACATTTCTTTATATGTTAGTCGATGCCCTACTTGCCAACTAGTCAAGAGCGATCAACAGAAATTGGCTAGATTGTTACAACCACTAGAAGTTCCTGGTTCGAAGTGGGAACATATTTCAATGGATTTCATTGATGGTCTGCCCAGAACCAGAAAAGGGAATGATAGTATTTGGGTGATCGTAGATTGCTTCACGAAGATCGCCCATTTCATACCTGTCAGATCAAATAGAACTGCTCAGAGTCTGGCGCAGATTAACTTCAAGGAAATAGTTAGACTACATGGAGTGCCGCTCAGTATAGTCAGTGATAGAGATACAATATTCACTAGCAAATTCTAGGAGGCATTTCAAGTCGAACTGGGAACGAAGTTGAACTTAAGCACCGCTTATCATCCTCAGACAGACGGTCAGACTGAGAGAGTGAATCGTATTTTAGAAGATATATTGCGGGCTTGTGTTATAGATTTCGGTGGATCATGGGAAGACCATATACATTTGGCTGAATTCTCATATAATAACAACTACCAGGCGAGTCTGACAATGTCGCCATTCGAAGCGTTGTATGGTAGACTGTGCCGATCTCCTGCTTGTTGGGTCGAACCTGGAAATAGACTTGTGTTAGGGCCTGATATGATCCGAGAAGCCGCCGACAAAGTCGATTTTATTAAGAAGCGATTACTCACCGCTCAAAGCCGACAATAGAGCTATGACGATAGAAGAAGAAGAGATATATCCCTTGCTGTTGGCGACTATGTATATTTGAAAGTATCACCGATGAGAGGAGTTATCCGGTTCGGTAAAACTGGCAAGTTGGCGCCCAAATTCATTGGTCCGTTTCCTATTCTGGAACGGATCGGGACTCTCACTTATAGGGTTAAATTGCCAGATTGGTTGCCTGGAGTTCATGATGTATTTCACATATCTCAACTTCGAAAGCACGTTCATGATCCAGACTTGATCGTCGAAGAAGCAGCTCAGCATGATATTGAAATTACTCCAGAATTAGCTGTGAGAAGAGAGCCGCTAAAGATTATCGGCAAAGAAACCAAAGAGCTGAGGAATAAGAAGGTTCACTTAGTCAAAGTGCAATGGAGTGGAGATCCGCGAGATTGTACTTGGGAAACTGAGGAGAGCATTCAGAAAGCCTATCCCAGATGCCGAGTAGATATCTTTGATTGACTCTGGTGCAAGGTACATTTACCCTACTTTGCATTACCATTTAATTCTCTACTCTGTTGTTATTTTCTTTCCATGGATGTGCACTTTTAAATTCTATAGTCTGAATGATTTTAAAAAGAGTATAGAAATTGATTAGTATATTTTTGAAAAGTTGAAAACAATTGGATTGGTTGTTGTGTGATTTTAGATTTATCAAACCACTTTCGACTTTATTCCTTTTCGGGGACGAAAAGTTTTAAGTGGGGGAGATTGTAACGACCCAGAAAATCTGAACCAATTTAAAAATTTTAAATTGGCTAAAATAATGGATTTTAAATATTTAAAATAAATATTTTAAATAATAGAGATAAAAAGTGAGTTTGAATCGACAATTGAAAACGAATATAATGAATTATAATTATAAACAAGGCCTGAAATGGCGCTGCAGTTTCAAAAATCGAATTCAAACTTTGTCGGACTGTACCGGGTGCAAAACAAAACGGATTTTAGTGAAACCAAAAATATTTAAATCTATTAGTGAATACCTTTCTAACGAACCTGAAAAATCGAATTTTCATTGCGGAAAGCAAAAGTTATGGCCGAATGAATTTTCAGAAAGGTCGCTATGGAATTTATATAGCCCGTGAAATTGGCCATTTTGCATACGACCTCGGAATTCGACGAAACCACTTTTGTTGGATCCAAGATGGGAAGTTATTGCTAGGTTTCAAATTTCATAATTTTTGAAGCTAATATGTGAGCGTGGCAAAGGAAAATGTGTTTTGGTCAATTACAGTTAAATTGGATCGACCAGAAATGGGCCTTTTTGCAAACGGTCTCAGAATTCGACAAAACTAGTTTTGTTGGGACCGTATCATCAAAACATAGCTAGATTTATTTTTCTGGAATTTTTCGAATCTGTTTGTGGCCCTGGCAAATTGAAATGTACGTTCAAATTGAATATTAAATGTAATATATTTTAATTTGAAGGAAAACTGACTGAAACAGTCGAATGGGCCTACGAAACATATTCCATTGTGTTCGGAATGGGGGTAAAACGCTAGGGACGACAGTCGTTGGATTTAGATTGGTGGTCGTGTCAGAAAACCCCTTTAAAACTCCACCGGCCAATCAGAATTTTTTTAAAAAAAAAAAAGAAAACCCCTCGTTTCTCTCTCCCCGACGAACAACGGAAACGCGTTTGAATCTTCCCTCCTCGATTCCAATCAATCCACGCAAAATTAACCCCTCCTCCAGTTGAAGATTTTGTAGAGCTCGGAGAGATCTTCAAATCCATATATAGTTTGGATTTTTTCGTTCAGCGTTTGGAGAGTTTCGACGCTGGGAAGATCCGCCGTTTCGAGCCAGATCGCGCCTCCACCGCCGCGCCGATTTGAGCGCCACCACCCTCGTTCTGAGCGCCTCTCCAAGCTCTTCGCCGCTGCGAAGGCCGATCGTCATATCGCGCATCGATTCACGCGAAATCTGGTGACCTAGTTTCGAACAAACAAAGAGAGGTACGGTTTTTATTTTCTGAAATGATTTTAACACCTTTAAACCATTGCAAACCTTGTAAAAATCGTATCTTTTTCGTTTCTTGTCGAAATTTGATGAAACAGGAAACATCGTGATAGTGTGGACGTCTTCTACATTTTAGAAGAGACCGCATATTTTTCTGAGCCTTTTGCTATTTTTGGTGGAGTGGAACCCAATATGAGATTTCTAATTTATAAACAATATGGAAAACGACGATGTATAAATTATATAGTCGATGTATGAGTTATATAAGCGTTGTACACCTCTTGTATAAGCGTTGTATAAGTTGTATGTTCGATGTATAAGTTATATATGCGTTGTAAAAATTATATATGTGTTGAAATAGAAGTGAATTGCTATATATATATACATGCCCCTCGTCCACAAACCATGGATGATATTTATTGATTGTGATTGTTGTGAAAATTAATTGATAGCGAATGGTTGTTTGGGATTGTTTGTGGTTGATATTGATTGATTGTGGTTAAAAAATACCCATTTGTGGTTGAGAAATATTTGGTTGAAACCACATAGGATTAGTTTGTGGAAATGAAATAAATATATACATGCCGCCTGCGTACGAACTAGATGCATGATCCCCATTGTCAAAAACCGCGAGGTTTTAAGGTAGAGCGAGGAGCCGTACTAGGGACGGTCCCGGTTTTAACTACCCTGCCGTTATGCTGCCGAAATTTTGAATAATGTTCATGTGTTTGAATTATTTTCATTTGCTGAAACTATATTTATTCGTTGAATAGAAAACCTTCATGTGTTGAATCGATATTCATTCGTTGAATTGAAATTCATGTGTTGAATGGTATTCGTGTTTTAAATATAAAAATCACATTTTTATTTATATATATAAACTATAGAAAACCTTCATGTGTTGAATCGATATTCATTCGTTGGATTGAAATTCATGTGTTGAATGGTATTCATATTTTGAAAGAAATTGTTTTATAATAAAAATCCCATTTTTAACATCAATATGAAATGTATAAAATAACCCTGTTTTGAAATAAATTGTTTTACCATAAAAATCCTATTTTTATCACCTATATAAACTATATAAAATAATAGTGTTTTGAAATGAATTGTTTTACAATAAAAATCACATTCTTATTATATACCTGAATTGTTGAAATGTGAAGTGTTAAAAATAGCCACTCGTTCAAATAAGTATGCATGAGTTGAAATATTCATTAATTAGCTAATGATATGATTTTTGCCTGTGCATGCAACATTAGAATGAATGATGTTTTTGAACCAAATGGAATCAAACATGAAGTTGAATGGAAAATGATAAGTGATAAGAACTGTATATCTGTACATGCATATTTATTTGAATAGGTTATAGCAAAGGGGCTAGAGGAGAGGAATAAAATTTTTGTGCCCGACAAATAGGTACACATTTACTGTTTGTTTGGGTGATGATATTATGAGCCTGTTGGCTATCCGCTTGGCTTTTTCTTTTTCTTTTTGACATGAGATGCCCATGTGGCTATTTGGGAATTTTCCCAGCCCCTCCCGTACAAAGGAGGTTATGGCGAAATTTTCCAAAATTTAAGGCGTTAGTGAAATATTAGAAGTTGAAACAATATAGGAATTTTTGAATGAACTATATTTATATAATTATATAAATATAAATAAAATTAAAATGAAACGTGGCCGTGCAGTTCGAATTTTGAAACCGTGATTTCAAACGATTATACCGGGAGATCCGACCATCGGATTTTCCTGAAATCGCAACCGTTGGGTTCGCTTTGGAAAAATCTTTCCAACGGCACCAACTTTGTAAAAATCCAATGGTTGGATTGTCTGGAATGTTTAATTCAAATTTGAAGAAAAACAGTGCCAGAATCGATTATATATATATATATATATATATATATATATATATAATTATATTTAATCGAATAACGACGCTGCAGTTCGTATTTTGAAATCGAAACTTCGAACGATTATACCGGGAGATCCGACCGTCGGAATTTCCCAAAACTGGAACCGTTGGATTCGTTTTGAAAAGATCTTCCTAATGATGTAAATTTTGTGAAGATACAACGGTTAGATTTTCAGATATGTGTAAATCAAATCTGAAGAAAAACAGCGCCACGGTTGCGTTATGGCCCGAAGCGTCGTTTTGAATAAATTGGCTATTTTAAAATAAATAAAAATAGTGATAAATCGTTTTAAAATATTATAAACAATATGGATGTGATTTAGAAATTAACTGAAGGTTGGCTAAGTCGAATGGTTTCCTGAGTGTTGATCTGATGTTGGTTTCGGCCTTCGGGGTTAATATTTGGGAAATCGTTCTCTTACTGATTGACGGTTAGTGGCTAATGAATTGAAATGATGCGTGAATATGTTAGTGTTGCACTTGTTTATTATATACGCGAGTTGCTCAGAAAGACCGGGTTTTTCCCATTCTGAATAACTCAATCGACGATAATAAATCGAAGATGAAAACGATGGTCGAAGACCGGAGATCTTCACCTCGTTTGGATGGTAACCGAGGTCTTGATTGGGAGGCATCCCGAAATATGGATAATGAGTGGTGATCGTCCAGACGTACGTGGTGATCGATGGGTTTGCAAGGTATATAGTGCCTCCGGTTTCGTTCAGACCCAGAACAGACTTGTAAATGGACTGTGTGTCTGACATTGGATTTTATTCTGTGTTGATTGATCTCTATTAAATATACATCTGTTTGGCGATGGAGAATTTATTCTTTTGCTTAACGCCCTTCTCTGAAACGTACGAGCTCAGAGGTTGTATATCGATGGACATCAGTCGCATGGCATGAATTGCTAGTGTGGCTTGCCTAAGTGGCAAATGATCAGGGCTTCTGTTGAAAAGCAAAGTCTTGTGGTGATGATCAAAGCACCGCCTGTGTGGCGTAGCTTTGTGTATAATGTGAATTCGCTAGCCTCACACCCCGGTATGAACCAGAAACGGGAGAAGGACCTCAGGGAGGGCATGCGTTTCTTTCTAGCTAGAGTGGTGTCAGTGACCTACCAGCCCTGACATTTATATACTTTTCACCTGTGTGGTTGTTGCTGTTACGAGGCGCCTCGGTTAGATCGGACGATCCGGGTCCGATGGAGCCATTCGTTGGCTCATTTATACCCCAAATGGTGGGGAAACGCAGTGTTCAGGAATTTTAATCCACATCGGTGGACCGGCCCTGACGATCCAAGGGTCGATGCGCTCTGACCCTATGGCTCGGGCTAGAGAGTCACGAATTCGGTAAGGACTATCTTTAGCCTTGGTTCATGATGGAAATCCAATTTCCAAATACGTGACTGTGCGGTTTTGATTGTATATATATATATATATATATATATATATATATATATATATATGGCGACATGATATATGGTACCCATGCCGTCTATGATTGATAGTTATGATTCGAAATTGTTTTTGAAACATATAAACACTAGCAATAATATCAAATGCCTTTGTTTTATTCGTATCAAGCATAATTTGGCTGTTATAAGGTAAAAACTCTATCCTCCGGTTTGCGTTGCATTGTGTGATGGGAACTGAGTCTTATAGTGGTTTCATTTTTTATAAAAAGCATTGCGATGATTAAAAGAATGATTTGTTTTAAAGCACTGGCAATCCCATGGAGTAAACCCGTTCCACGAGAGTGGCGTGGTCCTGTGGTTAGCCATATTAAATGTGTTGAGTAGATTTCTCATACCAGTCCCATGACTGACTCGTAGTTTGTTTCACTTTCAAACTCAGGTGCCCCTCTTTCTACATGGGCAGCCTTGTATTCAGGTTTAGCAGGCTTTATCTGGATAGCTGGAGCTGAAGATGGATTCTATCATTTATCTCTTTTTATGCTATTCAGCTCCTATTGTATATTTTGTTTGTTTTCCGCTGTAGACATTTATGTATAGCTGAACTGTAATTGTACTAAGTAGGATCCTGTATACTATATAACTCTGATGATTACTTTTATCCAGTATATTCTATTGTTCATTATCTGGTGTATTTATTTATTTCTGTTCTGCTACTATCTGTTTCTGTGTTATATTCCAAGGATTACCCTTGCCACCGTCAGTATGGGGTTTGGGGTCGTCTCAATTTTATTCTTTAATCATCTTTTGATATCAATTCAAACTAATCGGGATTAGCGAACCACACCGAAGTAATCATTTATTTTATTTCCCAATCCCAACCTGTTCATCCCATTAAGTAAAACTGGTCATACTTCATATCTAACACCATGGTGTTATCGGTAAATTCAATTACCATTTCACGTTCAAATCCAATTAAAGATTTAACTACCGCCTGGAGCAAAACTGGTGATACTCCATTCTTGACCATTTCAATCTAATTAAAGATTCATTAAAACTCCACTTGGTTTTAATCTTCCCAAAAATCAATATCAATGATTATTTAACTTGGGAAATCACATCCTGTCCTTAACTGGGTTAAAGAACCAATGTAATTTAAAACACGGTTCATTATAAACTCAAAATCACATTCCATTAATTATCGGGTTAAAGAACAAGTGTTATTTAAAACACCGTTCACAATAAACCAAAAAATCAATTCAAATTCAATTCCAATTAAATACTATTTAATTGGTACACTTCATTAAATCTAAATAAAGAGATTTAATCCTTTTCTCAACTGGGTTTAAGAACAGTGTTAATGAAGACACCATTCACGACAAACCCAAATCACATTTGATATTAAATACAAGGCTCTGAATAGAAAATATATCGGCTTATATTCAATATCAAATTCTACGACCAACAAATATAGTATTGGAAATAACGATATTAATATATCTTTCAAATTCCCATGACAATATCTGTAGCATCACGAAATCCTACACCGAAATATTTTGAAGACAATTTCAATTCAAATCCATTCCAATTCAATTATTGGAAATTCTGGTTACTTTTAAAACCATTTCAAATCCAATTTATTTATTTCAAAAATAAATTGATTTTAATTCTAGTTCAAAACTAGTTCATTTTGATAAAAATCTATTTTTATCTTTTCAATTATGGAGTTTTCCTCCCAATTCTTCCCAAATCATTTCTTATGATTTCACACAAATTATTACTATTTTTAATAATTTTATCAAGGCCCGTACAGTCGATTTCCATTAACAACTATCGAACTGCACTTACAACAACCTTTTTCAAATTTGATTTGGACTTTATTCCAAATCCAACCGTTCGATTTCTAATTTCTAATATTTGTTAGAAAGCTCTTTTCGATACGAACCCAATGGTTCCGGTTTTAGGAGAATCCGACGGTCGGATCTCCCGTATTATCCATTCGAAGTAAATGGTCGAAATTCGCGAACTACCGCGACACGGCGCGTTCTATTCAGGCCATTATATATATATATATATATATATATATATTTCATCGATTTCCTTTTAAAACGTATTTTATAAATCGTTTTAAATTCGTTTTCAAAACGATTTCAACTTCATATTCAATTTCTAGTCAAAATTGAATATTCCACATCATCGATATACAAATGATATTATTTTCAAAATGTTAAATTTTGAAATCACTTTTTTTTTCTATGTTCATTATAAAAATGAATAAAATCGATATAAATATCGTTCACGTCAAAATGGCGTCAATCTAATCAACACGGCTTTTATTCAACACATGAATGTTTCTTTCTATTCAACACATGAATTTATTTCTATTCAACACATGAATTTATTTTCAATTCAACACACGAATTTATTTTCAATTCAACACATGAATTTATTTTCTAAACTGGAATGAGGCCCAATCAATTACCATATAATGTTAATTATATGTATTCTATACAACACATGTATATAATAGCAACGATAAATAATCAACTATCATCCAGAGTGCACCACAAAACAGCCTAAGCATTAAATATAAATAATTAACGCTTACACAGTCTGTCGACCAATCGATCGACATACAGCTAAATAATTGGGATTAGTGTACGCCAAATATAATCCCAATACCCGTGTGGGGTTTCAAATCAACAAACACATATTTTTGTTTGTGCAGTTGGGCGATGTGCAAAATTTATCGTCCCAATCAATATCAGTCAAATCAGTGTATATAAACAAATCTCCGATTTGTTTATTGCTATTTATTTTATATACACGTTAAAAATTATATTTTTAACTATAAAATATTTTATTTCATTTCACATCATATAATCAAATTTCACAACACGACAATCAAACAAACAAGTCATCCATGGTCTGTGGACGACGGGTGTCGGGTGCTGCTAAGCACCTTCTGCATCGTAGTATATATTTCCAACTAGAAATTAAAATAAAGGTAAGGAGTTCTCACAGAGTGCTCCACTCCGCCGTGCTTTACTTTTGAACTGCTAAACCGTCTGGATCTGTTTGAAATTCTAATGCAGTCCTTGCCCCGCTATTCACAATAAAAATTATATTTTTATTATTTCATTTCAATAAATGAAAATCGTATTTTTATTTCTTCTTCATATATTTTTGCAACGCTTCTTCCTATATAAAAATTATATTTTTATATTTCTACTTCATATATAAAGATCGAATTTTTATTTGTTATATAATATAAAAATCGTATTTTTACTTCACTAAAAATCATATTTTTATTTCGCTACATGTATAAAGATAATATTTTTATATTCTCTATTATATAAAAATCATATTTTTAATACTTCTACTTTATAAAAATCATATTTTTATTACTTCTACTTTATAAAAATCATATTTTTATTACTTCTACTTTATAAAAATAATATTTTTATTACTTCTACTTTATAAAAATCATATTTTTATTTTCTCTTTACATATATAAAAATTGAATCTTTATAAATTAAAAATCGAAATTTTCTTCTAAACCATTTCATATAAAAAGATTATATTTTTCTTCATGATAAAAATCATTTCACATTGTACAATAAAAATCAGTTCTTTCTAAACAATAAAGATCATTTCTTTATAAACAATAGAAAATTAGTTCTTTATAAATAAAAAATTCAGTTCTTTAAAACATTCTACATACATAAAAATCTTATTTTTAATCCTCCACATCATAGGAAAAACTAAATTTCATTTTTATAGAACCACTTACTTTATATAAATAAAATAAAGAAATAAAAGTGAATAAAACTTACAGTGGAAATCGGAGGGGAGGGACTTCATTGTCGGGCGCTGCAGAGAGGAGGGGAGGCCGGATGCGGAGGGGGAAGGAGATGGCTGGAGGGGTGTGAAAACCCGTAACTTCCCCGTAAAGGAAAGTGTCGGATAGTTCGAGAACAAGCCACAACAGAACGCATATAAAGGAACATTTCATTGTATATTACAACAATGCATCAGATTACAAGAATATACAGAATATAAATGAATATTACACAGAAATATCAGAGATTTAAATTACATTTAAATACATAGCAGCGGAAAATAATACAATACACAACTAGAATGAGATATACGGATACAAAGCTTTCCGGATATCGTTCCAGCTGTAAACCAGGATCCTGTGAATATAAATCTGCAAAACCAAAACTACTAGCTGCCCGTGTCAAAATAAGGGCACCCAGAGTTTAGGTTAAAACAATAAACTCCAGGTCAGTCATGGGACTGGTGTGAGAACTAAAACAGTTAATCTTTATTTTTAAAGTTAGGTAAATCAAGGGACCACGCCGTATAACACGGAACGGGTTTCCTCCCAAGAATACCAGTGCATAAAACAAACGGCGCAATGCTAAATCAAGAAAAAAATGAAGCTGTTATAAGACCCAGGTCCTATCACACAATGCAACGCCAGCCGGGGGATAGGGTTTTCCCTTATAACAGCCAAAGAATACTTGATACGTTTAAAACAGATTATTCGATACTATTAGAAGTGCATATTGTATAAAACAACTTCAAATCATAAGTATCAATCATAGGCGGCATGAACGGCCCATAACACTATGTCGCCATATATAAGTTTACAATCAAAACCGCAAATGTCGTATTGGAAGTTGGGTTATCATTTATGGTATGAACCGAGGCTAGGGGCAAGATCCTCCCCGAGTCGAGACGCTCTAGTCCGCCCCTCAGGACCCAGACTCAGGTGGGCCCTTGGATCGTCAGGGTCGGTCCACCGATGTGGATTAAAATGCCTGAACATGCGTTTCCCCGCCCTTTGGGGCGTAAGCCTGGCCCGTCAGCCGACCAGAAGCATCGGCCGAAACCGATATCACGAGGCGCCTCGCTTTTCAGCAAGTAATAATAAGTAACATCCACATGAGTCAAACTCGTCAGCCAGTTCAAGCACTGACGCCACTCCTAACTAGAAAGAAACGCCTGTCCTCCCAGAGGTCCGTCTCCCGTTTTTGATTCATACCGGGTGTGATACTCGCGAATCAACGTTACACAAAGCTACGCCACAAAGGCCGTGCTTCGATCATCCACCACAAGACTTTGCTTTTCAACAGAAGCCTTGATCATTTGCATCTTAGCATGCCACACGGGCAATTCACTCCATGCGATTGATATCCATCAATATATAACCCCTGAGCTCGTACGTCTCAGAGAAGGGCGTTAAGCAAGAGAATAAATTCTCCGCCGCCAAACAGATATATATTTAATAGAGATCAATCACACGGACTAAAATCCAATGTCAGACACACAGTCCATTTACAAGTCCGTTCTGGGGCTGAACGAAACCGGAGGCACCTAGTACCCCGCATATCCATCGATCTCCAAGTACGTCTGGACGATCACCAACTGTTTCCATCTTCTTGGGTGTACAACCCAATCAAGATCATCAGTTATCACCCAAACGACGTGAAGACCCCCGGTCTTCGACCATCGTCTTCATCTTCGACTTATCGTCGTATCAGTTATTCAGAATGGGATAAACCCGGTCTTCCCGAATAACTCGCGTATATTTTAAATAAGTGTTACACAAACACAACATACGCCTCATTCCAATTCATCAGTCACTAACCGTAAATTAATCAAGAGAATAATTCCCCAAATACTAACCCCGAAGGCCGAAACCAACATCAGATCAATATCCAGAAAACCATTCTGCTTAGCTAACCGATAGTTAGTTTCTGAATTTCACATTCATAGGGAAAGGTTCCCATTAATTTTACCAAAGATAAATTCTTGAATTTATTCTTTAATCTATTTTTGAATATCAATTCAAACTAGTCGGGATTAGCGAACCTTACCGAAGTAATCATTTGTTTTAATTTCCCAATCCCAACCTATTCATCCCATGAAGTAAAACTGGTAATACTTCATATCTAACACCACGGTGTTATCGGTAAATTCAATTACCATTTCACGTTCAAATCTAATTAAAGATTTAACTATCGCCTGGAGCACAACTGGTGGTACTCCATTTTCAATCTTTTCAATCTAATTAAAGATTCATTAAAACTCCACTTAGTTTTAATCTTCGACTGGGTTAAAGAATCAGTGTCATTTAAAACACGGTTCACGATAAACCCAAAATCACATTCATTAATTATCGGGTTAAAGAACAAGTGTTATTTAAAACACTGTTCACGATAAACCCAAAAATCAATATCGATTCAATTTCAATTAAATGTTATTTAATTGGTACACTTCATTAAATCTAAATAAAAAGATTTAATCTTTTCTCAACTGGGTTCAAGAACAGTGTTAGTGAAGACACCATTCACGACAAACCCAAATCACATTTGATATTCAATACAAGGCTCTGAATAGAAAATATACCGGCTTATATTCAATATCAAATTCTACGACTAACAAATATCGCATTGGAAATAACGATATATATATATATATCTTTCAAATTTCCATAACGACATTTGTACAATCACGAAATCCAACATCGAAATATTCCGAAGACAATTTCGATTCAAATCCACTCCAATGCAATCATTGGATATTCTGGTTATTTTTAAAACCCTTTTTAAATTCAATTTATTTATTTAAAAATAAATAGAATTATAATTCTAGTTCAAAACCAGTTCATTTCGATAAAAATCTATTTTTATCTTTTCAAATATGGAGTTTTTCATCCCAATTCTTTCTAAATCATTTCTTATGATTTCACACAAATTATTACTATTTTTAATAATTTTATCAAGGCCCGTACAGTCGATTTCCACCAATGGCCATCGAACTGCACTTACAGCGACCTTTTTCAAATTTGATTTGGACATAATTCCAAATCCAACCGTTAGATTTCAAATTTCTAATATTCGTTAGAAAGCTCTTTTCGATACGAACCCAAGGATCTGGTTTTAGGAGAATCCGACGGTCGGATCTCCCGCAATGTCCGTTTGAAATAAATGGTCGAAATTCACGAACTGCCGCGGCGCGCCGCGTTCTATTCAGGCCATTATATTATATATATATATAATATATATAATATATATTTCGTCGATTTCTATTTAAAACGAATTATATGAATAGTTTTAAATTCGTTTCAAAAGCAATTTCCACTTCCTTTTCAATTCAAATCAAAATTGAATTCTTCTTTATAAACTCGTTTTAAAATTCATTTCTATTCAATTCAAATTTCAATTCAATTTGAATTCATTTCAATTCGCTTTCAATTCAATTTGAATTCGTTTCAATTCAATTCATTTCAAAATCGTTATATATTCAATTCATTCCGAAATCGTTTTATATTCAATTCATTCCGAAATCGTTTTCAATTCAATTCATTTCGAAATCGTTTTCAATTCAATTCATTTCGAAATCGTTTTCAATTCAATTCATTTCGAAATCGTTATATATTCAATTCATTTCGGAATCGTTATATATTCAATTCATTTCGAAATCATTATATATTCAATTCATTTCGAAATCGTTATATATTCAATTCATTTCGAAATCGTTTTCAATTCAATTCATTTCGAAATCGTTTTCAATTCAATTCATTTCGAAATCGTTATATATTCAATTCATTTCGAAATCGTTATATATTCAATTCATTTCGAAATCGTTATATATTCAATTCATTTCATTTCGAAATCGTTTTCAATTCAATTCATTTCGAAATCGTTTTCAATTCAATTCATTTCGAAATCGTTATATATTCAATTCATTTCGAAATCGTTATATATTCAATTCATTTCGAAATCGTTTTCAATTCAATTCATTTCGAAATCGTTTTCAATTCAATTCATTTCGAAATCGTTATATATTCAATTCATTTCGAAATCGTTATATATTCAATTCATTTCGAAATGAATACCATCGATATAAATATCGTTCACGTCAAAATGGCGTCAATCTAATCAACACGGCTTCATAGATTTCTATTTTCAAATATTCTATTTCAAATATTTCTTTTTCAAAATAGTTGTTATCAAAATATTTCGTTCAACACATGACCAATCTCAATGGATGAGTACTGTCAACACATGAACTTTTATTTTACAATATTCTTTATTTTTCAATTTGGAATGAGGCCCAATCAATTACCATATAAAGTTAATTATATGGATTTTCATACAACACATGTATATAATAGCATTGAAAAATAATCAACCATCAACCAAAGTGCACTACACTGTATAAGCATCAAATATAAATATCTAACGCTTATAACAGCCTGTCAATCAATCGATCGACATTTTTAATCAATCAGGATGAGTGAACTTCATATTTCATCCCAACACCCGTGTGGGGTTTCAAACAATCAAACAAATATTTTATTCGTGCAGTTGGGCGATGTGTGAAATTTATCGACCCAATCAATGTCCTTCAAATAGGTGTACATAAACAAACCGTCTGGTTTGTAAATGAATATTTATTTATTCACATTCACGTTAAAAATTACATTTTAACGATAAAACATTTTATTCCAACATATGAATTTCTATTCAGTTCATTCTTTAAATAAAACGATATTTTTATTTTTCTAACATATTTTAAAAAAAAATCGGCGGCATAACGGCACGATACTAGAAACGGGACAAGGCCTAGCCTTATCCCCGGTCTAGTGAAGGCCCACGCCATTCACACATCAATCAAATTCACCAAACAATTCAATTTCAAATCAAATCATCAAACTAATCTATGCAACCAAACAAACAAGTCCATGGTCTGTGGACGATTGTGTCGGGTGCTACTAAGCACCGTCTGCATCCTAGTATATATATATAACTAGAAAATTTAAATTGAAAGGTGAGAAGTTCTCACATATAGCTATCCTAGCTCCACGGCACTTCATTTGCAGAAACCTTCGTCGCTACCGCATCTTCGTCATCTTCGTTGTCCGCTTTCACTACCTATGTAAAAATCGAATTTTTACTTCGCTATTCCATATATAAAAATCATATTTTTATTTCGAAGTTCAATATATAAAAATTCTATTTTTATTACGAAGTTCAATATATAAAAATTCTATTTTTATTTCGAAGTTCAATATATAAAAATTCTATTTTTATATCGAAGTTCAATATATAAAAATTCTATTTTTATTTCGAAGTTCAATATATAAAAATTCTATTTTTCTATCGAAGTTCAATATATAAAAATCGAATTTTTTTCTATTTAAAAATCTCGCCTTTCCCCCTTTTAAAATCTCATTTTTAAACTATGGTTTATATTTTATAGACAAAGATGATTTTAATTTCAAATCAGAGGTAATCTTATTTTTAAGTCAAAGTCTAATTTATATTTTCTATTTGAAAGTATTTTATTTTTCCAAAACTATCCCGTTTTATATTTTCAAAATCACTCCTAATTTTATTTTAAAACCTTTCTAACTTTATTTTCATAATGCTATATATATATATAAAAAAAAAATGAAAATAAAGGCTGCCTTTATATTTATTCAAAACTGCATTTATATTATATATAAAAAAAACTGCTGCATTTATATTTTATTAAGAAAACTGCATTTATATTACATAAAAAAAAAATCTGCATTTATATTTTATTAAGAAAACTGCATTTATATTATATATAAAAAAACTGCTGCATTTATATTTTATTAAGAAAACTGCATTTATATTACATAAAAAAAATCTGCATTTATATTTTATTAAGAAAACTGCATTTATATTACATAAAAAAAATCTGCATTTATATTTTATTAAGAAAACTGCATTTATATTACATAAAAAAAAATAGACTGCACTTACAGTCCAAAAATGAAAAACCGAACCCATCGCTGTGCTCCGATCAAGGCTCCGGAAGCTGATCGCCCATCACCCCTTCGAAGCCCCCGACGTCATCACCCACTGCCACCAAGATGGCCTAACTCGGTTGGCCGCTCCGCCCTGAAACGACGCTCGAACCCGCCGGTTTTGAGGAGTGAAATCGAACGAATTACACAGCTAGAAATCTCGAACTTGGTATTGATTTGGAGAGCGCGAAAAGCTCTTTAATTTTCAATTAGTAGATTCGAACTTCCTAGCGTGGATTTAGAGAATTTGAAGGGTGAAAATCTGAGCGATTCGGGCCTTTGAAATGATGATGACGGTGGCCGCAATTAATGAACTAGGGTTAGAGAATTTAGGGCTTATATATTTATTATTTTATTTAATTTAATTTCTATTAAAAGTTGACTTTTTATTCGAAGTCGAAATGGGACCCACCGACTGTCGTCCCTAGCGTTCCACCCCCATTCCGAACACAATGGGATATGTATCGTAAGCTGATTCGATTGTTCCGAATAGTTTTCGTTGAATTTACATTTAAATCCTTATGTTGAATTTTTAAACGTACATTTCAAATTACCGGGGTCACATACTAACTAGAAAAATTCCAGAAAAATATTTTCTAGCTTCGTATTGACGATACGGTCCTAACAAAACTAGTTTCGCCGAATTCTGAGACCGTATGAAAAATGGCCAATTTCCAGTCGATTAAAATCAACTGAAACTGGTCAAACGCGTTTTCCTTTGCCACGCCCACATATTGATTTGAAAAATTATGAAATTTGGAATCTAGCAATAACTTTACATCCCGGACCCAACAAAACTGGTTTCGTCGAAATCCGAGGTCGTTTGCAAAATGTCCATTTTTAAGGGCCTGAATTCCGTAGCGACTATTCAGAATTTTCAACTGGACATATCTTTTGATTCCCGCCATGAAATTTCAATTTTTCGGATTCGATAGAAAGATATTATCAATTAGATCCTATCATTTTTGGTTTCACTAAAATCCGGATTGTTTTGCACCCGGTACATTCAATTGAAGTTTGAAATCGAATTATCGAACTACCGCGCCATTTTCAATTCTATTTATAATTATATATAAATATTTCTATTCTAACGACGACGCGTATAAATATATACGTTCGAATTATATTCAAAATAAATTTCTCGTCGATATTATTTAAAATAATTCATTTTAAATAATCAAAATTCGATAAAATTGCCAAAATAAAAATTTTAAACTGGCCCAGATTTTCGGGTTGTTACAATCTCCCCCACTTAAAACTTTTCGTCCCCGAAAAGGAACAAAGTCGAAAGTGGTTTGATTATTCAGCTCTACGCTCGATCTGGCTTCCATTCTCCAACTCTTTAGTTTCTGAGAATTTTCAAAATTTCAAAAATTTGGCTAACACCCTAAATTTTCGAAAAATTTCGCCATAACCTCCCCTGCACCGGGAGCATCGGGGAATTTCAAATAGCTTCCCCGGTCCTTCAGATCTCAAAAAGAAAAGGAAAAAGCCAAGCGGCTAGCCAATAGGCTCACAAAATCATCATCACCCAAACAAAACAGGAAATTATGTAGTAAACATGTACCTATTTGTCGGGCAAACAAATTTTATTCTCTGGCTCTAGCCTCCTTGCTATGACCTGTTCAATGTAAGTGCAAGTATATGCAAGCAAATGCGACCAATTTTCAATACAATTCAATATTTGGTTCAATTAGGCATAATGGTTCAAAATTATCAAACAACTAAACAAACAACACAAACATCAATCAATTAGTGAATTAGAGTTTCAAATTCATAACTTTGATATATATACAAAAATCATGTTTTTGATGCCAAATCACAACAATAGGCCCTATCTAATTTTGGTTCTCACACCAGTCAATAGGAAATATATAGATATTACACCTTCGAAACACGAAAATAAATTCTAACGATGACGCATCAATCATTAGAATCATGTCCGAGCGACTAGAGTGTGACTCCATATCTATCCAGTATATTAAAATTTCGAATACACGCGGATCAGACGTGTACGCAAAATCTATATATACTGGATTATCCAAATCAATATAAATAAATAATCAAATACGTATAATTGATTTAAATTTTCAAAACAAAATTTGTTTTCACTTTAAAAATATACTCTTCACACTCGTTCTAGAATACTACTGATCCCATCTCTAACGAGTCATTCTCATTGGATATTACTAATCCAATATCTGATGAATTCCTTCGTATGGTTCTAATGTGTCGTGTTCTCTAAGCTTTGTAAACCAAAGCTCTGATACCAACTGTGAAAACCCGTAACTTCCCCGTAAAGGAAAGTGTCGAATAGTTCGAGAACAAGCCACAACAGAACGCATATAAAGGAACATTTCATTGTATATTACAACAATGCATCAGATTACAAGAATATACAAAATATAAATGAATATTACACAGAAATATCAGAGATTTAAATTACATTTAAATACATAGCAGCGGAAAATAATACAATACACAACTAGAATGAGATATACGGATACAAAGCTTTCCGGATATCGTTCCAGCTGTAAACCAGGATCCTGTGAATATAAATCTGCAAAACCAAAACTACTAGCTGCCCGTGTCAAAATAAGGGCACCCAGAGTTTAGGTTAAAACAATAAACTCCAGGTCAGTCATGGGACTGGTGTGAGAACTAAAACAGTTAATCTTTATTTTTAAAGTTAGGTAAATCAAGGGACCACGCCGTATAACACGGAACGGGTTTCCTCCCAAGAATACCAGTGCATAAAACAAACGGCGCAATGCTAAATCAAGAAAAAAATGAAGCTGTTATAAGACCCAGGTCCTATCACACAATGCAACGCAAGCCGGGGGATAGGGTTTTCCCTTATAACAGCCAAAGAATGCTTGATACGTTTAAAACAGATTATTCGATACTATTAGAAGTGCATAGTGTATAAAACAACTTCAAATCATAAGTATCAATCATAGGCGGCATGAACGGCCCATAACACTATGTCGCCATATATAAGTTTACAATCAAAACCGCAAATGTCGTATTGGAAGTTGGGTTATCATTTATGGTATGAACCGAGGCTAGGGGCAAGATCCTCCCCGATTCGAGACGCTCTAGTCCGCCCCTTAGGACCCAGACTCAGGTGGGCCCTTGGATCGTCAGGGTCGGTCCACCGATGTGGATTAAAATGCCTGAACATGCGTTTCCCCGCCCTTTGGGGCGTAAGCCTGGCCCGTCAGCCGACCAGAAGCATCGGCCGAAACCGATATCACGAGGCGCCTCGCTTTTCAGCAAGTAATAATAAGTAACATCCACATGAGTCAAACTCGTCAGCCAGTTCAAGCACTGACGCCACTCCTAACTAGAAAGAAACGCCTGTCCTCCCAGAGGTCCGTCTCCCGTTTTTGATTCATACCGGGTGTGATACTCGCGAATCAACGTTACACAAAGCTACGCCACAAAGGCCGTGCTTCGATCATCAACCACAAGACTTTGCTTTTCAACAGAAGCCTTGATCATTTGCATCTTAGCATGCCACACGGGCAATTCACTCCATGCGATTGATATCCATCAATATATAACCCCTGAGCTCGTACGTCTCAGAGAAGGGCGTTAAGCAAGAGAATAAATTCTCCGCCGCCAAACAGATATATATTTAATAGAGATCAATCACACGGACTAAAATCCAATGTCAGACACACAGTCCATTTACAAGTCCGTTCTGGGGCTGAACGAAACCGGAGGCACCTAGTACCCCGCATATCCATCGATCTCCAAGTACGTCTGGACGATCACCAACTGTTTCCATCTTCTTGGGTGTACAGCCCAATCAAGATCATCAGTTATCACCCAAACGACGTGAAGACCCCCGGTCTTCGACCATCGTCTTCATCTTCGACTTATCGTCGTATCAGTTATTCAGAATGGGATAAACCCGGTCTTCCCGAATAACTCGCGTATATTTTAAATAAGTGTTACACAAACACAACATACGCCTCATTCCAATTCATCAGTCACTAACCGTAAATTAATCAAGAGAATAATTCCCCAAATACTAACCCCGAAGGCCGAAACCAACATCAGATCAATATCCAGAAAACCATTCTGCTTAGCTAACCGACAGTTAGTTTCTGAATTTCACATTCATAGGGAAAGGTTCCCATTAATTTTATCAAAGATAAATTCTTGAATTTATTCTTTAATCTATTTTTGAATATCAATTCAAACTAGTCGGGATTAGCGAACCTTACCGAAGTAATCATTTGTTTTAATTTCCCAATCCCAACCTATTCATCCCATGAAGTAAAACTGGTAATACTTCATATCTAACACCACGGTGTTATCGGTAAATTCAATTACCATTTCACGTTCAAATCTAATTAAAGATTTAACTATCGCCTAGAGCAAAACTGGTGGTACTCCATTTTCGATCTTTTCAATCTAATTAAAGATTCATTAAAACTCCACTTAGTTTTAATCTTCGACTGGGTTAAAGAATCAGTGTCATTTAAAACACGGTTCACGATAAACCCAAAATCACATTCATTAATTATCGGGTTAAAGAACAAGTGTTATTTAAAACACTGTTCACGATAAACCCAAAAATCAATATCGATTCAATTTCAATTAAATGTTATTTAATTGGTACACTTCATTAAATCTAAATAAAAAGATTTAATCTTTTCTCAACTGGGTTCAAGAACAGTGTTAGTGAAGACACCATTCACGACAAACCCAAATCACATTTGATATTCAATACAAGGCTCTGAATAGAAAATATACCGGCTTATATTCAATATCAAATTCTACGACTAACAAATATCGCATTGGAAATAACGATATATATATATATATCTTTCAAATTTCCATAACGACATTTGTACAATCACGAAATCCAACATCGAAATATTCCGAAGACAATTTCGATTCAAATCAACTCCAATGCAATCATTGGATATTCTGGTTATTTTTAAAACCCTTTTTAAATTCAATTTATTTATTTAAAAATAAATAGAATTATAATTCTAGTTTAAAACCAGTTCATTTCGATAAAAATCTATTTTTATCTTTTCAAATATGGAGTTTTTCATCCCAATTCTTTCTAAATCATTTCTTATGATTTTACACAAATTATTACTATTTTTAATAATTTTATCAAGGCCCGTACAGTCGATTTCCACCAATGGCCATCGAACTGCACTTACAGCGACCTTTTTCAAATTTGATTTGGACATAATTCCAAATCCAACCATTAGATTTCAAATTTCTAATATTCGTTAGAAAGCTCTTTTCGATACGAACCCAACGGTTCCGGTTTTAGGAGAATCCGACGGTCGGATCTCCCGCAATGTCCGTTTGAAATAAATGGTCGAAATTCACGAACTGCCGCGGCGCGGCGCGTTCTATTCAGGCCATTATATTATATATATAATATATATAATATATATTTCGTCGATTTCTATTTAAAACGAATTATATGAATAGTTTTAAATTCGTTTCAAAAGCAATTTCCACTTCCTTTTCAATTCAAATCAAAATTGAATTCTTCTTTATAAACTCGTTTTAAAATTCATTTCTATTCAATTCAAATTTCAATTCAATTTGAATTCATTTCAATTCGCTTTCAATTCAATTTGAATTCGTTTCAATTCAATTCATTTCGAAATCGTTATATATTCAATTCATTCCGAAATCGTTTTATATTCAATTCATTTCGAAATCGTTTTCAATTCAATTCATTTCGAAATCGTTTTCAATTCAATTCATTTCGAAATCGTTTTCAATTCAATTCATTTCGAAATCGTTATATATTCAATTCATTTCGAAATCGTTATATATTCAATTCATTTCGAAATCGTTATATATTCAATTCATTTCGAAATCGTTATATATTCAATTCATTTCGAAATCGTTTTCAATTCAATTCATTTCGAAATCGTTTTCAATTCAATTCATTTCGAAATCGTTATATATTCAATTCATTTCGAAATCGTTATATATTCAATTCATTTCGAAATCGTTATATATTCAATTCATTTCATTTCGAAATCGTTTTCAATTCAATTCATTTCGAAATCGTTTTCAATTCAATTCATTTCGAAATCGTTATATATTCAATTCATTTCGAAATCGTTATATATTCAATTCATTTTGAAATCGTTTTCAATTCAATTCATTTCGAAATCGTTTTCAATTCAATTCATTTCGAAATCGTTATATATTCAATTCATTTCGAAATCGTTATATATTCAATTCATTTCGAAATGAATACCATCGATATAAATATCGTTCACGTCAAAATGGCGTCAATCTAATCAACACGGCTTCATAGATTTCTATTTTCAAATATTCTATTTCAAATATTTCTTTTTCAAAATAGTTGTTATCAAAATATTTCGTTCAACACATGACCAATCTCAATGGATGAGTACTGTCAACACATGAACTTTTATTTTACAATATTCTTTATTTTTCAATTTGGAATGAGGCCCAATCAATTACCATATAAAGTTAATTATATGGATTTTCATACAATACATGTATATAATAGCACTGAAAAATAATCAACCATCAACCAAAGTGCACTACACTGTATAAGCATCAAATATAAATATCTAACGCTTATAACAGCCTGTCAATCAATCGATCGACATTTTTAATCAATCAGGATGAGTGAACTTCATATTTCATCCCAACACCCGTGTGGGGTTTCAAACAATCAAACAAATATTTTATTCGTGCAGTTGGGCGATGTGTGAAATTTATCGACCCAATCAATGTCCTTCAAATAGGTGTACATAAACAAACCGTCTGGTTTGTAAATGAATATTTATTTATTCACATTCACGTTAAAAATTACATTTTAACGATAAAACATTTTATTCCAACATATGAATTTCTATTCAGTTCATTCTTTAAATAAAACGATATTTTTATTTTTCTAACATATTTTAAAAAAAATTCGGCGGCATAACGGCACGATACTAGAAACGGGACAAGGCCTAGCCTTATCCCCGGTCTAGTGAAGGCCCACGCCATTCACACATCAATCAAATTCACCAAACAATTCAATTTCAAATCAAATCATCAAACTAATCTATGCAACCAAACAAACAAGTCCATGGTCTGTGGACGATTGTGTCGGGTGCTACTAAGCACCGTCTGCATCCTAGTATATATATATAACTAGAAAATTTAAATTGAAAGGTGAGAAGTTCTCACATATAGCTATCCTAGCTCCACGGCACTTCATTTGCAGAAACCTTCGTCGCTACCGCATCTTCGTCATCTTCGTTGTCCGCTTTCACTACCTATGTAAAAATCGAATTTTTACTTCGCTATTCCATATATAAAAATCATATTTTTATTTCGAAGTTCAATATATAAAAATTCTATTTTTATTACGAAGTTCAATATATAAAAATTCTATTTTTATTTCGAAGTTCAATATATAAAAATTCTATTTTTATATCGAAGTTCAATATATAAAAATTCTATTTTTATTTCGAAGTTCAATATATAAAAATTCTATTTTTCTATCGAAGTTCAATATATAAAAATCGAATTTTTTTCTATTTAAAAATCTCGCCTTTCCCCTTTTTAAAATCTCATTTTTAAACTATGGTTTATATTTTATAGACAAAGATGATTTTAATTTCAAATCAGAGGTAATCTTATTTTTAAGTCAAAGTCTAATTTATATTTTCTATTTGAAAGTATTTTATTTTTCCAAAACTATCCTGTTTTATATTTTCAAAATCACTCCTAATTTTATTTTAAAACCTTTCTAACTTTATTTTCATAATGCTATATATATATATATATATATATATATAAATTAAAATAAAGGCTGCCTTTATATTTATTCAAAACTGCATTTATATTATATATAAAAAAAACTGCTGCATTTATATTTTATTAAGAAAACTGCATTTATATTACATAAAAAAAAAATCTGCATTTATATTTTATTAAGAAAACTGCATTTATATTATATATAAAAAAACTGCTGCATTTATATTTTATTAAGAAAACTGCATTTATATTACATAAAAAAAAATCTGCATTTATATTTTATTAAGAAAACTGCATTTATATTACATAAAAAAAAATAGACTGCACTTACAGTCCAAAAATGAAAAACCGAACCCATCGCTGTGCTCCGATCAAGGCTCCGGAAGCTGATCGCCCATCACCCCTTCGAAGCCCCCGACGTCATCACCCACTGCCACCAAGATGGCCTAACTCGGTTGACCGCTCCGCCCTGAAACGACGCTCGAACCCGCCGGTTTTGAGGAGTGAAATCGAACGAATTACACAGCTAGAAATCTCGAACTTGGTATTGATTTGGAGAGCGCGAAAAGCTCTTTAATTTTCAATTAGTAGATTCGAACTTCCTAGCGTGGATTTGGAGAATTTGAAGGGTGAAAATCTGAGCGATTCGGGCCTTTGAAATGATGATGACGGTGGCCGCAATTAATGAACTCGGGTTAGAGAATTTAGGGCTTATATATTTATTATTTTATTTAATTTAATTTCTATTAAAAGTTGACTTTTTATTCGAAGTCGAAATGGGACCCACCGACTGTCGTCCCTAGCGTTCCACCCCCATTCCGAACACAATGGGATATGTATCGTAAGCTGATTCGATTGTTTCGAATAGTTTTCGTTGAATTTACATTTAAATCCTTATGTTGAATTTTTAAACGTACATTTCAAATTACCGGGGTCACATACTAACTAGAAAAATTCCAGAAAAATATTTTCTAGCTTCGTATTGACGATACGGTCCTAACAAAACTAGTTTCGCCGAATTCTGAGACCGTATGAAAAATGGCCAATTTCCAGTCGATTAAAATCAACTGAAACTGGTCAAACGCGTTTTCCTTTGCCACGCCCACATATTGATTTGAAAAATTATGAAATTTGGAATCTAGCAATAACTTTACATCCCGGACCCAACAAAACTGGTTTCGTCGAAATCCGAGGTCGTTTGCAAAATGTCCATTTTTAAGGGCCTGAATTCCATAGCGACTATTCAGAATTTTCAACTGGACATATCTTTTGATTCCCGCCATGAAATTTCAATTTTTCGGATTCGATAGAAAGATATTATCAATTAGATCCTATCATTTTTGGTTTCACTAAAATCCGGATTGTTTTGCACCCGGTACATTCAATTGAAGTTTGAAATCGAATTATCGAACTACCGCGCCATTTTCAATTCTATTTATAATTATATATAAATATTTCTATTCTAACGACGACGCGTATAAATATATACGTTCGAATTATATTCAAAATAAATTTCTCGTCGATATTATTTAAAATAATTCATTTTAAATAATCAAAATTCGATAAAATTGCCAAAATAAAAATTTTAAACTGGCCCAGATTTTCGGGTTGTTACAAGGGGGGATGCGCGCAGGGGCGCGAGGTGATGGTTGCGTCGGTTCAGGGGGGTGGGGGGGCTTCAACGCAACGGAGAAAGGAGGGGAAGGAGAGAGGAGAAGGAGGAGGGGGGAAGGAAGGGAGGCACGCTAGGGGGTGCAGCGGCGCTCCGCCCCGAGGCGGTGGCTGCTATCGCGCCCTCCTCTCTTTCTTTTTTATTTCGGTTGAAAATGAAATTGGGGGGGGGGGAGGAGGGGAGGGGGGCCTGAGAGGGAATAAGGGGACAGAGAGAGATTATTATTTATTTAATTTATTTTAATCCACTAAAAAGCAACTTTTTCTGTCGAACTCAGAATCGAACCCACCGCCTGTCGTTCATAGCTAATTACCCCCATTCCGAACACAATGGGATATGTATCGTAAGCTGGTTCGATCGTTTCGATCATTTTTCGTCAAAATCAAAATATAACTCTACATATTGAATTTGAACGCACATTTCAATTTACTGGGGCCACATACTAACTAGAAAAATTCCTAAAAAATATTTTCTAGCTTCGTATTGATGGTACGGTCCTAACAAAACTAATTTCATCGAATTCTAAGATCGTTTGAAAAATGGCCATTTTCCAGTCGATTAAAATCAACTAAAACTGCCAAAACACGTTTAACTTCGCTACACTCACGTAATGATTCGAAAAATTATGAAAATTGGAATCTAGCAATAATTTGACATCACGGATCCAACAAAAGTGGTTTCGTCAAAAATCGAGGTTGCTTGCAAAATTTCCATTTTTAAGGGACAGAATTCCATAACGACTATTCTGAATCTTCAACTGGACGTAACTTTTGATTCCCGCTATGAAATTTCAAATTTTCAGATTCATTGGAAAGATATTCTCAATCAGATTCAAATATTTTTGGTTTCGCTAAAATCTGGTTTATTTTGCACCCGGTACATTCACTTGAAATTTGAAATCGAATTTTCAAACTACTTGGCCATTTTCAATTCCTTTTATAATTTAAAATAAATATTTATATAATAACGACGATTCAAACAAATATATACGTTCGAATTCTATTCAAAATAAATTTCTCGTCGTTATTATTTAAAATAATCATTTTAAATATTCAAAATTCATTAAAATTGCCAAAATAAAAAATTTAAATTGGCTCAGATGTTCTGGGTTGTTACACTTTATCCTCTCTAATGAGTTCCATGCATGCACAGCCCAAAGGTCTTTTAAGTGAAAATGGTAGCACATAGAGATTAAGGTAATTCACCCACACATAACCGCGAGGACTTTTAAATGGGAGTGAATACCCAGGATAAATTATATATATTTTTTTCTTTTTATTTATTTTTATTTTATTTTTATTTCCAAGAATAATTAGAACTCCCCAAATTAAATAAATTTATGATGAATGACATAAATATGGTAGATATAGAAGATGGTCGTGAAATAAGCTCTAATTCAAAGATATTATAAAATCCTTCCAATCATCATGAGATTTAAAATAACATCTCCTCTAGTTATGAATTATACCATAGTCACAACTCATCACAATTTCATAAACCTATTAATAATTTTGATGAGTCTTAAAACGGTTCAAATCAGTCAATAATTTCAATTTTTGAATAAATAATCAAAAAATAACTTTAAAATTGAAAATATCAATTACAAGAGGAGTTTTTGAAAATATCAATGCAAGTTTGAAAATTAGTTTCAAAAATCAATCAGTAGAATATGAAATTATCTAATATTTCTAATGCTCATTGCTCCTAGACAATTTTAAAACCACTTATATATTTAATTCAAATTGTCTATGGAATTTAAAGATATGTAAGCACTGATTTTTCAATTTATCATCCAGTCATCAAGATATTCAAACGAATCAAATCAATTTCCTTATCAGAGCAGCACAAGATCATTTCCAAAGCAAGAATCATAAGTGAAACTTTTAGAGAATTTTTTGAACAAAAACAAGAAACTGTCAATGATCAAATCTGAAGATAATTATTTGAAATCACTTGAGAAAAAGTCAAATTTTTATAATCCAAGAAATTCAACAATCAATAATGAAAGATTTCAAAATCAACCAAGTAAAAAATAAAGAAAATAAAAGAAATAAAAACTAAAAAAGGGAAATAAACTAAAAAGAAAAAATACGAGTTTAGAGATCATACCTGACTTACCATAATCGATGTGATCCAATGAATCTCCAACTCTGAATCTATGGCTAAGGAACTTCAAATAATTCAATAAAATGGAACAGTTTGAATTTTTAAACACAATTGTTCCTAAGCCTATCCCCAATACCTAAATGTTTATAGGATCGAGTGGTCTAACAAAAATTGTTTTACCACTCTTATCTTTATTTACATCTGGTACCCAAACCTGTTTATATAACAATCCATTACTATCCACTAGCGTACCCTTTGGAACCCAAATTCGTTTAGATTTATTCAAATTCATTTTGTTATTTTTTGGAATCTAAATTTGTTTAATTGAATTATTTCTAAACGAGTTTTCATATCGTTCATGATTTAAAAACCCTTTGAAATTATTAGAGTTCAAAATTTCAGTTTGATCAAATTCAGAGCCATTTAAAGGATTTTTAAAATCATTAGGATTTTGTTTTTCAACTGGATCAAATCCAAAACCAAGTCCCTTTTTATTCTGAACAAAAAATTGATTTTTTAACAACATATTCAACGATTTCTCTCCTTTAGAAAATTTAGTCAAAGCTGACTCAAGTCGTTGAATTTTAAATTTAAGATCGCTATTTTCTTTTATTAAATTTGAACAACGATTAGCGATTTTCCTCTTTTCAGCATCAGTTTATTTTAAAATCAAATTTTCGTTTTCAAGTGCTTTGATTTTAGCATTGGACTTAGAAATTTAAATTTCAAATTGTTTTCGCTTTTCAAAATCAAGTTTTTTAGATTCTCTAAGCTTTTCAATCTCCTTCTCAAAATCACGATTTTCCTTCTTCAAATTCATGTTTTCACTTTTAAGTAACTCAAAATCAGTTTTGAATTTCAAAAGATCATTACTCAAAAATTGACATTTTTCGCATTCTGAAAATGGTGAATTCTTAACTTTTTCAAGTTTTCTTTCTAAACTGTTATTTTCTTGAACTAGTTTTGACCTATTAGATTTTAATTTCTTAACTTTTAGTTCAAGAGAATCAACGGTTTTTGAGAGATCGTGACACATTAAAATTAAATCTTTATAAGTAAAATTTGATACCTTGCTTGAATCCTCTTCACTACTTTTTGAATCAGATCGTGCCATAAGACACAAATTAGCTTCCTCTTCATCACTTTCAGAAACTTCTTCTCCTTCCTCGTCATCCCATGTAGCAGGAAAAGCCTTCTTCTTTCTTCTAAACTTCTTCTTCTTTTCATTTTTAAGGTGTGGCGAATTTGGTTTGATATGTCCGAGTTTCTTGCAATTGTAGCAAAACACTTCATCGTTGAACTTTCTGAACTTTCAGATTTGATAGTTTTCTTCTTTTGTGGCTTGTAATTTCCTTTGGCCAACTTCCTCAAAACCATGGCTAGCTCTTTAGCGGGATCTTCATCATCACTTTCAACTGTATTATTTAGACCAATCGTCTTTTTCTTTGATTCAGAATTCTTTCGTTCTTCTCTTTCTTTTAACTCCATCTCGTAAGTAATCAGATTTCTGATCAACTCTTCCATGCTTATTTTATTCAGATCTTTTGATTCTTGAATCGCCGTCACCTTAGCTTCAAAATTCATCGATAGCACACTCAATATTTTTCTGATCAATTCCACTTCGGTATAAGTTTTGCCAAGAGATTTTGCATTGATGAGAAGCGTCCATACATCTCTTTTATATCTTCATCTTTTTGCATAGAGAAATTTTCATATTCGATGCTGAGTAGAGCGAGACAAGATTCCTTCACTTGAGATGTACCTTCGTGTGTGACCTCCAACGTATGCCATATTTCCTGTGCAGTTTCACAATGAGAAATTCGATTAAATTCTGTTTTATCAAGAGCACAAATTAAAGCATTCATCGCTTTGGCATTAGTTGAAAATAATTTTTTATCATTAGCATCCCACCTGTCTTTTGATTTAGGAATTTCAACACCACTAATAATAACAGCGGGAGATCTATAACCCGTTTCAATAATATTCCACACATCATAATCAACTGAACTCAAATAAATTTTCGTCCTAGCTTTCCAAAATGCATAATCAGTTCCATTAAACATTGGTGGCCTAACTATGGACTGACCCTCAGAAAAATCGTTATTAGACAGATTCATGACACTAGAGTTAAAATAAAATATAAAAAAATACCTGCTCTGATACCACTTATAGGATCTAAATTAACCCTAGAGGAGGGGGCGGTGAATAGGGCTTATCGCAGATTTTTGCAGAGTAGTTAAATAAAAACAACACAGATAATAACCAGAATAAATGCGGAAAATAAATAACACAAATATATACCCAGCTTCGGCAAAACTCTGCCTACTGCTGCATTCCCCAAGGTTTCTACTAGAAGTTAAACAATCTGTATGCTTACAATCCCTGTAAACTTGCGACACTCGCACCCAACTGTTCTTAACCCTACACTCAAAACCCTACACTGGTTTTTGTCCCCGAAACTAGATTTCCCTGAATTACAAATCCCGTAATTCATCTCTCTAGTTTTAGAGACAAACTAGAAAACTATAATTTGATTACAACTTGAATCAAAAAACAAATAACAAAAACAAATTAAAAAACAAATTCAAAAACCCTTAGGTGTTTAAATTAAATGGGTTATCCCTTTTTAAAACTAAGTTGGCCCGGTCTCCTTTTTCTCTCTGGAAATAGAAATGGCGGCTGACACTTTGAGCTAGGCTTTATGAATACTCCTCCGAATCAATTCGATGGCTTCTGAAATTGCTGGTTCTCTGTATTCTTGCATTTCCCTTGTTGTTTTATCGATTTGGGATTGTTCGATCCAAGCAACTATCGATCTCTGGTATGTTATTTCAAATCGAATTTTTCTCTGATTTGTTTGAACTTGGATGATTATACTGCCAATGAGGATTGGGTGTTTATATAGGATTACAAATCTAATGTTTTGTGCTCTGATATCGTGAATGATTCGGTCTTGAAATATACAAAATTTTAGGGCTTGAAAACGGCTTTGAATTGTTCTTGAGCTTGCATGATTTCTGGTATTTTTAAAACTTGCCCTTTAAACCGATTTTTCCCCCTTTGAATTTAAAAACTCGGTTTTTATTAAATAAGTCAAATCTGGAAATGTTCTTGTACTTATTTTTTGCCATGAAAATGTTTGCTTAAAATTTTTAAATCGATTAAAAACTTGCCACAAATACAAAGTAAGATTTCTGGAGACCATTTAACACTTGCCAACATTGGTTGAATGATTCTAGGAAAGGAGTGTGGTTTTAGAAAATCTGGAAACAGATTGCAATATCTTTGTCACTCTTTAAAATATTTGAATGAATTTCTCTTGATTATGCTCGGACCCTTGTTCATTCATATCTGATTTTAACACTTTAATACTGGAAATCAAGTTTTCATATTTTTCCATAAAGTCCAAGCTGTAATTTCTGGAATGTTGAAAAGATTTCTTTGGTTGATATACTTGCATATTAATTCATCCATGCTGATGCATTTATCCTAGCACACATGCTTGTTTGCACTACACTTATATTACTGGACCATCCAGAATTAAACTGATCTGTTTTGCTTGTGTGCACCATTCACCATCTTGCTACTTCACTTGACCATATTAACATGTAGTTGACACATTCATGTGTGCACGCTGTATTGATATTGTTCCATGCAGACTTGTATTTGTGCACCTCTTTATGTTGGTTGTTTGCTTACTTGACCATTATAACGCATGCTGAGGCTATTTGCTCGAATATTGCATTTAAGCTCCAAAACTTGTTCATCACAGTTGACCATATGAAAAATGTACTTTGAATTTTTGGCTTGAATTGATTCATAAAAAAAATGCCGTATAGAATTTAATTTCTGATGCTATAACCTTGAATTGACATTGTACTTGTCGTACTACTTAGAAACATTTTGGTTTTTACACTTGTAGTTGAGTACATACAATTGTTGTTGCTTGCTTTCCTTTGAACTTTAACACCACTTGACTTTTGTGCACACGAGTTTGAACACCTTGTTCCATGCTACTTGAACATGAGAACATGTGTATATGTATTTGAAACTGTTTACTTGTATATTGATTGCTCCATCACTTGAGAAACATGTTGTACATGCCATGTCCAAAGACTGCCCCATTCTTTATTTGTTTGAACATGTACTTGTTATGGTTCCTCATGCTGCTACACCAACTTTTCATGTATTTTGTATACATAGTCGAGCTCCTTGAAATCTGTTTGCTGTGCTGATGCATTTATGTTCATCACCCACGTTATGCATTACTTGTCTTTGCATTTATATACTGTCTTGATTAAGCTGCCATGTTGATGTTGCCATGTATGCACAATCTTCACCATTTTATGTATACTGCCATGATTTTGATCTCTTAGTTTTGGACTGATCTGAACTTCACTAAGTTGCTTGACCCTTGAGCTGCAATGTTGATTCAGCCATTTGCACTGAGTAGAGAAGTTCCACGTGGCTACTCCTTAGTTGCACACTGTTGTATTTTGATTGGCGAGGCAGTGCACACGTGTATATTTATACATGTGTGTATATGCAGCCATCAGAATGATCTTCCTATCTTTGTATATCAGACTGAATCAGAAAAATGATGAGAAACGCACCATAATTCCGAGGCAAATAAATTTAAAAACAAATTTTTTATTTGCTTTTATTTAATTTTATTTTTGTTGCAGTCTACTGTGTGTGTTCTTCTGTATGTGACAGGTATGCAGATGGTGACAGGGCTGATTGTGAAGTGCTGTGAAGGCAAGGTAAGATAGAAGACGGAGTGTCAGTGTGTGTGTGTATGTAAATATATTGAGTGATGAGTGATGTATGTAATGAGAAATCTGTGTATATGAGTGTAAGGGTTGTAGAGAGGAGGTGAGTATGGAATTGAATATATCGAAATGTATATCAGTGATGTATATATAAATAGTGGAGTTGTAAATCTGTATTGTTTAAATATTGAAATAAAATATTCTTATTCAAATAAAATACTATGTGAATATTTAAATTTCTATATAGTTGTATTTTATTTAAAAAGAAACAATATATTCCTGTCTGTTGTATAGTATACCAGTACAGTTACAAACACATTCAATAATAAAATATATTTGATTGTTATCGTCAAACAAAAATCATATAATTATGTAAACAACACTGTAATATACAACATCTTGGGTCTAGCTCTAGTCTTTCCACATCCTCCGGGCTGCCGATGACAGGCACTCGACGACCTACTATCCTTTTTGATTCTGACCCTCCGCCTCCGTTGAGGCAGCTGCTGAATCACCTTTTCCGTCACCGCGTACAACATTCTGACTGCCAAGTTATCCTTGCAGTCAAGACCCAACCACCTAGTTGTTACGTGCAGACCCAACCTCTGCGGGCACAGCCTTAAACATCTACCACTACACAGAGGACTATTAGGAGAACCTTTAACGTCTTAGGAAGCGGCGTGCTTCCCCTTCCAGTCCGTTGGAGCCGCCAGAAAAATCATATGAATGTGTACTCCCCTCGTGCCTTATGACACCTTGATGATCTACCTCATTGGGCTATTTATCCTATAATGTACGGACTTCTCCAAGCGCCTCAGTTTAATATGTCATTAGACCCTACGTCTAATCATTAATTACGCGCTTGCGCTACCTCTCCAATTTTCTCATTTAACTTGGTTATTCTCATTCACATTAACTTCCTTTTTAAGTTTACCAAGTTACCCTTGCTTATTAATTCCATTTATAACTTAACCCTTTTAAGTTTATTAATAAGCCTACAACATGTTATCCTCATAATCTATTCATTATTTCATCTTATGGTTACCATAACACGTTCCACTTAATTTATAATTAAGTACATCTTAATTCACATATACATTGGTAAGAGAATAACTTCCTAAGTATCAACCTGAAGACCGAAATCAACATCATATTGCACTCAGAGAATTACTCAACTCAACTAATCTCCTGTTATGTCCTAATCCCTTTCAATTCATATAACTTATGTTATCTTTATTTGTAGATTTATTCTTGCCTTTACAAATTACTTAATTTACAATTAAGTACATATTACCTTATTACATGAGTTATTTCATTTTCCCCCCATCATTCCTTATAACTTACCTTATTCCATAAGTTATAATTCCCACTTGTCCCTAGGAAAAGCCTACCTATTATCTTTCCTTTACTTATTCAAGTTCATTCATAATAGGTTATTATCATTCCCCATTTTGGCATTAATTAGGATTAACTTAACCCTTCCCACTTCTTTAACTACTTTACTTAACCCCTACTCAATTAAGCTGTTTCGTAACACCACTGCAAATTTAATTAGGTTAAGTATTCCAATTTACAAATTATCCATGCTACCCATGTTACCCACTTAACCCTTTTATTATATCCATTTCAACCTTACATGTGTCGTCTTGGTTAAGTGTTCATTATTATTTATTATGTCCGTAAACACGCAAGACCTCTCACATTAGATTGTCGTTTGCGGTTGCTGGATATGCCGGGCGGTTCTGGGCAGACTTCTACCGCATCCGAATCTAACCTCATGTCTTAACACCATTACGGGTCCAATTTCCACCTAAGACCTCTCACACTAGATTACCGTTCGCGGTTGCTGGATATGCCGGGTGGTTTCGGGCAGACTTCTACCGCAAACCAAATCTAACCTCATGTCTTAGGCATTCATAATTTTTTTCTTAACTCATGCCCAATTTAAAGTCTTGGATTATAATATATTCCAACTACCCATAATTTCTAATTCAAATTATGCTTACAATTCTAATCCAAGTTATGCCTATATTTCCATGTATACAAGTTATACCAAATTATGCCTAAACCAATTTCATAATTATCATCAATCATATGCCAATTACTTTTATTTAAATGTTCCCTAAACCTTTCCAATTTTTTATATTTATTTCAGTTATGCCCAAATTCCAATCATCAATTTTTTCCCCAAAATTATAGTTTATATTCAATTAAACGATATCCCCGTATTCCCTTTTTCATTATCGTATCCAAACTTTTCCAATTATCTCAATTTCGTTCGTGCGCATACTTAAGCGAGATTGGATTAGGCTCGAAGGTAGCCTAGTCTTAAAAATAAATAGGAAAATAGAAGGAGAAGAATAGAATAAACATAAATTAAGACTGTAGTAATTAGCATGTTTATCAATTATTCTTTACATAAATGGGGAATGTCGAGCGATGCATATACCATTATTCAAAACTATAATTTAAACCAACTCACCTTGATTTACTTTCCAACCCTGAATAATCTTGAATCTAATCCATATCTACTCTTCCACCTCATACGCAGCATAAATGTAGGCGCTTTTATCGCAAATCTGAATTCTTTTCTCTAACTTTGAAGAAGAAGAAGAAGCCTAGATTTAATCTTCATTTTATTTTTATTTTGAATATGTTTTAGAGGAGAAGAGAAAAGGGCAGAGCTTTCTCTAGTTGAAGAAGAAGAGGAAGAAGGCAGAGTTCTGGCGTCACCTAATAAATTGTGAGGATGAAGTAACCCTAGCCACCTTATTTATAGGCATGCTAAACTAATCTAGTCCTTTAGATTTAATCTAAAACTCCATCAAATCTAACCACGTCATCCGACCAATAGGAAATGGCTGCCTTGCGAAAAGAACAAACATTAACCAATAAACACACACCATGTGTGCAACGTGATGCGCAGCAGTAGGGGGTGTCGACACTCCTGCTTGAGTGTCGACACATGTGTCGACACCCCCTACACGTCATATTTATATATTTTTTATTTATTTATTTGAAATTTGATTTATCAATAATCAAATTTCAAATATCCTCTTTTGTTCGTGCCCAACCCTTGTTCTGAATTATGTTCATATGTATTCAACTCTTGCGATATAATAATCTTTTATATGCGAACAATTTCAAATTTCAAACCAATTAATATATATTTTTCCTCTTTTGAAACATTCTCTCAATTAAATCCCCTTTTAACCCTTTTCATACTAAGCCACTTTTTAGCCATTCCCTTAAAAAAAATATGACGTTGGTGGGAATCAAACTCTCAACCTCTTGTATACAAGTCACATGTTCTAACCAACTGAGCTACTAAGTCTTTTGTTAACAAGACTTATGACAATGCTAGATATTATCCTTTTTCTCATTCCTCTTTTTCATGTTTTGTTACATTATTTAAATTAAAGATATCTCTTTCATTTTAAATGGTTTTCTACAAACATTGGTCTAAATTGAACAGAAAATCGCCATGATTGCAATGACGCTAATTTCGTGAACAAATTCTGGAAGCTCTCAACTCTCACTTGCCCTTCTCTATCCAGTAGTCACTACTAGTCCTTGTTGTGTATTACTAGCCTACACTTTTCTTTTAAGCAACAATCCTAAGCTTTACAATGCTTATGCATTGTATGGGAATTTTTTTTTAAACAAGAAATCATTGTTTCCAAAAACATGTCACACTTTACTTTAAACCCCAATATGCACTAAATATGTTCTTTACATATTTTTCTCAAACATAAAAAATATTTTTAAGAATAAAACTTGAAAACACCTCAAACTATTTTGTCAAAACTTTAACATTTTCAAGTTCTTAAAAGTTAACAAATGGGTTAGACTCAAAGTGGGTCTCCAACACAACTAGACTTTCCTAGACACTCCCACGAAGTTAATTCTCTCAACTATATATATTCATAATCCATTTTCCACTTTTTAACCTTTCTCTAATTTATAAGGTTTCACTACCAAACCCACTAATCTGAAATACTAACATTTCAGTTACTAAAATATGAGATACATCCTCCTTTTATACCAACCATTTTGTACACTTTCCACCCAACTTACCTACGGGCCTCAAATTTGCATATTCATTCATTTAGTGTACAAAACTAATATCCCAACCCTTTCAATATTATACTCTTTTTATTTCATGGGCTCCTTAATGGATCTAGGCTTATATATAATATATTTATATTTTTCGAAAATACAAATACGTTCACTCACTATCTATACAGGCATCCTAAGCCTAAGCTCTGATACCAAGTGTAACAGCCCGAATTCCGACGGACCAATTTTATTTTCAAAAACCCAATCCATCAAAACCCGAGTTGGTTTGCTCTGGTATCCTGCGCTAGTCCCACACTAGTGAATGGTTAATGGTATCTTGGGTCTAGCGCTAGTCTTTCCGCATCCTCCTGGCTGCCGATGACAAGCACTCGACGAACTACTATCCTTGTTGGTCCTGACCCTCCACCTCCGTTGAGGCAGCAGCCAAATCACCTTTTCCGTCATCGCGTACAACATTCTGACTGCCAAGTTATCCTTGCAGTCAAGGGCCACCCAACTAGTAGTTACGCGCAGACCCAATCTCTGCGGGCACAGCCTTAAACATCTACCACCACACAGAGGACTACTAGGAGCACCTTTAATGTCTTAGGAAGTCGCGTGCTTCCCCTTCCAGTCCGTTGGAGCCGCCAGAAAAATCAGATAAACGTGCGCTCCCCTCGTGCCTTATGACACTGTGATGATCTACCTCGTTGGGCTATTCATCCTATAACGTACGGACTGCTCCAAGCACCTCAGTTTAATATGTCATTAGACCCTACGTCTAATCATTAATTACGCACTTGTGCTACCTCTTCAGTTTTCTCATTTAACTTGGTTATTCTCATTCACATTAACTTCCTTTTTAAGTTTACCAAGTTACCCTTGCTTATTAATTCCATTTATAACTTAACCCATTTAATTTTATTAAAAAGCCTACAACATGTTATCCTCATAATCTGTTCATTATTCCATCTTATGGTTAGCATAACATGTTTAACTTAATTTATAATTAAGTACAACTTAATTCACATATACATTGGTAAGAGAATAACTCCCTAAGTATCAACCCTGAAGACCGAAATTAACATCAGATTGACACTCAGAGAATTACTCGACTCAACCAATCTCCTGTTATGTCCTAATCCCTTTCCATTCATATAACTTATGTTATCTTTATTTGTAGATTTATTCTTGCCTTTACAGATTACTTAATTTACAATTAAGTACATCTTACCTATTACATAAGTTATTTCATTTTCCCCCTACAATTCCTTATAACTTACCTTATTCCATAAGTTATAATTCCCACTTGTCCCTAGGACAAGCCTACCTATTATCTTTCCTTTTCTTATTCAAGTTCATTCATAATAGGTTATTATCATTCCCCATTTTGGCATTAATTAAGATTAACTTAACCCTTCCCACTTCTTTAACTACTTTACTTTACCCTTACTTAATTCAGCTGGTTCGTAACACCACTACAAATTTAATTATGTTAAGTATTCTAATTTAACAAATTATCCATGCTACCCATGTTACCCACTTAACCCCTTTATTATATCCATGTCAACCTTATATGTGTTGTCTTGGTTAAGTGTTAATTATTATTTATTATATCCGTAAACGCGCAAGACCTCTCACATTAGATTGCCGTTTGCGGTTGCTGGATATGCTGGGTGGTTCCGGGCAGACTTCTGCCACGTCTGAATCCAACCTCGTGTCTTGGCACCATTACGGGTCCGATTTCCACATAAGACATCTCACATTAGATTACCATTTGCGGTTGCTGGATATGCCGGGCGGTTCCGGATAGACTTCTACCGCAAACCAAATCTAACCTCGTGTCTTAGGCATTCATAATTTTTTTCTTAATTCATACCCAATTTCAAGTCCTGGATTATAATATATTTCAATTACCCATAATTTCTAATTCAAATATGCTTACAATTCTAATCCAAGTTATGCCTATATTTCCATGTATACAAGTTATGCCTATATTTCCATGTATACAAGTTATACCAAATTATACCCAAACCAATTTCATAATTATCATCAATCTTATGCCAATTACTTTTATTAACATGTTCCCCAAACCTTTCCAATTTTTCATATTTATTTCAATTATGCCAAAATTCCAATCATCAATTTTTTCCCAAAATTACAGCCTTATATTCAATTAAACGATATCCCCATATTCCCTGTTTCATTATCGTATCCAAACTTTTCCAATTATCTCAATTTCGTTCGTGCGCATATTTCAGCGAGATTGGACTAGGCTCGAAGGTAGCCTAGTCTTAAAAATAAATATGGAAATAGAAGGAGAAGAATAGAATAAACATAAAATTAAGACTGTAGTAATTAGCATGTTCATCAATTAACCTTTATATAAACGGGGAATGTCGAACGATGCATATATCATTATTCAAAATTATAATTTAAACCCACTCACCTTGATTTACTTTCCAACCCTGAATAATCTTGAATTTAGTCCATATCTACTCTTCCACATCATACGCAGCAAAAATCTAGGCGCTTTTATCGCAAATCTGATTCTTTTCTCTAACTTTGAAGAAGAAGAAGAAGCCTAGATTTAATCTTCATTTTATTTTTATTTTGAATATGTTTTGGAGGAGAAGAGAAAAGGGCAGAGCTTTCTCTAGTTGAAGAAGAAGAGGAAGAAGAATAGGTTTGTAGGCAGAGTTTTGGCGTCACCAAAGAAATTGTGAGGATGAAGTAACCCTAGCCACCTTATTTATAGGCATGCTAAACTAATCTAGTCCTTTAGATTTAATATAAAACTCCATCAAAGCTAACCACGTCATCCGACCATTAGGAAATGGCCGCCTTGCGAAAAGAACAAATATAAACCAATAAAAACACGCCATGTGTGCAACGTTATGCGCAACAGCATGGGGGGTGTCAACATCCCTGCTTGGGTGTCGACACATGTGTCGACACCCCCTACACATCATATATATATATTTATTTATTTGAAATTTGATTTATCAATAATCAAATTTCAAATATCCTCTTTTATTCGCGCGCAACCCTTACTCTGAATTATGTTCATATGTATTCAACTCTTGCGTGTATGCTAATCTTTTATATGCGAACCACACCGAAGTAATTATTTGTTTTATTTCCCAATCCCAACCTATTCATCCCATGAAGAAAAACTGGTAATACTCCATATCTAATACCATGGTGTTATCGGTAAAATTAATTACCATTTCACATTCAAATCTAATTAAAGATTTAACTATTGCTTTGGAGCAAAACTGGTGATACTCCCTTCTCGCTCAATTTCTAAATTTGATAATTTAGATTATCATTTCACATTTCAATCTAATTACAGATTCATTAAAACTCCTTTTACTGGGTTAAAGTACTAATGTCATTTAAAACACAGTTCACGACAAACCCAAATCACATTCTATTTAAAACGAATTTTATAAATAGTTTTGAATTCTGTTCAAAAACATTTCAACTTCCATTTCCAATTCAAATCAAAATTGAATTTTTCCTGAAAAATTCGTTTTAAAATTCATTTAAATTCAATTCAAATTTCAATTCAATTTGAATTAATTTAAAATTCGTTTTCTATTCAATTCGAATTCGTATATAATCGATATAAATATCGTTCGCGTCAAAATAGCGCATCTCTAATCAACACAGCTTTATATTTTTCAATAATCCCGTTATTCTATTCAACAAATGGATATTTATTCTATTCAATACGTGAATCTATATTTTTGCCAACACATGACTAATCTCAACGAATGAGTACCATACACGTGTGACTATTTTTGTTTTTTAATATATTTTATAAAAATTATGGTATCTATCGTTTGATTTAAAATCAGACTCCAACCGTAAATTAGTAAGAGAACGATTCTCTAAATATTAACCCCGAAGGCCGAGACCAACATCAGATCAATATCCAGGAGACCACTCATCTTATCTATTTTCCAGTCAGTTTCTAATTTCAAATATGATAAAGATATAGATTTTATTATTAAAATATTTCGTTCAACACATGACTAATCTCAACGGATGAGTACTGTCAACACATGAATCTTTATTTTATAATGATAAAGATGTAAATTTTATTATTAAAATATTTCGTTCAACACATGACTAATCTCAACGGATGAGTATTGTCAACACATGAACCTTTATTTTATAATATTCTTTATCTTCTAAATTGGAATGGGGCCCAATCAATACCATATAAAGTTAATTATATGAATTCCATACAACACATGTATATGATAGCAACGATAAATAATCAACCATCATCCAAAGTGCACTACACTGTATAAGCATCAAATATAGATATCTAACGCTTATAACAGCCTGTCAATCAATCAATCGACATACAACTAATTATTGGGATTAGTGTATGTCGTATTTTATCCCAATACCCGTGTAGGGTTTCAAACAATCAAACACAGATTTTATTTGTGCAGTTGGGCGATGTGTAAAATTTATCGTCCCAATCAATGTCAGTCAAATCAGTGTACATAAACAAACCGTCCGGTTTGTAAATGAATATTTATTTATTCACGTTCACGTTAAAAATTATATTTTTAACGACCAAATTATTTTATTCAACCTATGAATATTCTATTCAGTTCATTTATCAAATAAAATGATATCTTTATTTTTCTAACTTGTTTTAGAAAATTTCGGCGGCATAACGGCACGATACTAGAAACGGGACAAGGCCTAGCCTTATCCCCGGTCTAGTGAAGGCCCACGCCATTCACACATCAATCAGATCCATTCCATTTCACCAAACAATTCAATTCAAACCAAATAATCTAACCAACTACACAACCAAACAAACAAGTCCATGGTCAGTGGACGATTGTGTCGGGTGCTACTAAACACCGTCTGCATCCTAGTATATATATATATATAACTAGAACAAGAAATTTAAAGTGAGAAGTTCTCACCGATAGCTAATCCAATCATCTCGACTCTTCTTATGTAGAAAATCTTGTCGTTCTCGCCTTTTGTCACTTTCGTTGCCCGTAGCCACAACATATGTAAAAATCGAATTTTTACTTTGCTATCCAATATATAAAAATCGAATTTTTACTTCGCTATTCAATATGTAAAAATCGAATTTTCACTTCGCTATTCAATATATAAAAATCGAATTTTCACTTCGCTATTCAATATATAAAAATCGAATTTTTACTTCGCTATTCAATATATAAAAATCGAATTTTTACTTCGCTATTCAATATATAAAAATCGAATTTTTATAATCGAATTTTTATAATCACGCTATATGGATAAAAATTCTATTTTTACAACGATGTTATATAGATAAAAATTATATTTTTACAACGATGTTATATAGATAAAAATTCTATTTTTATCCCGCTACTCTTCATTTAAAGATTTCGCCTTTTCAATTTCAAAAATATAATCTTTTCTATTTTAAAAATCTAATCTTTTCTATTTTATAAATCTAATCTTTTCTATTTTAAAAGGTTCCATCACTATAAAAATCACATTTTTAATTTGCTACATATAAAAAGATGATATTTTTACCATCTATAAAATATAAAAAAATATATTTTTAACCTTTCTATATTATAAAAATTATATTTTTATCCTTCTCCTAATATAAAAATAACGTTTTTATTTCAACTCTATATAGATAAAGTTCACATTTTTATTTTAAAATCCAATGTAAAAATCATATTTTTAATCGCATAAGTGAATAAAAATTGAAATAAAACTCACTTGGGGTGTCAGAGTGGCGGAGGAGGCTCGGGGAAGAGCTAAAACATTTCGGGGACTGAAATGTACACTCGAAAAATTATAAAAATTGGATTTTTAACTGGGGGTGGGGGGCACTGGTCGGGGTTGGTGGTCGGAAGGGCGGCGCCTGGGGTCGGGGTTAGAGGTTGGGAGGTGTGGCCAAGTGTGGGTCGACGGAAACGGACTGTGGCGGCTCGATTTGGGGCGTTGGAGCATTGGGGTTCGATTCTCGAAGAGGGGGACGGGGATGGGCCGTCGGAGGAGAGGGGGAGGTGCGGTCGGAGGTGGGGAGGCCGGGGCTGAGGTGCGGCGGCGCCTAGAGGGTGGGGCGGCGGCGAAACCAAGGGCGACAGGGGGTCTTGGGTTCGTGAACAACGGTTTTGAAATGAGTGGAGAGAGAGAAAGGGAATTGAGGCTATATATTTATATATAAAAATATTTTATTATTATTTTTTTCTCAAAAGGGTAGCTTTTTATTTCGACCTCGAAACGAGGCCCACCGCCTGTCGTCCGTAGCTAATTACCCCCATTCCGAACACAATGGGATATGTATCGTAAGCTAATTCGATCGTTTCGATCAGTTTCCGTTAAAATCAACATATAACTCTATATATTGAATTTGAACGCGTATTTCAATTTACAGAGGTCACATACGATCTCTAAAAATTCCAGAAAAATATTTTCTAGCTTCGTGTTGACGATACAGTTCTAACAAAACTAGTTTCGTCGAATTCTGAGACCGTTGGAAAAATGGCCATTTTCCAGTCGATTAAAATCAACTGAAACTGGTCAAATGCGTTTTCCTATGCCACGCTCACATATTGATTCGAAAAATTATGAAATTTGGAATCTAGCAATAATTTGACATCACGGATCCAACAAAAGTAGTTTCGTCGAAATCCGAGGTCGTTTGCAAAATTCCCATTTTTAAGGGCCTGAATTCCATAACGACTATTCAGAATTTTCAACTGGACATATCTTTTGATTCCCGCTATGAAATCTTGATTTTTCGGATTCATTGGAAAGATATCATCCATTAGATCCTATTAATTTTCGTTTCACTAAAATCCGGATTGTTTTGCACCCGGTACATTCAATTGAAGTTTGAAATCGAATTATCGAACTACCGCGCCATTTTCAATTCTATTTATAATTATATATAAATGTTTATATTCTAACGATGACGTATATAATATATACGTCGAATTCTATTTAAAAATAAATTTCTCATCGATATTATTTAAAATAATTCATTTTAAATGTTCAAAATTTGCTAAAATTGCCAAAATAAAAATTTTAAACTGGCCCAGATTTTCGGGTTATTACAATCTCCCCAACTTAAAACTTTTCGTCCTCGAAAAGGAACGAAGTCGAAAGTGGTTTGATTAATCAACTCTACGTTCGATCTGGCTTTCATTCTCCAACTTTTCAGTTTCTGAGAATTTTCAAATTTTCAAAAATTTGGCTAACACCATTAATTTTCGAAAAATTTCGCCATAACCTCCCCTGCACCGGGAGCCACGGAAAAATCCCAAAATTGCCATATAGGCCTTCTGATCTCAAAAAGAAAAAGAAAAAGCCAAGCAGCTAGCCAATAGGCTCATAAAATCATCATCACCCAAACAAAACAGTAAATTATAGTAAACATGTACCTATTTGTCGGGCAAACAAATTTTATTCTCTGCTCTAGCCTCCTTGCTATAACCTGTTCAATGTAAGTATATGTATATGCAAGTAAATGCGCAATTAGGCATAATGGTTCAAAATTATTAAACAAATAAACAAACAACTCAAACATCAATCAATTAGTGAATTTAACGTTTCAAATTAATAAATTTGATATATATACAAAAATCACATTTTTGATGCCAAATCACAACAATGAATTTATCTATATAAGTTTTGGTTCTCACACCAGTCTAATGGAAACATATAGAAATCACACCTTCGTCACTCGAATATAAATTCTGACGACGAGTACTCAACCATCAGAATCGTCTTCGGGCCACTAGAGTATGATTCTATATCTATCTAGTATATTAAAACCTCGAATATACGTTCATGACGCGTATATACAAAATCTTTATATACCGGATTTTCCAAATCAATATAAATAAATTATTCAAATACGTGTAAAACGATTTAAACTTTAAAACAAAAGTGTTTTCATTTGAAAAATATACTCTTCACACTCGTTCTAGGATACTACTGATCCTATTTCTAACGAGTCATTCTAATTGGATATTACTAACCCAATATCTGATGAATTCTTTCGTATGGTTCTAATATGTCTTGTTCTCGAGCTCTGTAAACCAAAGCTCTGATACCAAATGAAGCGACCCGAACTTCCCCGGTCTCCGAAGAGATGAGAAAGAACGAATTACTATGAGGACAAGACAAAACAGAACGTAGACGGAAGAACATTTCATTGTTATTACAACAATTCCATCAGATACAAGAATATACAGAGTATAAATGAATATTATACATTCGATAAATATCAGAGGTTACAATAAATTACATAGCAGCGGAAAATAATACAAAGCACAACTGAAGGTGATGTACGGATATAGAGCTTTCCGGATATCATTCCAGCTGTAAACCAGGATCCGGTGAATATAAATCTGCAAAACCAAAACTACTAGCTGCCCGTGTCGAAAATAAGGGCACCCAGAGTTTAGGTTAAAACAATAAACTCTAAGTCAGTCATGTGATTGGTGTGAGAACTTAAACAGTTATTTAAAACATTTCTTTAAAAGAGAGTAATTCAAGGGACCACGCCGTATAACACGGAACGGGTTTCCTCCCAAGAATACCAGTGCATAGAATAAACAACGCAATGCTTTTTCGAAAAATGAAGCTATTATAAGACACAGGTCCCATCACAAAATGCAACGCAAGCCGGAGGATAGGGTTTTACCTTATAACAGCCAAACATGATTGGTACGTTTAAAACAAATCATTTGATACTATAATAAGTGTATAGTGTCAAAAGAATTTCAATCATAAATATAAATCATAGGCGGCATGAATGTCCCATACCACTATGTCGCCATACTAGTACTACAATTAAAACCGCAATACACGTATTGGAAATTGTATTTCCGTCATGAATCGAGGCAAGGGGCAAGCTCCTCTCAGCTTCGAGACACTCTAGCAAATGCCTCGGGACTACACACTCTGGGTAACCCCTGGATGCTTCAGGGCCGGTCCTCAATTACGTTAGAGGATTAGTATGCCTGAACACACGTTTCCCGGTCCTTACAGACCTAAAATCGAGGCGCCTCATCCAACAACCACATAGGTGAAAAGTATATAAATGTCAGGGCTGGTAAGTCATTGACACCACCAAAGCAAGAAAGAAACGTCGTGCTCTCCCTGCAGTCCTTATCCCGTTTTTGACTCATACCGAGGTGTGAGGCTCGCGAATCCATGCTATACACAAAGCTGCCACGTAGTCCGTGCTTTGATCATCAACCACAAGACTTTGCTTTTCAACAGAAGCCTTGATCCATGCAACTCAGCGTGCCACACAGGCAATTCATGCCATGCGATTGATATCTATCGATATATAACCTCTAAGCACGTACGTCTCAGAGAAGGGCGTTAAGCAAGAGAATAAATTCTCCGCCGCCAAACAGATATATATTTAACAGAAATCAATCAACACAGAATAAAATCCAATGTCAGACACACAATCCATTTACAAGTTCGTTCTGGGTCTGAACGAAACCGGAGGCACTTTCCTCGCATATCCATCGATCTCCAAGTACGTCTGGACGACAACCAACTTGATTCCATCATCTTGGGTGTACATCCCAATCAAGATCATCAGTAATCACCCAAACGATGTGAAGACTTCCGGTCTTCAACCACCATCTTCATCTTCGACATATCGTCGAATCGGTTATTCAGAATGGATATAAACCCGGACTTTCCGAACAACCCGCGTATATTAGGAACAAATGTTACACAAACACAACATACGCCTCCTTCCAATTCAGCATCCACTAACCGCAAATTAGCAAGAGAACAATTTCCCAAATATTAACCCCGAAGGCCGAAACCAACAACAGATCAATACCAGGAAACCATTCTTCTTAGCTAACCTACCGCTAGTTTCTAAATTTCATATTCTTAGGGAAAGGTTCCCATTAATTTTGTCCAAGATAAATTCTTTAAATTTATTCTTTAATCTTCCTTTGGATGTCATTTCAAACCAAATTATGGTTTTCCAAACTAGTCGAGATTAGCGAACCACACCGAAGTAATTATTTATTTTATTTCCCAATCCCAACCTATTCATCCCATGAAGAAAAACTGGTAATACTCCATATCTAATACCATGGTGTTATCGTTAAAATTAATTACCAATTCACGTTCAAATCTAATTAAAGATTTAACTATCGCTTTGGAGCAAAACTGGTGATACTCCCTTCCCGCTCAATTTCTAAATTTGATAATTTAGATTATCATTTCACATTTCAATCTAATTACAGATTCATTAAAACTCCTTTTACTGGGTTAAAGAACTAATGTCATTTAAAACACAGTTCACGACAAACCCAAATCACATTCTATTTAAAACGAATTTTATAAATAGTTTTGAATTCGGTTCAAAAACATTTCAACTTCCATTTCCAATTCAAATCAAAATTGAATTTTTCCTGATAAATTCGTTTTAAAATTCATTTAAATTCAATTCAAATTTCAATTCATTTCAAATTCGTTTTCTATTCAATTCGAATTCGTATATAATCGATATAAATATCGTTCACGTCAAAATAGCGCATCTCTAATCAACATGGCTTTATATTTTTCAATAATCCCGTTATTCTATTCAACAAATGGATATTTATTCTATTCAATACGTGAATCTATATTTTTGCCAACACATGACTAATCTCAACGAATGAGTACCGTCCATGTGTGACTATTTTTGTTATTTAATATATTTTATAAAAATTATGGTATCTATCGTTTGATTTAAAATCATACTCCAACCGTAAATTAGTAAGAGAACGATTCCCTAAATATTATCCCCGAAGGCCGAGACCAACATCAGACCAATATCCAGGAGACCACTCATCTTATCTATTTTCCAGTCAGTTTCTAATTTCAAATATGATAAAGATGTAGATTTTATTATTAAAATGTTTCGTTCAACAGATGACTTATCTCAATGGATGAGTACTGTCAACACATGAACCTTTATTTTATAATGATAAAGATGTAAATTTTATTATTAAAATATTTCGTTCAACACATGACTAATCTCAACGGATGAGTACTGTCAACACATGAACCTTTATTTTATAATATTCTTTATCTTCTAAATTGGAATGGGGCCCAATCAATACCATATAAAGTAAATTATATGGATTCCATACAACACATGTATATGATAGCAACGATAAATAATCAACCATCATCCAAAGTGCACTACACTGTATAAGCATCAAATATAGATATCTAACGCTTATGACAGCCTGTCAATCAATCGATCGACATACAACTAATTATTGGGATTAGTGTATGCCGTATTTTATCCCAATACCCATGTGGGGTTTCAAACAATCAAACACAGATTTTATTTGTGCAGTTGGGCGATGTGTAAAATTTATCGTCCCAATCAATGTCAGTCAAATCAGTGTACATAAACAAACCGTCTGGTTTGTAAATGAATATTTATTTATTCACATTCACGTTAAAAATTATATTTTTAACGACCAAATTATTTTATTCAACCTATGAATATTCTATTCAGTTCATTTATCAAATAAAATGATATCTTTATTTTTCTAACTTGTTTTAGAAAATTTCGGCGGCATAACGGCACGATACTAGAAACGAGACAATGCCTAGCCTTATCCCCGGTCTAGTGAAGGCCCACGCCATTCACACATCAATCAAATCCATTCCATTTCACCAAACAATTCAATTCAAACCAAATAATCTAACCAACTACACAACCAAACAAACAAGTCCATGGTCTGTGGACGATTATGTCGGGTGCTACTAAACACCGTCTGCATCCTAGTACATATATATAACTAGAAAAAGAAATTTAAAGTATGAAGTTCTCACCAATAGCTAATCCAATCATCTCGACTCTTCTTATGTAAAAAATCTTGTCGTTCTCGCCTTTTGTCACTTTCGTTGCCCGTAGCCACTACATATGTAAAAATCGAATTTTTACTTTGCTATCCAATATATAAAAATCGAATTTTTACTTCGCTATTCAATATATAAAAGTCGAATTTTCACTTCGCTATTCAATATATAAAAATTGATTTTTCACTTCGCTATTCAATATATAAAAATCGAATTTTTACTTCGCTATTCAATATATAAAAATCGAATTTTTACTTCGCTATTCAATATTTAAAAATCGAATTTTTACTTCGCTATTCAATATATAAAAATCGAAATTTTATAATCACGCTATATGGATAAAAATTCTATTTTTACAACGATGTTATATAGATAAAAATTCTATTTTTACAACGATGTTATATAGATAAAAAATTTATTTTTACAACGATGTTATATAGATAAAAATTCTATTTTTACAATGATGTTATATAGATAAAAATTCTATTTTTATCCCGCTATTCTTCATATAAAGATTTCGCCTTTTCAATTTCAAAAATCTAATCTTTTCTATTTTAAAAATCTAATCTTTTCTATTTTAAAAATCTAATATTTTCTATTTTAAAAAAATCCAATCTTTTCTATTTTAAAAGGTTCCATCACTATAAAAATCACATTTTTATTTTGCTACATATAAAAAGATGATATTTTTACCATCTATAAAATATAAAAATTATATTTTTAGCCTTTCTGTATTATAAAAATTATATTTTTATCCTTCTCCTAATATAAAAATCACGTTTTTATTTCAACTCTATATAGATAAAGATCACATTTTTATTTTAAAATCCAATGTAAAAATCATATTTTTAATCGCATAAGTGAATAAAAATTGAAATAAAACTCACTTGGGGTGTCAGAGTGGCGGAGGAGGCTCGGAGAAGAGCTAAAACATCTTGGGGACTGAAATGTACACACGAAAAATAATAAAAATTGGATTTTTAACTGGGGGAGGGGCCCACTGGTCGGGGTTGGTGGTCGGAAGGGCGGCGCCTGGGGTCGGGGTTGGAGGTTGGGAGGTGCGGCCAAGTGTGGGTGGACGGAAACGGACTGTGGCGGCTCGATTTGGTGCGTTGGAGCATTGGGGTTCGATTCTCGAAGAGGGGGGCGAGGATGGGCCGTCGGAGGAGAGGGGGAGGTGCGGTTGGAGGTGGGGAGGCCGGGGCTGAGGTGCGGCGGCACCTAGAGGTTGGGGCGGCGGTGAAACCAAGGGCTACGGGGGGTCTTGGGTTCGTGAACGACGGTTTTGAAATGAGGGGAGAGAGAGAAAGGGAAATGAGGCTATATATTTATATATATAAATATTTTATAATTATTTTTTTTCTCAAAGAGGTATCTTTTTATTCCGACCTCGAAACGAGGCCCACCGCCTGTCGTCCATAGCTAATTACCCCCATTCCGAACACAATGGGATATGTATCGTAAGCTGATTCGATCAGTTTCCGTTAAAATCAACATATAACTCTATATATTGAATTTGAACGCGTATTTCAATTTACAGAGGTCACATACGAACTCTAAAAATTCCAAAAAAATATAGCTTCGTGTTGACGATACGGTTCTAACAAAACTAGTTTCGTCGAATTCTGAGACCGTTGGAAAAATGGCCATTTCCAGTCGATTAAAATCAACTTAAACTGGTCAAACGCGTTTTCCTATGCCACGCTCACATATTGATTCGAAAAATTATGAAATTTGGAATCTAGCAATAATTTGACATTGCGGATCCAACAAAAGTGGTTTCGTCGAAATTCGAGGTCGTTTGCAAAATTCCCATTTTTAAGGGCCTGAATTCCATAGCGACTATTCAGAATTTTCAACTGGACATATCTTTTGATTCCCGCTACGAAATCTTGATTTGTCGGATTCATTGGAAAGATATCATCCATTAGATCCTATTATTTTTGGTTTCACTAAAATTTGGATTGTTTTGCACCCGGTACATTCAATTGAAGTTTGAAATCGAATTATCGAACTACCGCGCCATTTTCAATTCTATTTATAATTATATATAAATGTTTATATTCTAACGACGACGTATATAATATATACGTCGAATTCTATTTAAAAATAAATTTCTCGTCGATATTATTTAAAATAATTCATTTTAAATGTTCAAAATTTGCTAAAATTGCCAAAATAAAATTTTTAAACTGGCCCAGATTTTCGGGTTATTACACATTTAAAAAGAGATTTCAAATGCTAACATATATTTTAATGAATAACTACGTTTTCATTAAATTTATATGGAAATATATCAATATTCACATATGGTAGTGTGTTAGTTTGAATCTATTAATTAAAATTTATTTTCATTTAAATTAATATGTTTATTAATTGAAACAATAATTGGAAATTTATAAATATTTACTATTATTTTTCTATTAGTGCACTGTATTTCCATTGCATTTACATGGAAGTATATTATTGTTCAAATGGTGATATACTAAGATGATTTTATCAATTAAAATTATGTTTATTTTAGATTTAATATTTAAAAAACTCAGTAATGTGGGAGAAATAATAAATGGTAAATATTTACTATTACTTTCTGTTAATGTAGTATAATACATAATGATTTTTAGTCTTTCCAGAAGTAATAAGATATATTATACATCATATATCATATATTTATATTAATATACCAATTCGTTCATATTTATTGCCATAGTAGATATGATAGGTCTGTAAATAAGAATATCAATTAGTGTCATTTTTTTGGATAAGATTTCAAATTTAATCTTATTTATAATCTAAGTTCTCACAACTCTCTCCCTATATATAGGTGGGTGTATGTGTGTGTATAAATATACAAAGTGCTTGTTTCTTTAGAAGTACTAAATTGAACACAAAGGTAAATAAAGGTATAACAAGAAAAGAAATATTCAATGGAGAAATTTCCCATTATTAACATGGAGAACCTTAACGGAGGGGAGAAAGGAGCATCAATGAAAGTTCTTCAAGACGCATGTGAGAATTGGGGTTTCTTTGAGGTGATTTCATCGTTATTTGGTAGATAAATTATATGCATTGTTATCAAATATGCGTCTTAATGTATTTTTATTTATTATCATCATTAGGTAGTGAATCATGGAATTTCGACCGAGCTATTGGATAAGGTAGAGTTGATGAATAAATTGCATTACGAGAACTGCATGAAGCAGAGGTTCGTGGAATTTGCTAAACAAGCAATTGAAAAGGGCGAAGAAGTAGATACTAGAAATATGGATTGGGAAAGTACATTCTTTATAAAGCATCTTCCAGAGTCTAATATTTTAAAAATACCCGACCTTCAAGATGAATACAGGTATATTATACAATTTAGATGGTACAAGTGGTCTAATAATTAACCAAAAAACAGATTATTCTAAAAAATTACAATTTTATTTTAGGAAAGTGATGAAGGAATTTGCATTGGAGTTAGAAAAACTAGCAGAAACATTGCTCGACTTACTATGCGAAAATTTAGGACTGGAAAAAGGATATCTGACATGTGCACTACAAGGATCAAAAGGTCCAACTTTTGGGACAAAAGTAAGTAATTATCCACCATGTCCAGATCCAGAACAATTTTTTGGACTTAGAGCACATACTGATGCTGGTGGCATCATATTGTTGTTACAAGATGACAAAGTTTGTGGGTTGCAATTGTTAAAAGATGGAGCTTGGATCGATGTTCCTCCAATGCGCCATTCTATCGTGGTCAATCTAGGAGACCAAATAGAGGTATATTTTTCTGACTCCATATCTTCTCTTTTTTGTGATAATTTTTATCTACATGATTAACAACTTATCAGTTTGTTTCAAACTTGGAATATTGTGAAACCGATTCTTCTTTACATTTTTTTATTTGCTATGGAATATGATTATGAGGGTATGCATTCGATCCTTTATTTATGAGATAACATATTATGCACTTCACAACACATTTGATTGTTGGAAGATAACTCCTAGGTTTTTTTATTTAAGTAAATACCAAATTTAGGATAGAGACTTACCAATTTTCATATAGACACATACACACACACACACACACACATATATATATATATATGTATATACACATATACATATATATATATATACACACACACACACACACATATATATATATATATATGTAACTGATTAAACATCTCCAGAAAGGCATGCTAAGAGCTTACCATGTGCATATGCTAAGATTATCAACTTATGTGGTGCTCGCGGAATAAGCTAGGTGTATTAGGGGGTTTTACGACTCTGGTCGGTTTCCCTCTAAACAAATTCAAAAAAAAAAAAAAAAAAAAAAAAATCAAACCATTATAATTATCAATCAGAATAACAATTGTTTGATGTTTGTTGTACATGAAAAAGGTAAAGTCAAATTTAGTTAAAAATTTATATATTTTGATAATTCCAAGGCATTGTTAATGATATGATGCAGGTAATTACTAATGGTAAGTACAAAAGTGTGATGCATCGTGTTGTTGCACCAACCAATGGAACAAGAATGTCAATTGCTTCATTCTACAATCCTGGTAGTGATGCTGTGATATATCCAGCACCATCCTTAGTTGAAAAGGAGGAAGGGAAGCCAACACAAATTTATCCAAAATTTAAGTTCGAGGATTACATGAATTATTATCTTACTGTGAAGTTTCAAGATAAGGAACCACGGTTTGAAGCCATGAAGACTAAGGAAGTTGTGGTTGCATAAATGGTCCAGATAAATTGGAGCATGTGATATAAGAAAATAAATAATATTAAAATAATGTTTTCTTTATAGGTCATCATGTAACTATGAATTATATAATAAAGGTGATATAATATATAATGTATCACATGATTTCTTTTATTTAAATTCCATACTTTGCTACTTCTTATTCAACTAGACACACTTCTTTGGAATAACATGGTGGAGAACTATTATAGTTGTTCCATACAAAATTTTCATTCAATTTACCATCCCAATTTATGATACTTTTACAATTTCTATTTGTATATTGATGGTGGTTACAATATAAAACCACTAATATGTGCTAAAATGATTTCAAGCTATCGTTTATAAAGAGATTCACATGCTTACCATCTTTTTGAGTAAAAATTGTATTTCCATCATATTTACATAGCAATATACTAGTATTCATAAATGGTGATTTGCCAGCAATATTTGAAATTTATCATTATTTTAGGTATATTATTTTGCTAACCCTCTTAATGAGTGAAAAATGACAAATATTTTACATAGTATTTGAAATTTATCGTATTTCGATTTATTCACTTCAAAATATGTTTTTATTTGACATTTGAATATTTTTATTTATGTATTTTTTAGTTAAATGATAAAATATTTAGTTTTTCATGCATCTGTAAATAACATTCGTATATTTATAGTTATATATATATTTGCATACATGCGAGGTTGGTGAAGATGCATACACATATACATCCTTACATACGCCTACATGTATACATACATATCTACAAACATACATAATTACATACATGTAGATATATGTATGTAATGTACAACAGAACGTAAACATACACCTATTGGACATTTGATAACAATAATTGATTGTGAAATAAAAACAAAACCGAAAACTAGGTTGAAGGCCTTCTCATTTCAACATAACAAGTTTGTACTTTTGAATAATTAGTTTTAGGATAATTACAAGAAAATGATAATTTGATTTATCTTTATAAGTTATATAAAGAAAAGAAAATTTCATTTATCATTATTTGTGTGTAACAAAAAATGGTAAATTAAATTTATTTTTTCTTTAAAATGTCCTTAATGCATGTTTTTATAGACTTTATAGTAGCTATTTGAGTGAAATTTCCAAAACAAAAGGCATGGGTTAAACGTCCTTTCTACCTTCGAATTCATTTTTTGTCTTCTTTCCCAAATATTCATTGTTAACATATTCTCATTAGCATATTAACAAATGTCTGCAGCAGTAGCCAAGCGGTTAAGAACTTTGTGTCGTGGTAATAGTGGCGTGGGTTCAAAACCCGAAAACGTCTCTTTCCCTCCTGAACAAATTCAAAAAAATAAATCATCTCACAATGCATACCTTTCCATAAAAAAGTTTTTGTAGTTCTAAATTTATAACATGAAATTTCATCATATGATAACACTTGGGATTTATAAATAATTTAAGTTTTCTATACAAACTTCATGGAAACTTGTCTATTATATTATATGAAAGCACAATCTTCCCTCAAAGTCCCTTCAGTTCCACTTTTGTTAAAAAAACATGATGGTGCCAGCTGTCCCACGCATACGATCATTCGGCCCCAATTTCGTCAAGAATAGAATACCACACTTTCCAACAATCATTGGTCTTCTTCCATTTACGCGTTTCCGGTTACCGTATACATCATCAATAACTCCCCTTCTCTTCTCTTTTTAGATTTTACTCACAGATCTCTTTTACCCAAAAATTGCTCCCTTCCCCTTCTCATCTTACCCACGGATCTATTAAACTTGAAAATCGCTCCTCTCCCCTTCTCTAATTTCTACGCCACAACCACCGGCCCTCACAGTTTCGAACTATCTAGCCGTTTTTTGGACCCATTCTTCCCTTTTGTCTCAATTCTGGTGGCTACTTCTCTCTACCTGCAACCGACACCTACTTACGAGACCGCATCGCCAATCACGTTCTCCCTTTGCCTCGGCTATCCTCTTCCTCCACCCTGCGATAGGTACAAATATTTCTTCTCCCAATTTACCCAATGTCGTTTATATTTTTTAATTCACTTATTAATTTTTTCCTCGGTTTTGTATATTTTTGCTTCGCAGTGGATATTGCTTTATTTAGCAGCTGAGTTATTTGCCACATTTCAATAGTACAATTCTTGATAATTTTAACTACCATATTTTTGTTTTCAGTTTGGTTCTTGATTCCGGTTTTAGCTTAAAAATATGTTTGGGGAGATTTTGAATACAAAGTAAGCAAATATATTTTTTGGTTGCATAACCATTTTTTTGAATTATCAACTGTGTTGGCTTTGCAAACGTAAAAATCTTAAGAAATATAGGTTTAAATCACTCCTTACGCAATCGTTCTTTTCCAACTATGCATATCATGAGCATTGAGCATGGAATGCTATAATTAGACCAGCTCCTCTCCACCGCATCTCGTTGCATCCCATGTACAGCCTTAAGGTTTAGCATGCTTAATTTTCCTTAACTATACATAAATACTAGTGTGTAACCCGTGCGTTGCATATGACAATATTTCAAAAATAGTATTTACTATTTAAACGTTCAAATGAGAACTTTATTATGTAGTATATGATAAATTTTGATATGAAATACATAAACTATTTATTATTATTGTTATTATTGTCGTTTATGTGTAATTTTATATTCGGTAGCTTACACAAACAATATGTATTTGTGTGTATTTGAGAATTTTTAAAATTATTTTGTTAATATAGGTATACATGTTGAAATTGATGTGTGACATCCCGAATTCCGACAAACTGAATGTTTTTTCAAAAACTCCAATCCGTCGAAACTCGGATTGAGTTGCTCTGGTATCCTGCAGAAAAGACAGAGACATAAAATATGTCAGAGCTAAGAAAATATCTCACAGCGGAACGGATAAAATATGGCATAATCAAAATATAGCCTTACCGTATTAATAATATTGCATAACCAGTATCCAAGGCTATCCTGTCTCTGCCACAAATCTAACCTGTGAGTATGTTATGAGGAGGGGGTCAGAGCACAAGTTCTGGTGACAGGATTTAAACTATACACTTTGGATAATCCTACATATACCGTTCAATCATATTATCTTATTTGTTAGGTTACTTGAGTTAACATCACTCAAGGCTTACACACACATTGCACCCATTTACTTCCCAATGGATTAACCTAATACAGTATATGTGTAGCTACCACCAATATTGAGGTACACCCCATGGTACCCCACCTACACGGTCTCCACCGCAATGCCATCGAAATGCCCGCAGTCCCTTATCCTATGCCGGAATGATGTACGGATCTCTATATAACCATATTACAATCAGCATATATCTGCCATCACTACGCTACGTAAGCGTACGGACTGCTAACCTCGATCGAACCAGATCTCATACCGGAGTAATGCCCTCAAGTCTACGATACACCACCCAAAGAAGATATACATGTATCTAGACTGTCCCTCGTACATACTATTAATTGTAGCTCGATGCCTCAATCACACGTCCTCTAATGTGCACTGAGTTCCGTGGCAGAGCGACACAAGAAACATGAAACTCGATCGGCAGCTTTTCCATATCTGTACAGGCCCGTCTTTAAAGAGCCTCTATATATAGATATACATAGGATCTGTTTTCATGGTGGCTATGGTCCTACCTCGGCCCCTCCCTCAACTAGTAAAGACTACAAGAGCTAAGCGACTTCCCTTACACAAATAATCTAAACATCCATGTGGCATCTCCCCTCAACCCTAACCTAGATAGTGAAGGGTGAAATGGTATCCTAGGTTTAGCTCTAGTCTTTCCGCATCCCACTGGCTGCCGATGACAGGTATCTGACGGTCTACTATCCTTGTTGGTCGTGACCCTCTGGCTCCTTGTAAGGCAACCGCCGAACCGCCTTGGTGTCACCACGTCACATCATTCTGACTGCATAGCTACATCTGCAGTCAAGGCCCACCCACCTGGTAGTTACGCGCAGACCCAACCTCTGCGAGCACAGCCTAAGACATCTGTCACCGCACAGAGGACTACTAGGAGCCCCTTACATACCTCAGGAAGCCGCGTGCTTCCTCTTCCAGTCCTTTGGAGCCGTCAGAAAAATCAGATGAATGTGCGCTCCCCTCGTGCCTTATAACGCCTCGATGATCTACCCCGTTGGGTTATTCACCTTAAACCGTACGGACTGGTCTAAGTGCCTTACTTTAGCATATTGTTAGACCCTATGTTTAAACATTCTTTTACGCGCTTGTCTCACCTCATCAGGTTTCCAGTTAACTTGATTATTCCAATTCATATTGAATTCTTATTCAATTATCGAGTTTCTCTGGCTTATTAATTTCAGTCATACAACTTAATCCATTAAATTTATTAATAAGCCCACAACATATTATTCTCTAGATTGTGGCCCAAGGTCGGTAATACACAACCCCTTGTTGATTTCACCATTACAATAACATGTTTTACTTAATATGTAATTAAGTATATCCAATTCACATGTTTTCTATTTAACATGTCACTTACCATTTATGATTAAATATAACTTATTTCATTTCATAAGTTTTCCTCATTCTTTCTCATTTAATCATAATTCCATTTTACATTGTCAATACAACTTATCGTTGTTTACTTATTAACTTAGTTCTATTAACTAAGGCCCATTAATAAGTTTCTCTACTCGTTTATTATAACCTATGTTATGATTTCCTCTTGTCCCTAGGACAAGCCTAACCATTCTTATCAATGGGTATCAGACTTCCAAGCTTACAGGTTATTTAATTTATAATCAAGTGCAACTTCTTATATTTCATATATTTTCCCCTTTTTCTCAACTGGTTTCCGGCTTTCCCCATTTACTGATTACTTAATTTACAATTAGGTGCCCCTTAACACCTTTCACCAGTTATCCCATTTCCTTATTAGTTTATTATAACCTAAGTTATAATCTTCACTTGTCCCTAGGACAAGTCTAACTATTATGCAACATTCTCATTAATGTTATTTATTTATAATTGGTGATTATCATTCCTACAAGTTATGCTTAACCAAAAAAGTGACTTTAATTACATAACTTTATTATTTCTATAGATTATGTATACCACTAGGTGTCTTTAATTACATAACCATATCGGGCTAAGTTTGCAGGCCTATATGTAAATATTACCCACCCACCCCCCTTTAGATTTGCTTAGCCCACCTACTGTCCAACCAATTTTACTTAACCCTAACTTTAGTTCATATTCATACAATCCTTATGTATTAGATTAGGTTAAGTAGTCCAATTCATTACCATGTCCATTTATGGTTTATAATGGGCTAGACATCCCACATTAGGCCTATAACTTGTGGATGCTGGATATGCAGGTCGGGTCCGGGAAGACTTCTTCCACAAGTTGGGCATAATTTCGTGTCATCGCCCGTCTCGTATTTGCGCACTTAGACCTCTCACATTAGGTTCAACATTAGTGGCTGCTGGATATGCCAGTCGGGTCTGGACGAACTTCCACCGCTAATGCAACCTAACCTCGTGTCATAAGTGCAATTACAATTTCTAATTATAATACCAAGCATTCATTATTAATCAGTTATTTAAGCCTATGCCTTTATAGGTGTTAATGCCCATTTTCCCAATTATATTCATGATTGGTTATACATCTAAATTCATATTATTCGAATTATGCTAATTCATATTTTACATATGATCCCATTTGCGTCCAAATCATTTTTCTATACTTATGATCCAATTTAAGATCTTTAAACATAATTTGGTCGATGCCCCAAACCCATATTTATTCAATTCTATGTTAACATGGATCCATATAATCATACACTTACTCCAGTTATTCCCTGCATATAATTAGGACAAATTTACATGTAAACTTTTTAGCACTCCAACAAATACAATATATGAATTTTTCCCACATGTACAAATTAATATTATAACATGTAAACATTCAAACATTTCAACTGATTCAATATATGAATTATTCATATTAACAATCTGATGTTATATCATGCTAATCATTCCCACAATTTAATAGATTAAACACATGAATTTCCTGATCTATTCATATTAACGTCTCAACTTGTTATAACAACAATTTACAATTAAACTAGCAATTTCACAATTTATAAAAAGGGGAATGCTAAACGATAGTTATAACATTATCCAAAGGCTATTGTTTAAACCCTTTCACCTTTCATGAATTTTGGATCTGGTCCCGTTTCAGCATCCATCATTTTTCCCTTAATCGGATTTACAACCTATCAATCATGAATTTATTATTTTCATTAAAAGAGGGAAGGGAAAAAAGAATAAGAATTAGAATGTATTATACTAGAATTTTACCTTGCTTTCATGATTCTGCACAATCTTTTATTAACGTTAATTCCCTCTTCCAGATCTGAATTCATAATTTTCCTAGGCTAATATTTTATTTTTCAGAATAGATTTGAGAAGAGAGAGAGAGAGAGAGAAAGTAATGGCAGTGCTCCAGTGTAGCCACCAAACTATGAAGGTTAGGGTTAGGTCTAGGGTCTTATTTATAGGAATATGTAGCAACCAGGATCCTCAGATTTGCCTAAAAGCCATTCGAACTGTCAAAATATCACAAAACCCTAATCTTTCAAAATCTGCCGCAAGTGGATAGACCCACCCTTGAGGGGGTCGACCGCCATGTCGACCCACCCTTGAGGGTGTCAACCCACATGGGCGGGAAATCTGCCGCCTTCTGAAATTTTGAATTTCGAACCGATTTTCAAATTTCTGGACCTATTTTGAGTTACTAAACCTTATATATATATATATGTATGTATGTATGTATGCATGTATGTATGTATATTGCGCGTACACAAGCTTCAAACCTTAATAACTTCTTTATACGTTGTCCGATTTACGCAAACCAGGTGTCGATTTTGACTAGAATTTCCAGATAGACCCAATGGCGCAGTCCGTTTTACTTAATTTTGAATATTTAATTAAGCTATTCTTATTTTATTGTCTTACACTAAAAATACGGGGTGTTACATTCTCCCACCCTTAGGAAATTACGTCCCTGATTTTTGATAAGGGTAAAATAAATTAATCCCTCGCATAATATACATTATACATCCATCATGTGTGCATCCAATTTTTGCAAACATTGTACACTTGTGCAAAGTGAAATACAACATCATAATGCATGTATGCCTAAGCGATACCTCCTATGTGTATGCAAATTTTCAAAAATCCTTTTAAAATATGATGCTCACATCCTAAATATACTGGCCGTTCTATATGAATGCAATATTTTGAAAATCAAAATGTTTTTTCATCTAAAGTTTCCTACATTCTTACTGAGTAAGAGCATAGTTCATCCAATTCTTGCATCCATAATCCTACCAAACAATTTTATTTTTCGAATTTCAGAAAAATCTGATTTTTCTAAATTTGATTTCTTATGTTACAAAAAGGTGGAAAACTGAAAACTCCGCATCTTCCATTTTTCTTTTTTAGCCTTTTTCTAACCGTACTTGGATTTTTATGTAACTATTTATAAAGATTTCCTATTTTCCTATCCAAGCAAAGTCCACATAAGGAAATTTTCTTTGTTACTGATTTTCTTTTTTATCTTATCTTGGAAATTTTTATTCCTATCCATCTTTTATCATAATTTTCCATTTTTGTTGCTATACTAAATTTTCTGTTTTCTTCTTAGTTGTACCTTTTCTCTTTTCTTAGCTTATTTAGTCATTCGATCTTAGTTTAAATTTAAATAAGCCTTCTAGTCTTTCAACTAAAATAGGAGAACAGACTGGTGGATCTAGAATAACCCTAGAGGGGGGTGAATAGGGTTTATCACAGTTTTTAACTGAATTAAAAATCTAACGAGATATATAATAATAAACAGATCACATAATATAGCAGAAACAGAAATGCAGAAAATAAATCACACACAGATATACCCAGCTTCGGCAAAATCATGCCTACTGCTGCATTTCTAAGGTTTCTACTAGGTGATAGAATAGATCCCGCATACAAGACCATGTACACTCACAAACCCTGCTCCTATTCTAACCCTATGCTCAAAACCGTAGACTTGTCGATATCCCCTCGATCAGATTTTCCCGAATTACAATCCCGTAATCTGTAACCCAGATTTTACAGATTCTGAAACTGACAGTCAACACCCTGACTGATATCCTAGACTTTACAGATCTAGACACTGTTTGAACGGTATACAAAAAGAATTGAAAATACAAAAACAATTAAAATAAACAAAAGGAACCCTAGTAAAAAAAAATAAAGGAGTTTAAAGATAATGGGTCATCCCCTTTTTAAATTAAAAGGTTGGCCGGCCCATAATCTATTATCTGTTGCCCAATCTCCTTTGTCTAAAAATGGCGGCTAGGTTTTTTTTTACTCTGCTCCAATTCGTTGCTGATGAATTCGATGTCTTTGTGCAATCTCTGAATTGATGGACGCTAATATTCTCTGAAGGTCCAATTCTTGTTGATGAATTCGGTCGATTGCTTATGCTCCTTGCCTCAATGATTTTGGGTTCCTGCTCTGGCACTCGATCGAAACCCTAATATGATTTTGTGAGTAATTGGATTCTCTTGAACTCTTTTAATTGTTTGCGTTGGATTTCTTTTTTTTTATCAACTGCCTGTGATGATAGGTGTTTATAGGGTAAAAACGAAAACCCTAAACTCTGATTTCACCATAAACGGATTGACTGATTTTGCGGTTTCCCCTTTTGAATTTCTTGATAAAATTAGCATTCTTGGCATTGAAATGGCTTGCGAGATTTCTGAGTTACAATTCAAACAAGTTTGAATAACTTGCCATATTTTTCTTCAATTTGTTTCACTGTGTTGATTGTAAAAAAATGTTGCCTTGATGAATTTTGGTTGCCATATATATATATATATATATATATATATATATATATATATATATAGATTCCCTCTGATTTCACCGATTTTGACTTGGTTGATTTTCTTACTTTCCTCTTTTGGTTTGGCTCGAATTTATTGTGAAAGACTTGATTACCCTGGACGTGTATTTTCCCTTGATTTTCTATGCTGATTTGTAAATTGTTTTTCAATTCTGGAAAAAACAAAATCTGCCCAAAATTAGTGCTTTGCATGTCTTTAAACTTTTGCCATATTTCACACTCATGCAAAAAAAATCATATTTGTTAGGCACACTTGTTTCTTGTGATTTCCTGATATGTTGCATGGAGATGTTATTGCCAAAAACATTGTTTTTGCCAGAAAAAGTATTTGCCCATCATTTCAAAAGTGTATTCAGTTTTGAGTAATGCAGATCCATCTTGTGTATATTTGAAACTGAATTTCATTTACTGTCCGAACCAGTCTTGACCTTAATTGTGAAACTGATCTTGCTTTTGTTAATCTACTATCATTGATCACTTGTAATGCTGCACATGACCACTTGAACTGATTTGAAACTTGTTAAACATTTCATCCATGCTGAACTACACCAATGTATTGGACTGTGTGACTTTGTTGTAGTACACTTCGACCATGTCTAGGATGCTTGGTGCCATCTTCATAATGCTACTTCCACTTATGTACCATTTTTTCCTTGTTCACATGCTCCATACTGTACTTGAGAAAAATGCCTGTAGCTTGATCATGCCATGCTGTACTGTTTTAACATGTATGTACATACATCATGTTGCAAAACTGATCTGCATCAATGTGTACACTATTTACACACTTGAACTATTATGGCTTAACCACTTTGAGCTTTACTGAGTTGTATTTCTTGAACCATTGCTGCATTGAACATGTAACTCAGTTGCACAGATTTGCCATCATGTTTTACTTGTGCATCTTTATGCTACTTGAATCAATGTTGTTCTTTGCTGTTGCAACATATATTTGTCTTGTTAACACATATTAACATGTATTCTAGCTGTGCTCTTTTTGCTACCCATGTTGCACCAAAAACATAACTCTGCTGCTCCATGAATACACACTGTCCTGAATTGCACTTGTATGTTGTGTTGATCCCTTTGTAGCTACCATGCAATAATGTTGTGCCATGCTCTTGCCATGTATTTTTGCTCGACCACTTTATCACCTTTGTATTTGCTGTTTTGATCACAAGTCTTGTACCACTTTGACATTTCCGACTTGGTGGACTTGAAAAGTGTGATCTGCCATATTAATCTTGTGCATGTTGACTTTGACTTTTGTAGTTCTTTGTCCATACTTGACTACTCTGCCTTGTGCTGTGTATGCTGCATTTGATCAGTTATGATTTCCATCTTGTGTTTGATGATCTGAAATTTTGCACTTCCATTTCTCTTTTTATTTTTGACCTATCTTGTATACTGAAAAAAAATCAGCAGACTGACTGTACTGTGTTGGGGCTGGTCAGAATCAGCTAAGTTTGATGCTGGTTCGGATCAACAAACCAGTATGGTTATGTCGAGGTTGATCAGTGGGTACTAAAAAATATATCAGATCAAGTCATGAAAGATGGTGAGAAACACACCAGAAATCTGAGGCAAATAATTTTTTAAAATAAAAAAATTATATCTGCTAGTGTATGAAATTATTTCTGTTCCAGATACTATGTGTGTGTGTTTCTGTATATGACAGGTATGAAGATGGTGACTGGACTGACTGAGCTGTGAAGACAGAAGACAGAAGACAGTGGATAAACATTGTGTCAAAGTGATATAAGTGAAAAGTACAAATGAGCTTGAGTGTAACTGAGTGCATGTATGAATGATCGTATAACTGAGTGAATTTAAAGACTATATTATGTGGATGTATATGAGATGTGATGTGTTTAAATAGTGGAGTTATAAATAGTTGTATTGTTTGAATATTTGAAATAAAATATTATATTTAACCAAAATACTGCGTAGATATTTGAGTTTCTGTATAGAAACATTCTGTTTAAATATAAATATTATATTCCTGTCTGTAATGTGATATAACAGTACAATAACAAACACATTCAAAATAATATATACTTGTTTGTTATCATCAAACAAAAATCATATAATTGTGTATACAACACCGTTATATACAACAATCTCCCCCTTTTGATGATGACAAACAAATAAATAATTTTGAATATAATAAATGTGTTTGTTCATGAATATTTGAACTCCCCCATTTAAATGCTCCCCCTACAACAGAAACTCCCCCAATAATTGTGCATGAGTGGGATGTATGGATAATAATAAATTTTCAAAATCAAGAATATAAAATATTCACTCATAAATCAAAATCTCAACACATTCTCCCCCTTTTGTTATCATCAAAAGGATACAGAAATTAAAATATATATGAAAATTGACTGAAAATATAATTCAGCATAAGAGGAAGAACGATCATCATAAATTTCAATCAGTCAAACAAAAATCATAATATTCTGAGAACAGGTGGCATATTCCACATTGTAGAGAATGACGGATTTACAATGAATTTTATATAAAATGGAAGGAATTTTAAAAAAACAATTCATTTCCAATTATTTTCAACAGATTTTTATAAAAATAAAGTACAAAAACAGTGACAGATTTGGACTATAATTAATAATTCAATTTAAGTGACAAGATCGAATAATCTCAAATCCCAATATCTATCAATCAACAAATCATAATACGTCATAATATTTCAATACATTTCATAGATTAGAAAGATGGATTGATAGGCTAGTTTTTATACACTGAGGAGAATTTCAGATTAATTTCAATTTATAGCACATTATTTCCTTTTTCTTTTTATTTTATTTAAGAGCACACTGACCACGCATAACCAGAGCTTGGATTTTTAAATGGGGTCAGTCGCAGCTTAAATTATAAGTTGTCTCTTAACCATGCATGACCAGAGCTTGGATTTTTAAATGAGGTTAGAGACACTCTTATATATTAATTATATTTTTATCATTTTCATCTTTATAAAGGAAAAAAAACTCCTCGGTATATGAAACCAATATGCATGATAGAAATGTGGTAGGTACAGAAATGGACAGTGAAATAAATTTCTAAATTAATTATATTATGAGATAAGCTCGACTGTACTGGGATTATTGATAATTTTCAATTATCGCTAATTCTGAATACTAATATAGTCCCATTTCTATCACAAATAATTTTCACTGTTTTAAAACAAGATGATTTTTTAAAAAATAAACTCTCCACATTAATATAAAATCAAGATGGATGGCAGATGGGTGATATATAAAGAAGATGGTCGTGAAATAATTGCCAGTCCAAAGATATTATAATTAATATTCAACTATCATGAAAATCCAAAATAAAAACTTCTCTTGTTGTGAAATATACTGCAGTCACAATTCATCACAATTTCAAAAGCTGGTAATAATTTTGATGGATTATAAATACAGTTCAATTTGGAAATTGATTTCAATTTCTGAATGAATAATCAATAAATAATTTTAAAAATTGAAAAACAATTATAAGAGGAATTTATACAGATTTATACCAGGGAAAACAAATGTGTATGGTGTCTATACAAGGTGAAAATTTGAAACTAAGTACAGATGGGTGAGAAAAAAAAGGCGCTTCTGGTGCCACTTGGTGTCTCTATTTACGAGGAATCATGGTACTGAACAAGAATGTCATAGACAAAAAAAATTTTATTAAGTACCAAGCCCAAACAGAAGAGATAATAGAATATGCACATGTATCAGAGCAGTAAGCATGTGATTCCAGAACAAACATTTTTCAAAACAGTATCAGAGCAACACAGAACATTGTTTCAAACCATACTTGTCAAGATGATGGCCACATATGATGAATCATGATCTAATGATTAAAATACTGTTTACTTGAAATCATTTGAAGAATATGAAAATTTCAGGATTCAATGAATCAATCACACCAGGTTATTAATTTCATCTTCAAGATATGTGTGAGAATCAATAATTTCAAATGATTTTAAACAAACAGATATTCAAATCAAGTTATCATGAAATAACAGAGATTTTTAAGACCATATTTTCAAAGAATTTTCAAGTTAATTCTGACAGGTATAAAGAATTTTTCAGAATATTTACATCAAGTTGGAAAGAAAATTCATGATCCAAAAATAGTGGTTTATTCAAAATCACTTGAAATAAATGTAATTCTTGAGATACAATGAATCAATCACACGGGATTAATAATTGCAGATATGAGAGGTGTGTGAGATTCAAAATATCAGAAATTTCAAATGATCTTAAACAAACAAAACTCCAAACCAGATGATCATGAATAACAGAGAATTTTAAGATGTAAGCAATGTTTCAAGAATATCTAAGCCAATCTGAAATCAATGGAATTATCACAACTGATAAATAGTAAAGTGCTGTAATGAGTATAAATTTACAAGCCTTTCCAAAATGAATTAGAAGAAACTCAAATAGCATAGGTGTGTGAAATTCCATAACTTTTCAGATCTTCAAAATTTAGAATTCAAAACAACAGTGTTCAAGATACGACGAGAATACATCAACACTGTTATGAATTCAGAAGAAAAAACTTCACAATAGTTGCAGATATATACAAAGTTATAATTCAAGATCTGGAAGACATCAGATTTTTATTCAAATACACTACATTTCCAGAAGATCATGAATACTGCAAATGGATGTTAAGAGAGCCCAAGAAGAAAAGATAATATGGCAGTGTAAAACAAAAAATAGAGGAAGAGGTAGAAGAGGAAATAAACAACAACAAAAAATATTTACAAAGATGAGATTAGAAATTATACCTGCAAACGATGTAAACCAGAATCTCTAACTCATCAGATGTGGCTAAGGAACTGTGAATGATTCTGTGACATGTAGCAGTTTGAATCCAGTTTTTCTTTAGCTATGCAGTTCCTCAGCCTCCTTTGGTACCTAACTGTTAAGAGAATTGAGTGGTCTAACGAAAGTAGTAAAACCACTCATAGTTTTGTTCACATCTTTTGGTACCCAAATCTGTTTATATAACAAACCATTAGAATTAACTTTCGTACCCTTAGGAACCCAAATCTGTTTGAATTTAATGAAGTTTGTTTTATTTCCTTTTTGGATCCAAGATTGTTTAGATGGACTATTATAAAACAAGTTTGCATCACGTTTATCATTCAAAAATCCTCTGAGATTATCAAAGTTTGAATTTTCAAGTTGATTCTTTCCAAAGTAGTTTGAAGAATTTTTCAAATCATTTGAATTCAGTTTTTCAACAACATTTGTTTTCCCAAATCCAAGACCATGTTTATTTCCAATAGAATTTTGGTTCTGCAACAACATATTCAATGACTTTTCACTATTAGAAAATTTAGTCAAAGTTGACTTTAGTCGTTGAATTTTGAATTTAAGATCACCGTTCTCTTTTATTAAATCTGAATAGCGGTTATCAGTGATATTCCTTTCAGCATCATTTTGTTTCAAAAACGAATTTTCAGATTCAAGAGATTTAATTTTGGTTTGGGATTCAGCAATTTCAAATTCAAAATGTTTTCGACTTTCAGACTCAAATTTCTTGAAATTTTCAATCTCGTTTTCAAGTTCTTTCAAAATCAAATTCGATTTCAACAAATTTTCCTTTTAAGCAATTTCAAGTTTGGAATGAATATTAGTTTTAAAATTTTCAAATTCCTTTTGCAGATGATTGTTCAAACTTGATAACTCAATCTTGTTGTTTTTTAAGATCAGAATTTCATTTTCAAACTTTTGAATAATTTTATTGAGATGAACAAGATTGGTTTCCAATTTCAAACAATTTTTGCAATCAGAATTTGAAGAGTTTTTAAAAGATTTAAGCTGTGATTCCAAAACACCAATTTTGCTGGTCAACTCACGATTCTTAGATTTCAAAGATTTGTTTTTCCATTTGAGACGATCAACAGTTCTTGATAAATTATTACAAAGAGATACCAAATCTCCATAACATAAGTTCCCATCATTTGAATCGTCATGAATAGCACCAGATAAACACAGATCTGAATCTGAGTTGGCTGTTGAGGGTTTTGAGCAGTTGTCCAGTTTCCGTCCATACTTTGCATCGAGAGTGTTCCAGATTTCCTACGCGGTTAAGCATTGGGAGATAAGGCTATAATGAACATCATCAATATGAGAATATAAAATATGAGTAGCTCGTGAATTAAATCCAATATCAACCCTACTTACAATATTATACCCATTTAAAATAGTATCCCAACACTTAATATCAACAGATTTTAAATAAGATTCCATTTCTGATTTCCAATTAAAAAAATATGTACCATTAAAAATAGTTGGAATATGACTGGACTGACTCTCTATAGACTGACAACTTGGATTACCCATGACTCTAGAGTTAATAGAAATACCTGCTCTGATACCACTTGGTGGATCTAGAATAACCCTAGAGGGGGTGAATAGGGTTTATCACAGTTTTTAACTGAATTAAAAATCTAACGAGATATATAATAATAAACAGATCACATAATATAGCAGAAACAGAAATGCAGAAAATAAATTACACACAGATATACCCAGCTTCGGCAAAATCCTGCCTACTGCTGCATTTCTAAGGTTTCTACTAGGTGATAGAACAGATCCCGCATACAAGACCATGTACACTCGCAAACCCTGCTCCTATTCTAACCCTATGCTCAAAACCGTAGACTGGTCGATATCCCCTCGATCAGATTTTCCGGAATTACAATCCCGTAATCTGTAACCCAGATTTTACAGATTCTGAAACTGACAGTCAACACCCTGACTGATATCCTAGACTTTACAGATCTAGACACTGTTTGAACGGTATACAAAAAGAATTGAAAATACAAAAACAATTAAAATAAACAAAAGGAACCCTAGTAAAAAAAATAAAGGAGTTTAAAGATAATGGGTCATCCCCTTTTTAAATTAAAAGGTTGGCCGGCCCATAATCCATTATCTGTTGCCCAATCTCCTTTGTCTAAAAATGGCGGCTAGGTTTTTTTTTACTCTGCTCCAATTCGTTGCTGATGAATTCGATGTCTTTGTGCAATCTCTGAATTGATGGACGCTGATATTCTCTGAAGGTCCAATTCTTGTTGATGAATTCGATCGATTGCTGATGCTCCTTGCCTCAATGATTTTGGGGTTCCTTCTCTGGCACTCGATCGAAACCCTAATATGATTTTGTGAGTAATTCGATTCTCTTGAACTCTTTTAATTGTTTGCGTTGGATTTTTTTTATCAACTGCCTGTGATGATAGGTGTTTATAGGGTAAAAACGAAAACCCTAAACTCTGATTTCACCATAAACGGCTTGACTGATTTTGCCGTTTCCCCTTTTGAATTTCTTGATAAAATTGGCATTCTTGGCATTGAAATGGCTTGCGAGATTTCTGAGTTACAATTCAAACAATTTTGAATAACTTGCCATATTTTTCTTCAATTTGTTTCACTGTGTTGATAGTAAAAAAATGTTGCCTTGATGAATTTTGGTTGCCATATATATATAGATTCCCTCTGATTTCACCGATTTTGACTTGGTTGATTTTCTTACTTTCCTCTTTTGGTTTGGCTCGAATTTATTGTGAAAGACTTGATTACCCTGGACGTGTATTTTCCCTTGAATTTCTATGCTGATTTGTAAATTGTTTTTCAATTCTGGAAAAAACAAAATCTACCCAAAATTAGTGCTTTGCATGTCTTTAAACTTTTGCCATATTTCACACTCATGCAAAAAAAATCATATTTGTTATGCACACTTGTTTCTTGTGATTTCCTGATATGTTGCATGGAGATGTTATTGCCAAAAACATTGTTTTTGCCAGAAAAAGTATTTGCCCATCATTTCAAAAGTGTATTCAGTTTTGAGTAATGCAGATCCATCTTGTGTATATTTGAAACTGAATTTCATTTACTGTCCGAACCAGTCTTGACCTTAATTGTGAAACTGATCTTGCTTTTGTTAATCTGCTATCATTGATCACTTGTAATGCTGCACATGACCACTTGAACTGATTTGAAACTTGTTAAACATTTCATCCATGCTGAACTACACCAATGTATTGGACTGTGTGACTTTGTTGTAGTACACTTCGACCATGTCTAGGATGCTTGGTGCCATCTTCATAATGCTACTGCCACTTATGTACCATTCTTTCCTTGTTCACATGCTCCATACTGTACTTGAGAAAAATGCATGTAGCTTGATCATGCCATGCTGTACTGTTTTAACATGTATATACATACATCATGTTGCAAAACTGATCTGCATCAATGTGTACACCATTTACACACTTGAACTATTATGGCTTAACCACTTTGAGCTTTGTTGAGTTGTATTTCTCGAACCATTGCTGCATTGAACATGTAACTCAGTTGCACAGATTTGCCATCATGTTTTACTTGTGCATCTTTATGCTACTTGAATCAATGTTGTTCTTTGCTGTTGCAACATATATTTGTCTTGTTAACACATATTAACATGTAGTCTAGCTGTGCTCTTTTTGCTACCCATGTTGCACCAAAAACATAACTCTGCTGCTCCATGAATACACACTGTCCTGAATTGCACTTGTATGTTGTGTTGATCCCTTTGTAGCTACCATGCAATAATGTTGTGCCATGCTCTTGCCATGTATTTTTGCTCGACCACTTTATCACCTTTGTATTTGCTGTTTTGATCACAAGTCTTGTACCACTTTGACATTTCCGACTTGGTGGACTTGAAAAGTGTGATCTGCCATATTAATCTTGTGCATGTTGACTTTGACTTTTGTAGTTCTTTGTCCATACTTGACTACTCTTCCTTGTGCTGTGTATGCTGCATTTGATCAGTTATGATTTCCATCTTGCGTTTGCTGATCTAAAATTTTGCACTTCCATTTCTCTTTTGATTTTTGACCTATCTTGTATACTGAAAAAAAATCAGCAGACTGACTGTACTGTGTTGGGGCTGGTCAGAATCAGCTAAGTTTGATGCTGGTTCTGATTAGCAAACCAATATGGTTATGTCGAGGTTGATCAGTGGGTACTAAAAAATATATCAGATCAAGTCATGAAAGATGATGAGAAACACACTAGAAATCTGAGGCAAATAAATTTTTAAAATAAAAAAATTATATCTGCTAGAGTATGAAATTATTTCTGTTCCAGATACTGTGTGTGTGTGTGTTTCTGTATATGACAGGTATGAAGATGGTGACTGGACTGACTGAGCTGTGAAGACAGAAGACAGAGACAGAAGACAGTGGATAAACATTGTGTCAAAGTGATATAAGTGAAAAGTACAAATGAGCTTGAGTGTAACTGAATTCATGTATGAATGATTGTATAACTGAGCGAATTTACAAGACTATATTCTGTGGATGTATATGAGATGTGATGTGTTTAAATAGTGGAGTTATAAATAGTTGTACTGTTTGAATATTTGAAATAAAATATTATATTTAACCAAAATACTGCGTAGATATTTGAGTTTCTGTATAGATACATTCTATTTAAATATAAATATTATATTCCTGTCTGTGATGTGATATAACAGTACAATAACAAACACATTCAAAATAATATATACTTGTTTGTTATCATCAAACAAAAATCATATAATTGTGTATACAACACCGTTATATACAACACAGACACCTTTACATAGCCACTACTAAGGGCTAAAAACAGGAGAACAGACACCTTCACACAGCCACTACTAAGGGCCAAGAATCTCGGGACTATGTCCTCCCCTCAGACAGAAAAGTCCAAACTATGGGTTCTACGATAGGTTTAGGTGTTACCCAAACTACCTAGCAAAATAATGGAACGATCCCAACAGAAATGTGATAACGGGTTTTACCCCTAACATGAAATTTAGCAACAGGATCTAAACGCTTACTTTCCCTTTTCTATCTAGTAGTCGCTACTAGTCCTAGCTGTGTTCCAACAATTATTTCAAGCAACATCCTAGGCTTTCCTATGCTTACGCATTTTACGGGAACTCACTATTATTCCAAGATAATTCTCGCTATTTACTTTATAGTCTCAAAATTTTTCCCGTCTTTCCTAGGCACTAATTCTTACCTACTCCATACTTTTTTTTAAAACATGGTTTGGCCCTTTTCCTTCCAAAAATAAAAAGTGTCAAAACTTTATTTTCCTCACGAAACTTTCATTTTCCAAACCATAAAAACATGCCATCTTAAAAGAAAACATAAATCATCATTTCTTTTCAAATCACAAAACTGGAGTAGATACATACAACTATTTCTCAATCGGGTTTATGACTTGTTCTTACCTATAAGGTCAATTCTGTCTCTTACTACAAGGTTCCAACATCCACTCTATTCTTATTTTCTACAACTTATTTTGTCCACCCACAAAATTATCTTAAAATAATTTATCAAAAAGGGTTGTCATAAGAATAGAGATTAAAAATCTTTCTTTTATAAAACTTCTTGTTATGAAATATAACAAGAAAACTAGTGAGCTATACATTCTCTATAATATGTACATTTTAATAAGAGAATTTACTTTAAAAATCAATATGTACTTCTTTACATATTTAAAAACTATAAGATTAAAACTTGAAAACACCATAAATGTAACGACCCAAGCTTCCCCGTAAAGGAAAGTACGGATTGCTTTGAGAACAACACTCATCAGAACATAAACAGAAGAACATTTTCATTGCTATTACAACAATTACATCAGAGTACAAGAATATAATAGAGTATGAATAAATATTTTACATTTGATAAATATAATATCAAAGATTTAAATTACATTTAAATAGCAACGAAAAAAAATAATACAAAATATTACCGAAAGTAATACATGGATACAGAGCTTTCCGAATATCGCTTCAGTTGTAAACCAGGATCCTGTGAAAATAAATCTGCAAAACCAAAACTACTAGCTGCCCGTGTGGAAAGTATGGGCACCCAGAGTTTAGGTTAAAATAATAAATTACAGGTTAGTCATGGGACCGGTATGAGAACTCAAAAATAGTGATTAACTTGATTTTAAAGTTAGGTAAATCAAGGGACCTCGTCGCTAACGCGGAACGAGTTTACTCCCAAGAATACCAGTGCGTAAAATAAACAGCGCAATGCTCTTTAGAAAAATGAAACAATTGTAAGACTCAAGTCCCATGCAACGCAAGCCAAAGGATAGAGTTTTACCTTATAATGGTAAAAAAATGCTTAATACGCGAAATTCATCTTTTATACTATAAGTGCACAATGTAAAAATCAATTTCGAATATAAATGTATCAATCCTAGGTGGCATAATATATCATCTAAGTGGCATAATATATTATGTCACCGTATAGGTATGCAACTAAAACCGTAAAGCTCGTATTGGAAAATTGAGTTTCCATCATGATGGTTGCTGATTCGAAAGATCTATCGCGAATGTATCCCCACGACTTACGTCTCGGAAAGAGAAAACACCGTAATACATATACTACGCACTTTGGATGAGCATCAATATGTTCTATCCCCATGGGATTCGGCTGAAATGACCTATCCCAATCTCTAGGTGTGGAGCGACCACACCCAGCACAACTCGGCCGACCAAATCCATATATATATATATATATAAAGTATATTGGTCAAACCTACTAATCAAACAAATCGTTCACCATCATACCGGGGCGTGAGGCTCGCAAAGTAACGTTGTACACAAAGCTATGCTAATTAAAGCAGTGCTTTGATCATCATCCACAAGGCTCTGCTTTTCAACAAAAGCCTTGATCCATGCATCTTAGCATGCCACACTGTCAATCCATGCCATATCATTGATCATCTACCAATATATATATATATATATATATATATATATATATATATATATATATATATAACCTCTGAGCTCGTACGTCTCAGAGAAGGGTGTTAAGCAGAGAATAAATTCTCCACCACCAAACAAATATATATATATATATAGCAGAGATCAACGAATACAGCATAAAGGAATACAACGTCAGACATACCATCCATTTACAAGTCCGTTCTGGGTGTAAATGAAACCGGAGGCACCTTATTCCTCGTCCCATATGTCTAATACAGGGGTGAGGTCCTCGCATATCCGTCGATCTCCAAGTTCATTTGGACGATCACCACTTATTACCTTGTGTAAGAACCCGTAACTTCCCCGTGGAGGAAAGCACGAATACTTTGAGAACATGACAAAATTAGAACGCAAACAGAAGGACATTTCATTGTTATTACAACAATTCCATCAGATACAAGAATATACAGAGTATAAATGATTAAATTACATTCGACAAATATCAGAGATTACAATAAATTACATAGCAGCGGAAAATAATACAAAATCACAACTAGAAGTGATACACGGATACAGAGCTTTCCGAGCATCGTTCCAGCTGTAAATCAGGACCCTGTGAATATAAATCTGCAAAACCAAAACTACTAGGTGCCCGTGTGGAAAATAGGGGCACCCAGAGTTTAGGTTAAAACAATAAACTCCAGGTCAGTCATGTGACTGGTGTGAGAACTAAAACAGTTATTTAAAACTTTACTTTAAAGATAGTGATTCAAGGGACCACACCGTATAACACGGAACGGGTTTCCTCCCAAGAATACTAGTGCATATAACAAAATAGCGCAATGCTCTTTAGATAAATGAAGCTATTATAAGACCCAGGTCCCATCACACAATGCAACGCAAGCCGGAGGATATGGTTTTCCCTTATAATAGCCAAACATGCTTGGTACGTTTTAAACAAAACATTTGATACTATTATAAGTGTATAGTGTCAAAATAATTTCAATCATAAATATCAATCATAGGCGGCATGGGTACCATATATCATGTCGCCATACTAGGCTCTACAAATAAAACCGAAACACACGTATTGGAAATTGGATTCCATCATGAGTCGAGGCAAGGGGCAAGCTCCTCTCCGCGTTCGAGACACTCTAGCGAATGTCTCAGGACCCCACTTTGATCCTTGGAATCGGCTGGGCCGGTCCTCTCTTACTTTTGAGGATTAGTTATTCCTGAACACACGTTTCCCGGTCCTTACAGACCTATATCCAAGGCGCCTCGCATTCCAACAACCACACAGGTGAAAAGTATATAAATGTCAGGGCTGGTTGGTCACTGACACCACCCTAGCTAGAAAGAAACGTCGTGCTCTCCCAACGGTCCGTCTCCCGTTTTTGACTCATACCGAGGTGTGAGGCTCGCGAATTCACGTTATACACAAAGCTACGCCACACAGGCCGTGCTTTGATCATCAACCACAAGACTTTGCTTTTCAACAGAAGCCTTGATCAATTGCCACTTATGCGTGCCACACAGGCAATTCATTCCATGTGACTGATGTCCATCGATATACAACCTCTGAGCTCGTATGTCTCAGAAAAGGGCGTTAAGCAAGAGAATAAATTCTCCGCCGCCAAACAGATATATATTTAATAGAGATCAATCAACATAGAATAAAATCCAATGTCAGACACACGATCCATTTACAAGTTCGTTCTGGGTCTGAACGAAACCGGAGGCACTTTCCTCGCATATCCATCGATCTCCAAGTACGTTTGAACGATCACCAACTGTTCCCCTCATCTTGGGTGTACAGCCTAATCAAGATCATCAGTAATCACCCAAACGATGTGAAGACTTCCGGTCTTAAACCACCGTCTTCATCTTCGACATCTCGTCGAATCGGTTATTCAGAATGGGTATAAACCCGGCCTTTCTGAATAACCCACGTATATAATAAACGAATGTTACACAAACACAACAAACGCCTCATTCCAATTCAGAATATTCTTTTATTCACAAAATCACATTCTTAGGGAAAGGTTCCCATTAATTTTATCCAAGATAAATTCTTCTAAATTTATTCTTTAATCCTCCTTTGATATCATTTCAAACTAGTCGGGATTAACGAACCACACCGAAGTAATTATTTATTTTATTTCCCAAACCCAACCTATATATCCCATGGATAAAACTGGTAATACTCCACATCTAACACCACGGTGTTATCGGTAAAATTAATTACCATTTCACGTTCAAATCTAATTAAAGATTTAACTATCGCTTTGGAGCAAAACTGGTGATACTCCATTCTCGATCACCTTTCAAATTTGATAATTTAAGTTATCAATTCACATTTTTAATCTAATTAAAGATTCATTAAAACTCCATTTAGTTTTAATCTTTTCAAAAATCAATATTCTGCCTTTAACTGGGTTAAAGAACCAATGTCATCTAAAACACGATTCACGATAAACCCAAATCACATTTGATATTAAATACAAGGCTCTGAATAGAAAATATACCGGCTTATATTCAACATCAAATTCTGAAACCAACAAATATCATATTGGAAATAACGATACAAAATATATCTTTCAAATCCCCATAACAATATTTGATAGTCACGACATCCAACATCGAAATATTCCGAAGATAATTTCGATTCAACTCCAGTCCAATTCACGTATTGGGAATATTGATTATTTTTAAAATCACTTTCAAGTTCAATTTATTTATTTCAAAAATAAATTGATTTTAATTCTAGTTCAAAACTAGTTCATTTCGATAAAAATATATTTTTATCCTTTCAAATGTGGAATTCTTCAGCCCAATTTTTCCCAAATCATTTCTTATGATTTTTCACAAATTATGGATATTTTTAATAATTTTATCAAGGCCCGTACAGTCGATTTCCATCAACGGCTATCGAACTGCACTTACAACAACCTTTTTCGAATTTGATTTGGGCATAACTCCAAATCCAACCGTTAGATTTCAAATTTCTAATATTCACTGGAAAGCTCTTTTCGATACGAATCCAACGGTTCCGGTTTTAGGAAAATCCGACGGTCGGATCTCCCGTAATGTCCATTCGAAGTTAATGGTTGAAATTCACGAACTGCCACGGCGCGGCGCGTTCTATTCAGGCCATTATATATATAATATATATATATATATATTATATATATATATATATTTCGTCGATTTCCTTTTAAAACGTATTTTATAAATCGTTTTAAATTCGTTTTCAAAACCATTTCAACTCTATATTCAATTTCTAATCAAAATTGAATATTTCATATCATTACTATATAAATGATAATATTTTCAAAACGTTATATTTTGAAATCACTTCTTTTCTATATTCGTTATAAAAACGAATATAATCGATATAAATATCGTTCACGTCAAAATAGCGCAACTCTAATCAACACGGCTTTATATATTTCAATAAATTCGTTATTCTATTCAACAAATGAATATTTATTCTATTCAACACATGAATCTATATTTCTTTCAACACACGAATAATCTCAACACATGAGTACTGTCAACACATCACTATTTTTGTTATGTAAAATATTTTATAAAACTATGGTATCTATCGTTTGATTTTAATTAGACTCCACCGTAAAGTAGATTCTAATTGTAAAAATGATAAAGATGTGAATTTTATTATTAAAATATTTCACTCAACACATGAATAGATTCAACACATGAATTTTCTTTTATAATATTTATTATTTTCCCGATTGGAATGAGGCCCAATCAATCACCATATAATGTTAATTATATGGATTCCATACAACACATGTATATAATAGCATTGAAAAATAATCAACCATCAACCAAAGTGCACTACACTGTATAAGCATCAAATATAGATAATTAACGCTTACACAGCCTGTCGACCAATCAATCGACATACAATTAAATAATTGGGATTAGTGTACGCCAAATTTCATCCCAACACCTGTGTGGGGTTTCAAATCAACAAACACAGATTTTTATTTGTGCAGTTGGGCGATGTGTAAAATTTACCATCCCAATCAATATCAGTCAAATCGGTGTATATAAACAAATTGGCCGATTTGTTTATAAATATTTATTTATTCACATTCACATTAAAAATTATATTTTTAACGATAATTAATTTATTTCAACCATCTACAATTTATTATCGATTTCACATCAACAACACAAACAAATTTCACAACACATCAAACAAGCATACAAGCCATCCATGGTCTGTGGATGACGAGTGTCGGGTGCTGCTAAGCACCGTTTGCATCCTAGTATATATAACTAGAAAAAGAAATTTAGAGTGCGAAGTTCTCACCAATAGCTATCCAATCATCTCGACACTTCATTTAGAGAAATCATCGCCATACTCGCCTTTTGTCGCTTTCGTTGCCCGTAGCCACTACATATATAAAAATCGAATTTTTACTTCGCTATTCAATATATAAAAATCGAATTTTTACTTCGCTATTCAATATATAAAAATTGAATTTTTACTATGCTCTTCAATATATAAAAATCGAATTTTTACTTCGCTCTTCAATATATAAAAATCAAATTTTTACTTCGCTCTTCAATATATAAAAATCAAATTTTTACATCGCTCTTCAATATATAAAAATCCTATTTTTACATTACTATTCTTCATATAAAGATTTCGCCTTTTCAACAATAAAGATTTCTCCTTTCCAAATATAAAGACTTCATCTTTTTAAAATATAGATTTTGCTTTTATTTAACCATTATAAAAATCACCTCTTTATTTCAATGTATATATAATAAAAATCAGATTTTTATTTCGCTACATAGACAAAGATGATATTTTTATATTCTATATTTCATAAAGATTATATTTTTATAGTTCCTACCATGTAAAAATCATATTTTTATCTTTTTTTACAATATAAAAGATTATATTTTTATATCTTCTACAACATAAAGGATTATATTTTTATAACTTCTACAACATAAAGGATTATATTTTTATATTTCACATATGATAAAAATCATATTTTTCTTTCTTTAGCATATAAAAATCTCTGAAAATTCATTCACAATAAAACTGAGTATTTAAAATAACTTAAAATAATTAATTAAAAACTTACTTTACTGTTGAAGAGGGAGGAGGAGAGAATCGCGCGAGGGGGAGGTGCAGTCGGAGTGGGGCTCCGCTTGGAGGACGGCGGCGGCGCGCTTGGACGGTGGCGCAGCTCGACGAGGCTGCGGTGGAGGTGTTGGATGCGGGTTTGGGGGGGGGGCTGCTTGCATCGCGCGGTGCCTGGGGGGGGGGGTCTGTCGCGAGGCCTAGGTGGAAGGGGAGGAGGAGATGAAGCGGCGGCGGCGGCAGCGTCGCTGGGGGGGGGGGGGGGGGGGCGCAGGTGCGGTGGCGGCTCACCCCCCCCCCCCCCGTCGCCCTTCTTTCTCCTTTTTTTTTATTTTCTGTTAAAAATCGATTTTGAGGAAGAGAGGGGCCAATGGGTTTAAAGGGAGTGAGGAGAGAGAGAAGCTTTTAATTTATTATTTAATTATTTTATTTTGCAAAAAGTTGACTTTTACATACGACCTCTGAACGAGGTCCACCGCCTGTCGTCCAAAGCGTATTACCCCCATCCCGAACACAATGGCACATGTATCGTAGGTTGATTCGAACGTTACGATCAGTTTCCGCTAAATTTACATTTAAATCATTATATTAAATTTCAAACGTACATTTCAATTTACCGGGGTCACATACTAACTAGAAAAATTCCAGAAAAATATTTTATAGCTTCATATTGACGATACGGTCCTAACAAAACTAATTTCGTCGAATTCTGAGACCGTCGGAAAAATGGCCATTTTCCAGTCGATTAAATTCAACTGAAATGGTCAAACACGTTTTCCTTTGCCACGCTCACATATTGATTCCAAAAATTATGAAATTTGAAACCTAGCAATAATTTGACATCACGGACCCAACAAAAGTGGTTTCGTCGAAATCCGAGGTCGTTTGCAAAATTCCCATTCTTAAGGGCTTGAATTCCATAGCGACTATTCAGAATTTTCAACTGGACATATCTTTTTATCCCCGCTATGAAATTTTGATTTTTCGGATTCATTGGAAAGATATTCCCAATTAGATCCTATTATTTTTGGTTTCACTAAAATTCGGATTGTTTTGCACCCGGTACATTGTAACAACCCGCAAATTCTGGGCCAGTTTAAAATTTTTATTTTGGCAATTTTAGCGAATTTTGAATATTTAAAATGAATTATTTTAAATAATATCGACGAGAAATTTATTTAGAATATAATTCGAACGTATATATTTATACGCGTCGTCGTTAGAATATAAATATTTATATATAATTATAAATAGAATTGAAAATGGCGCGGTAGTTCGATAATTCGATTTCAAACTTCAATTGAATGTACCGGGTGCAAAACAATCCGGATTTTAGTGAAACCAAAAATAATGGGATCTAATTGTGAATATCTTTCCAGCGAATCCGAATAATCATGATTTCATATCGGGAATCAAAAGATATGTCCAGTTGAAAATTCTGAATAGTCGCTATGGAATTCAGGCCCTTAAAAATGGACATTTTGCAAACGACCTCGGATTTCGACGAAACCAGTTTTGTTGGATCCGCAGTGTCAAGTTATTGCTAGGTTTCAAATTTCATAATTTTTCGAATCAATATGTGAGCGTGGCAAAGGAAAATGCGTTTGACCAGTTTCAGTTGATTTTAATCGACTGGAAATTGGCCATTTTCCAAACGGTCTCAAAATTCGATGAAACTAGTTTTGTTAGGACCGCATCGACAATACGAAGCTAGAAAATATTTTTATAGAATTTTTCGAGTTAGTATGTGGCCCCGGTAATTTGAAATGTGCGTTTAAATTTAATATATATGGATTTATATTTTAATTTAAATGAAAACTGGTCGAAACGATAAAATTGGGTTAGGAAACATATCCCATTGTGTTCGGAATGGGGGTATTACGCTAGGGACGGCAGTCGGTGGGTTCGATTTGGTGTCCGAATAAAAAGTCAACCTTAGGTGGAATAAAATAATATTAATGAATTTATAAAAATCCTTTTTCAATAACCCCCTCCCTTTTATTCCTTCATTCCGAAACCCCCCTTTCAGATCCACGATCGAAATGGAAAATGGCGATCGATCGCCACTGTTCCCCTTCCATCCACCGTCACGCTCTTCCTCCTTCCTCCGCCCCTTCGTCTGACGCTTCCCCGCATCCCCCTTCTTCTTCCCCGACCTATCCTCCGTTCGATGCTCCGGAATGACCCACCGCGCAACCGGAAGGCCGTCGCCTCCTCGTGCCCTACCCCCTTCGACCTCTAACGCCCTGAGCCACCCCATCCTGCCGCCGCCCTCCCTGAAGCAACCGCGAGCCTCCAGAAGCATCGCGACCCCCCCCCCCCCACCCGAAGCCGTTCGAAACCCTAGCGCCACCCCCAAAACATCGAGACGCCACCAGACCTCGCCGCCGAGCTCGACAGTCACCCCCCCTTCTTCGCGACAATGTGAGTATTTTATTTTATTTATTTTATTTTTATTTTAATTCTGTAATGCTGATATTTTTTAAAAGGTTAAAACTGTTTTTTTAAATAGATTTTAAAACTGAATTTTAAAAGAATTTTAATTTGATTTTTAAATTAGAAAAGATTTGATTTTTAAATTAGAAAAGATTTGATTTTTAAATTAGAAAAGATTTGATTTTTAAATTAGAAAAGATTTGATTTTTATAATGATGAAATCTTTATATTTGAAAATGCGAAATCTATATTTTTGAAATGGAATTTTATCTATATGAACTTCGAATTAAAAATGTGATTTTTATATGTTGAACTTCGAATTAAAAATGTGATTTTTATATGTTGAACTTCGAATTAAAAATATGGTTTTTATATATTGAACTTCGAAATAAAAATGTGATTTTTATATGTTGAACTTCGAAATAAAAATATGGTTTTTATATATTGAACTTCGAAATAAAAATTCGATTTTTATATATTGAAAAGCGAAATAAAAATTCGATTTTTATATATTGAATAGCGAAATAAAAATTCGATTTTTATATATTGAATAGTGAAGTAAAAATGTGATTTTTACATATGTAGAGGATACGGGCAAAGAAAGTGAAAAGAGGCAGAACGACGAAGACTTCTGCAAATGAAGTGCCGTGGAGCTAGGATAGCTATCTGTGAGAACTTCTCACCTTTCAATTTAATTTTTCTAGTTATATATATATACTAGGATGTAGACGGTGTTTAGTAGCACCCGACACCCGTCATCCACAGACCATGGATGGCTTGTTTGTTAAATTGTTTGGTTGAGTAGTTGGTTAGATTATTTGATTGAAATTTGAGTTGTTTGGTGAAATGAATTGATTTGATTGATGTGTGAATGGCGTGGGCCTTCACTAGACCGGGGATAAGGCTAGGCCTCGTCCCGTTTCTAGTATCGTGCCGTTATGCCGCCGAAATTTTCTAAAATAAGTTGGAAAAATAAAAATATCATTTTATTGAATAAATGAACTGAGTAGAAATTCATATGTTGAAATAAAATGTTTTTATCGTTAAAAATATAATTTTTAACGTGAAGTGAATAAAATAAAATATTCATTTGCAAACCGAACGGTTTGTTTATGTACACTTATTTAAAGGACATTGATTGGGATGATAAATTTTACACATCGCCCAATCGCACAATTAGAATCTGTGTTTGATTGTTTGAAAACCCCACACGGGTGTTGGGATGAAATATGAAGTTCACTCGTCCTGATTGATTAAATATGTCGATCGATTGATTGACAGGCTGTTATAAGCGTTGAATATCTATATTTGATGCTTATACAGTGTAATGCACTTTGGTTGATGGTTGATTATTTTTCAATGCTATTATATACATGTGATGTGCGAAAATCCATATAATTAACATTATATGGTAATTGATTGGGCCTCATTCCAATTTGAAAAATAAAGAATATATAAAATAAAGGTTCATGTGTTGACAGTACTCATCCATTGAGATTGGTCATGTGTTGAACGAAATATTTTAGTAATAAAATTTACATCTTTATCAATATAAAATAAAGGTTCATGTGTTGACAGTACTCATCCATTGAGATTGGTCATGTGTTGAACGAAATATTTTAGTAATAAAATTTATATCTTTACCAATATAAAATAAAAGTTCATGTGTGGACAGTACTCATCCATTGAGATTGGTCATGTGTTGAACGAAATATTTTGATAATAACAACTATTTTGAAAAAGAAATATTTGAAAAATAATATTTGAAAATAGAAATTTATAAAGCCGTGTTGATTAGATTGACGCCATTATGACGTGAACGATATTTATATCGATTTTAATGATTTCGAAATAAATTGAATTGAAAACGATTTCGAAATGAAATGAATTGAAAACGATTTCGAAATGAAATGAATTGAAAACGATTTCGAAATGAAATGAATTGAAAACGATTTCGAAATGAAATGAATTGAAAACGATTTCGAAATGAAATGAATTGAAAACGATTTCGAAATGAAATGAATTGAAAACGACTTCGAATTCGAATTGAATTTAAAGCAAATTGAAATGAGTTCAAATTGAATTGAAATTTGAATTGAATAGAAATGAATTTTAAAACGAATTTATAAAGAAGAATTCAATTTTGATTTGAATTGAAAAGGAAGTTGAAATTGCTTTTGAAACGAATTTAGAACTATTTATATAATTCGTTTTAAATAGAAATCGACGAAATATATATTATATATATAATATAATGGCCTGAATAGAACGCGCCGCGCCGCGGCAGTTCGTGAATTTCGACCATTTATTTCAAACGGACATTACGGGAGATCCGACCGTCGGATTCTCCTAAAACCAGAACCGTTGGGTTCGTATCGAAAAGAGCTTTCTAACGAATATTAGAAATTTGAAATCTAACGGTTGGATTTGGAATTATGTCCAAATCAAATTTGAAAAAGGTCGCTGTAAGTGCAGTTCGATGACCGTTGATGGAAATCGAATGTACAGGCCACGATAAAATTATTAAAAATAGTAATAATTTGTGTAAAATCATAAGAAATGATTTAGAAAGAATTGGGATGAAAAACTCCATATTTGAAAAGATAAAAATAGATTTTTATCGAAATGAACTAGTTTTTGAACTAGAATTATAATTCTATTTATTTTTAAATAAATAAATTGAAAGTGAAAAGGGTTTTAAAAATAACCAAAATTTCCAATGATTGCATTGGAGTGGATTTGAATCGAAATTGTCTTCGGAATATTTCGATGTTGGAATTCGGGATTATACGGATGTTGTTATGGAAATTTGAAAGATATATATATATATCGTTATTTCCAATACGACATTGGTTAATCGTAGAATTTGATATTGAATATAAGCCGATATATTTTCTATTCAGAGCCTTGTATTGAATATCAAATGTGATTTGGGTTTGTCGTGAATGGTGTCTTCATTAACACTGTTCTTGAACCCAGTTGAGAAAGGATTAAATCTTTTTATTTAGATTTAATGAAGTGTACCAATTAAATAATATTTAATTGAAATTGAATTGATATTGATTTTTGGGTTTATCGTGGACAGTGTTTTTAAACAACACTCGTTCTTTAACCCGATAATTAATGGAAGGTGATTTTGGGTTTATCGTGAACCGTGTTTTAAATGACACTGATTCTTTAACCCAGTCAACGATTAAAACTAAGTGGAGTTTTAATGAATCTTTAATTAGATTGAAAAGACCGAAAAGGGAGTACCACCAGTTTTGCTCCAGGCGATAGTTAAATCTTTAATTAGATTTGTAGGGGAAATGGTAATTGAATTTACCGATAACACCGTGGTGTTAGATATGAAGTATAACCAGTTTTACTTCATGGGGTGAATAGGTTGGGATTGGGAAATTAAAACAAATGATTACTTCGATAAGGTTCGCTAATCTCGACTAGTTTGAATTGATATTCAAAAATAGATTAAAGAATAAATTCAAGGAGTTTATCTTTGATAAAATTAATGGGAACCTTTCCCTATGAATGTGAAATTTAGAAACTAACTGTCGGTTAGCTAAGCAGAATGGTTTTCTGGATATTGACCTGATGTTGGTTTCGGCCTTCGGGGTTAATATTTGGGGAATTATTCCCTTGATTAATTTACGGTTAGTGATTGATGAATTGGAATGAGGCGTATGTTGTGTTTGTGTAACACTTATTTAAAATATACGCGAGTTATTCGGAAAGACCGGGTTTATCCCATTCTGAATAACTGATACGACGATAAGTCGAAGATGAAGACGATGGTCGAAGACCGGAGGTCTTCACGTCGTTTGGGTAATTACTGATGATCTTGATTGGGCTGTACACCCAAGAAGATGGAAAAAGTTAGTGATCGTCCAGACGTACTTGGAGATCGATGGATATGCGGGGTACTAGGTGCCTCCGGTTTCGTTCAGACCCAGAACGAACTTGTAAATGGACTGTGTGTCTAACATTGGATTTTAGTCCGTGTGATTGATATCTATTAAATATATATCTGTTTGGCGGCGGAGAATTTATTCTCTTGCTTAACGCCCTTCTCTGAGACGTACGAGCTCAGGGGTTATATATTGATGGATATCAAACGCATGGAGTGAATTGCCTGTGTGGCATGCCTAAGTGGCAATTGATCGAGGCTTCTGTTGAAAAGCAAAGTCTTGTGGTAATGATCAAAGCACGGCCTTTGTGGCGTAGCTTTGTGTAACGTTTACTTCGCGAGTTTCACACTCGGTATGGACCAAAAACGGGAGACGGACCTCAGGGAGGGCATGCGTTTCCTTCTAGCTAAAAAGTGGCGTCAGTGGTTTTACACGCCCTGACGAGTTTGACTTATGTGGTTGTTGCTGTTGCGAGGCGCCTCGGTTTGATCGGACGATCCGGGTCCGATGGAGTCATTCGTTGGCTCATTTACGCCCCAAAGGGCGGGGAAACGTAGTGTTCAGGCATAATAATCCACATCGGTGGACCGGCCCTGTCGCTCCATGGGGCAGTTGCGGCTGTTCCTGAGACATGGGCTAGATTGTCTCGAATCGGTTGAGGTCTATCTTTTGCCTCGGTTCATAGACGGAAATCCAATTTCCAAATACGTGACATTTGCGGTTTTATTTGTAGAGCCTAGTATGGCGACATAGTGGGATGGGGCGCTCATGCCGCCTATGATTGATACTTATGATTTGAAGTTGTTTTATACACTATGCACTTATAATAGTATCAAACGATTTGTTTTAACCGTATCAAGCATTCTTTGGCTGTTATAAGGGAAAACCCTATCCTCGGCTGCGTTGCATTGTGTGATGGGACCTGGGTCTTGCAACAGCTTCATTTTTCTTTATTTAGCATTGCGCTGCTTGTTTTATGCACTGGTATCCTTGGGAGGAAACCCGTTCTGTGTTATACGGCGTGGTCCCTTGATTTACCTAACTTTAAAAATAAAGATTAACTGTTTTAGTTCTCACACCAGTCACATGACTGACCTGGAGTTTATTGTTTTAACCTAAACTCTGGGTGCCCTTATTTTGACACCGGCAGCTAGTAGTTTTGGTTTTGCAGATTTATATTCACAGGATCCTGGATTACAGCTGGAACGATATCCGGAAAGCTTTGTATCCGTATATCTCTTCTAGTTGTGTATTGTATTATTTTCCGCTGCTATATAATTTATTGTAATCTCTGATAATCTGTGTTGTATAATATTCATTCATACTCTGTATATTCTTGTAATCTGATGCATTGTTGTAATATACAATGAAATGTTCTTCTGTTTGTGTTCTATTTTGTCCTGTTCTCAAACGATAGGGCGTTTCGAACGGTCTAGATCGGTTTAACGATTGGTTCGGACTGAGCGAAATTCCTTCACGTTCACAGTTGGTATCAGAGCTTTGGTTTACAAAGCAGAGAACAAGGCACATTAGAACCATATGAAAGAATTCATCAGATAATGGGTTAGTAATATCCAATTAGAATGACTCGTTAGAGATAGGATCAGTAGTATCCTAGAACGAGTGTGAAGAGTATATTTTTAAAGTGAAAACAAATTTTTGTTTTGAAAATTTAAATCAATTATTCGTATTTGATTATCTATTTATATTGAGTTGGACAATCCAGTATATAAAGATTTTGCGTATACGTCTGATCCACGTGTATTTGAAATTTTAATATATTGGATAGATATAGCAACACACTCTAGTCGCCCGAAGATGATATTGATGATAGCGATCGCATCATCAACATTTATATTCGTGTTTCGAAGGTGTGATTTTCTATATATTTCCATTAGACTGGTGTGAGAACCAAAAAAAAAATTTAGATAAGGCCTATTGTGGTGATTTGGCATCAAAAACATGTTTTTTGTATATGTATCAAAATTATGAATTTGAGACTCTAATTCACTAATTGATTGATGTTTGTGTTGTTTGTTTATTTGTTTGCTAAATTTTAACCATTTTGCCTAATTCAACCAAATATTGAATTGTGTTGGAATTTGGTCGCATTTTCTTGCATATACATGTGCTTATATTGAACAGGTCATAGCAAGGAGGCTAGAGCCAGAGAATAAAATTTGTTTGCCCGACAAATAGGTACATGTTTACTACATAATTTACTGTTTTGTTTGGGTGATGATGATTTTATGAGCCTATTGGCTAGCCGCTTGGCTTTTTCTTTTTCTCTTTGAGATCTGAAGGACCGGGGAAGCTATTTGAAATTCCCCGATGCTCCCGGTGCAGGGGAGGTTATGGCGAAATTTTTCAAAAATTTAGGGTGTTAGCCAAATTTTTTGAAATCTTTGAAAAGTTCTTAGAAACTGAAAAGTTGAAGAACTTAAGCCGTAATCGAAACAATGGAAGTTGAGTTGAATTGTTAAACAACTTTCGATTTTGTTCCTTTTCGGGGACGAAAAGTTTTAAGTGGGGGAGATTGTAACAACCCGCAAATTCTGGGCCAGTTTAAAATTTTTATTTTGGCAATTTTAGCGAATTTTGAATATTTAAAATGAATTATTTTAAATAATATCGACGAGAAATTTATTTAGAATATAATTCGAACGTATATATTTATACGCGTCGTCGTTAGAATATAAATATTTATATATAATTATAAATAGAATTGAAAATGGCGCGGTAGTTCGATAATTCGATTTCAAACTTCAATTGAATGTACCGGGTGCAAAACAATCCGGATTTTAGTGAAACCAAAAATAATGGGATCTAATTGTGAATATCTTTCCAGCGAATCCGAATAATCAAGATTTCATATCGGGAATCAAAAGATATGTCCAGTTGAAAATTCTGAATAGTCGCTATGGAATTCAGGCCCTTAAAAATGGACATTTTGCAAACGACCTCGGATTTCGACGAAACCAGTTTTGTTGGATCCGCAGTGTCAAGTTATTGCTAGGTTTCAAATTTCATAATTTTTCGAATCAATATGTGAGCGTGGCAAAGGAAAATGCGTTTGACCAGTTTCAGTTGATTTTAATCGACTGGAAATTGGCCATTTTCCAAACGGTCTCAGAATTCGATGAAACTAGTTTTGTTAGGACCGCAGCGTCAATACGAAGCTAGAAAATATTTTTATAGAATTTTTCGAGTTAGTATGTGGCCCCGGTAATTTGAAATGTGCGTTTAAATTTAATATATATGGATTTATATTTTAATTTAAATGAAAACTGATCGAAACGATAAAATTGGGTTAGGAAACATATCCCATTGTGTTCGGAATGGGGGTATTACGCTAGGGACGGCAGTCGGTGGGTTCGATTTGGTGTCCGAATAAAAAGTCAACCTTAGGTGGAATAAAATAATATTAATGAATTTATAAAAATCCTTTTTCAATAACCCCCTCCCTTTTATTCCTTCATTCTGAAACCCCCCTTTCAGATCCACGATCGAAATGGAAAATGGCGATCGATCGCCACTGTTCCCCTTCCATCCACCGTCACGCTCTTCCTCCTTCCTCCGCCCCTTCGTCTGACGCTTCCCCGCATCCCCCTTCTTCTTCCCCGACCTATCCTCCGTTCGATGCTCCGGAATGACCCACCGCGCAACCGGAAGGTCGTCGCCTCCTCGTGCCCTACCTCCTTCGACCTCTAACGCCCTGAGCCACCCCATCCTGCCGCCGCCCTCCCTGAAGCAACCGCGAGCCTCCAGAAGCATCGCGACCCCCCCCCCCCACCCGAAGCCGTTCGAAACCCTAGCGCCCCCCCCCCCCCAAAACATCGAGACGCCACCAGACCTCGCCGCCGAGCTCGACAGTCACCCCCCCTTCTTCGCGACAATGTGAGTATTTTATTTTATTTTTATTTTAATTCTGTAATGCTGATTTTTTTAAAAAGGTTAAAATTGTTTTTTTAAATAGATTTTAAAACTGAATTTTGAAAGAATTTTAATTTGATTTTTAAATTAGAAAAGATTTGATTTTTAAATTAGAAAAGATTTGATTTTTAAATTAGAAAAGAATTGATTTTTAAATTAGAAAAGATTTGATTTTTATAATGATGAAATCTTTATATTTGAAAATGCGAAATCTATATTTTTGAAATGGAATTTTATCTATATGAACTTCGAATTAAAAATGTGATTTTTATATGTTGAACTTCGAATTAAAAATGTGATTTTTATATGTTGAACTTCGAATTAAAAATATGGTTTTTATATATTGAACTTCGAAATAAAAATGTGATTTTTATATGTTGAACTTCGAAATAAAAATATGGTTTTTATATATTGAACTTCGAAATAAAAATTCAATTTTTATATATTGAATAGCGAAATAAAAATTCGATTTTTATATATTGAATAGCGAAGTAAAAATGTGATTTTTACATATGTAGAGGATACGGGCAAAGAAAGTGAAAAGAGGCAGAACGACGAAGACTTCTGCAAATGAAGTGCCGTGGAGCTAGGATAGCTATCTGTGAGAACTTCTCACCTTTCAATTTAATTTTTCTAGTTATATATATATATTAGGATGTAGACGGTGTTTAGTAGCACCCGACACCCGTCATCCACAGACCATGGATGGCTTGTTTGTTAAATTGTTTGGTTGAGTAGTTGGTTAGATTATTTGATTGAAATTTGAGTTGTTTGGTGAAATGAATTGATTTGATTGATGTGTGAATGGCGTGGGCCTTCACTAGACCGGGGATAAGGCTAGGCCTCGTCCCGTTTCTAGTATCGTGCCGTTATGCCGCCGAAATTTTCTAAAATAAGTTGGAAAAATAAAAATATCATTTTATTGAATAAATGAACTGAGTAGAAATTCATATGTTGAAATAAAATGTTTTTATCGTTAAAAATATAATTTTTAACGTGAAGTGAATAAAATAAAATATTCATTTGCAAATCGAACGGTTTGTTTATGTACACTTATTTAAAGGACATTGATTGGGACGATAAATTTTACACATCGCCCAACCGCACAATTAGAATCTGTGTTTGATTGTTTGAAAACCCCACACGGGTGTTGGGATGAAATATGAAGTTCACTCGTCCTGATTGATTAAATATGTCGATCGATTGATTGACAGGCTGTTATAAGCGTTGAATATCTATATTTGATGCTTATACAGTGTAGTGCACTTTGGTTGATGGTTGATTATTTTTCAATGCTATTATATACATGTGATGTGCGAAAATCCATATAATTAACATTATATGGTAATTGATTGGGCCTCATTCCAATTTGAAAAATAAAGAATATATAAAATAAAGGTTCATGTGTTGACAGTACTCATCCATTGAGATCGGTCATGTGTTGAACGAAATATTTTAGTAATAAAATTTACATCTTTATCAATATAAAATAAAGGTTCATGTGTTGACAGTACTCATCCATTGAGATTGGTCATGTGTTGAACGAAATATTTTAGTAATAAAATTTATATCTTTACCAATATAAAATAAAAGTTCATGTGTTGACAGTACTCATCCATTGAGATTGGTCATGTGTTGAACAAAATATTTTGATAATAACAACTATTTTGAAAAAGAAATATTTGAAAAAGAATATTTGAAAATAGAAATTTATGAAGCCGTGTTGATTAGATTGACTCCATTATGACGTGAACGATATTTATATCGATTTTAACGATTTCGAAATAAATTGAATTGAAAACGATTTCGAAATGAAATGAATTGAAAACGATTTCGAAATGAAATGAATTGAAAACGATTTTGAAATGAAATGAATTGAAAACGATTTCGAAATGAAATGAATTGAAAACGATTTCGAAATGAAATGAATTGAAAACGACTTCGAATTCGAATTGAATTTAAAGCAAATTGAAATGAATTCAAATTGAATTGAAATTTGAATTGAATAGAAATGAATTTTAAAACGAATTTATAAAGAAGAATTCAATTTTGATTTGAATTGAAAAGGAAGTTGAAATTGCTTTTGAAACGAATTTAGAACTATTTATATAATTCGTTTTAAATAGAAATCGACGAAATATATATTATATATATAATATAATGGCCTGAATAGAACGCGCCGCACCGCGGCAGTTCGTGAATTTCGACCATTTATTTCAAACGGACATTACGGGAGATCCGACCGTCGGATTCTCCTAAAACCAGAACCGTTGGGTTCGTATCGAAAAGAGCTTTCTAACGAATATTAGAAATTTGAAATCTAACGGTTGGATTTGGAATTATGTCCAAATCAAATTTGAAAAAGGTCGCTGTAAGTGCAGTTCGATGACCGTTGGTGGAAATCGAATGTACAGGCCACGATAAAATTATTAAAAATAGTAATAATTTGTGTAAAATCATAAGAAATGATTTAGAAAGAATTGGGATGAAAAACTCCATATTTGAAAAGATAAAAATAGATTTTTATCGAAATGAACTAGTTTTTGAACTAGAATTATAATTCTATTTATTTTTAAATAAATAAATTGAAAGTGAAAAGGGTTTTAAAAATAACCAAAATTTCCAATGATTGCATTGGAGTGGATTTGAATCGAAATTGTCTTCGGAATATTTCGATGTTGGAATTCGGGATTATACGGATGTTGTTATGGAAATTTGAAAGATATATATATATATCGTTATTTCCAATACGACATTGGTTAATCGTAGAATTTGATATTGAATATAAGCCGATATATTTTCTATTCAGAGCCTTGTATTGAATATCAAATGTGATTTGGGTTTGTCGTGAATGGTGTCTTCATTAACACTGTTCTTGAACCCAGTTGAGAAAGGATTAAATCTTTTTATTTAGATTTAATGAAGTGTACCAATTAAATAATATTTAATTGAAATTGAATTGATATTGATTTTTGGGTTTATCGTGGACAGTGTTTTTAAACAACACTCGTTCTTTAACCCGATAATTAATGGAAGGTGATTTTGGGTTTATCGTGAACCGTGTTTTAAATGACACTGATTCTTTAACCCAGTCAACGATTAAAACTAAGTGGAGTTTTAATGAATCTTTAATTAGATTGAAAAGACCGAAAAGGGAGTACCACCAGTTTTGCTCCAGGCGATAGTTAAATCTTTAATTAGATTTGTAGGGGAAATGGTAATTGAATTTACCGATAACACCGTGGTGTTAGATATGAAGTATAACCAGTTTTACTTCATGGGGTGAATAGGTTGGGATTGGGAAATTAAAACAAATGATTACTTCGATAAGGTTCGCTAATCTCGACTAGTTTGAATTAATATTCAAAAATAGATTAAAGAATAAATTCAAGGAGTTTATCTTTGATAAAATTAATGGGAACCTTTCCCTATGAATGTGAAATTTAGAAACTAACTGTCGGTTAGCTAAGCAGAATGGTTTTCTGGATATTGACCTGATGTTGGTTTCGGCCTTCGGGGTTAATATTTGGGGAATTATTCTCTTGATTAATTTACGGTTAGTGATTGATGAATTGGAATGAGGCGTATGTTGTGTTTGTGTAACACTTATTTAAAATATACGCGAGTTATTCGGAAAGACCGGGTTTATCCCATTCTGAATAACTGATACGACGATAAGTCGAAGATGAAGACGATGGTCGAAGACCGGAGGTCTTCACGTCGTTTGGGTAATTACTGATGATCTTGATTGGGCTGTACACCCAAGAAGATGGAAACAGTTAGTGATCGTCCAGACGTACTTGGAGATCGATGGATATGCGGGGTACTAGGTGCCTCCGGTTTCGTTCAGACCCAGAACGAACTTGTAAATGGACTGTGTGTCTGACATTGGATTTTAGTCCGTGTGATTGATATCTATTAAATATATATCTGTTTGGCGGCGGAGAATTTATTCTCTTGCTTAACGCCCTTCTCTGAGACGTACGAGCTCAGGGGTTATATATTGATGGATATCAAACGCATGGAGTGAATTGCCTGTGTGGCATGCCTAAGTGGCAATTGATCGAGGCTTCTGTTGAAAAGCAAAGTCTTGTGGTAATGATCAAAGCACGGCCTTTGTGGCGTAGCTTTGTGTAACGTTTACTTCGCGAGTTTCACACCCGGTATGGACCAAAAACGGGAGACGGACCTCAGGGAGGGCATGCGTTTCCTTCTAGCTAAAAAGTGGCGTCAGTGGTTTTACACGCCCTGACGAGTTTGACTTATGTGGTTGTTGCTGTTGTGAGGCGCCTCGGTTTGATCGGACGATCCGGGTCCGATGGAGTCATTCGTTGGCTCATTTACGCCCCAAAGGGCGGGGAAACGTAGTGTTCAGGCATAATAATCCACATCGGTGGACCGGCCCTGTCGCTCCATGAGGCAGTTGCGGCTGTTCCTGAGACATGGGCTAGATTGTCTCGAATCGGTTGAGGACTATCTTTTGCCTCGGTTCATAGACGGAAATCCAATTTCCATATAAGTGACATTTGCGGTTTTATTTGTAGAGCCTAGTATGGCGACATAGTGGGATGGGGCGCTCATGCCGCCTATGATTGATACTTATGATTTGAAGTTGTTTTATACACTATGCACTTATAATAGTATCAAACGATTTGTTTTAACCGTATCAAGCATTCTTTGGTTGTTATAAGGGAAAACCCTATCCTCGGCTGCGTTGCATTGTGTGATGGGACCTGGGTCTTGCAACAGCTTCATTTTTCTTTATTTAGCATTGCGCTGTTTGTTTTATGCACTGGTATCCTTGGGAGGAAACCCGTTCCGTGTTATACGGCGTGGTCCCTTGATTTACCTAACTTTAAAAATAAAGATTAACTGTTTTAGTTCTCACACCAGTCACATGACTGACCTGGAGTTTATTGTTTTAACCTAAACTCTGGGTGCCCTTATTTTGACACGGGCAGCTAGTAGTTTTGGTTTTGCAGATTTATATTCACATGATCCTGGATTACAGCTGGAACGATATCCGGAAAGCTTTGTATCCGTATATCTCTTCTAGTTGTGTATTGTATTATTTTCCGCTGCTATATAATTTATTGTAATCTCTGATAATCTGTGTTGTATAATATTCATTCATACTCTGTATATTCTTGTAATCTGATGCATTGTTGTAATATACAATGAAATGTTCTTCTGTTTGTGTTCTATTTTGTCCTGTTCTCAAACGATAGGGCGTTTCGAACGGTCTAGATCGGTTTAACGACTTGTTCGGACTGAGCGAAATTCCTTCACGTTCACAGGTACATTCAATTGAAGTTTGAAATCGAATTATCGAACTACCGCGCCATTTTCAATTCTATTTATCATTATATATAATTATTTATATTCTAACGACGACGTATATAATATATACGTTCGAATTATATTCAAAATAAATTTCTGGTCGATTTTATTTAAATTAATCCATTTTAAATATTCAAAATTCGCTAAAATAGCCAAAATAAAAATTTTAAACTGGCCCAGATTTTCGGGTTGTTACACCTTGTCTTGGGTGTACGACACAATCAAGACATCGGTAATCACCCAAACGATGTGAAGAACTCCGGTCTTCAACCACCGTCTTCATCTTCGACTCTCGATCGTCGTAGGAATCATTCAGAATGGGTTAAACCCGGTCTTTCCAAATAATTCGCTTATTTTATAAACAAGTGCTATAAAAACACATCAAACGCCTCATTCCAATTCAGAATATTCTTTTAATAAAATATTCACATTACTAGGGAAAGGTTCCCATTAATTTTATCAAAAATAAATTCTTTAAATTTATTATTTGATCTTCCTTTGGATCCCATTTCAAAAGATTTTATTTTATCTTTATCATTTCTAAACCAAATTGAGGCTTATTAACTAGTCGGGATTAGCGAATCTTACTGAAGTAATCCTTTATTTATCAAACCCAATCCCAACTTATTCATCCCATGAAGAAAAACTGGCAGTACTCCATATCTAACACCCACTGTGTTATCGGTAAATTTAATTACCATTTCACGTTCAAATCTCATTATTTTACTATCGTCTGGAGCAAAACTGGTGGTACTCCATTCTTGATCATTTCAAGAATTCGATAAATTTAATTGTCTCATTCTCATTTCAATCTAATTAAAATTTATAAAAACTCCAATTTGGTTTTAAGATCAAAATCATTGCTTTATAGTTATTCAAATTTAAGAAATTAATCTTATCTTTAACTGGGTTAAAGAACTAATGTCATTTAAAACATTATTCACAATAAACCCAAAATCCAATTTCGTTCAATTCCAAATTAATATATTAAATTGGAAAACTTCTCTTTAGAAAATCCTATTAAATATTTATTAAAAGATTAATAAATTACAAAACATAACTTCACTATTAATCGGGTTTTAAGAACTAATGTCATTTAAAACATTGTTCACAATCAACCCAAAAATCAATTTCCTATTAATTTCAATTATGTTTGTTAATTGGAAAATTCTCATTTAAATCTTAATTAAAAGATTTATTCTTTTCTCAAATAGGTTTAAGAACAGTGTCGTTTAAGACACCGTTCCATCAATTACATGCAAATTTAGTCCCATCCATGTTCATGTTAGAAATTATATTTTTAACATATGATTCTTTTAATCCTAACTAACATGATAAAAGTGACAATTCGATGATAAATAATATTTTAATATCTAATTCTCTTTAATGCAACAAACATACAATGAAAATATAATTTCCATTATCAAATCTTCTATTTTAAAACATGTCTCATTTTAATGCGACAAACATACAATGAGAATATGATTTTCATTGTCTATTCTTTTATTTAAAAACATGATTCAATAAAAATGTAATTTTTATCATCAAATCTTTTTAATGAAAACATGATACAATAAAAATGTAATTTTTATTGTCAAATCCTTTTCATGAAACATGATATAATAAAGATGTAATTTTTTTTCTAATATCTAATCTTTTTTAATGAAACAAAACTACATTAAAGATGTAATTTTTATTTTCTAATGTTACTAGTAAAATAGAACAACAATAAAATGATTTTTCTTATCTAATCTTTTTATTGAAACAAAAATGACAATACAAATATGTTCTTTTTATTCTAACCTTTTATTGTAACAAAATGACCATAAAAATGTATTCTTTCTATTCTAAGCTTTTTATTGTAACAAAATCACAATAAAAATGTATTCTTTTTATTCTAATCTTTTTATTGTAACAAAATGACAACAAAAATGTATTCTTTCTATTCTAATCTTTTTATTGAAACAAAATGACAATAAAAATATTCTGATCTTTTTATTGTAACAAACTGACAATAAAAATGTACTCTTTCTATTATAATCATTTTATTGTAACAAAATGACAATAAAAATGTATTCTTTCTATTCTAATCTTTTTATTGTAACAAAATGACAATAAAAATGTATTTTTTCTATTCTAATCTTTTTATTATAACAAACTAACAATAAAAATGTATTCTTTCTATTCTAATCTTTTTATTGTAACGAAACTTCAATAAAAATACAATCTTTGTAATCTAATCTTTTTACTGAAAACAAACTTCAATTAAAATACAATCTTTTTAATCTAATCTTTTTATTGAAAACAAAGTTCAATAAAAATACAATCTTTTAAATAAAAATGTCCTTTTACATTATTTACATTAAAAAAAATTATAACAATAAAAAGATTTATTTTATTGTTAATCAAAATATGTCAATTTACACGTTCTTAAATGTAAATAAAGGAATAATTTTATTCTAAAAAATATTTTAATGATTCATATGTTCTTACATAAAAATAAAAAGATAATTTTTATTATAAAACAAATTCTGATAATTTTTAAGTTCCTACTTACAATAAAAAGAATAACTTTTTATTTTAAAACAGTCGTTTATTTCTGAATTGGAAGGAGACCCAATCAATTACCATATAAATTAACTTATATGAGTTTCATACATCGCATGTATTCTATAATCATGATATAAAATCACTAAACATCCAAATAACAACCAGAGTGCATTCTACAACTAATCACAAGGGAGATGTGTGATTAAAATATCATCCCAAGACCCATATGGGGTTTCAACCAACACATATATAATAAATTATTTGTGCACTTGGGCGATGTGTAAAAATTATCGTTCCAATCACATAAACAAGTCGGATAACTTGTAAATGGAAGTGTAATCATATTTAAATTATCATAAATATAATAACATTATTTTAACATGTTAAATATTGCAAAACTCGATCATATCATAACATCACATAACAATACAACAATTCATCCAAACAACTATTACAATTATAGACTATTCATATACTTTCAGTTATAAAAATAAATAACTGTACAAAAGGGTTAAGTGAGAAAGAGTTCTCACCTTGGTTTTCACCCCTTGGACTTTAATTGACGGTTTAGATCTAATTTTAGCCCAAAATCTAATTTTTTTTTCAAATTTGACAAAATTGGTGTCCACGCGAAGCTCTCGACTCAACGATTGCAGCGGATCCAGTTTCGCGCGATTCTTAGTTCGTAGCAAAAAGTTATTAACTTGCGAAGTTTAAAACAATTTAAATAATTAATTAAATTGTTATTTTTACCTCAAATTCTAACTTGATCCAAATTGGACAAAATTGGTGCTCACGCGAAGGTCTTGACGATACGATCGCGGCGGATCCAGTTACATGCAAATTGGAATTCGTGACAAAAAGATATTAATATACGCACATGAAATATTATTTATATAATAAGATCGTTATTAACTTTCTTCTCCAAACGACACCCTCAACTTAAAGTGCTCGCCATGGCCAAATCAAATTGCACGAAACCAGCGCTATTCTCTCTGGCTTCTCTCCCTCTTTCCACGCCTGGTGGTCCCCCCTCCAGTTCGCCACGTAGGTCCCACGGTCTGAAGTTAAAAGGAAATCTGTAGTTTCCGTTCATATGGGTGTTGCGGCCGCCTCGGTGCTCCAAATGCCCCCAAATTTTTATAGTAGCTTGGTCTCGACCTCCCGAACAACTTCTCTTTTGGTCACTTCGCCTGAAAATGCATGGATTGGCGAGAAATTGCTCATTTTCAAGACTGCCTCGTTTTCCAGCACCCCTCCGATGAACTTGACATTCCGGCCAACTCCGGCAACCTGAGATCATGCCACCACCGCCAAAACTTTCGTATGCTTCCACTCTACCTTCCCTCCAAATGGCTCGACCTAATTCTCGTTCGTTTGATCCGAAAACCCATAATTTCAAAATTAGTTTTCTGCCTTAAAAGCTAGATCCCGAGAATCCGTGCGACGATAGATCATAAAATTTTTGTGGGAGATAGAGATGATGAAGATCTACAATGCTCAGAAACGGTTTTGTCTAACTGTATAAGGATTGAGAGATATAAATTATTTAGTTGCAGGGTCCTTTTTGCAAATATTATTGAAGAAGAAGAGAGCTGCCGCCATGGAAAAGAAGGAGGAGGAGATTAGGGTTTGTGTTATGGTTAGGAGAGAGTTTAGTATATTTTATAGCGTTGAGGAATTTTATTAAAACCCCTTGTATGTTTAATTATGCTTAATTACAATATTTTCCCCTACTTATGCAAATTAATTTATTCAATTTTGGTCCTTTTCATGGTTTAAAAATCCGCGTGGTCACCTTCGGATTCCATTCTCGATGAAAATTGAAACACAACTACTCCTTGAAATTACGGATCCAAAGAAACTAGTCTCGTTGAATTCCGAGTCCGTATGCACAAATAGTTAATTTTTAAAGTCAGATAATTGATTGTCTTCACACTGTAAAATCAATTATGACCACATACTGACTCCAAAAATTACGAATTTTGGAATCTAGCAATAATTTAATATTACGGATCCATAAAAAGTGGTTTCGTTGAATTCGGAGGTCGTTTGCAAAATTTCACTTTTTAAGGCGTACATATATTATATTAAAAATATATATTTATATAAATAAATTCTGAATCTCGAAATATATCAATGTTTATACTTTTCGAATTCAAAAACGTCATTTCGAACTCAATGGAAGTGGTTTCGAGTCCAAATTTATTTGTGTGTGAAAAGTAGCTTTTTGGGCCATATATATTATATATATAAATTCCATAGCGTTTTTCTGAAATTTTATTTTGTCATAACTTACAATTTATAAACTGAAATCTCAATTTCTTATACTCATTAGAAAGGTATCGTCAATACAATCCTAGCGTTTCTTGTTTCGTCCAATTCTGACTTATAATGAATTATATATATTTATTCAAAGTTTAAAATTAAAATTTCAAACTATCGCGCCATTTCAGGCTCGTAATATAATTAATATTAATTTATAAATTTTAACTTCGATTAAAATAAATTTCAGTTGTTATTATTTAAAATAAATCATTTTAAATATCTAAAATTCATTAAATCGGTCAAAAATAAAATTTTAAATTTATTCAGAAATTCCGGGTTGTTACAATCTCCTCCACTTAAAATCTTTTAATCCTCGAAAAGGAACGGAGCTGAAAGTTGTTTAACTAACCTACTCAACTTTCATTTCTAATCAATTTCCAATTCAGTTCCATATTAAATTCGATTTAGCTAAATCTATCATTCTTTCCCATATTGGTTAAATTAATTATTATTCCAATATTTTAATTAGTTAAACTAGTAATCAAACATCACAACCAACAATCAATTAGGTGATTAACTTTTCAAATATATATAACTTTTATATATAGTCAAATATCATATTTTTAGTGAAAATCACAGCAATAGACCCTATCTAGTTTTGGTTCTCACACCAGTCAATGGAAATATATAGATATACCACTTTCAAAACTCGAACATAAATTCTGATGATGTTTTGAACCACCATCAGAACATCTCCGGGCGACTAAAGTGTGATTCTATATCTATCCAGTATATTTGAGACTTCGTACATACGCTAGCTAGGTGTATATGCAAATCTTTATATACTCGATTGTCCAAAATTCAATATAAAATAAATAATCAAATACGTATAATAAGATTTAAATTTTCAAAACATAGTTAATTTTCGTTTTTATTTATTTTAAAAATAACACTCTTAACACTTGTTCTAGGATACTACTGATCGACGCTAGTCTATGAATTAGAAAAGCGCGACATTTGTAATAAATTCTGCAAGCATACAGGTGTGTAGCATACAGGTCGAACACAGGGAGGAAAGTTAAATTTTATTATTTATATGTTTCGTGGGCGTGTTAGACGAACTTTGGAGGTTGATTTTGAAAATAAAACAAAACAAAATTAAAACTGTGATTTGATTCAGAACAGATCTAACTGAACCGACGATCAGATCACAATTTCAATGGAAAAGAAATAAAACTATGAATTAGATTTGAATCTAATCAAATCCAATTTGACCTAAGAAAATAATAAAAGCAGAAATTGAAATTGCAGAAATTGAAATAACAAACAAGAATTAAAATTAGGATTTCCGCTGAATCTAATCAGACGGTAAATCACTAATGCAAATAAGTGCAAAATACAAATAGTGTTCTACCGAATCTAATCGTATAGACAACACTAGTTGCTAAGAAAACAAAAAAATGCAGAAACTAAAAGAGAAAGAAGAACTTTTATTAGAACAATGAAATAAGAGATGAGATAGGATCGTGGATACAAGGTTATTACAAGGGTATATATAGGATAGATAGCCAAACCCTAACCCTAACCCTAATGGTAAATGGGCCTGGTCATTACACCACTAATTTGTTTACAATGAGAAACATAAATGGGCCTTAGATAAATAAAGCAAATTTGGGCCTTTTCTCTTTTTCCTCTTGTTTCTTTGACACTTCTTCATTGATTTGTGATGTGCAAAGCCTTGTTATCAATCCTTTTCTTGTCCAACAGCAACTAGATGTGATATCTTCATCTATAATTCTTCAAAATGCAAATACACAGCAAATTGAACTCTATTTCTCTACATTTCTGGTTGCATGCGGGCTGGGTTGGAATATCTGTAAAAGTAACAAAACAATACCCAAGTAATATTTATTTATATACAAAAGATAAGATATAAGAGCATAAAATAAACACATTTCTATGTCAATCAACTACTGATCCCATCTCTAACGAGTTATTCTTATTGGATATAACTAATCCAATCTCTGATGAATTCTTTCGTTCGGTTCCAATGTGTCTTGTTCTCGAGCTCTGTAAACCAAAGCTCTTATACCAAATGTAACAACCCAAACTTCCCCATAAAGGAAAGTACGGATTGTTTTGAGAACAACACTCATCAGAACACAAACAGAAGAACATTTTCAATGCTATTACAATAATTACATCAGAGTACAAGAATATAACAGAGTATGAATGAATATTTTACATTTGATAAATACAATATCAGATATTTAAATTACATTTAAATAGCAGTGAAAAAAAATACAAAATACAACCAAAAGAAATACACGGATACAGAGCTTTCCGAATATCGCTTCAGTTGTAAACCAGGATCCTGTGAAAATAAATCTGCAAAACCAAAATTACTAGCTGCCCGTGTGGAAAGTATGGGCACCCAGAGTTTAGGTTAAAACAATAAACTCCAGGTCAGTCATGGGACTGGTATGAGAACTTAAAAACAGTTATTAACTTGATTTTAAAGTTAGGTAAATCAAGGGACCTCGCCGCTAGCGCGGAACGGGTTTACTCCCAAGAATACCAATGCATAAAATAAACAGCGGAATGCTCTTTAGAAAAATGAAACCATTATAAGACTCAAGTCCCATGCAACGCAAGCCGAAGGATAAAGATTTGCCTAATAATGGTAAAAAAATGCTTAATACGCGAAATTCATCTTTTATACTATAAGTGCACAGTGTAGAAATCAATTTCGAATATAAATGTATCAATCCTAGGTGGCATAATATATCATGTTAGTGGCATAATATATTATGTCACCATATAGGTATGCAACTAAAATTGTAAAGCTCGTATTGGAAAATTGGGTTTCCATCATGATGGCTGCTTATTCGAAAGATCTATCGCGAATGTATCTCCACGGCTTACGTCTCGGTAAGAGAAAACACCGTAATACATATACTACGCACTTTGGATGAGCACCAATATGTAATATACCCATGGGATTTGGCTGAAATGACCTATCCCAATGTCCAGGTGTGGAGCGACCACACCCAGCACAACTCGACCGACCAAATCCATATATATATATATATATATAAAGTATATTGCTCAAACCTACTAATCAAACAATTCGTTCACCATCATACCGGGGTGTGAGGCTCGCGAAGTAACGTTGTACACAAAGCTATGCTAATTAAAGCTTTGCTTTGATCATCATCCACAAGGCTCTGCTTTTCAATAAAAGCCTTGATCTATGCATCTTAGCATGCCACACTGTCAATCCATGCCATATCATTGATCATCTACCAATATATATAACCTCTGAGCTCGTACGTCTCAGAGAATGGTGTTAAGCAGAGAATAAATTCTCCACCACCAAACATATATATATATATTTAGCAGAGATCAACGAATACAGCATAAAGGAATACAACGTCAGACATACCATCCATTTACAAGTCTGTTCGGGTCTGAACGAAACCAGAGGCACCTTATTCCTCGTCCCATATGTCCAATACAAGGGAGAGGTCCTCGCATATCCGTCGATCTCCAAGTACGTTTGGACAATCACCACTTATTACCTTGTCTTGGGAGTACGGCCCAATCAAGACATCAGTAATCACCTAAACGATGTGAAGAACGTCTGTCTTTAACTACCGTCTTCATCTTCGACTCTTGATCGTCGTATGAATTATTCAGAATGGGTTAAACCCGGTCTTTCCGAATAATTCGCGTATTTTATAAACAAGTGCTATAAAAACACATCAAACGCTTCATTCCAATTTAGAATATTCTTTTAATAAAATATTCACATTACTAGGGAAAGGTTCTCATTAATTTTATCAAAAATAAATTTTTTAAATTTATTATTTGATCTTCCTATGGATCCCATTTCAAAAGATTTTATTTTATCTTTATCAATTCTAAACCAAATTGAGGCTTATTAACTAGTCGGGATTAGCGAATCTTACCGAAATAATCCTTTATTTATCAAACCCAATCCCAACCTATTCATCCCATGAAGAAAAACTGGCAGTACTCCATATCTAACACCTACTTTGTTATCGGTAAATTTAATTACCATTTCAAGTTCGAATTTAATTAAAGATTTTACTATCGTTTGGAGTAAAACTGGTGGTACTCCATTCTTGATCATTTCAAGAATTCGATAAATTTAATTATCTCATTCTCATTTCAAACTAATTAAAATTTATAAAAACTCCAATTTGGTTTTAAGATCAAAATCTTTGCTTTATGGTTATTCAAATTTAAGAAATTAATCTTATCTTTAACTGGGTTAAAGAACTAATGTCATTTAAAACATTATTCACGATAAACCCAAAATCCAATTCTGTTTGATTCCAATTTAATATATTAATTTGGAAAACTTCTCTTTAGAAAATCCTATTAAATATTTATTAAAAGATTAATAAATTACAAACCATAACTTCACTATTAATCGGGTTTTAAGCAATAATGTCATTTAAAACATTGTTCACAATCAACCCAAAAATCAATTTCCGATTAATTTCAATTATGTTTGTTAATTGGAAAATTCTCATTTAAATCTTAATTAAAAGATTTATTCTTTTCTCAAATAGGTTTAAGAACAGTGTCATTTAAGACACCGTTCCATCAATTACATGCAAATTTAGTCCCATCCATGTTCATGTTAGAAATTATATTTTTAACATATGATTCTTTTAATCCTAACTAACATGATAAAAGTGACAATTCGATGATAAATAATATTTTAATATCTATTTCTCTTTAATGCTACAAACATACAATGAAAATATAATTTCCATTGTCAAATCTTCTATTTTAAAACATGTCTCATTTTAATGCGACAAACATACAATGAGAATATGATTTTCATTGTCTATTCTTCTATTTAAAAACATGATTCAATAAAAATGTAATTTTTATCGTCAAATCTTTTTAATGAAAACATGATACAATAAAAATGTAATTTTTATTGTCAAATCCTTTTAATGAAACATGATATAATAAAGATATAATTTTTTTTAATATCTGATCTTTTTTAATGAAACAAAACTACATTAAAGATGTAATCTTTATTTTCTAATGTTACTAATAAAACAAAACAACAATAAAATGATTTGTCTTATCTAATCTTTTTATTGAAACAAAAATGACAATACAAATATGTTCTTTTTATTCTAATCTTTTATTGTAACAAAATGACAATAAAAATGTATTCTTTCTATTCTAATCTTTTTATTGTAACAAAATAACAATAAAAATGTATTCTTTATTTCTAATCTTAAAATGACAACAAAAATGTATTCTTTCTATTCGAATCTTTTTATTGTAACAAAATGACAATAAAAATATTCTAATCTTTTTATTGTAACAAACTGACAATAAAAATGTACTCTTTCTATTATAATTTTATTATTTTAACAAAATGACAATAAAAATGTATTCTTTCTATTCTAATCTTTTTATTGTAACAAAATGACAATAAAAATGTATTCTTTCTATTTTAATCTTTTTATTGTAACAAAATGACAACAAAAATGTATTTTTTCTAATCTTTTTATTATAACAAAACTTCAATAAAAATACAACCTTTTTAATCTAATCTTTTTATTGAAAACAAACTTCAATAAAAATACAATCTATTTAATCTAATCTTTTTATTGAAAACAAACTTCAATAAAAATACAATCTTTTTAATCTAATCTTTTTATTGAAAACAAACTTCAATAAAAATACAATCAATTAAATAAAAATGTCCTTTTACATTATTTACATTAAAAATGTTTTTTATAACAATAAAAAGATTTATTTTATTATTAATCAAAATATGTCAATTTACACATTTCTAAATGTAAATAAAAGAATAATTTTTATTCTATAACTTATTTTAATGATTCATATGCTCTTACATAAAAATAAAAAGATAATTTTTATTGTAAAACAATTTCTGATAATTTTTAAGTTCCGACATACAATAAAAAGAATAACTTTTTATTTTAAAACAGCCGTTTATTTCTGAATTGGAAGGAGACCCAATCAATTACCATATAATTTAAGTTATATGGGTTTCATACAGCGCATGTATTCTATAATCAAGATATATAATCACTAAAGATCCAAATAACAACCAAAGTGCATTCTACAACTAATCACAAGGGAGATGTGTGATCAAAATATCATTCCAAGACCCGTGTGGGGTTTCAACCAACACATATATAATAAATTATTTGTGCACTTGGGCGATTTGTAAAAATTATCGTCCTAATCACATAAACAAGTCGGATAACTTGTAAATGGAAGTGTAATCATATTTAAATTATCATAAATATAATAACATTATTTTAACATGTTAAATATTGCAAAATTCGATCATATCATAACATCACATAACAACACAACAATTCATCCAAACAAATATTACAATTATAGACAATTCATATACTTTCAGTTAAAAAAATAAATAACTGTACAAAAGGGTTAAGTGAGAAAGAGTTCTCACCTTGGTTTACACCCCGTTGGTCTTTAATTGACGGTCCAGATCTAATTTTGGCCCAAAATCTAATTTTCTCCAAATTTGACAAAATTGGTATCCACGTGAAGCTTCGACTCAACGATCGCAGCAGATCCAGTTTCGCGCGATTCTTAGTTCGTAGCAAAAAGCTATTAATTAGCGAAGTTTAAAACAATTTAAATAATTAATTAAATTTTTATTTTTACCTCAAATTCTAACTTGATCCAAATTGGACAAAATTGGTGCTCACGCGAAGGTCTCACGCCAGGATCGCGGCGGATCCAGTTACATGCAAATTGGAATTTGTGACAAAAAGATATTAATATACGAACATGAAATATTATTTATATAATAAGATCATTATTCACCTTCTTCGCCAAACGACACCCTTAACTTAACATGCTCACCACGGCAAAACCGTAAGTCGGAATTGCACGAAACCAGCGCCATTCTCTCCGGCTTCTCTCCCTCTTTCCACGCCTGGTGGTTCCCCCCTCCAGTTCGCCACGTAGGCCCCACGATCTGAAGTTAAACGGAAATCTGCAGTTTCCGTTCATATGGGTGCTGCGGCCACCTCGGTGCTCCAAATACCCCCAAATTTTTACAGTAACTTGGTCTAGACCTCCCGAACAACTTCTCTATTGATCACTTCAGCTGGAAATTATCGGATTGGCGGGAAATTGCTCATTTTCAAGACTGCCTCGTTTTCCAGCACCCCTCCGATGAACTTGACATTCCGGCCAACTCCAGCAACCTGAGATCATGCCACCACCTCCAAAACCTTCGTATGCTTCCACTCTACCTTCCCTCCAAACCGCTCGACCTAATTCTCGTTCGCTTGATCGGAAACACACATAATTTCGAAATCAGTTTTCTGCCTTAAAAGCTATAACTCGGTGAATCCGTGCGACGATAGGTCGTGAAATTTTTTTGGGAGGTAGAGATGATGAAGATCTACAATACCCAGAAACGGTTTTGTCTAATTGTGTACGGATTGAGAGATATAAATTATTTAGTTTCAGGGTCCTTTTTGCAAATATTATTGAAGAAGAAGAGAGCTGCCGCCATGGAAAAGAAGGAGGAGGAGATTAGGGTTTTTGTTTGGGTTAGGAGAGAGTTTAGAATATTTTATAGTGTTGAGGAATTTTATCAAAACCCCTTGTATGTTTAATTATGCTTAATTACAATATTTTTCCCTCCTTATGCAAATTAATTTATTCAATTTTGGTCCTTTTCATGGTTTAAAAATCTACGTGGTCACCTACGGGTTCCATTCTCTATGGAAATTGAAACACAACTCCTCCTTGACTTACAGATCCAAAGAAACTAGTCTCATTGAATTCCGAGTCCGTATGCACAAATAGTTAATTTTTAAAGTCAGACAATTGACTATCTTCGCACTGTAAAATCAATTATGACCACATACTAACTCCAAAAATTATGAATTTTGGAATCTAGCAATAATTTATTCTGGATCCACAGAAAGTGGTTTCGTTGAATTCGGAGGTCGTTGGCAAAATTTCACTTAAAAATATATATATTTATATAAATAAATTCTGAAACTCGAAATATATCAGTGTTTATACTTTTCGAATACAGAAACGTCATTTTGAACTCAATGGAAGTGGTTTTGAGTCCAAATTTATTTGTATGTGAAAAGTAGATTTTTGGCCATATATTATATATATATATATATATATATAAATTCCATAGCATTTTTCTGAAATTTTAATTTGTCATAACTTACAATTTATAAACTGAAATCTCAATTTCTTATATTCATTAGAAAGATATCGTCAATACAATCCTAGTGTTTCTTGTTTCATCCAATTCTGACTTATAATGAATTTTATATATTTATTCAAATTTTTAAACTGAAATTTCAAACTACCATGCCATATCAGGCTGTAATATAATTAATATTAATTTATAAATTCTTACTTCGATTAAAATAAATTTCAGTCGTTATTATTTAAAATAAATCATTTTAAATATCCAAAATTCATTAAATCAATCAAAAATAAAATTTTAAATTTTTTCTAAAATTCTGGGTTGTTACAATAAACCATTTTCCCAAAACTTTTATAACCTCAGGCCCTTAAAAGTTAATAATGGGGTTAGACTCAAAGCGGGTTTCCAATTTTTCCAGGCTTTCCTAGACACTCTCCAAGGTCAATTCTCTCAACTATATATATTCCTAGTCCATTTTTTTTCTTTTTTTAAAATTTTCCAATTTATAAGGTTTTACTGCCAAACCCACTAGCCCAAAGTACTAATCATATGGGATTCACTTTCCTTCCATACTAAGTATATTGTACTCTATCCACCCGAATTACCTAAGGGTCTCAGATTTCATTCATTTCTTTAGTGTACAATACAAGCACCCCATTTCTTACCATATTATACTCTTTCTGTTTAGTGGGTTCCTTTATGGATCTATGTATATATATAATATATTTATACTTTCAAAAATACAAATACGTTCACTCACTATTTATATAGGAATCCCAAACCTAAGCTATGATACCAGATGTGACAACCCGAATTCCGATAGATCGAACTTTTCTTCAAAAACTCCAATCTATCGAAACACGGATTGAATTGCTCTGGTATCCTGTAGAAAAGACAAAGACATAAATATGTCAAAGCTCAGAAAATATCCCACAGTGGAATGGATAAAATATAGCATAATCAAAATATAGCCTTATCGTATTAATAATACTGCCTAACCAGTATCCAAGACTATCATGTCTCTGCCAAAAATCTAACCTGTGAGTATGTTATGAGGAGGTGGTCAGAACACAAGTTCTGGTGACTGGATTTAAACTATACACTTTGGATAATCCTACATATACTGTTCAATCATATTATCTTATTTATTAGGTTACTTGGGTTAACAACACTCAAGGATTACACACACGTCGCACCCGTTTACTTCCTAGTGGATTAACCTAATACAGTATATGTGTAGCTACCCCCAATATCGAGGTACATCCCATGGTACTCCACTTGCACGGTCTCCACCGTAATGCCACCGAAATGCCCACAGTCCCTTACCTTCCGCTGGAATGATGTACGGATATCTATATAACCATATTATGATCAGCATATATATATATATATATATATATATATATATATATATGCCATCACTACGCTACATAAGCGTACGGACTGTCACCCTCGATCGAATCTGATCTCATACCGTAGTAATACCCGGCCCTCAAATCTACAATACACCGCCCAGAGCACATATGCATGTATATAGAATGTCCCTCGTATATACTGTTAATTGTAGCTCGATGCCTCAATCGCACGTCCTCTAATGTGCACCTAGTTCCGTGGCAGGGCGATACAAGAAACAAGGAACTTAGTTGGGAGCTTTTCCATATCTTTACAGGCCCATCTTTAAAGAGCCTCTATATACAGATATACCTAGGGTCTACTTTCATGGTGGCTATAGCCCTACCTCGGTCCCTCCCTCACTAGTAAAGACTATAAGAGTTAAGCGACTTCCCCTAAACAAACGGTCTAAACATCCATGTGGCGTCTCCCCTCAACCCATTACCTCGATAGTTGTAACAACCCGTATTTTCAATAACCTATTATAACATAAATCGAGGCAGAATTTAATTCTAAAATCTGAATCAAGGGAAACGGGCTATGCCATTGCGTTCGTCTCGGAAAAATACGCGAAATAGAGTCTGAGTTTTCGAAAATCGGAGTCCGTATGACCCAGTTAAGGCCCATTGAAGTTTTCAGAAATTTCCATATTAAAAACAGATTTAAATTTCAAGTTAAAAACAAGGGTTAGGGCACAACTGGCGTCAGGCGGGAAAACTCCCGCCAAGACCCCCAAGTCGACAGGGGTCTAAGGGTGTCGACTGCCCTGTCGACAGCCCTGTCGACACGGGGTGGCCGGGCAGTTTTGCCTGGCGCACCATTTTTGATCTGGGCTTGGTTGTGTTGAGCTTGGGGTCCAGATTCGGTTTAGAGGGCTGAGATTGGAACTAGGGTTTAATCCTATGGTCTAAATCACTAGCCTAATCTATAAATAAGACCCTAACCTACCCTAAATCACTCATTATTCATTCTAGCAACTAAACTATGTCAAAATCAAACCTCTCATGGCCTCCACTCTCTTCATACAATTCCTAAACAAATTCCTAAGAGATTTCCATGCATACAAGTGTATTTAGGCTTGTATGATCCTCTTTAGCTTGCATTAAAGTCTTGTTTCTCTATTGTCATCATAAAGGAGGAGTCTTGATCAAGTTTGCTTGCATTTTTGGGGTTTTAATTTGTTGCATAAGGGGTTTCTTACATTTGCTATACTCATTTGAGTCCACAAAAGCATTGTAAGCCCTATTCCTCTCATACTTGAACTTTGAAGTTAAAAGCATGATATGCAAGTTGTCATAAGTTATGCAAGTTTATTTATGCAAGTATGATATGCAAGTTTCCATAAGTTATGCAAGTTTGTTTATGCAAGTATGATATGCAAGTTGTCATATGTTGTGCAAGTTTGTTTATGCAAGTTTGTTATGCAAGTATGATATGCAAGTTGCCATAAGTTATGCAAGTTTGTTTATGCAAGTATGATATGCAAGTGTCATATGTTGTACAAGTTTGTTTATGCAAGTTTGTTTATGTAAGTATGATATGCAAGTGGACATATGTTATGCAAATTTTATTATGCAAGTTTGATATGCAAAGTTGTCATATGATATGCAAGTATGCTTATGCAAGTTTGGGATGGTCATGTGGTTCATGTTAACATGTTATGCATGCTTTTGGGCCTAAAAATGTAATATGCAAGTGTATGAACACATGAACCTTTCATATGCCACCATGTTGAACTTGTGGCTCTAACACTTTTATGTCATGATTATGCCAAGTTCCCTCTTTCTATCCTTTATGCGCTATTGCGATATGTAAGCGATGGGATTGCGTTTGGGGTTGGGTAAACTTAAAAGACATAAAAACATGAGCTTGGGAATTTACCTATTAAGTTAGGTCTACCCATTGGGAATTTACCTATTAAGTTAGGTCTACCCAATTGCTTGAAAACTTGTAATGAGATGGACATGACACTTAGAAAAGATAAGTGTGGCCAACTCGAGGTTGGGTTGAGTTTGTAGCGTAAACCTACCCGGAACCGACCGGCTTAACTAGTTGCTACAAACAATAGGACCCAATGTGAGAAGTTGGTCATGTTGTACCTTGGACCCGAGGTTAGACCAAGTTGTGGTGTAAAGCTACCCGGACCCGCCCGGCTTAACTAGTAACCACAACAAAGTCTAATGTGAGAGGTTAAGGCGCATTAATTAATTAATGCCTCATGATTAGGGTTAAGTCATGGACCATTTAATACTTAACCAATTTGGGCTCGGTTGGTTTATCGGGGTTAAGTCGTGAACTCATCGTTACACTTAACCAAGTTAATCCACGATTAGTGAAGGGGTTAAACCATACTTAACCCACTAGAGAAATCCTAGTAATGGGGGGGTCCACTCCGCAGTAATCCCAAGTTTGTATCATCAAGGCCCTAGGGACTAGGCTAGGGAGGGGGCACGATTACTGGGCTGGAGGTAAGCGACCAAAAGCGACGGCCGAGTGGTACGCCGGTGTAGTTCTGGGCGGACTCTGGTCGTGCACATAGTCCGTAGCCGGAGAAATCAAGCACGGGTACCGGTAGACCGAGACTGTGCACTCATGTTTATGGTGTCCAGGGGTTGACACCCTAGGGCTTGATACACCCGACGGGTGGACCCGGCACAGTTCGACTACATTCATGTTTGGGCCGTATTGACACCAACACGTGACGAGTTAGGCTTAGGGAGCCGATCGACTAGACCGTTGGGTTGGACCTCGTGGTAGGGTCACTTCATGGGCCTCGTAGGAGGATCACTTCATGTTATTGGGCCAAAGCTTGGGCCGTGGGATCAATACTTGTTTAATCAAGTCATGTTAGTTTGCTAGTACACCCGTGGTGCAAAACCTTAATCCTGATTATGCAATGACACCTTTATCTACCTTGATAGTTAATCATCATGTCATTATCCTTATGTTCATACTTGTTGCTCATGACAGTTAACTTTATCAGTTTACATTGATTATAGTAGGGCTTACTCAGTCTTTTTAACTGACCTGTTTTCTTTCGCCTCTTTTCTTCCGTTCCCCCCCCCCCCCCCAGGTTCTCAGGGAGGGAATATAGGATCTTAGCTTGGATCCTACCTGCTTTCTTGGATAGCTCATGTATGCTTTGGACTTGAGCTCGCTATGGTTTTTCTGCTTTGGGGATAGCTACTTATGTTTTTCTTTTCAGTTTTCGGATAATGTTGTTTATGTACTAGACTTATTTTATTTGGAAAATTGACATGATGTTGTACTAAGACTTGATTTGAAATGGTTTGAAAATCTTCCGCTGTTTTATCTATGTTATTTACTCTGATTACATACATATGTTCTTGTTCTGCCTTGATATATCATTATGCATGTTTACCTGATTCAAACGCCCCTCCAAAGTCAGAGTGCTTGCAAGAGTCACCCTGGCGGAGGCGGGGTGTTACAATAGTGAAGGGTGAAATGGTATCCTGGGTTTAGCTCTAGTCTTTCGGCATCCCACTGGCTGCCGATGACGGGTATCCGACGGTCTACTATCCTTGTTAGTCATGACCCTTTGCCTCCTAGTGAGGCAACCGCTGAACCACCCTGGTGTCACCGCGTCACAGCATTCTGACTGCATAACTACATCTGTAGTCAAGGCCCACCCACCTAGTAGTTACGCGCAGATCCAACCTCTGCGAGCACAGCCTAAGACATCTGTCACCGCACAGAGGACTACTAAGAGCACCTTACGTACCTCAGGAAGCAACGTGCTTCCTGTTCCAGTCCTTTGGAGCCGTCAGAACACTCAGATTAATGTGCGCTCCCCTCGTGCCTTATAACGCCTCGATGATCTACCTCGTTTGGTTATTCACCCTCAACCGTACGGACTGGTCTAAGCGCCTTACATTAGAATATTGTTACACCCTATGCCCAAACATTCTTTTACGCGCTTGTCTCACCTCATCAGGATTCCAGTTAACTTGGTTATTCCAATTTATATTGAATTCTTGTTCAATTACCGAGTTTCTCTTGCTTATTAATTTCAATCATACAACTTAATCCATTTAAGTTTACTAATAAGTCCACAACTTGTTATTCTCTAGATTGTGGCCTAAGGTCGGTAATCCACAACCCCTTGTTGATTTCACCTTTACAATAACATGTTTTACTTAATATATAATTAAGTATATCCAGTTCACATGTTTTCTAATTAACATGTCACTTACCATTTATGATTAAATATAATTTATTTCATTTCATAAGTTTTCCTCATTCTTTCTCATTTAATCATAATTCCATTTTACATTGTCAATACAACTTATCGCTGTTTACTTATTAACTTAGTTCTATTAACTAAGGCCCATTAATAAATTTCTCTACCCGTTTATTATAACCTATGTTATAATTTCCTCTTGTCCCTAGGACAAGCCTAACCATTCTTATCAATGGGTTTCAGACTTCCAAGCTTATAGGTTACTTAATTTATAATTAAGTACAACTTCTTATATTTCATATATTTTCCTCTTTTTCTAAACTGGTTTCCAGCTTTCTCCATTTACTGATTACTTAATTTACAATTAAGTGCCCCTTAACTCCTTTCACCAGTTATCCCATTTCCTTATTAGTTTATTATAACCTAAGTTATAATCTTCACTTGTCCTTAGGACAAGTCTAACTAATATGCAACATTTTCATTAATGTTATTTATTTACAATAGGTGATTATCATTCCTACAAGTTACGCTTAACCTAAAAGGTGTCTTTAATTACATAACTTTATTATTTCTACCGGTTATGTATACCACTAGGTGTCTTTAATTACATAACTTTATCGGTCTAAGTTTGCGGGCCTATATGTAAATATTACCCAACCCTCCCCCCTCAGATTTGCTTAGCCCACCCACTTTCCAACCAATTTTACTTAACCCTAACTTTAGTTCATATTCATAAAATCACTATGGATTAGATTTGGTTAAGTAGTCCAATTCATTACCATGTCCATTTATGGTTTATAATGGGCTAGACCTCCCACATTAGGCCTACAACTTGTGGATGTTGGATATGCTGGTCGGGTTCTGGCAGACATCTTCCATAAGTTGGGTAATATTCTTTTGTTAAAAATGAAAGGTCATATTGTTTATCACCGTTTTTGTCAAATTAAAAGATTTAACTTTTGTTTATACTTAAAAAAGTTAAAGTTACCTTTTTAATGTAAAAAGAAAAGTATACATTTTAATGTGAATAAAAGAAGGAAAATTACACTTTCATGTAAATGGAACTTAAAGTAAGAGATTTACATTTTAATCAATTGAATTTTTATTAAAAAGGATAATGGTATGAAATTTTACATACCCATGTAAAATAATTTCAGTAAAGATTATAACGATAAAATTAATATTTTAATGAAATAGTTTTTCATTAAAAAGATTAAAGATATGGAAATTTCATTTTCATGTAAATAGATTAGTACACAAAATTATCGTTTTGTTTATAATGTAAAATTATTATTTTTGTGTTTTGCATTGAAAAGATAATAAAATTATCAATTTTGTTACATTGAACTAAACAAACAAAAATACTCATTTTTGTAGAAGTAAAAGTGGATGAACAAAAATATTCGTTTGTTGAAATTGAAATGAAACACAAAATGCTATTTTTGTTGGAATTGGTATGATACGCAAAATAAATTTTGTGTAATTCGAAAGATGAAACAAGAAAATGTACATTGTTATGTATAAGATGTGTATGTGTATGAAAATAAAAATAAACATTATGGTGTGTACATTGTACGTTAATATTGTATATACGAATAGGAATGTTTTTCGTTAGCAAAATGTAATGAAATAAAATAAATTTCATTACACATTATAAACATTTCGATAGGTTGTGAAGCAAAACATCCACTGCTTGTTATGTAGTTACGTTAATGAAATGGAATTTAATTGTTTTTATATATATAAAAATAAAGATAAATTGTTACAAATTACTGATAATGATATGAAATGATTTCCAACTTATATATATACGAGAATTATTTGGAAAGTCCGTGACAGAACCCGTAACTTCCCCGTGAAGGAAAGCACGAATACTTTGAGAACAACACACAAAAGGATGCAGACGGAAGAACATTTCATGTTTATTACAACAATTCCATCAGATACAAGAATATACAGAGTATAAATGAATAAATTACATTCGACAAATATCAGAGATTACAATAAGTTACATAGCAGCGGAAAAATATATAAAACACAACTAGAAGTGATACATGGATACAGAGCTTTCCGAGCATCGTTCCAGCTGTATATCAGGACCCTGTGAATATAAATCTGCAAAACCAAAACTACTAGCTACCCGTGCGGAAAATAGGGGCACCCAGAGTTTAGGTTAAAACAATAAACTCCAGGTCAGTCATGTGACTGGTGTGAGAACTAAAACAGTTATTAATTTTGGTTTTAAAGTTCAGTAAATCAAGGGACCAAGCCGTATGACACGGAACAGGTTTCCTCCCAAGAATACCAGTGTATAAAACAAACAGCGCAATGCTAAATAAAGAAAAATGAAGCTGTTATAAGACCCAGGTCCCATCACACAATGCAACGCAAGCCGGAGGATAGGGTTTTTACCTTATAACAGCCAAAGCATGCTTGATACGTTTAAAACACATTATTTGATACTATTATAGTTGTATAGTGTCAAAACAATTTCACATCATAAATATTAATCATAGGCGGCATGGGTACCATCTATCATGTCGCCATACTAGTTCTACAATTAAAACCGCAATATCACGTATTGGAAATTGGATTCCGTCATGAGCCGAGGCAAGGGGCAAGCTCCTCTCCGCGTTCGAGACACTCTAGCAAATGCCTCGGGACCGCACACAGCAATCCCTGGATCCTCCAAGGCCGGTCCTCTCTTACTTTTGAGGATGGGCAATTCCTGAACACACGTTTCCCGGTCCTTACAGACCTATATCCGAGGCGCCTCATATCCAACAACCACACAGGTGAAAAGTATATAAATGTCAGGGCTGGTAGGTCACTGACACCACCCTAGCTAGAAAGAAACGTCGTGCACTCCTTGGGTCCGTATCCCATTTTTGACTCATACCGAGGTGTGAGGCTCGCGAATCCACGTTATACACAAAGCTATGCCACACAGGCCGTGCTTTGATCATCAACCACAAGACTTTGCTTTTCAACAGAAGCCTTGATCAATTGCCACTTACGCATGCCACATTGGCAATTCACTCCATGCGACTGATGTCCATCGATATACAACCTCTGAGCTCGTATGTCTCAGAGAAGGGCGTTAAGCAAGAGAATAAATTCTCCGCCGCCAAACAGATGTATATTTAATAGAGATCAATCAACACAGAATAAAATCCAATGTCAGACACACAATCCATTTACAAGTTCGTTCTGGGTCTGAACGAAACCGGAGGCACTTTCCTCGCATATCCATCCATCTCCAAGTACGTCTGGACGATCACCAACTGATTCCCTCATCCTGGGTGTACAGCCCAATCAAGATCATCAGTAATCACCCAAACGATGTGAAGACTTCTGGTCTTCAACCACCGTCTTCATCTTCGACATCTCGTCGAATCGATTATTCAGAATGGGTATAAACCCTGCCTTTCTGAATAACCCACGTGTATAATAAACGAATGTTACACAAACACAACAAACGCCTCATTCCAATTCAGAATATTCTTTTATTCACAAAAACACATTCTTAGGGAAATGTTCCCATTAATTTTATCCAAGATAAATTCTTCTAAATTTATTCTATAATCTTCCTTTGGATATCATTTCAAACTAGTCGGGATTAGCGAACCACACCGAAGTAATTATTTATTTTATTTCCCAATCCCAACCTATATATCCCATGGAGCAAAACTGGTGATACTCCATTTCTAACACCACGGTGTTATCGGTAAAATTAATTACCATTTCACGTTCAAATCTAATTAAAGATTTAACTATCGCTTTGGAGCAAAACTGGTGGTACTCCATTCTCGATCACCTTTCAGATTTGATAATTTAAATTATCAATTCACTTTTTAATCTAATTAAAGATTCATTAAAACTCCACTTAGCTTTAATCTTTTCAAAAATCGATATCTTGCCTTTAACTGGGTTAAAGAACCAATGTCTTCTAAAACACGATTCACGATAAACCCAAATCACATTTGATATTAAATACAAGGCTCTGAATAGAAAATATATCAGCTTATATTCAATATCAAATTCTGAAACCAACATATATCGTATTGGCAATAACGATATAAAATATATCTTTCAAATTCCCATAACAATATCTGTATAGTCACGAAATCCAACATCGAAATATCCCGAAGATAATTTCGATTCAACTCTAGTCCAATCCACGTATTGGGAATATTGATTATTTTCAAAATCACTTTCAAATTCAATTTATTTATTTCAAAAATAAATTGAATTTAATTCCAGTTCAAAACTAGTTCATTTCGATAAAAATCTATTTTTATCTTTTCAAATGTGGAATTCTTCAGCTTAATTTTTCCTAAATCATATATTATGATTTTACACAAATTATCGATATTTTTAATAATTTTATCAAGGCCCGTACAGTCGATTTCCATCAACGGCTATCGAACTGCACTTACAGCGACCTTTTTCGAATTTGATTTGGACGTAATTCCAAATCTAACCGTTAGATTTCAAATTTCTAATATTCATTGGGAAGCTCTTTTCGATACGAACCCAACGGTTCCGGTTTTAGGAGAATCCGACGGTCGGATCTCCCGCAATGTCCGTTTGAAATAAATGGTCGAAATTCACGAACTGCCGCGGCGCGGCGCGTTCTATTCAGGCCATTATATTATATATATAATATATATTTCGTCGATTTCTATTTAAAACGAATTTTATAAATCGTTTTAAAATCGTTTCGAAAGCAATTTCAACTTTCTTTTCAATTCAAATCAAAATTGAATTCTTCTTTATAAATTCGTTTTAAAATTCATTTCTATTCAATTCAAATTTTAATTCAGTTTGAATTCATTTCAATTCACTTTCAATTCAATTTGAATTCGTTTTCAATTCAATTCATTTCGAAATCGTTTTCAATTCAATTCATTTCAAAATCGTTTTCAATTCAATTCATTTCGAAATCGTTTTCAATTCAATTCATTTCGAAATCGTTTTCAATTCAATTCATTTCGAAATCGTTTTCAATTCAATTCATTTCGAAATCGTTTTCAATTCAATTCATTTCGAAATCGTTTTCAATTCAATTCATTTCGAAATCGTTTTCAATTCAATTCATTTCGAAATCGTTTTCAATTCAATTCATTTCGAATTTCAATTTCAAAATATTTAATTTCGAAATCACTTTTCAATATTCATTTTACAACGAATAAAATCGATATAAATATCGTTCACGTCAAAATGGCCCAAAACTAATCAACACGGCTTTATATTTTTCACAACTCCTTTATTCTATTCAACAAATGAATATTTTTCCCATTCAACACATGAATCTATATTTCTTTCAACCCACGACTAATCTCAACACATGAGTACTGTCAACACATCACTATTTTTGTTATGTAAAATATTTTATAAAACTATGGTATCTATCGTTTGATTTTCAATTAGACTTCTACTGGGAAGTAGTTCTAATTTTAAATATGATAAAGATGTAAATTTTATTATATAAAATATTTCACTCAACGCATGAACATCGTCAACACATGACTATTTTTATATTCAACACATGAATTTTCTTTTATAATATTCATTATTTTCCCAATTGGAATGAGGCCCAATCAATCACCATATAATGTTAATTATACGGATTCCATACAACACATGTATATAATAGCAATAATAAACAATCAACCATCATCCAAAGTGCACCACACTGTATAAGCATCAAGTATAGATATCTAACGCTTATAACAGCCTGTCAATCAATCGATCGACATATTTAATCAATCAGGATGAGTGAACTTCAAATTTCATCCCAACACCCGTGTGGGGTTTCAAACAATCAAACACAGATTTTATTTGTGCAGTTGGGCGACGTGTAAAATTTATCGACCCAATCGATATCAGTCAAATCAGTATATATAAACAAATCGGCTGATTTGTTTATAAATATTCATTTATCCATTTTCACGTTAAAAATTATATTTTTAACGATAAAACATTTTATTTTAACACCTGAATTTCTATTCAGTTCATTTATTCAATAAAATGATATTTTTATTTTTCTAACATATTTTAGAAAATTTCGGCGGCATAACGGCACGATACTAGAAACGGGACAAGGCCTAGCCTTATCCCCGGTCTAGTGAAGGCCCACGCCATTCACACATCAATCAAATCCATTTCAATTCACCAAACAATTCAATTCAAACCCAACAAACTAACCAACTACTCAACCAAACAATTTAACAAACAAGCCATCCATGGTCTGTGGATGACGGGTGTCGGGTGCTACTAAGCACCGTCTGCATCCTAGTATATATATATATATATATAACTAGAAAAAAAGAAATTTTGAGTGAGAAGTTCTCACCGAAAGCTATCCAACTTCACGACACTCCTATTGTAGAGATCTTCGTCGTTCTCGCCCTTTTTGTCAGCTTCGTTGTCGTAGCCACTACATATGTAAAAATCGAATTTTTACTTCGCTATTCAATATATAAAAATCGAATTTTTACTTTGCTATTCAATATATAAAAATCGAAATTTTACTTTGCTATTCAATATATAAAAATCGAATTTTTACTTTGCTATTCAATATATAAAAATCGAATTTTTACTTCTATGTTATATAGATAAAAATTATATTTTTATCACGCTATTTTCTATATAAAGATTTCGCCTTTTTAAATTTAAAGATTTCGCCTTTTTAAATTTAAAGATTTCACCTTTTTAAATTTAACGATTTCGCATTTTTAAATTTAAAGATTTCACCTTTTTAAATTTAAAGATTTCACCTTTTTAAATTTAAAGATTTCACCTTTTTAAATTTAAAGATTTCACCTTTTTAAATTTAAAGATTTCACCTTTTTAAATTTAAAGATTTCACCTTTTTAAATTTAAAGATTTCACCTTTTTAAATTTAAAGATTTCACCTTTTTAAAAATCTCATCTTTTTCCATTTAAAATTCAAATCTTAAAATAAAATCAGTTTTTCAAACTTTTCAAAAATCAGTTTTTAATCTCTTTTAAAAATCAGTTTTAGACTTTAAAATAAAAATAAAGGTAAAATAAAATACTTACAATTTTTTTTTGAAGGTCGGAGAAGCGGAGCTCGCTGGTGGCGCCACCAAGGCGCTGAGGCGCTGGGGAGCGTTGAGTAGTCGGCGCGGTCTTCTCTGGTGCTCGCGGGTCCTGGAGTTTGCGTACGGGAATAACTTGAAGCAGGAGAGAGAGAACGAGGGGGGGGGGGTCTCGAGGTAGGGCAGAGTGGTCGTGGAGGAGAGGGCGACGGAATTCGGTGGGTAGCGACGTCGCTAGGAGGGAGGGCGTCTGATTTTGAAAAGGGGGCGGGTGGTTCACGCGGTCGAAGGGGAAGAGGCACGATGGGGGAGGAGAGGGAGTTGGAGGGGAGGGGCGCCTCACGCCGGCGGTGGTGGCGCGCCAGAGGAGGACGACGGATCGACTGGGGGGAATCGCGATTTCCCCCCTTCTTCTTTCTTTTTTTTTTCACCGTATGAATGAAATCGAGATAACAAGGGGGGTGTATGTTTTATATTTTTAATTTTATTTTATTTATTTATTTAATTATTTTTCAAAAAGTTGACTTTTACATACGACCTCGAAACGAGGTCCACCGCCTGTCGTCCATAGCGTATTACCCCCATACCGAACACAATGGGATATGTATCGTAGGTTGATTCGATTGTTTGAATCAGTTTCCTTTAAATTTACATTTAAATCACTATATTGACTTTTAAACGTACATTTCAAATTACCGGGGTCACATACGAACTTTAAAAATTCCTGAAAAATATTTTCTAGCTTCGTATTGATAATACGGTCCTAACAAAACTAGTTTCGTCGAATTCTGAGGCCGTTGGAAAAATGGCCATTTTCCAGTTGATTAAAATCAACTGAAACTGGTCAAACGCGTTTTCCTTTGCCACGCTCACATATTGAGTCGAAAAATTATGAAATTTGAAACCTAGCAATAATTTGACATCACGGATCCAACAAAAGTGGTTTCGTCGAAATCCGAGGTCGTTTGCAAAATGTCTATTTTTAAGGGCCTGAATTCCATAGCGACTATTCAGGATTTTCAACTGGACATATCTTTTGATTCCCGCTATGAAATCTCAATTTGTCGGATTCGTTGGAAAGATATCATCAATTAGATCCTAATGTTTTTGGTTTCACTAAAATCCGGATTGTTTTGCTCCCGGTACATTCAATTGAAGTTTGAAATTGAATTATCGAACTACCGCGCCATTTTCAATTCTATTTATAATTATATATAAATATTTATATTCTAACGACGACGCGTATAATATATACGTTCCAATTCTATTCAAAATAAATTTCTCGTCGATATTATTTAAAATAATCTATTTTAAATAATCAAAATTCGTTAAAATCGCCAAAATAAAATTTTTAAACTGGCCCAGAATTTCGGGTTATTACAATCTCCCCCACTTAAAACTTTTCGTCCCCGAAAAGGAACAAAGTCGAAAGTGGTTTGATCAATCAACTCTACATTCGGTCTGGCTTCCATTCTCCAACTTTTCAGCTTCTGAGAATTTTCAAAATTTCAAAAATTTGGCTAACATCCTAAATTTTTGAAAAATTTCGCCATAACCTCCCCTGCACCGGGAGCATCGAGGAATTTCAAATAGCTTCCCCGGTCCTTCAGATCTCAAAAAGAAAAAGAAAAAGCCAAGCGGCTAGCCAATAGGCTCATAAAATCATCATCACCCAAACGAAACAGGAAATTATGTAGTAAACATGTACCTATTTGTCGGGCAAAAAAATTTTATTCTTCGGCTCTAGCCTCCTTGCTATGACCTGTTCAATGTATGTATATGTATATACAAGCAAATGTGACCAATTTTCGATACAATTCAATATTTGGTTCAATTAGGCTAAATGGATAAAAATTAGCAAACAAATAAACAAACAATACAAACATCAATCAATTAGTGAATTAGAGTTTCAAATTCATAATTTGATACATATACAGAAAATCATGTTTTTGATGCCAATTCACAACAATGTATTTTAGCTATATAAGTTTTGGTTCTCACACCAGTCTAATGGAAATATATAGAAAACACACCTTCGAAACACGAACATAAATACTGATGATGTGGCCACATCATCAGAATTATCCCCGGGTGTCTAGAATGTGACACTATATCTATCCAGTATATTAAAACTTCGACTATACGTTCATGACGCGTATACGCGAAATCTATATATACTCGATTGTCCATATTCAAAATAAATAAATAATCAAATACGTATAATTGATTTTAATTTTCAAAACAAAATTGTTTTCTTTTGAAAAATATACTCTTCACACTCGTTCTAGGATACTACTGATCCTATCTCTAACCAGTCATTCTAATTGGATATTGCTAATCCAATATCTGATGAATTCTTTCGTATGGTTCTAACGTGTCTTGTTCTCGAGCTCTGTAAACCAAAGCTCTGATACCAAACTGACAGAACCCGTAACTTCCCCGTGAAGGAAAGCACGAATACTTTGAGAACAACACACAAAAGGACGCAGACGGAAGAACATTTCATGGTTATTACAACAATTCCATCAGATACAAGAATATACAGAGTATAAATGAATAAATTACATTCGACAAATATCAGAGATTACAATAAGTTACATAGCAGCGGAAAAATATATAAAACACAACTAGAAGTGATACACGGATACAGAGCTTTCCGAGCATCGTTCCAGCTGTATATCAGGACCCTGTGAATATAAATCTGCAAAACCAAAACTACTAGCTACCCGTGCGGAAAATAGGGGCACCCAGAGTTTAGGTTAAAACAATAAACTCCAGGTCAGTCATGTGACTGGTGTGAGAACTAAAACAGTTATTAATTTTGGTTTTAAAGTTCGGTAAATCAAGGGACCACGCCGTATGACACGGAACGGGTTTCCTCCCAAGAATACCAATGTATAAAACAAACAGCGCAATGCTAAATAAAGAAAAATGAAGCTGTTATAAGACCCAGGTCCCATCACACAATGCAACGCAAGCCGGAGGATAGGGTTTTTACCTTATAACAGCCAAAGCATGCTTGATACGTTTAAAACACATTATTTGATACTATTATAGGTGTATAGTGTCAAAACAATTTCACATCATAAATATCAATCATAGGCGGCATGGGTACCATCTATCATGTCGCCATACTAGTTCTACAATTAAAACCGCAATATCACATATTGGAAATTGGATTCCGTCATGAGCCGAGGCAAGGGGCAAGCTCCTCTCCGCGTTCGAGACACTCTAGCAAATGCCTCGGGACCGCACGCAGCAATCCCTGGATCCTCCAAGGCCGGTCCTCTCTTACTTTTGAGGATTGGCAATTCCTGAACACACGTTTCCCGGTCCTTACAGACCTATATCCGAGGCGCCTCATATCCAACAACCACACAGGTGAAAAGTATATAAATGTCAGGGCTGGTAGGTCACTGACACCACCCTAGCTAGAAAGAAACGTCGTGCACTCCTTGGGTCCGTATCCCGTTTTTGACTCATACCGAGGTGTGAGGCTCGCGAATCCACGTTATACACAAAGCTATGCCACACAGGCCGTGCTTTGATCATCAACCACAAGACTTTGCTTTTCAACAGAAGCCTTGATCAATTTCCACTTACACATGCCACATTGGCAATTCACTCCATGCGACTGATGTCCATCAATATACAACCTCTGAGCTCGTATGTCTCAGAGAAGGGCGTTAAGCAAGAGAATAAATTCTCCGCCGCCAAACAGATGTATATTTAATAGAGATCAATCAACACAGAATAAAATCCAATGTCAGACACACAATCCATTTACAAGTTCATTCTGGGTCTGAACGAAACCGGAGGCACTTTCCTCGCATATCCATCCATCTCCAAGTACGTCTGGACGATCACCAACTGATTCCCTCATACTGGGTGTACAGCCCAATCAAGATCATCAGTAATCACCCAAACGATGTGAAGACTTCCGGTCTTCAACCACCGTCTTCATCTTCGACATCTCGTCGAATCGATTATTCAGAATGGGTATAAACCCGGCCTTTCTGAATAACCCACGTATATAATAAACGAATGTTACACAAACACAACAAACGCCTCATTCCAATTCAGAATATTCTTTTATTCACAAAAACACATTCTTAGGGAAATGTTCCCATTAATTTTATCCAAGATAAATTCTTCTAAATTTATTCTATAATCTTCCTTTGGATATCATTTCAAACTAGTCGGGATTAGCGAACCACACCGAAGTAATTATTTATTTTATTTCCCAATCCCAAACTATATATCCCATGGAGCAAAACTGGTGATACTCCATTTCTAACACCACGGTGTTATCGGTAAAATTAATTACCATTTCACGTTCAAATCTAATTAAAGATTTAACTATCGCTTTGGAGCAAAACTGGTGGTACTCCATTCTCGATCACCTTTCAGATTTGATAATTTAAATTATCAATTCACTTTTTAATCTAATTAAAGATTCATTAAAACTCCACTTAGCTTTAATCTTTTCAAAAATCGATATCTTGCCTTTAACTGGGTTAAAGAACCAATGTCTTCTAAAACACGATTCACGATAAACCCAAATCACATTTGATATTAAATACAAGGCTCTGAATAGAAAATATATCGGCTTATATTCAATATCAAATTCTGAAACCAACATATATCGTATTGGCAATAACGATATAAAATATATCTTTCAAATTCCCATAACAATATCTGTATAGTCACGAAATCCAACATCGAAATATCCCGAAGATAATTTCGATTCAACTCCAGTCCAATCCACGTATTGGGAATATTGATTATTTTCAAAATCACTTTCAAATTCAATTTATTTATTTCAAAAATAAATTGAATTTAATTCCAGTTCAAAACTAGTTCATTTCGATAAAAATCTATTTTTATCTTTCCAAATGTGGAATTCTTCAGCTCAATTTTTCCCAAATCATATATTATGATTTTACACAAATTATCGATATTTTTAATAATTTTATCAAGGCCCGTACAGTCGATTTCCATCAACGGCTATCGAACTGCACTTACAGCGACCTTTTTCGAATTTGATTTGGACGTAATTCCAAATCTAACCGTTAGATTTCAAATTTCTAATATTCATTGGGAAGCTCTTTTCGATACGAACCCAACGGTTCCGGTTTTAGGAGAATCCGACGGTCGGATCTCCCGCAATGTCCGTTTGAAATAAATGGTCGAAATTCACGAACTGCCGCGGCGCGGCGCGTTCTATTCAGGCCATTATATTATATATATAATATATATTTCGTCGATTTCTATTTAAAACGAATTTTATAAATCGTTTCGAAAGCAATTTCAACTTTCTTTTCAATTCAAATCAAAATTGAATTCTTCTTTATAAATTCGTTTTAAAATTCATTTCTATTCAATTCAAATTTTAATTCAATTTGAATTCATTTCAATTCACTTTCAATTCAATTTGAATTCGTTTTCAATTCAATTCATTTCGAAATCGTTTTCAATTCAATTCAATTCGAAATCATTTTCAATTCAATTCATTTCGAAATCGTTTTCAATTCAATTCATTTCGAAATCGTTTTCAATTCAATACATTTCGAAATCGTTTTCAATTCAATTCATTTCGAAATCGTTTTCAATTCAATTCATTTCGAAATCGTTTTCAATTCAATTCATTTCGAAATCGTTTTCAATTCAATTCATTTCGAAATCGTTTTCAATTCAATTCATTTCGAAATCGTTTTCAATTCAATTCATTTCGAATTTCAATTTCAAAATATTTAATTTCGAAATCACTTTTCAATATTCGTTTTACAACGAATAAAATCGATATAAATTTCGTTCACGTCAAAATGGCGCAAAACTAATCAACACGGCTTTATATTTTTCACAACTCCTTTATTCTATTCAACAAATGAATATTTTTCCCATTCAACACATGAATCTATATTTCTTTCAACCCACGACTAATCTCAACACATGAGTACTGTCAACACATCACTATTTTTGTTATGTAAAATATTTTATAAAACTATGGTATCTATCGTTTGATTTTCAATTAGACTTGTACTGGGAAGTAGTTCTAATTTTAAATATGATAAAGATGTAAATTTTATTATATAAAATATTTCACTCAACGCATGAACATCGTCAACACATGACTATTTTTATATTCAACACATGAATTTTCTTTTATAATATTCATTATTTTCCCGATTGGAATGAGGCCCAATCAATCACCATATAATGTTAATTATACGGATTCCATACAACACATGTATATAATAGCAATAAAAAACAATCAACCATCATCCAAAGTGCACCACACTGTATAAGCATCAAATATAGATATCCAACGCTTATAACAGCCTGTCAATCAATCGATCGACATATTTAATCAATCAGGATGAGTGAACTTCAAATTTCATCCCAACACCCGTGTGGGGTTTCAAACAATCAAACACAGATTTTATTTGTGCAGTTGGGCGACGTGTAAAATTTATCGACCCAATCGATATCAGTCAAATCAGTGTATATAAACAAATCGGCCGATTTGTTTATAAATATTCATTTATCCATTTTCACGTTAAAAATTATATTTTTAACGATAAAACATTTTATTTTAACACCTGAATTTCTATTCAGTTCATTTATTCAATAAAATGATATTTTTATTTTTCTAACATATTTTAGAAAATTTCGGCGGCATAACGGCACGATACTAGAAACGGGACAAGGCCTAGCCTTATCCCCGGTCTAGTGAAAGCCCACGCCATTCACACATCAATCAAATCCATTTCAATTCACCAAACAATTCAATTCAAACCCAACAAACTAACCAACTACTCAACCAAACAATTTAACAAACAAGCCATCCATGGTCTGTGGATGACGGGTGTCGGGTGCTACTAAGCACCGTCTGCATCCTAGTATATATATATATATATATATATATATATATATATATAACTAGAAAAAAAAGAAATTTTGAGTGAGAAGTTCTCACCGAAAGCTATCCAACTTCACGACACTCCTATTGTAAAGATCTTCATCGTTCTCGCCCTTTTTGTCAGCTTCGTTGTCGTAGCCACTACATATGTAAAAATCGAATTTTTACTTCGCTATTCAATATATAAAAATCGAATTTTTACTTTGCTATTCAATATATAAAAATCGAATTTTTACTTTGCTATTCAATATATAAAAATCGAATTTTTACTTTGCTATTCAATATATAAAAATCGAATTTTTACTTCTATGTTATATAGATAAAAATTATATTTTTATCACGCTATTTTCTATATAAAGATTTCGCCTTTTTAAATTTAAAGATTTCACCTTTTTAAATTTAAAGATTTCGCCTTTTTAAATTTAAAGATTTCGCCTTTTTAAATTTAAAGATTTCACCTTTTTAAATTTAAAGATTTCACCTTTTTAAATTTAAAGATTTCACCTTTTTAAATTTAAAGATTTCACCTTTTTAAAAATCTCATCTTTTTTCATTTAAAATTCAAATCTTAAAATAAAATCAGTTTTTCAAACTTCTCAAAAATCAGTTTTTAATCTCTTTTAAAAATCAGTTTTAGACTTTAAAATAAAAATAAAGGTAAAATAAAATACTTACTATTTTTTTTTGAAGGTCGGAGAAGCGGAGCTCGCTGGTGGCGCCACCAAGGCGCTGAGGCGCTGGGGAGCGTTGAGTAGTCGGCGCGGTCTTCTCTGGTGCTCGCGGGTCCTGGAGTTTGCGTACGGGAATAACTTGAAGCAGGAGAGAGAGAACGAGGGGGGGTCTCGAGGTAGGGCAGAGTGGTCGTGGAGGAGAGGGCGACGGAATTCGGTGGGTAGCGGCGTCGCTAGGAGGGAGGGCGTCTGATTTTGAAAAGGGGGCGGGTGGTTCACGCGGTCGAAGGGGAAGAGGCACGATGGGGGAGGAGAGGGAGTTGGAGGGGGGGCGCCTCACGCCGGCGGTGGCGGCGCGCCAGAGGAGGACGACGGATCGACTGGGGGGAATCGCGATTTCCCCCCTTCTTCTTTCTTTTTTTTTTTTTTTTTTTTACCGTATGAATGAAATCGAGATAACAAGGGGGGTGTATGTTTTATATTTTTAATTTTATTTTATTTATTTAATTAATTATTTTTCAAAAAGTTGACTTTTACATACAACCTCGAAACGAGGTCCACCGCCTGTCGTCCATACCGTATTACCCCCATCCCGAACACAATGGGATATGTATCGTAGGTTGATTCGATCGTTTGAATCAGTTTCCTTTAAATTTACATTTAAATCACTATATTGAATTTTAAACGTACATTTCAAATTACCGGGGTCACATACGAACTTTAAAAATTCCTGAAAAATATTTTCTAGCTTCGTATTGACAATACGGTCCTAACAAAACTAGTTTCGTCGAATTCTGAGGCCGTTGGAAAAATGGCCATTTTCCAGTCGATTAAAATCAACTAAAACTGGTCAAACGCGTTTTCCTTTGCCACGCTCACATATTGATTCGAAAAATTATGAAATTTGAAACCTAGCAATAATTTGGCATCACGGATCCAACAAAAGTGGTTTCGTCGAAATCCGAGGTCGTTTGCAAAATGTCTATTTTTAAGGGCCTGAATTCCATAGCGACTATTCAGGATTTTCAACTGGACATATCTTTTGATTCCCGCTATGAAATCTCAATTTGTCGGATTCGTTGGAAAGATATCATCAATTAGATCCTAATGTTTTTGGTTTCACTAAAATCCGGATTGTTTTGCACCCGGTACATTCAATTGAAGTTTGAAATCGAATTATCGAACTACCGCGCCATTTTCAATTCTACTTATAATTATATATAAATATTTATATTCTAACGACGACGCGTATAATATATACATTCGAATTCTATTCAAAATAAATTTCTCGTCGATATTATTTAAAATAATCTATTTTAAATAATCAAAATTCGTTAAAATCGCCAAAATAAAAATTTTAAACTGGCCCAGAATTTCGGGTTATTACAGTCCGAGTCTATCTCATTCCAAATAATTTGAACGACGTTTAAAATTCAAGAGTTGAAGACGACGATTGAAGACCGACGATCTTCATATCGAATGGACGACGACTGCTGATGCCCGTGATTGGAGTAGCTACCTTAAAGGGGCTATAGTGGTGGCCGTCCGGACGTAGTGTTGATTTGTACGGATTTGGCTTTCGCTCAGACCCATAGCATAGGCTTATAAATGGATTGTGTGACTGACATCGTACTCCATTAAATATCATGTTGTTAATCTTCTGTCGAACGTATGGATGTTTGGTGGCAGAGAATTTATTCTCTTGCTTAACACCCGTTCATATATTTCGGCAAAGGATTGGTAGTGTGATATGGAGTGACGATGTAGCATGCTAAGATGCATATGATCAAGGCTTTGTTGAAAAGCAGGCCTCGTGGGATGATCAAAGCATAGCCTGTTTAGGAATAGCTTTGTGTATAGCGTGACTTCGCGAGCCTCACACACCGGCGGAGTCTAAAACGGGAGAAGGGAACGCAGGGAGAGCAACATGTTTCTTTTCAGCTAGAAGTGGTGTTTGGGCTTTAACACGGCCCGACATTTTACTTATGTGGATGATGGAATGAGGCGCCTCGGATGATAGGTTCTATAGGACCGGGAAACGTGTGTTCAGGAATAACTAATCCGCAACTCGTATGGTGGACCGGCCCTGCAGCTATCCAAGGGTTCACTGCGGGGGATCCTGAGACATTAGCTAGAGTGTCTCGAATCGGTAAGGAGCTCCTCCCTAGCCTTGACTCATGATGGAAACCCAATTTCCAATACGAACTCATGCGGTTTTGATTGTATTACTAGTATGGAGGCATAGTAGTATGGGATACTATTCTTCCTAGGATTGATACATTATGATTGAAATTGTTTTTGAAACATATATACACTAATAATAATATCAAATTCGTTTTTATCGTATCAAGCATTTTTGACCATTATAAGGTAAAACCCTATCCTCCGGTTTGCGTTGCATTGTGTGATGGGACTTGGGTCTTATGATGGTTTCATTTTTCTAAAAAGCATTGCGTTGTTTTAACGATTTACTTTAGTTTATGCACCGAAAATTCATTGGAGTAAACCCGTTCCGCATTAGCGGCGTGGTCCTTGGATTTGCCTTATTACTATTAGTTAAATTAGTTAAGAATTCTCACACCAGTCCCATGACTGACCCGTTGTTTGTTTCCACCTTTGCAAACTCGGGTGCCCTCTTTTCCACACGGGCAGTCGAGCAGTTTGTCTACAGGTTTATCTCCTTAGCAGGATCCTGGATTGAAGCTTAAAGCTGTGTCCAGAACATTGGAAGTCTTCCACTGCCTTAGTTTTTTTATTTCCGCTGCAATGTATTATAATATTGTAATTTATCTTCCGCTGTAATTTTATTCAATGTACTCTGATATTCTGTACTCTAATGTTATGTTATTATGATGTAATAAAAGTCTGTTGTTATTGTTCTGATGTGTTGTATTCCCAAAGTTAACGTAGGTGGGATTTGAATGGTCTTGGTCGATTTTTTGATCGATTAAGGCCGGGCAAAATCCGATTAAAGCTGACATGTTCACTACTTTAATAAAGCAAAGCACGAAATCAATGGACTTGTCAACCTTTACTACCACTCAGTCCTCTTCCTTTAAATTTAGCAATTTTGACTTCTTAGGGTTGTCAAATTATTCATTTTATCTAGCTGCCACTTTTCAAGTAGTTCAACATGTCTTCATGGGAATATGATGATGAAACCATGGTCAAAATGTGAGATCAATACGAAATACATAAGAAACCAGTTGAGTTTGTGCCCGAAACGCAATTGGAAGATCAAGTGGAAGCTGAAGACGTGGACTCTGAACTCTTCAATGCCACGCAACCGAACGTTGTCGTCCCACGTATTTGACCTGTTCAAAAAACCCTCAATGCTTGGTTAAGGGAAGTAATTTATCGGGAGAAACTAGATAGGTCAAGCTCCAGCATGACGGGTCGTTTAGTACTTTGATACTGCGGAGTGGAATGTAATGTGGTTATTTCTAAAAGCCAAAGCAACGTAGGTCGTCGCTTTTATGGTTTCAAAGCGTACATTACTGCACTTAACCAACAGGGGTTGGAACGGTGTAATTTTTTCTCATGGATCGATCCACCACTGATAGAGAGGGGTGTCACGTACGCTCTATAGATGCAAGCAGAGGTAGGTCGCTTGGAAAGAGTGATTGTTGCAGCAAAAGATGAAATGTTGTATGGGTTCAACGGTTCGTCCCGAAACTAGGATCCTAGTTGTATATTACTATGTTTTATTTCCCTGTACTGCGTTCCACGTTATGTCGTACATTATCGTAGTTGTAAGTTGGGTCGAACATTCACTGTATCATGTATCTTGTATTTTGCTATATTAAAGGAAGTTTGTATGCAAGTTAAAAGGTATTATTTATATTTATGAATGCAAATGAGTTAAAAACTAGGGTCGTCCCCATTTAAATTAAATATTCAATATACATCAGGATTAAAAATAGGGTCGTACTCATCCTTTGATAATGAGCATTATTCCTGAAAATGCTTCGGAATTGGCATAACGTAAAACAAAGTGGAACTAGTGACTGTTCACACCATGGCAGTACGAAAAGCAGATTCCCTACACTATAACGTCCGGCGAACATGTGTCGGATAGAACGTAAAGCATAGAGACTAACCCGTAACATCATTAATTATTTTATTGATTTGTAAAATTCGCATCTATTTATTGTTATCAAATTACTCACAACTTAACTCACGCAAGAAACTTTGTTCCCATTCTCGTACTACCTCCTCCTTTTATCACTCAATCAAAATGCCTTCTTGGCCATCAGCTATAGATTCTGATGAATAGGCGTACGAACAGATTAGACTACAAGAGCTCAAGGACAAATTCCAGTTTCTAAACCAAATAACACCTCCGGATGAACCATCGCATGAACAGGGGAACACACATCTTTCACATGAAGCTCAAGACCACATGTTCAACTATCGTACGAACACGCAATCGCTCAACCACAACAAGAAGTAGAGTTCTATAAAGTACCACCATATGAACATGAAATTGATTCTTATCCAGTACGTTGCTACTGCGGTTATGTGGTGGAAGTTGTGGTTTGAGCAAAGGGCAGCAATATAGGTCGGCGCATGCAGCAATGTCCATCCTGTCCAAACGGATGCAATTACTCGGAATGGATAGACGAACCTTTGTGCCCAAGGGGAATAACATATGCAAATAAACTCGAAAGAGAGATTAGTCGTCTCGAAAATGATATTGAACAGCTGCGAATAAACATAACGAGACTCCTTTGAGCTTGAACGTAACATGTAGGTGGCTTAAGTAATTATTTCCTATGTTAGCTTTGATGTTTTAATTGCCAACTACTATCATTAGTTGCTATTTGTGTACGACCAGTTGTATTTGTATGCCAATTATTAGTTTTATCATTATGCGAAATATTAACTGTATCATGTTGATCGATGACCACTTGTTTCATTGTTTCATTATGAGTATTACCACTTGTTTCATTAAGTAAGGCCACATGTGTCATACATATTGGCGCGAGGGCAATGCGCACCGATTTTATCGACTCGCGAGCTCGCCAGTCGATAAAATCAGCTCTCGAACAGCGTGCCGATAAAATCGGCGTGCGACTGTTGGGAGATATCAAATATATCTCCCTGAATGCTACGGGTCTTAATCATACAACCCGTAACCTTGAGATGCTCTTATTGTCTTGCCCTCTTCAACGGAGTTCTCAATGATGTCTGCACAATTTAACAACAATGAAAGTGGAGTCTCCCCTTCCTCTTCGACCAAGAAGAAGAAGAACAAATGCAAACAAGACTAGCAGTATGCACACCTTGTTCCAACTGCTGCCTACAAAGATTCCCCTCCCGTTCCTTCAACTGAAACGGCAGCCTCATCTAGCTCTTCGCCATCTGCCCCCAGTTATATTACAAAAAGCAAAAAGCATAAGCTATTGAAGTGTCTTCGTATCAGCAATGACTTTTTGTTGTTCAACTGAGCTTTCTTGATAGCTCATGGTATCCCATTGTGTCATATTAGTATGTTATTTGTTCTTACCATAGCATTTGGCAAGTTGTTGTGATTGTTCCTTCTCTTTGGAACTTTGATGTGTTAGTCTTAAATGTTTTTTTAGTTTTTTTTCTTCCTTGCGTGGAAGTGTAATTTGTTGTAGCAGATTTGCATCTACTATATCTTCTGTTTTCCTTGTAATTATTATTTTTTATAACAATAATGTTACGGATCGCTTTAAAAACCGATCGTTCTTGCCAAAATAAATTATTTCACTCTTATTGGATTAAGACCATCTACATGTTAGTCGTGGAGAAATCAAAAGAGAAGCCTTAATTTCCTTTTGATTGTCTATACATATGATTCTTCTAAATCTAGAAACAAAAGAACCCTAGTTCCACTTTAGCCTAGGAGCAAAATCATCCATTTATAAGAAAAATCCCTATATTCTTTTAATTGAAGTATGAGAATCTCAATTCCATAATACATTAGAAATCATGGAGAAATCTTTTTCTCAAGTTTGAGTGTTTATAAAATTGACAGTTTGGGATTTATTTTTTGATTTATAAACAATGGAAAAGAGGCTGGTTCAAAGATGGATTTCATGTATCAAATCTAATTATTTTCCCCTTATAATTTTCATGTGAGTTATTCAAATCTCTAACTTTGTTTACTATGAATATTATATAATTATATGATTTAAAACATGATAGGTGATGATATTTTTTATTATTGTTTGTTCTGATAAATTAACCCTCTTTACTAGAAAATCTCTAACCTAAGAATGTACTTTTTTTGTTTGAAACCTTAGACAATTTTATGCAATTTCCATGTTTTTAGTTTTATAATATCATGTGGTTTACCTAGTCGAGTCATGTGCTTTTAGTGCTTTATTTTCTGGTTTTCGGGTGCTTTGTTTTATGGTTTTGGTGTATTATTTTTTCGAGTTTTATATTGCTTTTTTTTGTGGTTTTGGTGCCTTGTTTTAAACTGATTGTTAGGATTTTCCTATAAATTTATAGAGCCAACATTTGATACTAATTCACTTTACGAGATGGTATTTTTATATGTGAGTTTTTATATGTTGATTTTGTTGTATTTCTATTTGAAATTGATGATTTCATGCACGTGTTTTATAATTGATTTCCAAAAGAATCATGATTCAAAAACCAGTTTTTAAAATAATTATTTTATATATCAATTTATGAAAATAAAATTATTTTCAATGCTATTACATATATGTAAATAATCTCTATTATAAAGAGATTTTAAAAGAAATAATTTTCAAAATGTTCTTGAAATTTGCTTTAAAACTTGTTTTCTCAAAGTAAGCATAATTTTGTATTAAATTACACACTTTTGCACTCTTTGAGAGTAAGGGATTTATTTGTATGATATGATAAAACATGTGGTATGTGACGCATGCGTTTACTATATCGGTTAATTCCGTACTTTTAATTGAATATACACAAGTGTGGAATTAACTAACTTATAGTAAAATGATAAATGAAAAAGTATGGTAAGAGACACACTTTAGTCACTGTTTGGGTTACTATATAGATATTTGTGACACTTTATATGGACCATCAAGTCATGTATATATTGTCAGCATTAGGCTTTTGGTCCATTTGTAGACCTTCGGGTCATGTGTTAGGCTTTCTGGCAATTTATGTTGGACCTTTGGTAATGCCTTGAGCACCAAATTTGTACAGTAGTAGTTGGAAGGCTTCAGCCATACGTGTGACGCTCATGCAACGCAACTTATGCTTGCCATTTATGGGATTTAATTTTTGTGTTATTTCCTAGATTTCATTATTTTTTGTATCTATAATTTATTGATATTCAAAATTTTCACCATACTGTTGTTGTTGGATCTATATGCATAACCTTAGAGATATATGTTGATTTAAATATGATGAATACTTTTTTTTTGTTTTAAACTCCCAAGCAAGTTCTATATGTTAAGATCTTTGTGGTTTCTATCTTGTGTTTTATGTGATTTGAATTTCTATAAACCTTATCCTTAGAGCTATGGTTTTTTTGTTGATGGAAATATAGTGTTTGGCTATTAACAACTTATACATGAGAACCTTATTTGTGACTTAGATGAACTTACCTTATGTTCGTCATGTTGATTTTAGCTTAGGGCGTTCCTTCTTGATTGAGAAGAATTGTCACTTATGTGTCATTTCCATCATTTATCATGCACTAACTATTTTGCTAAAGTTTGTTATTTGTTCTATTTGTTAAATACTCCAATGCCGTGTGATGTGTTCCGATTTAAATTATTATGTAGGAAATCAAGATTTGTTTGTACCATACATCCTTGGGTTATATTTCCTTCTCACCCTTTGAATATTTAGAGATAGTCTGACCAGAATATCTTATGTACTCGGGTTAGCCAAGATTTTTTAGGTTACAACACACGTAGATTTCGGTAAGCTTGATATCAAGGAGTTAGACCATTAAACATTTTAATAGAGTTCTCTTATGATCTTGCATATATTTATGATATGTATATTTAGAGTTAATTTCTTATGATAGATGTACATCATGTAGGTTTAGTGTGTATTTCTAAACTCTAAACCTGTATATATTTACTAATCCATTGTAATCAATGATAATTATTTTATATGTTATATTTTTTGACTTGAGAAACCGTTATGTTTGTTATTCCAGACCGACACCATTTACATCAAAAATTTATTCTAAGTAAAATGGCAAGTGTCATTTGTCGGTGTGGGTTTAAAGACATATTCACATTCGGCCTCCCTAACATCTTTATTTTTTTTAAGAGTGAGGAGGAGCATGCCCGACATTTAAGGGAGGTTTTGGATAACACTCCGAGCGCATTAGCTAAAGGCAAAATTCTCCAAATGTCATTTTTGGAGAAAGGAAGTGAGATTTCTAGGGCACCTGGTCTCTAAGGATGGGATAGCAGTAGATCCCGCGAAAGTAATTACAGTTCAGGAGGGAAGGGTAGTATGTATGTTGGTAGACATTTGAGAGTTCACAAGAAGAACTACCCTACCCATGTTCTGGAATAAGCTGCTATAGTATTCGCGCTTAAGGCTTGGCGGCAGTATTTGCTTGAAGAAAGGATCGAGTTATACATAGGCTATAAGTCGCATAAGTATCTATTGTCGTAGAAGGATCTCAAATTGTGACAACAGAGATAGGCTTCTACTTGAACCTGAGACGATTAGAGAAACTTCATAAAAAGATTGATCTTATCCATAGGCGCATGATGATAATTTAGGACAAGCAGAAGTCATATGCGGATTAGAGAAGGACTGACATTGAGTTTTAGGTGAGAGACATGGTTTTCATTGAGGTATCACCATTAAGGAATGTGGTTCGTTTTGGATATGTAGGGAAATTGGCACCAAGATTTGTAGGACCATTTCCCATAACAGAAGGGATTGGCCAAATGGCCTATAGAGTAAAGCTAACAGAGAGACTATCCGGCATTCATGATGTTTTCCACGTTTCTCATTTACGGACGTGCTTGCACGATACAGAAGAAGTAGTTGAGCCGAGTATGCTTGAGGAAGAAGAGGTGGAACGGGACGCGACAGTTAGATGAGTTCCTACCCGTATTCTTGGATTAGAGGTTAAGAAGCTATGCAATTGAGAGGTCAAGTTGACGAAAGTTCAGTGGGGAGATGACCATGAGGATGCAGCTTGGGAGACCGAGGACAAGATTCGTGGTTCGTACCCTTTTCTTTTCAAGGGTGTGTTCTTATCTTCTTTTCCAAAGCTTTTTATTCGTACTTGTTTCTATCATTCGTTTGTACCTATCGATCGAGTCTTTGCCTTTAGGTAGGAATCCCATGGATGTAAACATGTGTTTTGAGACATGTTATGATTAATGGATGCAAGTGTTTGCTAGTGATTGCTCATGGATGCATACACACACATTAGGCACTAGATCGGCTCAATCACTCTCATACTGCATATGGTTGTGTGAGCATTTTTCTTCTTTAATGGATGAAAGTGGGTGTATCATCATATGGATGTTGCATTCGGATGAATGATTGTGCACACATATAGAACTTACATGTTATAATAGGATCATTTGCATACATGTTGGATTCATGGCACTAACATACATTGCATTAAGGAGTTCGACTGAATCAGTGGACTATCTGATCTTTCGCATGAGTGTAGAGACATATACACACTCCTTTGCATATGTTCATATAAGCATTAGAAGCCTTTAAGGACAATGGATGCCTGTGATTGATGGATGAGTAGATGGGTGATGGATGTTAGGACATACATTCTTCTTAACTTGGAGACTTCGGGGGACGAAATCCTTTAAGTAGGGGAGAATGTAACACCCCATAATTTTAACAACACTAAAGATGATAAACTAAAGAATACTTAATTAAATATTCAAAATTAAGTGAAACGGACTACGCCATTGCGTTCGTCTCGGAATTTTGCTTAAGATAGACTCCGAGTTTAACACCCCACGTCCATTAATGCCACTCACAAAGGGAATGCATTAACTTCCATGGAGCATTATTAGTGTATAGAACAGAATATAACAAGACAGATATATATATATTGGTACTTGAAAATTTTAAAACAACTTTTATTGCAGTGGAGAAATAGTTTGATTACAACAACTTCATAAACCAAGTACACTTCATTTCTATCTTGACTAATTTGTTTTCATAGTACATAAAGTAAAAAGCATAACCCCAAACACAAGTAGCCATAAAAGATATGAGCTGAACTTTACTTTCAACAATCCAAGAACTTCCAAAAGAGAGAGAAAGAGATCCAAGATCAAGCTCCACTAGTACTAGTCCCACCCTGAGAACCTGGGTGGGGGGGGGGGGGAGAGGAAGAAAAGAGGCGAAAACAAAGGAGGTCATACATGAAGTCTGGCGAGTACCATAACTTTAACAATACTATTATTGAAGTAATTAGGATAAGGCATAAACTGGTAAAACAAGGAATGACTGTGAAGCAAGTGGGAATGAAAAAACAAACAAGAGGAATATTCTGGCGTTAATCTCATTCCTAATCACTATCAGATAATTACTATACTGCACCAATACTAATTACACCGCACCATTACTAGTCATCCTAAAAGTTGATCCCGCCCACTAAACAAAATAATAATAATGGTAGTTTCGTGTACCCCTAGCTGTCTTCATAGGTGCCGTCTACCCCTCTCTCCACTAGTTGTACCCACTACCTTCCCCATTCTAGTTACTGTGTTTATTCATAATATGGTAGTTACACTCCTAGCTGTCTTCATAGGTGTCGTCTGCTCCTATCTCCGCTAGTCGTATCCACTACCTTCCCTATTCGATCGGCTCCCTAACTCGTAGATACCCATGCTGGTCCCACAATGGGGTGTATCACTCCCCAAAGTGGCAACCCAATACCACTAGAGATGCACGGCTTATATCTACACGATGCAACAACGTCTTACCTACCCGCTCGGGCCCACGCATGCACATGACCCCGTTGGACTTGCGTTGCCACCGCTAACCCGTTTTGACCTCTTACAATCAAACCCAGTAAGCGTGTCCCGTCCTCGACTTGGGTCGAGCTCACAAAGATACTTATTGGGTTACTGGTTTGAAAAGGGTCCCCCATGCTTGACACAAGCTTTCCACCTATGCTTGGTCCCCACTAGAATTTCCCACTTAACCCCTCTTATTCCTGTTTTCTTACATGTTTCAACTTGGTTAAGTGTTTATAATTATATCCCACATGTCACCCATGTTACTCACTCAACAAATCAACATGTGTTATTGGTTAAGCTTGTCTTAACCCTATCCACTTATCAGATCAATATATTATTGGTTAAGCTGGTCTTAACCCCATCCACTTATATCTTACTGGTTAAGTTGGTCTTAACCCTATCCACTTATCAGATCAATATATATTATTGGTTAAGCTTGTCTTAACCCTACCAGATTAATGTATATTATTGGTTAAGTTTGTCTTAACCCTACCCACTTATCAAATTATTGGTTAAGCTGGTCTTAACCCTATCCACTTATATATTATGCTTTATTTAATTTATAATTAAGTACATCTTAGTTCACAGATACATTGGTTAAGAGAATAACTCCCTAAGTATCAACCCCGAAGACCGAAATCAACATCAGATTGGTACTCAGAGAATTATTCACTCAACCAAACTTCTGTTTGTCATTCATATTTGTCTTTGATCAACATTAATTAATTATTAATGCACAGACCTCTCACATTAAGTCGATTGTTTGTGGCCGCTGGATATGCCGGGCGGTTCCAGGCAGACTTCCACCACAAGCAAGACTTAACCTCGTGTCTAAGCATCTTTTAATTTATGCCTTTGACCTCTCACATTAGACTGCCATTTGTGGTTGCTAGATTTTCCGGGCGGGTCCGGGCAGTCTTACACCACAAACGAGTCTAACCTCGTGTTTTAGGCATTTATTACCCATTTAATTTGTGCCTTTGACCTCTCACATTAGACTACCGTTTGTGGTTGTTGGATTTGCCCGGCGGGTCCGCGCAGTCTTACACCACAAACGAGTCTAACCTCATGTCGTAGGCAGTTAATTATCACACATTATTATTCAATCCCAATTTGAATTAATATCCCTTTTTCAAATTGCCAATAACTTCCAATTTTTATCCATGTCCATAATTGTCACTTAAATCATGTCCATAATTACTATGCATATAATTTAGGCTAATTAATGTCCCAAATTAATTATATGCTCTTTTAAGGCCATTATATGCCAATTCACAATATTAATATTTAATATTTTCCCATTGTCCCCACGCTATTCGTATGTTTTAATATGACATTTGTTAGACTCACAAATAGTCTAACTTATAAAAAGAAAAGCAACACCACAACTTGCATAATACACAAAATAGATCTAAGAATCATGACACAAGTTTGCATAGCCAATACCTTGCATAGGTAATACATAAATTTGCATATATGGATATGGTTTGCCTATAACTTGCATATGAATTTCATTCAAACTAGCATGTGATTCACATACAAGACTAGCATAGGCAATGGGCATATAGAACATAAATTTTCATAACTATGTACTTATATGGATCTAAATATATATCTAAACATAAAGATATGAGCTTGTATATGGATCTAAACATAAAGATGTGAACCTGCATATGGATCTAAACATAAAGATGTGAACTTACGTATGGATCTAAACATGTAAATCAATGTCACATAAACTAGCATATGTATCTATATGATTCACATATGAACTTGTGTATAATCTACCTACAGACTTGCATAGGATCCACATATGTTTTAACACCCCAAACTTGCATAATATTCATAATCTAGCATATGATTTAACATCCCAAACTTGCATAAGATTCATATACATATGTCTTGACATCCCAAACTTGCATAACATTCATATACATATGTTTTAACATCCTAAACTTGCATAAGATTCATATACATATGTTTTAACATCCTAAACTTGCAAGCATATGTTTTAACATCCCATACTTGCATAAGATTCGCATATGATTTAACATCCTAAACTTGCATAAGATTCACATAACATAAACTTCCATAAGATTCACCAATTAACATATCTGAACTTGCATAAAATGAATCAAGTTAAACATGTATAATTGTACATATAAATAGATCTACCAACATATATACAATAACAAATCTGTCATATGTTCACAAACAGACAACAACATCACATGTTTCAACAGACACGTCCTCATAATCCAATTACAACCCATCATAACTAATTTATTAATTATATTGTGAAAGAAATAGTACTCACAACAAGAGAATAGTCTTGTTTTTCTAGTATCTGTATTCTGAAACTGAATTGCTCGCCTTTGATATAGACTAATTGTTATTTAGGTTAGATTAGATTTGATTCCGATTCTATCTTGCTTTAAGGTTGAAAAGAGAGCGGCGGCTACTCTAGGTTCACCATTGACGCCATCGCGGGTCTTGGTACGAATTAGTTTGCTTTAGGGTTGAGATTTAGGTTGCTTATATAGAATTTTAGTTAATTAGGAGCCGTCAGATTAGCCTAGAATCAATCAAGACCATCCTGTCAAGATAGAATAACACCTCAGCCCTAATGACTCAGCAATAAGTCAGAACAACGTCATCTTTCAGATCTGCCCGGGGGGAAGGGGGCAGGTCGACCCTGTGGTCGACCCCCTGGTCGACCTGTATGGGTAGGTCAACCCTCAGTTCGATCCCCTGGTCGACCTGGCCTTTGGGCGGGAATTTTCCTGCCTAGCTCGCTTCCCTGTTTTGAATTTTGAATTATGATTCGAGCTGATTTTAATTTATTTAAATTCTGAAACTTCCGAAGGCCATAACTTCTTCATACGAAGTCCAGTTCACACAAACTCGGACTCTATCTCAAGAAGAATTCCGAAACGAATGCAATGTCGCAACCCGTTTCCCTTAATTACCACATTTGAAATTAAGTATTCTTTAATGCATTAACTTTAATATTTAAAATCACGGGGTGTTACACCGAGTTTGCGTGAAATGGACATCGTATGAAGAAGTTATTAAGCCTAGAAGTTTGTATGTGGGCAAGAGAATTATATATATACAAACAAATCAAATATTCAAAAGAAAAAAATTCAAAATAGCGAAGCGGAAGCCCCATAAGCGGAACCGACCATTTCTGCGCCCTACTGGGTCGAGCCTGGGGTCAACACCCAAAGGGCGGGGTCGACCCCCATACGGATCTGAGTAGATTATCAATTCTGAACATGGACACCTTCCTGGACTTGGTTCATTGGCTTTAAGCTATAAATAAGACCCCATTTCTCTTGTTTTTCCACACGAAAAACAATGGAGAACCAGATGTTCCCAATGCCCAGATTAAATCAACCTTTTCTTCTTCAACAAACAAGTCATTCAAGTTTTGAGATCTATGATTCAAAATCTGCAATTACTCTTCTATTTCTTAGATCCAATCACAGTGAGTCTACGTTACTTTTAGTTCTAAATACTTAAAAATTAATCTTGACATGACTATAAATTGGGTCTATGCCTATGACTATTTGAATCATATCAGGTTTGCCATAATCTGTGTATCTAAGTTATTCTGACATGATTATCAATTAGATATATGCATGTGACTATTGAATCATGTCAGATCTATCATTATTTATAGATCTAATTCACTGTTTAGATCTCATCATGCCTGTCCCTATTATGTTAATGGTTAAACAAGTGCTAATGTCACAACATATCTGTTATTATTTGGGTACCTAATTCATTGTTAAATCTCATCATGCTTGTTTATGATGTCCTTATTATGTTAGAATCAGTTCTACTATCACATATTCATCAGACCTGTTCCTATATGCCTATCTTGTCATTATGCCCAACTTTTTCACTGTATGTTTATTAGTTGCTATGCGTATTTCTTCCATTATATGTCAATCTTGTTATTATGTTCATTTCTGTCCTCTTCCCTTCTTTTTTTCCCTTTTATTTTTATAGCCAGGCTACCTTTGAGCCTTGGCATACTGCTGAAATATGCGAACGCGTGTAATTGGCAACGAGGGGAAAACGTTAAAATTGGGCATAACTTGTATTGGGAAATTTGGGCATAAATTGAATGAAATACATGAATATGAATTTGGGGCATAAATTAAATTGTGATTTAGATCTTAAATTTTGGGGCATATGGTACATAATAATTATGACTTGGAAAAGTGGCATGAAAACCTATAATGAAATAGGAATAATTGTTAAAGAAGGAAAATGCCTAGAATTACAGTAATTAGAAACTGTAACTATGCTTAGACACGAGGTTAGATTACGCTTGTGGTGGAAGCCTGCGCGGACCCGACCGGCATATCCAGCGACCACAAGTGGTGAATCTAATTTGAGTGGTCTAAGTGAATAAACACGAAACATGCTAAGACATGAGGTTAAGCCCGACTTGTGGAAGAAGTATTCCTAGCCTCAACCTGCATATCCAACATCCACAAGTTGTAGGCTTAATGTGGGAGGTCTAGCGCATTGTAACCATAAATGAATGAATGGTAATGAACTGGTTATACTTAACCTGTTTGGATCCATAAGGATTTTATGAACCTATTAACTTGAGTAGGGGTTAAGTAAACTTGTTTGAATCAGTGGGAGGGTTAAGTAAATCTTGTGGCGGTGGGTAATATTTATATATATAGGCCCACAAACTTAACCTATTTTATACGTTGGGGTTATGCAACTTTGTTAAGTAAACTTGCTTGGATCAGTGGGGGATAAGTAAATCTTGTGGAAGTGGGGTAATATTTACATATATAGGCCCGACAACTTAACTTGTAACCCATATAGGTATCATCTTGTGTGTGGGATTCGTTTCAGTCAGTAACCCATATAGGTATCAAAAGAGTACTTCGAACTAGGTCAGAGTCGGGGCACGCTTACTAAGCTGATTATAAGAGGTCATTTGGGCGAGGATGTCGACAGCACAGGAAACCAACGGAGTCATGTGTGTGCATAGGTCCGACTTACTAAGGGAATTAAGATGTTGTAGCATCAGTAGATATGGTTATGCACATCCTGGAAATGAAGGGTTTCCACTTTAGGAAGTGATACGTCCTATTATGGGGCCAGCACAGGGTATTTACGGAGTAGGGAGCCGATCGATTGGGGTAGTAATTAGGGTACATCTAGACATTGGTATGTTTAGGAGCCCATTATTATCCTCTGTGGTAACTCCGGTATGTTTAGTTGGGCTGCATGTTATTGTATGGGGTTAAACCTCTCACTAGAAGTACGCCTAAGTCTACCATCTTATACTTGTTGGGGATAATCTTGTTCATACGACACTATCATTGGTGTAGAGAAAGTACTAAAGAAGCGCAATATATTCTATCATGTTTATCCTATTTACCTTTCCATACCTGCTTTATTGTGTTGTTATCTATCTCTCCAGTTTATATGCCTGTCATGATACTTATTTATATGATAAAAGTAACTGGACTCGCCACACTTTATGTATGACCAATTTTGTTTTCTCTTCTTTCTCTTTCGTCCCCCCTCCCCCTCCCGGTTCTCAGGGTGGGAATACTCAAGCTTGATCAGGATTCCTCTTTCCTTCTGCTTGAAGCTGCTTAAATGTACTGCTTGATTTTGTACCTTTTCTACTATGGCTATGCATTTGGGGATTATGATCTTTTCATGTTTATTGTACTCTGATGATTTTGTTACGAGACAGAAATTTTAAGTTGATGTACTGGGTTTTATGTATTTCAGACTCATGATGTAACTATGTTTTGAACCAAGATATTTTCTGCTTAATAAAGTTTTAAATTCCGCTGCTATTTTATATCTATCTTGTAATGTTTATGTTTCTGTTTACCTATAACGCTTCACGAAACTTAATGCATTCTCTTAATGAGTGACATTAACGGACGTGGGGTGTCACACTTGGTATCAGAGCTAAAGGTTACCAGATCGGATAAAAGATTTTGAAAATTGTTTTCAAAAAGGTTTTGAAAGAAAGCATTTTTGTAAGAAAAGTCTGTTTTGAAAAACATATTCCCCAAAGTTGTAACAACCCACGTTCTACGCATCAGAGGATCGTAAAATATTTATTTTATTTTCATAAGAAGTCGTACGGTCGGGTAACTTTGGGGAACGACTATTGGGGTCATTTCCCATGTTCACGATTTTTGCCGAATTTTAAATGACCGTTTTGCCATTGGTGAATCTTGTTTTGTCTATAACTTCTGATTGGTAAGGAGTTTTTACCTAAAACCACTTCTATTGGATTTGGATGATGGTTTACCTTTCCATAGAGTGGTCACGTAAATCAAACGGACTTACCGTTTGGGAGATATGGATGAAACAAGGTTTAAAAGGTGAAAAACTACTTAAACGGGCTTAATAGGGTAATAAGTGGATGAGCCCATAACCCATTTCGGGATTAGGGTTATGGGGAGGCTGAAATGAGTTAGGAAACCATTTCATTTCATTTTCTCAGTCGCCACTTTCATTTCTCTAACCCTAGCGATGGCCTACACCTTCTAAACTACCTCCTAGTCACATTCTAATCCAATATTAAGCTAATCAACGCAAATTAACATCAAATTAGAGGTAGAGCTGTTGTGTTTCATTGGGATTCAAACCAAATCAGTGATATTATCAGATCTGAGATTTATTTGTGGCTAAGGTGAGTGATTTGCACCTTTATTAACTAAATACGGCTAATTAGGGGTGATTAGTGATGATTAGCGAAATTATGACTCGGAAAGATCTGGAAAAATATGTAGAAATTCTTAAATATTATTTTATGCCTCTATTAGAAATTTGGGTAAATTTGGACATATTTTGCTAATCCTATAGTTAAATCATAGTTAAGGGGATTAAGGGGAAAACATGGGTTTTAAGAATGTTTGATCCATATTAACATGTTACATTGTTGTTTTGATGTTTATGGTTGATTATACATGTTGTTATTACTGTTTGGTGTGTTTTGTGATTGTATAGTGAAGTTAAAATGGTCGAAAATGCCATCGTATGGCATAAATAGCTTGTTAGAAAAGTTGCAGGAAATTGGTCATACCCCGATCGTGAGGCATATACCACGAGCCAACACCCACTCGTGCTTCTGTCTACTAGTCACGAACCGACACTAGGGTGCGAACCACAACCCAAAGCTTGAACCACGAACCACCTCCACGAACTGAGCACTTGAATCACGAGCTGGATTGAATTCATGAACCGGTGAACCTCGAGTCGCTTGTACCACAAATGAAGACCCACGAACCGGAGTTTGGAGCATCACGAACTGATGGCCATGAGTAGGAGTCACGAGCCGATGTCAGGAGGGGGCAAACTGCGAGCCGATGTAAGGAGGATCACGAGCCGGTCTTCGAGCCCGGACAACAAACGAATTGAATGGAAACTAAATCACGAAAGGGAGGAGACCAAAACCCGAGATGCAAAGGAAGTCCAAATGGGAGGTTATTACTCAGGATCCAGATGGGAACCTATGAGTTAACTTCATGAGTTGGTATATATTGCGGGACGTGTGCAAAGGGGTTATCGGTATCTATAGCTTTGGCTCACCACTGAGAGACGAATTAGTGGCTATGGATCAGCACAATGGGATCATTGAGACTCCCAAGGGTAAGTGATCATAGCATGGCTATGGATCAGTGCAATGGAACCATTAGGACTCCCAAGGGAAAGGTGATCATAGCAAGGGATTAACGGCTATGGACCAGCGCAATGGGGGTCATTAAGACCCCAAGAGCAAAGTGGTCATAGCAAAGGATTTTGTGATCAGAGTGGTGGATATCGTATGCTTTACGCACTGAGTGAGAGATGTGAGGATGATTGCTATGTTTGATGTTTTCTATCACCATGACATGCACACTCCCACTTTACACTTTATGTTAGTGTTACCTTAGAGTACTGTACATCCTGTTGTGCTAACTCTTTGGTTGCGGGTCCAGGTTTAGGTATAATCATTTATACCTATTACTGTTTTGTTTTGCTGCTATCGCTCATACTAGACTTTTGTCTGACCTAGAGTTTTATGTCTCTTCTTATTACTCTGAGTGCTCCTAAACGAGCAGACTAGAGTCATGTTAGGTGGTATGCACGAGTAGCTGTCCGGAGACAAGCATGAGGCTTCCACATACTATTTACATATATTCTCCCTGTGTTGTTGTTGATCACTGCTTTGGTCATTAGTAGTGTACCTTTTCTATTTTTCTTTAGAGACAGTATTTTGGAGCTGTAATAATGACGGTTTGAATCATAAGCTGTGTTTTGGATTCCGCTGTAATGATGGTTTAGTTTTTTCAGCTTATGCACTATCTCGCCTATTGTATGTCAAGTTATATTATTATTATATTTTATTCCATGCGTTATGAGATATACTACAGGTTCTTTGGTGATTCATAGTTTCAAAATCTCTTTTCTTTTGACGACCGTCCTGTGCTAGTCGGGCATTGACACAGCGCATTTCGGGGAAATGTCGGCTGGTCCGGGGTGGGCCCTCACATTTGGTATCAGAGTCTAGGTTGCGTAGTTAACCTAGGGGAAGACATTAGGTAGTGATAGTATACGTAGATGAGAGCACGTATTTGTGATATTTTAGTTTTCAAAAGCTATATATGTATATACTATTAGTATATCTAAGCATGAAGTCGCACTGCACTGGCACCACTATGGAGATGGTTAATCGTTTTCTCTTTACAGATTGAACGATGAGCCGAAATATGAGGAGTACGGGTTCAGGGGCCAATAATAGGAATGCCCCTGATATGATGACGATGTTTACTACCTTCATGAGGGAGATGCTCAAGGATTTTCAGGGAGTAGTTCCTAATGCTGTTAATGGTGGTGGTGCAGCGATGCAGGCGCCTAGAGCCGATTTTGCCAAGCTCTTCAAGGATTATACTAGTCATGGTGGAAAGACGTTCTATGGAACGGAATCGGCTACGGAAGTTCAAGATTGGCTTGATCGCTGTGAGCGCATCTTCGAGGATTTAGGGATCGAGGATGCAATGAAGATAAAGTTAGCATCGCATCAGCTTCAAGGACGAGCTATGAATTGGTGGAGTGCTATTAAAGCAGCTACTCCTGAGGATCAAGTTACTTGGAATCGGTTTAAGACCCGATTTAGTGCTAAATTTATCCCAGCTGCTCAGAAATCAGATTTATTTAGGAATTTTTTGGAACTTATGCAGAATGGCAGGGCAATCTTAGAATATATTGTTGAATTCGATACCTTATCAAAGTATGGATTATCCCTCATCGATATTGTCGAGAAGAAGAATGAAAAGTTCATAACAGGCTTGGATGAGTACTTGGGGGGAGGCTGATAAATCATATAGATGAGACATTCGAGTCTGTTGTGGGAAAGGCATTGAGATCAGAGAGCCTTTACCCTAAGTCGACGACCGAGGTTGTTGTTACATCTGTAAGGGAGCCAACACCGCAGGCAAGCGGTGGAGGCAAGAATAATTCGCGGAATAAGAGGAAACAAAACCAAGCTATGGATGGTCAGAAGAAGAATAAGAAAGATGTTGAGTGATATAGCTGTGGCAAGAAGGGCCACTATGCCAAAGATTGTCGAGAAAAGCTAGTGAATAGGAAGTGCTTCAATTGTGGCCAAGTGGTACATCACAAGGATAAATATCCACAACCTCCTGAAGAGAAGCAGACTGTGAAAGCTTATGCTATTAACGTTGTCCCTTCTTCGTCGAATGACCCAACTGCGGCGTAGAAGGGAAAGGGTGTCGTCATTCAAGGTACGCTTTCCATTTATGATGTTCCTATCCGAGTGTTGTTTAATACCGGGACATCCCATTCCTTCATATCTAGTGACCTAGTAGATAAGTTGGAATTGGAACCTAAAATAGTCGATAGACCTTTAGTTGTGATGAACCCAATCGGTGGTCCAACTAGCCTTAGTATGATTCGTCGTAATTTGGTCTTATCGAGTCATGGATGTATGTTTGCTTGTGATTGCTTTGTTTTGGGCTTTACTGGGTTTGGCATTATTTTGGGAGTCGATTGGCTCCAAAGGTATGGGGTGGTGGTAGACTGTGAGGGGTCTTGGTGACCATTAGAGTGGATGATGGGCGGAGGGTACTGTTTGGTTGCCTACCTAGTGATGGGGTGATAGCTAGTTTTCTAAATTCCCTCGACATCCCACATGATGAGTTGTCAGATGTGCCTATTGCTGACGAGTATCTAGACATCTTCAAGGAAGTGACTGGACTTCCACTACACTGAGAGATTAAGTTTCGTATTGATTTAGTGAAAGATGCCAGACCTATAGTGATGCCTCTTCGTCATATGGCGCCAAGGGAGCAGCGAGAGCTCGAGGTGCAAGTAAGTGATCTTTTGAAGAAGGGATTTACCAGAAGAAGTGTTTCCGAGTTGGGAGCACCAATTGTATTTTCTACCAAGGCCGAAGGTTCCCTTCGATTGTGCGTGGACTATCGCGAGTTGAATAAGGTGACGAGGAAGAATAAGTATCCTCTTCTGCGGATAGACGATTTGTTTGATCAGTTGAATGGAGCGAGAGTGTTCACCCGGTTAGATCTCGTGACAGGTTTTCATCAGCTACGAGTAGCAGCTGAGAGTATACCTAAAACAGAATTTCGGACGCCGTATGGATTTTTATGAATGGTTGGTCATGTCATTCGGGTTGATCAATGCACCAACATATTTTGTGGATCTTATGTATAAGGTATTCAGGGATCAATTGAATAAGTTTGTTATTATGTTCGTGGACGATGTCTTGGTTTACTCGAGGATAGAAGAAGAAGACAAGGAACATTTGAGGGTAGTGATGGAGGTGTTGAGGAAACGCCAATTGAGAGAAAAATTTTCTAAGTGTCACTTCTGGAGGAGGGAAGTGAGATTCTTGGACCATGTTATTTCAGAGAATGGTATTGCCGGTGGATCCTGCGAAGGTGGCTACGGTGCAAGATTAGTGTACGCCCAAGAATGCAATGGACGTGAGAAGTTTCTTGGGGTTAGCTGGATATTATCGCAAGTTTATCCAAGATAGTGGCACCGTTAACTCAGTTCACCATGAAGAATCAAGCTTTCGGTTGGGACGAAAGGTGTGAGAAAGCATTTAAGAGCCTAAAGGAAAAGTTAACGTGCGCACTAGTGTTAGTTATTCCTAAAGGGAACAAAGAAATGACGGTATACACGGATGCCTGTGGTACCAGACTAGGTGCTGTACTGATGCAAGAAGGTAGGGTTGTAGCTTATGCTAGACGCCAACTGAAACTGCATGAGAAAAGATATGCTATCCATGATTTGGAATTGGCAGTGATCGTGTTCGCGTTGAAGATGTAGAGACACTACCTCTTGGGAGAAAGATTTGAGTTGTTTACCGATCATAAGTCATTAAAGTATCTTTTCTGTCAGAAGGATTTGAATCTTCGTCAGTAGTGATGGTTAGAGTTCTTGGCTTCATATGATTTTAATATCGCATACACACCCGGGAAGGGCAATGCGGTAGCCGATGTGTTAAGTTGGAGACATGCCAGTTTGGGGGCTAGGTTTCTTGAATGGAAGTAATTGGAGTGTATCACGAGATATGATTTCAGACCTAAGTGTGAACTAGATCCAGAGATGTTAGCAAGTTTGATGATCAGACCTACCTTGATTGACCGGATTGGTTCCAGCCAGAGGGACGATTCTAACCTGTTGGAAATCATCTCCAAGGTGGAGATAGGTATCAACGACGAGAGAATGAACAAGTATGGTCTTGATCGAGAGGGATGACTTCGGAAGAATGAGAGGCTAGTTGTACCCAATGTCAATGGATTAAGAGATGAAGTGCTTAGAGAATGTCATCACTCAAAACTGACTATACATCCCGGTAGTAACAAGATGTATCAAGACATGAAGCAGACCTACTACTGGGTAGGGATGAAGAGAGACATTGGGAATTTTATAGCCAAATTCATGAACTTCCAGTTAAGGCCGAGCAAAAGAAGCCTACTGGTTTGTTACAACCGCTGGAAATTCTCAAATGGAAATGAGAACAAGTCTCAATGGATTTCATTGATGGTATACCAAGGACTAGATCGAGTCATGATAGTATTTGGGTGATTGTAGATCGATTGACCAAGAGTGCAAGGTTTATACCAGTCAAGTCGAATAGAATGGCAGCTAAGTTAGCAGAACTGTATATGAAGTGGGAAGTGAGATTTCATGGAGTACCTAAAGGTATTATGAGTGACCAAGATCCATTATTTACTAGTGGGTTTTGGAAGAGTTTACAAGAGGCTTTAGGGTCAGAATTACATCTTAGTACCGCGTACCATCCTCAAACTGATGGTCAAACAGAGAGAGTGAATCGTTCATTAGAGGATCTCTTGAGAGCTTGTATACTGGATTTTGTAGGGTCATGGGATGACCATTTGCATCTAGTTGAGTTCACATATTATAATAGTTATTTGTCCAGTATTGGTATGGCTCTATTTGAAGCTTTGTACGGAAGACTGTACAACTCGCCATCATGTTGGTTGGAAACCGGTGAGAAATTTATGCTTGGGCCAGATGTTCTAAGAGAAACTTCAGATAAGATCAAGTTTATTCAGCAGCGAATGAAGGCTGCCCAAGATAGGCAGAAGAGTTATGCTGATAAAAGGCAAAGGGATTTGAAATTCTCTGTTGGCAACTTAGTATTCGTCAAAATTTCTCCGCTAAAGAATTTGATTCGTTTTGGTAGGAGAGGTAAGTTGGGACCAAGATTTGTTGTCTATTCCCAATTCTCGAAAAAATTGGGAATTTAGCGTATAAAGTTGGATTACCAGACGAGATGGCAGGAGTGCACAACGTATTTCATGTTTCCCAGTTAAGGAAGTCTGTACACGATTCTGATATGACTATCTCACCAGATCAGCTAGATGATATTGAGGAAGAACCCGAGGCAGTTGGAAACAGCAGGCCAATTTGTATTGTCAGGTACGATACGAAGCAACTTTGAAGGAAGACGGTGAAACTAGTCAAAGTCCAGTGAGGTGATAATGAGTATGACTGTACTTGGGAAACAGAAGAGAACATAAGGAAGTCGTATCCAGAACTCTTTGCTTGGTAAGGTTTTATTGGAAATATAGTTATTCCACATGCTATGATAGGTCTGTGGTGCTTATTATGTATGTTTGATTGTTACAAATGGTTGATAGGCATGCAGGACCCTTTGGTTGATTTTCTTAGTTGAGGAATTTCGGAAACGAAATTTCTTAAGGGGGGGAAGTGTAATACCCGCATTCTACGCATCCGAGGATCGTAGAATATTTATTTCATTTTCATACGAAGTCGTATGGTCGTGTAACTTTGGGGAACGATTATTAGGGTCATTTCCCATGTTCGCTATTTTTGCCGAATTTTAAATGACCAGCCCCTAGAGAATCATGTTTCACCTATAACTTTTGATTAGCAAGGAATTTCGACCTGAAACCACTTCCATTGAATTCAGATAATGGTTTAACTTTCCGTAGAGTGGTCACAATAATCAAACGGACTTAGCATTTGGGAAATATGGATGAAACAAGGTTTGGAAGGTGAAAAACTGCTTAAGCGGGCATAATAGGGTAATTAGTGGATGGGCCCATAACCCATTTCGGGATTAGGGTTATGGGGAGGCTGAAATGAGTTAGAAAACCATCTCATTTCATTTTCTCAATCGCCACTTTCATTTCTCTAACCCTAGCACTGGCCTCCACCTTCTAAACTACCTCCTAATCACGTTCTAATCCAATATTAAGCTAATCAACATCAAGGCAAATTAACATCAAATTGGAGGTAGAGCTGCTATGTTGCATTGGAATTCAAACCAAATCAGAGATATTTTTAGGTCTGAGATTTATTTGTGGCTAAGGTGAGTGATTTGTACTTTTATTCACTAATTACGGCTAATTAGGGGAGATTAGTGATAATTAGCGAAATATGACTCAGTAAAATCTGGAAAAATATGTAGAAATTCTTAAATATTATATTATGCCTCTGTTAGAAATTTGGGTTAATTTGGACATATTTTTCTAATCCTACAGTTAAATCATAGTTAAGGGGATTAGGGGGAAAACATGGGTTTTGAGTATGTTTGATCCATATTAAGACATTACATTGTTGTTTTGGTGTTTATGGTTGATTATACATGTTGCTATTACTGTTTGGTATGTTTTGTGATTGCATAGTGAAGTTAGAATGGTCGAAAACGCCGTCATATGGCGTAAATAGCTCGCTGGAAAAGTTGCAGGAAATTGGTCACACCCCGAGCAAGAGGCACATACCACGAGCCGACCACCACTCGTGCTTCCCTCTACAAGTCACAAACCGACACCAGGGTGCGAACCACGACCCAAAGCTAGAACCACGAACCACCTCCACGAGCTGAGCACTTGCGTCACGAGCCGGGTGGAATTCACAAACCGGTGAACCTCGAGCCGCTTGTACCACAAACGGAGATCCACGAATCAGAGTTTGGAGAATCGCGAACCAATGGCCATGAGCATGAGTCACGAGCCGATGTCAAGAGGGGGGCAAACCGCGATCCGATGTAAGGAGGGTCACGAGCCGGTCTTCAAGCCTGGACAGCAAACGAAGTGTATGGAAACTAAATCACGAACGGGAGAAGACCAAAACCCGAGATGCAAAGGAAGTCCAAATGGGAGGTTATTACTCAGGATCTAGATGGGAACCAATGAGCTAACTCCATGAGTTGGGCTTTGCTGCGGGATGTGTGCAAAGGGGTTATCAATATCTATAGCTTTGGTTCACCACTGAGAGACGGATTAGTGGCTATGGATCAACACAACGGGAACATTAAGACTCCCAAGGGCAAGTGATCGTAGCATGGTTATGGATCAGTGCAACGAGGCCATTAGGGCTCCCAAGGGCAAGGTAATCGTAGCAAGGGTTAGTGGCTATGGACCAGTGCAATGGGTCATTAAGACCCCAAGGGCAAAGTGGTCGTAGCAAAGGATTTGGTGATCAGAGTGGTGGATATCGTATGCTTTACGCACTGAGTGAGAGATGTAAGGATGATTGCTATGTTTGATGTTTGCTATCACCATGACATGCACACTCCAACTTTACACTTTATGTTAGTGTTACATTAGAGTATTGTACATGCTGTGGTGATAACTCTTTGGTTGCAGGTCCATGTTCAGGTATGATCATTTATACCTGTTATTGTTTTGTTTTGCTGCTATCGCTCATACCAGACTTTTGTCTGACCTAGAGTTTCATGTCACTTCTTATTACTCTGGGTGCTCCTAAACGAGCAGACTAGAGACAGGTTAGGTGGTATGCACGAGTAGCTGTCCGGAGACGAGCAGGAGGCTTCCATGTACTATTTACATATATTCTCCCTGTGTTGTTGCTAGTCACTACTTTGGGCATTAGTAGTGTAACTTTTCTATTTTTCTTTAGACACAGTATTTTGAAGCTATAATAATGATGGTTTGGATCATAAGCTGTATTTTGGATTCCACTGCTATGATGGTTTAGTTTTTTCAGCTTATACAGTGTCTCGCCTGTTTTATGTCAATTTATGTTAGTATTATATTTTATTCCATGGCTGTGAGATATACTACAGGTTCTTTGGTGATTCATAGTTTCAAAATCCCTTTTCTTTTGACGACCAACCCGTGCTAGTCGGGCATTGGCACAACGCATTTCAGGGAAATGACGGCTGGTCTGAGGAGGGCCATCACAAAAGCCATATGTAATATCTCTCGATTTTCTGCTTGATTCCTTTTTCCTTTTAGTTTGGGGAGCCGACTCTTCCCGAAAGGTGTCCCCATTGTGGCATGGCTCCATTGGCATGTTAAAACTATGACACATGTCGAAGGGCAATGAAGTGCATAACCTCCATTTGTAGTCACTGTAGTTTCACCTATGGCTAATTTTCCTGAGTTTCGTAATGATTTCCATGCGATGGAGGTAGCTTTCGAAAGACTTGTTAGCTTGTTACACAAGGATGCTAAAAATGATAATAAAGGAGTTAAGGCTAAGGAGCACAGCCCAAGGATGAGAAAAGTGAAGGCCCAGGAAGGGAACATAGATAAAGTTCAAATAAAGGCAAGAAGAAATGTCATGAGCACTTGGATCATTTGGTCAAGTAATACAAAAGAAGGAAGAACGTCTGTTTCTATTGTGGAGAGGTCGGACACTTTTCTAAGGAGTGCCCGAAGAAGCAAGGACAAGGTCAAAAGGCAGGATCTTCGGGAGGTCAGGTGCATGCTCTCGTGGCCAGTGCGCCAGACAGGGGTAGGAAAGTTTTTGTTGTAGGTTTGATTTCTCTTTACAATCATCTAGTTAAAACTCTTTTTGATTCTAGCGCTTCGCATTCTTTTATATCTGATTCTGTGGTTGAGTCTCTGCAACTTAGTACTAATATGGTTTTGGATCCCGTTGTTGCCTCAAACCCCATTGGGGTCCCAGCTCATCTTCTTGTGATTTGTCGGGGTTTGAGGATATCTGTGTTAGGCGTCGAGTTTGAGTGCGATGCATACTTTGTTTCATGGGCTATGTCTTGATTCTAGAGATGGATTGGCTAGCCATGTATGGTGCCATTCTGGATTGTGAGAGGAGGGTCATTAGACTTTTGACTTACCATGAGAGGACCCTCGAGTTTCTTATGACCCTAAGGGGTCTTTCATGCTTTGTTTCCTAGGATCGTTTGATGCACCTATTGATGATCTACAATCTGTACCAATTGTCTGTGAGTATCCAGATGTTTTCAAGGAGGTTCGAGGCTTACCTTCGAGGCGCGAGATTGATTTCCATAAATTCTTGGTGGACAATGCAAAGCCAGTTGCATTTCCTGTGCGCCATATGGCTCCAAGAGAAAAGAGGGAGCTCAGCAAGCAAGTAGGGGAGCTACTTGAGAAAGAGTTTATTAGTCGAAGCATATCTGAATGGGGTGCTCAAGTAGTATTCACCACTAAGGCGAATGGTTCGCTTCGCTTATGTATGGACTACAGAGAGTTGAATAAACTCACTAAGAAAAATAGGCTCCCACTTCCGAGGATAGATGATCTGTTTGACCAGCCTGTTGGTGCATCTGTTTTCTCTTCGTTAGACTTGGCCACGGGGTTTCATCAGTTGAGGGTGACCGAGGATAGTATAGACAAGACCGCTTTTAGAACTCCAAATGATTTTTTAAAGTGGCTCGTTATGCCTTTTGGGATGACGAATGCTCCCGCCTATTTTGTTGATCTGATGAGTAGGGTATTTCAGGAGTTTCTAAATAAGTTCGTTGTGGTCTTTGTCGATGACATCTTGATTTTCTCGAAGAGTGAGAAAGAGCATGCCCGATATTTAAGGCATGTTTTGAAAACTCTTCGAGCGCATTAGCTAAAGGAAAAATTCTCCAAATGTCATTTTTGGAGAAAGGAAGTGAGATTTCTAGGGCACTTGGTCTCTAAGGGTGGGATAACAGTAGATCCCGCGAAAGTAATTACAGTTCAGGAGGGAAGAGTAGTGTGTTATGATGGTAGACATTTGAGAGTTCACAAGAAGAACTATCCTACCCATGTTCTGGAATTAGCTACTATAGTATTCGTGCTTAAGGCTTGGCGGTAGTATCTGCTTGAAGAAAGGTTCGAGTTATACATGGGCCATAAGTTGCATAAGTATCTGTTCTCGCAGAAAGATCTCAAATTGTGGCAGCAGAGATAGGCTTCTACTTCAACCTCGTAGAAACTTTATAAAAGGATTGATCTTGTCTGCAGGTGCATGAAGACAGCTCAGGACATGCAGAAGTCATACGCGGATAATAGAAGGACTGACATTGAGTATGAGGTGGGAGACATGATTTTCATTAAGGTATCACCATTAAGGAATGTGGTTCGTTTTGGATCTATAGGGAAATTGGCACTCAGATTTGAAGGACCATTTCCTATAACGAAAAGAATAGGCCAAATGGCCTGTAGAGTAATGCTACCAGAGAGACTATTCGACGTTCATGTTGTTTTCCATGCTTCTCATTTGCAGAAGTGCTTGCACAATACAACAGAAGTAGTTGAGCCGAGTATTCTTGAGGAAGTAGAGGTGGAACGGGAAGCGACAATTAGACGAGTTACTACCCACATTCTAGGATCAGAGGTTAAGAAGCTATGCAACTAAGAGGTCAAGTTGATGAAAGTTCAGTGGAGAGATGGCCATGAGGACGCAGCTTGGGAGACTAAAGACAAGATTCGCGGTTCGTACCCTTTTCTTTTCAAGGGTATGTTCATAACTTCTTTTCCAAAGCTTTTTATTCGTACTTGTTCTATAATTCATCTGTATCCTATCGATCGAGTCTTCGACCTTCAGGTAGGAATCCCATAGATGTAAACATGTGTTTTGAGACATGTTATGATTGATGGATGCAAGAGTTTGCTAGTGGTTGCTCGTGGATGCATATACACACTCATTAGGCACTAGATCAGCTCAACCACTCTCATACTACATATGGATTGTGTGCATTTTTCTTCTTTTAATGGATGAAAGTGGGTGTATCATCATATGGATGTTGCATTTGGATGAATGATTGTGCATAATATAGAACTTACATGTTACAATAGGATTATTTGCGTACATATTGGATTCATGGATCTAACATACATTGCATTAAGGAATTCGACTGAATTAGTATACCGCGCGATCTTTCGCATTAGTGTAGGTACATATACACACATCTTTGCATATGTTAATATAAGCATTAGAAGCCTTTAAGGACAATGGATGTCTGTGATTGATGGATGAGTAGATGGGTAATGGATGTTAGGATATACATTCTTCTTAACTTGGAGATTTCGGGGGCGAAATCCTTTAAGTAAGGGAGAATGTAACACCCCATAATTTTAACAACACTAATGATGATAAACTAAAGAATACTTAATTAAATATTCTACCATATTATACTTGTTGGGGATCATCTTGTTCATATGACACTAGTATTGGTGCAGAGAAAGTACTAGAGAAGCGTAATATATTCTATCATGTTTATCCTGCTTACCTTGCCATACCTGCCTTGTTATCTATCTCTCCAGTTTATATGCCTGTCATGGTACTTTTACTTATTTATATGCTAAAAGTAACTAGACTCGCCTGACTTTATGTCTGACCTATTTTGTTTCCTCTTCTTTCTATTTCGTTTCCCCCCTGGTTCTCAGGGTGGGAATACTCAAGCTTGATCAGGATTCTTCTTTCCTTCTGCTTGAAGCTGCTTAGATGTACTACTTAATTTTGTACCTTTTCTATTATGGCTATGCTTATGAGGATTATGCTCTTTTCATGTTTATTGTACTCTGACTATTTTGGTACAATACATAAATTTTAGGTTGGTGTACTGGGTTTCATGTATTTCAGACTCATGATGTAACTATGTTTTGAACCACGATATTTTCTGCTTAATAAAGTTTTAAATTTCGCTGCTATTTTATATCTATCTTGTAATGTTTCTGTTTCTATTTACCTACAATGCTTCATGAAACTTAGTGCATTCTCTTAATGAGTGACATTAACGGACGTGGGGTGTCACAGTGAAAGTATGGAGTTCGAGGCCTTCCCTGAGAACTTATCCCCCAAGTAAAATTAACCACATGTAGTGGAGGTCCAAGGGAGTGTGGCGGTGCAGACTGGTTTGTCCTACACCTCCTAAGGATGAGTGATCCACTGTTTCCTTTCAGTGAAATTTCAAGTCTCAACCCCATATATATAATATACAATACATGTTTGGTATATATTACATCAACATACATGATTTTACATAATACAAGATGATAATATAATATACTAATTATTTGTACTCCTTTATGCCCAATAAAATATAAGTTGGTCTAGGTGTCCCTGTACTTGAAATGTTTTGAACATACTCGAATATTGTATAGATAATAAATGAGTCGAACTATATGTAAATCCATTATAAATATAATATGGTGTTTGGTACATACTGAATGATAATTATATAAGAAGATCTCATTTCAATCTAATCTAAAATATCACTACTTTAAAATCCATCAAGATAGAATCGATAAAGTTAATATAAAAAAGGTAAGTCCTATAAATCAAATAGCTCTTATTCAAATTCCAAACTCATCTCCAACGATATATCACCATGTATAAATGGAATAATACTAAATTTTTCTGAATATCACTCAATCTTTATAAATAAAATATCCTCCACCTCAAAATAAATAAATATAAATAAATGAAATCATAAAAATGGTGATACACCCGGTAAAAGGATATAATAGGCGACAGATGCCATAATATCATAATTAGTGACACATACCGAACAAGGGTAGATAAAAATCACAAATGATTATGCAAGATGACACCTAGAGTAACAACCCGCATTTTACGTACTGGAAGATCGTATAATATTTTTATTTTATTTTCTGAGGGTTTAATCATTATCATATTTTAATATGTTTATTATGGGGATGTGAGACATGTCCATAATTTTTACCAATTTTTTTTGTGATCATTTTTCCCCAATCAGTCTTGTATATTGCATAACTTTTGACTCAGGTCAAATCAGGAGGTGAGATATGTGCCATTGGAAAGGAAATATTGATTGCCTTTCTGTAGAGTGGTTACTATAAAGATTTGGCTCAACGGTTTGGGAGGAATCGTTGTTTTAAGGCCAAACAGTTGGTTGTTCAGGTTTTGGGAGCCTTAATGGGATGATTTGTAGAGGCCCATTAGTGGGCTGATGGAATTCTATAAATAAGGGGTAGGAGGTACGAAAATTGTTTACTTCCTCCATTCTCTCATTTAGTGGCCTATGTTCCTCCTTTTTGTAACACCTTTCCACCATTAAAAATTGAGATCTAAGGAAGGAAATTAAAGATCTACACCATTGGAGGCTAGATCAACATCATTTGAAGTGAGAATTCATCGGATTAAGGAGTTTGATTCAAATTGCTCACTGTTCGGAATTTTAATACACTGATTTTATCTTGATTTGGAGAATTGATGAGTGATTTGCATCTCTCACATGGATTCAATGAAGTTTATGGATGTTTGATCTTGTTTTTCATCAAATTCATGCATTTTCCCATAGATCTACACTTTGGTAAGTTCATTTTCATATAAATCATTATAGGATCTAATTTAGCAAGCTTAAACATGTAATTCCTATGCTATTTCATGCGTTTATGCAAGCTAGATCTATCATTTTTGTTCATATGATCATTTATCACGATTTGGGAGTGGTTTGCATAATTTTGGTGAAAATCGTCATATTCATGTTGATGATGGCTTCATATCATGTTTTAGGTAGTAATTGATGAATTGGATGAATAGATTTCGTTGAGATACTCGATTGGTGAAGTTTTGGTCAAAATTGGGCTTGAATTGGAGCTGTGTAGGTTTTTGGTCGAGCGTATAGGCCACTGATCGAACGTAGTACAAGTGCAGTACAATGTAGTACAATTTGTTGTCTGGTCATGCATGCCTGGTCATGGATGTCTGGTCATGCATGTCTGGCCATGCATGTCTGGTTATGCATGTCTGGTTATGTATGTTTGGTCAAGAAGGGTCTGGTTGTGCATGTCTGGTCATGCATGTCTGGTCATGCATGTCTGCTCGAGCAAGGTCTGGTCATGCATGTCTGGTCAAGCGAGGGATCGGTCTAATGAGGGATCGGTCCAGCGAGGGACCGATCCAACAAGGGATCGGTCAAGTAAGGGATCGGTCCAGTGAGGACTCGGTCCAATGAGGGATCGGTCCAGTGAGGGACCGATCCAACAAGGGATCGGTCAAGTAAGGGATCGGTCCAGTGAGGGCTCGGTCCAGCGAGGGATCGATCTAGTGAGGGATCAGTCAAGTGAGGGATCGGTCCAGCGAGGGCTCAGTCCAGCGAGGGATCGGTCCAGTTAGGGATCGGTCTTCCAGTGAGGGACCGGTCCAGTGAGGGATCGGTCGAGTGAGGGACTGGTCCATGAGGGATCGGTCGAGTGAGGGATCGGTCACTGAGGGATCGGTCAGTGAAGGATCGGTTAGTGAGTGATCGGTCAGTGATGGGTTAGTCAATGATGTTGTTGGTTCATGAGGAATGATGTGGCTTTGATGTATATTCAAGTAGGAAGGTTCAAAGTGTTGAAAGATGTTCGTTGATCGGTGTAGAACAACGAATGGTATGACAATTCAAAGGCGTTCTAAGTGTGGTGATAATGGTTAGATAGTCATCGTTGATGACGACGGAATTATCTTTGTCGTAGGTTCTAGCGGGCCCAAAGCAGGGGTATAATAGGGGCACCTAACATCCCTGATGTAGGTCGAGTACCCTGGGTATCGGATGAAAGGCCTAGATACATATCGATTGAAATGTATGGGATTTTTGCTAGAACCGGGGTGACCATTAGCCCTTGATGGATGGAAATATGATATGGCCAGTCATACGTTAGCAATGGTTTCGAACCAGGATTGGCGGTGATAGCCAGAGTCTGTCATGAATGATTAAATGCCTGGATGCCTTGTTTATACCATCTCACGTGGATTATCCAACGTCGAGGGAGATGTTCCTTGTGTGCTTGACTGAAATTGGTTTAGGCCTCTGGGGATGGTGCTTGAGGAACGTTAATCTTGATTAGGATTGTCTACGTGAGATATATGTATTTTGGATGCTATAAATGTTATTGATGGCTGTTCTGATTCCCGTGGGTGTATGTTCATGGGTTGTTCGATTGAAAAGGTTATCACTGTCAAGTGTGGGGAAGGAGGGTGGAAGTCCTTCTCTGGAGTTGGGTAGATTAGTTTGTTTATTTACCCATTCTCATATACTTTGTTGATGATATTTGGTAGCTGTTTTATCGTTCACTAAGACTGTTGTCTGACTCAAGGTTTTATGTTTCCCTCTTATTACCTTGGGCTGTTCATCCATTTTTGGATGGGCAGACTAGGTGGAAGGTGACAGGTGGTCACTTAGTGTGGACGATGTTGTTGTTCGGAGGCGAGCAAGAGACTGGCGTGTTATATTTTACTATATAGTATTTGGATTTTTTTTCTATTTATTATCCTCTGAGTTTTGTAGTGAGGCAATTTGTGCAAACACTATTGTTATAATTCAAGTTTATGGATATTACTTTCTAGTCGTTATGAAAGTCTAGTGTTCCTGCTTCACTATTAATACCTATTGTATATGTTCTATTATACTTTATCCTTGCGCTATGAGTTTACGACGTGTTCCACTTGTGTCTACCTACTTTGATGATTGTCCATAGCCGCTGTGCACACCTTTCAGCGCATTATTCTTATTGTATAGTGCAAGGGTTATGGGCGGTCGTCACTTTTGGTATCAGAGCTTAGGTTATCGATTATAGCCAAAGTTCAAAGACGTAATTACATATGAGAGACATATTTGTAGATTTCAATTGGATGAATACCGTATGATACTATATAGTATAGTAGAGTTTGTACTTCTTTAGCATTTATTTTATGTGTGGACTAATCATTTTAGTTTTCAGATTTAGAATGAGCCGTTAAACTTTTGGAAACACTTATAAGGATGAGCCTGTGACTGGAACGGCGGGCGATGGCAACCAGTTGGAAGCTTTCGCTGGTATGCCAGAATGCCTAGTTATGTTCAGGGTCATGATGGTCACTGTCCTGCTAATCATTCCTACTCAGAAGCGGCAATAAGTCGTGGATCAATTCTTCTTAGGATGAGGCTTGTAGAAACAAACATGAACGTCATGAAGAAACTTTTGTTGGCCCTAGTAAAATAAGGAAGCTGAATAGGGAAAAGAAAAAACTAAAGATAAATGACATTTGCTTTAACTGTCAGCTAAAGGGCCATTATGCCAAGGACGATAAGAAGCCAAGAGCAGAAAGGATGCTTTAAATGCAGCAAGCCTGGGCATAAAAAGAAGAATGTTTAGATTTTCTGAGGGATAAGCAACTGAAGGAAGCATGTGTTCTGGAAGCTACTCCAATTTCTTATTGCCTTCCTGATGAGAAGTAGAAGAAGCTGTTGTTAGTTTGGATATACGCTTTCTTCCAATGGAGTTGTTGAGTTCTATTTGGTACTAGAGCATCGCTTTCTTTTACCTATAATAAGATTGTATACCGAATAAGTTCGGAACTAGAAGTTGTAATAGACCTTTGGTTGTAACTAGTCTAGCATGGGTTCGTCTGCTCTTTGCATACTTTGTGGATCCAGTATTATTGATTATGGATGCTCATTTCTGAGTGGTTTCTTAGTTGTAACTTTCGTTGGGTTTAAAGTCATCTTAGGTATGGATTGGCCTAAGAGGTATGCGACAGAAGTGAGTTCCGAAAAACTAGGGATGATAATCGGGGATGTGGAAGGGCGAAATGTGTTGATTCGGGTAACCCGAAAATGGTGTTCTCGTGAGTTGTTATATTCACTTGGAATTCCACAAGAAGACTTGTCATCCGTGCTAATCACAAGTGAGTTTGAGGATGTCTTTGGCGAAGTCAAAGAGTTTCCTCCGCATTGTGACATTGAGTATAGGGTCGATTTGGTCGAGGGTGTTAGACCTATCGTTATGCCTCTTAGGAGGATGGTGGCTAAGGGACAGTGAGAGTTAGAGGCGCAGGTTCGTGACTTCTTGAGAAAGGATTCATTCGAAGGAATGTTTTCGAATGGGGTGCACCAGTATATTTGCAACCAAGTCTGGTGGCTTGGAGAAATTGTGTAAGGACTAGCGTGAGGTGAACAAGATGACCAAAAAAGAACAAGTATCCGTTATCGAGGATCGATGAATTGATCGATCATCTTTATATGCCAAAGTGTTTTCTCAAGTGGAATTGGCAACCGAATTTCATCAATTGCGAGTGGTAAAGGATAGTGCATCCAAGACATGCGAGTTTGGGAGCGATGTTTTCGGAATGAAAGTGCGTTGAGTATTTGGCGAGATTTGATTTCAGACCACGATGTGAATTTGAACCTGAAATGTTGGCTGGACTTTATGTGAAATGGATAGTTCAATTTCATGGTATCCCAAAGAGTATAGTAAGTGACCAAGATCCATTATTTACAAGTGGATTTTGGAAAAGTTTGAAAGGAGCTTTGGGAACCAAGTTGTGTTTGAGTATGGCATATCATCCCTAAATCAATGGTCAAACCGAGAGGGTTAACCGAGTTTTGGAAGACCTCCTAAGATCTTGTGTGTTGGATTTTGGAGATCATGGGAAGACCATCTACATCTAGTTTAGTTTGCATATAATAATAGCTACTAGTCTAGCATTGGGATGGCACCATACGAGGCGTTGTATTGTAGGTCGTGCAATTCTCCAACATGTTGGTTAGAAACTCGGGGTAAGTTGATACTTGGGCCAGAGATGATTAGAGAGACCTCGGATTGTATCGAGATCGTTCGGCAACAAATGAAGGCAGCCCAAGGCCGTCAGAAGAATTATGCTGATAAACGTCGAAAGTATTTGGAATTCGACGTTGTCGATAGGGTTTTCGTGAAGATTTCGTTGTTGAAGAATATGGTTAGTTTCGAAATGAAAATAAAGTTAGCTCCTAAGTTCGTTGGACCATCTCCGATAGTTGAGCGAATTGGAAAGCTCGCATATAGAGAAGATGTTGTGTGTGCATAACGCTTTTCATGAATTGTTTTTATGGAAATACGCATAAGATCTGGATGTGGTAGTGCCTCCGGAGCAGTACGAAAACCAAGAAGTCGAGGTCGCGGTTACGAGACCTCGTAAGCTACTTCGTGTTGTAGCAAATGACACGAAATAGCTTAGGAGGAAGACAGTTAAGTTAGTCAAGATACAATAGAGTGAGGAGGACGACGATTGTATATGGGAGACGGAAGAGAATATGGAGATGACCCATCTATAACACTTCGTCTGTATGACCCATTGATATCGTGCCATTATCACGTCATTTTTACTTATTGTTATTATTTTTACTCGTTATTGTTTTTCAGATTGTTGTTTATTTGATAGAATTCCGCATGCTAGGATAAGGCTATGGTTGCATGGCTTGATGATTGCTAGTTTGGATGATAGAACTGGCTTCTCATGGATGATAGGCATGCGGAATTATTGTGGTTGCTTGTGTTTGCTTGGTATTTTAAGGGCAAAATTCTGAAGGGGGGAGAATGTAACAGCCCACATTTTACGTATCAGAAGATCGTAAAATATTTTTATTTTATTCCCTGTGGGCTGGATCATTCTCATATTTTAATATGTTGCTTAAGGGGATGTGAGACATGTCCATATTTTTTACCAATTTTGTTTGTGACCATTTTTCCCATGTCAGTCATGTATAGGGAATAACTTTTGACTCAGGTCGAATCAAGAGGTGAGACCTTTGCCATTGGAAAGGAAATGATGATTGCCTTTCCGTAGCTCAACGTTTTAGGAGGAATCACTGTTTTAAGGTTTAACAGTTGGATTTTAGGTTTTGGGAGCCTTAATGGGTTGAATTATAGAGGCCGATTAGTGGGCTGATGGAATGCTATAAATAGGGGGTGAACGTACGGAGAATTGTTTACTTCCTCCATTCTCTCATTTGGTGACCTATGTTCCTCCTTTCTCTAATACCTTTCCACCATTAAAAATTGAGATCTAAGGAAGGAAATCGAAGATCTACCCCATTGGAGGTTAGATCCACATCATTTGAAGTGAGAATTCATCGGATCAAGGAGTTTGGTTCGAATTGCTTGATGTCCGGAATCTTAATACATTGATTTTATCTTGATTTGGAGAATCGGTGAGTGATTTGCATCTCTCACATGGATTCAGTGAAGCATATGGATGTTTGATCATGTTTTTCATCAAATTCAAGCATTTGCCATAGATCCACACTTTGGTAAGTTCATTTTCATATGAGTCACTATAAGATCTGATTTACCAAGCTTAAACCAGTAATTCCTATGCTATTTCATGCGTTTATGCAAGCTAGATCTACTATTTTTGTTCATATGATCATTTATCATGATTTGGGAGTGGTTTGCATAATTTTGGTGAAAATCTTCATATTCATGTTGATAGTGGCTTCATAACATGTTTTTTGTGGTAATTGATGAATTAGATGAATAGATTTCATCGAGATAGTCGATTGTGAAGTTTTGTTGGAAATTGGTCTTGAATTGGAGCTTTGTAGGTTTCTGTTCGAGCGTAAAGGCCATGGGTCGGGCGCAGTACAAATGTAGTACAATTTGTGGTCTGGTCATGCATGTCTGGTCATGCATGCCTAGTCGTGCATGTCTAGTCTTGCATGTCTGGTCGAGCATGTTTGGTCAAGAAGGGTCTGGTCGTGCATGTCTGGTCATGCATGTCTGGTTAAGCAAGGTCTGGTCGAGCGAGGAATCGGTCTAGTGAGGGATCGGTCTAGTGATGGATCGGTCCAGTGAGGGATTGGTCGAGCGAGGGATCGGTCCAGTGAAGGATAGGTCCAGTGAGGGATCGATCCATTAAGGGATCAGTCGAGTGAGGGATCTGTCAGTGAGGGATCGGATAGTGAAGGATCGGTTGGTGAGGGATCAGTTAGTTATGTTTTAGTCAATGATATTGTTGGTTCGTGAGTAATGATGTGGCTTCGATGTACATTCAAGTAGGAAGGTTCGAGGTGTTGAAAGATGTTCGTTGATCGGTGTAGAACAACGAATGGTATGACAACTCAAAGGCATTCTGAGTGGGGTGATAACAGTTGGATAGTCGTCGTTGATGACGACTAGAGATACTGAAGGCCGAGTAATTATCGTTGTCATAGGTTCTAGCGGGCCCAAAGCAGGGGTATAATAGGGTCACCTAAAGGACCGAATGTAGGTCGAGTACCCTAGTTATTGGTTGAAAGGCCTAGATATGTATCAGTTGAAAGGCGTATTGGTTTTTTGCTAGAACTGGGTTACCATTATTCCTTGATGGATGGAAGTATGATATGGCCAGTCATACAATTAGCAATGGTTTCGAAGTAGGATTGGCGGTGATAGCCAAAGTCTGTCATGGACGATTGAATTCCTGGATGCCTTGTTTATACCATCTCATGGATTATCCAACGTCGAGGGAGATGTTCCTTGAGTGCATGACAAATATTAGTTTAGGCCTCTGGGGATGGTGCTTGAGTAATGTCAATCTCGATTAGGATTGTCTACGTGAGATATATGTATTCTGGATGCTATGAATGTTATTGATGGTCGTTCTGATTCCCATGGGTGTATGGTTGTTCATTGGTTGTTGGATTGTAAATGTTATCACTGTCAGGTATGGGGAAGGAGGGTGGAAGTCCTTCTCTGGAGTTGGGTAGATTAGTTTGTTTATTTACCCATTCTTATATACTTTGTTGATGATATTTGTTAGCTATTTTATCACTCACTAAGACTATTGTTTGACTCAAGGTTTTATGTTTCCCTCTTATTATCTTGGGTTGTTCATCCGTTTTTGGATGGGCAGACTAGGTGGTGGGTGACAGGTGATCGCTTAGTGTGGACGATGTAGCTGTTCGAAGGTGAGCAGGAGGCTGGCGTATTATCTTTTCCTATATAGTATTTGGATTTCCGTTGTTTATTATCCTCTGAGTGTTGTAGTGAGGCAATTTGTGCAAACACTATTGTTGTAATTCAAGTTTATGGATATTACTTTCTAGTCGTTATGAAAGTCTAGTGTTCCTGCTTCACTATTAATACTTATTGTATATGTTCCATTATATTTTATCCTTGCGCTGTGAGTTTACGACAGGTTCCGCTTGTGTCTATTTACTCTAATGAGCGTTCATAGCCATCGTGCACACCTTTCAGCGCATTATTATTCTTGTATAGTGCAAGGGTCATGGGCGGTCGTCACACCTGGGATAGGAAATTCCTTTATAACAAGGACACAGTCAATTACGAGGCGAGCATTGTGCCGTTTTTGACCATTTCATTGGGTATATGACGCCTTCCACTATTGTAGGCACATGTTCCCCTGTTGTGGTTGAACCGTAGGTCACTTTTTAGTATTAGATGCATCCGTTGCTCTCCTGATTGTAGGTGTACAATGTCCAGGTGCCAGGTTTTAGTGTTCTAGCACTTTAAACCAGATTCTGATGCCAGATCAATTATCTAACTCCCATACTCATGTTTTGTTACCTTTTGTAATAAAAGTGGACGGTCCACTTTAAAAATCGCAAAAGAGGGTAAATCAGCCACATTAAGCTTACCATCCGAGGAGGTCCGTTTGATATCCAAAAACTGATCTATAACCAGTGCCTTTCTTTTTTTCATAGATATTATCCCCAACAAATTGGAATCTGTTCCAAACATGAAAGCAGCTAAGTCGTTCACGCACAGGTCTCAGTTCTGGGTCCAATGGAATTAATAGGTATAGGAAGAAGCTCCATCAAATATAATTTTTTTCTTTCGGCCATCTTTCGATTGGTAATACAAGATATAAGGACCACTACTACAAGCAGTACTACACCTTTGATCATGAAATATCGATTGAACTCTGACATGGTTCTTGGAAGGAATAACATGAAGCTCAGAATTTTGGGTGTATTCAATATTCCCAAATGAAGGGGGAATTGATCCATGGTCAATTCCATAACAGCTAAATAGGAATTGCTTGTTATACCTCGTGAAAAAAGGATTTTTTTAGTGGAATGTGTCATTCCATTTCTTTTAAGGAGAGGTTCCATTAAAGCAAGTCATACTAAGGGTTTTCCATAAGATGGGAAATGAAAACTATTAGCCCTACATGAGGTTTATGAATAAGTATTGTCTGATAATGAGCAAGGAATATCCGTCTTTCTGCTAAACAGAATCTATTGAACTCATAATTCATTAGATACTTTTTCTGAATGTCAACTAAGTATCGTAAGTAAATTGATCCCGGTTGTTTAAACAAAACATGAGTCAAAAAGTATAATTTCTAGAAGTTTAAAACAAATGTGAAATGTGTGATACGTAAATAGACTAACGGAAGAAGGATCTAATTTTATTATGTGTAGGGTCTCTTTGGACAATCACTAATCATTTCGCAAATGTCCATTAAAGGTAAGTAAATACATTCGAAACATGTAAAATGCAGTGTATCCTGCTGCACATGAAGCAATTATTGCGAAAATTGGCGAATATAACCAACTATCATTAAGAATTCCTGAGAGAAATAAATGAATTCCAAAGATTTTGGGCAAATCCAAAGAAGGTTTTCCTGTACGTTCATCACAGAATATTTCTAAGTCCCAATACACCCAATGCCAGACGGGCATTGAAAAAAAACCACAAATGATAAATAAACATCACACGTATTGTAATATCATGTAAAATTAACTATAAATAGACATAGAAAACAAAAATAATAATAATAATAGGTCAAAATATGAATATTTAATACTTATAGAATTTGGCCTTGAAAGTTAACCACGACATATGTAACGAGATTTTGATCCATTTTCATATTTAATTTGCTAAAATAAAGTTCTAATGAAAAAGATATGAATAAAAAAGTTTTTGAATTTAAAATAAATAATTTTGGAAATTTGAATTTGAATTTAAATTGGCTAAGATTTGATTTGGAATAAATGGATAGGCTTAAAACAATATTCTATATCTGAATTTGAAATTATATGTATGGATGCATAGATAAGAAGGGTATACTTTAAAAGATATTAATCATGAACTAATTAACATTAACTATTAACAAATGAATATACATGAAACAAATTTACTGTGCCCATTTTCCGAAGGGCTGTTAACAACCCTACCCCTATATGGATCGACTACCAGGTCGGCTGCCTTATATAGGGGAGGTCAACCGCTTCATGAACAAAATAGAGGTGGAAACTTGGGTTTTGTAGGTCATTTCTTTAGATCTGGATGCTGCAAATACTTCAGATTTTATTAAATGTGAGGGTTCCTCTACACTCTGGCATCTATAAAAATGAACATTAGACCATAGCATTCCCTTGTGGCTATCTTCCTTCAGTCTTCTCCATTCTTATCTTTTTTTGGATCCAGTTTTAGGAACAGTTAGTTTCTCTTTCTTTTCTCTACCTTCTTCTATTCTGTTTTATTAGTACTGAATCTAACTTTTTTGTATGTATACAATTGAATCTTGATTTCTATACATATGTAAACATGAAAAAAGAAGACTATAGTAGTTTCATGTGGCAGTAATCCAAGAGACGATTCCAACTAGGATTAAACACAACTTTCCTCTTCAAAGGTTGTGGTTGCAATCTTTATAGATTTCCTTTTCCCTATATCATGTTTAGTTAAAATTTTGGATTATGTGTGCTTTAAGATTAGGAAATTGGGAAAACAAAACATAAAACATCAAATTTCTTAAAATATGGAAGTGTCAACCTATATTGTTTATGAGATGACCCAAATCCGTTCGTACTCAACCAACTATAAACCACACCAATCTAGTTCAAAAAGTGAGCTTCATTAGAAGGTCCTGGGATAAACCAAAATTTTGACCTTCGATAGTCAATACTTAACACATCCATGGTGTTTGTGTACCGCAAAATCAAATGTTGGCCATTCGATTGATCGGGGTTTTATCAGAGCAAAACACAGCGGAACAAAAACAAAATATAATATAATATACACATCTTTACAGCGGAAACTTTTACAATGGAAAACATTTACCATTCGAGTTAAACATAATCTTACATCATCAGTCCATATATATCCAAGTATAGATAGTAGAATACGTCGTGCCATCCGGCGAAGAACTCTAGCTTTCCTGAATCAACTGGAAACTCCTCATCCACCTGTTTAATCCTGAAACACACACTCGGTTCTGACCCGAGCGAAAAAGACTTGGTTTAGGTTTGTATTAACTACTTTAAAACTTGATTAGAAACCATAACCCATATCATACAATCATCAACCAAGTTTCAAAATTTCGAAATTCATGCTTTTGAAAAATGAAGCTATTATAAGACTCAAGTCCCATAACACAATGCAACACATACTAGAGGATAGAGTTTTACCTTATAATAAACAAACATGCTTGATATTCTTAAAACAAATACTTTTGATATTATTATTAATGTCTAGGTGTGGAAATCACTTTGAAAATAAATGTATAAATCTTAGCTCGATAATTCCCCATCCAATTATGTAGGCTATTATGTTACAAATGGAAACCAAAGCTCGTATTGAAAATTGGATCCCAACAATGATCAAGGCAAAGGTTCTTCTTTAATCGTTCGGAACATTCTAGCAAATGTCCCAGGACACAACGCATGGTCCTTCGAATCGACAGAAACAGCCAGCACTAAACAACTGATTGGAATCTTTCCTAAACATAACGTTCCCCCAGTCGTATTTGACCGTCATCCAATGAGACTTAATCCATCATCCACATAAATAAACCTACCTGGCTCCATACCATGGCATCACTTTTCAGCTAGAAGGAAACGTTAGTCCTTATCTCTGTGATCCATCATCCTATTTTTATCCATTCACTGACTGTGAGGTTCTGAGGACACATTTCAACACAAAACTTTGCTATATTAGTCATGCTTTGATCATCATCCACAAAGATTTGGTTTTCAACAAAAACTTTGATTGGCTCAGTACATAGCATGCCACATTGTTAATTCACAACATATAACTAGTGTCTATTAATATATAACCCTATGAGTACATAAGTCTCAGAGGAAGGTGTTAAGCTAAGAGAATAAATTCTCCACCACCAACTGATATAACATCAATAGAAACCAATCGGTTATATTTTAAAATACCATGCCAGACACACATCCATTTACAAGTCAGTTCTTGTTTTTGAACGAAACCGAAGGCGCTTTATTCCACGACACCTCCTGGGTGCGAAAGCCCTTGCAACCCGAATCTCTTCAAGTATGGCTGGATCACCATCACAATATAACCTCATAATGGGGGATTAGCCCAAGGAGTCAACGAGCAATCCTTCCGATGTGAAGGTCTCCAGTCTTTAATCGTAGTCAAAGTCGTTTTTATTACGCCGTTTTAGTTATTCACAATGGGTCGAAACCCGATCATTACGAATAACTATCGCATCTTTAAAATCAATAAAGATATACTAAACATCAAGAGTCTTATTCCATTTTGGGAATTTTTAAATCCAAATCATCCTTAATACTTAGGGATTATTCCCTTAAATCTTATCAAAGATTTGTGCACTTTAATATTTTCGTTTAAATCTTTCATCGGTCATATCACTTGCCCGAAATCGTATTTATAATTTATTAATCTTATTGCTTAAGCGAAAAACAAGCTTATCTTCTTTTAAACGATTTCTTAAACTTGTTCTCATTATCTCTAGTTAAGGAATACTCTTTCATTCAAATCTTTATAATCAAAATAAATAAAGACTCTATTTCAACTAATCTTGAAAAATCGTCTTCTCTTTTAACCGGGTTAAAGAATAGTGTTATTGAAGACACTATTCACAACAAACACCAAACCAATTAATATTAATATAAGAATTCAAACATAATTATATCAACTTATATTCAACATCAATTCTCTTGATCAATGAATATTATAAATGGAATTAAATATCTTTCAAATTCTTTAAATAGTAAACGTTTACACAACGGTAATCAATACTAAGTATCCGAAGGTCACTTCTATCCAAATCTAATTTTTATTCAAATTGGAAAAAATTTCCCAACTGAAAAATTTATCTATACATTTCTATCAAAACATAATTATATTTATAAACCAAATAATTTAAGTTTAACTTAATTCCGCAAAACGTCATTTCACCCTTTTCAGCAAATCAGGCTGAAAACACAAATATCCCAAAATATAGTTTGAAACTTCATATTTATTTTCCAAACATTTTGAAATCATTTATTACGATTTATCATAATTTTCCTATATTCCTAATAATTAAAAAATAGCTCCTTTTATTAAGATCCATTTTCAGGTCATTAACGACACTAGCGCTATTTTTATTCAAATTTGTTTTGAACTTATCTCAAGATCTAACCATTGGATTTTAAAGCTCTTACATTCATTTGAAAGTTCTTTACATTTCGAATCAAATAGCTTTCGTTTCGGAAAAATTCGACGGTCGGATCTCCTGGTACATCAGTTTGAAGTCAATGGTCGGAGTTCGCAAACTACCGCTACGCGACGAGTTCTATTCAAACTAAACTTCGATTATTATTAAAAACCATTCGAATTCCTTTTAAAATAGTTTATTAATTATATAATAACTATTGAAAACCATATTTTCAACATTTCATTTCAAATTCAAATATTTCCATTAAATGGCTATTACAATATTATTTTATTACTAAAATAATATTATTTTTCAAACTTCGTTAGTCTATATCCAAATTTTCCTGACTTTCATTATAAAAATAAATAAAATAGTTTTGGAAAGGAATTCTTGTTAAAACCTTTTCCAGATACCCTAACCGACCTTCACTTTTCCAGGTTAATATTCATTTTAAAATAAAAATTTCAACAGGCCATAACCTGTCTTTAATTTCACCAAAACCATTTCTTTCTTTTACAAAAGTTACCCGAAATAATTTCTACTTCGCATCCATGAAAAAATAGATATCAAATTTTAACTTTTATTTCCGCCTATTATTATATTAATAAAATATTCAATTAATTCCCAATTTGGAATAAAACTCAATTAACTACCATATAAGTCAGCTTATATGGATTCAATATGTCGTTTATATTCAAAAAAATATTACCATTCATCCACTGACATATTGTGGCATAGTTCATGACATATAAGTAATAAACAATTAACGCTTATATTATTTTTCAATTATCAATCAACATACACATTCAATACCAAATGAGGTCCATACCCATATCCTATTTATATTGAAAAAAGTTGCGCCAATATAAACAAATGTTTATTGTTCATCCCATATACTTGTTTATTCAAGTGATCGTTCCAACTATTATTTTTACTACATATATATGTCATTTTGGATATGGTAAATTATCCAAACCCCATTGTTAATTGTTCAATCACTTAACAACCCAAACATACTTGCAAATATTTATTTTCAAACCAATGTACATGCAACTTTGCAACCAAGTAATAATCCAATTTTAATCAATCGTTTTGTTTATAGTTTCAACTACTAAATCACTTACGATACCACAATACATTCTAATCAAATTCAACAATTCATATCAAATCTTCATTACTAATCATACATAGCATATATTTACTTGCCTTTAATCACATACAACATCAACTACCACATGTACAAAATATAAATTCAAATGTGAGCAATGAATTACTCACCCTTGTTTTCCACTCTTTCTAACTTTTAATAGCAAGGATTTTTAACGTCTCAGCATTTCCAAAAAATTTTGCCAGCCTTCTAGCATCACTAGATTTTTCTGGAAATAAAATAGGTAGGGGCTCGAAGTTGTGGGGTTTATAAAGTAGTAGTGTATAAACGGACATATAATTTTGGTCCGAGGAGAAAAAAGGGAAGGATTTTAAGGCAATGGAGCTTGGGTTTGAGAGGGTGGCGTCTGTTGACCTGGGCTATGCATAAAGGGGGCTGGATGGGGTCCACGGGTGTGGTAGTGGGCTATAATGGGTGGAAGAGGTGGTGTTTCTAGGTGTAAAAGAATTAAATAAAGTGGTATAGAAGTTTTTTTTGGTGAAGTGGGGCCATTGAGAGGTGGGGATGACGTCGTTGGGTGAGGGAGGAGGTGTTGGTGGGGAGGGAGAGACCGACAGTAAGAGGAGGGGAGAGAAGGAGAAGGAGGAAAAAAAAGGAGAATGGAGTGAAAAGAGCAAAATGAGAGGGCTATGCTTCCTTTTATAGGAAAACGGGAAGGGGTTTGGATTTGTGAGGTGTCTGGGATCTATGAAGATGGGGTGACACCTCAAAACAAACATAATTGGTTGCTTAGGGTGGTGACAACTCAAAAGAAACACAACTTCTATGTTATTGAAGCGTTTTAGCTCATATACATACAACGTTTTGTACAACTTGTTGACACAACAACTCATACAATATTAAATATATTTTCCGGTCATGTTTGCCAGTTTTTGTGTTCTTCGATAATATGTAAACAAAATTTAATATTTTTTTAATATTTTTATTAATTAAAACGAGCTCTAATTGACTATAAATTCTTATGTAATTTATTGCACTACTAAATGTTGTATAATGATATATCAATGCTTATGGAAATAAATTAATGTTCTAAAAATATTTACCAACATCTACCAACTATATTTTATTTTTATTATATTTTTAAATACTAATTATTGCCTTAAAACTAATTAATTCGATCATTTAAACTAATTTTCTTTAAAGTCTACCCACGTGTTTTCTACTCGCATGATCACATACTAATCCTGATCGCTACAAAATTTGAAACTATGCTATGTTCTTTCGATACTGTTCCAATGGCCTTGGTCTTGTCGAATTTGGGGACCATTTGTAAAATATCCTTTCTTTGTGTTATAATTTAATTTTAACTTGGTATTTGGACCTGCATTTACATTACGAACGCTCACACACTAACTCCAATTGACTTGAAATTTGGAACCATGCCTTTATTTGCCATTACGAATCCGATAAAATTGGTTTCATCGAATTCTGAGATCATTTGCAGAATGTCTATTTTTCTAGCTTTTTAAAATAACATTAAACCATCGATTTCAAAATACTCTTTTTAATTACTATTTTAAAAATCTAGTAACCTTATTTTAACTATTATATATGAGTCGTATTCAAATACTATCAGAAAATCCCAAGATTTACAATACCGATGAATAGTGTCAAATTTTCATTTTTGACTAAAATTATTCGAACTGACAAGTTGATAAAAATGATTTAATTAACTTATCTTATCGTTATACCTTTCGAAATCATATTTAACAATGAGTGTATATATCCAAAACTGTGCGCGATTATTTCAAATTCTAAAATACTCGAGCTTTTTTAAATATCAGAAATTTTGGGCCGTTACATTCTCCCTTACTTAAAACTTTTCGTCCTCGAAAAGGAAAGAAGACGAACTTAAGGTTTAAGCGATGTATATCACATACATAATTTATACCCTAGTGTTTAGTGCCACTTAAGGTTTAAGCGATGTATATGCATCTATACCGACCAACTTGAGCAAGTACTACGTACTTGAGGTGGCCGATACAAAATGGTATCATGCTCCAAAATATATAGTAAGTGCCTATACTGCACCAAAACGAAGATAACAACTATGTATACATAATATATCCCGAAACTATCTTACATACGACTGCCTATAGGTCGGAGTCATCCACCGAGGGTCCAGAGATCGTGAGCTCCTCTGGCTCTTGATCTATCTCATCATCCGACTCTGGGTCATTCCACCCTTCCCATTTAGATATCATGATCTGATCCGTGTCAAAAGCACCGGGATCGTTCTCTATGTACCCGCCGTCGTCGTCGGTGTCAAAGACGCCCTCATCTCGCTTTGGCTCTATCTCGAGCTCTATCTCGGGCTCGATCTCATTGTCAAACTCCAGTTCTAAGTCAATCTCAGGCTTGTCCATCTTGGGAAATGGTATCTCGGGAAGTGTAGGCTCCTCGTGGGTCGGCTCTGGAACATAATCAGGTATATCCCTAAGACAGGAGGTTGGATATCCACTGCCCCATCGTCCTCCAACATCCAATCATCATGATCGCCTGAGTCCTCAGATTGTACGGAGTTTGACTCTACAGGGGTGGTGTCGAACCAGACTTAAAATAATAGTTACTACAGGTCAAAAGGCTGACATGGCGTTAGAAAGATACTCGTTGGTGCTACCATGACCAAACAAGTTAGAAGAACTACTGCTACTTAGTGCACCGTCAAAAGAAGAGCTATTAGATTAAAAAGGTTCCCGAAATTAGGCCTTATATCCAAGAATAGATAGCCGCTTCCCCTTAACTCCAACTCTAATCCCTCTTACTCTTCCTCTCTACAATAAGATAAAGAGTTTCTAATTAGTACACAAGTTTAAACTAATCCTTTTAAACTTAAACTTTCTAATTAATTTAACAAATGAGTTTTCAGGTATATCCACTATCCCAAATCGTGAATATAACCTCCTTTATAAGTTTCAACCTAATTTGTGTCAGAATTTATCAAGTGTCAAAAATCGCCGAAAATCTCATTTACTTGCCATAATCTAATATTTTAAGTTCATAATCATCCCTGAATTAGCTAAATTTAACTACCATATGTTAATCCCGATAGAAACGCGATTCAAAGGTAATACTTTAGACCGTATTAATGATGGACTAGCAACCTTTTGGATCAAGATCCTTACTTTAGTGATGGATCGGTTCTAAGTACAAACATCATGGATCAGATCGGTCTCATGCACGTATTAGATGGATCGTTCAAGTTTAATATGATGGGTTGTTTCCTCAATAGGTCAGTCATAAGTTGATGTATCGGTCGAACTACAGTGCTTATAAAATAGATGAGGATCGCACATGATAAAAGCATGGATCGGTGGAAAATATATGGATTGGTTGTGCAATGTTACATTGATCGAAGTATTGCGATCCAAGTATGGATCGTGCTATACAACTGGATCGGGCAAACGGTGCAGTGGGATTAGTCGTTATAGATGATGGATCAGTCGCAGATTCATGGGTTGCTCACTCCTATGGATCGCATGCCAATAGAATGGATTGGTGCATCAAGTAAGGCAATGGGTGGTGCAAATGTCTACGAGTCGGGTGCATGTGGTTTCAGTTATGGATCGATGGCAACAAGTATGGATAGGTTACCGATCTATAAGTCATGGATCGCTTTCACATATGCCATGTGTATAAGATGAAACGAGGGTTCCATGGATAACTTTCACATATGCCATGTGATCCATCACTGGGTCGTTGACTGATCCATGAAGGTTGTGTATGCTACATTTCTCCAATCCACTCCGAACTTCGCCTCTAAATACTACACCCTCTCTCATATAAAACGAGATAGATTTCCCCCCGAAAGGCTGCTATTTTTGATCTCTAATGACACTCAAGCTTCTACAAACTACATTAAATCGTCTTCAAGCATCATCTGAAGATCTCCATCATCATCTTCATTGATAAATCATCGAAGATCATCACCTAACTCGATTTCCAATAATCTCCGCTACTAGTGAGAATTTGAAGATATTCTAGAGTGAGAGATAGAGAATCTTCGAGAGATTGTAGAAAAGAGAGAGAAAATCATTGTAAAAGAGAGGCAATGTATAAAATGAGATCAAATGTGTACCTTGTAACGCAGAAGATAATGAAATCCTTATTTAAAGTGGACGTAGGCCAAAACTGAGGCCGAACCACTATAAATTGCTCTCTACTTTGCTATTTTCTGCATTTACTTGCTCTTAACATTGCTATTTGCAGTTTTACATTATTAATACACCTCTCGGGTTGTTAGTGTCATTTTTGGTATTAACATTTTTGGCCCCTACCGTGGGGCTTGAACCCATGACCACAAGATTAAGAGCCTTGCTGGCGGAAAGTTGTTGAAGCTTGATTTTTCACTATAGATCCATGAAGTCTAAAAGTCAAGCCTGTTGAAAGAACTTCTATGAAGATTAGAAAGCTCTCTGATATCATAGCACCATCGAAGAAGACTAGTAATCTGTGAGAACTTCAGGAAATGTTGATGATGATGCTACAACTACCCTTCAAACAAATATTCTGACTAATTCTCAAACTCTAGGAGCTGGTGTGACTCGAGGATAGTTGGATGCCATTGTTGCCGGCTTAAATCAACGAATGGAAGCCTTAAACAGAGCTTTGATAGATAAGCTAGATGCTCTTCTCACCGCTCAAGCTAATCCTGCAGATTGTAAAATTGAGATTAACTTGGACGATAATGTGCACTCCTCGGCTTCGGATCGTAATCGTGAATACTATATAGAGGAAGTGGATGATTTGTCAAGTGATGAACATGATGCTGACATTGAGGATTCCAAAACAAAGGCTAAGGATCATTTTGAAAGATACACTTCTCACAAAGTTGCTAGTCCCACTAAAGGGGCACCTCCCCAAGCCAGAGGTCCAGGTCCCCGGTTCTCTAACCAAGATCGCTTGCCAAGATAAGTATTTGGGAAAGGAACTGGCGTCTGCCCTGTGGAACGACACAACGATGAGGAGTACCTTTTCAGAGATGATTAAGCAAATTATAAAGGAAAGTATGGCTAGAAATGATGATGAGAGAGAATGGGATTTTTCTTCAATTACTGTTTACCGAAAGAATCTGAAAGGCTGAGTTTCACATAAGTTTGTTCCTCCGATTATGCCAGCTTATAATGGAGTTGTTGATCCAAACCTTTTTCTGGACAAGTATGATTGGCACATTAATGGTGCAAGGGCGACTAATGAAATCAAATGCTTATACTTTCCTATCTATTTGGAGGGGTTAGCTTCGATTTGGTTTACCAAGCTGCCACCGAAATCCGTGATTAGTTTGCTGCTTTGGCAAAAAAGTTCAGGGAGCACTTCAGGCTGTACATTACGAAAGCTAAAGACATTATGTCGTTTTCTGGGTTGGAGAAAAACCCGGGAGAATCAGTGAAAGCTTTCCTTACTCATTTCAATGCTGCTATTACTGAAGTTGTAAATCCAGAGCTTAGAATGATATTGATGGCACTAGTATGAGTCGTAGATAAGAAGACTGAGTTCAGGAAATGCGTGAAGATGAAGGAGCCCAATACCTCGAGAAATTCTATAAGCTGAAGAGTTCAGCAGAGTGGAAGATGACCCTTCCATCGTCCAGAATGTCGCCGAAGTAGCATTGTGCAGGAAAAGAAGGATAATGATGCTCAGGACAATCAGAAAAAGTACCGAAGGATAGAAACGAGAAAATGATGGAAAAGAAAACAGGAATTACAAGAAGTTTCACATTTTCAAACCTGTAGAGTTGACCACTTGACTGATACTCCAGAGAATATCTACACGGTCACTAAAGATACAAAAAATTATCCAGATCCAAAACCACCAAAAGTGGAAGGCAAGGTAACAAGTCCTGGAAGATTCTATCATTTCCACAACCAGTCAGGTCACAACACTAATGGACCCAAACATTTGAAAAGCTTGATTGAAGAGTTGATCAGGAAGAATACGCTGCAGCAGTGTGTGAGGAGACACCAAGTAGCAAACCCTTTTTCAGCTCCTCAGGGGAAGAATGCAACTGTTGATCAATCAGATCCAAGCAATGGAGCTCGAGCGCAAACTAATGCAAGGTCGAAAATCAATACCATCTCCGGTGGTCTTCATCCGCTGGGTAGCAGCTGGGGAGAGATTGAAAGATACACAAATGCTTTGAAGTATGTTCTGAAGGAGGAAAGGTGCTTGATCCTCGGAAATACCACACCCATGAGGCAGTAGAAGATTTCTCATGGTGATATTGCATTCGGAGACAAAGATGCAGAAGGTGTGTTAGCCCAAACTCAAGATATGATGATAGTCACAAATGGGATAGGCCCAACTATGGTCAGATGGGTGCTTGTTGATTGCGGCACCTCTGTTAATGTCCTATTCCAGAAAACCTTCAACCAGATGAATATCCCAATGGCAGATGTTCAAGCTTGTTAGACAAAGATCAAGGCTTCACGGGAGAACCAAATCAACCAATCGAAACTATTAATTTTTTGGCAAATTCGACCGGTTTTTAAGGTGACTGCAAATAACTTTAACTATAACCAATAATAAAAAATACTATATTGCACAGATGAATGTAGTTGACAATCAACTACATTCAGTTTTTAAGGTGGACCGTCCACCATTTACGGAGTTTATAGTGTTCCGTCTACTCAAACTAACAGGCTTAGAGCTCAGGAGCTTGCTAAGTAACTAGACTACAAGTATCTTAACCCTCCACGCAGGGAGAGATTGAATATGTTACATACTTTACATATAGGAGATTACATATCGTGTATATTACATTGATTACATTTGAATACAAATGAATACATCACTAAACTGTTAAGAAATATCTAAAGTATTCGAAAAGTAGCATGGCATGACCACAGTTGTACGAATGCTGCATAGAGCAGAAGCTATAGAAGTACAAGACTTCAGAGTGCACCATACTGTAGCGCGTTGAATACATTGAGCTCCACACCAAAAGAGGGCACATATAACATGGAAAGAGCTGACATATGGTCAAAATGGAAAGAGACATGGTAAAGGAAGGTAACAGTAAGTTCACCAATAGTGACAGCAACCAAGGTTACACAAAAATCACTTAATATCGGTGACCAAGAGAAAAGCCAGTGCACCAGTACACATGACTCACCATTGAAGACCATAGTAAAGTAACTAACTCGACCAAAAAAACTGTAAGAAAAACTAATCCAGAAATTGCACAGGACAAGAGCCATCACCAATTGAACATCAACAAGGGTCAGCACATGAGTGTCTCGTATTATGTCTACGTTCACTGTGTTGTCCCATACATACAAAATCCAGACATATCACTTACAGACAACATAATTGTAACATGCTAATTACCCTAACATAGCAAAATATCGAACTATAAATCCAACATTGGCAACCAAGCACAACAAGATTCACATCAGAGACTCAAGAGACCCAGATATGGCACCAAGAAACTACCAAGAAGACACAAACTAGAAAAACATTGAATACCCAATATGCAATTTGTCCCATTACATAAGAGAAGTCGAAACGCGTAAACAAATAAATATCTTAGGCGTTGCTGCTCACTAGAATTTCCACAATAGTGATCTGGACCCCCACTAATATCGCAACCATCAGTTGAATATCATGCTTCGGAAAGTCCTGAAAGCATGAAGTTGCTTGAATCGTCAACAACAGTGGATATGGTCGACGCTAAAAGAGAAGCGAGAGAGTTCTGAGGAATTGAGATGAGATTGAGGAAATTAGGGGATTTGTGGTTCAGAATTGTTTCATGGGAGGAGCTTAGATCTGAAAATGAAAATTAGTTTAACGTAAAAATTCCACACATGGAGAAAGCATAGAGAGGCAGAGAAGATCTAGAGGAGTGGGTAGAGATGATTCCTAGTAGAGTTAAGAAGCATGGAGAAAAGAAGGTGGAAATATGTCGTCATTAATAGACTTTTTAACGAAACAAAGCACACTGATGTGTGATAGTCATTGTTTACCAATCGGAACCATTGACTTGATTGTAGAGTTGGGAGAAGGAAAAAGGAGATCTATATTGAAACAGACCTTTGTACTTGTTGATGAAGTTTTTGCTTACAATGCACTCTTAGGTAGACCTACATAGGCCGATTTCAGAATCACACTGGTGAGATCATGTTTGACTATGAAATTTCCCATGGAGAAGGGTGTGGTGTAGTAAAGGGAGATCATAATACTGCTAGAGAGTGTTACCTTACAGAGCTGCGAGAAGCTAAGAAGAAAGACAAGGGGAAGAATGTGAAGGGCTCCCTCCACATCGTGAACCTTCATTATAGCAACTAAAGCAGGGCCCCTACACTGGAGAGAATAGTGGGGCTCAGAAAGAGATGGATCTACGGAAGTCCAGTGTAGGGGAGAATCGAGCGGCGCTAGCAGAGATCACAATTCCTATTGCAGTTCATCCGAAAGATCCCGACCGAGTATTGAATGTAGGATCTCAGGTAGGCCAAAAGTTGCAGAGAGAGTTGTTTATGTTTCTTAAAGCTAATTTGGATATATTCGCGTGGAGTCATGTAGATATGTGTGGAATTTCTCCAAAAGTAGTTGTTCATGCATTAGTTATTGACCCTCGCGTCTCATTCATGAAGCAAAAGAGAAGGATGCTAGGTCCTGAAAGATCAACGACCCTCAAGGAAGAAGTAGACCGGCTGATGGAGAATCACTTCATTAGAGAGTCAACGTATCCAGATTGGGTGTCCAACCCCGTTCTATTGAAGAAATCCAACGACAAGTGGCGCATGTGCATCGATTATTCCGATCTCAATAAAGCATGCCCAAAAGATAGCTTCCCATTTCCTAGAATTGATCAGCTTGTGGATTCGATAGCGGGTCATGAGTTGCTATCATTTATGGATGCTTATTCAGGCTATAATCAGATAATAATGCATGAGAAGGATGAGGATAATACAAGCTTTGTCGCAGATGTGGGTTTATACTTCTACAAAGTCATGTCGTTTGGGTTGAAGAATGTAGTAGCTACTTACCAGCGCCTTGTCAATGCGATATTCTAGTCACAGATTGGAAAGACTATGGAAGTCTATGTTGATGATATGCTAGTCAAGTCAAAGAGAGCGGTAGATCACATGGAAAATTTTGCTGAAATGGTCGATATCCTAAGAAAGATACGACATGAAGTTGAATCCACTCAAGTGCTCATTTGGAGTCGCATCAGGGAAATTTTTGGGGTTCATGGTCAATGCAAGGGGCATTAAGGCCAATCCTACTCAAATATTAGCACTGAGAAAAGTGAGAGCTCCTAGAACAAAGAAAGAGCTTCAAAGTTTGAATGGGAATATCGTTTCCTTGAGTAGATTCATCTCCAGAGCAACCGACAGGTGTATTCCGTTCTTCGATGCATTGAGAAAGGGAAAGAAGGATTTCCAATAAACTCTAGCTCGTCAAGCAGCCTTCGAAGAACTAATCAAGCTATTGGAATCACATCCAATGCTTTTAAATCCAGGTGATGGTGAGGATTTATTCTTATATTTGGTGGTTTCATCCCATGCTTTAAGAGCAGCTTTGGTTCGAGAGGATTCGAAGGTTCAAAGGCTTGTATACTACATCAACAAAAGGCTTACTAGGGCAGAGTTGAACTATCTGAAGTTAGATAAGCTTGCATATTGTCCACTCGTCGCCTCGAAGAAGCTCAGGCCATATTTCCAAGATGACTCAATCAAAGTGCTCGCGGATCAAACGCTAAAGCAAGCCATGTTTTGACTAGAGACTTCGGGAAGGTTATTAAAGTGGAACATAAAGGTTAGTCGGTATGATATCACGTACCATCCACGAAGAGCAGTCAATAGTAAAGCTTTAGCAGACTTCATTGCCGAGTTCACGGATAGGGGCAACGAAAAGGAAGAGCCTGTACATGCAGTGGTTCGATGGAAGTTGTTTGTTGATGGAGCTATGAATGAATACTGTTCAGGGGCAGGAGTAGTGATAGAGACTCCAGAAGGTCGTTCAATATGCTATGGACTATGATTAGAGTTTCCATCGATGAACAACAAAGCAGAGTATGAGGCATTGATCGCCGGATTGAAGATAAAAAAGGATTTGAATTTGGAAACTCTTCATATTTTCAATGATTCACAGTTGGTGGTGTGCCAATTCAGAAGAGAGTTTTAAGCCAAAGGAGGAAACTTGCCAGCTTATCTGTCCAAAGCTTCGGAACTTCTCAACAATCACGACTACTACACCATCTCTGATATCCCTAGAGAAGAGAATATGAAGGCAGACTCATTAGCTAAGTATGCTAGCACCAAAGATGCTCAGCTGTTGGGATTAGTGCCTGCTTAAGTTCTCTCCAATCCAAGTACCGAAGACGCAGATGTTGATCGGGTTGTGGAAACAACTGAAGAGCCAGAATCATGGATAACTCCAATCAAAGATTATCCTATCAATGGAATGCTCCCTACAGATCCGAGGAAGCAGAAGAAGCTATTACAAAAGGCCCTTTTGTTTCTCATTCAGGATGGTTGGTTGTACAGGAGAGGCTTCTCTATGCACTTGCTTAGATGTGTATTTAGAGAGGAATCCAGAACCATGCTGGAAGAATTACATGAAGGAGAATGCAGAGGACATATGGGTGGTCAAACATTAGCTAAGAAGATTCTTCGACATGGTTATTTCTGGCTCAATTTAAACCGAGACTCTGCAGCATAAACCAGAAAATGTGATAGATAGATTCACATATATTTCAAGATAACCATCCACAGAGTTAACTCAAATGGTCAGCCCATGACATTCGCTATTTGGAGGATTGATTTAATTGGAGCACTGCCAACTACAAAGTCCAACATAAGATACGCCATTGTCGTCGTTGATTACTTCACCAAGTGGGCTGAAGCAGAGACGCTAGCCACCATTACCTCAAAGAAATCTATAAATTTTGTGCTAAAGAATATTATTTGCAGGTTTGGTGTACCGTAGAAAGTAATAATGGACAATGGGACTCGATTCGAGAGTGAGGAATTCAAAACCTTTTGTGCCAAGTATAAGATTCTGAAAAGTTTCGCAGTTGTGGCCCATCCACAGGCAAACGGGCAGGTGGAAGCAGTTAACAAAATCATAAAGTCAACCATCAAATCTCGAGTAAGCTAAAGATGGTTGGGTAGATGAGCTTCCTCTTCACTATGGGCGTATAGGATGACTCACAAATATGCGACTGGGTACACACCTTTTTCCTTGGCATTTAGCTTTGAAGCTATGATTACTGTAGAGCTAGAAGTTCCCACTCACCGCAGAATCCACTACAATCAATCGTAGAATGATCAGCTACAACTCTAAGAACTCGATCAGCTTGAGGAAAGAAGAGATGAAGCTGAGCTCCGAATAGCAGCAAATCAGAGAAGGATAGCTAGGCATTTCAACCCCTAAGTCCGCTAGAGAACATTCAAAGTTGGTGGCCTTGTGCTGAAGCGTGTGATGACCAGAAGAAGAGAATTTAGGACAAATTAGGAAGGACCATACATAATCAGTCAAAAGCTCAAGGATGGCACATTCAAGCTATCAACAGTGGATGGAATCCCAATACAGAGGGCTTGGAACAACATCCACCTACGTCGATATTTCAGTTGATGCAATGTTTGTTTTCTATAAATATTTTGCAAGTATTATAATTGAACATCATCTTTATGAACGAAAGCATGCCTTCTTATCTCGATTATATATGTGTAAAATTTTGTTAAATGATTCAAAAATTTCTTTAAAATTGATTTAACATTGTAGGCCATCAAATGAGCACTCGCTTACTCAAAATATGACAGGATCTGGCGACCCTTACAATACATCCCGACGGAAACAACTCAAGTGCCGAGTGATACAAACATAAATCCACACAAATGCGAGGATGTTATGCAGCGCCTTGTAGATCGAAGGAGGGAGTCGCTAGGAGTCAAGTGGTGAAAAGCGCAACAAGCGAGCATGAAGCAGATAATTCCAAGTTCCACTAAAGGGGCACTTACCCAAGTGAGAGGCATAGGGCCTTGGTTCTCTAATCTTGATAACTTACCAAGTTAAGCATCTGATAAAAGGACTGACGTCCGCCCCATGGAACGACACAACAAAGAAAACTCCCTAGAAAGGAACGATGTCAAAAATGTTTTAAGCTCCACAAAAGGGGCTCCTCCCCAATGTGAGGTGCAGGACCCTAGTTCTCTAACTTCGATCGCTTGCCAAGTTAAGCATATAGTAAAAGGACTGGCATCGACCCCGTGGAATGATGCAATAACAAAAGCCTCTCATAGTGAAGCTTAAAGAAGAAGTCATGACTAATAGCGCCTAATCTAGTCTCCGATGCCTGATTTACTCGGCTGGAAGGGAAAAAAGTTGGGTTGATAAGAACTGTCCGGGGGGATCCAATCAAGTCTCCGAAGGGCCTGGATTACCAGGTGAGAGTAGATGAACATTGGATTAAGAAGAAATCCCAGTCGAAAGGGGGTATCTAACTTAGTCTCGGAAGGGCATGGATTACCAGGCTAGAGTATACGAACGTTGGATTAAAAAAATCCCAACCGAAAGGGGGTCTCCAACCTAGTCTTTGAAGTACCTGGATTACCAAGCTAGAGTAGATGAATGTCAGATTAAACAGAAATCTCAACCGTAAGGAGGTATCCAACTTAGTCTTCGATGCCTAATTTACTCGGTAGGAGCATACGAACATTAGATTAATCAGAAATCCCAACCGAAAGGGGGTGTCCAATCTAGTTTCTCCAAGGACTAATTTACAAGGTTGGCTGAAATAAACATTGGATTAAGCTCAAGACCTATCCGGGGGCGCATAAACTGAAGACTTCTCCAAGAAGAAGCACAATATGTAGCAACAAAGCCGGGTTTCCTAGATGCAGTGGCTAGCTCTCAATATACTGGCAAAAGCAAAAAGACTTTGCTAACAAAATTGAAGCTTCGAGTGCCTCGGTCAAAATCAAAGAAACTCGAAAAAGTTGATCACATCCAACATATGCAATTCATGATGACATATGGTACGGGGGCAACACAACCACATTGGAATGGAACAATGCACAAAAGACATACCACAAGCTCATCACGATAGTGCAGCAAATAAAAGACTTGTATTCAATGCAGAAGTGATTGCATGGAAGTACGATAAAGCTAAATAAAGAGCTAAAGTACAACAAAACAAAAGCAATATTATTACATCAAAGCGAGTTTTAAAAGTAAGTCTTTACAAATTCAAAAGCAAGGGTCAGCACTTGCATAACATACGGTCAAAAGAAACAATAAGCAAGAAAGCTAAACAAGCAGAGTGAGCAGTCTAGCACATCAATCCTTCTTCCTTCTGCCTTTGGAAGAGCTTCTTGACCTAAGTATGAGCTTGCCAACTCTGGTTGGATGAGGTGTACTAGTGGGCTGACTCTCATCTTTAGCTTCTCCATCATCTTCATCATCCTCAGGAATGGCAAGGGAAGGCGAAGCGAGAACTTTCTTATGGGCACTACGCTTTTTCCTATGCCTTTTAGTTGGAGAATTGACTTCTTTGCCTAAGCGAGCCTTAACGTCCTTCGGGCTTTCTTCGACATCATCATCCCCCTCCAAATAAGCCAATCGGGTCATCTAAATCACAAAGTGCATCAATAATTTTCTCCGATTGAGACCCAGGCTGAGAAGTAGAAACGGGGATAGACTGGAGAGCTAAGGAAGGATCACTTGGTGGAGGAGTAATAATTAAAGCATTTGTCATCACTTGAATTAAAGGAGTAAAGATGGGTTCAGTTCCAGTTCCTTTAGTCATGGCGGGTGAAGGCTCCGGAGTATCCAGGCCTAATTTAAATAAATGATAATCAAGGAACCCATTGAACCCATATGGAGAGAATAAGAGGTCCCAGTTTTGTAAGACTGGATCAACGCCAGTATTACCTGAGGCAGGAGGGCTTCTGGGATTTAATTCATAGGCATTTGGGTTGTCATCGTTGCCATCACCACCTTTTAAATACTCCTCGGCAGCCTCTTTCTTTTCTTCAAGAATAGTAGCAAGTTCTGGGGAAGTCAAAATAGGAAGCTTGGGATCAGAAGTGACAGCTTCAGTGGAGGTAGCCTGGGCAGTGGTAGTGGCTGTGACAGTGATGTGTTCCTAAGAAGGTTCAGCTCCAACCACTATGCCACGCTCCTTCCTGAGTTCTTCTTCTCCCTTTACAAGGGCAGTATGACCTTCGTCATCCAGGAATTTCTCTAAAAGCTCCTCCTCTGTGTAACTGCTGCCATCAAGTTATGCAAGAACTTATTCATAAACCTTGGCCAAAGTGATTGGTCATTCATCTTGCAAAAAATATAAACTCCCTCACCCCATGATGCTGAAAGTATAGAACCTAAATAAAGTGTCGTTGAAACTGGCCTTGGTATTCGCATGTGCTTGCACAACAGCTGGCTTATCTGAAGGAGCCTGATTCCTCCCTTACTCCAATTCCTCCACTCTGTCCCTTAACGAATAAATTTTCAAGTCCTAGGAACTAACTATTTTCTCCAAGATGGAAGTGCTCTGCTGCTCCACAGCCAATTTATCTTCAGCACTCTTTTGAGCAGAATGAGCATCTTTGACTTGAGCGCTCAGCAGGATTTACTTTAATTTGAGATTTGGTTCAAAAATAATTAATTATTGTAAATTATTTGTGTTAGACTGATAATATTAGAAACTTAGTCCAATAAGCCTTTTATTGTAAAATAAAAGGAGCAATGTGAAGAAAATAAAAAATTTGGAAGTGTAATAATGTTGGAGATAATGTTTTAAAAATGTTAAAACATTGTATTACTCTTTATTAGGTTTAGAAATAATTTTATTTGATTCAAAATTGTTGAAATAATGATTTTTCACTATGAATGGTAATATTGTTAAATATGCTTATAAGAAGAAGTACCAACAGAAAGCTCTTCCCTAATTCTTTGATTCTCAGCCTCCACCTCTTTATGCCTCTGAGAATGATGTTTGATATCAGCGTTGCGGGCCTTGAGATTTCTGTCCCATTTAAAATTGTTGTTTTCCGTAATGAGCATAACCTCATAATTAGGCTTATTAACTCTCTAGAGCTCATCAACCAGCTTCTGCTAGTAAGTCAGCTTCTCGATCACATCAATCACCGTCTCAAGACTCCTAAGCACCATGTCTTTATCCATTGGAGTTACGTCCAAGTCAAAGTGAACTCCTCTCAAAAACCAATAGGTAAAGCGTGAAGAAAGTGTGCTAGGTGGTTGTGGGAGAGTGTGGCGGGGCCTTTGAATTATTTTCTGGATGTCAATAGGAGGAGAGGCAGCAGGTGGAAGTACAATAGGTTGAAGGCTTGTGGAAGTTTGAGCGACGGAAGCAGGATCCTTGTTGGGTCTGGCACGCTTCTCATCTCTACCATGATCCTTTTCCTTGTCATCCCGCTCCTTCCTTTTCTTCATTTCATCCTCCTCCCATCGGTCCTTGTTATGGCGATTGTAACACCCCATAATTTTAACGACACTAAAGATAATAAATTAAAGAATAATCAATCAAATAAGTTGTTAACAATAAATTAAGGAAAACTTAATTTAATATTCAGAATTAAGTAAAACGGGCAGCGCTATTGCGTCCATCTCGGAATTCTGGTCAACATAGACACTAAGTTTGCATAAAATGGACTCCGTATGAAGAAGTTATTAAGGTTTGAAGTTTGTATGCATATAAGGAATATATATATATATAATTCAAAGAAATTCAAAAATCAGCAAAATTCGAATCAGGTGCGCATTTTAGGTGGAAGGGTCGACCATTTGGGGCCGATCCGAGATCCTGCTAGGTCAACCCCGAGGTTGGCCCAGGTTCTTTGGGTCGACCCCGGGGTCGACACCATAGTAGGGGGGTCGACCCCCCTGTGCAGATCTGGGAAAATACCTCTTTCTGAACGTGGATCGATTTTAGAGCTAGATTCGTGAACCCTAGGCTATATAAAGGACCATAAACCTAGGCTTTATTCATCTAAAAAAATGGTGGCGATGGCGGAGCTCTGCTGCAATGTAAATTGAATAGCCTATTCTTCTCCAAATCTAATTCAGCAAACATTATACAAATTCAATGATTGCTACATCAACAAATCCAACGTGTTCTTCTTAGTTATTTGGATCCATTTCCTTTGATCTATTCACTGAGAGTTCATATTATTTTTAGATCTAAATATTTAATTGGTAATCATAAAATGTATATAAAAATTGGATATTTGATCTATGCCTAAACAAGTTCTATTATGACATAATTATCAGATCTGCCCTTATATGTTCATATCGCCACCATGTTAAATCCTGTCATAATATATCTACTTATTTTTATGCCTATTTTTGTCAGTTTATTATTGATTCGTCATTACGCCAGTTTTGATTCAGTTCTTTCCCTCTTTTCCTCTTTTATTTTTATAGCTAGGCTTCCTTCGAGCCTAGGCCTAATGCTGAAATATGCGAACGCGCGAAATTTGGAATCGTTTGGGAAAAATATGATTTGGGCATAAATTGGAACATATGTAAAATATGATTTGGCATAAATTGGAACATATGTAAAATATGATTTGGGCGTAAATTGGAACATATGTAAAATATGATTTGGAATAAATTGGAACATATGTAAAATATGATTTGGGCATAAATTGGAATATATGTGAATATGAATTTGGGCTTAACTTGTACTGAAATATGTGATTATGAACTAGGGACATAAATTAGCAAATATGTAAATACGGATTTGGGCATAATATATATATATATATACATATATATATATATATCTTGATTTATGACTTGGGGAAAAGGGCATATTATGCATAATTAAATATGAATTAAAAAAGGGCATAAAAATCTATATTTGGAATAGGGAAATTTAATAATATGAATATGCCTAAAATAATGGAACTGTAGCAATGCTTAGACACGAGGTTAGAATGCACTTGTGGTATGAGTCTGCCCGGAGCCGCCCGGCATATCTAGCGACCACAAGTGGTTAATCTAATGTGAGGGTTCTAATGCATAACAGCACCATGACACGAGGTAAAGTCTAAACTTGTGGTTTAAGTCTGCCCGAAGCCGCCCGGCATATCCAGCATCCACAAGTTGTTGAATTAATGTGAGAGGTCTGGGGCAATTAGCAGGTACGAACAGAAAAGATAAGATGTTTAGGTTTGTCCTAGGGACAAGTGGAAATTATAATTTAGGTTATAACAAATGAAAAAGGGAATAGAATAACTTATGTAAGGGGATAAGTTGTACTTAATTGTAAATTAAGTTATTTACAAGAACAAGAATCTAAAATCTACGGATGAGGAAAACATAAGTTATATTTATGGAAAGGAAACTTATTAGTAAACCTTAGTTAAGAGAACTAAGTTAATAAGTAAACAATGATAAGATGGAATTATGATTAAATGAGAAAGAATGAGGAAAACTTGTAAAATGAAATAAGTTATATTTATTCATAAATGGTAAGTGACATGTTAACTAGGAAATATGTGAATTGGGATATACTTAATAAATATTAAGTAGAACATGTTATTGTAATGATCTAACAAAGCAAGAATACTAAAGTGATTGTGGATTACAGACCTTAGGCCATAATCTAGAGAATAACATGTTGTGGGCTTATTAATGAACTTAAATGTGTTAAGTTATATAGCCAAAATTAATAAGCAAGAGGAACCTGGTAACTTGATTAAGAATTCAATATGAATGAGAATAACCAAGTTAAATGAAAACCTGATGAGTTAAGGCAAGCGCATAAAAGAATGTTTAGACATAGGGTCTAACAACATATTATAGTGAGGCGCTTGGACCAGTCTGCATGTTGAGGGTGAATAACCCAACGGGGTAGATCATCGTGGTGTTATAAGGCACGAGCAGAGCGCACTTTTATTTGATTATTCTGTCGGCTCCGAGGACTGAAAGGGGAAGCACGCGGCTTCCTGAGATACGTAAGGTGCTCCTGGCAGTCCTCTGTGTGGTGGTAGATGTTTAGGCTGTGCTCGTAGAGGTTGGGTCTGCACGTAACTACTAGGTGGGTGGGCCTTGACTGCAATGCAGCTTACAGTTAGAATGCTATGACGCGGTGATACTAGGGTGATTCGGCGGTTGCCCCAATGGGGAGGCGAAGGGTCACGACCAACAAAGATAATAAATCATCGGATACCCGTCATCGGCATCCAATGGGATGCGAAAAACTAGAGCTAAACTAATAGACCATTCACCTTTCACTATTGGGGTACAGTGGTTGAGCTAAACCATTAGACCATTCACCTTTCACTATCGGGGTACAGTGGTTGAGGGAAGATGCCAAATGGATGCTTAGATTGTCTGTTATTAGGGGTAGTCGTTAGCTCTTGCAGCCTTTATGTAACGACAAGGAATTTCGCTCGATCCGAATCAGTCGTTAAACCGATCTAGGCCGTTCGAAACCCCTGATCGTTTTGAGAATAGGACAAAATAAAATGCAGACGGAAGAACATTTCAGTGTTATTACAACAATTCCATCAGATACAAGAATATACAGAGTATAAATGAATACTATACATTCGATAAATATCAGAGATTACAATAAATTACATAGCAACGGAAAATAATACAAACCACAACTGAAAGTAATACACGGATACAGAGCTTTCCGAGCACCGTTCCAGCTGTAAGCCAGGATCCTGTGAATATAAATCTGCAAAACCAAAACTACTAGCTGCCCGTGTCGAAAATAGGGGCACCCAGAGTTTAGGTTAAAACAATAAACTCCAGGTCAGTCATGTGACTGGTGTGAGAACTAAAACAGTTATTTAAAACTTTACTTTAAAAGAGAGTAATTCAAGGGACCACGCCGTATAACACGGAACGGGTTTCCTCCCAAGAATACTAGTGCATAGAATAATCAGCACAATGCTTTTTCGAAAAATGAAGCTATTATAAGACCCAGGTCCCATCACACAATGCAACGCAAGCCGGAGGATAGGGTTTTCCCTTATAATAGCCAAACATGTTTGGTACGTTTGAAACAAATCATTTGATACTATAATAAGTGTATAGTGTCAAAACAATTTCAATCATAAATATAAATCATAGATGGCATGGTTACCATATATCATGTCGCCATACTAGTTCTACAATTAAAACCGCAATATCACGTATTGGAAATTGGATTTCCTTCATGAGTCGAGGCAAGGGGCAAGCTCCTCTCCGCTTTGAGACACTTTAGCAAATGCCTCGGGACAACACACTCTGGGTAACTCCTGGATGCTTCAGGGTCGGTCCTCTCTTACGTTTGAGGATTAATTATTCCTGAACACACGTTTCCCGGTCCTAACAGACCTAAAATCGAGGCGCCTCATCCAACAACCACATAGGTGAAAAATATATAAATGTCAGGGCTGGTAAGTCACTGACACCACCAAAGCTAGAAAGAAACGTCGTGCTCTCCCTGCAGTCCTTATCCCGTTTTTGACTCATACCGAGGTGTGAGGGTCGCGAATTCACGTTATACACAAAGCTACGCCACAAAGGTCGTGCTTTGATCATCAACCACAAGACTTTGCTATTCAATAGAAGCCTTGATCCATGCAACTCAGCGTGCCACACAGGCAATTCATGCCATGCGATTGATATCTATCTATATATAACCTCTAAGCTCGTACGTCTCAGAGAAGGGCGTTAAGCAAGAGAATAAATTCTCCGCAGCCAAACAGATATATATTTAAAAGAAATCAATCAACACAGAATAAAATCCAATGTCAGACACACAATCCATTTACAAGTTCGTTCTGGGTCTGAACGAAACCGGAGGCACTTTCCTCGCATATCCATCGATCTCCAAGTACGTCTGGACGACCACCAACTATTTCCATCCTCTTGGGTGTACAGCCCAATCAGGATCATTAGTAATCACCCAAACGATGTGAAGACTTCCGGTCTTCAACCACTGTCATCATCTTCGACTTATCGTCGAATCGGTTATTCAGAATGGGTATAAACCCGGACTTTCCGAACAATCCGCGTATATAGTAAACAAATGTTACACAAACACAACATACGCCTCATTCCAATTCATTAGTCACTAACCGTAAATCAGTAAGAGAGCAATTCCCCAAATATTAACCCCGAAGGCCGAAACCAACATCAGATCAATACCCAGGAAACCATTCTTCTTAGCTGACCTACAGCTAGTTTCTAAATTTCGTATTCTTAGGGAAAGGTTCCCGTTAATTTTATCCAAGATAAATTATTTGAATTTATTCTTTAATCTTCCTTTGGATGTCATTTCAAACCAAATTATGGTTTTTTTCCAAACTAGTCGAGATTAGCGAACCGTACCGAAGTAATTATTTATTTTATTTCCCAATCCCAACCTATTCATCCCATGAAGCAAAACTGGTAATACTCCATATCTAACACCATGGTGTTATCGGTAAAATTAATTACCATTTCACGTTCAAATCTAATTAAAGATTTGACTATCGTTTTGGAGCAAAACTGGTGATACTCCATTCTCGCTCACTTTCTAAATTTGATAATTTAGATTATCAATTCACATTTCAATCTATTTGCAGATTCATTAAAACTCCTTTTACTGGGTTAAAGAACTAGTGTCATTTAAAACACAGTTCACGACAAACCCAAATCGCATTCTATTTATTATCGGGTTAAAGAACAAGTGTCATTTAAAACACCCTTCACGATAAACCCACAAATCAATTCTATTTACAACCCATTTAAAATCCAATTTATTTATTTAAAAATAAATGGGTTTTAATTTTAGTTCAAACCTAGTTCATTTCGATAGAAATCTATTTTTATCTTTTCAAATATGGAGTTTTTCATCCCAATTTTTCCCAAATCATTTCTTATGATTTTACACAATTTATTACTATTTTTAATAATTTTATCAAGGCCCGTACAGTCGATTTCCATCTACGGCCATCGAACTGCACTTACAGCGACCTTTTCCAAATTTGATTTGGATCTCCGAATCCAACCGTTAGATTTAAAATTTATAATATTCGTTAGAAAGCTCTTTTCGATATGAACCCAACGGTTCCAGTTTTAGGAGAAGCCGACGGTCGGATCACCTGTAATGTCCGTTCGAAATAAATGGTCGAAATTCACGAACTGCCGCGGCGCAACGCATTATATTCAAGCCATTATATTATATATATAATATATATAATATATATTTCGTCGATTTCTATTTAAAACGAATTTTATAAATAGTTTTAAATTCATTCAAAAACATTTCAACTTCCATTTCCCATTTCAAATCAAAATTGAATTTTTCCTTGTAAATTCGTTTTAAATTCATTTCAATTTAATTCAAATTCAATTCGTTTTCTATTCAATTCAAATTCAATTCATTTTCTATTCAATTCAAATTCAATTCGTTTTCTATTCAAATCAAATTCAATTCGTTTTCTATTCAAATCAAATTCAATTCGTTTTCTATTCAAATCAAATTCAATTCGTTTTCTATTCAAATCAAATTCAATTTCTTTTCTTCATATATATTCGATTTTTATCTCTTTTCAATATTCATTATAAAAAAACGAATATAATCGATATAAATATCGTTCGCGTTAAAATAGCGCATCTCTAATCAATACGGCTTTATATATTTCAATAATCCCGTTATTCTATTCAACAAATGAATCTATATTTTTGTCAACACACGACTAATCTCAACGAACGAGTACTGTCCACATGTGACTATTTTTGTTATTTAATATATTTTATAAAAATTATGGTATCTATCGTTTGATTTCATATCAGACTCCAACCGTAAAGTAGTAAGAGAACGATTCCCTGAATATTAACCCCGAAGGCCGAAACCAACATCAGATCAATATCCAGGAGACCACTCATCTTATCTATTTTCCAATTAGTTTCTAATTTTATATATGATAAAGATGTAAATTTTATTATTAAAATATTTCGTTCAACACATGACTAATCTCAACGGATGAGTACTGTCAACACATGAACCTTTATTTTATAATGATAAAGATGTAAATTTTATTATTAAAATATTTCGTTCAACACATGACTAATCTCAACGGATGAGTACTGTCAACACCTGAACCTTTATTTTATAATGTTCTTTATTTTCTAAATTGGAATGAGACCCAATCAATTACCATACAAAGTTAATTATATGGATTCCATACAACACATGTATATAATAGCAACGATAAACAATCAACCATCATCCAAAGTGCACTACACTGTATAAGCATCAAATATAGATATCTAACGCTTATAACAGCCTGTCAATCAATCGATCGACATACAACTAATTATTGGGATTGGTGTATGCCGTATTTTATCCCAATACCCGTGTGGGGTTTCAAACAATCAAACACAGATTTTATTTGTGCAGTTGAGCGATGTGTAAAATTTATCGTCCCAATCAATATCAGTCAAATAAGTGTATATAAACAAATCGGCCGATTTGTTTATAATTATTTATTTATTCACATTCACGTTAAAAATTATATTTTTAACGATAAAATATTTTTAACTATATAAATATTTTATTTCCTTTCAACACAAGAATATTTTATTATTCAACCATCCCACAACACAATCAATTTTCACTACCCATCAATCAAACAAACAAGTCGTCCATGGTCTGTGGACGACGGGTGTCGGGTGCTACTAAACACCGTCTGCATCCTAGTATATATATTTATAACTAGAAAAGAAAATTTTGAGTGAGAAGTTCTCACCAAAGCTATCCCAACTCCACGCCATTTCATATGTAGGAAATCTTCACCTTTTCGTCTTTTGTCACTTTCGTTGCCCGTATTCACTACATATATAAAAATCACATTTTTATATTCTCTCTACTCCACGATAACATAAAAATCATATTTTTATATTTCTACTCCTTATATGAAGATTGAATTTTCATTATCATAGCTATAAAAATCACATTTTTACTTCACTATATATATAATAAAAATCAGATTTTTAATATCTATGTTATATACTTCATTATAAAAATCGAATTTTCTTCGTTGTGATATCATAAAAATCCCATTTTTATTCACAAAACAATGATATTTTTGTTCACAAAAATATTGCTATTTCTATTTTCACAACGGTATTTATATAATAAAGATTAAATCTTTAATACTTCTATAATGTAAAAATCATATTTTTAATCTTCTACTCAAATAAAAAATATATTTTTAACCTTTCTATATTATAGAAATCATATTTTTATATAATTAAAAATATCTCCTTTCATACTTTAAAAATATCGCCTTTTATCGTGCTTTACATATCATAAAAATCTCGCCTTGCTAACATTAAAAATCTCGTCTTGCTAACAGTGAAAATCACATCCTTTCATAATGAAAAATCATATTTTTTCTAAGAATTAAAATCGAATCTCTTCTTAATATAATTCTTATTAAAATATGAAATTAAAATCAGCATATAAAAACTCACTTGTTACTGCTGATTTGTTGGTGGTGAAGGCTGGCTCGGAGACTGGAGGCCTTGCGCGTCGACACTCAGGCAGAGCTCTGCTGGTTTGCACGGGATGCTAGGATGTCGGATTTTTCTTTTAAGGAGAAGGGGGAGGAGGTGGAGCGGCTGACGGGGTTCAGGCGGTGGGAGGGAAGGAGAAGAGGAAGAGGTGGTGCGATGGGAGGCGCGCGTTCTGTTGCGAGGCGGAGGGGGAGAAGGAGAAGGAGGGAATCGAGAAGAAGGGAGCAGGGGGGTCGCTGGCGAACGAAGGGGATGGGGCGGGGCTCCTTGCCGGAGCGGCGATGGGCGGCGCGCCTTAGGGGTGCGCGACGGCAGTTCTTCCGCCCCCTCCCTCTCCTATTTTTTTTCTTGAATCGGGTTTGAATAGGAAAGGGGGAGGACCCCGTTGACTAAGTGAGGGAAAAGGGGTTTTTTTAATTTAATTTCAAAAGGGTACTTTTAATTTCGACCTCGAAACGGGACCCACCGCCTGCCGTCCCTTGTGTTTTACCCCCATTTCGAACATAGTGAGATATGTATCATAGGCTGATTCGATCGTTTCGATGAGTTTTCGTCAAAATCAACATATAACTCTATATATTGAATTTGAACGTGCGTTTCAATTTACCGGGGTCACATACAAACTCGAAAAATTACCGAAAAATATTTTCTAGCTTCGTATTGACGATACGGTTCTAACAAAACTAGTTTCATCGAATTTTGAGACCGTTTGAAAAATGGCCAATTTCCAGTCGATTAAAATCAACTGAAATTGGTCAAACGCGTTTTCCATGGCCACGCTCACATATTGATTCGAAAAATTATGAAATTTGAAACCTAGCAATAACTTTACATCTCGGATCCAACAAAAGTGGTTTCGTCGAAATCCGAGATCATTTGCAAAATTCCCATTTTTAAGGGCCTGAATTCCATAGCGACTATTCAGAATTTTCAACTGGACGTATCTTTTGATTCCCGCTATGAAATTTCGATTTTTCGGATTCGTTGGAAAGATATCATCAAATAGATCCTATTATTTTTGGTTTCACTAAAATCCGGTTTATTTTGCACCCGGTACATTCGATTGAAGTTTGAAATCGAATTATCGAATTACCGCGCCATTTTCAATTCCTTTTATAATTATATATATAATTATTTATATTCTAACGACGACGTATATAATATATACATTCGAATTCTATTCAAAATAAATTTCTCGTCGATATTATTTAAAGTAATTCATTTTAAATATTCAAAATTCGCTAAAATTTCCAAAATAAAAATTTTAAACTAGCTCGCATTTCCGGGTTATTACAATTTACTAGCTAAGGGAGGGGCTGAGGTGGGGTCATAGCCACCATGGAAAACAGAACCTAGGAATATCTGTATTTTGAGGCTCTTAAATGTGGGCCTGTACAGGTATGGAAAAGCTCCCGACCGAGTTCCGTGTTTCTTGTACAGCCTTGCCATGGAACTCGGTGCACATTAGAGGATGTGTGATCGAGGCATCGAGCTACAATTACAGTACATACGCTGGACAGTCTAAATACATGTATGACTGCTCTGGGGGTGTATCGTAGACTTGAGGGGATTACTCCGGAATGAAATCCGATTTGATCGATGGTGGCAGTCCGTACGCTTACGTAGAATAGTAATGACAGATATATGCTGAACGTAACATTGTTATATAGAGATCCGTACATCACTCCGGCGTAGGATGAGGGACTGCATACTTTTCTGTGGTATTACGAGGGAGACTGTGCAAGTGGGGTACCATGGGGTGTACCTCAGTGTTGAGGGGTAGCTACATATATACCGTATTAGGTTAATCCACGGGGAAGTAAATGGGTATGATGTGTGTACAAGCGTTGACTGCTGTTAACCCAAGCAACCTAACAATCAAGAAGATGTAATGGAATGGTATTTACAGGGATCATTTTGTTTTTGAGATACTAGTATTGGTGCGGTGCAGAGAAACGTATTTATGAAGCGTAATATATTCTGTTCAAACTTATTTTGCTCACTTCACACTTGTTATTGTTATTGTTATCTTGTTCTTCCAGTTTTTATATACCTGCCATGATACTTTTATTTATTTATATTTAAAAGTAACTAGACTCGCCAGACTTTATGTCAGACCCTTTTTGTTTCCTCTTCTCTCTCTTCCATTTTCCTCCCCCCAGGTTCTCAGGATGGGAGTGATTAGAGTTGATTTGGATTCTTTCATCTTAGCTTGGATTTTGGATATTGATGTACCGCTTTGACTTCTTGTCAACTCTCTTATGGCTTCGCAAGGGAAATATGCTTTTATGTTTTTGTACTCTGATATTTTTGGCAACATAGATTATTAATGTAATTGGTTATTTCAAACTTATGATGTAAACTCAGTATTTGGGTCCATGATGTTTTGATCTAAATAAAGTTTTTAATTTCGCTGCTATTTTACATGTCTGTCTTGTGATATTATGTTCTTATTTACCTATAATGCTTCACGAAACTTAATGCATTCTATATAGAGTGATATTAACGGACGTGGGTTGTCACATTTGGTATCAGAGCATAATTATAAGATCGGATAAAATATTTTGAAAATGGTTTTCAAAAATGTCTCAAAAACAAAGTATTTTAAATTAAAAAAGTCTGTTTTTGAAAAGCATATTTCCCAAAACCATAAATATCTTCTCGATTCTCCGCTTGATTCTTTTTTCTTTTTGTTCAGGGAACCATTTCTTCCTGAAAGGGTATCCCCATTTCGGCATGGTTTCGTGGGCATGTTAAAACTACGGTACATGTCGAAGGGCAAAGAAGTGCCCAACCTCCATATGTAGCCGCAATAGTTTCACCTGCGGCTTATTTTCTTTTAAGCCTCGTAAGGATTTCTTTGCGATGGAGGCAACTTTCAAGAGACTTGTTAGCATGTTGCATAAGGATGGTAAAAAGGAGAATAAGGGAGTTGGGGCTAAGGAGCACAACCCAAAGATTAAAGAAAATGGTGGCTTAAGAAGGGAATATAAATGAAAGAAGAGAAGAGGAAATACCATAATTTCGAAATGGGGGGTCATCTGAAAAAGGATTGCAGAAAGAGGAAAGGCGTTTGTTACCACTTTGGTAAGGCATGACACCTTATTAAGGAATGCCCAAAGAGACAAGGACAAGGCCAGAGGGCAAGAACTTCTAGAGGGCAAGCTAATGTTCTCATTGCTGGTGGATAGGACAGAGGTAGAAAAGTTTCCGTCAAAGGTTTGATTTCTATTTCTGATCATCCTGTTGGGATTCTTTTTCTAGCGCTTCGCATTCTTTTATATCTATTCCTTTAGTTGAGTCTCTGCACCTAGATACTACTATGGTTTTGGATCCCGTTATTGTCTTAACCTCAATTGGATGTATGGCTCATTTATCGATGATTTGTCGGGGTTTGAGAATCTCTGTGTTAGTCGTTGATTGATTGTGATGTATATGTTCTTACAGTTTGATTCTAGGGTGGATTGGTTAACCATATATGGATCCATTCAAGATTATGAGAGGACGGTCGTTAGACTTTTGACTTTCCATAGAAAGACTCCCGAGATTTCTTATGTCCCTAAAAGGGTCTATCATGCTTAGTCTCCTGGAACCTCTTGATATATCTATCGATGATTTGCTATCTGTACCAATAGTTGTGAGTATCCTCATGTTTTTGATGAGGTTCGAGGTTTACTCCCGAGGCATGAGATTGGTTTCCGCATATACTTGGTGGACAATGCAAAGCCAGTTGCATTGCCTGTGTGACATATGACTCCTAAAGGAAAAGAGGGATCTTTGTAAGCAAGCAGGGGAGCTACTTGAGAAGAGGTTTGATAGGTGAATTATATTGAGGTGGGAAACCTACTGAAGATAGTCCTTGAGGAAGCCCATCATTCTAAGATGACTATACATCCAAGAGGCGATAAAATTTATAGAGTTCGAGGTATCGGAGCCAAACTTGCGAGAGGAAGTGAAAGTAGAGAAGGAAGCAACGATTGGACGAGTTCCGACTTACATACTTGGATCGGAGGTTAAGAAATTGTGCAACCAAGAAGTGTAGCTAGTAAAAGTGCAATGAGGAGAGGACTGGGCGGATGCTACTTAGGAGGCTGGAGACAAGATTCGCGCTTCATATCCTTTCCTTTTCGAGAATATGTTCTTAACTTCTTTTTCCAAGCTTCGAATTAATACTTGTTTCTATCGTTTGAATATATCCTATTGATCGGGTCTTTCGGTAGAAAATTAATGAATGTAAACATGTGTTTGAGACATGTTATGTTTGATGGATGCAAATGTTTGCTAGTGATTGCTCGTGGATGCATATACATACACAATAGGCACTAAATTGGCTCAATCACTTACATATTGCATATGGATGTGTGTACATTTTAGATTTTTATGGATGAAAATGGGTGTATCGTTACATTGATGTTGCATTTGGATGGATGATTGTGCATGCATATAGAACTCACATGTATTAGGATAATTTGCATACATTTTGGTTACATGACACAAACATACATTGCATTAAGGAGGTCAACTGAATCAGTAGACCGCCTGATCTTTCGCATTAGTTTACGGACATATACACACACTATTGCATATGTTCATAAAAGCATTAGGAATTCCTTAAGGACAATGGATGCCTGTGATCGCTAGATGAATGTATGATTGTTGGATGTTAGGATATACGTTCTTCTTAACTTAGAGATCTCGGGGATGAAATCCTTTGAGTAGGGGAGAATGTAACACCTCGCAATTTTAACGACACTAAAGATGATAAATTAAAGAATAATTAATTTGAAATAAGTTGTTAACAATAAATTAAGGAAACTGAATTTAATATTCATAGTTAAGTAAAACGGGCGACGCCATTGCGTCCGTCTCGGAATTCTGGTCAAGATAGACACTAAGTTTGCGTAAATCAGACTTTGAATGAAGAAGTTATTAAGGTTTGAAGTTTATATGCATATAAGGAATATATATATATATATATATATATATATATATATACACAGTTCAAAGAAACTCAAAAATCAGCAAAATTAGAATCAGGCGTGCATTTTGGGTGGAACGGCCGACCGTTTGGGGTCGACCCGAGAACCTGTTGGGTCGACCCCGGGGTCGACCCCGCCGACTCCGGGGTCGACATCATAGTTGGGGGGTCGACCCCCCTGTGCAGATCTGGGAAAATACCTCTTTCTGAACGTGGATCGATTTTGGAGCTAGATTCGTGAGCTAGGCTATATAAAGGACCCTAATCCTAGGTTTTATTCATAAAAAAAATGGTGGTGATGGCGGAGCTTTGTTGCAACATAAATTGAATAGCCTATTCTTCTCCAAATCTAATTCAGCAAACATTATACAAATTCAACGATCGCTACAAAACAAATCCAATGTGTTCTTCTCAGTATTTGGATCCATTTCCTTAGATCTATTCACTATGAGATTATGTTATTTTTAGGTCTAAATATTTGATTGGTAATCATAAAAGGTATATAAAAATTGGATATTGGATCTATGCCTAAACAAGTTCTATTATGACATAATTATCAGATCTGCCTTTATATGTTCATACCACCACCATGTTAAATCTTTTCATAATATATCTATTTAGTTTTATGCCTATTTCTATAAGTTTATTATTGATTCGTCATTATGCCAGTTTTGATTCTCTTTTTTTCCCCTTTTCCCTTTTTATTTTTATAGCCAGGCTACCTTCGAGCCTAGGCCTAATGCTGAAATATGCGTATGCGCGAAATTGGGAATAGTTTTGGAAAAAATATGATTTGGGCGAAAATTGGAACATATGTAAAATATGATTTGGTATAAATTGGAACATATGTAAAATATGATTTGGGCGTAAATTGGAACATATATAAAATATGATTTGGCATAAATTAGAACATGCGTAAAATATGATTTGGGCGTAAATGGGAATATGTGTGAATATGAATTTGGGCATAACTTGTACTGAAATATGTGATTATGAACTAGGGATATAAATTAGCAAATATGTGAATACGGATTTGGGCATAATATATATATATATATATATATATATATATATATATATATATATATATATATATCCTGATTTATGACTTGGGAAAAAGGGCATATTGTGCATAATTAAAAAGGGGCATAAAAATATATATTTGGAATAGGGAAATTCATTAATATGAAAATGCCTACAATAATGGAACCGTAGTAACACTTAAACATGAGGTTAGATTGCACTTGTGGTATAAGTCTGCCCGGAGCCGCCTGGCATATCCTACGACTACAAGTGGTTAATCTAATGTGAGAGGTCTAATGCATAACAACACCATGACACGAGGTTAAGTCTAAACTTGTGGTTTAAGTATGCCTAGAGCCGCCCGGCATATCCAGCATCCACAAGTGGTTGACTTAATGTGAGAGGTCTGGGGCATTAGCGGGTATGAACAGAAAAGATAAGATGTTTAGTGTAAAGACCCGCAAATCCCTACCCTTAGAATCGACCATGAACCACACAGGTCTGATCCAAAAGTTGGAAATCCTCGAATACTTTAACTTTGGACAAACAACACATTAGAACAAATAACAACAGACTTTTATAAACATCATGATAATGTTACATCAGAGTACAGATTATACCAGAGTACATTGAATTATACTACATCGGAAGATTAATTTAAATTTAATGCTATGCAGCGGAAATGAATAAAATAGTACAGCGGAGGACTAACCATGCTCTGGACACAGCTTTAAGCTTCGATCCAGAATCCTGCTCACGAAATGAATATTTGCAAAGCAAATCACTCGACTGCCCGTGTGGAAAAGAGGGCACCCGAGTTTGCAAGTGAAACAAACTACGCGTCAGTCATGGGACTGGCATGAGAAATCATACTTAAACTACCTAATAATAATAAGGCTAATCACAGGACCATGCCGCTAACGCGGAACGGGTTTACTCCATTGGATTGCCAATGCAAGAAATAAAGTAAATCGTAAAACAACGCAATGCTTTTAAGAAAAATGAAACCATTTTAAGACTCAAGTCCCATCACACAATGCAACGCAAACCGGAGGATAGAGTTTTACCTTATAATGGTCAAAAATGCTTGATACGATAAAACGGAGTTGATATTATTATAGTGTATATATGTTTTCAAAAACATTTCAATCATAATATCAATCATAGACAGCATAGCTACCATATACTATGTCACTGTACTAGTTATACAATCAAAACCGCATGGGTCATATTGGAAGTTGGATTTCCATCATGAACCAAGGCAAAAGATAGTCCTTACCGAATTCGAGGCACTCTAGCCCGTGCCTCAGGAACAGAACGCATCGTCCCTTGGATCTTCAGGGCCGGTCCACCAAAGTGCAATGGTTGGATTAGTAATGCCTGAACAATACGTTTCCCCGCCCTATGGGGCATAAATAGAGCCACTAGGGACTCAAATAACCGAGGTGCCTCATTCCATCATCCACATAATTAAAAATGTCAAGCCTTATAAAAACCATGACACCACTCCTAGCTAGAAAGAAATGTATGTCCTCCCTGCAGTCCTTACTCCCGTTTCTGGTTCATACCGAGGTGTGAGGCTCGTGAAGTATCGCTATACATAAAGTTATGCTATTTAAAGTTGTGCTTTGATCATCAACCACAAGGCTCTGCTTTTCAACAAAAGCCTTGATCATTTGCATCTTGGCATGCCACATTGACAATCCATATCATACCATTGATTTCTGCCAATACATAACCTCTAAGCTCGTACGTCTTAGAGAAGGGTGCTAAACACCAAACAGATATATATTTAGCAGAGATCAACGAATACAGTATAAAGGAATACAACGTCAGACATACAGTCCATTTACAAGTCCGTTCTAGGTCTAAACGAAATCGGAGGCACCTTATACCTCGCATATCCGCACGATCAACAATACATACGGACAACTACCACTGGAATCCTCCGGTTTGCGTTGCATTGTGTGATGGGACTTGAGTCTTATAATGGTTTCATTTTTCTTAAAAGCATTGCGTTGTTTTACGATTTACTTTATTTCTTGCATTGGCAATCCAATGGAGTAAACCCGTTCCACGTTAGCGGCGTGGTCCTGTGATTAGCCTTATTATTATTAGGTAGTTTAAGTATGATTTCTCATGCCAGTCCCATGACTGACGCGTAGTTTGTTTCACTTGCAAACTCGGGTGCCCTCTTTTCCACACGGGTAGTCGAGTGATTTGCTTTGCAGATATTTATTTCATGAGCAGGATTCTAGATCGAAGCTTAAAGCTATGTCAAGAGCATGGATAGTCCTCTGCTGTACTATTTTATTCATTTCCGCTGCACAGTATTAAATTATTGTAAATTAATCTTCCGTTGTTGTATAATTCGATGTACTCTGATATATTCTGTACTCTGATGCAACATTATCATGATGTTTATAAAAGTCTGTTTTTATTTGTTCTAATGTGTTGTATGCCCAAAGTTAAAGTATTCGAGGATTTCCAACTTTTGGATCAGACCTGTGTGGTTCATAGTCGATTCTAAGGGTAGGGATTTGCGGGTCTTTACAGTTGGTATTAGAGCTCAGGTTAACTCAAATCTTTGGGGTACAACTCGTTAGAACTGAACAAAAGACTCATCAGAGGTAGGATTAGTAATATCCTATAAAAGAATACTCATTAGAGATGGGAGCAACAATATCCTATTGTAATAACCCAGAAAATCCGAGCCAATTTAAATTTTTTATTTTGGCAATTTTAATGAATTTTGAATATTTAAAATGAATTATTTTAAATAATAACGATGAGAAATTTATTTTGAATTGAATTAGAATGTATATATTTATTAGAATCAACATTAGAACATAAATAATTATTTTTAATTATAAAAGGAATTGAAAATGGCGCGGTAGTTTGAAAATTCAATTTCAATTTTCAAATGAATGTACAGGATTCAAAATAAACCGGATTTTAGCGAAATAAAAAATATTAGAATCTTTTTGAAAATATCTTTCCAACGAATCCAAAAAATTGAAATTTCATGGCGGGAATAAAAATTTATGTCCAGTTGAAAATTCAGAATAGTCATTATGGAATTTTGGCCCTTAAAATTGGAAATTTTGCAAAAGACCTCCGTTTTCGACAAAACCACTTTTATCGGATCCGTAATGTCAAGTTATTGCTATATTCCAAAATTCATAATTTTCTGAATCAATATGTGAGCGTGGCGAAGTAAAATGTGTTTTGTCAGTTTCAGTCATTTTGGATCGACCAGAAAATGGCCATTTTTCAAACGGTCTCCAAATTTGACGAAATTAATTTTGTTAGAACTGTATCATGAATACGAAGTTAGAAAATATTTTTCAGGTATTTTAGAGTTTGTATGTGGCCCCGGTAAATTGAAATGTACATTTAAAATTAAGTATGTAGATTTATATTTTAATTTTGATGAAAACTGATCGAAACGGCCGACCTGGCTTATGATACATGTTCCATTGTGTTCGGAATGGGGGTAATTAGCTAGGGGCGACAGTCAGTGAGTTCGATTTGGAGTTCGAAATAAAAAGTTGCTTTTTAGAAATTTAAAATAATATTATTATAAAATTATATATTCTCCTATATCTCCCCCCTCGAAGTCAACTCATGCGGAAAGAAGAAGAAAAGGGGGAGACGATCGATCCACCAGCGCCCCCATTCATCGCACGCCTGCGCCGGTCGAGGGCCGGCACCGCATGCCATCCCTAGTCCGCCGCCCTCCCCTCTGGTCCCCCTCCTCTTCCCCATCGCCTGCTCCTCTGTCACTCCCTCCTCCGCCTACCAAAACCGTCCCTGAACCCTAGAAAACTCCACATCCATAAGCCGCCACCTCCTGAGTGACCCACCGCCACCGAGTCCCAGTAAGTCGCCACACCTCCCGACGAACTGCTCCCCCTTCCTTCCAAATGTGAGTTCTTTCTTTCTTTATATATATATATATATATATATTATTTTATTTTGTTCAGAAAAAATCCGATCTTTGTTTATTGATTTACAAATAGAAATGTGATTTTGTTTATAAATGAACAATATAAAGATGTAGATTTTTACTATCTAAAAAGAAGTGATTTTTAATTTATAAAAGAAGTGATTTCTAATTGATAAAAGAAGTGATTTTTAATTGGTAAAAGAAGTGATTTTTATATGTAAAAAGATGTGATTTTTATTATAGGAAAGATATGCTTTTGATTAGGTTAAAGATTAGATTTTATCAATATAAAGTTTAAGATTTTTATATACATGAAAGGTTTAATTTTTATAACCACGAAAGGTATAGTTTTTATAAACATGAAAAGTTCGATTTTTATATATATGAAAGCGAGGTAAAAATATGATTTTTATATAGTAGACATTATAAAAATATGATTTCTATAGAGAATATAAAAATATAATTTTTATTCATGTAGCGAAATAAAAATTCGATCTTTATATAAGAAGTGGAAATATAAAAATATAATTTTTATATAGAAAGAAGCGATAAAGATATGATTTTTATATATGAACAGCTTGAAAAGGATGCGTTGGAATTTTGAACAAATCCAAACCGTTCATAAATAAGGAATGGCAGAGTGGAACCCAAAGGTGAGAACTTCTCACTTTTATTCTATTTTATAGTTAAAATATATACTAGGATACAGACGGTGCTTAGCAGCACCCGACACCCGTCGTCCGCAGACCATGGATGACTTGTTTGTTTGATTGATGTGTCGTGAAAATTGATTTTTGTGATATAGATCGAAGTGTTGAAAATATTCATATGTGAATAAATAGTTTGAACAATAAAAATCATATTTTTATTGTGTATATGAAGTAAATAAAATATTCAAGTTGAATAAAATATATAAATAATAAAAATATCATTTTTATTGTATATATGGACTGAATAAAATATTAATGAGTTGAGATTAATATTTATAAACAAATCGGACGATTTTTTATGTACACCAACTTATTTGATATTGAATGAGATAATAAATTTTACACATCGCCCAACTACACAAATAAAATTCGTTATTTGTTGGTTGAAACCCCACACGGGTATTGGGATGATATATGACATACACTAATCCCAATAATTAGTTGTATGTCGATCGATTGATTGACAGACTGTTATAAGCGTTAAATATTTATATTTGATGCTTATGCAGTGTAAAACGCACTTTGGATGTTGGTTGATTTTTTATCTTCATTGTTGTATACATGTATTGGATGGAATCCATATAACTGAAATTATATGGTAATCGATTGAGTCTGATTCCAGTTCAGAATTAACGAATATTTTAAAATAATATTCAGTGAATATTGAAATGTGAAGCCGTGTTAAGTAGTTAAACGCCATTTTAACATGAACAGGAATTTGGTCGATTTTATTCGTTTTATAATGAATATCGAAAAGTGATTTCAAAATCTGACGTTTTGAAAATATTGAAATGATATAGAATATTCAATTTTGATTTTAACTGGAAATTGAATTGAAATCGATTTAAAACGAATTCAAAACGAATTGGAAATTGAATTGAAATCGATTTAAAATGAAATCAAAATGAATTGAAATTGAAATTAAATTGAAATCAATTTGAAATGAATTTAAGAAGAATTTATAACGGAAAATTCAATTTTGATTTGGAATTGAACATGAAGTTGAAATCGTTTTGAAAATGAATTTAAAACGATTTATAAAATACGTTTTGAAAGGAAATCAACGAAATATATATATTATATATTACATATGTAATATAATGGCCTGAATAGAACGCGCCTCGCTGCGGCAGTTCGCGAATTTTGACCATTGACATCGAATGGACATTAAGGGAGATCCGGCCGTCGGATTCTCCTAAAACCGGAACCGTTGGTTTCGTATCGAAAAGAGCTTTCCAAAGAATATTAGAGATTTGAAATCTAACGGTAGGATTTGGAATTATGTCCAAATCAAATTTGGAAAAGGTCGTCGTAAGTGCAGTTCGATGGTCGTTTGTAGAAATCGACTATACGGGCCTTGATAAAATTATTAAAAATATCAATAAAATGTGTAAAATCATAATAAATTATTTGGAAAGAATTGGGATGAAAAATTCCATATTTGAAAAGATAAAATCGATTTTTATCGAAATGAACTAGTTTTGAAATAGAATAATAAATCAATATTTTTAAAATAAATAAATTGGGCTTGAAATGGTTTTAGAAATAACCAGAATTTCCAATATATGAATTGGAATGGATTTGAATCGAAATTATTCTCGGAATATTTTGACATTGGATTTCGTGATTACACAGATATTGTGGAGGAATTTGGAAGATGTATATATATCGCTATTCCATTACGACATTTATTGATTTTAGAATTTGATATTGAATATAAGACGATATATTTTCTATTCAGAGCCTTGTATTTAATATCAAATTGGATTTTGGGTTTGTCGTGAATGAATAATACTGTTCTTGAACCGAATGTAGTTAAGAAAATTAGAAATTGACTTGAGGTTAGTGAAGTTGAATGGTTTCCTGGGTATTGATCTGATGTTGGTGTCGGCCTTCGGGGTTAATACTTAGGTAATTGTTCTCTTACTAATATACGGTTAGAGACTGATTGGATTTTGGGTTTGTTGTGAACTGTGTTTTTAACGACATTCGTTCTTTAACCCGATTTACAGTGAAATGAGATTTGGAATTTATAAATCTTTTTATTAAGATTTAACGGGAATTTTCCAAAGTAAAGTTTTTCAATTTAATATAGTTAATTGGAGTTGAATTGAAATTGGTCTTTGGGTTTATCGTGGACGGTGTTTTAAATAACACTTGTTCTTTAACCCAATTAACAATGGAGTTAAGAAAATCAGAAACTAACTGGAGATTAGTTAAGTTGAATGGTTTCCTGGGTATTGATCTGATGTTGGTTTCGGCCTTCGGGGTTACTACTTAGGGAATTGTTCACTTGCTAATTTACGGTTAGAGGCTGATGGAATGGAATGTGATTTTGGGTTTATCGTGAACTGTGTTTTAAATGACAGTGGTTCTTTAACCCAGTTAAAGGCAGGATATGGTTTGAATTGAAATCCAAAGGAAGATTAAAGAATAAATTTTAAAGAATTTATCTTTGATAAAATTAATGGGAACTAATCACTAAAGATGTGAATATTTGAATAAAAGAATATTCAGAATTGGAATGAGGCATATGTTGTGTTTTTATTGCACTTGTTTATTATATACGCGAGTTATTCGGAAAGGGTGGTTTTATACCCATTCTGAATAATATATTCGACGATAAGTCGACGATGAAGACGGTGGTTGAAGACCGGAGGTCTTCACATCGTTTGGATTATTACTGAGGTCTTGATTGGGCTGTACACCCAAGCTGAGGTAATAAGTGGTGATTGTCTAGACGTACTTTGAGATCGACGGATTTGCGAGGACCTCTCCCCTGTATTGGACATATGGGGGAGGAATAAGTTGCCTCCGGTTTCGTTCAGACCCAGAACGGACTTATAAATGGATTGTGTGTCTGACATTGAATTTTATTCCATTTTGATTAATTTCTATTAAATATATATCTGTTTGGCGGCGGAGAATTTATTCTCTTGCTTAACGCCCTTCTCTGAGACGTACTATCTCAGAGGTTATATATCGATGGATGTCAATCGCATAGCATGAATTGCCTGTGTGGCATGCTGAGATGCAGTGATCAAGGCTTTTGTTGAAAAGCAGAGTCTTGTGGTTGATGATCAAAACACGACCTTTGTGGCGTAGCTTTGTGTATAGCGTTGATTCACGAGCCTCACACCTCGGTATGAGTTAAAAATGGGATAAGGACCGCTGGGAGAACACGATGTTTCTTTCTAGCTATGGGTGGTGTTAGCGTTTTACTAGCCCTGACATCGTTGATTATTATACCTTTGTGGATGTTGGAATGCGAGGAGCCTCGGATATATCGGTCTCTTCGGAGCCGATGGATAGGTCTGATAGGACCGGGAAACATGTGTTCAGGAATTGCCAATCCTCAAACGTAACGGAGGACCGACCCAGCCGATTCCAAGGGTTACCCAGAGTGTGTTGTCATAGGGCATTTGCTAGAGTGTCTCGAAGCCGGTGAGGAGCTTGCCCCTTGCCTCGACTCATGACGGAAATCCAATTTCCAATACGTGATATTTCGGTTTTATTTGTAGAGCCTAGCATGGCGACATAGTGGGATGGAGCACTTTGCCGTCTATGATTGATACATTTATATTTGAAGTTGTTTTCATACACTTTGTACTATAATAGTATCAAAATGATTTGTTTTAAATGTACCAAGCATGTTTGGCTATTATAAGGTAAAACTATATCCTACGGCTTGTGTTGCATTGTGTGATGGGACCTGAGTCTTATAATAGCTTCATTTTTACAAAAAGCATTGCGTTGTTTATTCTATGCACTGGTATTCTTGGGAGGAAACCCGTTCCATGTTATACAGCGTGGTCCCTTGAATTACTCTCCTTTAAAGTAAAATTTTAAATAACTGTTTTAGTTCTCACACCAGTCACATGACTGACCTGGAGTGTATTGTTTTAACCTAAACTCTGGGTGCCCCTATTTTCCACAAGGACAGCTAGTAGTTTTGGTTTTGCGGATTTATATTCATAGGATCCTGGTTTACAGCTGGAACGATATTCGAAAAGCACTGTATCCGTTTATCTCTTTCGGTTGTGTTTTGTATTATTTTCCGCTGCTATGTAATGTATTGTAATCTCTGATATTTATCGAATGTATAATATTTATTCATACTCTGTATATTCTTATATTCTGGTGGAATTGTTGTAATAAGCAATGAAAGGTTCTTCTGTTTGTGTTCTGATTCGTCTTGTTCTCAACTCAATCCATGTTTTCCTTCGCGGGGAAGTTTGGGTTGTGTTAGTTTGGTATCAGAGCTTTGGTTTACAGAGCTCGAGAACAAGACATATTGGAACCGAACGAAAGAATTCATCAGAGATTGGATTAGTAATATCCTATGAGAATGACTCGTTAGAGATGGGATCAGTAGTATCCTAGAACGAGTGTGAAGAGTATATTTTTAAAATGAAAACAAATATTGTTTTGAAAATTTAAACCTTATTCAACGTATTTGAATATTTATTTGTATTGAATTTGGACAATCCAATATACAAAGATTTTGCATATATGCCTTGCAAACGTATATTCGAAGTTTTAATATACTGGATAAATATAGAACCACACTCCGGTCGCCCGGAGATGATTCTGGTAATGTGGCTGCATTATCCATATTTTTGTTCGGGTGGTGAAAAGTGGGATTTCTATATATTTCCAATTGACTGGTGTGAGAACCAAAACTAGATAAGGTATATTGTTGTGATTTGGCATCAAAAATTTGATTTTTTGACTAAATATCAAAATTATGTGTTTGAAATGATAATCAACTAATTGATTGATGATTGTGTTGTGTGATTATTTATTTAAACCATTATGTGAAAGAACGTTACATATAACCAAATTGTATCGAATACTGAACTGAATTGAAAATTGTGGAAATTGCATGCATATACATGTACATACATTGAACAGGTCATTGTAAGGAGCATAGAGCGGAGGAATAAAATTGTTTGTCCGACAAATAAGTACATGTTTATTGTATTTCTTGGGGTTTTTGATTATTTTTTGAGCCGATTAGCTTGCCGCTTGGCTATTTCTTTTTCTTTTTGGATTGGAGAGACCTGTATGGCAATTTCGGGATTTTCCCGGTGCTCTCGTACAGGGGAGGTTATGGAGAAATTTTTCAAAAGTTTAGGGTATTAGCCAAATTTTTGAAGAATTTGAAAAGTTCATAGAAACTAAAAAGTTAAAGAACTCAAGCCATAATTAAAATAATGAAAGTTGAGTTGATTAGTTAAACAACTTTCAGTTCCATTCCTTTTCGAGCACGAAAAGATTTTAAGTGGGGGAGATTGTAATAACCCAGAAAATCCGAGCCAATTTAAAATTTTTATTTCGGCAATTTTAATGAATTTTGAATATTTAAAATGAATTATTTTAAATAATAACGACAAGAAATTTATTTTGAATAGAATTAGAATGTATATATTTATTTGAATCGACGTTAGAATATAAATAATTATTTTTAATTATAAAAGTAATTGAAAATGGCACGGTAGTTTGAAAATTCGATTTCAAATTTCAAATGAATATACGGGATTCAAAATAAACCGGATTTTAGCGAAACCAAAAATATTAGAATGTATTTGGAAATATCTTTTCAATGAATCCGAAAAATTGAAATTTCATGGCGGGAATAAAAAGTTATGTCCAATTGAAAATTCAGAATAGGAAATTTTGCAAACGACCTTCGTTTTCAACGATACCACTTTTGTTAGATCCGTGATGTCAAGTTAATGCTAGATTCCAAAATTCATAATTTTCTGAATCAATATGCGAGCATGGCGAAGTAAAACGTGTTTTGTCAGTTTCAGTCAATTTGGATCAACCAGAAAATGGCCATTTTTCAAACGGTCTCCAAATTTGACGAAATTAGTTTTGTTAGAACCATATCGTCAATAAGAAGCTAGAAAATATTTTTCGGGTATTTTTAGAGTTTGTATGTGGCCCTGGTAAATTGAAATATACATTTAAAATTGAATACATAGATTTATATTTTAATTTTGATGAAAACTGATCGAAAAGGTCGAACTGGCTTACGATACATGTTCCATTGTGTTCGGAATGGGTGTAATTAGCTAGAGGCGACAGTCGGTGAGTTCGGTTTGGAGTTCGAAACAAAAAGTTGCTTTTTAGAAATTCAAAATAATATTATTATAAAATTATATATTCTCCAATCTCTCCCCCCACGAAATCAACACACGCTGAAAGAAGAAAAGAAAAAAGGGGGAAAACGATCGATCCACCAGCGCCCCGTTCAACGCGCGCCTGCGCCGCTAGAGGGCCGCCACCGCACGCCATCCCCAGTCCATCTCCCTCCCCTCTGGTCTCCCTCCTCTTCCCCATCGCCTCCTCCTCCGTTCCTCCCTCCTCCGCCTACCAAAACCGTCCCCGAACCCTAGAAAACTCCACAGCCATAAGCCGCCACGCCCCGAGGGACCCACCGCCGCGGCGTCTTAGTAAGCCGCCACACCCCCCGACGAACTGCTTCCCCTTCCTCCCAAATGTGAGTTCTTTCTTTTTATATATATATTTTATTTTATTTTGTTCAGAAAAAATCCGATCTTTGTTTATGGAATTACAAATAGAAATGTGATTTTGTTTATAAACTAACAATATAAAGATTTAGATTTTTACTATCTAAAAAGAAGTGATTTTTAATTGATAAAAGAAGTGATTTTTATTGGTAAAAGAAGTGATTTTTAATTGATAAAAGAAGTGATTTTTAATTGATAAAAGAAGTGACTTTTAATTGATAAAAGAAGTAATTTTTATATGTAAAAAGATGTGATTTTTATTACAGGATAGATATGATTTTGATTAGGTTAAAGATTAGTTTTTTTTATCAATATAATGTTTAAGATTTTTATATACATGAAAGGTTTAATTTTTATGACCATGAAAGGTACAGTTTTTATAAACATGAAAAGTTCGATATTTATATATATGAAAGCGAGGTAAAAATATGATTTTTATATAGTAGACATTATAAAAATATGATATCTATATGATAGAGAATATAAAAATATATTTTTTATTCAAGTAGCGAAATAAAAATTCGATCTGTATATAAGAAGTAGAAATATAAAAATATAATTTTTATATAGAAAGAAGTGATAAAGATATGATTTTTATATATGAACAGCGTGAAAAGAATGTGTTGGAATTTCAAACAAATCTGAACCGTTCAGAAATAAGGAGTGGCGGAGTGGAACCCAAAGGTGAGAACTTCTCACTTTTATTTTAATTTCTAGTTAAAATATATACTAGGATGCAGATGGTGCTCAGCAGCACCCGACACCAGTCGTCCACAGACCATGGATGACTTGTTTGTTTGATTGATGTGTTGTGAAAATTGATTTTTGTGATGTAGAATGAAGTGTTAAAAATATTCATATGTGAATAAATAATTTGAACAATAAAAATCACATTTTTATTGTGTATATGAAGTAAATAAAATATTCAAGTTGAATAAAATATTTAAATAACAAAAATATCATTTTTGTTGCATATATGGACTTAATAAAATATTAATGAGTTGAGATAAATATTTATAAACAAATCGGACGATATGTTTATGCAAACCAATTTATTTGATATTGATTGGGATGATAAATTTTATGCATCGCCAACTGCACAAATAAAATTCATTATCTGTTGATTGAAACCCCACACGGGTATTGGGATGATATATGTAACGACCCGTATTCTACGCATCAGGGGATCGTAGAATATTTATTTCTTTCCCATGTGAAGTCGTATGGTCATGTAACTTTGGGAAACATCTATTAGAGTCATTTCCCATGTTCATGATTTTTGTCGATTTTTAAATGACCATTTGCCCTTAGTTGGTACTTTTTTGGCTATAACTTTTGATTGGAAAGGAATTTTGACCTGAAACCACTTCTATTGGATTCGTTTGATGGTTTACCTTTCCGTAGAGTGGTCATAATAGCCAAACGGACTTACCGTTTGGGAGATATGGCTGAAATAAGGTTTGGAGGGTGAAAAACTGCTTAACCGGGCCAAATCGGGTGATTAGTGGATAGGCCCATAACCCATTTCGAGATTAGGGTTATGGGAAGGCTGAAATGAGATAGAGGATCATTCCATTTCAGTTTTCTAGCCTCCAGCTATCACCAAGGAAACCCAAAAATGGCCTCCAACCTCTAAATCACCTCCAAATCACATTTTGGTCAAGGATTTGGCTTAGCAACCTCTAATCAAGGAAGATCTACACCAAAGCAACGTGGGAGCTGCTGTTTAGCATTGGGATTCACATCAAATCAGAGATTTATTTCAGATCTTAGTCTATTTTGTGGCTAAGGTGAGTGATTTGCATAGTTTTGCACTAATTATGGCTAATTAGGAGTGATTAGTATTAATTAGCGAATTTAAGCATGATAAAATTCGGGAAAAATGTTCATAAATTCCTAAATGATGTTTTAGACCTCTGATATGAATTTGGGTTAATTTGGTTAAGTTTTGCTAATCCTATTCTTAGTTTCACCTAAACATGCTTAAGGGGAAATATGGGGTTTTGGGTATGTTTGATCCATTTTAGCCTATCATATTGATGTTTGTGATTGATTATGCATGTTGCTATGACTGTATGAGATGCTTTGTGATTGATTTCAATAGTTAGAATGGTCGAAAACGTCGTAGAATGGCGTATACACTTGCTGGAACAGTTTCAGAAAACAGTGCAGGTTTCGGATCGGATCGGATGTGGGGCTCGGATCAGATATGTTGAACTGGGCAAGGAATCCGATTGGATCGGAACCTGACACTTGAAAAAATTGGGAAACAGGAAGGCTACGCTAACTAAACTGGGATCGGATCGGATTAAGGAGGAGGGATCAGAGCGAATAGAGGAGGCGGATCGGAGTGAAAGCACGAACTGGAGGGGAGATAGCACCCGACCCGACCCGAAGTGAAGCACCCGACCCGAACCGATGGATGGACACCCGACCCGAACCGTACCAGAAGAAGACTCGACCCGAACCGATGGAGGACACCCGACCCGAACCGATGGCTTGAAGAGGAACCCGACCCGACCAAGTATTGACCAATAACCCGAAATGCAAAGGTAGTCCAATATGGGAAGTTAGAGCTCAGGATCCAGTTGGGAACCAACGAGTTCACTTCATGGTTGAACTTTGCTGCGGGATGTGTGCTAAGGAGTTGTCGACGTTCATAACTTCGATTCACCACTAAAAAATGAAGGATGGCTACTTATCAGTGCAGTAGGGTCATTATGACCTGAGGGGCAAGGTGATGGTAGCAAGACTACGTTATCAGTGCAGTAGGTCATTATGACCTAAGGGGCAAGGTGATGCGTAGTAAGACTATGAGCCAACGCAGATGGGGTGAATAACCCCATGGGGCAAGTGGACATAGTAAGGATTGGTAAGGCTATGAGCCAGCGCAGATGGGGTGAATAACTCCATGGGGCAAGTGGACATAGCGAGGAATTAGTGGCTACGTTATCAGTGCAGTGAAGCCATTTATGACTTCATGGGGCAGAGTGATCGTAGCAAGGGATGTTGGGTGATCGAAGTGGTAAATATCGTATGCTTTACGCACTGAGTGAGAGATGTGAGGATGGATGCTATGTTTGATTGTTAGCCATCATTATGATATGCACACCTCCCCCACCTCCGTATCTTTACACCATTTGATATGATACCTTAGAGTGTTGTATAGTATGTAGTGCTAACTCTTTGGTTGCAGGTCCAGGTTCAGGTATGTTTTAGTCTACCTGTTATTGTTCACTTTAGATGCTTATCGCTCATACCAGGCTTTATGTCTGACCCAGAGTTTTATGTCTCCTCTTATTACTCTGGGTGCTCACACGAGCAGACTAGAGACAGGTTAGCTGGTGATGCGCGAGTAGCTGATTCGGAGGCGGGCAGGAGGCTTCCACGTATGATATATATATGCACATTCTCCCTGTGTCGTTGGTGGTCGCTACTTGGGCATTAGTAGTGTACCTCATCTATCTTACTTTTGCTTTGAGACAGTTTGAAAGTTGTAATAAGCTGTATTTTGGATTTCCGCTGTCATTATGTTTAGTTCTAGTTTTCAGCTTATGCACTGTCCCACCTGTTTTATGTCAAGTATGTTATTATTATATTTTATTCTATGCGCTGTGAGACATTCTACAGGTTTTTGTTAGTTCATCTCCTTCTTCCTTTTCCTTCTGACGACCCGTTCCGTGCTAACTGGACATGTGTACAGCGCACTCTTGGAGTAAATGTCGGTTGGTGCGGGGCGGGCCGTCACACTAGGTATCAGAGCTCTAGGTTGCATAGTTAACCTAGGGAAAGACACCAGGGAGAGATAGTACGTATATGAGAGCGTGTATTTGTGATTACTTTGGTTTTCAAAAGCTATGTATATATATACTATTAGTAGTATAAGAATGAAGTCGCATTGCACCAGCACCACTATGGGGTCGTTAATCGTTTCCCTTTTTCAGATTGACGATGAGCCGAGACACGAGGGGTGCTGGTAGAGGGACCAACCATGGGGATGCCGGTGACTAAGGGCGATGTTTACTAACCTCATGAGAGACATGCTTAGAGAAGTGCAAGGGGCAGTCCCCAATCCCGGAGTTGGTGTTGGCCCAGTAGTGTAGGCGCCTAAGGTCGATTTCGCCAAGTTGTGCAAGGATTACACTAATCTTGGTGGGAAGTCGTTCCACGGGACGGAGTCGGCCACGGATGTTCTAGACTGGATGGATAGCTGTGATCGTATCTTTGATGACTTGGGTCTTAAGGATGTGATGAAGAGAAGACTAGCGTCTTGTCAGCTGCAAGGGCGAGCGATGAATTGGTGGAATGCCATTAGAATAGCTACTCCAGAGGATCATGTTACTTGGGATCAGTTCAAGGCTCGCTTTAGCAAGAAGTTCATTCCAGCTGCCCAGAAGTCAGTGTTGTTCAAGAGGTCCTTGGAACTCAAGCAGAACGGACGGGCAGTTTCTGATTATATTGCGGAGTTCGACACTTTGTCGAAGTATGGACTGTCTCTCATTGATACTCCTGAGAAGAAGAATGAGAAGTTCATTACTGGTTTGGATGGGTACTTGGGGGAACGGCTTATCAACCACATCGATGAGACTTTTGAATCGATCGTGGGGAAAGCTTTGTGATCAGAAAGTCTTTACCCCATGTCAAAGACTGAGGCTGCATCTGCAGAAGGGCCAAAGTCGCAAGCAGACGGTGGAGGCAAGAATAACTCTCAGAATAAGAGGAAGCAAGACCAATCTAAAGGTGGCCAGAAAAAGAGCAAGAAGGATGTTGAGTGCTTCAGCTGTGGCAAGAAGGGCCATTATGCTAAAGATTTTCGGGCCAAGACAGCGGACAAGAAGTGCTTCAACTGTGGTCAAGTGGGACATTTCAAGGACAAGTGTCCGCAACCTCTTAAGGAGAAACAGATTGTGAAAGCATATGCTATTGATGCTATTCCTTCTTCGTCGAATGCCCCAACTGCGGCGGAGAAAGGAAAGAATGTTGTTATTCAAGGTATGCTTTCTATTTATGATGTACCAGTTCGAGTTTTGTTTAATACTAGGGCTTCCCGTTCCTTCATATCTAGTGACCTGGTAGATAGGTTGGGACTGGAACCCGAGATAGTTGATAGACCATTGGTTGTGACGAACCCGATTGGTGGTTCGACTAGCCTTAGTATGATTTGCAGGAATTTGGTCTTATCGATTCATGGATGTATGTTTGTATGTGATTGCTTTGATTTGGGCTTTACTGGGTATGGCATTATATTAGGAGTCGATTGGCTCCAAAGATACGGGGTGGTGGTAGACTGTGAGGGCTTTTTGGTGACAGTGAGGGCGGATGATGGGCAGAGGGTAGTGTTTGGTAGTCTACCTAGTGATGGGGTTATGGCTAGTTTTGTAAATTCCCTCGACATCTCGCAGGATGAGTTGGCAGATGTGCCCGTGGTTGGACAGTATCCGGACGTCTTCGAGGAGGTGACCGGGTTTCCACCACACCGAGAGATTGAGTTCCGTATTGATTTAGTGAAAGATGCCAGACCTATAGTGATGCCACTTCGTCGTATGGTACCAAGGGAGAAGCGAGAGCTCGGGGTGCAAGTCAGCAATCTTTTGAAGAAGGGATTTATTAGAAGGAGTGTCTCCGAGTGGGGAGCACCAGTTGTGTTTGCCACTAAGGCAGATGGTTCCCTTCGGTTGTGTGTGGACTATCGCGAGTTGAATAAGGTGACGAGGAAGAATAAGTATCCTCTACCCCGGATAGATGATTTGTTTGATCAGCTGGAAGGAGCAAGAGTGTTCTCCCAGTTGGACCTCGCGACAGGATTTCATCAGCTTCGAGTAGCGGATGAGAGTGTTCCGAAAACGGCATTTAGAACGCCATCTGGATTTTATGAGTGGTTGGTCATGCCATTTGGGTTGACCAATGCACCAGCCTACTTTGTGGATCTCATGAATCGAGTATTCAGAGATCAGTTGAATAAGTTTGTTCTTGTGTTCGTGGATGATATCCTTGTTTATTCAAGGACAGAGGAAGAACACAAGGGACACTTGAGGATAGTGATGGAGGTGTTGAGGAAACACCAATTGAAAGCGAAATGCTCTAAGTGTCATTTTTGGAGAAGGGAAGTAAGATTCTTGGGTCATGTTGCTTCAGAGAATGGTATTGCCGTGGACCCTGCGAAGGTGGCTACGATACAGGATTGGCCTATGCCCAAGAATGCAACAGATGTAAGAAGTTTCTTGGGATTAGCTGGATATTATCGTAAGTTTATCCATGACTTCTCCAAGATAGCAGCACCGTTGACTCAGTTGACTAAGAAGAATCAGTCCTTCGTCTGGGATGGAGTGTGTGAGGATGCCTTCAAGAGTCTAAAGGAGAAGTTGACGCGTGCGCCAGTATTAGTCATTCCTAAAGGTAATGAAGAGATGACGGTATACACGGATGCTTGTGGTACCGGACTGGGTGCTGTATTGATGCAAGGAGGTAGGGTTGTAGCTTATGCTAGTCGACAGCTAAAGCCGCATGAGAAGAAGTATCCTACCCATGATTTGGAATTAGCAGCGATCGTGTTTACGCTGAAGATGTGGAGACATTATCTTTTGGGAGAAAGATTTGAGTTGTTTACCGATCATAAATCGTTAAAATATCTCTTCTCTCAGAAAGATCTGAATCTCCGTCAGCAAAGATGGTTAGAGTTCTTGGCTTCGTATGATTTTGATATCGCATATACACCTGGGAAAGGTAATGCGGTAGCCGATGCCTTGAGTAGGAGACATGCCAGCTTAGGGGCTATGTTTCTTGAATGGAAGCAACTGGAGTATATCGCGGGGTTTGATTTCAGACCAAAGTGCGAATTGGATCCAGTTATGCTAGCTAGTTTGATGATCAGACCCACTTTGATTGAGCGGATCGGCTCTAGTCAGAGGGACGATCCTAACCTATTGGAAATCATCTCCAAGTTAGAAATGGGTATCGATGAGGAGATGAATGTGTATGGGCTTGATCGAGATGGATGACTTAGAAAGAATGGAAGACTAGTTGTGCCCAACGTGAATAGTTTGAGAGATGAAGTACTTAGAGAATGTCATCACTCAAAACTGACTATACATCCCGGTGGTAATAAGATGTATCGAGACATGAGACAGACTTACTACTGGGAAGGGATGAAAAGTGACGTTGGGAAGTTTATATCCAAATGCATGAATTGCCAGCTAGTTAAAGCCGAGCAAAAGAAGCCTAGTGGGTTATTGCAACCATTAGAAATTCCCGAATGGAAATGGGAGCAAGTCTCGATGGATTTCATCGATGGTTTACCAAGGACTAGATCGGGACATGATAGCATTTGGGTAATTGTGGATCGATTGACTAAGAGTGCAAGATTTATACTAGTCAAATCGACCAGAACGGCAACCAAGTTGGCAGAATTGTATATGAAGTGGGTAGTGAAATTTCATGGTGTACCCAAAAGCATTGTGAGTGACCGAGACCCGTTGTTCACTAGTGGGTTTTGGAAGAGCTTACAAGAGGCTCTAGGGTCAGGATTACATCTCAGTACCGCATATCATCCTTAGACCGACGGTCAGACGGAGAGGGTGAATCGCATATTGGAAGATCTCTTGATAGCTTGTATATTGGATTTTGGTGGATCGTGGGATGATCATTTGCATCTAGTAGAGTTTGCATATATTAATAGCTACCAATCCAGTATCGGTATGGCTCCATATGAAGCTTTGTATGGAAGACCGTGCAACTCACCATCATGTTGGATAGAGACTGGCGAGAAGTTTGTGCTTGTACCAGATGTGGTGAGAGAAACTTCGGATAAGATTAAGATCATTCAGGAACGAATGAAGGCTGCCCAAGATAGGCAAAAGAGTTATGCTGATAAGAGGAGAAGAGACTTGAAATTCTCCGTTGGTGACTTGGTGTTTGGCAAGATCTCTCCGTTGAAGAGCGTGATACGATTTGGCAGGAGAGGCAAGTTGGCACCAAGATTTGTTGGCCCATTCCCTGTTCTTGAACTAGTCGGGAATTTGGCATATAGAATTGGCTTATCAGAGAAATTGGCGGGAGTTCACAATGTATTTCATGTTTCCCAACTAAAGAAGTTCGTTCACGACTCAAATGTAACTATTTCACCTGATCAGTTAGAGGACTTCGAAGTAGAACCCGAGGCGGTTGGGAACCGCAAGCCGATTCGTATTGTGGGGCACGATACGAAGCAACTTCGAAGAAAGTCGGTGAAGCTAGTCATGGTTCAGTGGGGCGAGGACGAGAATGATTGTACTTGGGAGACAGAGGAGAGCATTAGGAAGGCATATCCTGAACTCTTTGCCTGGCAAGATTTACTTTGCGATTTAGTTATTCTGCATGCTAGGATAGACTTATTTTACTTGTTTTGCATGTTTGATGGTTGTTTTATGGTTGATAGGCATGCGGGAACCTTTGATTTGGGAATTTCAGGGGCGAAATTTCTTAAGGGGGAGAGAGTGTAACGACCCGTACTCTACGCATCGGGGGATCGTAGAATATTTATTTCTTTCCCATGTGAAGTCGTATGGTCATGTAACTTTGGGAAACATCTATTAGAGTCATTTCCCATGTTCATGATTTTTGTCGATTTTTAAATGACCATTTTCCCCTTAGTTGGTACTGTTTTGGCCATAACTTTTGATTGGAAAGGAATTTTGACCTGAAACCACTTCCATTGGATTCGTTTGATGGTTTATCTTTCCGTAGAGTGGTCATAATAGCCAAACGGACTTACCGTTTGGGAGATATGGCTGAAATAAGGTTTGGAGGGTGAAAAACTGCTTAACCGGGCCAAATCGGGTGATTAGTGGATAGGCCCATAACCCATTTCGGGATTAGGGTTATGGGAAGGCTGAAATGAGATAGAGAATCATTCCATTTCAGTTTTCTAGCCTCCACTTATCACCAAGGAACCCCAAAAATGGCCTCCAACCTCTAAATCACCTCCAAATCACCTTTTGGTCAATGATTTGGCTTAGCAACCTCTAATCAAGGAAGATCTACACCAAAGCAACGTTGGAGCTGCTGTTTAGCATTGGGATTCACATCAAATCAGAGATTTATTTCAGATCTTAGTCTATTTTGTGGCTAAGGTGAGTGATTTGCATAGTTTTGCACTAATTATGGCTAATTAAGGGTGATTAGTGTTAATTAGCGAATTTAAGCATGATAAAATTCGGAAAAAATGTTCATAAATTCCTAAATGATGTTTTAGACCTCTGATATAAATTTGGGTTAATTTGGTTAAGTTTTGCTAATCCTATTCTTAGTTTCACCTAAACATGCTTAAGGGGAAAAATGTGGTTTTGGGTATGTTTGATCCATTTTAGCCTATCATATTGATGTTGTGATGTTTGTGATTGATTATGCATGTTGCTATGACTGTATGAGATGCTTTGTGATTGATTTCAATAGTTAGAGTGGTCGAAAACGTCGTCGAATGGCGTAAACACTTGCTGGAACAGTTTCAGAAAACAGTGCAGGTTTCGGATCGGATCGGATGTGGGGCTCTGATCGGATATGTTGAACTGGGCAAGGAATCCGATCGGATCGGAACCTGACACTTGAGAAAATTGGCAAACAGGAAGGCCACGCTAACTAAACTGGGATCGGATCAGATTAAGGAGGAAGGATCAGAGCGAATAGAGGAGGCGGATCAGAGTGGAATCACGAACTGGAGGGGAGATAGCACCCGACCCGACCCGAAGTGAAGCACCCGACCCGAACCGATGGAGGAACACCCGACCCGAACCGTACCAGAAGAAGACTCGACCCGAACCGAACCCGAACCGATGGCTTGAAGAGGAACCCGACCCGACCCAGTATTGACCAATAACCCGAGATGCAAAGGTAGTCCAATATGGGAAGTTAGAGCTCAGGATCCAGTTGGGAACCGACGAGTTCACTTCATGGTTGGACTTTGCTGTGGGACGTGTGCTAAGGAGTTGTCGACGTTCATAACTTCAATTCACCACTAAAAAATGAAGGATGGCTACTTATCAGTGCAATAGGGTTATTATGACCTGAGGGGCAAGGTGATGGTAGCAAGACTACGTTATCAGTGCAGTAGGGTCATTATGACCTGAGGGGCAAGGTGATGCGTAGTAAGACTATGAGCCAGCGCAGATGGGGTGAATAACCCCATGGGGCAAATGGACATAGTAAGGATTGGTAAGGCTGTGAGCCAGCGCAGATGGGGTGAATAACTCCATGAGGCAAGTGGACATAGCGAGGAATTAGTGGCTACGTTATCAGTGCAGTGAAGCCATTTATGACTTCATGGGGCAGAGTGATCGTAGCAAGGGATGTTGGGTGATCGAAGTGGTGAATACCGTATGCTTTACGCACTGAGTGAGAGATGTGAGGATGGATGCTATGTTTGATTGTTAGCCATCATTATGACATGCACACCTCCCCCACCTCCGTATCTTTACACCGTTTGATATGATACCTTTGAGTGTTGTACAGTATGTAGTGCTAACTCTTTGGTTGCAGGTCCAGGTTCAGGTATGTTTTAGTCTACCTGTTATTGTTCACTTTATATGCTTATCGCTCATACCAGGATTTATGTCTGACCCAGAGTTTTATGTCTCCTCTTATTACTCTGGGTGCTCACACGAGCAGACTAGAGACAGGTTAGCTGGTGATGCGCGAGTAGCTGATTCGGAGGCGGGCATGAGGCTTCCACGTATGATATATATATATGCACATTCTCCCTGTGTCGTTGGTGGTCGCTACTTGGGCATTAGTAGTGTAACTCATCTATCTTACTTTTGCTTTGAGACAGTTTGAAAGTTGTAATAAGCTGTATTTTGGATTTCCGCTGCCATGATGTTTAGTTCTAGTTTTCAGCTTATGCACTGTCTCACCTGTTTTATGTCAAGTATGTTATTATTATATTTTATTCTATGCGCTGTGAGACATTCTACAGGTTTTTGTTAGTTCGTCTCCTTCTTCCTTTTCCTTCTGACGACCCGTTCCGTGCTAACTGGACATGTGTACAGCGCACTCTTGGAGTAAATGTCGGTTGGTGCGGGGCGGGCCGTCACAATATATGACATACACTAACCCCAATAATTAGCTGTATGTCGATCGATTGATTAACAGACTGTTATAAGCATTAAATATTTATATTTGATGCTTATACAGTGTAGAACGCACTTTGGATGATGGTTGATTGTTTATCGTCATTGTTGTATACATGTATTGGATGAAATCCATATAACTGAAATTAAATGGTAATCGATTGAGTCTGATTCCAGTTCAGAATTAACGAATATTTTAAAATAATATTCAGAGAATATTGAAATGTGAAGCCGTGTAAAGTAGTTAAACGCCATTTGAATATGAATGGGAATTTGGTCGATTTTATTCGTTTTATAGTGAATATCTCAAAGTGATTTCAAAATCTGATGTTTTGAAAATATTGAAATGATATAGAATATCCAATTTTGATTTGAATTGGAAACTGAATTGAAATCGATTTAAAATGAATTCAAAACGAATTGGAAATTGAATTGAAATCGATTTAAAGTGACTTCAAAATGAATTAAAATTGAAACTGAAATCAAATTAAAATGAATTTAAAAAGAATTTATAACGGAAAATTCAATTTTGATTTGGAATTGAATATGAAGTTGAAATCATTTTGAAAACGAATTTAAAACGATTTATAAAATACGTTTTGAATGGAAATTGATGAAATATATATATTATATATATATTATATATGTAATATAATGGCCTGAATAGAACGCGCCGCGCTGCGGTAGTTCGCGAATTTCGACCATTGACTTCGAATGGACATTACCGGAGATCCAACTATCGGATTCTCCTAAAACCGGAACCTTGGGTTCGTATCGAAAAGAGCTTTCCAAAGAATATTAGAGATTTGAAATCTAACGGTTGGATTTGGAATTATGTCCAATTCAAATTTGGAAAAGGTGGTCGTAAGTTCAGTTCGATGGCCGTTTGTAGAAATCGACTGTACGGGTCTTGATAAAATTATTAAAAATATCAATAAATTGTGTAAAATCATAATAAATGATTTGGAGAGAATTGGGATAAAAAAATTCCATATTTGAAAAGATAAAAATATATTTTTATCGAAATGAACTAGTTTTGAAATAGAATAATAAATCCAATATTTTTAAAATAAATAAATTGGGCTTGAAATGGTTTTAAAAATAACCAGGATTTCCAATATATTAATTGGAATGGATTTGAATCGAAATTATCCTCGGAATATTTCGACATTGGATTTCGTGATTATACGGATATTGTGGAAGAATTTGGAAGATGTATATATATCGTTATTCCAATACAACATTTATTGATTTCAGAATTTGAAATTGAATATAAGCCGATATATTTTCTATTCAGAGCCTTGTACTTAATATCAAATTGGATTTTGGGTTTGTCGTGAATGGTATCTTTAAAAATACTGTTCTTGAACCGAATGTAGTTAAGAAAATTAGAAACTAACTGAGGTTAGTGAAGTTGAATGGTTTCCTGGGTATTGATCTGATGTTGGTTTCGGCCTTCGGGGTTAATACTTAGGGAATTGTTCTCTTACTAATTTACGGTTAGAGACTGATTGGATTTTGGGTTTGTTGTGAAATGTGTTTTTAACGACATTCTTTCTTTAACCCGTTTTACAGTGAAATGATATTTGGAGTTTATAAATCTTTTTATTAAGATTTAACGGGAATTTTCCAAAGTAAAGTTTTCCAATTTAATATATTTAATTGGAATTGAATTGAAATTGGTCTTTGGGTTTATTGTGAACGGTGTTTTAAATAACACTGGTTCTTTAACCCGATTAACAATGGAGTTAAAAAAATCGGAAACTCGCTGGAGATTAGTTAAGTTGAATGGTTTCCTGGGTATTGATCTGATATTGGTTTCGTCCTTTGGGTTTACTACTTAGGGAATTGTTCACTTGCTAATTTACGGTTAGAGGCTGATGGAATGGAATGTGCTTTTGGGTTTATCGTGAACCGTGTTTTAAATGACAGTGGTTCTTTAACCCAGTTAAAGATAGGATACGGTTTGAATTGAAATCCAAAGGAAGATTAAAGAATAAATTTTAAAGAATTTACCTTTGATAAAATTAATGGGAACAAATCCCTAAAGATGTGAATATCTGAATAAAAGAATATTCGAAATTGGATTGAGGCGTATGTTGTGTTTTTATAGCACCTGTTTATTATATACGCGAGTTATTCGGAAAGGCCGGGTTCATACCCATTTTGAATAACTGATTCGACGATAAGTCGACGTTGAAGACGATGGTTGAAGACCGGAGGTATTCACATCATTTGGATGATTACTGATGTCTTGATTGGGCTGTACACCCAAGCTGAGGTAATAAGTGGTGATTGTCCAGACGTACTTGGTGATCAACGGATTTGCGAGGACCTCTCCCCTGTATTGGACATATGGGGGAGGAATAAGGTGCCTCCGGTTTCGTTCAGACCCAGAACGGACTTATAAATGGATTGTGTGTCTGACGTTGGATTTTATTTTATGCTGATTGATTTCTATTAAATATATATCTGTTTGGCGGCAGAGAATTTATTCTCTTGCTTAACGCCCTTCTCTAAGACGTATGAGCTCAGAGGTTATATATCGATGGATATCAATCGCATAGCATGAATTGCCTGTGTGGCATGCTGAGATGTAGTGATCAAGGCTTTTGTTGAAAAGCAGAGTCTTGTGGTTGATGATCAATGCACGGCCTTTGTGGCGTAGCCTTGTGTATAGCATTGATTCGCGAGCCTCACACCTCGGTATGAGTTAAAAACGGGATAAGGACCGCTGGGAGAACACAACGTTTCTTTCTTGCTATGGGTGGTGGCAGCGTTCTACTAGCCCTGACATCGTTGGTTATTATACCTTTGTGGATGTTGGATTGCGAGGCGCCTCAGATATATCGGTCTCTTTGGAGCCGATGGATAGGTCTAATAGGATCGGGAAACGCGTGTTCAAGAATTGCCAATCCTCAAACGTAACGGAGGACCGGCCCAGCCGATTCCAAGGGCTACCCAGAGTGTGTAGTCCTGGGGCATTTGCTAGAGTGTCTCGAAGACGGTGAGGAGCTTGCCCCTTGCCTCGACTCATGACGTAAATCCAATTTCCAATACGTGATATTTCGGTTTTATTTGTAGAGCCTAGTATGGCGACATAGTGGGATGGGGCATTATGCCGTCTATGATTGAAACATTTATATTTGAAGTGGTTTTCATACACTTTATACTATAATAGTATCAAAATGATTTGTTTTAAACGTACCAAGAATGTTTGGCTATTATAAGGTAGAACTCTATCCTCCGGCTTGTGTTGCATTGTGTGATGGGACCTGAGTCTTATAATAGCTTCAGTTTTACAAAAAGCATTGTGTTGTTTATTCTATGCACTGGTATTTCTCAGTAGGAAACCCGTTCCGTGTTATACGGCGTGGTCCCTTAAATTACTCTCCTTTAAAGTAAAGTTTTAAATAACTGTTTTAGTTCCCACACCAGTCACATGACTGACCTGGAGTTTATTGTTTTAACCTAAACTCTGGGTGCCACTATTTTCCACACGGGCAGCTAGTAGTTTTGGTTTTGCAGATTTATATTCAAAGGATCCTGGTTTACAGCTGGAACGATATTCGGAAAGCTCTGTATCCGTTTATCTCTTCCAGTTGTGTTTTGTATCATTTTCCGCTGCTATGTAGTGTATTGTAATCTTTGATATTTATCGAATGTATAATATTTAATGATACTCTGTATATTCTTGTATTCTGATGGAATTGTTCTAATAAGCGATGAAAGGTTCTTCTGTTTATGCTCTGGTTCGTCTTGTTCTCAACTCAATCCGTGTTTTCCTTCGCGGGGAAGTTCGAGCCGTGTCAGTTTGGTATCAGAGCTTTGGTTTATAAAGGTCGAGAACAAGACATATTGGAACCGAACGAAAGAATTCATTAGAGATTGGATTAACAATATACAATGAGAATGACTCATTAGAGATGGGATCAGTAGTATCCTAGAACGAGTGTGAAGAGTATATTTTTAAAATGAAAACAAATATTGTTTTGAAAATTTAAACCTTATTCAATGTATTTGAATATTTATTTGTATTGAATTTGGACAATCCAATATATAAAGATTTTGCATATACGCCTTGCAAAGGTATATTCGAAGTTTTAATATAATGGATAGATATAGAACCACATTCTAGTCGCCCGGAGATGATTCTGGTAATGCGGCCGCATTATCAGTATTTGTGTTCGAGTTTCGAAAGTGGGATTTCTATATATTTCCAATTGACTGGTGTGAGAATCAAAACTAGATAAGGTCTATTGTTGTGATTTGGCATCAAAAATTTGATTTTTTGACTAAATACCAAAATTATGTGTTTGAAATGATAATCAACTAATTGATTGATGATTGTATTGTGTGATTATTTATTTAAAACATTATGTGAAAGAACGTTACATATAACCAAATTGTATCGAATATTGAACTGAATTGAAAATTGTGGAAATTGCATGCATATACATGTACATACATTGAACAGGTCATTGGAAGGAGGCTAGAGCAGAGGAATAAAATTGTTTGCCCGACAAATAGGTACATGTTTATTGTATTTCTTGGGGTTTTTGATGAATTTATGAGCCGATTGGCTGTTTCTTTTTCTTTTTGGATTAGAGAGGCCTGTATGGCAATTTCGGGTTTTTCCAGGTGCTCTCGTACATGGAAGGTTATGGCGAAATTTTTCGAAAATTTAGGGTGTTAGCCAAATTTTTGAAGAATTTGAATAATTCTTAGAAACTGAAAAGTTAAAGAACTTAAGCCATAATTAAAATAATGAAAGTTGAGTTGATTAGTTAAACAACGTTCAGCTCCGTTCCTTTTCGAGGACGAAAAGATTTTAAGTGGGGGAGATTGTAATAACCCGGCAAATCCGAGCCAATTTAAAATTTTTATTTTGGCAATTTTAATGAATTTTGAATATTTAAAATGAATTATTTTAAATAATAACGACGAGAAATTTATTTTGAATAGAATTAGAATGTATATATTTATTTGAATCGATGATAGAATATAAATAATTATTATAATTATAAAAGGAAATGAAAATGGCGTAGTAGTTTGAAAATTCGATTTCAAATTTCAAATGAATGTACAAGATTCAAAATAAACTGGATTTCAGCGAAACCAAAAATATTTGAATCTATTTGAAAATATCTTTCCAACAAATCCGAAAAATTGAAATTTCATGGCGGGAATAAAAAGTTATGTCCAGTTGAAAATTCAGAATAGTCGCTATGGAATTTTAGCCCTTAAAAATAGAAATTTTGCAAACGACCTCCGTTTTCGACGAAACCACTTTTGTTGGATCCATGATGTCAAGTTATTTCTAGATTCCAAAATTCATAATTTTCTGAATCAATATGTGAGTGTGCGAAGTAAAACGTGTTTTGTCAGTTTAAGTCAATTTGGATCGACCAGAAAATGGCCATTTTCAAACGGTCTCCAAATTTGATGAAATTAGTTTTGTTAGAACTGTATCGTTAATACGAAGCTAGAAAATATTTTTTGGTTATTTTTAGAGTTTGTATGTGACCCCGGTAAATTGAAATGTACGTTTAAAATCGAATATATAGATTTATATTTTAATTTAGATGAAAACTGATGAAAACGGCCGAACTGGCTTACGATACATATTCCATTGTGTTCGGAATGGGGGTAATTACCTAGGGGCGACAATCGGTGAGTTCGATTTGGAGTTCGAAATAAAAAGTTGCTTTTTAGAAATTTAAAATAATAATATTATAAAATTATATATTCTCCTATCTCTCCCCCCTCGAAGTCTACACACGCTGAAAGAAGAAAAGAAAAAAAAGGGGGAAAGCGATCAATCCACCAGCGCCCCCGTTCATCGCGCGCCTGCGCCGCTGGAGGGCCGCCACCGCACGCCTTCCCCAGTCCGTCGCCCTCCCCTATGGTCCCCCTCCTCTTCCCCATCGCCTCCTCCTCTGTTCCACCCTCCTCCGCCTATCAAAACCGTCCCTGAATCCTAGAAAACTCTACAGCCCTGAGCCGCCACCCCCTGAGGGACCCACCGCCGCCATGTCCCAGTAAGCCGCCACACCCCCCGACGAACTGCTCCCCCTTCCTCCCAAATATGAGTTCTTTCTTTTATATATATATATTATTTTATTTTGTTTAGAAAAAATCCGACCTTTGTTTATGGATTTACAAATAGAAATGTAATTTTGTTTATAAACTAACAATATAAAGATTTAGAATTTTACTATCTAAAAAGAAGTGATTTTAAATTGATAAAAGAAGTGATTTTTAATTGATAAAAGAAGTGATTTTTAATTGATAAAAGAAGTGATTTTTATTACAGGAAAGATACGATTTTGATTAGGTTAAAGATTAGATTTTTATCAATATAAAGTTTAAGATTTTCATATACATGAAAGGTTTAATTTTTATAACCACGAAAGGTATAGTTTTTATAAACATGAAAAGTTGGATTTTTATATATATGAAAGAGAGGTAAAAATATGATTTTTATATAGTAGACATTATAAAAATATGATTTCTATATGATAGAGAATATTAAAATATAATTTTTATTCATGTAGCGAAACAAAAATTCGATATTTATATAAGAAGTAGAAATATAAAAATATAATTTTTATATAGAAAGAAGCGATAAAGATATGATTTTTATATATGAATAGCGTGAAAAGGATGCGTTGGAATTTCGAACAAATCCGAACCGTCCAGAAATAAGGAATGGCAGAGTGGAACCCAAAGGTGAGAACTTCTCACTTTTATTTTATTTTCTTGTTAAAATATATACTAGGATGCAGACGGTGCTTAGCAGCACCCGACACCCGTCGTCCACAGACCATGGATGACTTGTTTGTTTGATTGATGTGTTGTGAAAATTGATTTTTGTGATGTAGAATGAAGTGTTAAAAATATTCATATGTAAATAAATAGTTTGAACAATAAAAATCACATTTTTATTGTGTATATGAAGTAAATAAAATATTCAAGTTAAATAAAATATTTAAATAATAAAAATATCATTTTTATTGTATATATGGACTGAATAAAGTATTAATAAGTTGAGATAGATATTTATAAACAAATCGGGTGATTTGTTTATGTACACCAATTTATTTGATATTGATTGGGACAATAAATTTTACACATCGCTCAACTGCACAAATAAAATTCATTATCTGTTGATTAAAACCTCACACGTGTATTGGGATGATATATGACATACACTAATCCCAATAATTAGTTGTACATCGATCGATTGATGTCGGACTATTATAAGCGTTAAATGTTTATATTTGATGCTTATACAGTGTAGAACGCACTTTGGATGATGGTTGATTGTTTATCGTCATTGTTGTATACATGTATTGGATGAAATCCATATAACTGAAATTATACGTAATTGATTGAGTATGATTCCAGTTCAGAATTAACGAATATTTTAAAATAATATTCCCTGAATATTGAAATGTGAAGCCATGTTAAGTAGTTAAACGCCATTTTAACATGAACGGGAATTTGGTCGATTTTATTCGTTTTATAATGAATATCGAAAAGTGATTTCAAAATCTGATGTTTTGAAAATATTGAAATGATATAGAATATTCAATTTTGATTTGAATTGGAAATTGAATTGAAATCAATTTAAAATGAATTAAAACGAATTGGAAATTGAATTGAAATCGATTTAAAATGAATTCAAAATGAATTGAAATCAATTTGAAATGAATTTAAGACGAATTTATAACGGAAAATTCAATTTTGATTTGGAATTGAATATGAAGTTGAAATCGTTTTGAAAACGAATTTAAAACGATTTATAAAATACGTTTTGAAAGGAAATCGATGAAATATATATACTATATATATTTTATATGTAATATAATGGCCTGAATAGAACGCGCCGCGCTGCGGCAGTTCGCGAATTTCGACCATTGACTTCGAATGGACATTACGGGAGATCCGACCGTCGGATTCTCCTAAAACCGGAACCGTTGGGTTCGTTCGAAAAGAGCTTTCCAAAGAATATTAGAGATTTGAAATCCAACGATTGGATTTGGAATTATGTCCAAATCAAATTTGTAAAAGGTCGCCGTAAGTGCAGTTCGATGGCCGTTTGTAGAAATCGACTGTACGGGCCTTGATAAAATTATTAAAAATATCAATAAAATATGTAAAATCATAATAAATGATTTGGAAAGAATTGGGATGAAAAATTCCATATTTGAAAAGATAAAAATATATTTTTATCGAAATGAACTAGTTTTGAAATAGAATAATAAATCCAATATTTTTAAAATAAATAAATTGGGCTTGAAATGGTTTTAAAAATAACCAGGATTTCCAATATATCAATTGGAATGGGTTTGAATCAAAATTATCCTCGGAATATTTCGACATTGGATTTCGTGATTATACAGATATTGTGGAGGAATTTGGAAGATGTATAAATATCGTTATTCCAATACGACATTTATTGATTTCAGAATTTGATATTGGATATAAGCCGATTTATTTTCTATTCAGAGCCTTGTATTTAATATCAAATTGGATTTTGGGTTTGTCGTGAGTGGTATCTTTAATAATATTGTTCTTGAACCGAACGTAGTTAAGAAAATTAGAAACTGACTGGAGGTTAGTGAAGTTGAATGGTTTCCTGGGTATTGATCTGATGTTGTTTTAGGCCTCCGGGGTTAATACTTAGGGAATTGTTCTCTTACTAGTTTACGGTTAGAGACTGATTGGATTTTGGGTTTGCTGTGAACTGTGATTTTAACGACATTCGTTCTTTAACCCGATTTACAGTGAAATGAGATTTGAAATTTATAAATATTTTTATTAAGATTTAACGGGAATTTGCCAAAGTAAAGTTTTCCAATTTAATATATTTAATTGGAATTGAGTTGAAATTGGTCTTTGGGTTTTCGTGAACGGTGTTTTAAATAACACTGGTTCTTTAACCCGATTAACAATGGAGTTAAGAAAATCAGAAACTAACTGGAGATTAGTTAAGTTGATTGTTTTCCTGGGTATTGATATGATGTTGGTTTCGGCCTTCGGGGCTACTACTTAGGGAATTATTCACTTGCTAATTTACGGTTAGAGGCTGATGGAATGGAATGTGATTTTGGGTTTATCGTGAACCGTGTTTTAAATGACAGTGGTTCTTTAACCCAGTTAAAGACAGGATATGGTTTGAATTGAAATCCAAAGGAAGATTAAAGAATAAATTTTAAAGAATTTATCTTTGATAAAATTAGTGGGAACAAATCCCTAAAGATGTGAATATTTGAATAAAAATATATTCAGAATTAGAATAAGGCGTATGTTGTGTTTTTATAGCACTTGTTTGTTGTATACGCGAGTTATTTGGAAAGGACGGGTTTATACCCATTCTGAATAACTGATTCGACGATATGTCGACGATGAAGACGGTGGTTGAAGACCGGAGGTCTTCACATCGTTTGGATGATTATTGTTGTCTTTTTGGGCTGTACACCCAAGCTGAGGTAATAAGTGGTGATTGTCCAGACGTACTTGGAGATCGACGGATTTGCGAGGACCTCTGCCCTATATTGGACATATAGGGGAGGAATAAGGTGCCTCCGGTTTCGTTCAGACCCAGAACGGACTTATAAATGGATTGTGTGTCTGACATTGGATTTTATTCTGTGCTGATCGATTTCTATTAAATATATATCTGTTTGGCGGCGGAGAATTTATTATATTCCTTAACTCCCTTCTCTGAGACATACGAGCTCAGAGGTTATATATCGATGGATATCAATCGCATAGCATGAATTGCCTATGTGGCAAGCTGAGATGCAGTGATCAAGGCTTTTGTTTAAAAGCAGAGTTTTGTGGTTGTTGATCAGAGCACGGCCTTTGTGGCGTAGCCTTGTGTATAGCGTTGATTCGCGAGCCTCACACCTCGGTATGAGTTAATAACGGGATGATGACCGCTGGGAGAACACGATGTTTCTTTCTAGCTATGGGCGGTGTCAGCGTTTTACTAGCCCTGACATCGTTGATTATTATACCTTTGTGGATGGTTGAATGCGAGGCGCCTCGGATATATCGGTCTCTTCGGAGCCGATGGATAGGTCTAATAGGACCGGGAAACGTGTGTTCAGGAATTGCCAATCCTCAAACGTAACGGAGGACCGACCCAGCCGATTCCAAGGGCTACCCAGAATATGTAGTCCTGGGGCATTTTCTAGAGTATCTCGAAGTCGGTGAGGAGCATGCCCCTTGCCTCGACTCATGACGGACATCCAATTTGCCTATACGTGATATTTCGGTTTTATTTGTAGAGCCTAGTATGGCGACATAGTAGGATGGGGCACTATGCCGTCTATGATTGATACATTTATATTTGAAGTTGTTTTCATACACTTTATACTATCATAGTATCAAAATGATTTGTTTTAAACGTACCAAGCATGTTTGGCTATTATAAGGTAAATCTCTATCCTCCGGCTTGTGTTGCATTGTGTGATGGGACCTGAGTCTTATAATAGCTTCATTTTTACAAAAAGCATTGCGCTGTTTATTCTATGCACTGGTATTCTCGGGAGGAAACCCATTCCGTGTTATACGGCATGGTCCCTTGAATTACTCTCCTTTAAAGTAAATTTTTAAATAACTGTTTTAGTTCTCACACCAGTCACATGACTGACCTGGAGTTTATTGTTTTTACCTAAACTCTGGGTGCCCCTATTTTCCAAACGGGCAGCTAGTAGTTTTGGTTTTGTAGGTTTATATTCACAGGATCCTGGTTTACAGCTGGAACGATACTCGGAAAGCTCTGTATCCGTTTATCTATTACAGTTGTATTTTGTATTATTTTCCACTGCTATGTAATGTATTGTAATCTCTGATATTTATCGAATGTATAATATTTATTCATACTCTGTATATTCTTGTATTCTGATGGAATTGATGTAATTAGCGACGAAAGATTCTTCTGTTTGTGTGCTGATTCGTCTTGTTTACAAATCAATCTATGTTTTCCTTCGTGGGGAAGTTCAGGTCGTGTCAGTTTGGTATCAGAGCTTTGGTTTACAGAGCTCGAGAACAAGACATATTGGAACCGAACGAAAGAATTCATCCGAGATTGGATTAGCAAAATCCACTAAGAATGACTCGTTAGAGATGGGATCAGTAGTATCCTAGAACGAGTGTGAAGAGTATATTTTTAAAATGAAAACAAATATTGTTTTGAAAATTTAAACCTTATTCAATGTATTTGAATATTTATTTGTATTGAATTTGGACAATCCAGTATATAAAGATTTTGCATATACGCCTTGCAAACGTATATTCGAAGTTTTAATATAATGGATAGATATAGAACCACACTCTGGTCGCCCGGAGATGATTCTGGTAATGCGGCCGCATTATCAGTATTTGTGTTCGAGTTTCGAAAGTGGGATTTCTATATATTTCCAATTGACTGGTGTGAGAATCAAAACTAGATAAGGTCTATTGTTGTGATTTGGCATCAAAAATTTGATTTTTTGACTAAATATCAAAATTATGTGTTTGAAATGATAATCAACTAATTGATTGATGATTGTGTTTTGTGATTATTTATTTAAACCATTATGTGAAAGAACGTTACATATAACCAAATTGTATCGAATATTGAACTGAATTGAAAATTGTGGAAATTGCATGCATATACATGTACGTACATTGAACAGGTCATTGCAAGGAGGCTAGAGCAGAGGAATAAAATTGTTTCCCCGACAAATAGGTACATGTTTATTGTATTTCTTGGGGTTTTTGATGAGAGCCGATTGGCTAGCCGCTTGGCTGTTTCTTTTTCTTTTTGGATTGGAGAGGCCTGTATGGCAATTTCGAGATTTTCCCGGTGCTCTCGTACATGTAAGGTTATGGCGAAATTTTTTGAAAATTTAGGGTGTTAGCCAATTTTTGAAGAATTTGAGAAGTTATTAGAAACTGAAAAGTTGAAGAACTTAAGCCATAATTAAAATAATGAAAGTTGAGGTTATTAGTTAAACAACTTTCAGCTCCGTTCCTTTTCAAGGACGAAAAGATTTTAAGTGGGGGAGATTGTAATTACCCGGAAAATCCGAGCCAATTTAAAATTTTTATTTTGGCAATTTTAATGAATTTTAAATATTTAAAATGAATTATTTTAAATAATAACGACGAGAAATTTATTTTGAATAGAATTAGAATGTATACATTTATTTGAATCGACGTTAGAATATAAATTATTATTTTTAATTATAAAAGGAAATGAAAATGGCGCGATAGTTTGAAATTTCGATTTCAAATTTCAAATGAATGTACAGGATTCAAAATAAACCAGATTTCAGCGAAACCCAAAATATTAGAATCTATTTGAAAATATCTTTCCAACGAATCCGAAAAATTGAAATTCCATAGCGGGAATAAAAAGTTATGTCCAATTGATAATTCAGAAAAGTCGCTATGGAATTTTGGCCCTTAAAAACGAAAATTTTGCTAACGACCTCCGCTTTCAACGAAACCACTTTTGTTGGAACTATGATGTCAAGTTATTGCTAGATTCCAAAATTCATAATTTTCTGAATCAATATGTGAGCGTGGCGAAGTAAAACGTGTTTTGTCAGTTTTGGTCAATTTGGATCGACCAGAAAATGACCATTTTTCAAATGGTCTCCAAATTTGACGAAATTAGTTTTGTTAGAATCGTATCGTCCATACGAAGCTAGAAAATATTTTTCGGGTATTTTTAGAGTCTGTATGTGGCCCCGGTAAATTGAAATGTACGTTTAAAACTGAATAAATAGATTTATATTTTAATTTTGATGAAAACTGATCGAAACGGCCAAACTAGCTTACGATACATGTTTCATTGTGTTCAGAATGGGGGTGATTAGCTAGGGGCGATAGTCGGTGAGTTCGAAATAAAAAGTTGCTTTTTAGAAATTTAAAATAATATTATTATAAAATTATATATTCTCCTATCTCTCCCCCTCGAAGTCATCACACGCTGAAAGAAGAAAAAAAAGGGGGGAAACGATCGATCCACCAGTGCCCCCGTTCATCGCGCGCCTGCGCCGCTGGAGGGCAGCCACCGCACGCCATCCCCAGTCCGCCACCCTCCCCTCTGGTCCCCCTCCTCTTCCCCATCGCCTCCTCCTCTGTTCCTCCCTCCTCTGCTGTAACACCCCGTGAATTCTATAACGTTAAGCTTCACGAATTAAAGTATAATTAATTATAAATGATGAAATCAAGGGAAATGGGTTACGCCATTGCGTTCGTCTCGAAATTCTGCTTAAGATAGAGTCCAAGTTTGCGTAAAACAGATATCGTATGAAGAAGATATGGACGAACGAAGTTGGGCAGAAAAACCAGAAAACGGGTCAGAATGCACTGGCGCACTTGGGAAGTGCGCTAGAACAGAAATGAACTGGTGCACTAGGGAAGTGCGCCAGTACATTTTTGGCCCGGCGCACCTGCCAAGTGCGCCCAGGTCAGAATGACCTGCTGGTCAGGTCTTGGCTGGCCTGATCTGGGTCTGGTCGAATTCTGATGCTTGGCTGAGTCACTAGGGCTTACATGTCACTTTTTGATTGGCTTCTCTTGAGATGGATGGTCTGGATTCACTCTAGCTTTGTAATGACCCGCATTGGCAGAGGTATTATGATTAATTTATTTTATTATATAAATGGTGGTTTAGTGAATTAAATGATCTTGGAATTAAATAATGATGAATATTTAATTAAAATAATAAATTAAATAATATATTTAATTCTGAAATAATCAGAATTGGCTGAAATGGCGATATGGTGTGAACTGGATCATCTGTGATATTTAATTCAGCTTGGGATTGAATTTGAATAACGAATATATTTAATCGACGTCAGTTTGAACATAGAATTATAATTTTATTAAAATAGAGCGCGTAACGACGCGGCAGTTCGCTATTTGGCGATTTGAACTTCAACTGAATGTACAAGATTCGTTTTATGCCAGATTTCTGTGAAACAAGAAACGTGTGGAGCTGGTGAAGTATATCTTTCTAGTGGAAGAGGAAAAATCGGGATTTCGTCATGTAGATTTTGATTTACGTCCAAATCAAATTTCAGAAAAGTCGTTGTGGAATTCCTTTATAATTCGTAACGCTTTATATACGTTATTAAAGGGATTTTCAATGTAAATTGAATATCGAATCAATCTGGACTCGGAAGAGCGAGTATACAAATATACTGGAGCTGTATGATATTCCTCGGTGAATATATACGAGAATATATATTTTATTTTATTTAAATATATTTATATATTTAAATGGGTCATTCAGAGCTTTAAAAATAGCCGGTTTTGCAAACGAAGTCGGAATTCGACGAAACCAGTTTTGTTGGATCTGCAATATCAAATAGTTGTTCGATTTCCAGTTTCGTGATTTTTAGAGTCACTGTGTGACCGTACGGATTTTTAGAGTGAGAAACAGTCAGTATTTTGATAGTTAAAAATACGCTGTGTGAGCATACGGAGTCGGAATTCGACGAAACTAGTTTCGTTGGGACCGTAATGTCAAATCCTATCAGCTTGTCAGTTTTCATGATTTTTAGGCGTCGTATGTGTTCGCAGTGATTTTTAGAAGACTGAATCAAATATTATATAATAAAAAGAAAATATCTAAAATTCATTTGAGGTAAAAACAATGGCCACATGCTCATCCTTTCCAACCACACAAGATTTTTCATCCCCTATATATTCAAATTTAGGCCGCCACTTCATTTTTTCTGTAAACCCAAAACGCAGAAACAAATCCTAAAAGAAAAATCGAAATAAATTCCATGAAAAATCTACAAATCCTAACATCTATATATTTGAGTTTCTAGTGAAACGCTCTTCATTTTGATGTGGGTTTTGTGGTGTTCGAATCCCTCGCCGTCGAAGTCGAGTTTCACCAGTAAATCTAGGGTTTTGGGTTTTAGGTTTTACAAGTATTGATGGTGTAATTCGAGTTGATACTCGAATTCAGGGTGGAGAGGAGCATCGGTTGTGGATGTTTGGTGGGATTCGGTCCTAACTGATGTCGATAGTTCTCAGGCGTGGGCTGGGAATCGCGTTTTCATGGTCGAGGCAGGTTGCGAGTTAGCGGGTATGAGGGTGTCAAGGATTTGACGAGGAGATGAGTGATGAGATCGGTTTGTTGTTTCGTTGAATATGGAGGGAGAACGAGGTGGAGTTGTACTCAGAAATGGTGAAGCAAGCAGGAGGTTACGGGGATTGTTCTGAGAGGAAGACGAGGTAAAAAGAAGTTCGGGTCTGGGCCAACTGTTGAAGACGGGCTGGGTTTTGTTTAAGAAGGGTGAGGCCCGATAAAATAAATTCTAGTTTATTTTGTTTTAAATAATACATGAACTTGTAATGTCGATAACTTGACCATACGACATCGGTTTTCAGCGAAACAAGATCCGACGGGATCGTATGGACGGACACTACATGATGGAGCTCACTGGAAGTCCATCAGAGACCGTTACAATTTATAGCAAAATAAATTGCCCGTCGCAGTCAAATAACGCAAACCGTTATTTAACGATTAACGCGCCAATGTGAGTAAATCTCACTAACTTTGAACAGTTTAAAATTTCATGTTATATTTTTAGAACTGATAGATATTGGCTGATTGACTGTATGTTAACTGTTTGATTGAACTGCTAGTCAGTCAGTTAAAATTTCTATATTGATTCTGTTTAACAGAATATATCATACGGAACTGAAAAGTGATGTTATCTATATTGGTTAACATCTGTGATGCAGGGAAACAGGTTGGAGGAATCCAACTGGATTCCTCAACATTTATTTTACTGTGATTCATATATTGTGATATATGATGTGATATATAATCTGTTGTCGATTATATGTGTTAGGACGATTTTGATCATCGTGATTTGATATGTTGAATACCATAACATACCGAATGTTTATAAAGGAATATTTTCAAAGTGTATTTTGAAAATGAATTACTTATATAAAATCGATGGATTTTATATAGAAAAGGAAAAGGATTTTTATAAAAGAAATATTTATAAAATCAAAGGATAAGTTAAAATAAAAGGAAATCATTTGTAAAGTGAAGAACCGTTACTAAAAGTAAATCTTTATAAATGAATAGTTTATTCGAAAAGAAGTTAAACGATGTTAGTTAATCGATTAGTGTTAAAGTAAAAGAAGTTAATCGATGTTAGTTAATCGATTAGAGTTAAAAGGAGTTAAACGATGTTAGTTAAATCGATTAGAGTTAAAGTAAAATGAGTTAATCGAATATAGTTATTCGAATAGAAAGTAAAAGAAGTTAATCGATGTTAGTTAATCGAATAGAAAGTTAAAAGAAGTTAATCGATGTTAGTTAATTGATTAGAGTCAAGCAAAGGAGTTAAACGATGTTAGTTAAATCGATTAGAGAATAAAGTTAAAAGGAGTTAATAGAATATAGTTTATTCGAATAAAGTTAGTAAATCGAATATAGTTATTCGAATAAAGTTAGTAAATCGAATATAGTTATTCGAATAAAGTTAGTAAATCGAATATAGTTATTCGAATAAAGTTAGTAAATCGAATATAGTTTATTCGAAAAGGGTTAAGTGATAGAGTAAATTCAAATAAAATAAATCGAATAGAGATTTATTCGAACGAGGTTTAAGTAAGGAAGTTAGTAAAAGGGATATAAAGTGAACTTTGACTATTTCAAAGTTAGAAATGTTGTTCAGTTAAGGTCTGAGAGGTAGTTCTACCCCAACTTGATTGGCTTCGTTTTTAACTAAGGAATAGTTAATGTTCGGCAGTAAAGGAAATGGTTTGAGTTGGCATCGCGATGGTTTGTTTAAAACATCTGTCTAAGACCAATGAAGAAGCTTTGGAAATGTTTTCCAAATAAGAAACCAGAAATGTTTTCTAATAAAGGAAACAAGAAATGGAAATGTTTTCCATTGTTAATAACGTATATTTCCAAATTTAGAAAATAAGAAATATTGAATATAGGGAAACAGGAGATAAGTAAATTTATGAAATAAAGAGATAAATGTTGAATGATGTTTGATCGATATAATTTCCATTTGGAAATAATATCGTTGTTTGCACACATGTTTTTATTCGATAGTTAAATCACAGACTATCGAAGTTTTGACCATTTTAACGTTGTTAATATGGAGAGACCGGTTGGATTATTATCCAAAGAACCACTCTATATTGGCATAAGCGTTGCGAATCATATATGCCAAAGGAAATTGAAGACAGAGTTATGCAAGGGCTATCCTGTTTACAGAATAGTGCCTTTGGTTCATCCTGTTCCTGGGTGACTTGTATGGACGGATGTCTGACAGAGTATTTCCAGACGATCACGTATATTGATTTCTCCAACCGTACCAAGAGTGGAAGCGGAAAAGGAAACTTCTTTAGCTAACACATAATGTACTGCTGAGGACGTCAATCGATGATTTGATGGATTTGACGATGTGGCATTCGAAGTAAATCTGATGTGATGATGAAGCGTAACCTCAAGCCTCATCAAATCGGTAAATGACAGAAATCGGGCAGGCAGCATGGCTAAGTCGGTCGCACCGAAGTAGGGTGTATAATCACCTGATATAGAGTTTCATTTACTTCTAAAAATCTATTGTTGATGCTGTCCCATTCGGGAAACGGTTGCTGATCCCAACCGTTGGTGATGTACATTCGATACTCTCAAGCGAAATGAGTGGTCGGTCATGTGTGGCCGGGTTGCAAGATGTTCTTGTTGAACCCAGTGTATTCCTCTCTAGAGGTACACTAGCGAAAGGTGGTTCCATACCTTGTCATAGTTGGAAATCCATTACCCAATACGTGCTTGCGGTTTTGATTGTATACTATATATGTAGAACGTGAGATGAAAGCGTTTCTGCTAGATGATTATATATACTGTGGTTGATAGGCATTATTATAATATCAAAAGGTTTTTGATATAAAGTTATTTTGGATTCTCATAAGGGAAAAACCCGTTCTGTTATGCGGCGTGGTCTTATGAAATATCATTTACTTGTTCGAACTGTTTTTAAACTGTTTTACTCATACCAGTCCCATGACTGACCCGGAGTTTATTTTTTTTGTTTTCCCTAAACTCTTGGGTGCCTAAATTTGTATGGGCAGTCAAGTAGTCGGGATTTACAGATATAGTTGAAGAGCTGGAGCAGGAGGCTTCAGGATCATATAGCTATAGTTATTTCCGCTGTGTTGTAAGTGATGTACTCTGATAATGTTATTGTATACATATAAATCTTTTATTTCAAAGATATGTTATGAAATATATTTATTCGTTCCGCTGTGAGATTCGTGTTACTCTGATGTTGTGTTCTTCTTCTTCTTCTATTCTAATTTTCTATCTTATCTTTCCTCACCCTCTAATTTCTTTCACTAATTACCAGAATTTTTCGATGTTTTGGTTATCGACATCGTGTTTATGTCGATAACCAAAGTCGCTGAAAATCCGGGTCGTTACAAGTTTCATCGACGGCTCTAATTAGATTGAAATCCTATAAATACAACTCAAACCTAATCCTAAACTCACACAAATAATAGAATACAATAGCCGTCATGCTGCTGGAAAGGAACTAGGAATGGTCGTCAATTGGAAACCCTAGAGACAAACCAACAAGCCTAAGAGACGAATCAAATTAAAAGAAGATCAAAGCTTAATCAAATCATTCAATGCAACTTTTCAACCCAAAGGAGAGCATCTCCAAATCAGAATAACAGAAATCAGAAAACAAGAATTCATCACATGTTGTAAGTATAGTAACCTTTCAGAATATGAATAAAAACTGTGATGTGATTCGATGTATATGAAAATAGAATTGTGTTACTATTCTATGTATTGTGATGGTTCTATCATGACTTATGTATTGATGTTTGTGGCATAAAATTGATGCAAGCCTATTGAACGATTGTACTTGCAAGTTTGTGGCGAAAATTAGAATTTGGTCATTTTATGTATATGGCAATGGCATGGACTATGTCCAAGTTGGAATTTATGTAAACATATTATAGACCTTTTTGATCCAAAACCTATGATATTGTTCTTATGTTTATTTGCAAGTATAATTAGATCTATGTTTCATAAACTATGCAAGTTCATTTGCAAGTACAATTGGACCTATGTTTCATCAAGTATAATTAGATCTATGTTTCATAAACTATGTAAGATTTTGTTTATTTGCAAGTATAATTGGATCTATGTTTCATAAACTATGCAAGATTTTGTCTATTTGCAAGTATAATTGGATCTATGTTTCATAAACTATGCAAGTTCATAGGCTATATGATTAGATGTTAAAATTGTACATTTTGGTGAACATACATCATGCTAGTCTTGTGTTTGACATTATGCCAAATTAAACATGTTTAAATCACAATTTTGTATTAGCCTAAACTATGCCATCTCATATGTCACCTACTTAGTTATATTTTGATTTGAATGCAAGTTCACATGACCCATCATTTATGTTAGTATCGCTAAATTGCAAGTTCATGCGCCACACACCCTTATATGTTGAAAAATATTACATGTTCTTGATTTCCCCTTTTCTTATATAAGGTTGGGCTGAATTGTGTCGAGCCCAACACTTGTTATAACATTGCGAACGTATAAACGGGGGTAATAGCATTGTGTGTAAAACATGAGAATATATGTTGGCATGTTTGGCACATGCCAATGACAATGACATTTAAAGCGGTATGAATTAATATACCCAAAAATAAAAGATATGACGTTTACATATATATATTTGAGAAATAATAAAATATGTAAATTTAGAAAACACGACATGCTTAACCCGAGGTTGGATTGAGTTGTGATGTAAACCTGCCCGGACCCGCCCGGCTGTCCAGTAGTCACAACAATACCTATCCAATGTGAGTGGTTAAGCATTGAGCCCAATAAGGACCCGAGGTTAGACTGAGCTACAGTGTAAACCTGCCCGGAACCGACCGGCATATCCAGTAACTGTAGCAATACCTGTCTAATGTGAGTGGTCTGGTGCTCCTAAGAGGCTAAGGACAGATGGTAGGGTTAAGTCAACTATAACACTTACATGTTAACAAGAATTGATGGGTGGGGTTAGGTAAATACAGACACTTAACCACTTAACATGTTTGACTAGAAAATCCTGGTAACGAAGGACCCGTTTCAGCAGTAACCCAAAGTTAGGTATCAACGGTACCCTGAAACTAGGCAGGGTGGGGCACGATTACTGGGTTGATTGTAAGCGGTCAAACGATGGCGGTGGGTGCACGGTGCAGGTCTAACGGGGTGCGGGCGTGCACACACTCCGAAGCAGACAACCAGGGCACTGGGGACACCAGTAGTATAACCTATGTCTTCTTGTTTTGTGTCGGGGCTGCCGCCATGGGTCTTGATACACCCCCATGGTGGGACCAACATAGGTATCTACAATTCTTGGGGGTCGTATGACACATGTCAACGCGAGTAGGAGCCGATCTTTAATAAGAGTGGGGATCACTTCACCCTCACCATGGGGTGCCAGTTAGAATAAACTCGAGTAGATGCAGAGATATAGTATGGGTGTAATAGTACATTCGACACTTCCTTAGCATGTGACACTTTCCTATTTTTAGTTTATATCCATCATATCCTTTTCTTATTTACATACTGAAGAGTTACTAGATTTACTCAGGCTTTATGTCTGACCCAATTTTCTTTTCGTCTTCTTTTCTTTCGTTCCTCATTAGGTCCACAGGGAGGAAACAGCTCAACTCAGTCAGGCTCTGTACAAGCTCCATGAACGTAGATGTATGATTTGGGTCTCTTTTGCTCGGACTATGGCTTTGGATATCACTTTGGGGATTTTTGTCACTTTATTTATGTTTACATGCTTCTTTAATAATCAAGGCAGTTATGAGGTTGTAATGTTGAAAGTATTTTGAGACAATTATGGAAATCTTTGTTTGATACACGTATTGATGAAATAAAAGTTTGTTTGGTTTCCGCTGTTTAAAATATGTGTATTTATATCTGTCTTGAGTTCATCTGTGGCTTTTACTTATAAACCTCTACCAAAGTTAAGGCATTCCCTTTGCGAGTGACCTTAATGGAGGTGCGGTGTTTTACTTGGTATCAGAGCATAGGTTTACCAGACAAGATAAAAGTTTTTGAAAATTGTTTTCAAAAAGAAAGTTTAAAGAAGCATTTTTTTTAGAAAAAGTGTTATATTAATAAAAAGAAAAAATCCCCCAAAGCCATGTGCCCTATCTATCCTTCTCTATCCTTCGTTTTGAATTTTTCCCTTTCTGTTTCAGCATGTCTGGAGACCTTAACCTTCCGGAAGGAGTGCCGATTCCCGGCTGGTTTAGGAGGTACTTAGAAGCAAGGGCCAATGGCGCGGGCCCAGCAGACATCCCTCCTCCAGTGGTCGCGGTTCCTCCTCCTCCTCCGCCTCCTCTTGGAAATGCCTTTGCAAAAACATGTAGAGACTTCAAGGCTATGGGTGGAAAAGACTTTTATGGGACAGAATCTTTTGTTGGAGCAAGAAACTGGTTAAAGGAGACTGAGGATTTGTTTGTCATCTTTGGAGTGGATGACAGGCAAAAGATACAACTTGCGGTATGGTTACTTAAGGATGAAGCTTCCTATTGGTAGGAAGTTACTAATGCTCAAAGGGCGGTGGAAACATGGGAAGACTTCAGGACAAGGTTTGAGATGAAATTCCTCTCCCAAGCCGAAAGAAGCCTGCAAATGGAAACGTTTCTAACTCTGAAACAGGGAAGCATGACGATCAGGGAATATGTTAATCAGTTTAATCAGCTGGCTAGATTTGGGCTAGATTAGTAAACACCCCACACAAGAAGGCACTTCGCTTCGTCAAGGATTTGAATGAGCCTCTACACAACCTTGCCATGACTCTTGTATCCACGGGTGCGACTTATGAAAGCCTAGAGGACATGGCGTTGCTACACGAGGAAGACCACAACAAGAAAGAAACTAACGGGGAAGAGAAGAAAGAAGGTCTACAAACAAAGAAAACAGACTTCAAGAAAGGAGGGAAGAACAATAAGCCCCGTGAGAAGAGAAGGTGCAATTTTTGTGGCATTGTGGGCCATATATCAAAAGACTGCCGGAAATGGAAGGCGAAGATGGGTGGCTGCTTCCATTGTGGAGAAACTGGACACCAAGCTAAGGACTGCGCAAAGAAGAAAGGGCAGGGGCAGAAAGCCGGATCCACTTCAGGGGGTCAGGTTCATGCGCTAGTGGCACCTCAGCAGGAACGAGGTAGTAATATTTCTGTAGAAAGTGTAGTCTATCTTTATGATCATCCAGTTCGTACACTTTTTGACTTCGGCGCATCACACTCTTTTATTTCATCTACCTTAGTAGAATCTCTGCATCTAGACACTAGTATGGTAGAAGATCCCTTAGTAGTTTCAAATCCAATTGGGGGCTCCGCTTACTTGTCAATGGTTTGTTTGGGTTGGAAAATCTCTATTCTCAGCGTTGAGTTTAGGTGTAGTGCTTTTGTTTTGGGCTTCTCGGGATATGGTTTGATCCTAGGCATGGACTGGTTATCCAGTAATAGTGCCATTCTTGACTGTGAGAAAAGAGTAGTTAGAATCTTGACTCGGCTTGGTAACACTCTAGAAATTTCTTGTAATCCCTTGAATGTTGTTATGCTAAGTTATCTAGAGTCGCTTGATGCTTCTGATGAGAATTTGCAATCAGTTAGAGTAGTCTGGGAATATCCGAATGTCTTTGAGGAAGTGAAAGGCTTACCTCCGAGGCGGGAAATAGACTTCTGCATATATCTTGTGGATAACGCAAAGCCTGTAGCTTTACCTGTCAGACACATGGCTCCAAGGGAGAGAAAGGAGCTCAGTAAGCAGGTTAAAGAACTTCTCGAAAAGGGGTTCATTAGATGGAGCATTTCGGAATGGGGTGCTCCAGTGGTGTTCGCAACCAAAGCAGACGGTTCGCTTCGCCTTTGCGTCGACTATAGGGAGTTAAACAAATTGACAAAGAAAAATAGGCAGCCTCTTACCCGTATCGATGATTTGTTTGATCAGCTTGTAGGTGCAACGGTCTTCTCCCAACTTGATCTGGCAACTGGGTTCCATCAGCTACGAGTAGCTGAAGACAGCATCGATAAGACAGCGTTCAGAACCCCAGACTCTTTCTTCGAGTGGCTTGTCATGTCTTTCGGCTTGACAAATGTACCCGCTTATTTCGTAGACCTAATGAGCAGGGTGTTCAGAGAATTCCTCAACAAATTTGTGGTTGTCTTCGTAGATGATATCTTAATCTTCTCAATGAGTGAGGAAGAACATGCTCAGCATCTGAAAGAAATCATGGATACTCTCCGTGCACATCAACTAAAAGCCAAATTCTCCAAGTGTCACTTCTGGAGAAAAGAAGTAAGGTTTCTTGGGCATATTGTGTCCAAAGAAGGGTTGGCTGTGGACCCCGCGAAAGTGGTGGCAGTACAAGATTGGAAGACACCAAGGAATGCAACCGAAGTTCGAAGCTTTCTTGGGATAGCTGGTTTTTATCGAAAGTTTATTAGGGATTTCGCGAAAATATCAGCCCCACTCACAAGGCTAACAAAGAAGAATCTGGCGTTCACTTGGGATTTGGACTGCGAGTTTGCTTTCCAACGATTAAAAAGGGCTCTCACAACAGCCCCGGTTCTAACTCTGCCTGACGGAAGCAAAATGTTCACAGTATACACGGATGCATGTGGAACAGGACTAGGCGCTGTCCTAATGCAAGAAGGAAGGGTAGTAGCTTATGGCGGAAGACAATTGAAGGTTCATGAAAAGAACTACCCAACCCACGATCTTGAGTTGGCCGCCGTTTTCTTTGCACTTAAGTCTTGGCGCCATTATCTCCTAGGTGAGAAGTTTGAATTATACACTGACCATAAATCATTGAAATATCACTTCTCGCAGAAGGATCTTAACTTGAGGCAGCAAAGATGGATGGAGTTCCTTGCCTCGTATGACTTTGAAATTTCCTATACCGCCCGGAAAAGGCAACGTGGTAGCGGACGCGTTGAGCCGAAAGAAACTGACCCTAAGCCCTCTCTTTGTGGAAAGGAAAAACTTGAAGTATATAGCAAGTTTCAACTTTAGGCCCTCCTCGGAATTTGTACCAGGATTGTTAGCATCTCTCGAAGTACGCCCTACTCTCTTAGACTCAATAGGGGCAGCACAACGTGAAGACCCTCAGCTTGTTGATATGATTGATAAATTTATTAGGGAAGAGACTTCTAGTCACCTCAGTGGGTACGCCATCGATGATAAGGGTTGGCTGAGACGAGATGGAAGATTATGCGTCCCACAAGCAAGGGAGTTGACCAAGAAGGTTCTTGAGGAAGCGCATCATTCCAAGATGACTATACACCCTGGCGGTGATAAGATGTACAAGGATATAAAAAGGACTTTCTTTTGGAGCAGCATGAAGCAAGACATGGCAGATTTCGTTTCTAAGTGCATGACCTGCCAACGGGTCAAGGCGGAACAAAAGAAGCCTGGAGGACTACTTCACCCTCTAGAGGTCCCACAGTGGAAGTGGGATAACATTTCAATGGACTTCATTGATGGACTGCCTAGGTCGAGGAGAGGCAACACTAGCATTTGGGTAATAGTGGATAGGCTTACTAAAAGTACCCACTTTATACCTATCAAGAGTAGAAGGACTGCTTCATCTCTAGCATCTCTTTATCTCAAGGAAATAGTTCGACTTCATGGGATACCCTCTAGCATTGTTAGTGACCGAGAACCTATCTTCACAAGTGAGTTTTGGCGGAGTCTGCAAGAAGCTGTAGGCACACAGTTATGTTTGAGCATGGCCTATCACCATCAAACTGATGGTCAGACGGAAAGGGTGTATAGAGTTTTAGAGGATCTTTTAAGACTTTGCGTTCTTGACTTTGGAGGGACGTGGAAGGATCACCTTCCTTTAGTGGAATTTGCCTACAACAACAGCTACCAAGCTACCATCGGCATGGCACCCTTCGAAGCCTTGTATGGAAGACCGTTCAAATCACCAACTTGTTGGTGGGAGTCTACAGATAAGCTTATACTTGGGCCAGACATGATTCGAGAAACTTCAGAGAAAGTGGACTTGATACGTAGGAGAATGAAGACAGCCCAAGACAGACAAAAATCCTACGCCGACAAAAGAAGGACCGACCTTGAGTTTGAGGTTGGGGACAAGGTTTTCCTTAAGGTATACCCTTTAAGGAACGTAGTTAGCTTTGGATCTGCAGGAAAGCTAGCACCAAGATTTGTAGGACCGTTCCCTATCATCGAGAAGATTGGGAAAATGGCTTATAGAGTAGATATGCCTGAAAGACTGGCTGGAATTCACAACGTCTTTCACGTTTCTCATCTCCGGAAATGTCTACATGAATCAGCGCAAGTGGTGGAGCCAAGCATTCTAGAAGAAGCCGAAGTGGAACGCGAAGCAACTGTGAGGAGAGTTCCAACCCACATCATAGGAACTGAAGTGAAAAAGCTATGCAACCGCGAAGTCAAACTCGTTAAGGTTCAGTGGAGCGACGCCGAGGAAGACGCGACTTGGGAAACTGAGGATAGAATACGCGCGACATACCCTTTTCTTTTTTAGGGTACATCTTTGACCTCTCTTTTTCTTAAGTTGTGCTTGTATCTAACTTTTTAGGTATATCTCCTTGATATTATCCTTTATCCTTAGGTAGAAACCCCTTTGTATGTAAACATGTATTTGAAACATGTTATGGTTGATGGCTGCAAGTGGTTGCTAGTGGTTGCTCGTGGATGCATATACACACACAACCTAGGTCTTATATTGGCTCAATCACTTCATACTGCATATGCATATATGTATTCTTATTTGTATATGGTTGTAAACTTGATATGCTGTCATATAGTCGTTACATTTGTATGAATAGTTGTGCAGTCATGTAGAATTATGAGTAGGAAGAATTTGCATACATAATAGATTCATGACACTTACATGATTCACATTAAGGAGGTCAACTGAATCAGTAGACCGCCTGATTTCTGCATTAGATAAGGACATGTACACACACTATGCATATGATCATGAAACATTAGAAATCTTTTAAGGACAGTGGATGCCTGTGTTTGTTGGTTGAGTAGATGGACTGTTGGATGGTGGGATATACATTCTTCATAACTTGAAGATTTCGGGGACGAAATCCTTTTAGGTGGGGGAGAATGTAACACCCCGTGAATTCTATAACGTTAAGCTTCACAAATTAAAGTATAATTAATTATAAATGATGAAATCAAGGGAAATGGGTTACGCCATTGTGTTCGTCTCGAAATTCTGCTTGAGATAGAGTCCAAGTTTGCGTAAAACGGATATCGTATGAAGAAGATATGGACAAACGAAGTTGGGCAGAAAAACCAGAAAACCGGTCAGAATGCACTGGCGCACTTGGGAAGTGCGCCAGAACAGAAATGAACTGGCACACTTGGGAAGTGCGCCAGTACATTTTTGGCCTGGTGCACCTGCCAAGTGCGCCCAGGTCAGAATGACCTGATGGTCAGGTCTTGGCTGGCCTGATCAGGGTCTGGTCGAATTCTGATGCTTGGCTGTGTCACTAGGGCTTACATGTCACTTTTTGATTGGCTTCTCCTGAGATGGATGGTCTGGATTCACTCTAGCTTCATCGACGGCTCTAATTAGATTGAAATCCTATAAATACAACTCAAACCCAAACCTAAACTCACACAAATAATAAAATACAATAGCCGTCATGCTGCTGGAAAGGAACTAGGAATGGCCGTCAATTAGAAACCCTAGAGACAAGCCAACAAGCCTAAGAGACGAATCAAAGTAAAAGAGGATCAAAGCTTAATCAAATCATTCAACGCAACTTTGCTACCCAAAGGAGAGCATCTCCAAATTAGAATAACATAAAACAGAAAACAAGAATTCATCACACGTTGTAAGTATAGTAACCTTTCAGAATATGAATAAAAACTGTGATGTGATTCGATGTATATGAAAATAGAATTGTGTTATTATTCTATGTATTGTGATGGTTCTATCATGACTTATGTATTGATGTTTGTGGCATAAAATTGATGCAATCCTATTGAATGATTGTACTTGCAAGTTTGTGGCGAAAATTAGAATTTGGTCATTTTATGTATATGGCAATGGCATGGACTATGTCTAAGTTGGAATTTATGTAAACATGTTATAGACCTTTTTGATCCAAAACCTATGATATTGTTCTTATGTTTATTTGCAAGTATAATTAGATCTATGTTTCATAAACTATGCAAGTTCATTTGCAAGTATAATTGGACCTATGTTTCATCAAGTATAATTAGATCTATGTTTCATAAACTATGCAAGATTTTGTTTATTTGCAAGTATAATTGGATCTATGTTTCATAAACTATGCAAGATTTTGTCTATTTGCAAGTATAATTGGATCTATGTTTCATAAACTATGCAAGTTCATAGGCTATATGATTAGATGTTAAAATTGTACATTTTGGTGAACATACATCATGCTAGTCTTGTGTTTGACATTATGCCAAATTAAACATGTTTAAAACACACGTTTGTATTAGCCTAAACTATGCCATCTCATATGTCACCTACTTAGTTATATTTTGATTTGAATGCAAGTTCACATGACCCATCATTTATGTTAGTATCGCTAAATCGCAAGTTCATGCGCCACACACCCTTATATGTTGAAAAATATAACATGTTCTTGATTTCCCCTTTTCTTACGCTTATAAGGTTGGGCTGAATTATGTCGAGCCCAACACTTGTTATAACATTGCGAACGTATAAACGGGGGTAATATCATTGGGTATAAAACATGAAAATATATATTGGCATGTTTGGCACATGCCAATGACAATGACATTTAAAGCGGTATGAATTAATATACCCAAAAATAAAAGATATGACGTTTACATATATATTTGAGAAATAATAAAATATGTAAATTTAGAAAACACGACATGCTTAACCCGAGGTTGGATTGAGTTATGATGTATACCTGCCCGGACCCGCCCGGCTGTCCAGTAGTCACAACAATACCTATCCAATATGAGTGGTTAAGCATTGAGCCCAATAAGGACCCGAGGTTAGACTGAGCTACGGTGTAAACCTGCCCGTAACCGACCGGCATATCCAGTAACTGTAGCAATACCTGTCTAATGTGAGTGGTCTGGTGCTCCTAAGAGGCTAAGGACAGATGGTAGGGTTAAGTCAACTATAACACTTAACCAAATTCAACATGTTAACAAGAATTAATGGGTGGGGTTAGGTAAATACAGACACTTAACCACTTAACATGTTTGACTAGAAAATCCTGGTAACGAGGGACCCATTTCAGCAATAACCCAAAGTTAGTTATCAACGGTACCCTGAAAGTAGGCAGGGTGGGGCACGATTACTGGGCTGATTGTAAGCGGTCAAACGACGGCGGTGGGTGCACAGTGCAGGTCTAACGGGGTGCGGGCGTGCACACACTCCGGAGCAGACAACCAGGGCACTGGGGACACCAGTAGTATAACCTATGTCTTCTAGTTTTGTGTCGCTGCCGCCACCATGGGTCTTGAAACACCCCATGGTGGGACCAACATAGGTATCTACAATTCTTGGGGGCCGTATGACACATGTTAACGTGAGTAGGAGCCGGTCTTTAATAAGAATGGGGATCACTTCACCCTCACCATGGGGTGCCAGTTAGAATAAACTGGAGTAGGTGCAGAGATATAGTATGGGTGTGATAGTACATTCGACACTTCCTTAGCCAGTGACACTTTCCTATTTTTAGTTTATATCCATCATATCCTTTTCTTATTCACATACTGAAGATTTACTAGATTTACTTAGGCTTTATGTCTGACCCTATTTTATTTTCGTCTTCTTTTCTTTCGTTCCCCCCTCCCCCCCAGGTCCACAGGGAGGAAACACCTCAACTCAGTCAGGCTCTGTACAAACTCCAAGAACGTAGATGTATGATTTGGGTCTCTTTTGCTCGGACTATGGCTTTGGATATCACTTTGGGGATTTTTGTCACTTTATTTATGTTTTCATGCTTCTTTAATAATCAAGGCAGTTATGAGGTTGTAATGTTGAAAGTATTTTGAGACAATTATGGAAATCTTTGTTTGATACACATATTGATGAAATAAAAGTTTGTTTGGTTTCCGCTGTTTAAAATATGTGTATTTATATCTGTCTTGAGTTCATCTGTGGCTTTTACTTCTAAACCTCCACAAAAGTTAAGGCATTCCCTTTGTGAGTGACCTTAATGGAGGTGGGGTGTTTTACTTGGTATCAGAGCATAGGTTTACCAGACAAGATAAAAGTTTTTGAAAATTGTTTTCAAAAAGAAAGTATAAAGAAGCTTTTTTTTTAGAAAAAGTGTTATATTAATAAAAAGACAAAATCCCCCAAAGCCATGTGCCCTATCTATCCTTCTCTATCCTTCGTTTTGAATTTTCCCCTTTCTGTTTCAGCATGTCTGGAGACCTTAACCTTCCGGAAGGAGTGCCAATTCATGGCTGGTTTAGGAGGTACTTAGAAGCAAGGGCCAATGGCGCGGGCCCAGCAGACATCCCTCCTTCAATGGCTGAGGTTCCTCCTCCTCCTCCGCCTCCTCTTGGAAATGCCTTTGCAAAAACATGTAGAGACTTCAAGGCTATGGGTGGAAAAGACTTTTATGGGGCAGAATCTTTTGTTGGAGCAAGAAACTGGTTAAAGGAGACTGAGGATTTGTTTGTCAACTTTGGAGTGGATGAAAGGTAAAAGATACAACTTGCGGTATGGTTACTTAAGGATGAAGCTTCCTATTGGTGGGAAGTTACTAATGCTCAGAGGGCGGTGGAAACATGGGAAGACTTCAGGACAAGGTTTGAGATGAAATTCCTCTCCCAAGCCGAAAGAAGCCTGCAAATGGAAAAGTTTCTAACTCTGAAACAGGGAAGCATGACGATCAGGGAATATGTTAATCAGTTTAATCAGCTGGCCAGATTTGGGCTAGGCTTAGTAAACACCCAACACAAGAAGGCACTTCGCTTCGTCAAGGGTTTGAATGAGCCTCTACACAGCCTTGCCATGACTCATGTATCCACGGGTGCGACTTATGAAAGCCTAGTGGACATGGCGTTGCTACACGAGGAAGACCACGGCAAGAAAGAAACTAAGGGGGAAGAAAAGAAAGAAGGTCTACAAGCAAAGAAAATAGACTTCAAGAAAGGAGGGAAGAACAATAAGCCCCGTGAGAAGAGAAGGTGCAGTTTTTGTGGCATTGTGGGCCATATATCAAAAGACTGCCGGAAAAGGAAGGCGAAGATGGGTGGTTGCTTCCATTGTGGAAAAACTGGACACCAAGCTAAGGACTGCCCAAAGAAGAAAGGGCAGGGACAGAAAGCCGGATCCACTTCAGGGGGTCAGGTTCATGTGCTAGTGGCACCTCAGCAGGAACGAGGTAGTAATATTTCTGTAGAAAGTGTAGTCTATCTTTATGATCGTCCAGTTCGTACACTTTTTGACTTCGGCGCATCACACTCTTTTATTTCATCTGCCTTAGTAGAATCTCTGCATCTAGACACTAGTATGGTAGAAGATCCCTTGGTAGTTTCAAATCCAATTGGGGGCTCCGCTTACTTGTCAGTGGTTTGTTTGGGTTTGAAAATCTCTATTCTTAGCGTTGAGTTTAGTTGTATTGCTTTTGTTTTGGGCATCTCGGGATATGGTTTGATCTTAGGCATGGACTGGTTATCCAGTAATATTACCATTCTTGACTGTGAGAAAAGAGTAGTTAGACTCTTGACTCGGCTTGGTAACACTCTAGAAATTTCTTGTAATCCCTTGAATGTTGTTATGCTTAGTTATCTAGAGTCACTTGATGCTTCTGATGATAATTTGCAATCAGTTAGAGTAGTCCGGGAATATCCGGATGTCTTTGAGGAAGTGAAAGGCTTACCTCCGAGGCGGGAAATAGACTTCCGCATATATCTTGTGGATAACGCAAAGCTTGTAGCTTTACCTGTCAGACACATGGCTCCAAGGGAGAGAAAGGAGCTCAGTAAGCAGGTTAAAGAACTTCTCGAAAAGGGGTTCATTAGACGGAGCATTTCGGAATGGGGTGCTCCAGTGGTGTTCGCAACCAAAGCAGACGGTTCGCTTCGCCTTTGCGTCGACTATAGGGAGTTAAACAAATTGACCAACAAAAATAGGCACCCTCTTCCCCAAATCGACGATTTGTTTGATCAGCTTGTAGGTGTAACGGCCTTCTCCCAACTTGATCTGGCAACTGGGTTCCATCAGCTAAGAGTAGCTGAAGACAGCATTGATAAGACAGCGTTCAGAACCCCAGACGGTTTCTTAGAGTGGCTTGTCATGCCTTTCGGCTTGACAAATGCACCCGCTTATTTCGTAGACCTAATGAGCAGGGTGTTCAGAGAATTCCTCAACAAATTTGTGGTTGTCTTCCTAGATGATATCTTAATCTTCTCAAAGAGTGAGGAAGAACATGCTCAGCATCTGAAAGAAATCATGGATATGTTGAGTCAAAGCTTCACGGATTATTTTGATTTATGACAAGAAGAAGCTTCTACATCGACAAAAAGAAGACAAGATGCCTTCATAGGTTAGAAGTTGATTATTTAGAGTCATAAATGTTAAAATCTATCCTCAAATAATCATACTTCTTTTTGGCTTTCAAAAATTACTTATAAAACCTTTTTTTTATGCATATCATCAAAAACATGTCGACCTACACTTTTTTATAGGTCAACAGGTTTCCAAAATATAACGGTCGAAAAGAGGTCGACCTATACTTTTTTATAGGTCAACAGGTTTTTAAATTACAACGGCTAAAAACATGTCGACCTATAAATTTTTATAGGTCAACAGATTTTTGAAATTTTGTGAAAAGTCATCTTCTTTCTTGAAGAGTTACATCCATTTCTTCTCAAGAATAATCACTTCTTTTGAGAGCAACTTTTCACCAACAATTGCATCTTCTCGATTATTATAAATACATCGATTTTCATTCATTCAAATTACCGAATCTTCTCTCCATTCTCTGATCTATATTGCATTATTCTTAGCATTCAAAAGCACTCAAAATCATTATATTATCGTTTGAATCTCCAAGCATATTTTGTACACTTGTGATTCAAAACGATAATCCACTTCCTAATCTTTGCAAACATCATATTATATTTGAGGATAAGATTATAGGAAGGGTGTACTCAATCATTGACTAATCAGTGTTGAAGAAAGAACACATTCAAGGTCAAACTCTTGTAATCGTCTTGTGGGTAAGCTTATAGCCCGTGAAATCAAGTGGGTAAGCTTGTAGCCCGTGAAATCAAGTGGGTAAGCTTGTAGCCCGTGAAATCAAGTGGGTAAACTTGTAGCCCGCAAATCAAGTAGTGTTGTGAACCTGTTCCTCCGGGTGAAGCGAGGATACTGCTTAGTTGAAATTCCGAAGAGGAGCTTCGGGACTGGACGTAGGACGGGAGGTCCGAACCAGTATAAAATCCTGGTGTCGTTAATCTATTTTACTTTACTTTACTGCATTTAAAGTTATCTATGATATATGTATATATATTGTTATCATATTCCGCATAGCCATATTATAGATCCTGCATAAGTCGTACACACTCGACTTTTCAATTGGTATCAGAGCGCGGTTATCATATAACCGTAACACAGTTATTTGATATATTCTAGTAATATGGCAAATAATGCAAGCACCAGCACTAACACTTACACTGAAGGTCAATCAACACAAAGACCTCCTTTCTTTAATGGCCTAAACTATAGTTATTGGGCAACACGTATGGCTTTCTATATGCAATCAACAAGTTATGATGCTTGGAATGCTACTTAGAAAGAAATAGTTAATCCAACTACTGAGTATGCAGAATGGACTCCTGCTGAGAAAACAGCAGCAGCAGTAAATGCAAAAGCAATAAATATGTTGTTTTGTGCATTAGACCAAAATGAGTATAACCGTGTTAGTATCTGTACCACTGCTTATCAAATTTGGCAAACGCTAAAAACCACTCATGAAGGTACTAACAAGGTTAAACAAGCAAAAATAGCTTTGTTGAAAAGCCAATTCCAAAATTTCAAAATGAAGCCAAATGAAACAATCAATGAGATGTATTCAAGGTTTCAAACTATTCATCATGCTCTTATTGGATTAGGACAAAAATATTCTGACTTTGATGTAGTTTCAACAATCCTACATTCACTGACTAATGAATGGGAAGGAAAAGTATTAGCCATAGAAGAAGCTAATGATCTTTCTTCCATGAAGCCAGATGAATTGATAGGAAATCTAATGTCCTATGAAGCAAATTTATAGGCTAGAAGAGAACAGAAAGAAGAAAAGAAAAATGTTGCTTTTCATGCCAAAAAAGATAAAGACATTTCATATTCTGAAGATGAAGACTTAGCACTTATTGCAAAAGGTTTTAAGAAGTTCTTGAAGCAAAGAAAAGCTAGTCGATACGACAAAAAGAAGTTTGGATCAAATAAACCATCATCTTCAAATATGGAATGCTTCAATTGTCACAAAAACGGACATATGCAAAAAGATTGTCCGGATAAAAAGAAGAAATCCGAAAAATTCAAGCAGGACAAATCAAAGAAAAGAGCATTCTCAGTAACATGGGATGATTCAGACTCATCTTCATCTGATAACGAAAGTGACTCAGACACTGAACAAGCAAATGTATGTTTTATGGCAACAGAGGATGAGGTACAAATTCCTACTCTTGAGGATATGCTTGATATTTATGATAAATTAATGATTAAATTTAAAGATACAAAACATCAATTAAAAGAAGTCAAGGTAATGTTGAATAGATCAGAATTAGAACAAGATATGTTAAAAGATGAAAAGAAAATATTAGAGGAGGAACTTGAAAAGGCTCAAGAATCATCATCTAATAATAATTCTCAACTATCTCTTTTGAGTCAAGAAATTGAAATTCAAAAAGAGAAAAATGACACTCTTACTGCTGAGAATTATGAGCTTAAAGCTAAAGTAAAATCTCTAGTCCTTGAAAAAGCTAGTTTACAAACAAAGTTAGACGACATTTCTAAAAATGTTTCTAACTTTAACAAAGGTCGAGAAAATTTGACAAAAATTATTGAGAGTTCACAATCAGCTACAAACAAGCAAGGATTGGGATATAAGAAACAAGTTATCAAGAAACATCTTGGTAAAAGAAAAAGAAAAAATAAGAAAGTTCAAGAAACTGAAGCTAAGAAAAATCTTAGTTTATTATATTCCAAACCAAAACCGATTGTGAAATCTCAAAAGAAGAATGTCAAATCTATAAAAATATGGGTTCCTAAAACAAATAATAGTTTGATTAGGAACAAGTACATTCAAAATTTTTTGAATACTGTGCATTATAATCCAAATTATTTGTATAAAGGGGATACCGGACCCGTATGGGTTTGGACTCCTAAGACCTAACTCTTAGGACCCTATAAAAAGTGTGTACCATTGACTTAACTTTATTTTTTGCAGGTCCCACTTAAGAAAAGAGGAAAGTGGATATTGGACAGTGGTTGCTCAAAGCATATGACTGGAGACAAGAGCTTATTAACAAATATTACTTATTCGGATGGTGGCTCAGTCACTTTTGGAGATAATTCAAAAGGCTATATCATCGGCAAAGGCGATGTGAGCAATTATGGTACGTCTAACTTACCTCTTATCACAAATGTCATTCTAGTTAAGAATTTGAAACATAATTTATTAAGTAGTAGTCAATTGTGCGACAAAGGTTTTACTATTTCCTTTTCAGATAATAAATGTAGTATACTAGATAAAGATCGAAATATAGCTTTTGAAGGAAATAGAGATAGAAACATTTATATTCTGAATATGAATATCAATCATAATTCAGATATGTGTCTTGTAGCAAATGATAATGATCCATGGCTATGGCACAAACATTTCTGTCACATAAAATTCAAAACTATTGACAAGCTAGCCAAAAATGATCTTGTTAAAGGTCTCCCCAAAATGAGCTTTTCGGTTAATAATATTTGTGATGCATGTCAATTAGGAAAATTGACTAAATCTTCCTTCAAATCCAAGAAAATCATATCAACATTACAACCACTTGAATTATTACATATGGATTTATTTGGACCAACACAGGTTCAGTCATTAAATCATAATAAATATGTGTTTGTAATTGTTGATGATTATTCTCGTTATACATGGGTTATTTTCTTAAAAAATAAAAGTGACACTTTTCATCATTTCAAATTCTTCATCAAAAGAATTCAAAAGTCAAAAGGACTTAAGGTTAAAAATATTAGAAGTGATCATGGCGGAGAGTTCGAAAATAATGAATTTGAACATTTTTGTACAAAGAAAGGTATCAATCATAATTTTTCGTTTCCTCGAACTCCACAACAAAATGTAGTTGTAGAACGGAAAAATCGGACACTACAAGAATGTGCAAGAACATTATTAAATGGATCCACTCTACCAAAACATTTCTGGGCAGAAGCTGTTGCAACTGCATGTTATGTTTTGAATCGTGTATCTATTCGACCTCTGACTAAAAATACATCATATGAGTTATTTAATCAAAGAAAACCAAATATCTCCTATTTCAAAGTTTTTGGTTCTAAGTGCTTTATTTTAAATACGAAAGACCATCTTGGAAAATTTGATCCAAAATCCGATGAAGGTATATTTGTCGGATATTCGGAAAGAAGCAAGGCCTATCGTATATTCAATAAGAGAACCAAATCTATTGAAGAATCACTTCATGTTTCCTTTGATGAATTCTTTAAACCATCTCATATAATATCAGATGACGAAGAAACCATAGTCACTGATAACCCTATCATCACAAATAATGACTCTGACTCAGAAATAGTTGATGATAACCCTCAAATTGATGTAATACCTTCTCCACCAAAATTTAGATCTCCTCCAAGAATTCTAAGAGATCATCCAGTTCAAAATATAATTGGAGAAGTATCATCTCAAAGAAGAACTAGAAGTCAACTTAACCAAATGGGACATGTTGCATTTATTTCTAATATCGAACCTAAGAATCCTAAAGAAGCTGCTACCGATGAATATTGGATTATTGCGATGCAAGAAGAACTAAATTAGTTTGAACGCAATAAAGTATGGGAACTTGTTCCAAGGCCAACCGATCAATCGGTTATAGGAACTAAATGGGTTTACAAAAACAAGGCTGATGAACAAGGAAACATAACTCGAAACAAAGCACGGTTAGTAGCACAAGGATATAATCAAGAAGAGGGTATCGATTATGAAGAAACTTTTGCACCTGTCGCTAGACTAGAAGCAATTAGAATTCTTCTATCATTTGCTTGTCATCATAACTTTAAATTATATCAGATGGATGTCAAGAGTGCATTTTTAAACGGATTTATAAAAGAAAAAGTATATGTTGAACAACCACCTTTATTTAAATATGAAAAATATCCGGATCATGTGTTCAAGCTTAAGAAGGCTTTGTACGGTCTAAAACAAGCACCACGTGCTTGGTATGAATGACTACGAAGTCATCTAATTGATTCTGGATTTCAAATAGGAAAGGTTGATCAAACATTATTTATTAAACATTCGCACAAAGATATACTTGTTATTCAAATATATGTGGACGACATAATCTTTGGTTCAACAAATGAGAAACTTTGTAAAGAGTTTGCAAATGTCATGACCAAAGAATTTGAAATGTCACATATGGGAGAGTTATCATACTTTCTTGGTCTTCAAATTAAACAACTTCTGAATGGTATTTTTATAAATCAAGAAAAATATTGTGAAAATCTTATTAAAAGATTTGGTCTTGAAAATATTTCCAGAAAACCAACTCCGATAAGTACAACTAGTCATCTCGAAAAGGATGAAAGTGGAAAGAGTATAGACCAAAAGACGTATCGTAGTATGATAGGTTCTCTCCTATATTTAATAGCTAGTCGTCCTGACATTATGATGAGTGTTTGTTTGTGTGCACGTTTTCAAGCTAATCCTAAGGAATCGCATCTACGAGCAGTAAAACGAATTATTCGGTATCTTAATAACACCAAAGATTTCGGTCTTTTCTATCCTAAGGATTGTGCATTCGAATTAGTATCATATAGTGATGCTGATTTCGGAGGATCACGAACGGATAGAAAGAGTACAAGTGGTACATGCCATTTCATTGGAAAATCACTTGTCTCTTGGTTTAGTAAGAAACAAAATTGTGTTTCACTCTCGACATGTGAGGCAGAGTATATCTCAGCGGCTTTAGCATGTACACAAGTTATATATATGCAACAAACACTTAAAGACTTCGATATGAACTTATCAAATTCTATTATATATTGTGATAACACAAGTGCGATAAACTTATCCAAAAATCCGGTTAACCACTCAAGAACTAAACATATCGACATACGACATCATTTTCTTAGAGATAATATTAAGAAAGGAAATATAAAATTAGAATATGTAAGCACAGACAATCAACTAGCTGATATATTTACAAAGCCTCTACTAGAATCAAGTTTTGTCAAGTTACGTAGAGAGCTAGGCTTGGTTTCAAGAAAAGAACTCGAAGGATAATATTTTTTTATATAACAAGAGTTCATATTTTTCAGAAACCAATGTCTTTCCTTATTACTATATATAGAAGAGAATTTTTCTACGGTTAATCAAATACAAACCATCTCTTTTCTTTCTCTAAAAATAGAAAACTCTTTCTATATATATACACGTTTGTATTTTTTAGTGCTCTCAGACAACAATTCTCTCAAACCTCAATTATTTTTAATTCATGGCACACATTTGTGAAAAATGTGCTGAAAACTCCCATATTTCAATCACGAGTTCCGAACCAACGGAATACAACTCCCCAAAAACACAAGAACATCCACCTGGATTTCATCCACCTTCTCGAACACCAGGAACCACACCAACTTCTAAGAAAAGCAAGAAAGTTTTGTTTTGCTCTCCACGAACAAAAGAAAAGATCGACGAAATGCATTATTATCAGCAGCAAATGTTCTATGAGAAAAAATTGGCGACTTCTCGTTTGACGTATCTCGAACGACTAGCCTCTTTCTTCTGCAGCTCTGACTGGCATAACGTACATGAGCCAATACCTATACCATCATCTTCGTGAACTCCAAACTCATGGGATAGGAATTACAACAACAATGAAGGAGCAAGTGGAAAATACAATCCTTGGGAACCAAAGAATCCTTGGGAACCAAGGAGATAATTTTTTCGCTTATATCATTTAAATTTTCTGAAAATAAATTTGTATTTGTTCTTCATGCATTTGTTTTTTTAATTCATATTATTTTGAATAAAATCTGTTTTTTTTTTTTGTTCTATTCATCTCAACAAACCAGAAAAACAAAAATTTTTAGCACCTGTCGACCGCCTAGTAATATGCTGTCGACCAATCAGGTTCTTTTTGTTTTTAATTTTCAACCAGAAAATTAACCTGTCGACCGCCCCTTTTCTTCTCTGTCGACCGGTCAATGTTAAATACGTTTCTAATTTTCAAACAGAAAATTAACCTGTCGACCGGCCATTCTTTTCGTTGTCGATCGGTCTAGGCAATTTAAGCCTTATAATTTCATCCAGAACTTTAATCTGTCGACCGCACTTTATTTCTTGTCGACCGGTCAAATACAAAATTGTATTCATTTTTTTCTTCCAGAACCTTTATCTGTCGACCGCTTCACTTAACCCTGTCGACCGTTTTCGGAAATTGATGTTCCCCTTCCGTTAGACACGTCGATTCACTTTTTAAATCCTCACAACCTTTCATTAAAATCTTATTTATTCTTACTCCTAATTCTCTCAATCCTACCCTCAAAAGGAATTTCAATTTCTCTAAACTCTAAAATGGCTCCTAAGCAAAAGAAATCAAAAACTTCATCCTCTCAAACACCAATCCAACCCATTGATTCTCAAATCAAACAATGGCTTATGGATCCACTAGCGGTGAAAAGGTGGAACAAAATGAAAGACTATACAATTCACCATGGATCTTTCATCAATTTCTCTGATTTTGTCTACTACGAAGTTCGAGAGATATCAAACCGAGCAGGTATTGAATCTCTTCTTTCTTTTGAATACAACAATGTTGAGATTAGTCACATTTTGATAAAGCTATTCTACGCTAATCTCAACTTAGAGAAATTTAAACCCCAAAACTCAGAAGATTGCTTATGGTCAGTGATATGTGGACAACACATTTTTCTTTCTAAAGATAGAATGGCAGAAATTCTTCGATCTCACACTGATGGTATAAAATTCACTACTGATTTCTGCCCTATTCATATTCGTGATAAACATAGTCACTTATTCATTGAAGACCATAAGTCAAGTAACAAAGGAGTCAATTTGAGACCCTCGGCTAGAATTCTTCATCTTTGTATCACGCATTCTCTACTTCCAAGGACTGGAAATTTTGATGTTGTTTACAGAGAAAACTTTAAGGAATTGTACGCTATCTTTGGGAATATCAAGGTAAATTGGGTTGAGATGATTTTTGACGAAATTTCAATGGTGAACAAACGCTCTAGGCCGCATCTGTTTTATAACGAGTATATTATGCGTTGCCTCATGGACTGTGGAATAAGATCCCCCGCGTCCAAAATTTCAATACCAAAATGTATTGATAAAGCGTCTAAAAAGAGGATGAAGCTACCCGATCCGTGTTTTACCATTATTCCTTTTGAGCAATATGTCGAACTAGGTCCTCCGGAGACTTCTTCTTCACAAATCCCTAGGCAAAGGCCTGAAGACGTTACAATTCCACCACCTACTTCTTCAACTAAAGAAACTCTTGAGCAAATTGCACGTAATCAATTTTTACTCGAAGCAAGACTGAAACGAACCGATAATAAGCTTGACCGCTTGGACACTAAACTTGATAAGCGGTTCAACAAATTAAAGTCTTTCTTCGGAACAATTTGGGAAGCAATCTCCTGTGCCTCAACTTCAGCAACACTTGCACAAGATCCCGGAAAACGTCCTATGCCTCCTACTTTTACATGGTCCTCGTCGGAAGAAGGTACTAGTTCTGGAGCAAGTACCCAACATAATCGTGGTCGTGGAATGTCTCATATTGAAGAAGGAGCTCATGACGATGTTGAGAAGGACGATGATGACGGAAACAATGAGGAACAAGAGGAGGAAGGAGACAAAGACGAAGAAGAAGATAGTGATTCGGACTGGCCACCACAATAGTCTTTACGTTTTTATCTCTTTATCTTCAAAAACTTAATTATGACTGGTGTATGTAATTATGCCACTATCTAGTACTTCTGGTGTGTTTGGTTTGTAATATGAGGAACAATTTACTTATTCTTGTATTATGGTACTAGCCTTATGCAATTCTTCTGGACACCCTTTTTGTCGATGACAAAGGGGGAGAAAATATTACTAACGACTGTTGTGCAGATTATATATAATTCAGGGGGAGCTTATATACAGGGGGAGCATATATACAAGTCCAAAAATATTACTAACGACTGTTGTGCAGATTATATATAATTCAGGGGGAGCTTATATACAGGGGGAGCATATATACAAGGAGAGATAACTATTTTAATCCATGTTGCCATCAATCAAAAAGGGGGAGAATGTTGAGTCAAAGCTTCACGGATTATTTTGATTTATGACAAGAAGAAGCTTCTACATCGACAAAAAGAAGACGAGATGCCTTCATAGGTTAGAAGTTGATTATTTAGAGTCATAAATGTTAAAATCTATCCTCAAATAATCATACTTCTTTTTGGCTTTCAAAAATTACTTATAAAACCTTTTTTTTATGCATATCATCAAAAACATGTCGACCTACACTTTTTTATAGGTCAACAGGTTTTCAAAATATAACGGTCGAAAAGAGGTCGACCTATACTTTTTTATAGGTCAACAAGTTTTTAAATTACAACGGCTAAAAACATGTCGACCTATAAATTTTTATAGGTCAACAGCTTTTTGAAATTTTGTGAAAAGTCATCTTCTTTCTTGAAGAGTTACTCCATTTCTTCTCAAGAATAATCACTTCTTTTGAGAGCAACTTTTCACCAACAATTGCATCTTCTCGATTATTATAAATACATCGATTTTCATTCATTCAAATTACCGAATCTTCTCTCCATTCTCTTATCTATATTGCATTATTCTTAGCATTCAAAAGCACTCAAAATCATTATATTATCGTTTGAATCTCCAAGCATATTTTATACACTTGTGATTCAAAACGATAATCCACTTCCTAATCTTTGCAAACATCATATTATATTTGAGGATAAGATTATAGGAAGGGTGTACTCAATCATTGACTAATCAGTGTTGAAGAAAGAACACATTCAAGGTCAAACTCTTGTAATCGTCTTGTGGGTAAGCTTGTAGCCCGTGAAATCAAGTGGGTAAGCTTGTAGCCCGTGAAATCAAGTGGGTAAGCTTGTAGCCCGTGAAATCAAGTGGGTAAACTTGTAGCCCGCAAATCAAGTAGTGTTGTGAACCTGTTCCTCCGGGTGAAGCGAGGGTATTGCTTAGTTGAAATTCCGAAGAGGAGCTTCGGGACTGGACGTAGGACTGGAGGTCCGAACCAGTATAAAACCCTGGTGTCGTTAATCTATTTTACTTTACTTTACTGCATTTAAAGTTTTCTGTGATATATATATATTGTTATCATATTCCGCATAGCCATATTATAGATCCCGCATAAGTCGTACACACTCGACTTTTCAGGATACTCTTCGTGCACATCAACTAAAAGCCAAATTCTCCAAATGTCACTTCTGGAGAAAAGAAGTAAGGTTTCTTGGGCATATAGTGTCCAAAGAAGGGTTGGCTGTGGACCCCGCGAAAGTGGTGGTAGTACAAGATTGGAAGACACCAAGGAATGCAACCGAAGTTCGAAGCTTTCTTGGGCTAGCCGGTTTTTATCGAAAGTTTATTAGGGATTTCGCGAAAATCTCAGCCCCACTCACAAGGCTAACAAAGAAGAATCTGGCGTTCACTTGGGATTTGGACTGCGAGTTTGCTTTCCAACGATTAAAAAGGGCTCTCACAACAGCCCCGGTTCTAACTCTGCCTGACGGAAGCAAAATGTTCACAGTATACATGGATGCATGTGGAACAGGACTAGGTGTTGTCCTAATGCAAGAAGGAAGGGTTGTAGCTTATGGCGGAAGACAATTGAAGGTTCATGAAAAGAACTACCCAACCCACGATCTTGAGTTGGCCGCCATTGTCTTTGCACTTAAGTCTTGGCGCCATTATCTCCAAGGTGAGAAGTTTGAATTATACACTGACCATAAATCGTTGAAATATCTCTTCTTGCAGAAGGATCTTAACTTGAGGCAGCAAAGATGGATGGAGTTCCTTGCCTCGTATGACTTTGAAATTTCCTATACTCCTGCAAAAGGCAACGTGGTAGCGGACGCGTTGAGTCGAAAGAAACCGACCCTAAGCCCTCTCTTTGTGGAAAGGCAAAACTTGAAGTATATAGCCAGTTTCAACTTTAGGCCCTCCTCGGATTTTATACCGGGATTGTTAGCATCTCTCGAAGTACGCCCTACTCTCTTAGACTCAATAGGGGTAGCACAATGTGAAGACCCTCATCTTGTTGATGTGATTGATAAACTTATTAGGGGAGAGACATCTAGTCACCTCAGTAGGTACGGCATCGATGATAATGGTTGGCTGTGACGAGATGGAAGATTATGCGTCCCACAAGCAAGGGAGTTGACAAAGAAGGTTCTTGAGGAAGCGCATCATTCCAAGATAACTATACACCCTGGCGGTGATAAGATGTACAAGGATATAAAAAGGACTTTCTTTTGAAGCGGCATGAAGCAAGACGTGGCAGATTTCGTTTCTAAGTGCATGACCTGCCAACGGGTCAAGGCGGAACAAAAGAAGCCTGGAGGACTACTTCACCATCTAGAGGTCCCACAGTGGAAGTGGGATAGCATTTCAATGGAGTTCATTGATGGACTGCCTAGGTCGAGGAGAGGCAACACTAGCATTTGGGTAATAGTGGATAGGCTTACTAAAAGCGCCCACTTTATACCTATCAAGAGTAGAAGTACTGCTTCATCTCTAGCATCTCTTTATCTCAAGGAAATAGTTCGACTTCATGGGACACCCTCCAGCATTGTTAGTCACCAAGACCCTATCTTCACAAGTGAGTTTTGGCGAAGTCTGCAAGAAGCTGTAGGCACACAGTTATGTTTGAGCACGGCCTATCACCCTCAAACTGATTGTCAGACGGAAAGGGTGAATAGAGTTTTAGAGGATCTTTTAAGACTTTGCGTTCTTGACTTTGGAGGGACGTGGGAGGATCACCTTCCTTTAGTGGAATTTGCCTACAACAACAGCTACCAAGCTACCATCGGCATGGCACCCTTCGAAGCCTTGTATGGAAGACCGTGCAAATCACCAACTTGTTGGTGGGAGTCTACAGATAAGCTTATACTTGGGCCAGACATGATTCGAGAAACATCAGAGAAAGTGGACTTGATACGTAGGAGAATGAAGACAACCCAAGACAGACAAAAATCCTACGTCGATAAAAGAAGGACCGACCTTGAGTTTGAGGTTGGGGACAAGGTTTTCCTTAAGGTATCCCCTTTAAGGAACGTAGTTCGCTTTGGATCTACAGGAAAGCTAGCACCAAGATTTGTAGGACCGTTCCCTATCGTCGAGAAGATTGGGAAAATGGCTTATAGAGTAGATATGCCTGAAAGATTGGCTGGAATTCACAACGTCTTTCATGTTTCTCATCTCCGGAAATGTATACATGAATCAACGCAAGTGGTGGAGCCAAGCATTCTAGAAGAAGCCGAAGTGGAACGCGAAGCAACTGTGAGGAGAGTTCCAACCCGCATCATAGGGACTGAAGTGAAAAAGCTACGCAACCGCTAAGTCAAACTCGTTAAGGTTCAGTGGAGCGACGCCGAGGAAGACGCGACTTGGGAAATTGAGGATAGAATACACGCGGCATACCCTTTTCTTTTTGAGGGTACATCTTCGACCCCTCTTTTTCTTAAGTTGTGCTTGTATCTAACTTTTTAAGTATATCTCCTCGATATTATCCTTTATCCTTAGGTAGAAACCCCTTTGGATGTAAACATGTATTTGAAACATGTTATGGTTGATGGCTGCAAGTGGTTGCTAGTGGTTGCTCGTGGATGCATATACACACACAACCTAGGTCTTAGATCGGCTCAATCACTTCATACTGCATATGCATATATGTATTCTTATTTGTATATGGTTATAAACTTGATATGCTGTCATATGGTCATTACATTTGTATGAATAGTTGTGCACTCATGTAGAATTATGAGTAGGAAGAATTTGCATACATAATGGATTCATGACACTTACATGATTCACATTAAGGAGGTCAACTGAATCAGTAGACCGCCTGATTTCTGCATTAGATAAGGACATGTACACACATTATGCATATGATCATGAAACATTAGAAATCTTTTAAGGACAGGATGCCTGTGTTTTTGGTTGAGTAGATGGACTGTTGGATGGTGGGATATACATTCTTCCTAACTTGACGATTTCGGGGACGAAATCCTTTTAAGTGGGGGAGAGGGTAACACCCCGTGAATTCTATAACGTTAAGCTTCACGGATTAAAGTATAATTAATTATAAATTATGAAATCAAGGGAAATGGGTTACGTCATTTCGTTCGTCTCAAAATTCTGCTTGAGATAGAGTCCAAGTTTGCGTAAAACGGATATCGTATGAAGAAGATATGGACGAACGAAGTTGGGCAGAAAAACCAGAAAACCGGTCAGAATGCACTGGCGCACTTGGGAAGTGCACCAGAACAGAAATGAACTGGCGCACTTGGGAAGTGCGCCAGTACATTTTTGGCCTGGCGTACCTGCCAAGTGCTCCCAGGTCAGAATGACCTGCTGGTCAGGTCTTGGCTGGCCTGATCAGGGTCTGGTCGAATTCTGATGCTTGGCTGAGTCACTAGGGCTTACATGTCACTTTTTGATTGACTTCTCTTGAGATGGATGGTCTGGATTCACTCTAGCTTCATCGACGGCTCTAATTAGATTGAAATCCTATAAATACAACTCAAACCTAACCAAAACTCACACAAATAATAGAATACAATAGCCGTCATGCTGCTGAAAGGAACTAGGAATGGCCGTCAATTAGAAACCCTAGAGACAAGCCAACAAGCTAAGAGACGAATCAAAGTAAAAGAAGATCAAAGCTTAATCAAATCATTCAACGCAACTTTGCTACCCAAAGGAGAGCATCTCCAAATCATAATAACAGAAATCAGAAAAAAAGAATTCATCACACGTTGTAAGTATAGTAACCTTTCAGAATATGAATAAAAACTGTGATGTGATTCGATGTATATGAAAATAGAATTGTTTTATTATTCTATGTATTGTGATGGTTCTATCATGACTTATGTATTGATGTTTGTGGCATAAAATTGATGCAAGCCTATTGAACGATTGTACTTGCAAGTTTGTGGCAAAAATTAGAATTTGGTAATTTTATGTATATGGCAATGGCATGGACTATGTCTAAGTTGGAATTTATGTAAACATGTTATAGACCTTTTTGGTCCAAAACCTATGATATTGTTCTTATGTTTATTTGCAAGTATAATTAGATCTATGTTTCATAAACTATGCAAGTTCATTTGCAAGTATAATTGGACCTATGTTTCATCAAGTATAATTAGATCTATGTTTCATAAACTATGCAAGATTTTGTTTATTTGCAAGTATAATTGGATCTATGTTTCATAAACTATGCAAGATTTTGTCTATTTGCAAGTATAATTGGATCTATGTTTCATAAACTATGCAAGTTCATAGGCTATATGATTAGATGTTAAAATTGTACATTCTGGTGAACATACATCATGCTAGTCTTGTGTTTGACATTATGCCAAATTAAACATGTTTAAATCACAAGTTTGTATTAGCCTAAACTATGCCATCTCATATGTCACCTACTTAGTTATATTTTGATTTGAATGCAAGTTCACATGACCCATCATTTATGTTAGTATCGCTAAATTGCAAGTTCATGCGCCACACACCCTTATATGTTGAAAAATATTACATGTTCTTGATTTCCCCTTTTCTTAGGCTTATAAGGTTGGGATGAATTGTGTCGAGCCCAACACTTGTTATAACATTGCGAACATATAAACGGGGGTAATAGCGTTGGGTGTTAAACATGAAAATATATGTTGGCATGTTTGGCACATGCCAATGACAATGACATTTAAAGCGGTATGAATTAATATACCCAAAAATAAAAGATATGACGTTTACATATATATTTGAGAAATAATAAAATATGTAAATTTAGAAAACACGACATGCTTAACCTGAGGTTGGATTGAGTTGTGATGTAAACCTGCCCGGACCCACCCGGCTGTCCAGTAGTGACAACAATACATATCCAATGTGAGTGGTTAAGCATTGAGCCCAATAAGGACCCGAGGTTAGACTGAGCTACGGTGTAAACCTGCCCGGAACCAACCGGCATATCCAGTAACTGTAGCAATACCTGTCTAATGTGAGTGGTCTGGTGCTCCTAAGAGGCTAAGGACAGATGGTAGGGTTAAGTCAACTATAACACTTAACCAAATTCAACATGTTAACAAGAATTGATGGGTGGGGTTAATTAAATACAGACACTTAACCACTTAACATGTTTGACTAGAAAATCCTGGTAACGAGGGACCCGTTTCAGCAGTAACCCAAAGTTAGGTATCAACGGTACCCTGAAAGTAGGCAGGGTGGGCACGATTACTGGGCTGATTGTAAGCGGTCAAACGACGGCGGTGGGTGCACAGTGCAGGTCTAACGGGGTGCGGGCGTGCACACACTCCGGAGCAGACAACCAGGGCACTGGGGACGCCAGTAGTATAACCTATGTCTTCTAGTTTTTTGTCGAGGCCGCCACCATGGGTCTTGATACACCCCATGGTGGGACCAACATAGGTATCTACAATTCTTGGGGGCCGTATGACACATGTTAACGCGAGTATGAGCCGATCTTTAATAAGAATGGGGATCACTTCACCCTCACCATGGGGTGCCAGTTAGAATAAACTCGGGTAGGTGCAGAGATATAGTATGGGTGTGATAGTGCATTCGACACTTCCTTAGCCTGTGATACTTTCCTATTTTTAGTTTATATCCATCATATCCTTTTCTTATTCACATACTGAAGAGTTACTAGATTTACTCAGGCTTTATGTCTGACCCTATTTTCTTTTCGTCTTCTTTTCTTTCGTTCCCTCCCCCCCCCCCAGGTCCACAGGGAGGAAACAGCTCAACTCAGTCAGGCTCTGTACAAGCTCCAAGAACGTAGATGTATGATTTGGGTCTCTTTTGCTCGGACTATGGCTTTGGATATCACTTTGGGGATTTTTGTCACTTTATTTATGTTTTCATGCTTCTTTAATAATCAAGGCAGTTATGAGGTTGTAATGTTGAAAGTAGTTTGAGACAATTATGGAAATCTTTGTTTGATACACGTATTGATGAAATAAAAGTTTGTTTGGTTTCCGATGTTTAAAATATGTGTATTTATATCTGTCTTGAGTTCATATGTGGCTTTTACTTATAAACCTCCGCCAAAGTTAAGGCATTCCCTTTGTGAGTGACCTTAATGGAGGTGGGGTGTTTCAACTGCCTACTAAAACCATCCCCGAACCCTAGAAAACTCCACAGCCTTAAGCCGCCACCCCCTGAGGGACCCACCGCCGCCGCGTCCCAGTAAGCCGCCACACCCCCCGACGAACTGCTCCCTCTTCCTCCTAAATGTGAGTTCCTTATTTTTAAATATTTTTTTATTTTTTTTGTTCAGAAAAAATCCGATCTTTGTTTATGGATTTACAAATAGAAATGTGATTTTGTTTATAAACTAATAATATAAAGATTTAGATTTTTACTATCTAAAAAGAACTGATTTTTAATTGATAAAGGAAGTGATTTTTAATTGATAAAAGAAGTGATTTTTAATTGATAAAAGAAGTGATTTTTAATTAATAAAAGAAGTGATTTTTATATGTAAAAAGATGTGATTTTTATTATAGGAAAGATACGATTTTGATTAGATTAAAGATTAGATTTTTATCAATATAAAGTCTAAGATTTTTATATACATGAAAGGTTTAGTTTTTATAACCACGAAAGGTATAATTTTTATAAACATGAAAAGTTCGAATTTTATATATATGAAAGCGAGGTAAAAATATGATTTTTATATAGTAGACATTATAAAAATATGATTTCTATATGATAGAGAATATAAAAATATAATTTTAATTCATGTAGCGTAATAAAAATTCCGATCTTTATATAAGAAGTAGAAATATAAAAATATAATTTTTATATAGAAAGAAGCGATAAAGATATGATTTTTATACCTGAAAAGCGTGAATAGGATGCGTTGGAATTTCGAACAAATCCGAACCGTTCAGAAATAAGGAATGGCGGAGTGGAACCCAAAGGTGAGAACTTCTCACTTTTATTTTATTTTCTAGTTAAAATACATACTAGGATGCAGACGGTGCTTAGCAGCACCCGACACCCGTCGTCCACAGACCATAGATGACTTGTTTGTTTGATTAATATTTTGTGAAAATTGATTTTTGTGATGTAGAATGAAGTGTTAAAAATATTCATATGTGAATAAATAGTTTGAACAATAAAAATCACATTTTTATTGTGTATATGAAGTAAATAAAATATTCAAGTTGAATAAAATATTTAAATAATAAAAATATCATTTTTATTGTATATATGGACTGAATAAAATATTAATGAGTTGAGATAAATATTTATAAACAAATCGGACGATTTGTTTATGTACACCAATTTAATTGATATTGATTGGGACAATAAATTTTACACATTGCCCAACTGCACAAATAAAATTCATTATCTGTTGATTGAAACCCCACACGGGTATTGGGATCATATATGACGTACACTAATTCCAATAATTAACTGTATGTCGATCGATTGATTAACAGACTGTTATAAGCGTTAAATATTTATATTTGATGCTTATACAGTGTAGAATGCACTTTGGATGATGGCTGATTGTTTATCGTCATTGTTGTATACATGTATTGGATGAAATCCATATAACTGAAATTAAATGGTAATCGATTGAGTCTGATTCCAGTTCAGAATCAACGAATATTTTAAAATAATATTAAGTGAATATTGAAATGTGAAGCCGTGTTAAGTAGTTAAACGCCATTTTAACTTGAACGGGAATTTGGTCGATTTTATTCGTTTTATAATGAATATCGAAAAGTGATTTCAAAATCTGATGTTTTTAAAATATCGAAATGATATAGAATATTCAATTTTGATTTGAATTGGAAATTGAATTGAAATCGATTTAAAATGAATTCAAAACGAATTGGAAATTGAATTGAAATCGATTTAAAATGAATTCAAAACAAATTGAAATTGAATTGAAATTGAAATTGAAATCAATTTGAAATCAATTTAAGACGAATTTATAACGGAAAATTCAATTTTGATTTGGAATTGAATATGAAGTTGAAATCCTTTTGAAAACGAATTTAAAACGATTTATAAAATATGTTTTGAAAGGAAATCGATGAAATATATATTATATATATTATATATGTAATATAATGGCCTAAATAGAACGCGCCGCACTGCGGCAGTTCGCGAATTTCGACCAATGACTTCGAATGGACATTACGAGTGATCCGACCGTCGGATTCTCCTAAAACCGGAACCGTTGGGTTCGTATCGAAAAGAGCCTTCCAAAGAATATTTGAGATTTGAAATATAACGGTTGGATTTGGAATTATGTCCAAATCAAATTTGGAAAAGGTCGCCGTAAGTGCAGTTCGATGGCCGTTTGTAGAAATCGACTGTACGGGCCTTGATAAGATTATTAAAAATATCAATAAAACGTGTAAAATCATAATAAAGGATTTGTAAAGAATTAGGATGAAAAATTCCATATTTGAAAAGATAAAAATATATTTTTATCGAAATGAACTAGTTTTGAAATAGAATAATAGATCCAATATTTTTAAAATAAATAAATTAGGCTTGAAATGGTTTTAAAAATAACCAGGATTTCCGATATATGAATTGGAACGGATTTGAATAAAAATTATCCTCGGAATATTTCGATATTGGATTTCATGATTACAGGGATATTGTGGAGGAATTTGGAAGATGTATACATATCGTTATTCCAATACGACATTTATTGATTTCAGAATTTGATATTGAATATAAGCCGATATATTCTATTCAGAGCCTTGTATTTAATATAAAATTGGATTTTGGGTTTGTCGTAAATGGTATCTTTAATAATACTGTTCTTGAACCGAATGTAGTTAAGAAAATTAGAAACTGACTGGAGGTTAGTGAAGTTGAATGGTTTCTTGGATATTGATCTGATGTTGGTTTCGGCCTTCGGGGTTAATACTTTGGGAATTGTTCTTTTACTAGTTTACGGTTAGAGACTGATTGGATTTTGGGTTTGTTGTGAACTGTGTTTTTAACGACATTCGTTCTTTAAACCGATTTACAGTGAAATGAGATTTGGAATTTATAAATCTTTTTATTAAGATTTAACGGGAATTTTCCAAAGTAAAGTTTTCCAATTTAATATATTTAATTGGAACTGAACTGAAATTGGTTTTTGGGTTTATCATGAACGGTGTTTTAAATAACACTGGTTCTTTAACCCGATTAACAATGGAGTTAAGAAAATCAGAAACTAACTGGAGATTAGTTAAGTTGAATGGTTTCCTGGGTATTGATCTGATGTTGATTTCGACCTTATGGGCTACTACTTAGGGAATTGTTCACTTGCTAATTTACGGTTAGAGGCTGATGGAATGGAATGTGACTTTGGGTTTATCGTGAACCGTGTTTTAAATGGCAGTAGTTCTTTAACCGAGTTAAAGAAAGGATATGGTTTGAATTGAAATCCAAAGGAAGATTAAAGAATAAATTTTAAAGAATTTATCTTTGATAAAATTAATGGGAACAAATCCCTAAAGATGTGAATATTTGAATAAAAGAATATTCAGAATTGGAATGAGGCGTATGTTGTGTTTTTATAGCACTTGTTTATTATATACGCGAGTTATTCGGAAAGGCCCGGTTTATACCCATTCTGAATAACTGATTCGACGATAAGTCGACGATGAAGACGGTGGTTTGAAGACTGGAGGTCTTCACATCGTTTGGATGATTACTGATGTCTTGATTGGGTTGTACACTCAAGCTGAGGTAATAAGTGGTGATTGTCCAGACGTACTTGGAGATCGAGGGATTTGCGAGGATCTCTCCCCTGTATTGGACATATGGGGGAGGAATAAGGTGCCTCCGGTTTCGTTCAGACCCAAAACGGACTTATAAATGGATTGTGTGTCTGACATTGGATTTTATTCTGTGCTGATTGATTTCTATTAAATATATATCTGTTTGGCGGTAGAGAATTTATTCTCTTGCTTAATGCCCTTCTCTGAGACGTACGAGCTCAGAGGTTATATATCGATGGATATCAATCGCATAGCATGAATTGGCTGTGTGGCATGCTGAGATGCAGTGATCAAGGCTTTTGTTGAAAAGCAGAGTCTTGTGGCTGATGATCAAAGCACGGCCTTTGTGGTGTAGCTTTGTGTATAGCATTGATTCGCAAGCCTCACACCTCGGTATGAGTTAAAAACGGGATAAGGACCACTGGGAGAACATGACGTTTCTTTCTAGCTATGGGTGGTGTCAGCGTTTTACTAGCCCTGACATCGTTGATTATTATACCTTTGTGGATGTTGGAATGCGAGACGCCTCGGATATATCGGTCTCTTCGGAGCCGATGGATAGGTCTGATAGGACCGGGAAACTGTGTTCAGGACTTGCCAATCCTCAAACGTAACGGAGGACCGACCCAACCGATTCCAAGGGCTACCCAGAGTATGTAGTCCTGGGGCATTGCTAGAGTGTCTCGAAGCCGGCGAGGAGCTTGCCCCTTGCCTCGACTCATGACGGAAATCCAATTTCCAATACGTGATATTTCGGTTTTGTTTGTAGAGCCTAGTATGGCGACATAGTGGGATGGGGCACTATGCCGTCTATGATTGATACATTTATATTTGAAGTTGTTTTCATACATTTTATACTATAATAGTATCAGAATGATTTTTTTTAAACGTACCAAGCATTGGCTATTATAAGGTAAAACTATATCCTCCGGCTTATGTTGCATTATGTGATGGGACCTGAGTCTTATAATAGCTTCATTTTTACAAAAAACATTGCGTTATGCACTGGTATTCTGGGGAGGAAACCCGTTCCGTGTTATACGGCGTGGTCCCTTGAATTACTCTCCTTTAAAGTAAAGTTTTAAATAACTGTCTTAGTTCTCACACCAGTCACATGACTGACCTGGAGTTTATTATTTTAACCTAAATTCTGGGTGCCCCTATTTTCCACACGAGCAGCTAGTAGTTTTGGTTTTGCAGATTTATATTCACAGGATCCTGGTTTACAGCTGGAACGATATTCGAAAAGCTCTGTATCCGTTTATCTCTTTTAGTTGCGTTTTGTATTATTTTCCACTGCTATGTAATGTATTGTAATCTCTGATATTTATCAAATGTATAATATTTATTCAGACTCTGTATATTCTTGTATTCTGATGGAATTGTTGTAATAAGCAATGAAAGGTTCTTTTGTTTGTGTTCTAATTCGTCTTGTTCTCAACTCAATCCGTGTTTTCCTTCGCGGGGAAGTTCGGGTCCTGTCACCTAGAATGAGAATACTCGTTAGACACGGGGTTAGAAATGCCCTAGAATGAGTTAAGAGTGACAAGCCTATAATTTAAAACAGGGTGTAACCTATTTTGAGTCAAAATATGGAAGCAAACCGTTCATAATATATACCGGTGCTTGCAGAACCAGGCTTGGAACAGTTCTCAATGCAAGAAGGAAAAGTGATATGAAACAGGCGGTAAGTACGCAGTTATGTTAAGCACCGCTTGTCATCCTCTGGCAGGAAGGGTGAATAGGATTTTGGAAAACCTTTTGAGGAAATGTTAGCATGACACAGCAAAAGTGGTAGTGTCGAGTATACTAGAAGGAGAAGAGGTGGAACGAGAGGCGACAATGAAATGAGTTCCAACTCATATTTTGGAAACAGAAATTAAGAAGCTACACAATCATGAAGTTAAGATAGTCAGGGCAAAATGGAGTGAAGCTCAAGAAAATGCGACTTCGAAGACTGAAGACTAGATACGCGCATCATACCCTTTTTGAGGGTATATCCTTGATTCCTCCTTTTATGTAAAGTTTATTTGCATGCTAATCTTTATCTTTTAAGTATATCCTCTTGATCCCATCCTCAATCCTTTGGTAGAAGCCAATGAATGTAAACATGTGTTTGAAACATGTTATGATTGGTGGTTGCAAGTGGTTGCAAGTGGTTGCTCGTGGATGCATATACACACATTAGGCACTAGATCAGCTCAGTCACTTTCATATTGCATATGCATGAGTGAATTTTTATGAATTCAAACTTGATGTGTTATCATATGGATGTTGCATTTGTATGAATGATTGTGCACTCATGTAGAAGTTATAAAGTACGATTAGGAATAATTGCATACATGATGGACTCATGGCACTGACATAATTCGCATTAAGGAGGTCAACTGAATTAGTAGACCGCCTGATTTTGCATTAGATAAGGACATGTACACGCACTATGCATATGATCATAAAAGCATTAGAAATCTTTTTAAGGATAATGGACGCCTGTGATTAAATGGTTGAGTGGATGGATGTTGGAAGTTAGGATACATTCCCCTGTATTCTCCTTGACGCAAGGAAGTATATACATACATATAAAATAATTCCAGAAGTCAAAACAGTGTTCAAATCTCGAATTTGGGTCAAAGCAAACTAAGCGGGAAATTTCCCGCTCAAGGGTGTCGACTCCCCTAAGGGGGAGTCGACATACGTGTCGACCACCCTATAGGGGTGTCGACATAGGTTTCGACCCCCCTATAGGGGAGTCGACCCCTTTTGGCCCAGATCTGGCCGATGACGTGTTTCGCCACGTGTCGCTTTCTGATTCGCTGTGTGACGTGGTATTCTGCTCTGGAAGATTATGATGACTTCTAGACTGATTTGAAGGCTCTAAATCTCCCTATACACCTATAAAAATACCCTTAAACCTATTGCTTTCTCCATACGAATTCATGGACGTTTATATGCTGCTAAAACCTGAAGTGACCTAGCATCCACCTTAATCAATCAAATTAGATTTTTCAAGTTAACAATCAAAGTATCATCGAAGGAATAGCTAATCAAATTCATAAATCAAATCCCAGAATTCAAGACCGTTATGTAATTTGTAAGTTCATGTTACTTTCAGAAATAAAATTTAATTGTGATTATGACATTGTAATAAATCTGAATCTGAGATTATGCCTATTTCTATCTGTCTTTCTATATCAATTGGATCTATCTCATTTGATATTATTATGTCCACCGTTTGTCTCTTCTTTCCTTCTTCCCTTTTTGTTTTTATAGCAAGGACTGGGGCTGATATCTTCGCAAAGTCAAGACTGGGGCTGATATCTTATTTTAAAGATTTATTCTAGTTAATAACTAGTTCAATTCGATAAAACTATATTTTTATCTTTTCAAATATGGAATTTTTCATCCAAAATCTTTCCAAATCATTTATTATGATTTTACATAATTTTTCCATATTTTTAATAATTTTATTTAGGCCTGTACAGTCGATTTCCAATAACGGCCACCAAACTGCACTTACAACGACCTTTTCTGAAATTGATTTGGACATAATTCCAAATCTAACCATTAGATTTCAAAACTCTTTTATTTATTGGAAAGCTCTTTTTGATACGAACCCAAAAGTTCCGGTTTTGGAAGAATCCGACAGTCGGATCTTCCGTTACGCCAATTTGAAGTTAATGGTCGAAAATCACGAACAGTCGTTGCGCGGCGCGTTCTATTCAGGCCATTAAATATATATTATATATATTATTGTCGATTTCTATTTAAATCATATTTTATAAATCGTTTATAAATTTTTTTAAAACGAATTTACTTCATTTCCAATTTTAAATAAAACTTGAATATTTTATATCTTTATTATATTAAAATAATGATATTTTCAAAATATTATATTTTGAAATCACTTCTCCTTTTTATATTCATTTTAAAATGAGATAAATTGATCGATAAACCCGTTCGGGTTAAAAATAGCGTTTCTACATAACATGGCTTCATATTTCAGTATTTTGGGTCCTTCCAAAAATGGGCATACAAATCATAATTTTAATCTTCATTAACTTTATATAAAAAATATTCGTTATTGAAAAATATTCTTTATTTAAAAGATTTATTTAAAAATTCTTTATATCAAAATGTCCTTTATTTTAAAATATCCTTTATATCAAAAGATATTCTTAATCGGAATGCGACTCAATCAATTACCATACAGTTTCAATTGTATGGATTTCATACATCGCATGTATATATATATATATAACAATAATGATACATAATCACTAAACAATCCATTCACAACTAGAGTGAAATTTATAATTGTGTGAGCGTTAAAATAAATAAATAACGCTCAACACAAACTGTCAATCCATCGATTGACATACAGCTAAATATTGGGACTAGTGTTTGTCATCCCAACACCCGTGTGGGGTTTTCAAACAACAGAAGTTAATCTAAATAGATTATTGGTTAATAAATTTAACCAATTATAATTCTATTTGAATTATTTCCTATTTGACAAATTTTCACTGCTTAAATTATAAATGGATGTTTACAATTTAATTTCAACAAAACATATATCTTGACAAGTAATTATTTTTATTCTTGTCTAACAAAATGACATTATTATTTTAACATGACATTTCTAAATAAATGACATTTCTAAATGAATGACATTTTTATATTAACATGAACTGATTAATGTAACATGAACATATCTAAATATATGACAATTTAATTCTAATGTAACATTTTTAACTAAAATGACATATTTATTCTTATGTAACATTTTTAACTAACATGACATATTTGTTCTAATGAACATTTCTTAACAAAAATTTTATTTTAATCTTTCTTAATAAAATTGTTATTTTAAACTAATGTCGCATTTTATAACAAAATGTTATTTTACTCTAATGCTACATTTTATAACAAAAAATGTTATTTTTCTCTAATGTGCATTTTCTAAAAAATGTTATTTTTATTCTAATATGCATTTTCTAACAAAATGTTCTTTAATGACAAATAAAAAGAGAGTTTTAATGTCATAACATTTTCCTGTATTTCCAATGACAATAAAAGGAGAGTTTTAATATCACATTTTCCAATGTTTTTAGTGACAAATAAAAGGGGAGTTTTTTAATTGACAACAATTCTATTTTAATGTAACATTTTATACAAAAATGTAATTTCTATTCTAATGACATTTCTAATATAAGGCCATTTTAATTTCATGTTTTATTTGCATCAAAGAATGCAAATAAAAATGCAACCTTTAAATTTCATGTTTTATTTGCATCAAAGAATGCAAATAAAAATACAAATTTTAAATCAATATTTTATTCACATCAAAAATGCAAACAAAAATGTAACTTTCATTTTAATGTTTTTATTTGCATCTAAAATTGCAAATAAAAATGCAATCTTTATTTTATTGTTTTTGTTTGCATCTAAAATTGCAAACAAAAATGCAACCTTTATTTTAATGTTTTTGTTTGCATCTAAAATTGCAAACAAAAATGCAACCTTTATTTCCACCTTTTATTTACATCAAAGAATGCAATAAAAATTCAACTTTTTATTGCAATGTTTTATTTGCATCAAAGAATGTAGATAAAAAAATATAACTTCCAATTTCAATGTTTTATTTGCATCAAAGAATGCAAATAAAAAATATAACTTTTAATTTCAAGTTTATTTGCATCAAAGAATGCAAATAAAATATAACTTCTATTTTCAATGTTTTGTTTGAATCAAAGAATGCAAATAAAAAATATATAATTTTTAATTTTAAAGTTTATTTGCATCAAACACTACAAGAAAAACAGCAAATAGCAGCGGCAGAATCCGCTTCTAATCCGTCGCTAAACAGGCATTAGCGACGGATTTCCTACATAACTATTTGGTCGGTAAAAACCATGACGGTATTTGTGTCAGATTTTGCAACGGATTTTAGCATGAGTTTTCCGACATTTTTCCGTCATTTTACTAATTTTATAATAAAAATAAAATTTTGTTTATTAATTTTATTTTAATTTATATACCGACTATTTACCGACGGATAATTAATTTATAATAAAATATTATTTATAAAAGACGTTGGCAAATCCTTACTAATTACCAAGGAATTAGCGACGAAAATTAAATTAAGGTAAACTTAACCTCCCTTTTTTGTTGGTAATCTGCTGCTATTCCCCTTCTGATATATATATATATATATATATATATATATATATATATATATCATCACACACATAATTTGTGTTTCATTCAATACACAATCCTAATGTACATACAGCACAATTAATATGATCACACACATCTCATAATCAATGTATTATATTAATCACACATCTCATATTCAACATTCAACATTACATTTTTTTTCAAATAAAATATTTTCTAATCTTATTCTACTGTCGTTAATTTACATATGTTATTACAAGAAAATCAATATCATCAATTCATCAAAACAAATCTACTGCTTCACTATTCACAACCTTCCTTCACCTCAAACTCATTCCTTGCAATCCCTGTCATTTCTTTTCGACCATCCACGGATATACTTGACTTTTTTTAAGGGATATACTTCACTCACCGTTAAATTATCATCTGCCATTTCTTTAAGAGATTGTTTCAAATCATCCAGTTTTTGCACCTTAGATATAATTAATACAATTAATAAGAACCCAACCTGCAAATTCATACAATTAATAAGATACATTTTCAAAAAACAACTTTGATTAGAGGAAATAATAAGAAGCTTAGTAAATGGAATAATGAGATGACCAGTACTATTCATATAATACTTACCAAAAATGAAACATCTGCTACTGTTTTAACGCCACAAGCAGTAGATAGAAAGGACATCACCATTGCCAGATCTCAGTTCAACTCAAGAAAATTAAAAGAATATATAGCAGCACCATCCCTAGATTCAAAAAAAGGCAATTCTTTGCAGTAATATGAATAAGCCTATCAAACATATAAAACCAAGTCATCTATGTTTAAACACATACCAAATGTTTTATTCTTCTTTGCCATTTTAAGTTAACACAAATTTAAGCATCCATACCAAATGTTTCATCATAAATTTATTCTTCTTTGCCATTTTCAGTTAAGATTTCGAAGTCTTGGACCTCATTTGCTGCTTCATTCTCCACTTCAAGTTCTGCCTCGTATTATCACTCTCATTTGTAACTTCGTAGGTATCAACAGACATTGGCACAAGATTCATATTCTCCCAAGATTCATATTTTCCCGCTTCAGTTCACTACAAAGTGAAATCAGATAATTAATTGAATTCCAAAACCATTTACTAAGCTTCTAGCTACTCTAAATTCACTGCATGTGTTTTCAAATCTGCACACATTTCAATATCCTATCATAATTAAATTTATGTGATGAACTGGCCTAAGGAAAATAGATAGCCGCTACCTATGCTAATAGTACACCACTCCTGAAGTAGAAGTACTTGGTCATTTTACCATGTCAAAAAAGGGAGAAGTTCAAAGATAAGATACTCATAATCAGAAATCAATGTTCAACACAATTATAAAAACATATAAGATACTCACGTTAAACCATCAACCTACCAACACTCACAGTCACAAAACTGGGCATTCAAAGATACTCACACACATCTGTATATATGCATATATATAAATTTCTTTCTTTGTTTCCTTTTTTTATCAATCTGCTGCTGCTACAACAACAGACACTTCTACCTGGTGCAACAGTTGTGTTGTTCTTTGTTATCTTGATTTCTTTATATCCAAAATATAGAACTAAATGCCTAAATATACACATAGACTAACATGGAGATATATATATATATATATATATATATATATGTATGTATGTATGTATGTATGTATGTATGTATGCAAATTAAGATGAGACAATGAACGGCTGTTGCTATCAAATAAGCATGCTGCCCGAGCTTTAAATGTTCACACGGTGTGAACAACTATGATAATGTGGGTGATATGACGGTTAGCGGCAGTCTTAGCTTCAATTAAAATTCCTAACAGTAAGCAAATTTTAATTCTTTGCCAACTACCACTAACTTTGAAGTCAATGCCGTGAAAATAGGCAATTCAGTTGATGATACTTGTTTATTTTCTTTACATTAACCTCGCCATGAAACTTACCAAAAAAGCAAACTTGGACTGATGAAAGTATATAGAAACAATATAATTTATTGCACTCCTACAATTTTGATCGCACCGTTAGTATGCAAGGTGTTAACCAGTCTCCACCTACATTATGCCTTAATGAAAACATCAACCCTGAAACATAAAAAGAGAAAAAGAAAATGAAGGGGAAAACAATGGAATATCAGATTTGTTGAATAATTGGGTATCAAGACGGTGAATATAACCAATAAAATTTCATGTAGATGCCACCTAAGTTAATCAATTTGGCCTTTGAATAACAATTGAACGATTCAATTCAATGGAGGAACCATCATGAACACATCTCAGCTTGGTATCACAAGCTACAACAACCTGCTATATTTATTGTATTCTTCAAATCTGAAATAGCTAGTATAATACTATGAAAAGTTAAAAGATTCACCAAAAACTACACAGCACAGCCTTTTGGAAACAAATAAACAATTTTGGTACAAAATGTTTATTTCACTCTATATGAAAGCACCATCCAATTTAAGCACAAAATATAGTTATCTATTTTAATAAGAATATAAAAGGAGATAGTAGTGAAACATATCACTCAAATATTAATAAAGATATAGGTTGGGAAATGTTTAGTGATATACCTTTTAGAGAAGCATGATTTGTTAACCATGATGGAAATATAATCTGTTAAAGAAGCAAAATCTGGTAGGTAAGCAAGTTTAATAACTATGAAAAGTCTAATGGTTGAGCTCACTGCATTCTTTTGTGTCTTTTAGAGAAGACGATATGTTATATATGGCAAAATGTATAGCACTTACAAGATTAATTTGCCTTTGTTGATTAATTTTCTAGTTTTTGATGCTAGCTGATTGATATACCCTGCTCTATTTAGTTGAACAGATCAATTACATTGGCTATTATTTGTCTTTACAGCGCAATCACCATGAAGCAAATCTGTCAGTATATCCATCAAGACCAGCCTTGCGCAAGGCATATAGGTTTTGAAATATTTATTCATTCAAGCCTGTAAACCAAACTAAATCATCAAAATTAATTACTGGATTTGTTTACTTTGTGCTTATAAGGTAAGATAGTTCTTTTTAAGAGGAAATATATCACATAATATCAGATCTGATATTTGTAAATGTTGCTCTGCTACAGGCTAAAATATAGAAAGCTATAAATGGATGATATAATATTTGTATATGTCAAAAAATGCCAAAAAAATATATTTGGAAACAATTGTAATGATATAAACAAAGAATAAGACAGCATAATGATCGATATTGTTTTAAGGAAATAGTATTAACAAGAGATAAACTCTTACCAATTATAGGAAAATGACATAAATTGGTTTTAGTCGGTGAAATTTACCTTTAATTTTGATTAGAGGAAGTCTAAAGAATAAATTTTGCTTGATTCTTCTTTCCATTTCCTCGATTCAATGCTTCAATGAAAACAATTTTACATCGCTGATTTGCGATAACATGAAGATTCTAAACTGCAAATGGATATCGAAACCTGGAAGAATAAGACGAGCTTAGTCTGCTTCAGATCTAAAACCATATGTTTCGTTTCATTTTTGGTTGTCGTATTTCACTGGGATAATTGGGAAGGAGGAGAAGTAGGGTTCGGTGAATAAGGAATTTTTTTTACTGGAATGAACGATGACAGCTCTGAGGGAAGAAATGGTGTGCTTTCTCTAAAAACTGGATGACTTAGATCGCAAGTTGGACTAGAGATCTAATGGTTAAGGTTCCCCCAATATTAGGACTTGGATTAGTGACGAGGTAGTAGAAATGAGCTGTAGTAGCGATGGGTGAATGATGACTCGTAGATCCAGGATAAATATTTTAAAATACAATTCAAAGCTAATTAATGATACAAGAAAGGTTTTGAAGCAATTTTGAATAAATTACCTTTTAAATATTTGAAAATTTTCAATGCAAAATCAAACAAACTTAATGTAACATTTTTCAAAGTTTTTGTCTTTTGAAATTATTAATATTTCCTACACTTTTTTAAAATTCATCCACCAATTATTATTATTATTTTTATAAAAATTCAAACTATTTTGATAGTTTAATATTTTCGAACATTTGCGTTTTTCTATAGTATTGGTTTTAGGATTCAAATTTTTTCAAAGATTCAAAACATTTATGGATTTGTTGTTTTCAATGGTTCTTATTAAAAGATTGACATTTTATATTGTTTTACTATTTTTAACAAGATTTTCCAAATATTGTAAATATTTGTGAAACATAATCTCTATATAATGATAAGTAGAATAAAGATTGATTTTACGGGCTTTCACAGTAACGATTGATTGTTTTATGAAAAAAGTTAATTTCGTAATGGAAACGCTTTTTGTTAAACCATATTTCAATATATAATTTTATGACAGTTGAAGTATATCATCCATTTGTACGATACGACGGCACTGAATGAATGTTGATGAAGAAAACAATCTTTCATAATACAAATATTTTGTTTATATAATACATGATGTGGCCCAATCAATACATTACCCGTCTCTTTTACACAAGAAAGAAATGTGAACTAAGCTTGCTTCGGTACAATAGTAGATCAATAAATAATTTGGAGAAAATGCAGTTAAGTTAACTTCCACTTCAAAATAAAATGAACCAAGGGTTGCAAGATAAAAGCGAATTGTTGATGTCAAGTTATAAATGTTCAATGTATATATCCAATATTTCTATTGGCGTTCCCCCATGTATTTCCATTCACATGAACTCCAAATGTGTGGTAATTATTTAATAGTACATTAATATGCATGAAAATAATAATTTGTATGGTAATGTTTGAATTTTTTGAATTTCGAAATTATTTAATATTTATTTAACTTCTTATTTTAAAACTTTGACCATTTTGTTTTTCTTAATTACTAATTATTTATCAAATAATACGTATTAATCAATTTCTTAAAAACAAATATGTATTAATAATTTCTTGATATTAATTTAATTAATCGTATTAAAGACTATTAAATGATCATTGATTATCAAAACAAATTTAATAAACATCGAACAACAATGTATTTTATTAATTACTATTGCCACTTATTTATATTATATAGTAATTAATAACTAATCAGCATTAATTTTCAAAAAAAAAATCAACATTAACTATTGAATTTTATTTACTTTTAATAGTTATTATTTATTATCAATTACTAATGTATTATTAACATTAATTATTTAAAATTTAAATTTACTAATTAATTACTAAGTAATAACACAAATTTAAAACATTTTATAAATAATAAATATAAAAGTTCGTTTCAAATCTTTTGGAAAACTGCAGGAAATGAGCTTCAAAATTATGTCGACGGTAATCCGACTCTATTAGCAACAGAATTTAGCATTAAATATTATATGACGGTAAAGAGATGCAATTTCCATTGATTTAGCGACAGAATTAGTATTCGACGGTAATAATTTATAATAAGATGACATATAAAATCCAAAATATTTTTTCTTACAAAGCCCACGGAACTCCGCCGCTAATTAGCGACGGAATTTTCCGCTGCTAAAAATATGTCGCTAATCTCGGTTTTTCTTGTAGTGAAAGAATGCAAATAAAATATAATTTTTTAATAGGATATTTATTTGCATCTAAATTTGCAAATAAATAAAAATGTAATCTTTTTCTATTACAATCAAACCACAACAAAGGTGGTGTTTTTATCAAATAACACAAAAGTGATGTATTTTATGTTGAATTGAAAATTCAACTCAATTCAATAACATAAACAAGGTGATGTTTTTATTGAATTGAAAATTCTAAATAAATTCAAAAATATAACAAAAATGATACTTGTAATTGAATTGGCAAACTAATTCAATTTAACAAATACGACTAAAATGATATTTTTAATTGAATTGACAAACTAATTCAATTCAACAAAAATGATAACGTAATATTTTATATTGAATTGACAAACTGATTCAATTCAATAAAAATAACTAAAATAATATTTTATATTCTACATTTCTAATACCACAAATTTGACATTTTTACTTTGTTGATTGTTATACAACCAAAAAGGACAATTTTTATTTGTTGATTCTTATTCAACAAAGAGGGACAATTTTATTTGTTGATTCTAATTCAACAAAAAAGGAAAATTTCATTTGTTGATTCTAAATCAACCAAAAGGGAAAATTTTATTTGTTGATCTAGCAAATTATGAACATCAAAGTGCACCACAAACAACATCCAATACATTCTAAATCACAAAAATTGCAGATCTGAATTATCAACATACATACAATGATTTTCAAAGCAAGAAAAATAATCAAAATTTAATTTAATTATTAAATCAAAATTCTCACATCGATTTTTGTCTGAATTTTCAAAGTGCTCCTTTTTGGTCCTATGCTAGCCGTCAACTGAAGCCACACGAGAAGAACTACGTAACTCATGATCTTGAGTTATTAGCAATAGTATTCGCTTTGAAAATCTGGAGGCACTATCTTCTGGGTGAGAGATTTGAACTATTTACAGATCATCAGTCGTTAAAGTATCTGTTCACTCAAAAAGACCTGAATCTGAGGCCGCAACGTTGGCTGGAGTTTCTAGCAGCATATGACTTTGAAATTATATATACTCCAGGGAAAGCCAATGTCGTGGCCGATGCGCTGAGCCGAAAGAATGTAATGACCGCCAGCTTTATTATCACGACTTCCTTGATTGACAAAATATCTATTCTTCAGAAGGAGGATAACTTTATTAAGGATATGATCAAAAGGATTTAGAAAGGCGAACCCTCGTGTTTTCAGATCGATAACGACGAGACCTTGAGGTTAAAAGGAAGGATTTGTGTTCCTGACATCCTAGAGTTAAAAAGGGAAGTGTTAGACGAGTGTCACAAGTCCAAGCTGAGTATCCATCCTGGTATGGCCAAAATGTATAACGATCTCAAACGAACATTCTGGTGGAAGGCTATGAAAAGAGACGTTTCCATATATGTGAGCCGAAGCCCTACTTGCCAACTAGTCAAGAGCGACCAACAGAAACTAGCTGGATTATTGCAACCGCTAGATGTTCCAGGCTGGAAGTGGGAACATATTTCTATGGATTTCATTGATGGTCTGCCCAGAACCAGAAAAGGGAATGACAGTATTTGGGTGATCGTAGATCGCTTCACGAAGACTGCCCATTTTATACCTGTCAGATCAAACAGAATTGCTCAGAGTCTGGCGCAGATATACTTCTGGGAAATAGTTAGACTGCATGGAGTGCCGCTCAGTATAGTCAGTGATAGAGATACAATATTCACTAGCAAATTCTTGGAGGCATTTCAAGTCGAGCTAGGGATGAAGCTGAACTTGAGCACCGCTTATCATCCTCAGACAGACGGTCAGACTGAGAGGGTGAATCGTATTTTAGAAGATCTATTGCGGGCTTGTGTTATAGATTTCGGTGGTTCATGGGAAGACCATCTGCATTTGGCTGAATTCTCTTATAACAACAGCTACCAGGCGAGTCTGACAATGTCGCCATTCGAAGCGTTGTATGGTAGACCGTGCCGATCTCCTGCTTGTTGGGTCGAACCAGGTAATAGACTTGTGTTGGGCCCTGATATGATCCGAGAAGCTGCCGAAAAAGTCAATTTTATTAAGAAGCGATTACTTGTCGCTCAAAGCCGACAAAAGAGCTATGCCGATAGAAGAAGAAGAGATATATCCTTTGCTGTTGGCGACTATGTATATTTAAAAGTATCGCCGATGAGAGGAGTAATCCGGTTCGGTAAAACTGGAAAATTGGCACCCAAATTCATTGGTCCGTTTCCTATTCTGGAACGGATCGGGACTCTCGCTTATAGGGTTAAATTGCCTGACTGGTTGCTTGGAGTTCATGATGTATTTCACATATCTCAACTTCGAAAGCACGTTCATGATCCAGACTTGATCATGGAAGAAGCAGCTCAACAGGATATTGAAATTACTCCAGAATTAGCCGTGAGACGAGAGCTGCTAAAGATTATCGGCAAAGAAACCAAAGAGCTGAGGAACAAGAAGGTTCACTTAGTCAAAGTGCAATGGAGTGGAGATCCGCGAGACTGTACTTGGGAAACTGAGGAGAGCATTCAGAAAGCTTATCCTAGATGCCGAGTGGATATCTCTTATTGACTCTGGTGCAAGGTACATTTAACCTACTTTGCATTACCATTTAATTCTCTACTCTGTTGTTATTTTCTTTCCATGGATGTGCACTTTTAAATTCTATAGTCTGAATGATTTTAAAAGGAGTATAGAAATTGATTAGTATATTTTTGAAAGGTTGAAAACAATTGGATTGGTTGTTGTGTGGTGTGATTGTAGATTTATCAAACCACATTCGACTTTGTTCCTTTTCGAGGACGAAAAGTTTTAAGTGGGGGAGATTGTAACGACCCAGAAAATCTGAACCAATTTAAAATTTTTAAATTGGCTAAAATAATGGATTTTAAATATTTAAAATAAATATTTTAGATAATAACAATGGAAAGTGGGTTTGAATCGACGATTGAAAATGAATATAATTAATTATAATTATAAACAAGGCCTGAAATGGCACTGCAGTTTCAAAAAATTGAATTCAAACTTTGTCGGACTGTACCGGGTGCAAAACAAAACGGATTTTAGTGAAACCAAAAATATTTAAATCTGTTAGTGAATACCTTTCTAACGAATCTAAAAAATCGAATTTTCATAGCGGAAAGCAAAAGTTATGGCCGAATGAATTTTCAGAAAGGTCGCTATGGAATTTATATAGCCCGTGAAATTGACCATTTTGCATACGACCTCGGAATTCGACGAAACCACTTTTGTTGGATCCGGGATGTGAAGTTATTGCTAGGTTTCAAATTTCATAATTTTTGAAGTTAGTATGTGAGCGTGGCGAAGGAAAACGTGTTTTGGCCAATTATAGTTAAATTGGTTCGACCAGAAATGGGCCTTTTTGCAAACGGTCTCAGAATTCGACAAAACTAGTTTTGTTGGGACCGTATCGTCGAAACATAGCTAGATTTATATTTCTGGAATTTTTCGAATCAATTTGTGGCCCTGGCAAATTGAAAGGTACGTTCAAATTAAATATTGAATGTTTTATATTTTAATCTGAAGGAAAACTGACTTAAACATTCGAATGGGCCTTCGAAACATATCCCATTGTGCTCGGAATAGGGGTAAAACGCTAGGGACGACAGTCGTTGGGTTTGAATTGGTGTTCATATGTGAAGAGGGGTATTTTCGGATTTTTGAAAAAAAAAAAAAAAATGAACCGGCCAATCACAATTCGTCTTCCACCCGTAACCCCCCCTACGCACGGCGGAAATGGTTTCAAATCTTCCCGGAGAGATTTCTCTCTCGTTTCTCAATGAAATCGAGTGATTTCAGATCCATTTTAAAGCTCTTCTTCCCCTCTTTAAATCCATACCAAGTTTGAATATTTTCATTGCATGTGGAGAGAGAACCGAGCACGAGAAGGTCAGCACTTTGGGGCGTCGCCGTGGACACTGGACCCCACCTAGTCGGCCGCCTCCACCCGCCTTTCAGGCGCCTTCCAGCCCTCTTCGACACCGTATGACCCGATTCCCCTATCGCGCAACGGTTTGGTCGAAAGATCAAACCCTAGTTTCGAACCAGGTTTGAAAACTAACGGCTGCTCTATATTTTCAACTGTTTTTACACTTTTAAGTGTTGCAAACCTTTGAAAAATCATATCTTTTTCGTTCGTTAACGAAATTCGATGAAACAGGAAACATCGTGACCGTGTGAACGTCTTCTACATTTTAGAAGAGACCGCGTATTTTTCTGAGCCTTCTGCTATTTGTGGTGGAGTAGAACCCAATGTGAGATTTCTAATTTATAAACAATGTGAAAAACGACGATGTATAAATTATATAGTCGATGTATGAGTTATATAAGCATTGTACACCTCTTGTATAAGCGTTGTATAAGTTGTATGTTCGATGTATAAGTTATATATGCGTTGTAAAAATTATATATGTGTTGAAATAAAAGTGAATTGCTATATATATAAATATATATATATATATACGCCCCTCGTCCACCAACCATGGACGATATTTATTGATTGTGATTGGTGTGAAAATTGATTGATGGCGAATGGTTGTTTGGGATTGTTGTGGTTGATATTGATTGTTTGTGGTTGAAAAATACCCATTTGTGGTTGAGAAATATTTGGTTGAAACCACATAGGATTAGTTTGTGGAAATGAAATAAATATATACATGCCGCCTGCGTGCGAACTAGATGCATGATCCCCATTGTCAAAAACCGCAAGGTTTTAAGGTAGAGCGAGGAGCCGTACTAGGGACGGTCCCGGTTTTAACTACCCTGCTGTTATGCTGCCGAAATTTTGAATAATATTCATGTGTTTGAATTATTTTCATTTGCTGAAACTATATTTATTCATTGAATAGAAAACCTTCATGTGTTGAATCGATATTCATTCGTTGATTAGAAATTCATATGTTGAATGGTATTCGTGTTTGAAATATAAAAATCACATTTTTATCTATATATAGAAACTATAGAAAACCTTCATGTGTTGAATCGATATTCATTCGTTGATTAGAAATTCATGTGTTGAATGGTATTCGTGTTTTAAATATAAAAATCACATTTTTATCTATATATTGAAACTATAGAAAACCTTCATGTGTTGAATCGATATTCATTTGTTGATTAGAAATTCATGTGTTGAATGGTATTCGTGTTTTAAATATAAAAATCACATTTTTATCTATATATTGAAACTATAGAAAACCTTCATGTGTTGAATCGATATTCATTCGTTGATTAGAAATTCATGGGTTGAATGGTATTCATGTTTTAAATATAAAAATCACATTTTTATCTATATATAGAAACTATAGAAAACCTTCATGTGTTGAATCGATATTCATTCGTTGATTAGAAATTCATGTGTTGAACGGTATTCATATTTTGAAATAAATTGTTTCATAATAAAAATCACCTTTTTATTCATTTATATGAGCTATGTAAAATGACCTCGTTTCAAAAGAAATTGTTTTATAAGAAAAATCCTATTTTATCACCTATATAAACTATATAAAATTATAGTGTTTTGAAATGAATTGTTTTACAATAAAAATCACATTTTTATTATATACATGAATTATTGAAATGTGAAGTGTTAAAAATAGCAACTCGTTCAAATAAATATACATGAGTCGAAATATTCACTAATTAGCTAACGATATGATTTTTGCCTATGCATGCAACATTAGAATGAATGGTGTTTTTAAACCAAATGGAATCAAATATGAAGTTGAATTGAAAATGATAAGTGATAAGAACTGTATATATGTACATGCATATTTATTGAACAGGTTATGGCAAAGGGGCTAGAGAAGAGGAATAAAATTTTGTGCCCGACAAATAGGTACACATTTACTGTTTTGTTTGGGTGATGATTTTATGAGCCTGTTGGCTAGCCGCTTGGCTTTTTCTTTTTCTTTTCGACATGAGACGCCCGTGTGGCTATTTGGGAATTTTCCCAGCCCCTCCCGTACAAAGGAGGTTATGGAGAAATTTTCCAAAATTTAAAGGCGTTAGTGAAATATTTGAAATGAAAACGATATTGAAATTATTGAATGAACTATATTTATATAAATATAAATAAAATTAAAAGGAAACGTGGCCGTGCAGTTCGTGTTTTGAAACCGTGATTTCAAACAACTAGTGCGGGAAATCCGACCATTAGATTTTCTCGAAACCACAACCGTTGGGTCCTCCTTGGAAATATCTTTCCAACGGCACCAACTTTGTAAAAATCCAACGGTTGGATTGTCTGGAATGTTCAATTCAAATCTAAAGAAAAACAGCGCCATAAACGATTATATTTATATATATATAAATATAATTACATTTAATCGAATAACGACGCTGCAGTTCGTATTTTGAAATCGAAACTTCAAACGATTGTACCGGGAGATCCGACCGTCGGATTTTCCCGAAACTGGAACCGTTGGATTCGTTTTGAAAAGACCTTTCTAATGATGTAAATTTTGTTAAGATCCAACGGTTAGATTTCCAGATATGTGTAAATCAAATCTGAAGAAAAACAGCGCCACAGCCGCGTTATGGCCCGAAGCGTCGTTTTGAATAAATTGGCTATTTTAAAATAAATAAAAATAGCGATAAATCATTATAAAATATCATAAATGATATGGAATGGAAATAAACTGAATTTGCTCGATTTATGTGGTGTTTGATGGTTGAATGTGTTTGGTGTGAAAATTACATTAAGGAACAAAATTGGTGTTGTCGAATGATTTAACCATTGAAATAAATTGATTTGAAATTCTAAATATACGTGAATTATTTGAAAAGACCGAGTTAATTCTCATTTCAAATAATTGACCGACGATTGAAAGTCGAAGATGAAGACGGTGGTCGAAGACCGGAGATCTTCACCTCGTTTGGATGGTAACCGAGGTCCTGATTGGGAGGCATCCCGAAATATGGATAATGAGTGGTGAACGTCCAGACGTACGTGGTGATCGATGGGTTTGCGAGGTATTTAGTGCCTCCGGTTTCGTTCAGACCCAGAACGGACTTGTAAATGGACTGTGTGTTTGACATTGGATTTTATTCTGTGTTGATTGATCTCGATTGAATATACATCTGTTTGGCGGCGGAGAATTTATTCTTTTGCTTAACGCCCACGCCCTTCTCTGAAACGCACGAGCTCAGAGGTTGTATATCGATGGACATCAGTCGCATGGCATGAATTTCCTATGTGGCATGCTAAGATAGAGTGATCAGGGCTTCTGTTGGAAAGCAAAGTCTTATGGTGATGACCAAAGCACCGCCTGTGTGGCGTAGCTTTGTGTATAACGTAAAATCGCGAGCCTCACACCCCGGTATGAACCAGAAACGGGAGAGGACATCAGGGAGGGCCTGCGTTTCTTTCTAGCTAGGGTGGTGTCAGTGACCTACCAGCCCTGACATTTATATACTTTTCACCTATGTGGTTGTTGCTGTTGCGAGGCGCCTCGGTTAGATCGGACGATCCGGGTCCGATGGAGCCATTCGTTGGCTCATTTACACCCCAAAGGGTGGGGAAACGCAGTGTTCAGGAATTTTAATCCACATCGGTGGACCGGCCCTGACGATCCAAGGGTCACTCGAGCTCTGATCCTGATGGGCGGGCTAGAGCGTCTCGAATTCGGTAAGGAATATCTTTTGCCTTGGTTCATGACGGAAATCCAATTTCCAAATACGTGACTGTGCGGTTTTGATTATTTACCTATATATGGCGACATAGTGGTATGGGGCATTAATGCCATCTATGATTGATAGTTATGATTTGAAATTGTTTTTAAAACATATAAACACTAGCAATAATATCAAATGCCTTTGTTTTATTCGTATCAAGCATATTTTGGCCGTTATAAGGTAAAACTCTATCCTCCGGTTTGCGTTGCATTGTGTGATGGGAACTGAGTCTTATAATGGCTTCATTTTATTAAAAGCATAGCGATGTTTAAAAGAAAGATTTGTTTTAAAGCACAAGCAATCCAATGGAGTAAACCCGTTCCACGAAAGTGGCGTGGTCCTGTGATTAGCCGTATTATAAATGTGTTGAGTAGATATCTCATACCAGTCCCATGACTGACTCGTAGTTTGTTTCACTTTCAAACTCCGGTGCCCCTTTTTCTACACAGGCAACCTTGTGTTCAGGTTTAGCTGGTTCTTTCTGGATAGCTGGATTTGAAGATGGATTCTATTATTTATCTCTTTTTATGCTGTTCAGCTCCTATTGTACATATTTTGTTTGTTTTCCGCTGTAGACATTTATGTATAGCTGAACTGTATTTGTACTAAGTAAAATCCTGTATACTGTGTAACTCTTATGATTACTTTTATCCAGTATATTCTATTGTTCATTATTTGGTGTATTTATTGAATTTCTGTTCTGCTATTATCTGTTCCTATGTTATATTCCACGGATTACCCTTGCCACCGCCAGTACGGGGTTTGGGGTCGTCTCATCTACTCAACAAACGGACAACATCAATTCATCAAGGAAAAGAAAGAAAGCATACACAGCAACATTAGATGATTCAGATTCGTCATCAGGTGATGAAGAACCAGACACTGTAAATACAAATACATTCTTTACAGCAATTCAGAGTTTTAATTCAATTTTATTTGGTTGAATGGTTGCTTTGTTTGTCTGTTTGGTTTGGTTTGAATTTAAAACTTTAAAAATTTAATAAATTTTTGAAATTTGAAATTTGAATTTTGAATTTTGAAATTCAAAATAATAATATAGTATTAAATAACCAATAAATTAATAAAATAAACTATTTGTATGCTTATTAGGAATAAAAGTATTTTAGGAGATCGTTAAACCTGATATATAAATCGATAATTTAATTCAAAACTTGAAAATCCAATTTCCTTTTGAAATAAGCCTTGTATGTCGACATACAGAAATATACATGTCGACATATCCAACAGTTTTGAAATTTAAATTTTGAATTTCAAAGGTTTAAACTTTCAAACTTTCCTCTAATCTTTTCACTAACTTCCAAGGTCTGAAAAGGTTTCCTTTCAATCTGAAAAGTTGTGCCTCTTCAGTTTATATTCATTCAATTCATATCTATTCATTATATATATATATATATATATATATATGTGTGTGTGTGTGTGTGTGTGTGTGTGTGTATGTATGTATGTATGTATCCATCCTTTCTACCTTTCATTCACAACTGAAAACAATATTCTTTACATCTATTCTCTTCAAAACTGTCATCTCAATGGCTTCCTCAAGTTCATCTCAGAAATTGAAGATAACCAAAACCATATAAGGTTATCATTACAATGACAAAGAGGCCATCAAAACCTATGGTAACTATTTAGCAAATGCTAAAATTAACACGGGCGCTTTCGCCGTCTTTAGCGACTTTCCATCTTATGATCTTGCCTCTCTTTTTCAACACAACGAAATCTTGAGTCTAATTGACTCTCGTGATAACGATGAAGTATATTATCCCAAATTCGTGAAGATGTTCTATGCGAATCTCAATCGCGGATTATATCAAGGCAATGAAAACCAAATTTGGAGTAGTGTAAAGGGAACTCAAATTGAACTCGATGCCGATCTTTTAGGCGAAATTATAAATTGTGGAAGCGAGGGCACGTATTTCTCAACTTTCTCTATCGATGAAACCAATATGGAAACCTATCACGATATCTTTGAAGATGGTGCTCCAATGGATTTCAAAAATTGTTTCTTTCATCCAAAAACATACCATCACTCCCCGTTCTTGAAATTTCAACAAACCAACTCTTAAAGTCCAAAAGGCTCTCTTTGCCATAATAGATGGATATAATATCAATTGGTCCGAAATGATTCTTAATGAATTTAAGCCTATAGATGTATCTACAAGAGAAAACACTCTCTATTATGGTGTTTATCTCACTTGCATTTTCAAATACTTTGGAGTTGATCTTCATGGAGAAGAATTTGTCCCTAGAAAAGTGTTTGATACATCAAACATTCATCTCATGCAAATTCCTCACACTTTCAAACCTTATGAGACATATGAAGCTAAACAAGCTCGATTGCAACAAGAACAAGACCCAATGGAAGTCGAAGAAGAAGAGACTTCTATGGAAAGCATCGAGTATCCAACCTCAAAGCGTAATCTCAAAGACATAATTATTCAAAATCAAGTGAAAATAATCAAAAATCAAAAGAAGCTTAACAAGAAGTTTAACAAAAAGCTTTCCAAAATATCCAAATTCATGGTTAAGATAGGAAGAAAGCTTGGAATTTCATCTTCCTCATCATCATCCGAAAACTCGTATTTGCTTGTATTTGCTTTCGAATCTCGTATTTAAGTGTGTCTTGTTTAGTTGGATATATTTGCTTTCTGTTATGTAATAAATGGAGTTTTATTTCTATTTAAATCATCTTTATGTTTCTGGAAAAATCATAAAACATATTATAATATTACAAGAGTTAAAAAGAATTCAAAAATTCAAAATTTTCAAAAAACATACTATAGTATGTCAACATAACAAAACGTGTATGTCGACATATAACAAAAAAAAATTCAAATCTTTTCAAATTTTAAAATTAAAATAACTACTCATGTCCGTTCAAAATCCAACGAATCCCAGACCCTATTTAAGCCATTTTCTCCCAGAAAATTTCATTATTTCATTACTCTTTCCTCCTTAATCATTTCTCATCAAATTCATGGAAAATCCTATTCATATTATAAGTTAAAGCCTTGATGATTCTTTGAATTCTTTCAAGAAAGCTCTCTCCATAGTACTACATAATCAACGCAAACTAGAGTTAATACAAATGAGGATGGTTAAACATCAAGAAAAACATTTTGATCTAATTCGTTGGGATATTTCTTCTCATTTCAAAAATGAAAACAACCAAACATCCCATAACATCGAAGAAGAGTGGAAAGATGTCCAGAAGAATCCAATTACTGGAGAAGATGATTGGGTTGAAATTCCAAGAAACATTTAGTTGTTTGGTAAGATTTGATTGATTTGTTTAATTATTCTAAAAACATTTGATGTGGTGTGAATTAGATTATATTGTTTGAAACTTGTATATATTAAGACATATGTTGTAATTTAGTTTGATTTGGTTTGTATATATATTTAGACAAACATAGGTAATAATGATATTTGGATTGGTTTGTATTTTAAGTATTATTATAAGTTTAATAGATTAAGAAAGTATTATACTTAGAAATAGTTAATAAATTAAAGGGGAGTATTTTTATTAGGGATAGTTACTAATGTTTTAGTCAGGGAATTATACAATTTAGGGGGAGTATTTTTAGGAACATTACTTAGGTCCTAGAGTTGTATAACTTAGGGGGAGTATCTATAGGATTTATTTTTGATAATGCCAAAGGGGGTGAAATTATAAAATATAGGCATAGTTTTTTAGGATTCTTATAGACAGGGGGAGTATTGAAGGAACATCATCAAACAGGAATATACAGGTATGATATTATATAAACTAAGGTTATTATCATCAACAAGGGGGAGATTGTTGAAGAATGGAGTTTTGATGAAAACAACCTTATTTCAATTATGATTGATTATAAAATATATGCTAACACATTTTTTATAGAATATATATTTATATGTGCAGGAATTATATACAGGAAATATTACTGAAGACTGTATAGTTATAAAGATTCAAAGATCTGAGAAATTTCAAGACCCATGAGTAATCAAGAGTTCAAGATTAATATATTTATAGAGTCTAGATTTTGTAAGACTCTAAATAGAACTCCAGGTTCAAATTCTAATTTTCAAATTCTAATTTTCTGATTTTCCATTATATCCTCAATCCTCTCCATTTTATTTTTCTATTTATCCTCAATTCTCTATTTTGTTTCTATTTTTTTATTCTTTGATTTTCAAACTTAAATTTTTTATGTACTTTATATTTATACTTTATATAGTTTAAAACCTTATAATTTTATAAATATATTTATATAGTTTAAAAGTATGTTTTCATATGATTTTCTATCATATAATATTAATTTAAAACACTAGAATTTTACTCAAGAATTTCCAGAATTAGTTTTATATCAAAATACTTGGAAAATGCTTTGAAAATGAATATACACATGAGTATGTCAACATAGCAAAAAGTGTATGGCAACATATAACTGCTATTTTTCTAATTTTGAAGGGTAGTGTCTTTTCACTTTTTGAAAAACTTCAAAACCGTTGCAACCCTTCATACTCTATAAAAAGAGGCTAAAACCGAATTTTTTAACATATCTTATTCCCTAACTTCATCCTCTTTCATCCCACCATTATTCTTAGTCATTTTTATGATTCTTACACTTATACTCTGCCGAATTCAATTCTATTTTGATCAAACTTTTTCTCTCTACACTCTCTACTCTCTGAATCAAGTGCTATTGAAGAGTTATAGGGCATTTTTGTAATTGCTTGGGTTGAATAAACCCTGTTTGTAAGTCAAAGAGGAATCGGTGTATCCTTTTAGCCCTGAAATCAAGGAATATGAGTCGGTGTGTCCTTATTGAGTCGTGAAATCAAGGGATAGGCGTCGGTGTCTCCTTGTTGAGCCGTGAAATCAAGGAGGTTGTATTTTACTATTGGAAATGGTAATAAAACTCTGCGCAATCCAGCGTAGGGAGGGACTGGACGTAGGAGTGATCTGAACCAGTATACAATCCGGTGTGTTATTTCCTTTTCTGCATTTTTATTTCTGTTTATTTTGCATCTATGTTTGAATATGTGTTTGTGATATTTGATTCATTCCATGATTCCCTTTAGATTTACGTTTTGTTTAAAGTCTTACAAACGCTATTCAACCCCCTCTAGTGTTTGCTTTGCCTGAATGATCCATTCCGTAGTCCCTAACATGTCGTTCAAAGGCGTTAGCTCTGATGGGTTGAAAAGGCAAATTTTATTATTATCTTTGTTGCCCTTCCCATCATTGACACGCTTTTTCCCCTAATTATTCTTCTGATTATATTGAGTAGCAAAATTTTTGGGAGCTTCAAGAAGTTGGTTAGCATAAATAATCTGCAGAGGCACAGGATTATTGTCCACTCTCATATACTGCTCTTCTTTTTTATAGGATTTTTCAAGCGTGTTTGGTTCTTTCATTTTGATCCATCTACCAAATTCGCTCTTCTCATCTACGGTGCCGATTATAGACAATAAGATCATGTGGGGCTCAGGATTCCACACTTCGGACAAAGCAGTGTTGAATTTCATGAGGAAGGCTTTAATAGATTCTTCTGGATTCTGCTTCATTAATGTTATAGAAATAACATCCTTAGCATTAGTAGTTTGTAGCCTGAATTGCTCCTTGAATTTCACAATCAAATCATCAAATCGGTTGACGGATTTGGGTGGCAGCCTCGTGAGACATAACGATGCGACACTTTATAGATAGAGAGAGAGGCTCAAGCATTTGATCTCGTCCGTCGCTTTGGCTGCATTCATGTGCCATTCATATATATACAGGAAGTGATTCGGATCATAGGTCCCGTTGTACGGAGGCAGAATAGGATGAGTGAACTTTTTAGGGAACTCAGCTTTGCGGATCCTCTTTGTGAATGGATTTTTGCTGGGGGAGAAGTCCCATTCCCTTTCACTTTCCTTGCGGGCCATGTTATCTTTCATGATTTGATTTACCATATCCGCGATATATTCCTTCGAGTTGTGTCATTCCGGAGAGCGGACTTCGATCTCTTTTCCAAATGCTCGTCCTGGCGAGCGATCGCGATTAGAGGATCTAGGCCTTTTACCTCCACCGTGTGGAGTACCCCCTTGGCGGGACTTGCAACTCGTCGGGTATTTCAGTCAGAATGGCTTATGGTCTTCGGCTTTGAATTTTGGACATCAGCATCGCCTTTGCCGCTTTCCTGGCCATCAATCCCGTCCATGTTATCATTACGTTGATGATCAGAAGCTAACGAATTTGCGTTATACTCAAGGTTGACGTGAAATCTTTGAGAAGGAACGAGATTTGCTTGTGCCTTCAAAAGAACATTCATCTTATCGACAAGAGCCTGATTAGTATCCATCAATGCTCCATTGGCATCCATTAAAGTTTTGTTGGAGGCTTTCATTCGTTGACTCAAGTTAGCGACAATGGCATCTAATTCAGCTCTCATTACTCCAGCTCTGGCTATTGAGTTTTCTCCAACTTCAAGGCAGTTGGTAAGTGGCATAGCTTTGTTGTTGGCAATGTTGTCAGTTTCTCCAATGGTTTTACTTGTAGTTTTCTTAGAATTAGCCATTATCTCGAACAAGGTTTTGAACTTTGAAAGAGAACTTGTCGATTGACCTAGATCGTAGACTTGGAGAATCTATGGTAAAAGGAGGCTTTGAACTTCAATGCAAGGCTCTTAAATTTGAAAGAAGTGTGAACGTCGCCCCCCCGGTGGGGCAAAATGTTGAAACCAAAAAATGCCATAACACCGAAGGTGCTCTTGGAGCACTTCACCAAATGGTATAATTTGAAATTATGAGGCCACAAGCACAAAATAAAGAGAAAAAAGTAAATAATAAGGACTCTTTAGAGTGGTTCGGTCAATTTAGACCTACGTCCACTATGAAATCACTTCTCATTATCATATTTGACTTTACAAAGTACATCTCTTTATGAATTTCACTCATTTTATGATATTTCTCTCTTTGATCTAGATCTCACTTAAGTATGCCAAAGGAATGGTTTGATCTCTCTTAGTGTGGTGGAAATTGATGAATATCTTCAACACTTGAGCATTTGAGTCATTTACCTTGATTCCATAACGGTTTTGTGTTAGATCTATGCCTTAGAGAAGATCGATGGAGAGTAGAGAAGCTTGAACCGAACTTGAGCAACTTTGAATGGATTTTAGAGAAGATTTGATCCACTTGTTGTTGCATGAAGGTAGATTGAGTTGGAGAAGCCATTATTGGAGCTTGGAGAATTTGAGAGTGGTGGAGAAATGATTTTGACAGCCCTTCGAGGTGGAAAAATTTGTCCCTTGAATCGTTGAGAAGTGGGGTATTTATAGGTGTAATTTGAGGGTAGTAGCAGACTTGTAATTTAGGTGTGTAGGGTATAAGTCGTTCATAGGTGTATTTACGAAAATGCCACTGGACAGTTGGCAACAGCTGGCATAACCGACCCATACCATTGTGAAAGAGCACCCAAATATGTGATCTATCCTTATTTAATAAAGAATGCACGACCACGTTTCTCCATGTACGAGAGAGAAGATATTACAACTTTGCCATCACCTTTATTCTAGAGCCGACCTTTCTATAATGTTATGCAGCTGAAACCGATCCACATATACAATATAATTAGTCTATGCGTGCCCACGTGGATCCGCTTATCTCAAAGTTGCAACTTACTCTTCCCACGTGTGTATTTTATGTTTACAGTAGCTCATTTCATGATTCTTGTTAGCTGATCTTTCCAGTCCACGTTTATTATATATGAACGAATCATGGAACTACATTTTTATTTTATTTCATGCTCGACCCTTCTCCTAATTTTATGACGGACCCAGTCAGCATGTTTACTGCTCGACCCATCTGCTGAACTTAGAGGTGCACGACCAGAAACATGTTGCTCGACCATTGACGTGGTGCTCGACTAGCTGCATTGTTATTTATCGACTAGTCCAGATGATGTCATGCACGACCAGAACTGCTCGACCGACCCGATGGAGTCTGGAGTGCATGACCAATCCGAAGTGGGCTGCATGACCGACCAGCTCTGCTGTTGACGTGGCTTCATACATATGTTGCTTTTTATCCATATTTGCATGTATGCTGATTCACGCCATTTATAGCTCTAGATTTCTTTTACATACTCATATGCCCAGATTGTGCATGTGAATTGTGTGGAACTACAGCCATCTTTAGTAATTCTTCAAGAAGACGAGACGCAAGTTTTAGCATTCTTTTAAAACCAACTTGTAGCAATGGAGACAGCATAGCAGACTCGCGTGTAAAATGTGTGTGAATAATTAATTCCATCTTAACTATAGATGGGCGTTGCTTCCAAATTTTTGCTTGCTCTGTCTTTATGTTCTTAAGATCAAGATTTAGCTTACTTCTTACAGCTATAAAAAGCTTCTGTAGGGGCTCATTATCAATTCTACGAATTGTCATTTCTATGTACTCAGCAACCTTGATAAATACATCCATAGCCTTACTTGGAGCTAAAGAAGGCTTCATGAGATAGTAATACGTAGACAGAGTTCGATGCATGACATAGTTCCCAGTATATTTTGAGGACTTTGACAAATATATAACAACAGCTATCAAGGGAAAAAGTATTCAAACTCCTACAATTCCAAGTAGAAGTACCCCACTAGTTGCTCCATCGAAATTAAGTAGGAACCAGGAAAAGCAATTCCCATTTGCATTCCCTAACTGCCATACATGCAACCTAACATAATTGCCAATCCGTGACGTTGTTTTATCGTCAATGTACTATTTTTGAACCGCGTTAATAACGGGGTTAACAGCCGCCGAGCTTTCAACCTCTAGCGGTCGATCGGCGTTTGAAACCCCTTAAGGGTGGGCGGTCCACCCCTTAGGGGCTGGAACGCCCAATAAACGTGCGCTGCTGAGCTGTTTATTTTTATTAATACGTTTCCATTTCTTTTTATGTTATTCCATATTTACATGATATGTTGTCCCCCTGATCTTATCTCAAATTTCAAAATTTAAAATTCCCTTTTAATCTTTAATTTACAACTTGGACAATATATAAAATATTTATATAATTATATATATTTTTCTATGTTCGCTGCCCAAATTCATAACTTCTTCATACATTGACCATTTTCAGCATGTTATATATGAAAATGATGTAGAATTTCACCATGAATCCAAATAAAAGAATTTCGTAGCCAAATTCCTAAAGCTACAAAATCTCATTTTCCAACCATATTATTGGATTGCTTATTTTTAATTATTTAATTATTATTAATAGGGGATGAATATTTGGACGCAAAATTAAACACAAAGAGAGAGAGACACAATGCCTGCACCGTTGAATTTGTTTGTCATTTTGTGGAGAGTGAAATTCATGGGAGGATCCAGTGGTTGAAATTTATTATGTGCAATTTTCTATCCTCATTTTGTGTCTAAATAGAGTTTCCCTTATTAATACTTATGAATTTTATGGGGTGTTACATGTAAGGAATTATATTTGCACAGATAAAATATATACACTTCGAATGGAAAACTCACACAACGGAAGGAAAAAATATAATACTGAAATATGATGTACAACTTTATTAAAATTCACATAATTCCAACATAACAGTAAAGATTACAATTGTACCATGGGTACATTAATAAATCCATTTTCAAAAAAAATTCATAAGAAGTACAACAATAACAACTAATAATAGCGTAACGTCTTCATCTTCATCTTCGGCCCACATCATTTTTTTGTCAATGCAATCTACACTACCTACTGACCTGTTGGATATGTTAAGGTGAGGGGTCATAACACAAAGTTTTGTGTAACTAAAATATAACATTTACTTAAAGTCCATACCCTATGTTTTAGTAGGTTACATATGTCAAGGAATGCCTACACAGCACACAAACATTCACAAACACCAAGTATTTAACCAATGAGGTGAATATCCAAGTCAATCGCCTATTAGTTTTTTTAAGGTAAAGACCCAATGAAGCGGGCATTCCCGGTAACTTATGGTCGCATTATAAGTGGATTATTACGATCTCTTATAACCCTGAGGCGGACCCTAGCCTCTTAAGATCCCGTCCTAATACGTCAACGTTCTTAAGTCTATACTCTCAGTTGTAATATGATAAGTAGTATTGTGAACATTACTACTTAATTGATATTACGGTAGAACACCTATGTTGCTTAAGACTTCCCTTAGACAGTTGGTGAGCATGCTATGGCCATATATCTTTTATATACTAATCAAGTCCCTAGTTGACCCTTATAAGTTTCTAGAGAAAGTGGACATCCCCTGAGAACTACCCTATTCCGTTACCGCTTATGCCTAACCACTTTTAGAGGAGGAACCATAAACTTACTTTGAATCTAATAAGGGTTGGTCCCATGACTTTGGTTCCTCTCCAACGAATAAACCTTCAGAGCGGATCCTAATCCTAACCACTTAAGACCAAAATTAAATAAGAAGAGAGTCAGCAACTTAAGACCTTCTCAAGGTGCACTAAACCTATATATTTTCACACACAATAAACTTATATATATATATATATGTATATAGTTATATATACACACACACACACACACACACACACTAGACCTCTCACATTAAACCGTATTCCTGTAATGTTGGATATGTCGGGAGGTTCCGGGTAGGCTTCTAGTACAAGTAAGTTTAACCTCATGTCATAGTGTACTAAGTTTGAATGGCCCATAGAACCCAGATCTCTCTCATTAGTTGGGTCTACTTGTGGTTGTTGAAATTGCTGGTTGGTTCCGGGCAGGTTTATACTACAAATGGCAACTAACCTCATGTTTGTATGTCACTATTAATATATGTAAAGCCATTCTATACACACAAGCTATCAATATATATAGGGATATTTAGAATTCGAATTCTATCCTAATCACATTGATTACGTTAATATTACGTTAATTACGTTGACTACACTATATAAGTATAATAATTATAACGCATAAATAACGCTAATGTTCATATGAACGAGAGAACGTTCCAACGAGATAAAAATTGTCAACTTGTCCTAAATTAAGGTATACAAGTTAATTTCTATATTTTGACTGCTACATTTTAGGCACAATGGCATAATAACATAATAACAAATAGCAGTTAATGGAAAATACACATACAACAAATTTCAACTGGCATCCTAGGCTTGTTGGAATGATCTTAATAATAGATCATGAATAGAGTACAATATACACATATATTCATAAATATATACATGTATATTTATAAGCTCCACTTTATCTGATTACCCTTTTTTTGTGTACTGCACATAAAAATGTTTATATTTGATAGATTTCAAGTATGAATATGTTTGTATTCAAAATAGAACCCTAACCTAATCAAATCATGAATCAACCAAAATCTAAACCCTTTTAGGTTACAATCAAATATTTAGACATAAGGATGAATTACATAAAGTAGAAACAAAACAACCCATTTATTCTCAATTCAATGTTAAGACCTAGATCCACAAACCCAATAAATTGACAATTCTTACACAAAACATAAAATAGAGGATCTGGGGGTTTTGTATTGATGTTATCGTTTTTCCAAATCCCCTTAGGCATACTAATCAACATGTCTATCTACTAAAAAAAATAGAATATGCCTAAGAAATAAGATATTCCACTCATAGATCTAAAAGGAAGAACAATAGGATTCTTGTTGCAAATTCAGATATGGATTCAATGAAGCGACCCGAAACTTCCCCGGTCTCCGAAGAGATGAGAAAGAACGAATTACTGTGAGGACAAGACAAAACAGAACACAAACAGAAGAACATTTCATTGTATATTACAACAATGCATCAGATTACAAGAATATACAGAGTATAAATGAATATTACACAGAAATATCAGAGATTTAAATTACATTTAAATACATCGCAGCGGAAAATAATACAATACACAACTAGAAGAGATATACGGATACAAAGCTTTCCGGATATCATTCCAGCTGTAAACCAGGATCCTGTGAATATAAATCTGCAAAACCAAAACTACTAGCTGCCCGTGTGGAAAATAGGGGCACCCAGAGTTTAGGTTAAAACAATAAACTCCAGGTCAGTCATGTGACTGGTGTGAGAACTAAAACAGTTATTTAAAACTTTACTTTAAAAGAGAGTAATTCAAGGGACCACGTCGTATAACACGGAACGGGTTTCCTCCCAAGAATACTAGTGCATAGAATAAACAACGCAATGCTTTTTCGAAAAAATGAAGCTGTTATAAGACTCAGGTCCCATCACACAATGCAACGCAAGCCGGAGGATAGGGTTTTACCTTATAACAGCCAAACATGCTTGATACGTTTAAAAACAAATCATTTGATACTACAATATGTGTATAGTGTCAAAACAATTCCAATCATAAATATCAATCATAGACGGCATGGGTACCATATATCATGTCGCCATACTAGTTCTACAATTAAAACCGCAATACACGTATCGGAAATTGGATTTCCATCATGGTGGCTCCTGATTCGAAAGATCGATCGCGGAATGCAATTCACCACGGCTTACGTCCCCACAAGAGAAAACACCGTCTGCATCCGCACATTTGGGACCAGAGTACCACCGCGGCTTACGTCCCAGCGAGAGAAAACACCGCTTACTCTATATATCCCTGAGCACTAGGCTCATCTCGGTCGACCGAATCCACAACACCACTAAGGTGCCCATCCACGAAAAGAAAGCATACTGATCAAACCATCAGTTTGCCACCATACCGGGGTGTGAGGCTCGCGGATCAACGCTATACACAAAGCCATGCTATATCAGCTGCGCTTTGATCACCAACCACCAAACTTTGCTTTTCAACAAAAGTCTGGATCACTGCATCTCAGCATGCCACACTATCAATCCATATCGTACCACTGATTTCTGCCAATATATAACCTCTGAGCTCATATGTCTCAGAGAAGGGCGTTAAGCAAGAGAATAAATTCTCCACCGCCAAACAAATATATATTTAGCAGAGATCAACAAATACAATATAAAGGAATACAATGTCAGACACACCATCCATTTACAAGTCCGTTCTAGGTCTGAACGAAACCGGAGGCACTTTCCTCGCATATCCATCCATCTCCAAGTACGTCTGGACGACCACCAACTATTTCCATCCTCTTGGGTGTACAGCCCAATCAGGATCGTCAGTAATTATCCAAACGATGTGAAGATTTCCGGTCTTCGACCACCGTCTTCATCTTCGACTTATCGTCGTATCGGTTATTCAGAATGGGTGTAAACCCGGCCTTCCCGAACAACCCGCGTATATTAAAAACGAATGTTACACAAACACAGCATACGCCTCATTCCAATTCATTAGTCACTAACCGCAAATTAGCAAGAGAACAATTCCCCAAACATTAACCCCGAAGGCCGAAACCAACATCAGATCAATACTCAGGAAACCATTCTTCTTAGCCAACCTACAGCTAGTTTCTAAACTCCACATTTTTAGGGAAAGGTTCCCATTAATTTTATCCAAGATAAATCCTTTAAAATTTATCCTGTAATCTTCCTTTGGATGTCGTTTAAAACCAAATTATGGTTTTTCCCAAGTAGTCGAGATTAGCGAACCACAACGAAGTAATTATTTATTTTATTTCCCAATCCCAACCTATTCATCCCATGAAGCAAAACTGGTAATACTCCATATCTAACACCATAGTGTTATCGGTAAAATTAATTACCATTTCACGTTCAAATCTAATTAAAGATTTAACTATCGCTTTGGAGCAAAACTGGCGATACTCCATTCTCGCTCACTTTCCAAATTTAATAATTTAAATTATCGATTCACATTTCAATCAATTTGCAGATTCATTAAAACTCCTTTACTGGGTTAAAGAACTAGGTGTTATTTAAAACACAGTTCACGACAAACCCAAATCACAGTCTATTTATCATCGGGTTAAAGAACTAGTGTTATTTAAAACACAGTTCACGATAAACCCATGAATCAATTCTAGTTTAATTTAATTCAAATATATTAAGAATTCCGATTATTTAAGACCCCTTTTTAAATCTAATTTATTTATTTAAAAACAAATCGGGTTTTAAATTTAGTTCAAACTAGTTCATTTTGATAAAAATCTATTTTTATCTTTTCAAATATGGAGTTTTTCATCCAAATTTTCCCAAATCATTTCTAATGATTTTACACAAATTATTGATATTTTTAATAATTTTATCAAGGCCCGTACAGTCGATTTCCATCAATGGCCATCGGACTGCACTTACAGCGACCTTTTTCAAATTTGATTTGGACGTATATCCAAATCCAACCGTTAGATTTCAAATTTCTAATATTCGTTAGAAAGCTCTTTTCGACATGAACCCAACGGTTCCGGTTTTAGGAGAATCCGACGGTCGGATCTCCCGTAATGTCCGTTTGAAATAAATGGTCGAAATTCACGAACTGCCGCGGCGCGTTCTATTCAGGCCATTATATTATGTATATAATATATATAATATATATTTCGTCGATTTCTATTTAAAACGAATTTTATAAATAGCTTTGAATTCGTTTCAAAAACAATTTCAACTTCCATTTCAATTCAAATCAAAATTGAATTCTTCTTTATAAATTCGTTTAAAAATTCATTTCTATTCAATTCAAATTTCAATTCAATTCATTTCGAAATCGTTTCAATTCAATTCATTTCGAAATCGTTTTCAATTCAATTCATTTCGAAATCGTTTTCAATTCAATTCATTTCTAAATCGTTTTCAATTCAATTCATTTCTAAATCGTTTTCAATTCAATTCATTTCAAAATCGTTTTCAATTCAATTCATTTCGAAATCGTTTTCAATTCAATTCATTTCCAAAATTACTTTTCGATATTCATTTTAAAATGAATAAAATCGATATAAATATCGTTCACGTCAAAATGGCGTCAATCTAATCAACACGGCTCCATATATTCCTTTATTCTATTCAACAGATGAATATTTATTTTTGTCAACACACGACTAATCTCAACGAATGAGTATTGTCCACGTGTGACTATTTTTGGTTAAATTATTTCGTTCAACACATGACTAACCTCAACGGATGAGTACAGTCAACACATGAACCTTTATTTTGTATTGATAAAGATGTAAATTTTATTATTAAAATATTTCGTTCAACACATGACTAATCTCAACGGATGAGTACAGTCAACACATGAACTTTTATTTTATAATATTCTTTATTCTCTAAATTGGAGTGAGGCCCAATCAATCACCGTATAAAATTAATTATATGGATTTTCATACAACAAATGTATATAATAGCAACGATAAATAATCAATCATCATCCAAATGCACTATACTGTATAGGCATCAAATATAGATATCTAATGCTTATAACAGCTTGTCGATCCATCGATCGACATATTCAATCAATCAGGATGAGTGAACTTCAAATTTCATCCCAACACCCGTGTGGGGTTTCAAACAATCAAACACAGATTTTATTTGTGCAGTTGGGCGATGTGTAAAATTTATCGTCCCAATCAATGTCAGTCAAATCGGTGTACATAAACAAACCGTCCGGTTTGTAAATGAATATTTATTTATTCACATTCACTATATTCATATTCACGTTAAAAATCATATTTTTAACGATAAAACATTTTTATTTTCACATATGAATTTTTATTCGGTTCATTCTTTAAACAAAATGGTATTTTTATTTTCTAACTTATTTTAGAAAATTTCGGCGGTATAACGGCACGATACTAGAAACGGGACGAGGCCTAGCCTTATCCCCGGTCTAGTGAAGGCCCACGCCATTCACACATCAATCAAATCAATTTCATTTCACCAAACAATTCAGTTCAAAACAAATAATCTAACCAACTACACAACCAAACAATTTAACAAACAAGCCATCCATGGTCTGTGGATGACGGGTGTCGGGTGCTACTAAGCACCGTCTGCATCCTAGTATATATATATACATATATATGTATAACTAGAATAAGAAATTTAGAGTGAGGAGTTCTCACATATAGCTATCCAATCATCTTGACTCTTCATTTTAGAGAAATCTTCGCCAATCTCGCCTTTTGTCGCCTTCGTTGCTCGTATCCGCTACATATGTAAAAATCGAATTTTTACTTCACTATTCAATATATAAAAATCACATTTTTACTTCGATGGTCAATATATAAAAATCACATTTTTACTTCTAACGCTATATATATATAATCCCATTCTTATACTATGTTTATATTTTAAAAATGTGATATTTCTATTTTTAAAACAATTCTACTTCTATATTTTTAAAATCAATTATGCCTTTATTTTAAAAATGCTTTTATATTTTTCAAATCATATTCTATTTCTATTATTTTCTATTTTTTTTTTTAAAAACGAAGCCTTCTTCTATTTTAAAACAAAGATATATTTTTATTCTTAAAACAATATGAATTTTTTTTTTATTTTTTTTTAAACATCATGCTAATTTTATTTTAAAATCAAAAATCCATATTTACAATAATGAATGTATATATTTTAAAACAAATACTTATATATTTTAAAGAAAATACTTATATATGCTAATCACCTCTTTTGAAAACTGGGATTGACAAGGCCAAATTACCTTTTTGAAAACTGAAATTGATTAAACTATTTCTATAAAGAAAAAAAACTCACTGTTATCGTATTCTTCCTCGTGCAATCTCCTAGACCAAAACAGCTCGAACCCGCACCCTATCCTTCACCGAACCCGCCATCACCAGCCACCGGGAGATGATCTGAGTGGCCCCGCGTCCCTCGCCGTCCCACCAGTGCCCTAACCCCGCAGACCTGACCTCGATTTGAGCACCATAGCCCCAAAATTTCCGCAAAACCCTTGCACCGCCTCGAGAGAGATTCCCGTCGCCTCTGCCTATCGGAAGCGAAGCGCCGCCAGCTAGAGACAACCCTCCCATCTCCGAACCTTTTCCCTTGGGCACAATGTTGATCGCGACGCCTTGGAGAAGATCGATGGAGCTGAAATCGAGAGCTCCTGAGCCGTCGGTTTTATTTATTATCGGCTGAATTTAAAATGAGCTAGGGTTTAATGTGATTGGCTGAATATATATATATATATTATATTTTTAATTATTTAATTCGTAATTTAGTCGCTTAACATAACGAACTCCAAACGAATCCCAAAGAGTGTCGCCCCTAGTTAAATACCCCCATTCTGAACACAATGGGATAGGTCTGGTAAGCCAACTCGACTGTTTCGATCAGTTTTCGTTCAAATTAACATTTAAATCCTTATATTGAATTTTAAACGTACATTTCAATTTACTGGGGTCACATATTAACTCGAAAAATTCCACAAAAATATTTTCTAGCTTCGTATTGACGATACGGTCCTAACAAAACTAGTTTCATTGAATTCTGAGACCGTTTGAAAAATGGCCATTTTCTAGTCGATTAAAATCAACTAAAACTGGTCAAACACGTTTTCCTTTGTCACGCTCACATATTGATTCGAAAAATCATGAAATTTGGAATCTAGCAATAATTTGACATCACGGATCCAACAAAAGTTGTTTCGTCGAAATCCGAGGTCGTTTGCAAAATGTCCATTTTTAAGGGCCCTAAATTCCATAGCGACTATTCAGAATTTTCAACTGGACATATCTTTTGATTCCCGCTATGAAATTTCGATTATTCGGATTCGTTGGAAAGATATTATCAATTAGATCCTAATGTTTTTGGTTTCACTAAAATCCGGATTGTTTTGCACCCGGTACATTCAATTGAAGTTTGAAATCGAATTATCGAACTACCGCGCCATTTTCAATTCTATTTATAATTATATATAAATATTTATATTCTAACGACGGCGTATGTAATATATACGTTCGAATTCTATTCAAAATAAATTTCTCGTCGATATTATTTAAAATAATTCATTTTAAATAATTAAAATTCGCTAAAATTGCCAAAATAAAAATTTTAAACTGGCCCAGATTTTCGGGTTGTTACAATCTCCCCTACTTAAAACTTTTCGTCCCCGAAAAGGAACAAAGTCGAAAGTGGTTTGATTAATTAGCTCTACGCTCGATCTGGCTTCTATTCTCCAACTTTTCAGTTTCTGAGAATTTTCTAAAATTTCAAAAATTTGGCTAACACCCTAAATTTTTGAAAAATTTCGCCATAACCTCCCCTGCACCGGGAGCATCGGGGAATTTCAAATAGCTTCCCCGGTCCTTCAGATCTCAAAAAGAAAAAGAAAATGCCAAGCGGCTAGCCAATAGGCTCATAAAATCATCATCACCCAAACAAAACAGTAAATTATGTAGTAAACATGTACCTATTTGTCGGGCAAACAAATTTTATTCTCTGCTCTAGCCTCCTTGCTATGACCTGTTCAATGATATATATGTATACATGCAAGCAAATGCGACCGATTTTCAATACAGCTCAATATTTGATCAAATTGGTTATACGGTTAAAATTTATCAAACAAATAAACGAACAACGCAAACATCAATCAATTAGTGAATTATAGTTTGAAAATCATAAATTTGATATATAGTCAAAAATCAGATTTTTGATGCCAAATCACAACAATAGGCCCTATCCAATTTTGGTTCTCACACCAGTCAATAGGAAATATATAGATATCACATCTTCAAAACACGAACATAAATTCTGATAATGATCGATCAATCATCAGAACCATCTCCGGGTGTCTAGAATGTGATTCTATATCTATCCAGTATATTAAAATTTCAAATACACGTTTGCAAGGCGTATATGCAAAATCTTTATATACTGGACTGTCCAAATCTATATAAACTAAATAATCAAATACGAATAACTGATTTTAAATTTTCAAAACAAAATTTGTTTCATTTTAAAAATATACTCTTCACACTCGTCCTAGGATACTACTGATCCTATCTCTAACGAGTCATTCCCATTGGATATTGCTAATCCAATATCTGATGAATTCTTTCGTATGGTTCTAATGTGCCTTGTTCTCTGAGCTTTATAAACCAAAGCTCTGATACCAAATGAAGCGACCCGAAACTTCCCCGGTCTCCGAAGAGATGAGAAAGAACGAATTACTGTGAGGACAAGACAAAACAGAACACAAATAGAAGAACATTTCATTGTATATTACAACAATGCATCAGATTACAAGAATATACAGAGTATAAATGAATATTACACAGAAATATCAGAGATTTAAATTACATTTAAATACATCGCAGCGGAAAATAATACAATACACAACTAGAAGAGATATACGGATACAAAGCTTTCCGGATATCATTCCAGCTGTAAACCAGGATCCTGTGAATATAAATCTGCAAAACCAAAACTACTAGCTGCCCGTGTGGAAAATAGGGGCACCCAGAGTTTAGGTTAAAACAATAAACTCCAGGTCAGTCATGTGACTGGTGTGAGAACTAAAACAGTTATTTAAAACTTTACTTTAAAAGAGAGTAATTCAAGGGACCACGCCGTATAACACAGAACGGGTTTCCTCCCAAGAATACTAGTGCATAGAATAAACAACGCAATGCTTTTTCGAAAAAATGAAGCTGTTATAAGACCCAGGTCCCATCACACAATGCAACGCAAGCCGGAGGATAGGGTTTTACCTTATAACAGCCAAACATGCTTGATACGTTTAAAAACAAATCATTTGATACTATAATATGTGTATAGTGTCAAAACAATTCCAATCATAAATATCAATCATAGATGGCATGGGTACCATATATCATGTCGCCATACTAGTTCTATAATTAAAACCGCAATACACGTATCGGAAATTGGATTTCCATCATGGTGGCTCCTGATTCGAAAGATCGATCGCGGAATGCAATTCACCACGGCTTACGTCCCCACAAGAGAAAACACCGTCTGCATCCGCACATTTGGGACCAGAGTACCACCGCGGCTTACGTCCCAGCGAGAGAAAACACCGCTTACTCTATATATCCCTGAGCACTAGGCTCATCTCGGTCGACCGAATCCACGACACCACTAAGGTGCCCATCCACGAAAAGAAAGCATACTGATCAAACCATCAGTTTGCCACCATACCGGGGTGTGAGGCTCGCGGATCAACGCTATACACAAAGCCATGCTATATCAGCTGCGCTTTGATCACCAACCACCAAACTTTGTTTTTCAACAAAAGTCTGGATCACTGCATCTCAGCATGCCACACTATCAATCCATATCGTACCACTGATTTCTGCCAATATATAACCTCTGAGCTCATATGTCTCAGAGAAGGGCGTTAAGCAAGAGAATAAATTCTCCGCCGCCAAACAGATATATATTTAGCAGTGATCAACAAATACAATATAAAGGAATACAATGTCAGACACACCATCCATTTACAAGTCCGTTCTAGGTCTGAACGAAACCGGAGGCACTTTCCTCGCATATCCATCCATCTCCAAGTATGTCTGGACGACCACCAACTATTTCCATCCTCTTGGGTGTACAGCCCAATCAGGATCGTCAGTAATTATCCAAACGATGTGAAGACTTCCGGTCTTCGACCACCGTCTTCATCTTCGACTTATCGTCGTATCGGTTATTCAGAATGGGTGTAAACCCGGCCTTCCCGAACAACCCGCGTATATTAAAAACGAATGTTACACAAACACAGCATACGCCTCATTCCAATTCATTAGTCACTAACCGCAAATTAGCAAGAGAACAATTCCCCAAACATTAACCCCGAAGGCCGAAACCAACATCAGATCAATACCCAGGAAACCATTCTTCTTAGCCAACCTACAGCTAGTTTCTAAACTCCACATTTTTAGGGAAAGGTTCCCATTAATTTTATCCAAGATAAATCCTTTAAAATTTATCCTGTAATCTTCCTTTGGATGTCGTTTAAAACCAAATTATGGTTTTTCCCAAGTAGTCGAGATTAGCGAACCATAACGAAGTAATTATTTATTTTATTTCCCAATCCCAACCTATTCATCCCATGAAGCAAAACTGGTAATACTCCATATCTAACACCACAGTGTTATCGGTAAAATTAATTACCATTTCACGTTCAAATCTAATTAAAGATTTAACTATCGCTTTGGAGAAAAACTGGCGATACTCCATTCTCGCTCACTTTCCAAATTTAATAATTTAAATTATCGATTCACATTTCAATCAATTTGCAGATTCATTAAAACTCCTTTACTGGGTTAAAGAACTAGGTGTTAAAACACAGTTCACGACAAACCCAAATCACAGTCTATTTATCATCGGGTTAAAGAACTAGTGTTATTTAAAACACAGTTCACGATAAACCCATGAATCAATTCTAGTTTAATTTAATTCAAATATATTAAGAATTCCGATTATTTAAAACCCCTTTTTAAATCTAATTTATTTATTTAAAAACAAATCGGGTTTTAAATTTAGTTCAAACTAGTTCATTTTGATAAAAATCTATTTTTATCTTTTCAAATATGGAGTTTTTCATCCCAAATTTTCCCAAATCATTTCTAATGATTTTACACAAATTATTGATATTTTTAATAATTTTATCAAGGCCCGTACAGTCGATTTCCATCAATGGCCATCGGACTGCACTTACAGCGACCTTTTTCAAATTTGATTTGGACGTATCTCCAAATCCAACCGTTAGATTTCAAATTTCTAATATTCGTTAGAAAGCTCTTTTCGATATGAACCCAACGGTTCCGGTTTTAGGAGAATCCGACGGTCGGATCTCCCGTAATGTCCGTTTGAAATAAATGGTCGAAATTCACGAACTGCCGCGGCGCGGCGCGTTCTATTCAGGCCATTATATTATATATATAATATATATATAATATATATTTCGTCGATTTCTATTTAAAACGAATTTTATAAATAGCTTTGAATTCGTTTCAAAAACAATTTCAACTTCCATTTCAATTCAAATCAAAATTGAATTCTTCTTTATAAATTCGTTTAAAAATTCATTTCTATTCAATTCAAATTTCAATTCAATTCATTTCGAAATCGTTTCAATTCAATTCATTTCGAAATCGTTTTCAATTCAATTCATTTCGAAATCGTTTTCAATTCAATTCATTTCTAAATCGTTTTCAATTCAATTCATTTCTAAATCGTTTTCAATTCAATTCATTTCGAAATCGTTTTCAATTCAATTCATTTCGAAATCGTTTTCAATTCAATTCATTTCGAAATCGTTTTCAATTCAATTCATTTCCAAAATTACTTTTCGATATTCATTTTAAAATGAATAAAATCGATATAAATATCGTTCACGTCAAAATGGCGTCAATCTAATCAACACGGCTCCATATATTCCTTTATTCTATTCAACAGATGAATATTTATTTTTGTCAACACACGACTAATCTCAACGAATGAGTACTGTCCACGTGTGACTATTTTTGGATAAATTATTTCGTTCAACACATGACTAACCTCAACGGATGAGTACAGTCAACACATGAACCTTTATTTTGTATTGATAAAGATGTAAATTTTATTATTAAAATATTTCGTTCAACACATGACTAATCTCAACGGATGAGTACAGTCAACACATGAACTTTTATTTTATAATATTCTTTATTCTCTAAATTGGAGTGAGGCCCAATCAATCACCATATAAAATTAATTATATGGATTTTCATACAACAAATGTATATAATAGCAACGATAAATAATCAATCATCATCCAAAGTGCACTACACTGTATAGGCATCAAATATAGATATCTAATGCTTATAACAGCCTGTCGATCCATCGATCGACATATTCAATCAATCAGGATGAGTGAACTTCAAATTTCATCCCAACACCCGTGTTGGGTTTCAAACAATCAAACACAGATTTTATTTGTGCAGTTGGGCGATGTGTAAAATTTATCGTCCCAATCAATGTCAGTCAAATCGGTGTACATAAACAAACCGTCCGGTTTGTAAATGAATATTTATTTATTCACATTCACTATATTCATATTCACGTTAAAAATCATATTTTTAACGATAAAACATTTTTATTTTCACATATGAATTTTTATTCGGTTCATTCTTTAAACAAAATGGTATTTTTATTTTCTAACTTATTTTAGAAAATTTCGGCGGCATAACGGCACGATACTAGAAACGGGACGAGGCCTAGCCTTATCCCCGGTCTAGTGAAGGCCCACGCTATTCACACATCAATCAAATCAATTTCATTTCACCAAACAATTCAGTTCAAAACAAATAATCTAATCAACTACAAAACCAAACAATTTAACAAACAAGCCATCCATGGTCTGTGGATGACGGGTGTCGGGTGCTACTAAGCACCGTCTGCATCCTAGTATATATATATACATATATATGTATAACTAGAATAAGAAATTTAGAGTGAGGAGTTCTCACATATAGCTATCCAATCATCTTGACTCTTCATTTTAGAGAAATCTTCGCCAATCTCGCCTTTTGTCGCCTTCGTTGCTCGTATCCGCTACATATGTAAAAATCGAATTTTTACTTCACTATTCAATATATAAAAATCACATTTTTACTTCGATGGTCAATATATAAAAATCACATTTTTACTTCTAACGCTATATATATATATAATCCCATTCTTATACTATGTTTATATTTTAAAAATGTGATATTTCTATTTTTAAAACAATTCTACTTCTATATTTTTAAAATCAATTATGCCTTTATTTTAAAAATCCTTTTATATTTTTCAAATCATATTCTATTTCTATTATTTTCTATTTTTTTTAAAAAAAAAACGAAGCCTTCTTCTATTTTAAAACAAAGATATATTTTTATTCTTAAAACAATATGATTTTTTTTATTTTTTTTAAACATCATGCTAATTTTATTTTAAAATCAAAAATCCATATTTACAATAATGAATGTATATATTTTAAAACAAATACTTATATATTTTAAAGAAAATACTTATATATGCTAATCACCTCTTTTGAAAACTGGGATTGACAAGGCCAAATTACCTTTTTGAAAACTGAAATTGATTGAACTATTTCTATAAAGAAAAAAAAACTCACTGTTATCGTATTCTTCCTCGTGCAATCTCCTAGACCAAAACAGCTCGAACCCGCACCCTATCCTTCACCAAACCCGCCATCACCAGCCACCGGGAGATGATCTGAGTGGCCCCGCGTCCCTCGCCGTCCCACCAGTGCCCAACCCCGCAGACCTGACCTCGATTTGAGCACCATAGCCCCCAAATTTCCGCAAAACCCTTGCACCGCCTCGAGAGAGATTCCCGTCGCCTCTGCCCATCGGAAGCGAAGCGCCGCCAGCTAGAGACAGCCCTCCCATCTCCGAACCTTTTCCCTTGGGCACAATGTTGATCGCGACGCCTTGGAGCAGATCGATGGAGCTGAAATCGAGAGCTCCTGAGCCATCGGTTTTATTTATTATCGGCTGAATTTAAAATGAGCTAGGGTTTAATGTGATTGGCTGAATATATATATATATATATATTATATTTTTAATTATTTAATTCGTAATTTAGTCGCTTAACATAATGAACTCCAAACGAATCCCAAAGAGTGTCGCCCCTAGTTAAATACCCCCATTCTGAACACAATGGGATAGGTCTGGTAAGCCAACTCGACTGTTTCGATCAGTTTTCGTTCAAATTAACATTTAAATCCTTATATTGAATTTTAAACGTACATTTCAATTTACTGGGGTCACATATTAACTCGAAAAATTCCACAAAAATATTTTCTAGCTTCGTATTGACGATACGGTCCTAACAAAACTAGTTTCATTGAATTCTGAGACCGTTTGAAAAATGGCCATTTTCCAGTCGATTAAAATCAACTAAAACTGGTCAAACACGTTTTCCTTTGTCACGCTCACATATTGATTCGAAAAATCATGAAATTTGGAATCTAGCAATAATTTGACACCACGGATCCAACAAAAGTGGTTTCGTCGAAATCCGAGGTCGTTTGCAAAATGTCCATTTTTAAGGGCCCTAAATTCCATAGCGACTATTCAGAATTTTCAACTGGACATATCTTTTGATTCCCGCTATGAAATTTCGATTATTCGGATTCGTTGGAAAGATATTATCAATTAGATCCTAATGTTTTTGGTTTCACTAAAATCCGGATTGTTTTTCACCCGGTACATTCAATTGAAGTTTGAAATCGAATTATCGAACTACCGTGCCATTTTCAATTCTATTTACAATTATATATAAATATTTATATTCTAACGACGGCGTATATAATATATACGTTCGAATTCTATTCAAAATAAATTTCTCGTCGATATTATTTAAAATAATTCATTTTAAATAATTAAAATTCGCTAAAATTGCCAAAATAAAATTTTTAAACTGGCCCAGATTTTCGGGTTGTTACATTCAACCTTCATGATAAACGTGCTCCAATACTTCTTACATATATATATATATATATATAAGAATCATCTTTAGAATATTATGCATATATAAAACTAAATTTCATAATTTATACTAAAATCTATATGAATTTAGATTAGAGAAAAGATAAGAATGGAGGTTAGAGGAATAGAAGAGAAATTCCTAACCTTTCTGGAATTTATCAATGGCAGAAGGATAATATGGAGGCAGAGAAAAGAGAGTGGCTAGGGCTTAGTTGTGAGGTTTGAGGTTCTATACATAGTCGCTTATGTAAGCCTGGGTCGTTGGAATATATAGATACAATCTTAGCATCCTTTTATATATACTAACCCAAGAAACCTAACCAAACCAAGATTCAATGGGTGTTCCAGCCACCAGGCGGTCGACCTACCCCCTAGAAGGGCGGTCGACACCCCTTCTAGGGGGCGATCGACCTAATCGCTGAAGTGCCCAATGAATGTATATGGGGCTAAGGTGTTTAATTATATATTACGTTACTTTATTTGCTTATTCTCTTTCCTTACTTACATTATTCTTTGTCTCCTTTATCTTATCCTCTGTTTGAATTTCAAACTCATCCATATTTCCTTTTAATATATTTTGGATATATATATATATATATATATATTACTTATCTGATTATATATACATATATATATATACATATGCGTTTTACTGTACAATTTCATTTACTTGTAACTTCTTCATACTTTCACCATTTTCAGCATATTATATATTGCCGCGAATCCAAATAAAAGATTTTCGTAGCCAAATTCTTAAAGCTGCAAAATATCATTTTCCATCCTTATGGTTGGATCGTTTTATTTTTATTTACTATTAATATTTATGTCTTTTACGGGGTGTTATACAGTCGCTTACTATACTTATAAGTACTCTATGAAGTTGAATTATCTCCTTAATGTATAACTAGGCTAATGAAGCAACGATTTTGTTTGTCTTTGCCAGAAGAATTGTGCACTTTCCATCAATCGATCCACTACAATCCAAGTCACCTCATTTCCTTTCTGACTTATCGGTAAACCATCTATAAAATTCATCAAAATATGTTCTCATTTCCAAGTGAGAACTTTCGAAGCTGGAAGTAACCCTCGGGCTTACCTTTATCATCTTTGACTTTTTGACATGTTTAGCACTTCGTTACAGACTCTGCTAAACCCTTTTTCATTCCAATCCAACAGAAAGTTTTTTCCATATCCCAGTATATTTTATCTCCTCTAAGATGTATGGTCATTTTCGAAAGTTGGCATTCCTTAAGGATTTTACTTCTCAAATTTCCAGCCTTGGGGACACAAAGGCATCTATTCTTTCTTAAGCTTCCATCATCATCCACTAGGTACCTACCAAACCGAGGAAAGTGTTCTTTGGTTTTCTATTTTCTTATCAATTCTCTCAGTCCCTCATCATTACCTTGCTCAAACTTTATCAGATCTAATAAGGCTGGTTTCACTTCCAAAATAGCCAGGAATCATTGAGAACGTTCTGGTAGTGGTTGAAGGTTAAAACTTGAAAGAAACTCCAACTGTTTCCACTCAACAATTGCACTTAAGGTAGCATGTCTTCTACTTACAGCATGCGCGACAATGTTACCTATTCTAGGAGTATACTTAGCATCAAAGTCAAATTAGGCTATATACTTTTATGACACCCCATGTACGTTAATGTCACTCTTTAACAGAATGAATTAAGTTCCGTGAAGCATTATAGATAAACAAAAACAGAATCTCATAAGACAGATATATAAAAATAGCAGCCGAAATTTAATACTTTATTTTCCAACAGAAAACATCGTGGTCCAAAATCCTTTACACCATTAGTCTGAAATACTGAAAACCAACTACATCAAATAAAATTATCTTCCTTGTACTAAAATCATTAGAGTACGGTAGTATAAAATCATACTCCCCAAAAAGACCCATAACATAATAGACAAATAGTCAAGCGGTACATCTAAGCAGCTCCAAGCAGAAACAAGAGAGAGAGATTCCTAATAAAGCCTGAGGATTCCCACCCTGAGAACCTGGGGGGAAGGAAGAGAGAAAAGGAAACAAAACGGGTCAGACATAAAGTCTGGTGAGTCTAGTTAATTTTAGCATATAAATAAGTAAAAACATCATGATAGGCATATAAATTGGATGAGAGATAATTGAACAAATTACGCTTCTCAAATACTTTTCTATGCACCATTACTAGTGTAACAGATATGATCCCAACATAAACATATGGTAGACTTAGGTGTACTTCTAGTAATGGTTTTTACCCCAAATAGTAATAACAGATACCCCAACAGAAATAACAGGTGTTAACCCAACCATAAACCATAGGCACCTAAATAGGAAGGACTAGATGAACCTCAATTACTACCGCTAATCGATCGGCTCCCTATCCCGTAAATACCCTGTGCCAACCCCATAGTAGGATGTATCACTTTCTAAAGTGGAAACTCCTAGAAAGACACAGACCTATTTACTAGTGTTAAAGCGTCTTATTTTCCCGAGCAAGCCGGACCCATGCACGCATATGACTCTGCTGGAACGCTCCATCAAAACAACTCCACTATATGAACCTCTTATAATCAGCTCAGTAAGCGTGCCCTGACCTCTACCTAGTTCAGGATCCCCTATGATACTAGAATGGGTTACTGACTGATATGGGTCCCACACAACAGATGACACAAGCCACCCCCTAGGCTTGTATCCCCAACACTAGGATTTTGACAGGTTATGCCTAATAGTTTAACAGGCCCGCATAACCCCAACATATAAAGCAGGTTAAGTTTATTGGGTTCGTATAACCCTCCACAGATTTAACATACTTACTTAACCCCCACCGATTCAAACAGGTTTACTTAACCCCTACACAATTTATCAGGTTCATATAAGCCCCACAGATTTAAACAGGTTAAGTATTACATGTTTCGCTTAATCTAATTATTAAGCCTACAGATTCACATGCCCCCAACCCTCATGTCATAATTCATAGTATAAGATATGCCCCAAATTTTAGTCTTTAGATCACAGTATAGGTTATGCACCAAATCCCAGTCATAATTCATAATACATGTTATGCCCTAGTTTACCCTTTCCAACCATTCCTAACTTCGATCGTTCGCATATTTCAGCGATAGGCCTAGGCTCGAAGGTAGCCTAGGCTATAAAAATAAAAAGGGAAAGAGGGAGAGAAGAGAACAGGAATAGGCATATGATAACAAAAATAGACATATCAGAAATAGGCATATAAGAACTGAACAACCGATCAGATGTATATGTAATGGCAGATCTGTTTAGGTATGAATTAGATTCTTAACAGGTATAGGTTTATATCCAGATTAATAAACGTCAGGATTGCTTTTTAAATGTTTATATCTAAAAATAACATGAACTCACAAAGACTGGATCTAAAGAATAGAAATAACAAGAAGATGTTGCAGAAGAATTTCTTATATGCGTATAAGCTGTTGTTGAAGAAAAATAGGCTAACTCAATCCAAGTAGGGGCAGCATCTCATTCTCCATTTTTTTGATGTATAAAAACAATAGAAATGAGGTCCTATTTATAGCCTTAAGCCAATGAATCTCATTCAGAAATAAGTCCAGGTTTAGGGAATGAACCTGGGTGGATTCGAGGTGGGTCGACACCCCCTTAAGTGTGTCGACCCATGGGTCGACACCTCTGGGGCCTGGGTCGACCCCCAATGGGTCTCAATCCCGCGTCGCTTTACCACTTCGATTTCGAACTATTTTGAATTTTCAGTACTTGATTTGTTTATATATATTTCTATTATACGTATAAAAACTTCTAAGCTTAGTAACTTTCTCATAGGATGTATGTTTTACACAAACTCGGAGTCTATCTTAAGCAGAATTCCGAGACGTACGCAATGTACAGTCTGTTTTACATAATTCCAAATATTTAATTATGTATTCTTTAGTTTATCATTATAGTGTTCTTTAAAATTACAGGGTGTTACATTCTCCCATACTTAAAAGGATTTCATCCCCAAAATCTCCAAGTTAAGAAGAATGTATATCCTAACATCCATCAATCATATAATCATCCATCAATCACAGGCATCCATTGTCCTTAAAAGATTTCTAATGTTTATATGAACATATGCAAAGGTTTGTGTATATGTCCCTATACTAATGTGAAAGATCAGGCGGTCTACCGATTCAGTCGACCTCCATAATGCAATGTATGTTAGTGCCATGAATCCAACATGTATGCAAATAGTCCTAGTATATTATGTAAAATTCAATATGTGTGCACAATCATCTATCCAAATGAAATATCCATATGATGATACAGTCATTTCCATCCATAACATTTAAAATGCACACACATCCATATGCAATATGTAAGCGATTGAGCCGATCTAGTGCCTAGTGTGTATATGCATCCACGAGCAACCACTAACAAACACTTGCATCCATCAAACATAACATGTCTCAAACACATGTTTACATCCATTGGGTTTCTACCTAAAGGATGAAGATTCGATCGATAGGATATACTCTAATGATAGAAGCAAGTACGAATAAAAGCTTTGAAAAAGAAGTTAAGAACATACCCTTGAAAAGAAAAGGGCACGAAGCGCGAATCTTGTCTTCAGTCTCCCAAGTTGCATCCTCGCGGTCTTCTCCCCATTGAACTTTCATCAATTTGACCTCTCGATTGCGAAGCTTCTTAACCTCTGATCCAAGAATACGGGTAGGAACTCGTCTAATTGTCACCACCCGTTCTACCTTTACTTCCTCAAGCATACTCGGCTCTACTACCTCTGCTGTAACATTCAGACACTTCCTCAAATGAGAAATGTGGAAAACATCATGAATACCCACCAATCTTTCTGGTAACTTCACCATGTAGTCCATTTGACCTATCCTTTCCACTATGGGAAATGGCCCTACAAATCTTGGACCCAGCTTCCCTACAGATCCTAAGCGAACCACAATCCTCAAAGGTGATACTTTGATGAAAACCATGTCTCCCACCTCAAACTCAATATCGTTCCTTCTCTTATCTACGTATGACTTTTGCATGTCCTGAGCCGTTTTCATGTGTCTGCGGATAAGATCGATCTTTTCTGAGGTTTCTCTAATCATCTTTGGTCCAAGTAGAAGCCTATTTATAGACTCCCACCAACAAGTCGGTGATCTACAAGGTCGTCCGTACAATGCTTCGAAGGGTGTCATGCCGATACTAACCTGATAACGGTTGTTGTAGGAGAACTCAACCAATGGAAGATGCTCCTCCCAAGTCCCTCCGAAGTTTAGAACACGCAGCCTCAAAAGATCCTCTAGAACTCTATTCACCCTCTCAGTCTGCCCATTGGTCTGAGGGTGATATGTGATGCTCAAACATAACTGTGTACCTAATGCTTCTTGTAGGCTCTTTCAGAACTCAGTAGTGAAGATGGGGTCACGATCACTCACTATGCTAGAAGGTACTACATGTAGACGGGCTATCTCACGAAGATAAACTGATGTCAACCATGATGCCGTTCTCTTACTCTTAACAGGAATGAAATGAGCGCTCTTATTAAGCTTGTCTACTACAACCCAAATACTAGTATTGCCCTTCCTCGATCGAGGCAAACCATCAATGAAATCCATAGAGACGCTCTCCCACTTCCACTTTGGAACTTACAAAGGATGAAGCAAACCGTCGGGATTCCTTTGCTCAGCTTTGACTTGTTGGCAAACTAAACAGCGAGAGAAAAACTCCGCTACATCTTTCTTCATCCGAACCCAAAAGAAAACCCTCTTCATATCTTTATACATCTTATCACCGCCTAGATGGATAGTCATCCTAGAATGATGTGCTTCCTCAAGAACTATCTTCAACAGACTCCCAACTCCGGGAACACAAAGCCTTCCATCTCATCGCAACCACCCTCATTCAGATAAATATTAAAGTGAATATGATCGATGAAAGATTTAAACGAAAATATTAAAGTGAATAAATCTTTGATAAGATTTAAGGGAATAATTCCCAAGTATAAAGGATGATTTTAATAAAAGAAATTCCTAAAATGGAATAAGACTTGTGATGTTTAGTGTATCTTTATTGATTTTAAAGATGCCATAGTTATTCAGAATAATCAGGTTTTGACCCATTGTGAATAACTAAAACGACGTAATGAAAAATGACGTTGACCATGATTGAAGACTAGGGACCTTCACATCGGAAGGATTGCTCGTCGATGCCTTGGGGTGATCCCCCATTATGAGGTTATATTATGACAGTGATCCAATCGTACTTGAAATGATTCGGGTTGCAAGGGCTTTCGCACCTAGGAAGGGTCATTGAATAAAGCGCCTTCGGTTTCATTCAAAACCCAGAACTGAGTGGTAAATGGATGTGTGTCTGACACAATATTTTAAAATATAACCGATTGGTTTCTATTGATGTTATATCAGTTGATGGTGGAGAATTCATTCTCTTAGCTTAACATACTCCTCTGAAACTTTTGTACTCAGAGGGTTATATATTAATAGAAATCGATTATATGTTGTGAATTGACAATGTGGCATGCTAAGTGTTGAGCTAATCAAAGTTTTTGTTGAAAACCAAAGCTTTGTGTTTGATGATCAAAGCATGGCTGATATAGCGAAGTTTTGTGTTAAAATGAAGCCTTATAACCTCACAATCCGTGAATGGCCGAAAACAGGATGATGGACCATAGAGATAAGGACTAACGTTTTCTTATAGTTGAAAAGTGATGCCATGGTATGTAGCCTAGGTAGGTTTACTTATGTGGATGATGGATTAAGGCTCCTCGAATGATGGTCAAATATGACTGGGGAATGTTATTTTCAGTAAAGACTCCAATCAACTGTTTAGTGCTGGCCGTCTCTATCGATTCCAAGGACCATGTGTTGAGTCCTGGGACAACTGCTAGAATGTTCCGAACGGTTAAGGAAGATCCTTTGCCTTGATCATTGTTGGAATCCAGTTTTCAGTACAAGCTTTCGTTTTCATTTGTAACTTAATAGCAAACATAATGGGATGGGGAATTATGCGAGATAAGATTTATACAATTATTTCGAAAGTGATTTCTACACCTAGACATTAATAATAATATCAAAAGTATTTGTTTTAAGAATATCAAGCATGTTTGTTCATTATAAGGTAAAACTCTATCCTCCGTTATGCGTTGCATTGTGTTATGGGACTTGAGTCTTATAATAGCTTCATTTTTCAAAAGCATGAATTTCAAAATTTTGAAACTTAGTTGATGATTGTATGATATGGGTTACGGTTTCTAATCTAGTTTTAAACTAGTTAATCTAAGCCCGAGCCGAGTGTTTTTCGCTTGGGTCAGAACTGAGTATGTGTTTCGGGATTAAACAGGTGGATGAGGAGTTTCCATTTGATTCAGAAAAGCTAGAGTTCTTCATCAGATGGCAAGATGTATTCTACTATCTATACTTGGATATATATGGATTGATGATGTAAGAATATGTTTTACTTGAATGATAAATATTTTCCATTGTAAAAGTTTCCGTTGTAAAGATGTATATATTATATTATAATTGTTTCTATTCCACTGTGTTTTGCTCTGATAAAACCTCGATCAATCGAGTTACCGACGTTTGATTTTGCAGTACACGAACACGATGGATGTATTAAGTATCGACTATCAAAGGTCGGAAATTTGGTTTATTGCATGACCTTCTGATGAAGCTCATTTTTTGAACTAGACTGGTGTGGTGTATAGTTTGTTGAGAAGGCGAGCGGGTTTGGGTCGTCTCATAAACAACATAGGCTGACACTTCCATATTTTAAGAAATTTGAGGGGGTTTTATGTTTTGTTTTCCCAATTTCCAAATCTTTAAGGCATACACAATCCAAAATTTTAACTAAACATTATATAGGGAAAAGGATAACTATAAAGATCGTACCCACAACCTTTGAAGGAGAAAGTTGTGTTTAACACTAGTTGGAATCGTCTCTTGGATTACTGCCACATGAAACTACTCCGTTCTCCTTTCTTCATGTTTACATATGTATAGAAATCAAGATTTAATTGTATACATATATAAAAGTTAGATTCGGTACTAATAAAACAAAATAGAAGGAGTAAGAGAAAAGAAAGAGAAACTAACCTTTCCTAAAACTGGATACAAAAAGAGATAAGAATGGAGAAGACCGAAGGAAGATAGCCACAAGGGAATGCTATAGTGAGTATGGGTCTAGGGTTCATTTTTATAGATGTCAGAGTGTAGAGGAACCCTCACATTTAATAAATATGAACTATTTGCAGCATCCAAATCTAAAGAAATGACCTACAAAACCCAAGTTGCCACCTCTACTTTGTTCATGAAGCGGTTGACCTTCCCTATAAAAGGAGACCGACTGGCAGTCGATCCATATAGGTTAGGGCTGTCAACAACCCTTCGGAAAATGGGCACAGTAAATTTGTTTCATGCATTATTCATTTAATAGTTATTGTTAATTAATTCATGATTAATATCTTTTAAAGTATACCCTTCTTATCTATGCATCCATACACACAATTTCAAATATGGAATATTATTTTAAGCCTATCCATTTATTCCAAATCAAATCTTAGTCGGTTTAAATTCAAATTAAATTTCCAAATTTATTTATTTTAAATTCAGAAGCTTGTTTTATTCATATCTTTTTCATTAGGACTTCATTTTAGCAAATTAAATATGAAAATGGATCAAAATCTTATTATGAGTGTAGTGGTTTAACTTTCACGGTAAAATTCCATAAGTATTAAATATTCATATTTTTGACCTATTATTATTATTATTATTTAATTATTATTATTTTAGTTTTCTATGTCTATTTATGGTTCTTTTTACAGGATATTACAATATATGTGATGTTTATTTATCATTTCTGATTTTTTGTCAATGCCCACTGATTTTTAAAGTGGACCATCAACTTTTATTACAAAAGGTAATAAAACATGAGTATGGAGTTAGACGTGTGGTCTGGCCATAAGAATCTGGTCTAGAGTGCTAGAACACTAAAACCTGGTGCTAGGACATTGTACAGCTACAATGGAGAGAAGCCGATGCATCTAATACTAAAAAGTGACCTACGGTTCAACCACATCAAAGGAACATGTGGCTATAATAGTGGAAGACGTCATATACCCAAAAAAATTGTCAAAAATCGCACGATGCTCGCTTCGTAATTGATTGAGTCCTTGTTATAAAGGAATTTCCTATCCCAGTTGTCGTCTTACATAATCATTTGTGATTTTTATTTAACCTTGTTCGGTATGTGTCACCAATTATAATATTATGGCTTGTGTCGCCTATTATATCCTTTTACTAGGTGTATCGCCATTTTTATGATTTGATATATTGATATTTATTTATTTTGATGTGGAGGATATCTTATTTATAAAGATGAGGGATATTTGGACAAATTTATTATTTTTCCATCTATATATGGTGATATATCATTAGAGATGAGTTTGGAATTTGAATAAGAGCTATTTGATTTATAGGACTTACCCTTTTTATATTAACTTTATTAACTATTTTGATGAATTTTAAAGTAGTGATATTTTGGATTAGAATGAGACGAGATTTTCTCATGTAATTATTATTCAGTATATGTCAAACACCATATTTTATTTATAATGGATTTACATATAGTTAAACTCATTTATTATTGGATTAATTGTTAAGAATAACCCGAATTTTAACGTGTCTTCCCATAATAATCCCAAGTTTGGATTATTTCTGAATAATCCAAAGTTTGGGGGTGTCTTCCCATATTGATCCCAGTGACCCCCTGACGTGTTATTTTAGGATCAATATGGGAAGTCATCCCCAAACTTCGGATTAATATGGGTAGAACCAAGTAAATGGGATTAATATGGAAAGACACCCCCCAAACTTCGGATTATTCAGAAATAATCCAAACTTGGGATTATTGTGGGAAGACACGTTAAACCTCAGATTATTCTTGACAATTAATCCTTTATTATTTATACAATATTCGAGTATGTTCAAAATATTTCAAGTATCGGGACACTTAGACCAGCTTATATTTTATTGGGCATAAAGGAGTACAGATAATTGGTATATTATATTATCATCTTGTATTATTTAAAATCATGTATGTTGATGTGATATATACTAAAAATGTATTGTATATTATATATATGGGGTTGAAACTTGGAAGGTCACCGAAAAGAAACAATGGATCATTCATCCTTAGGAGGCGTAGGACAAACCAGTTTGCACTGCCACAATCCCTTGGACCTCCACCAGACATGGTTAATTTTACTTGGGGGATAAGTTCTCAGGGCAGGCCTCGAACTCCCTACTCTTACTAACCAAGAGCATGACTTTTCTCTAAGCTACTGCAGACATATTATACATGTATAATCGCTATGACTAACTTGTGGTTTGTATAATTATTATATGATGTGTATTGTTCTATCCTACAGGTGTACATGTTATTGTTTTGTACTGATACTATGTACGTATAGGTGAGTAAATATATTTGATACTTTAACACGTACTAATATTTGTCCTAGAAAATTTTGTACATGCACCCTCATTCAGCTTCATTCTCTATGTTATCTAATAGTATTGCTTTGTAGCCTTCTTCAACAATATGGTCTAGGAGTAAGGTGTTTCAATTTGGTATCAAAGAAAGATTTAAAATAATATATATTATATATATGAGACATGAGTCTAGATCTTAGAAGTTACTCGAAGTCCCTATCCCGATAGGTGTGCGGTGGATTTTTATTTATGATTATATAAAAGGAGTACATGATGATTACGAAGGTAATCTTTTCGGACGTATTTGTTATTTTCCTGCTATATATACTATTGTTTATTTCATGTTTTTCTATGTATTTATTTCTATGTGAAATTTAATGTAACGACCCCACTGCTATACCCACGTTACTAAAAAACTTTATAAATAATATTATCAAATAATGCAAAGAATACGGTTTGTTAGGGAAGGCCGAATGTGAATATGTCTTTGAACCCACACCGACACATCACACTTACCATTTTACTTAGTCTTAGAATAAATTTTTGACGTGAACAGTGTCGGTCTAAAGTAATAAACATAACGGTTTTGAAAGTCAAAAAAAATATAACATATAAAATTATTATCATATATTACAATAGATTAGTAAATATATATACAAGTTTAGAGTTTAGAAATATACACTAAACCAACATAATGCACATCATCACAAAAATTAACTCTAAATGTACATATCATAAATATATGCATGATCCTAAGAGAACTCTATTAGAATGTTTGATGGTTTAACTCCTTGATATCAAGCTTACCGAAATCCACATGTTTTGTAACCTAAAACATCTTGGCCTAACCCGAGTACATAATATATACAGGTCAGAGTATCTCTAAATATTCAAAGGGTGAGAATGAAATATAACCCAAGGATGTATGGTACAAATAAATCTTGATTTCCTATATAATAATTTAAATCGGAACACATTGCATGGCATTGGAATATTTATAAAATAGAACAGAACAAACTTAAGCAAGATAGTTACTGCATGATGGACGATGGAAATGACACATAAGTGATAATTCTTCTCAATAGAGAAGGAACACCCAAAGCTTAAATCAACATGATGAACATAAGGTAAGTTCATCAAAGTCACAAATAAGGTTCTCATGTATAAGTTGGTAACAACCAAACACTATATTTCCATCAACAAAAAATACCATAACTCTAAGGATAAAAGTTAATAAAGCTGAAGACACAGATGAGAAGGAGGAACTACAGTTGAGAGAATTATAAAGCTTGTTATTTTATTCAGTAAGAAATTGTTTTAGATTGATACAAAATAGAACAGAATGACCTGATATATATACAGGTGAATATAACGGTAAAATACATTATTTTGGGTAAGCAAAATATTACTATGGCAATGTGACGTGGCTCGGTATAGGACAAACTTAGCCATAATTAATGTTTTGCTGACTCGTTGTTATATTCTAGAATTCACTATCTTTCCTTTTATTTCCCCCCTTCAAACCTTGGGTTGGCCATGTCAAACCCTAGTTTGCTTCTGATCTTTTCTCCATTCACTTTTTACTTGACTTAAGTGTGCTGGATCCGAACTATGAGCCTCAATTGGGTCTTCCTCCCTTGTCATTCGAACTGCAGCTTTAATATTTGGCTTCGAGCTGACGATTTGAAGTTATGGTTGCTGGTTAGCTACACTTGACGCTGATTTTGTGTCGATTGGCCTGATATTCAGGGCGTCGCGTAGTTTGGTAAAGTTTTTAGCTGAGAGAGCCTTGGTAAGTATGTTTGCTTTTTGATGGTAAGATGGTATGTAATTTACTTGTAGCTTTCCCTCCTTTACTTGCTCTCGAACGAAGTAAATGTCGATTTCTATGTGTTTAGTTCGTGCATGCTGAATAGGATTAGCTGTCATGTATATCGAGCTTTGATTATCACACTAGATTGTTGCTTTTGATTGTTTAATAGATTTAGCTCCTTTAATATTGATTGCAACCATATTATTTCTGATGTAGCGTTGGCAATGCTTCTATACTCCGCTTCCGCACTTGATTTTGAAATTGTTGGTTGCTTTTTCGATGTCCATGATATTAGATTGTCTCCTATATAGATACAGTACCCTGTTACCTGTCTTCTATCGTTGGGATCTTCTGCCCAGTCTGAGTCAGTGAATCCTGTGATATTTAACTCTTTTCCTCCTTTTATTGTTAAGCCATACTATATAGTCCCCTTTAAATATTTCAGTATTCGTTTTACTGCTTTCCAGTGTTCATCACTTGGATCCAGCAAAAATTGTGAAATTTTGTTAACACTGAATGAAATGTCTGGTCGTGTTATGGTTGCATATTGCAATGCTCCCACAACACTTTTGTACTCCTTTACATTATTTATAGATTCTCCCCTGTTTTTAGAGAGATGTTGACTATATATCATGGGTGTTGGTTGAGGTTTTGCTTCATGCATATCAGTCTTTATCAGGAGTTCAGTTATGTACTTCTTTTGACTAAGAACCATTTCTGTTTTTGATCTTCTTTGGGCTTCTATTCCAAGAAAATATGATAGACTGCCAAGATCCTTTATTGAGAATTGCTCATTTAGATACTGAGTCAGTTTCTTTAGCTCACCTTCATTGTTCCCTGTTACAATTAAGTCATCAACATATATTAGTACATATGTTGTATAGTAATTATTTGATTTGATGAATAATGAAGTGTCAGATTTAGTTGGCCGATATCCCTATGTCACTAGAGTTGATTTTAAATTGTCGAACCATACTCTAGGAGCCTGTTTTAGACCATAAATTGCTTTCTTCAGTTTGCATACATAATTTGGATTCTGAATGTAGCCCTCTGGTTGTTGCATGTAGATTTCCTCTTGACACTCCATTGAGAAATGCATTGTTGACGTCTAAGTGCTTTATATTCCATTGTTTAGTGAGAGCAATAGTGAGAATTAGTCTTATGGTAGCTGGTTTGATTACATGTGAAAATGTTTCATTGTAGTCAAATCCATGTTCTTGTGTATATCCTTTAGCTACCAACCATGCTTTGTATCTTTGAATAGATCCGTCTGGATTTCTTTTTGTTCTATATGTCCATCTGCATCCAATTAAATTTTTGTTGGTTGGTAGTTGAACAAGTTCCCATGTTTGATTATTCACCAGAGCTTTGTACTCTTCGTCCATGGCTTCTCTCCAGTTTTCATATTGTGTAGCTTGCTAGTATGTAACTGGTTCTTCTGAGTTGATAGTTGTTGTGAGCAATTTTGGTTTAAAAATACCACTTTTCGCCCTGGTTATCATTGGATGCCCAATATTTGTTGGAGATTTTATCTCTGATTAGCTCTCTTGATTGACTGTGGTTGATGGCATAATATTGTTGTTTGTACTTCTGATGTCGCTTTCAGTATTTTGGCTCTCATTTTCTTCTTGTTGCTGTCTTTCAGGTGAATAGTTAGCGAGGTTGATTGGCTCTTCATTGCTGGTATTGGGTGTAACTGATCCGGTAGTGCGGTTTTGATTGCCTTCAGCAGCCACTGCTTTGCTAGTACCTACTAGAGAGTCTGTATAGTATGGTATGCTAGGTATGCTACTCTTGCTTGTGATTACTTTATTTGTGGTTTTGATGTCTGAACTTTTGTTTGGAAATACCTCTTCATTAAATACCATATGTCTGCTAATGAAAATTCTGCCATTTTCATCTATACACCTGTATCCTTTTTGCTTTGTAGCATATCCAATAAATGTACATGGTTTGGATCTGAAATTTAATTTATTTGTGTTGTATGGTCTTAAGTATGGGAAACACAAACATCCGAAAGTTTCAAGACTTTGGTGGTCTGGTTTGATGTTATATAGTTTTTCAATGGGACTTAAGTCTTTCAACACTGCTGTAGGCATTCTATTTATTAAGTACACGACAGTGTTGAAAGCTTCTGACCAAAATTTTAGTGGCAGCAATGCATGAGCCAATAAAGTTAGTCTAGTCTCCACGATCTGTCTGTATTTCCTTTCTACTAAGCCATTCTGTTCAGACGTGTAGGGGCAAATGGTTCTATGTATAATTCCCTTAGTTTTGAAGAATTCGCATAGGATTTTATACTCAGAGCCACCATCAGATTGCAACACTTTAATTTTGGTATTGAACTGATTTTCAACCATATTAGAAAAATTAACAACAATAGCATAAGTGTCAGATTTTGCTTTTAGAAAGTAAATCCAGGTGTACCTAGTGCAAGCATCCACAAATGAAATGTAATACTTATAGTTAAAGTCGGTGCAAACAGGAGCAGGTCCCCATAGATCAGTAGCTATCAATTCAAATGGTTGTGTGTAGTTAGCTAAAGAATTTATAAACGGTAATTTATGGCTTTTGCCCATTTGACAATAATTGCAAACATAGGGATAAGATATATCATCAAAAGCAATTTTATTATTCCTAAGAACTGTTTTGACTACGTTTACACTAGGATGACCTAACTTGTAATGCCATTTATCAAAAATACTTCTATTATTTTCTTCAAGTAGCATGACAGAATTGTAGCAGCTTTTATCTTTTGCATTATTGTCTTGACCATCAACTTTAAACTGATACAGTCCATTAATAGTGTTCCCCTGCAATAAAATTTCCTTAGTCAGTATGTCCATGACTAAGCAATATTTCGGGAAAAATTCAATGTAAACATTGTTATCTTTTGCAAATTGTGATACGCTTATCAGATTTTTCTTAATATTGGGTACCCTAAGTAGGTTATTTAAATATAGTTGTTTTTTACCATTAATTATAGCATTTCCCATGTGAGAAATTTTTACGCACTTACCATTACCCAAGCTTATGGTTTGATTACCTCGATACTCCTTGCTTCTGAGATTAAGATTTTCCAAGTTGCCAGTGATGTGATTTGTTGCTCCCGAGTCTGGATACCAGTTGTCGTCATGATTATCTTCTCCTTTAGCTTTGTCATTTTGATTATAAGCTCTGCTGTTATTGTTTTGATTTATCCCTTCTGTTTGAGACACAACAATGTTGACATTAGGATTGCTTCCTCTTTGATTATTGTTACCTTGATTTGGTACATAGTTTGAGTTAAATCGAAAGTAGCACTTCACCGCAATGTGTCCAACTTTCTTGCAAATTTGACATTTAGGTATGTTGTTAGGGCTCCACCTGCCACGTCCTCGTCCACAATTAGAGTAACCACCTCTTTGACCAATGTTATTGTAACCACCTCTTTGACCAGTGTCGTTGTAACCACCTCTTTGACCAGTGTCATTGTACCTATTACTTTGATTTTTCCCTCTGTTGCTAGTAGTGAAGTTTTAGTGAGTATTCACTTTCTGATGGCTTTTTGTCGTTGATTCTTGCTTCGTGAGAGAGTAGTATAGCGCAGACATCATTTAGTGGCGGTGTTGCCTTTTGTGATGTTATGACGGCTACTACGGCTTCATATTCATCTCCCAGTCCATTTAGTAATGACAATACATGTTCAGCTTCATCTATGCTTCTGCTAGCAGCCTTCAACATATCTCATATATTTTTAACTTTTGATATGTATTCTCTTATACTTAGATTTTCTTTTCTACAGTTTTGTAGTTGTCTTTTATAAAATAGCGACTTTGCAGCCGATTGTGAGTTGAATACTTTCTCCATAGTTAGCCATATATCACTTGCTGTTTTACAGCCTATGACTAGAGATAGTAGGCTTGGACTGATGGATGACAATAGCCATGCACTGATGAGTCTTTCCTGTCTATGATATATTGTATATTCGTCGTTGCTAATGACTCTATTTTGATTGTCAGTTATATATCTTGCTGGAGTTGATAGCATGCCATATAAGTAGCCTTCCAATCCGTAACCTTGCACGGCAGTTTCCACCTAAAGTTTCCACAATAAATAATTGGTTTCTTCAAGTTGGACAGTGATTAATTGGCTTTGTGGGCTAATGATTGTCTTGATCAGTTGTTCGGCAGATTGCATGGTAGCATTGATGTTGGAAGTAGCAGAGTTCTCTTTAGACATGATTATAAATCACAGATCTGAATCCACGAAAAGTAGGTAAGTGGTGAGAACTTTAGTTGCCTTTTGAATTGGGGATTTTCGAGAACTTTAATATGGTCTTGGGTATTGTAGGTGATGATTGTATGATGGGATTTAATTTTAGATGGGTAAAGAACTAGGTGACGATGGTTCTTTCTTGATTTCAATCAGCTTGAATCGTTGTAGCCGTTAGGCTATTGCTGGCTCTGATACCAAGTTAATAAAGCTGAAGACACAAATGAGAAGGAGGAACTACAGTTGAGAGAATTATAAAGCTTGTTACTTTATTTAGTAAGAAATTATTTTTGATTGATACAAAATAGAACAGAAAGACCTGATATATATACAGGTGAATATAACAGTAAAATACAATATTTCGGGTAAGCAAAGTATAACTATGGCAATGTGACGTTGCTCGGTATATGACAAACTTAGCCATAATTAAATGTTTTGCTGACTCGTCGTTCTATTCCAGAATTCACTGTCTTTCCTTTTATTTATAAGGTTTATAGAAATTCAAATCTCATAAAACACAAGATGGAAACCACAAAGATCTTAACATATAGAACTCGCTGAGGAGTTCAAAACAAAAAATGTAATCATCATATTTAAATCAACATATAGCTTTAAGGCTATGTATATAGATCCAACAACAACAACATGGTGAAAATTTTGGATATCAACAAATTATAAAAATAAAAAAAATAATGAAATCAAGGAAATAACACGAAAATTAAATCTCACAAATGGCAAACATAAGCTGCATTGCACGAGCGTCACACGTATGGTTGAAGCCTGCCAACTACTACTCTACAAATTTGGTGCTCAAGGCATTACCAAAGGTCCAACATAAATTACCAGAAAGCCTAACATATAACCCGAAGGTCCACAAATGGACCAAAAGCCTAGTGCTGACATTATATATATATATATATATATATATATATATATATGACTTGATGGTCCACATAAAGTGTCACAAATATCTATATAGTGACCCAAACAGTGACAATAGTGTGTTCATACCATACCATTTCACTTATCAGTTTAATATAAGTTAGTTAATTCTACACTTGTGTATATTCAATTGAACAAGTACGGAATTAACCGATATAGTAAACGCATGTGTCCCATACCATAAGTTTTATCATATCATACAAATAAATTCCTCTTCTCTCAAAGAGTGCAAAAATGTGTAATTTGATATAAAATTATGCTTACTTTGAGAAAACAAGTTTCAAAGCAAATTTCAAAAACATTTTGATTTGTTTTTAAATTCTTTATAATAGAGATTATTTACGAATATATAATAGCTTTGAAAATAATTTTATTTTCATAAATTGATATATAAAATAATTATTTTAAAAACTATTTTTTGAATCAAAATTCTTTTGGAAATTAATTATAAAATACGTGCATGAAATCATCAATTTCAAATAGAAATACAACAAAATCAGCATATCAAAACTCACATATAAAAATACCAACTCGTAATGTGAACTAATATCAAATGTTGGCTCTCTAAATTTGTGGGAAAATCCAAACAATAAGTTTAAAAAAAGATACCAAAACCACAAAATAATGCAATAGAAACTCAGAAAAATAATACACCAAAAGCACAAAACAAAGCACCCAAAAACCAGAAAATAAAGCACCAAAAGCACATGACTCGACTAGGTAAACCACATGATATTATAAAACTAAAGACATGGAATTGATAAAATTGTCTAAGGTTTCAAACCAAAAAAGTTCATTCTTAGGTTGCTAAGTTATGGCAATTTAAATTTTTGGTTTTTAGGTTGCTTAATCCTGTCATTCATTCTTATGACAACAACAATAAAGTTCATTTTCAACCGATAAACTAAAAAACCTTACAAAACTCAAACATCAAAGTTATAGAAGAGAATATAAGTTGTCCAACAAATCAAGAATTATCTAATTCCGATATCTAATGAAAAAGTTATAATCATTTCAAATTTCAGATTTAAACTTAGCAAACAGATTAGACAGAGCAACACTGTTCAATTTAAACTCGATTTTAATCCAATAAACTACAAAATATCTAGAAGTATCAAAACAAAACTTCTAACTAACTGAAATATCTTTCTACACAAAAATATTGATTTGTTTCAGTTTATTTACACCAATATATCACCATTTTCCTATTGATATTTTTGAAAATACATTTTTCGCAATCGTAGAAAAAAAACAACCTTTGAAATCCACAATTAAATTCAAGTTATCCATTTAACAAATAATCTAAGCAATTCATAAAGCCAACAAATGTATACAGATAGATGGATGAGCTAATCCACCTTAATATTTAAAGAGCTTTAAATTTATAAGCATCAACCTCAAGCCAAATAACCAAAAATAGATCAGATTTTCATCCCTGGTGCAAAATGAATTTAACATAGCAAAATTTAATTTTTTTTAATGAAATTTAAAAGAAGATGCGCAAATGAGTTTAGGAAAACATAACCAGAATTCAGTTTTTTACGATATTTCTACAGTTATTCCATTGGTTTTCCTTCCTTTTACTACATTTATGATTCTTATACCAACATATGTTTCTCTTCCCATACTTTACAGTGTATGCTTTCAGAAATCAACATGTTAACACAACAATCTTTATAAAAATTTGGTAGAGAGTCGCTGGAATATGTCAACAAGAACATAGTATAATTTGGTAATTCTTAAGCACCATATTAATCAAATCCGAATTTTCTAGTAAAGAGGGTTAATTTATCAAAACAACTATAAGAAAAAAATATCATCACCTATCATGTTTTAAATCATATAATTATATAATATTCATTGTAAACAAAGTTAGAGATATGAAGAACTCATACGAGAATTATGGGGAAAAAATAACTAGATTTGATATATGAAATCCATCTTTGAACAAGCCACTTTTCCATTGTTTATAAATCAAAAAGTATATCCCAAACTGTCAATTTTATAAACACTCAAACTTGAGAAAAGATTTCCCCATGATTTCTAATGCACTATGGAATTGAGATTCTCATACTTCAATTTAAGAAATATAGGGATTTTTCTTTTAAATGGATGATTTGCTCCCAAGCTAAAGAGGAACTAGGGATCTTTTGTTTTTGGATTTAGAAGAATCATACGTATAGACAATCAGAAGGAGACTAAGGCTTCTCTTTTGATTTCTTCACGAGTAACATGTAGATGGTCTTAATCCAATAAGAGTTAAATATTTTTTTTTGGCAAGACCGATCGGTTTTTAAAGCGATGTGTAACATTATTATTATAATAAGTAATAACTACAAGAAAAAAGGAGATATATTAGATGCAAATCTTCTACAACAAAATGCACTTCCACACAGGGAAGAAAAAAACATATAAGACTAACACATCAAAGTTCCAAAGAGAAGGAACAATCACAACAAGGACAACAACTTGCCAAATGCTATGGCAGGAACAAATAACATACTAATCTGACATCATGGGATACCATGAGCTATCAAGAAAGCTCAGCTGAACACCAATAAGTCCAATCAATCATTGCTGATACGTAGGCACTTCAATAGCTCTTGCTTTTTGCTTCTAGTAATATAACTGGGGGTAGACAGCGAAGAGCTAGATGAGGCTACCGTTTCAGTAGAAGGAACAGGAGGGGAATCTTTGTAGGCAGCAGTTGGAACAAAGTGTGCGTATGGCTAGCCTTGTTTGCATTTATTCTTCTTCTTCTTGGTCGAAGAGGAAGGGGAGACTCCACTTTCATTATTGTTAACTTTTGCAGATATAATTGAGAACTCCGTTGAAGAGGGCATGACAGTAACTGTAATGACCCGCATTGGCAGGGGTATTATAATTAATTTATTTAATTATTTATATAGTGGTTTAGAGAATAAAATGATCGTGGAATTTAATAATGATGAATATTTAATTAAAATAATAAATTAAATAATATATTTAATTCTGAAATAATCAAAATTAGCTGAAATGACGATATGGTGTGAACCAGACCATCTGTGATATATAATTTGGCTTGGAATTGAATTTGAATAACGAATATATTCAATCGACGTCAGTTTGAACGTATAATTATAATATAATTAAAATAGAGCTTGAAATGGCGCTGCAGTTCGTAAATTGGCGATTCGAACTTCAACTGAATGTACAGGATTCGTTTTAAGCCGGATTTCTGTGAAACAAGAAACGTGTGGAGCTGGTGGAGTATATCTTTCTAGTGGAAAAGAAAAATCGGGATTTCGTCGTGTAGATTTTGAGTTATGTCCAAATCAAATTTCAGAAAAGTCGCTGTAGAATTCCTTTATAATTTGCGACGCTTTATATACGTTATAAAAGAGATTTTCAGTATAAACTGAATACCGGGATAATCTGGAATCTGAAATATCAAACTGTATATTCTGATATGATATTCTGGAGCTGTACGATATCATATGTGAATATATACGATAATATAAATTTATTTATATTTAATTTAATAATATTTAAATATATTTATATATTTAAATGGGTCATCTAGAGCTTTAAAAATAGCCGGTTTTGCAAACGAAGTCGGAATTCGACAAAACTAATTTGTTGGATCCGCAATATCAAATAGTTGCTAGATGTCAAGTTTCGTGATTTTTAGAGTCACTGTGTGGCCGTACTGATTTTTAGAGTGAAAAACAGTCAGTATTTCGACGGTTAAAAATACGCTGTGTGAGCATACGAAGTCGGAATTCGACGAAACCAATTTCGTTGGGACCGTAATGTCGAACTCTAGCTACATGTCCAGTTTCATGATTTATGGGCATCATGTGTGATCACATGGATTTTTAGAAGTCATAAATGAATATAAAGGATTAAATAAAAATATTAAAATATTAATATAAAAATATCTAGATATTATTTCTTTCTATAAATAGCCTAACATTTGCCTAAACCTAATTTTCAACTTCATTTCTCTGTTGAAATTTGGTGCGCCGTCACTTTTCATTTTTACAGTAAAATGTCATCCTTTTAAAAATCCAAAGAAATCAAACAAATTCCCATAAATCAAACAATACATATGTTTGGATTCACCATGAGATCCTCTTCAACCTCATACCCATTTCAAGGGATTCGATCATGTCAGGGTTGGGTTCAGTGTAACACAGTAGACCTAGGGCTGACATTTTAGTGAGGTAGAGGAGAAAATTCATGAAAGCAAGTTTGGATTTGAGATAGGAAGGGTGTATAGCATCTGTTTTGAGTTATTGAGGTTGTTCAGACCCAAACTGGTTCGCTGTCGGTGCTTCGATGTCTCGCGACGCACCAGGAATGGTTCACTCGAGTTCGACGGTTGGGGTATAGGAAGGTAGAGGATGGGAAGCGCGAGCTAATGGTGGTGGCCGTTGGTTGATCGGTGAGAAGGTGGAGGAGTATTGGCCACATGAAGATCGGCCGATTTGGGTTATTTCCTGGAGCACGAAATGTGGAGACGGGGAAGAAGAATTGAAAGGGGAGCGGGCTTAAATGGTCTGGGCCGTGGTGAAGGGTTGTTGGGCCGGTATTAAAAGTTAAGGCCCGTTCTTAAATAAATTCAAGTTTTTATTTATTCATAACAGTGTATTAACTTCTAAATAGTATATCTATCATATACGGTATCAGAATCATGAACCGCAAGTTGCGTTGGGATCGTATGGACGGGACAATGAGACTGACCGAGAGTGAATCCGAGCTCGTTGCAATTTATGGCGAAATAAATTGTCCAACTGAGTCAAATAACGCAAACCGTTATTTAACGATTAACGCGCCAATGTGAGTAAAACTCACCAACTCTGAACAGTTATATTTTTATAATGTATATTTAGAACTGTTAATCATTTGTTGATTGTTGTGTGTTGGTTGATTGATTGAACTGCTAGTCAGTTAGTGAGAATTATATATATATATGTAATTTTATATATATATAAACCGTTAAATATTTATATATTGATTCTGCTATCAGAATAATTTATATCGAGCTGAAAGTGATGATAATCATATTGTGTAACATCTGTGGATGCAGGGAGACAGGTTGGAGGAATCCAACTGGATTCCTCAACAGTTATTTTACTGTGATTTATATATATTGTGATATATAATGTGATATATAATCTGTGACGATTATATGTGTTTGGACGATAATGAACATCATGATTTGATATGATTGAATACCATAACATACCAGAATGTTGATAAGGAATTATTTCAAAGTGATATTGAAATAAAAATATTTATAAATGGAATATTTATAAATAAGGAATATTTATAAAATTCGAATATTTATAAATAAGAGATATTCAAAAGGAAAAAATTTCAAACCATTTTCTTTTTGAATGGAAAGGCCTGTGTGGCGGGTTTGGGGATTTTCCAAATGCTCCCGTTACAAAGGAGGTTATGGCGAATTTTTCAGAGAATTTAAGGAGTTAGAATATTTCAAGAATAAATTTGAAAAGGAAATATTTGTAAACCATTTACAAGTAAAATTGAAAAGGAAATGTTATAAAAAGGAAATCATTTCTAAAGTGTAGAACCGTTATTTAAAAGTAAATCTTTCCAAATGAATAAAACGTTGTTAAAAAGGAAATCTTTATAAAGTGAATAAAGTAAATCGAATATGGTATTCGAAAGGAGTTAAATCGAATATGGTATTCGAAGGGAGTAAATCGAGTATGTTATTCGAAAGTTAGTAAAACGAATATGCTATTCGAAAGGGGTTAGTCGAGTCGAGTTAGTTGAATAGAGTTAACCAGTTCAGTAGAGTTAACCAGTTCAATAGAGTTAACCAGTGAGTTAAGTAAGTCAAGTTAACCAATGAGTTAAGTAAGTCAAGTTAATCAGTTGGGGTTAATCGATCCGAGTTAAGATTTTCGAGTTGATAATCGAGTTAAGTTATCGAATACCACTTATTCAAAGTAGAAGTTATCAAATATAGTTATTTGAGATAGAGTTAGTCAAACAGAGTTATTCAGGATAAGTTGCCATCTCGTACGACTGCTAGCGTAATTCGCAGGGCTGTAAATAGCCTACGGCGGTCGGATGTTTCCTGAGGGAGTCAGGCGTAACCATTGTGATCGCTGCGATCTAGAGTTAAGCGAATGGACTTAAATCGAATATTAGTTATTCGATAGGAGTTAATCAACTTGAGTTAGATTATCGAGATAAGTTAATCGAGTTAAGTTCTTGAGTTAGATTATCGAGATAAGTGAGTCGAGTTAAGTTCGTCGAGTTAAATTAATCGATGTTAGTTTCATCGTAAGGAGTTAATCGATGTTAGTTTCATCGAAAGGAGTATCGATGTTAGTTTCATCGAAGGGAGTTATCGATTATAGTTTAATCGAAAGGAGTTATCGATTAGTTAAATCGAAAGGAGTTGTCAAATTTAGTTATTCGAAAAGGAGTTATCGATTTGTTAAATCGAAAGGGAAGATTATCGAATATCGTTTATTCGAGAGTAGATTATCGAATATAGTTATTCGAAGGAGTTATCGATTATTAGTTAATCGAAGTGAGTTATAGAATATTAGAGTTAAATCTAAGGAGTTATCGAATATAGTTTATTCGATGGAGTTAATCGATTAGAGTTAAATCAAGGAGTTAATCGAATATAGTAAAGGAGTTAATCGAATATAGTTTATTCGAATATAGTAAAGGAGTTAATCAAATATAGTTTATTCGAATATAGTAAAGGAGTTAATCGAATATAGTTTATTCAAATAGAGTTAGAGGAGTTAATCGAATATAGTTTATTCGAATAGAGTTAGAGGAGTTATCGAATATAGTTTATTCGACAGGAGTTAAGTGAATGGGGTTAATCAAATAGAGTTAATCAAATAGAGTAAATCAAATAGAGTTAACCCAATAGGGCCAGTCCAATAGAGTTAATTGAAAAGAGTTAATCGAATATAGTTATTCGAAAGAAAGGTTAAGTAAGGAAGTTAGTTAAAGAAATATAAAGTGAACTTTGCCTATTTCATGGTTAGAAGTGTTGTTCAGTTAAGGTCTGAGAGGTAGTTCTACCCCAACTTGATTGGCTTCGTTTTTAACTGAGGAATGGTTAAGGTTCGGCAGTAAAGGATGGTAAAGTGAATTTAGTAATTAAAGGAAATGGTTGAGTTGGCATAGCGATGTTTTATCTAAAACATCTGTTTAATCCAAACGTAGGAGTTTGGAAATGTTTTCCAAACAAGAATCAGAAATGTTTTCTAAATACAGGAAACAAGGATTGGAAATGTTTCCAGTGTTAATAACGTATATTTTCTAAATATAGAAAATAGCAAATGTTGAATATAGGGAAACAGGAGATGTAAAATGAACTAAAGAGATAAATGTTAAATGATGTTTGTTTGATAAAATTTCCATCTGGAAATAATATCGTTGTTTGCACACTTGTTTTTCTTCGATAGTTAACTCACAGACTATCGAAGTTTTGACCATTTTAACGTTGTTAATATGAAGAGACCGGTTGGATTATTATCCAAAGAACCACTCTGTATTGGCATAAGCATTGCGAATCATTTATGCCAAAGATAATTGAAGACGGAGTAAAGTGCAAGGGCTGTTGTATAAGTCTTAGATAACAGTGACTAAGATGGATATACTGAATAGTGCCTTCGGTTTGTCCAGTCCCAGGACAACGTGTATGGACGAAGGTCTGACAGAGTATATCCAATGGATCGCGTAAGTTGATCTCTTCAAACGTATATACGTGGTGGCGGAGGAATTCGTTTCTCTTAGCTGTATACCCGTTGTATTTTTGAGGAAATCAATTTGTGATTTGGTGGGTATGACAATGTGACATTCTAAGTGAATGAAGATGAATGTCTGACAGAGTATTTCCAGAAAGGTCACGTACATTGATTTCTTCAACCGTACCAAGAGTGGAAGCGGAGAAGGAAACTTCTTTTAGCTGACACGTAATGTATGGTTGTAGACGTCAATTAGTGATTTTCGATGGATCTGACAATGTGGCATTCGAAGTGAATCTGATGTGATGATAAAGCGTAGCTTCTAGCCTCATCAACCGGTAAATGACAGAAATCGGGCAGGCAGCATGGCTAAGTCGGTCGCACCGAAGTAGGGTGTATAATCACCTATCTAGAGAATATTCATTTGTTTCTTAAATCTATCAATGTTGTCCCATAATATATACGGGAACGGTTGCTGATCCCAACCGTTGGTGATGTACATTCGATACACTCAAGCGAAATGAGTGGTCGGTCATGTGTGGCTGAGTTACAAGATGTTCTTGTTGAACTCCAGTGTATCGTTCCTAGAGTACACTGATCGGAACGTGGTTCCATACCTTGTCATAGTTGGAAATCCATTATCCAATACGTGCTTGCGATTTTGATTGTATACTATATATGTAGAACATGAGATGAAAGTTTTTCTGCTAGTTTATATCTATTTGTACATAGACATTATTATAATATCAAAAGGTTTTTGATATAAAGATATTTTGGATTCTCATAAGGGGAAAACCCGTTCCATTCTGCGGCGTGGTCTTATGAGATATCGTTTACTTGTTCATATACCTGTTTAAACTGCTTTACTCACACCAGTCCCATGACTGACCCGGAGTTTACTTTGTTGTTTTCCCTAAACTCTTGGGTGCCTAAATTTATACGGGCAGTCAAGTAGTCAGGATTTTACAGATATACTTGGAGAGCTTGGAGCAGGAGGCTTCAAGATCATATAGCTATAGTTATTTCCGCTGTGTTGTAAGTGTTGTACTCTGATAAGTGCTATTGTATACATAACTGTTATATTTCAAAGTTATGTTATCTATTATATGTTATTCGTTCCGCTGTGAGGTTCGTGTTACTCTGATGTTGTGTTCTTTTTCTTCTTCTATTCTAAGTTTCTATCTTATCTATTCTCACCTTTTAATTTCTTTCATTAATTACCGGGATTTTTCGATGTTTTGGTTATCGACATCGAGCTTATGTCGATAACCAAAGTCGCCGAAAATCCGGGTCGTTACAGTTGGTATCAGAGCTTAAGTTAAGAATTACTTGGCTCTGTGGCGTGACTCGGTAGAGATAGGGTTAGTAATACCCTAGATTGAGTTTGAGTGTATATATACGAGTGCGTATTTGTATTTGATATAAAAATGGTTTTATATTGTGGAGATTCATTGGCTGAGTTGTTTATGAGTTCTGGTCGATCAGTTTGATCCACTGTATCGGTTGGAGTAAATAAACACTTGAATGCGATGGACCGACACAGTATGGATATGTGATATATTATCATATATAGGATGTGTTGGTAGTGATTTTAATCAGATAAGATTATAGAATGTGAAAGGGTTATATATGACCAATCAGAAATGATATAAGTAAAATATCTGAAATTGAAATGATTTAATCTGAATTCAGATCAGAATTGGAATTTAAAATCCCAGAAATGGGAAAAGTGTTTGTAAATGAATCTGGATTAAATATATGGGAAATTTTAAGATCCTGGAGGTTTTTAATTGTTTACAAGCCTTGTGAAGGATATTTTGAAAGTGATTTAAAAAATGAAAGTATTTGGAAATGGATTTGAAAGTGATATAGTATTGAACTCACTTCGATAACTGGAAAATAGATTCCGATGTTGATCATGACATCATCGGTGTTCATTTTCGAGTATGTAAGTGACGGATTACTACCAAGGATTTTGTTTTGAATTTGTTTTGGGAAAACAAGTTGTGTTGAATTTCAAAAAGGAAAAATTGATTTTTGAAAGAGGTAAACTGTTTAAAGGCTTCCAGGAAGAAAGGGTTGTTTGAATTTAAACAAATTAAAGTAAAATTTGTAAAATCCAATAGAATTGAGATGGAATTAGAAACCAGTTAAGTGGAAACTGAGTTGAAATAGAAATATCGAACAAATTTGATTTATAAGATAGGAATTTGAAACGATATTTGGTTGATGAGTAAAGAATTTGGAATCGAGAGTAGAACTTTGATTTAAAGTTGAATTTGGCTTGGATAAACAAATGGTTGTGTTGAGGATAAACAGATCAGAGTTTGATTAGATTGATATTGGTATATGCTGAATTGATAGCAGGTGAAAGTGATAGAGTTGATATGTCGATAAAAAGGTACAAGTTTATATTTGATATAAGCATGAGATTTATGAGCCGAATTGGCAAGCCGCTTGGCTGTTCGATCTTCTTTTGGGTTGGAGAAGTCCTAGAGAGGCGAGTTGTGGTTTTACCGATAATGATGTACAAAGGAGGTTATGGCAAAATATTCTGAAAATTTAAAGTGTTAGAAAATTTTCAGAATTTTTGAAAATTGTAGTTAGTCGGAATGAATTAATATTTTAATCAATATTAATTGGTTCAGTTGAAATCAGAAATAAGGTGTGAACAAATCTTAGGAATTCCAATAGATAGGGTCGTCCTCTAACTTAGCAATTTCGAGGACGAAATTATTTTAAGTGGGGAAGATTGTAATGACCTGCATTGGCAGGGGTATTATAATTAATTTATTTAATTATTTATATAGTGGTTTAGAGAATAAAATGATCGTGGAATTTAATAATGATGAATATTTAATTAAAATAATAAATTAAATAATATATTTAATTCTGAAATAATCAAAATTAGATGAAATGACGATATGGTGTGAACCAGACCATCTGTGATATATAATTCGGCTTGGAATTGAATTTGAATAACGAATATATTCAATCGACGTCAGTTTGAACGTATAATTATAATATAATTAAAATAGAGCTTGCAATGGCGCTGCAGTTCGTAAATTGGCGATTCGAACTTCAACTGAATGTACAGGATTCGTTTTAAGCCGGATTTCTGTGAAACAAGAAACGTGTGGAGCTGGTGGAGTATATCTTTCTAGTGGAAGAGAAAAATCGGGATTTCGTCGTGTAGATTTTGAGTTATGTCCAAATCAAATTTCAGAAAAGTCGCTGTAGAATTCCTTTATAATTTGCGACGCTTTATATACGTTATAAAAGAGATTTTCAGTATAAACGGAATACCGGGATAATCTAGAATCTGAAATATCAAACTGTATATTCTGATATGATATTCTGGAGTTGTACGATATCATATGTGAATATATACGATAACATAAATTTATTTATATTTAATTTAATAATATTTAAATATATTTATATATTTATATGGGTCATCCAGAGCTTTAAAACTAGTCGGTTTTGCAAACGAAGTCGGAATTCGACGAAACTAATTTTGTTGGATCCGCAATATCAAATAGTTGCTAGATGTCAAGTTTCGTGATTTTTAGAGTCACTGTGTGGCCGTACTGATTTTTAGAGTGAAAAACAATCAGTATTTCGACGGTTAAAAATACGCTGTGTGAGCATACGAAGTCGGAATTCGACGAAACCAATTTTGTTGGGACCGTAATGTCGAACTCTAGCTACATGTCCAGTTTCGTGATTTATGGGCATCATGTGTGATCGCATGGATTTTTAGAAGTCATAAATGAATATAAAGGATTAAATAAAAATATTAAAATATTAATATAAAAATATCTAGATATTATTTCTTTCTATAAATAGCCTAACATTTGCCTAAACCTAATTTTCAACTTCATTTCTCTGTTGAAATTTGGTGCGCCGTCACTTTTCATTTTTACAGTAAAATGTCCTCCTTTTAAAAATCCAAAGAAATTAAACAAATTCCCATAAATCAAACAATACATATGTTTGGATTCACCATGAGATCCTCTTCAACCTCATACCCATTTCAAGGGATTCGATCATGTTAGGGTTGGGTTCAGCGTAACACAGTAGACCTAGGGCTGACATTTTAGTGAGGTAGAGGGGAAAATTCATGAAAGCAAGTTTGGATTTGAGATAGGAAGGGTGTATAGCATCTGTTTTGAGTTGTTGAGGGTGTTCAAACCCAAACTGGTTCGCTGTCGGTGCTTCGATGTCTCGCGACGCACCAGGAATGGTTCACTCGAGTTCGACGGTTGGGGTATAGGAAGGTAGAGGATGGGAAGCGCGAGCTAATGGTGGTGGCCGTTGGTTGATCGGTGAGAAGGTGGAGGAGTATTGGCCACATGAAGATCGGTCGATTTGGGTTATTTCCTGGAGCACGAAATGTGGAGACGGGGAAGAAGAATTGAAAGAGGAGCGGGCTTAAATGGTCTGGGCCGTGGTGAAGGGTTGTTGGGCCGGTATTAAAAGTTAAGGCCCGTTCGTAAATCTATTCAAGTTTTTATTTATTCATAACAGTGTATTAACTTCTAAATAGTATATCTATCTCATACGGTATCAGAATCACGAACCGCAAGTTGCGTTGGGATCGTATGGACGAGAGCAACACAATGAGACTGAACGGGAGTGAATCTAAGCTCGTTGCAATTTATGGCAAAATAAATTGTCCAACTGAGTCAAATAACGCAAACCGTTATTTAACGATTAACGCGCCAATGTGAGTAAAACTCACCAACTATGAAAAGTTATATTTTTATAATGAATATTTAGAACTGTTAATCATCTGTTGATTGTTGTGTGTTGGTTGATTGATTGAACTTGTAATAACCCGGAAATTCTGGGCCAGTTTAAAATTTTTATTTTGGCAATTTTAGCGAATTTCGAATATTTAAAATAGATTATTTTAAATAAAATCGACGAGAAATTTATTTTGAATATAATTCGAACGTATATATTATATACGCCGTCGTTAGAATATAAATATTTATATATAATTATAAATAGAATTGAAAATGGCGTGGTAGTTCGATAATTCGATTTCAAACTTCAATTGAACACACCGGGTGCAAAACAATCCGGATTTTAGTGAAACCAAAAACATTAGGATCTAATTGATGATATCTTTCCAACGAATCCGAAAAATCAAAATTTCATAACGGGAATCAAAAGATATGTCCAGTTGAAAATTCTGAATAGTCGCTATTGAATTCAGGCCCCTAAAAATGGAAATTTTGCAAATGACCTCGGATTTCGACAAAACCACTTTTGTTGGATCCGCAGCGTCAAATTATTGCTAGGTTTCAAATTTCATAATTTTTCGAATCAATATGTAACGACCCGTATTTTTCTACCAACTTAATTGGATTATTTTAAATATTTTAATAATTTAAAATATTGGTTTGAGGTTGAATAATCGAATTTAACGATTTTATTTGGAATATATTATTTAAATAAATAATAAAAAAATATTTAATTTCCAAAATAGTGGAAATTTGTTGAAATTGCTGTATATGGTGAATTGGCAGAATATAGAGAGGGTATATCGTCTATATTGAGGATATATCGACGATTTCGCTTAGTTAACGACGTTGTATATATATAGTTTATAATTTAATTAAATAACGAGCTACAGCGGTGCTGCAGTTCGCGATTTGGTGTTTTGAACTTCAATTGGTTATACAGAATTCAAAATAAGTCGGATTTCTGTGAAACAAGACACGTTGGAACTGTATTGATTATAATTTTCATATGAAAGAGAAAAATCTAGATTTCGTGTTATAATTTGTTAGTTATGGTCAAATCAAATTTTGAAATAGTCGCTGTGGAAAATCGTTATTTAAATTATACGCGCTAAAATAGCCGTTTTGTAAACGGACACAGATTTCGACAAAATCAGTTTCATTGGGACCGTATCGTTAAATTATTATACGGTGTTGAATTGCATGGCAAACCAATGTCGTATGTGACCACGGTAGCCGTAAACGCTCGTTCAGTGCAATTTAATTAATTCAACTAAATAAAGGAATATTAGAGTGTAACTTGAACAGACGATCGAATCAGGCCACGAAACCAGTTCCAGTGAGTTCGTAGCATCGGATATAGTCAGGGTAGGTATATAGTTTGTTATTTTTGGAGATCGGCAAATTAGGTGTTCAGAAGGGCAATGCGGTACGCGCCAAAAACAGTCTACCGGGGCAACAGTCTCAGAATGCGACGAAACTAGTGCCGTTGGGTTCGTATCGAAAAGTTATTATCGGTGTTCGCAGTTTCAAGTTGTTTTGATTTATCTGGTGATCGTGAAAAATTTAAACGCGTGTTGATTCCTGGTTTTATAAAGGAATTTTTTTCAAACGAAATCGGAATTCGACGAAACTTGTCACATTGGGACCAGAATACCTTTTTACACTAAGATTAGTTTTTTATCAGAAGACAGAAATTGTTTGTGGTGGTTTTTATCAATTACTTTACGGTGGAGTTTAAAAATATAATGTGTATTAAAATTCCTTCCTCATGAAGCAATATGCACATGCTACATCTACCTTCCGCACACATAATTCTCCATCACCTGGCAAATCACCTCGTCTTGCACCCCTATGATTGAAAAGAAAAACTCAAGTTCAGACCTACCTTAATGCCTAACCAACTGCCTTGCCGACCAAGCATTTATAAACGAAAATGACATTTCATATCCTTGCCGACCACGTTCTGTGCCAAGCACCATCAAACAGCTAGCCTACCGTTTTACTTCATACCTATACATCTAATTACTTGGCCTCCACGGTGTTCTCTTCCTATAAATACGTTGCTTCAATTCTCTTTTTCTTTTACTTCCAGTAATGAAGAAACAGAAATCCTTGCCTCGAGATATAAATCAAAACCAATTTGAATGGAAACATTATTTAAAACTGAAGTCTTCAGTTCTCAGTAAAATCAAAACCCCATCCTTATGCCCTCGATCATTTCGAACTGGCTACTGACGATCAACGGAAGAAGCAAGGAGGGGGCGAGCTCTCTGGCGATCAGTGGGAGGAGCAACTCGGAGCCGAAGTCACGTGTTTCTGAGTTAACGTCGTGGGTGGAAGGAAGTATCAGTGAAGCGGTGAAGTCGAGGGTGGCGGACACTGGTGATGACTGCGGAAGTTGGACGAGGTCAGGTGGGAGCTGGAGACGAGGCCAAGGTTTTGGAGGTGGTGTGGCGATCGATGATGACCTGTGGGTGGCGAACTCCGACCGTATATGGATTCCGTTCAGGTGTAATTCCCAGGCGAAGGAGGAGGTTTGGGGGCACGGCGTTCGGTGTGGCGGGGCGTCTCTGTCAGGCGGTTAGACTAGCGGCGATAAGGTGGGCCCAGCTCTGTCGTGGTGGCGCCGGAAGTGAAGTAGGGGACCGGTGTTGATGAAGAAAGAAAGCAAAGGGAAGAACAGTCGGGGAAGGAACGATCTGAAAGGGAGAACGCGTTTGTTATTAATGCTGACGTGGCAGGGGATTTGCGTTAATTAAGGATGAGGTGGCCAGGTAATCAAGGTAATTAGCTTTTATATTATTTAATTAATTTATTAAAAGTAAAGTTTAAAATCGTATATTAGTTTAAACTTTGTTCGACCATAACTCTCACATACGATAACGAAATTTAACGAAACTGGATCCGTTGGGATTGCAGGGACGAGACCTACGCAATGACGCTGACTAGGAGTCAATCCGACGCAGTTGAAAATTCAGCAAATTTTGAACATCCGACTCAAATTAAAAGCGACAAACGCGTCAACCGTCGACCAGAACAAACTCTGGTGAGTTAATTCTCACACCTTCTGGAATACTGTGATGTGGTAAAGTCACGGTAAATTATATTTACAGTTAACAGTTTAAATTGGCTGATTGGATGCAATGGATGCAAGTTGCTTGTTGTTGGTTGATGGTTGCAGTTAATTATATTCTGCAAATTGTTTAATTCGCATATTGTCATCAACTGACATCTGTGATGCAGAGAAGGACAGGTTGGAGGATCCGACCGGATTCCTCAAATTTACTGTATTTGTTTTTGTTGTGCATATATATATGGATTGTTCACATCATCTGACACCAAAACTATTTGAACGTTGATAGTTGAATATACAACCATCGTTGTTGTGGTTAAAGTCAATTGTTTGTGTTGACTGAGTAAATGGGCAGTATTGGTCTAGTCGTAGTATCTTAACTTTGTTTTACCGTCAAGGGGAATTGACGGGGTTAAAATTTTAAATTTACTTATAACCGAATTAAGGTTATTCAACTATTTTATACGAGTAATTAAATTGGGAATTTGAAATTAAATATATTTAAATTGAGTTAGTAAGGAAATCTAGTTAAATGGTTTATATCAGTTGAGAAACATAAATCAAGGGTTTTCTATGGATTAGTAAAAAGGGTAATAATTGTTTCCAAACAATTAAAAGGTGATTTTAATTAATTAAATTAATTAATTAATTTAAGAAAGGGGAAATGGCAATTGGAATTTCAGTTAATAGTTAACTGAGGTGTGGTTTGGTAAATTCACCGTTTCGACAAAGGAATAAACTATGAGGTAAATAAGCGTTAAAGTATAACAAATGGTGTGGATATTAGTTAATCTCCGATTAACTATTTTCTAAAAAAATAATTGAATTGGTTATTGTTAATAACCCTAAGTAAGCTTGGAAAAGTGATGATAAATCCTATTTTTGGGTTAAGATTAAAGTTAACTATATTTTTATATAGTAGAGGTCAAAGCAAACTATCATTTAATTTAAAATGATTTAAAGTAGTGAATTTAATTTAATGTCAAACAAGGATTTTATTAAATGGACTTGTAAACACGAGTTCGAACAAGATTTGATAAAAGGGGATTTAAATTAACAAGTGGTCGACCGACGAGGGAGTTTAGCCAAAGTGGCGATGAAGGTTTATTATAAAATGTCCAAGTAGATGGAATCAAATCATTTAACGAGAGATTTACATCATAAGTAAAAGGGTCAAAGTGAAAGAATACTTGAAGATTAAGTGATGTTTTAAGGAATGTTTACTTAAATAAAGTAATTAAGTAAAGACCTTAACGAGGATTTCGAATAAAAGATGGGTTTTAAATACCAGATTGAAATCCAAAAAGGGAATCAAAGGGGAAATGTGATTGTGTCATTAGTGGTTAAAACTAATATTATTCTGAGGTGAGAAGGTTGTCGACTAAGGTCTAAGAGGTAACTAAAATACCCCAACTTGGTTGGCATCCCTATTATCAAGAAATAGTATTAGTTGGGAATGAGTGAAGCGTTGAGATTGGTTTTATCCTACCTGAGGAATATCAAACTTTGATGCGAGGTTTTTGGGAAATTAAGCAATATTACAATATTGGGTTAAAGGGAATAAGAATATTAATTTCAAAGTATATTAAACAATTGTTATTCAAGTTAGAGTTGATGAAGTATAGTAATTGAGGTAGAGTTAGCCAAACAGAGTTATTCAGGAAAGTTTCTATTGCGTACGACTGCTAGCGTAATTCGCAGGGCTGCAGATAGCCTACGGCGGTCGGATGTTTCCTGAGGGAATCAGGCGTAACCATTGTGATCGCTGTGATCTAGAGTCGAGCGAATGGAGTTAAGTCGAGTATTAGTTAATAGAAGTAATCAAGTCAAGTGTCGAGTTAAATAAGTCGAGTTAGTCAAGTTAGAGTTAATCAATCAAAGTAAATCAGTTAAAGTTAGTCAAAAAGGGAATTTGGTTAAATATATTTTAAAAGAGGTCGAGTTGTGCCAAATACTGAATCAGAAAACTTGTTGTGTTCACACTATTGTTATTTGATAGTTAAAACACTGACTATCGAACCAGACTAATACGATTGTTGGTTCGGAAAGTCCGTGATTGAATTATATTCGAAAACCATTCCGACCATCAAATACGTGAAAACGTCGATTGAAGACGGAGCAAGTGAAGACCGTGGATCTTCATAAGCGGAAGGACTACTTGTTGAATTTCTCTGGCCTACAGCCAGAGTTATTTTGATTTGTGATTCTGTCGTGGTTGAAATCCACGAGTTGTAAGGACTTCTCGCTACTGATTCATGGGGTGATTCCTATATGAGATGCAGTAGGAGAATACCTTCGGTTCATCCTGTTCCTGGATGACTTGTATGGATGGATGTCAGACAGAGTATTTCCAAAAGGAATTACATGCGTTGATTTCTCCAAAAGTACGATAGTTGACGGCGGAGAAATGGTTATTCTCTAGCCAAATAAACTAGAGTATGTTTGTGGACGTCAATCAAGTGTGATCTGGCGAATCTGAGGATGTGGCATTCAAAGTGAATGATGACCAGATGTTCTAGAGTTAAAGTTCTAGCCTCAAGCCTCATCAACCGGGAAATGACAAAAATCGGGCAGGCAGCATGGCTATGTGGGTCGCTCCCATTAGGGTGTATGATCACCTATCTAGAGAAATTCCTTTTGCTTCTTTAATCTATGTTTCGATGCTGTCCCTTTTCGGGCAGGCGGTTGCTGATCCCAACCGTCGGTGATATACATTCGATACACTCAAGCGAAATGAGTGGTCGGTCATGTGTGGGCCGGGTTGCAAGACGTTCTTGTTGAACCCAGTGTATTCGCCTCTAGAGATACACGTGCGGAAGGTGGACCCATACCTTGTCAAGTTGGAATCCAATATCCAATAAGCGCCCACGTTTTTTTTCGATTGTATACTATATATGGGGAGCGTGAGATGCAAGCGTTCCTCTAGATTTCTAATTACTTGTAATTAGACATTATGATAATATCAGATCAAAGTATGATTTCAAACAAAATGGTTTGGGTTATAGTAAGGTAAAAACCGTCCGTGTTTATGTGTGGGCTGGTCTTACTATTATCCATTTGTTTCGAAAAGGATTTCCAAAGTTAAACAAGTTGTGTGTTATGTGAATTTATCACTGATAGTATTCCAGACTGACCCGGTGTATTTTGTTTTAAATCAAATGTGCTCGGGTCAGACCGAGTATGTTCCAGGTTAGGTTTCGCTTGGAGTTTCAGGAGCTGGAAGCAGGCGGCTTCACCGCTAGTTATTCAAAGTTATTATTCCGCTGTGACTGATGTATGTGTACTCTGAGGATTGGTATGTATATACAGTTTTTGTATAAAGAGATTTGATATTATATTTTATTCGTTCCACTGTAAGATTCTGATGTGCTCTTCTTCTTTCTTCTATTCTAATACTTCTTTCTTTCTATCCTCACCCTCTAAATTCTTTCTCATGACAATCTGGGGTTTCGATACTTGGGTTTTTGGCAAGTGATACGAGTTTATGTATTGTTGTCGAGAACTCGATTGTCGTTCTTTTCCCCGGGTCGCTACAGTGGTATCAGAGCTATTGGTTTAATGATTAACCTTGGCTCTGTGGTGTGACTCAATAGAGATGGGGTTAGCAGTACCCTAGAATGAGTTTGAGTAGATATACGAGAGCGTATTTGTGATTTGATATAAAATTATTTTTAATGATTATTTTTGCCCTATTTTATTTTATAATAAAATAAAGGTAAAAGTTATTATAGTATGGGCAATCATCTTGATTGGTTAATGTTGGTTGTATAATATGTTTGTAGGGTATGGTTGATTGCTTGAATATAAACCTGAGGATGTACAGAATTGGTTAAAACGAATCTAAAATGAATTATTCGAATGAATCAATCCAGATAAATAAATTCGAATGGATAAAAAAATAAAATAAAATAAAGGAAGTGATTATAAATAATTATAATCCCGTATGGATTGAATTGTGTGTATCATTGGCTGATGTGGATATTTGAACATAATCAACATGTGTTTGATGACTAATGGGTTTATTGAGTTGAGAACAGGTGCAGAAACCCGTTCAAGGGAGAAATTCTGGAGTTAAGCGAATCCAGTTTGAATGAGAGCTGCATTATAATTAAGACAACTCAAGTATAAATTATCGCTTATCGCATAATAGCGCTCGTAAAAAGGTACGCCTACGCCAAATATAAATTTTTGGTTTTCTTTGGGATTTTGAGTTTGGATTTTGAATTTTCCGACCATGAGAGTCGATGTATACATATTTCTTGATCCTGCGATATTGCAGATGTCCCTCCGTACAGGGGAGACTCTGCCGAAATTTTTCTAAAATTCAAGGAGTTAGAAAATTTTTGGAATTTTTTTTGGAAATTCTTTCCTTTGAAATAAATTGGTTTTAAAACCAATAGGGTCAGTTTGAAAATAAATTCGAGTAAATATATATATATATATATATATATATTCTTTTTGCAAGATAATAGTTGACGACATTTCTTCTACCTTAGCAATTTCGAGGACGAAATTATTTTAAGGGGGAAGGAATGTAACGACCCGTATTTTTCTACCAACTTAATTGGATTATTTTAAATATTTTAATAATTTAAAATATTGGTTTGAGGTTGAATAATCGAATTTAACAATTTTATTTGGAATATATTATTTAAATAAATAATAAAAAAATATTTAATTTCCAAAATAGTAGAAATTTGTTGAAATTGCTGTATATGGTGAATTGGCAGAATATAGAGAGGGTATATCGTCTATATTGAGGATATATCGACGATTTCGCTTAGTTAACGACGTTGTATATATATAGTTTATAATTTAATTAAATAACGAGCTACAGCGGCGCGGCAGTTCGCGATTTGGTGTTTTGAACTTCAATTGGTTATACAGAATTCAAAATAAGTCGGATTTCTGTGAAACAAGACACGTTGGAACTGTATTGATTATAATTTTCATATGAAAGAGAAAAATCTAGATTTCGTGTTATAATTTGTTAGTTATGGTCAAATCAAATTTTGAAATAGTCGCTGTGGAAAATCGTTATTTAAATTATACGCGCTAAAATAGCTGTTTTGTAAACGGACTCAGATTTCGACGAAATCAGTTTCATTGGGACCGTATCGTTAAATTATTATACGGTGTTGAATTGCATGGCAAACCAATGTCGTATGTGACCACGGTAGCCGTAAACGCTCGTTCAGTGCAATTAAATTAATTCAACTAAATAAAGGAATATTAGAGTGTAACTTGAACAGACGATCGAATCAGGCCACGAAACCAGTTCCAGTGAGTTCGTAGCGTCGGATATAGTCAGGGTAGGTATATAGTTTGTTATTTTTGGAGATCGGAAAATTTGGTGTTCAGAAGGGCAATGCGGTACGCGCCAAAAACAGTCTACCGGGGCAACAGTCTCAGAATGCGACGAAACTAGTGCCGTTGGGTTCGTATCGAAAAGTTATTGTCGGTGTTCGCAGTTTCAAGTTGTTTTGATTTATCTGGTGATCGTGAAAAATTTAAACGCGTGTTGATTCCTGGTTTTATAAAGGAATTTTTTTCAAACGAAATCGGAATTCGACGAAACTTGTCACATTGGGACCAGAATACCTTTTTACACTAAGATTAGTTTTTTTATCAGAAGACAGAAATTGTTTGTGGTGGTTTTTATCAATTACTTTACGGTGGAGTTTAAAAATATAATGTGTATTAAAATTCCTTCCTCATGAAGCAATATGCACATGCTACATCTACCTTCCGCACACATAATTCTCCATCACCTGGCAAATCACCTCGTCTTGCACCCCTATGATTGAAAAGAAAAACTCAAGTTCAGACCTACCCTAATGCCTAACCAACTGCCTTGCCGACCAAGCATTTATAAACGAAAATGACATTTCATATCCTTGCCGACCACGTTCTGTGCCAAGCACCATCAAACAGCTAGCCTACCGTTTTACTTCATACCTATACATCTAATTACTTGGCCTCCACGGTGTTCTCTTCCTATAAATACGTTGCTTCAAAACTCTTTTTCTTTTACTTCCAGTAATGAAGAAACAGAAATCCTTCCCTCGAGATATAAATCAAAACCAATTTGAATGGAAACATTATTTAAAACTGAAGTCTTCAGTTCTCAGTAAAATCAAAACCCCATCCTTATGCCCTCGATCATTTCGAACAGGCTACTGACGATCAACGGAAGAAGCAAGGAGGGGGCGAGCTCTCTGGCGATCAGTGGGAGGAGCAACTCGAAGCCGAAGTCACGTGTTTCTGAGTTAACGTCGTGGGTAGAAGGAAGTATCAGTGAAGCGGTGAAGTCGAGGGTGGCGGACACTGGTGATGACTGCGGAAGTTGGACGAGGTCAGGTGGGAGCTGGAGACGAGGCCAAGGTTTTGGAGGTGGTGTGGCGATCGATGATGACCTGTGGGTGGCGAACTCCGACCGTATATGGATTCCGTTCAGGTGTAATTCCCAGGCGAAGGAGGAGGTTTGGGGGCACGACGTTCAATGTGGCGGGGCGTCTCTGTCAGGCGGTTAGACTGGCGGCGATAAGGTGGGCCCAGCTCTGTCGTGGTGGCGCCGGAAGTGAAGTAGGGGACCGGTGTTGATGAAGAAAGAAAGCAAAGGGAAGAACAGTCGGGGAAGGAACGATCTGAAAGGGAGAACGCGTTTGTTATTAATGCTGACGTGGCAGGGGATTTGCGTTAATTAAGGATGAGGTGGCCAGGTAATCAAGGTAATTAGCTTTTATATTATTTAATTAATTTATTAAAAGTAAAGTTTAAAATCGTATATTAGTTTAAACTTTGTTCGACCATAACTCTCACATACGATAACGAAATTTAACGAAACTGGATCCATTGGGATTGCAGGGACGAGACCTACGCAATGACGCTGACTAGGAGTCAATCCGACGCAGTTGAAAATTCAGCAAATTTTGAACGTCCGACTCAAATTAAAAGCGACAAACGCGTCAACCGTCGACCAGAACAAACTCTGGTGAGTTAATTCTCACACCTTCTGGAATACTGTGATGTGGTAAAGTCACAGTAAATTATATTTACAGTTAACAGTTTAAATTGGCTGATTGGATGCAATGGATGCAAGTTGCTTGTTGTTGGTTGATGGTTGCAGTTAATTATATTCTGCAAATTGTTTAATTCGCATATTGTCATCAACTGACATCTGTGATGCAGAGAAGGACAGGTTGGAGGATCCGACCGGATTCCTCAAATTTACTGTATTTGTTTTTGTTGTGCATATATATATGGATTGTTCACATCATCTGACACCAAAACTATTTGAACGTTGATAGTTGAATATACAACCATCGTTGTTGTGGTTAAAGTCAATTGTTTGTGTTGACTGAGTAAATGGGCAGTATTGGTCTAGTCGTAGTATCTTAACTTTGTTTTACCGTCAATGGGAATTGACGGGGTTAAAATTTTAAATTTACTTATAATCGAATTAAGGTTATTCAACTATTTTATACGAGTAATTAAATTGGGAATTTGAAATTAAATATATTTAAATTGAGTTAGTAAGGAAATCTAGTTAAATGGTTTATATCAGTTGAGAAACAGAAATCAAGGGTTTTCTATGGATTAGTAAAAAGGGTAATAATTGTTTCCAAACAATTAAAAGGTGATTTTAATTAATTAAATTAGTTAATTAATTAATTTAAGAAAGGGGAAATGGCAATTGGAATTTCAGTTAATAGTTAACTGAGGTGTGGTTTGGTAAATTCACCGTTTCGACAAAGGAATAAACTATGAGGTAAATAAGCGTTAAAGTATAACAAATGGTGTGGATATTAGTTAATCTCCGATTAACTATTTTCTAAAAAAATAATTGAATTGGTTATTGTTAATAACCCTAAGTAAGCTTGGAAAAGTGATGATAAATCCTATTTTTGGGTTAAGATTAAAGTTAACTATATTTTTATATAGTAGAGGTCAAAGCAAACTATCATTTAATTTAAAATGATTTAAAGTAGTGAATTTAATTTAATGTCAAACAAGGATTTTATTAAATGGACTTGTAAACACGAGTTCGAACAAGATTTGATAAAAGGGGATTTAAATTAACAAGTGGTCGACCGACGAGGGAGTTTAGCCAAAGTGGCGATGAAGGTTTATTATAAAATGTCCAAGTAGATGGAATCAAATCATTTGACGAGAGATTTACATCATAAGTAAAAGGGTTAAAGTGAAAGAATACTTGAAGATTAAGTGATGTTTTAAGGAATGTTTACTTAAATAAAGTAATTAAGTAAAGACCTTAACGAGGATTTCGAATAAAAGATGGGTTTTAAACACCAGATTGAAATCCAAAAAGGGAATCAAAGGGGAAATGTGATTGTGTCATTAGTGGTTAAAACTAATATTATTCTGAGGTGAGAAGGTTGTCGACTAAGGTCTGAGAGGTAACTAAAATACCCCAACTTGGTTGGCATCCCTATTATCAAGAAATAGTATTAGTTGGGAATGAGTGAAGCGTTGAGATTGGTTTTATCCTACCTGAGGAATATCAAACTTTGATGCGAGGTTTTTGGGAAATTAAGCAATATTACAATATTGGGTTAAAGGGAATAAGAATATTAATTTCAAAGTATATTAAACAATTGTTATTCAAGTTAGAGTTGATGAAGTATAGTAATTGAGGTAGAGTTAGCCAAACAGAGTTATTCAGGAAAGTTTCTATTGCGTACGACTGCTAGCGTAATTCGCAGGGCTGTAGATAGCCTACGGCGGTCGGATGTTTCCTGAGGGAATCAGGCGTAACCATTGTGATCGCTGCGATCTAGAGTCGAGCGAATGGAGTTAAGTCGAGTATTAGTTAATAGAAGTAATCAAGTCAAGTGTCGAGTTAAATAAGTCGAGTTAGTCAAGTTAGAGTTAATCAATCAAAGTAAATCAGTTAAAGTTAGTCAAAAAGGGAATTTGGTTAAATATATTTTAAAAGAGGTCGAGTTGTGCCAAATACTGAATCAGAAAACTTGTTGTGTTCACACTATTGTTATTTGATAGTTAAAACACCGACTATCAAACCAGACTAATTGTAACGACCCAGATTTTTGAACAGTTTATTTAGTATGGTTTTAAATATTGAATCTATAATATAAATGGTATTTTTTGGGTTATCGATTAAATAAATCGAAAATACGATTTTATTTTGATAGTCATCGGAATACGAAAACTGAAATAATTTAATTCAAAAATAAAACTGAATCGAAACAATTCAGTCAATCATTTTATATTCTATTTCAAAATAAACTATTATCAGGGGATTTAATTGTCTGAAATCAATTTATAGTTTTAATCGAGTTTAATTTAAATCGTTAATCTAAACTATGATTTGTTCTGTACAGTTGAATTAAACCTTAAAACTGGTCCCGTTGAGTTCAGAATATCGTATAATGTTGGAAATATCGGTCGTTGCGACTAGATAGTGGTTTGGGATTCAAATTTAAGGACCGCGATATAGTTTAGTTTTTAATTAAAGAAAAAATCAAATCAATACTTTAATCAGCCGACCTATTTCATTTTCATCGCAGCCTATTTTCTTCGAGCTGTATATTGTGCTTCTTCTCTTCCCGACAAAGCTGAACAAAGAAATAATGGTGCAGACCTATAAAAAAACTATGCTCGCAGACCTCATTTTGACTAACGCAGACCTATTTTTCTTCTATATAAACAAAGCCAATCTCCTTTGTTATTTCCCTGGTTCATTTTGGTAATATCCGAAATCTCAAAGAAAAGAAAATGGCCAAAAACTTCTTTTGCCATTCTATAATCAAAATCAACGGTGAGCTTCCGAATCAAGCAGTAATGGCTGCTACTGCAAAATTCTCCGGTCTCGTATACTGCTATTTTAGTGCGATCGACTGGAGCTCGCCACCCATCTAACTGCACTCGCGATTTGGAAAGCCGAGACCTTGAAGCTCGGATTTACGCTGGAGCGCTCGCGTATCAAGGATGAAATGGCGGTTGTCAGTAGTGAAGGGGGATGGCGACCGCAAGTCTGCTGAGCTCGACAAAGACCTGGAGCTCGCGATTTAAGGTGAGGAACAATATCGATGGGAATCATTTGAGGCAGTTAGGGGGTATCGCGGTACTGGATGTTGGAAGAAGGAGTCGATGCACTGTTGATGTGGGTACGAGTGGAGAAGGAGGGTGCGATGTGGTGTTCGACAGTGGACGCGAGGATGTTTTGGTGGTATGACAACAGCTTGGCTGTTGATTGTAGATGACAACAAAGCATTGGTGAGCGAAGGCGAAGTGTTCGATTTAATGCCAAAGAGAAAAGGTCAGCAATTTAGGGGTTTTTCTCAGCAAAATCATTCGATGATTATCGAGTAGCTTCATGGTTAGAATAGCAGTAAGGTATACGTCTTTATTTTTAAATACTCAGGATAACAAATTTATTAATTGGTTAGGTTAATTTAAATTAATATAGTGTTTAATCGTTAAATTAAAATATATAATCATAGGTTCAAGACAAAAAGATTTAAATGGATTCGAAGCCGAGAAGATACGAAATGTTAAATTTAAAGGGGGTATTCAGCACAAACGAAATCGAGGTGAGTAAATCTCACTCACCTTTAGAATTATTTTTATTTCTTTAAAAATAATTGTCTGATTGCTTGTGTGAATGTTTTCTGGTTGTTTTATATATATTAGTTATTTAGGCTATATATATATATATATTGGGTTGATTGGTTGGTTGGATTCCCGCAGTCTCATTAGCGGATGCCCGCAGTTTCATAGCGGATGATTACCCTATACGCCCCACGCTATGATTAGTGGATGACCTTCTATACCGCGATATTCTGCCACGAAGCAGAATGGGTATTATTTATGTGCTAACATCTGTGGATGCAGGAAAACAGGTTGGAGGAATCCAACTGGATTCCTCAAAAATATATTATATGTTTGTTTATTTGTTTGCATATATATTGTTATATATGACGTGTTAGAAAAATAAATAATTCGTTGCTTTGTGTGTTTAAATATCACTGGGCCAAGTGTTAATTTATTAAAATATCATGAGAAAGATATTTGAGGTTTAAAGGAAAATTCTATTTTTCCCAAATAGAAATTTGAAATTTCAAGTAGAATTTGAAAATCTAGAATTTCAAACGGAATATTGAAATAAGAATTTCAAAATAGAATTTTGAAATGAAATTTCAAAATAGAACTTGAAAATAGAATTTTTAAGTGAAAATTTAAATAGAGTTTAAATATTTGAAAGGAGTTGGAATATTTGAAATTCAGAAGAAAATTTAAATAAGATTTGAAATGGGATTTTAATTATGTAAATAAAATTTGAGTATAACATTTGAATTTTAAAAGGAGTTGAATATTTGAATTTTAAGAAGAGATTGAATATTAGAAATTCAAATAGGAGTTCAAATAGAATTTGAATAGACGAAATTGGAAGGGAAAAATAGAATTTGAATTCAAGAGATTAAATGAAATTTGAATTCAAAGGAATTCGAATAAGAAATTCAAATAGAGATTTGAATGTAGAATTTCAAAACAGACTTTGAAATATGGAATTTCAAAGAAGAATTTCAAGATAGAATTTGAAATATAGAATTTCAAAGAAGAATTAAATAGAATTTGAAATATAGTATTTCAAGGAAGAATTCAAATGTGAAATTTGAATAGAGATTTGAAATGGAATTCAAAAAAAGAAATTTGAATTGGGATTTGAAATAGAAATTCAAGTGCTGAATTTGAACATGGAATTGAATATAGAAATTCAAGTAGAAATTTGAATATGAGATTTCAAAATAGAATTTGAAATAAACTTCGAAGTAGGATTTCAAAGTAAGATTGAAATAGGATTTCAAAATAGGAAATCCAAATAGTTTTGAAATGGAATTTGAATTCAAGGGAATTCACATGAATTTGAATAATAGAAATTCAAATGGTGTTGAAAATGAATTTGAATATTAGAAATTCAAAGGAGTTAAAAATAAGTTTGAATATTAGAATTCAAATGGGGCTGGAAATGAATTTGAATGTTAGAATTCAAATGGAAAGGGAAAATGAAATTTGAATATAAGAGATTCAAATTGAATTCAAATAGGATTTGATCTATGGGATTTGAATATGAAATTCAAATGGGTTTTAAACTATGAAAATTTTGAATATAGAATTTAAAAAGGAGTTTGAATATTTGAACTTCAATAGAATTCAAATATAGAAATGGGAATATAGAAGTTCAAATGGAATTTAAGTATAAAGTTTGAATAAGAGAATTCAAATGAATTCAAACATAGAATTTGAATATAGGAAATTCAAATAGAAATTCAAATATTGAATTTGAATATCAAATAGAAAAGGGATTGGGATTTGAAATATAGAATTCAAAAGTGAGATTGGAATTTGAATCAAGAAATTCAAATAGAGTTAAATGAAGTTGAATTCATTTTAAAGAAGTTTGACGTTTATATTTATAAATATAATTAAAACGAACTCGCCGCAGCGCTGCAGTTCGTAAAATAGCGATTCGAACTTCAATCGAATATACAGGACTCGATTGAAGTCGAAATTCTTTGAAACAAGAAACGTCAGGACCGGTTTGATAATAGTTTTCTAATGAAGGAGAAAAATCTGAATTTCGTCGTATAGATTTTGAGTTATGTCAAAATCAAAATTTCAAAAATGCAGCGCCATAAACCATTATAAACCATAATGGATTTTATATATAAATATTGGGATTTTTAAGCAAATAAAAATCCGGATCGCCATTTAAAAATATAGACTTGAGTTAGAAAATAAATATGGACTCAAGTGAAGTAAAGAAGATGATTTTTGAAATAATAACCATATTTTTGATTATTGAATAGAATTAGTTAATTGAGTTTGAACTAAAATCGAACTTGAAAAGTGAAATTTGGGATTGTAAATATATATTCGAAATCGAATATAGAACTAAAATTGGAATTTGAATTCAATTGATTGATAAGTAAGTGGAAATATATTTGAAACGTGTTATATTCAAATATACAAGCGAGATAGGCAGATAGTTAGTTAAAGAATTACTTTAACGAGTTGAGTCAAACGAGTGTATGAAATTGAAATACATTGGACAAGTATAGACATACAGGAGACAGGATGGGACAAGGATAATGCAGGTATATAAATAATGTGCTCGACAAAAGGTACATGTTTAATTCATATATGAGTTTTATGCACCGTATCGGCAAGCCGTTTGGCTTTTTCTTTTTCTTTTTGAGATTAGAAGATACCGGGAAGCTATTTGAAATTTCCCGATGCTCCCGATACAGGGGAGGTTATGGCGAATTTTTCCGGAAATTTAAGGAGTTAGAATATTTTTAAGATATGTTGATAATTTGAAATCATTGTATCGACGTATTGAATTCGATAGTAAAGTGAATATAGAAATCGAATGTTGTAAACAAAAAGGGGATAGAGATAAGTGATTGGAATTGTTTCCAATTGCAAATAGAGATTTTTCTAATATATAGAAAATAAAAGAAGTTAATATTTGGAAACGTTTTCCAAATGGCATAGGAGGCAAGAGAATTATTGAAAATATTTGGTTAACAAATATTGATAGAGAAAATAGGGAAGTGGTTTAATTAATGAAATATTAATTAAAGAGCCCAGTGGTTTGTTTGATATGTTTGGATGAACACTTGTTTTTATTCAATAGTTAAATCACAGACTATCGAAGTTTTTGACCATCGTTGTCAATATGGAGAGACCGGTTGGATTATTATCCGAAGAACCACTCCGTATTGGCATAAGCGTTGCGAACCAAGTATGCTGAATATATTGAAGACGGAGTGAAGTGCAAGGGCTTTTTCTATTTATAGAAATAGTGCCTTCGGTTTCGTTCAATCCCAGAACGAACGTAAATGGACGAATGTCTGACAAAGTATTTCCAATGATCAAATGGGTTGGTCTGTATAAATGTATATGGTTGCAACGGATTTATCCCTTAGCATAATATCCAGAATATTTGTGCAAACTTAACTAGTGATTAACGGATCTGACAATGTGGCATTCAAAGTGATTGTGTTATCAAGGAATGGTAAGTATGCGTAGCCTCAGGCCTCAACAACCGGGAAAGGACAAAAATCGGGCAGGCAGCATGGCTATGTGGGTCGCACCCATTAGGGTGTATAATCACCTATCTAGAGAAATTTCTTTTGTTTCTAAATCTATCGATTCTGCCCATTCGGGAAACGGTGGTTTGAGCCCAACCGTTGGTGATGTACATTCGATACACTCAAGTGAAATGAGTGGTCGGTCATGTGTGGGCCGGGTTGCAAGACGTTCTTGTTGAACCCAGATGTATTCGCCTCTAGAGATACATCATCGGAAGGTGGTCCCATACCTTGTCATGTTGGAAATCCAATCTCCAATAAGAGCCATGCGGGTTTTGATTTTATAATATATATGTGGAGCGTGAGATGCAAGCGTTCTGCTATTTGGTTATTTATTTGATGTAGACATTATTATAATATCATTGGATTTGATATCAAAGTGTTTGGGTTATAGTAAGATAAAAGCCGTCCATGTTTATGTGTGGGCTGGTCTTACTATTATCTTTTCTTTCGAAAAGAGTTTTGAAAGTTAAACAAGTGGTTGGAGTTTACTCACACCAGTCCCATGACTGACCCAGAGTTTATTTTGTTTTGTTTTCCCTAAACTCTTGGGTGCCCAAATTTGTACGGGCAGTCAAGTGTTTCAGGCTTTTACAGATACACTTGGAGGAGCTTAAAGCAGGAGGCTTCAACGTTAGTTATTTAGAGTTACTTCCGATGGATCAAATGTTATGTGTACTCTGATGATGGTATGTATATATGTACAAAACAGATTTGTATTTCGAAGCTTATGTTATATAATATATTTTATTCGTTCCGCTGTGAGTTGTGATCTTCGTTTTTCTTCTATTCTAATATTTCTTTCTTTCTATTTCTCATCCTCTAACTTCTTTCTAATAATGAGTCGTATTTCTGTGCAATTTGAGTTGGACGTGTGGTGTATTTAGTCAACTCAGATAGCACGGATTTGCGGGTCGTTACAGTTGGTATCAGAGCTGGTTGCTTAATTGGTACGGATGATAGGGGGTTCTCGCTTCGCGTTTGGTGGCGAACGGGAGACTCTTACCCCTACATCTCCCGACAATGTGGGTTGGTCGAGTCGAGAGGCTGGCCGTAAAAGCAGTTCTGAGGTATCTCTGTAAGCCACGCTGGGAGGTTAGCCCAGTGCCGAGGGAGGAGAGGATGGTTGAAAAGCCTACTCGAATCTCGGGGTCGTTACAGTTGGTATCAGAGCTTAGGTTGAGTGAATACCTAGGCTTGTGTGGCATGTGCTCATTAGAGATAGGGTCAGTAGTGCCCTAGAATGAGTTGAGTGTATAGATACGAGAGAGCGTATTTGTTAATTGATATAAAAGATGTTTTATATTGTGTTGGCTAGTCTGTTGAGTGGTTTATGAATTCTGGTCGAATCGTGGGACGCCACGAAGTCGATAGGGATTTCTAAACACTTGAACAGAAAATACAACATGGTATTGTTTCCAAGTGGGTAGATGAAATAATTTTACCCAAATTTCTATTTTGATATAGAAGGAATAATTTTCTGAAATTATTATATGGATGTGTTGATTGTTAGGATTATAATCAAATGAGATTATAAACTTAGAATGGTTAATTATAACCAAAATAGCATTTGTATAGAAATTAAATATACAAATGAGATGAATTAGAATTTAATTCAAACCAGAATTGAGAATTCAAAATCCTGGGAAGTTGAAAAATATTTTTCAAAAGTATATTAAATTAATATAGATTTGTTTTAGAAGGATTTGAAAGGAAATTATTTTAGATGAATTTTGAAATAATAAAGCACTGAACTCACTTCAGTGGCTGGGAAATAATTCTGATGATGATTGCAACATCATCAGTGTTCATTTCCGAGTTTCTAAGTGATGAATTGCTGCCTTAGAAAAAGTTTTGATGGAATTTGTTTGAAAGAAAAAAAGTGGTTTAAGAAATTCAAATGTTTTGAATTTGAAATGAAAATAAATATATGTATATATTTATGGGATTTCAAAAGAATTTGAAATGAAAAACCCAGGGATTTGAATTCTGGAATTTAAATTTAACTTAAGCAAGTTAAATGGGTCAAAGTGAATGAATTGATTAGAATCAATTTAAATAGGTTTATTGAAATAAATTGAAATAAATATGAATTGAATGTGAAGGCATATGAAGGGAAGAAGACCAAAAGTTTTGGTTGAAATTAAAGTCATAGAAATACGAGGAGTTGAGTTCAGCATAAGTGAGATGTTGAAAGTAATAGATTTGTACCATTTTTCCTACCTTAGCAATTTCGAGGACGAAATTATTTTAAGGGGGGAAGAATGTAACGACCCAGATTTTTGAACAGTTTATTTAGTATGGTTTTAAATATTGAATCTATAATATAAATGGTATTTTTTGGGTTATCGATTAAATAAATCGAAAATACGATTTTATTTTGATAGTCATCGGAATACGAAAACTGAAATAATTTAATTCAAAAATAAAACTGAATCGAAACAATTCAGTCAATCATTTTATATTCTATTTCAAAATAAACTATTATCAGGGGATTTAATTGTCTGAAATCAATTTATAGTTTTAATCGAGTTTAATTTAAATCGTTAATCTAAACTATGATTTGTTCTGTACAGTTGAATTAAACCTTAAAACTGGTCCCGTTGAGTTCAGAATATCGTATAATGTTGGAAATATCGGTCGTTGCGACTAGATAGTGGTTTGGGATTCAAATTTAAGGACCGCGATATAGTTTAGTTTTTAATTAAAGAAAAAATCAAATCAATACTTTAATCAGCCGACCTATTTCATTTTCATCGCAGCCTATTTTCTTCGAGCTGTATATTGTGCTTCTTCTCTTCCCGACAAAGCTGAACAAAGAAATAATGGTGCAGACCTATAAAAAAACTATGCTCGCAGACCTCATTTTGACTAACGCAGACCTATTTTTCTTCTATATAAACAAAGCCAATCTCCTTTGTTATTTCCCTGGTTCATTTTGGTAATATCCGAAATCTCAAAGAAAAGAAAATGGCCAAAAACTTCTTTTGCCATTCTATAATCAAAATCAACGGTGAGCTTCCGAATCAAGCAGTAATGGCTGCTACTGCAAAATTCTCCGGTCTCGTATACTGCTATTTTAGTGCGATCGACTGGAGCTCGCCACCCATCTAACTGCACTCGCGATTTGGAAAGCCGAGACCTTGAAGCTCGGATTTACGCTGGAGCGCTCGCGTATCAAGGATGAAATGGCGGTTGTCAGTAGTGAAGGGGGATGGCGACCGCAAGTCTGCTGAGCTCGACAAAGACCTGGAGCTCGCGATTTAAGGTGAGGAACAATATCGATGGGAATCATTTGAGGCAGTTAGGGGGTATCGCGGTACTGGATGTTGGAAGAAGGAGTCGATGCACTGTTGATGTGGGTACGAGTGGAGAAGGAGGGTGCGATGTGGTGTTCGACAGTGGACGCGAGGATGTTTTGGTGGTATGACAACAGCTTGGCTGTTGATTGTAGATGACAACAAAGCATTGGTGAGCGAAGGCGAAGTGTTCGATTTAATGCCAAAGAGAAAAGGTCAGCAATTTAGGGGTTTTTCTCAGCAAAATCATTCGATGATTATCGAGTAGCTTCATGGTTAGAATAGCAGTAAGGTATACGTCTTTATTTTTAAATACTCAGGATAACAAATTTATTAATTGGTTAGGTTAATTTAAATTAATATAGTGTTTAATCGTTAAATTAAAATATATAATCATAGGTTCAAGACAAAAAGATTTAAATGGATTCGAAGCCGAGAAGATACGAAATGTTAAATTTAAAGGGGGTATTCAGCACAAACGAAATCGAGGTGAGTAAATCTCACTCACCTTTAGAATTATTTTTATTTCTTTAAAAATAATTGTCTGATTGCTTGTGTGAATGTTTTCTGGTTGTTTTATATATATTAGTTATTTAGGCTATATATATATATATTGGGTTGATTGGTTGGTTGGATTCCCGCAGTCTCATTAGCGGATGCCCGCAGTTTCATAGCGGATGATTACCCTATACGCCCCACGCTATGATTAGTGGATGACCTTCTATACCGCGATATTCTGCCACGAAGCAGAATGGGTATTATTTATGTGCTAACATCTGTGGATGCAGGAAAACAGGTTGGAGGAATCCAACTGGATTCCTCAAAAATATATTATATGTTTGTTTATTTGTTTGCATATATATTGTTATATATGACGTGTTAGAAAAATAAATAATTCGTTGCTTTGTGTGTTTAAATATCACTGGGCCAAGTGTTAATTTATTAAAATATCATGAGAAAGATATTTGAGGTTTAAAGGAAAATTCTATTTTTCCCAAATAGAAATTTGAAATTTCAAGTAGAATTTGAAAATCTAGAATTTCAAACGGAATATTGAAATAAGAATTTCAAAATAGAATTTTGAAATGAAATTTCAAAATAGAACTTGAAAATAGAATTTTTAAGTGAAAATTTAAATAGAGTTTAAATATTTGAAAGGAGTTGGAATATTTGAAATTCAGAAGAAAATTTAAATAAGATTTGAAATGGGATTTTAATTATGTAAATAAAATTTGAGTATAACATTTGAATTTTAAAAGGAGTTGAATATTTGAATTTTAAGAAGAGATTGAATATTAGAAATTCAAATAGGAGTTCAAATAGAATTTGAATAGACGAAATTGGAAGGGAAAAATAGAATTTGAATTCAAGAGATTAAATGAAATTTGAATTCAAAGGAATTCGAATAAGAAATTCAAATAGAGATTTGAATGTAGAATTTCAAAACAGACTTTGAAATATGGAATTTCAAAGAAGAATTTCAAGATAGAATTTGAAATATAGAATTTCAAAGAAGAATTAAATAGAATTTGAAATATAGTATTTCAAGGAAGAATTCAAATGTGAAATTTGAATAGAGATTTGAAATGGAATTCAAAAAAAGAAATTTGAATTGGGATTTGAAATAGAAATTCAAGTGCTGAATTTGAACATGGAATTGAATATAGAAATTCAAGTAGAAATTTGAATATGAGATTTCAAAATAGAATTTGAAATAAACTTCGAAGTAGGATTTCAAAGTAAGATTGAAATAGGATTTCAAAATAGGAAATCCAAATAGTTTTGAAATGGAATTTGAATTCAAGGGAATTCACATGAATTTGAATAATAGAAATTCAAATGGTGTTGAAAATGAATTTGAATATTAGAAATTCAAAGGAGTTAAAAATAAGTTTGAATATTAGAATTCAAATGGGGCTGGAAATGAATTTGAATGTTAGAATTCAAATGGAAAGGGAAAATGAAATTTGAATATAAGAGATTCAAATTGAATTCAAATAGGATTTGATCTATGGGATTTGAATATGAAATTCAAATGGGTTTTAAACTATGAAAATTTTGAATATAGAATTTAAAAAGGAGTTTGAATATTTGAACTTCAATAGAATTCAAATATAGAAATGGGAATATAGAAGTTCAAATGGAATTTAAGTATAAAGTTTGAATAAGAGAATTCAAATGAATTCAAACATAGAATTTGAATATAGGAAATTCAAATAGAAATTCAAATATTGAATTTGAATATCAAATAGAAAAGGGATTGGGATTTGAAATATAGAATTCAAAAGTGAGATTGGAATTTGAATCAAGAAATTCAAATAGAGTTAAATGAAGTTGAATTCATTTTAAAGAAGTTTGACGTTTATATTTATAAATATAATTAAAACGAACTCGCCGCAGCGCTGCAGTTCGTAAAATAGCGATTCGAACTTCAATCGAATATACAGGACTCGATTGAAGTCGAAATTCTTTGAAACAAGAAACGTCAGGACCGGTTTGATAATAGTTTTCTAATGAAGGAGAAAAATCTGAATTTCGTCGTATAGATTTTGAGTTATGTCAAAATCAAAATTTCAAAAATGCAGCGCCATAAACCATTATAAACCATAATGGATTTTATATATAAATATTGGGATTTTTAAGCAAATAAAAATCCGGATCGCCATTTAAAAATATAGACTTGAGTTAGAAAATAAATATGGACTCAAGTGAAGTAAAGAAGATGATTTTTGAAATAATAACCATATTTTTGATTATTGAATAGAATTAGTTAATTGAGTTTGAACTAAAATCGAACTTGAAAAGTGAAATTTGGGATTGTAAATATATATTCGAAATCGAATATAGAACTAAAATTGGAATTTGAATTCAATTGATTGATAAGTAAGTGGAAATATATTTGAAACGTGTTATATTCAAATATACAAGCGAGATAGGCAGATAGTTAGTTAAAGAATTACTTTAACGAGTTGAGTCAAACGAGTGTATGAAATTGAAATACATTGGACAAGTATAGACATACAGGAGACAGGATGGGACAAGGATAATGCAGGTATATAAATAATGTGCTCGACAAAAGGTACATGTTTAATTCATATATGAGTTTTATGCACCGTATCGGCAAGCCGTTTGGCTTTTTCTTTTTCTTTTTGAGATTAGAAGATACCGGGAAGCTATTTGAAATTTCCCGATGCTCCCGATACAGGGGAGGTTATGGCGAATTTTTCCGGAAATTTAAGGAGTTAGAATATTTTTAAGATATGTTGATAATTTGAAATCATTGTATCGACGTATTGAATTCGATAGTAAAGTGAATATAGAAATCGAATGTTGTAAACAAAAAGGGGATAGAGATAAGTGATTGGAATTGTTTCCAATTGCAAATAGAGATTTTTCTAATATATAGAAAATAAAAGAAGTTAATATTTGGAAACGTTTTCCAAATGGCATAGGAGGCAAGAGAATTATTGAAAATATTTGGTTAACAAATATTGATAGAGAAAATAGGGAAGTGGTTTAATTAATGAAATATTAATTAAAGAGCCCAGTGGTTTGTTTGATATGTTTGGATGAACACTTGTTTTTATTCAATAGTTAAATCACAGACTATCGAAGTTTTTGACCATCGTTGTCAATATGGAGAGACCGGTTGGATTATTATCCGAAGAACCACTCCGTATTGGCATAAGCGTTGCGAACCAAGTATGCTGAATATATTGAAGACGGAGTGAAGTGCAAGGGCTTTTTCTATTTATAGAAATAGTGCCTTCGGTTTCGTTCAATCCCAGAACGAACGTAAATGGACGAATGTCTGACAAAGTATTTCCAATGATCAAATGGGTTGGTCTGTATAAATGTATATGGTTGCAACGGATTTATCCCTTAGCATAATATCCAGAATATTTGTGCAAACTTAACTAGTGATTAACGGATCTGACAATGTGGCATTCAAAGTGATTGTGTTATCAAGGAATGGTAAGTATGCGTAGCCTCAGGCCTCAACAACCGGGAAAGGACAAAAATCGGGCAGGCAGCATGGCTATGTGGGTCGCACCCATTAGGGTGTATAATCACCTATCTAGAGAAATTTCTTTTGTTTCTAAATCTATCGATTCTGCCCATTCGGGAAACGGTGGTTTGAGCCCAACCGTTGGTGATGTACATTCGATACACTCAAGTGAAATGAGTGGTCGGTCATGTGTGGGCCGGGTTGCAAGACGTTCTTGTTGAACCCAGATGTATTCGCCTCTAGAGATACATCATCGGAAGGTGGTCCCATACCTTGTCATGTTGGAAATCCAATCTCCAATAAGAGCCATGCGGGTTTTGATTTTATAATATATATGTGGAGCGTGAGATGCAAGCGTTCTGCTATTTGGTTATTTATTTGATGTAGACATTATTATAATATCATTGGATTTGATATCAAAGTGTTTGGGTTATAGTAAGATAAAAGCCGTCCATGTTTATGTGTGGGCTGGTCTTACTATTATCTTTTCTTTCGAAAAGAGTTTTGAAAGTTAAACAAGTGGTTGGAGTTTACTCACACCAGTCCCATGACTGACCCAGAGTTTATTTTGTTTTGTTTTCCCTAAACTCTTGGGTGCCCAAATTTGTACGGGCAGTCAAGTGTTTCAGGCTTTTACAGATACACTTGGAGGAGCTTAAAGCAGGAGGCTTCAACGTTAGTTATTTAGAGTTACTTCCGATGGATCAAATGTTATGTGTACTCTGATGATGGTATGTATATATGTACAAAACAGATTTGTATTTCGAAGCTTATGTTATATAATATATTTTATTCGTTCCGCTGTGAGTTGTGATCTTCGTTTTTCTTCTATTCTAATATTTCTTTCTTTCTATTTCTCATCCTCTAACTTCTTTCTAATAATGAGTCGTATTTCTGTGCAATTTGAGTTGGACGTGTGGTGTATTTAGTCAACTCAGATAGCACGGATTTGCGGGTCGTTACACTAATACGATTGTTGGTTCGGAAAGTCCGGGATTGAATTATATTCGAAAACCATTCCGACCATCAAATACGTGAAGACGTCGATTGAAGACGGAGCAAGTGAAGACCGTGGATCTTCATAAGCGGAAGGACTACTTGTTGAATTTCTCTGGCCTGCAGCCAGAGTTATTTTGATTTGTGATTCTGTCGTGGTTGAAATCCACGGGTTGCAAGGACTTCTCGCTACTGATTCATGGGGTGATTCCTATATGAGATGCAGTAGGAGAATACCTTCGGTTCATCCTGTTCCTGGATGACTTGTATGGATGGATGTCTGACAGAGTATTTCCAAAAGGAATTACATGCGTTGATTTCTCCAAAAGTACGATAGTTGACGGCGGAGAAATGGTTATTCTCTAGCCAAATAAACTAGAGTATGTTTGTGGACGTCAATCAAGTGTGATCTGGCGAATCTGAGGATGTGGCATTCAAAGTGAATGATGACCAGATGTTCTAGAGTTAAAGTTCTAGCCTCAAGCCTCATCAACCGGGAAATGACAAAAATCGGGCAGGCAGCATGGCTATGTGGGTCGCTCCCATTAGGGGTGTATGATCACCTATCTAGAGAAATTCCTTTTGCTTCTTTAATCTATGTTTCGATGCTGTCCTTTTTCGGGCAGGCGGTTGCTGATCCCAACCATCGGTGATATACATTCGATACACTCAAGCGAAATGAGTGGTCGGTCATGTGTGGGCCGGGTTGCAAGACGTTCTTGTTGAACCCAGTGTATTCGCCTCTAGAGATACACGTGCGGAAGGTGGACCCATACCTTGTCAAGTTGGAATCCAATATCCAATAAGCGCCCACGTTTTTTTTCGATTGTATACTATATATGGGGAGCGTGAGATGCAAGCGTTCCTCTAGATTTCTAATTACTTGTAATTAGACATTATGATAATATCAGATCAAAGTATGATTTCAAACAAAATGGTTTGGGTTATAGTAAGGTAAAAACCGTCTGTGTTTATGTGTGGGCTGGTCTTACTATTATCCATTTGTTTCGAAAAGGATTTCCAAAGTTAAACAAGTTGTGTGTTATGTGAATTTATCACTGATAGTATTCCAGACTGACCCGGTGTATTTTGTTTTAAATCAAATGTGCTCGGGTCAGACCGAGTATGTTCCAGGTTAGGTTTCGCTTGGAGTTTCAGGAGCTGGAAGCAGGCGGCTTCACCGCTAGTTATTCAAAGTTATTATTCCGCTGTGACTGATGTATGTGTACTCTGAGGATTGGTATGTATATACAGTTTTTGTATAAAGAGATTTGATATTATATTTTATTCGTTCCGCTGTAAGATTCTGATGTGCTCTTCTTCTTTCTTCTATTCTAATACTTCTTTCTTTCTATCCTCACCCTCTAAATTCTTTCTCATGACAATCTGGGGTTTCGATACTTGGGTTTTTGGCAAGTGATACGAGTTTATGTATTGTTGTCGAGAACTCGATTGTCGTTCTTTTCCCCGGGTCGCTACACAATATGTGAGCGTGGCAAAGGAAAACGCGTTTGATCAGTTTTAGTTGATTTAATCGACTGGAAAATGGCCATTTTTCCAACGGCCTCAAAATTTGACGAAACTAGTTTTATTAAGACCGTATCGTCAATACGAAGCTAGAAAATATTTTTCGGGAATTTATAGAGTTCGTATGTGACCCCAGTAAATTGAAATGTACATTTAAAATTTAATATAATGATTTAAGTGTAAATTTAACGGAAACTGATCGAAACGATCGAATCAGCTTACGATACATATCCTATTGTGTTCGGAATGAGGGTAAAACGCTATGGGCGACAGGCGGTGGGCCTCGTTTAGAGGTCGTATGTAAAAGTCAACTTTTTGAAAATAAAATAATAAAAAAATTAATTAATTAAATCTCCCTCCTCCCCTTATCTTCTTCAGGTTGGCCCCCCCTTCATATTCGATTCAATCGATTTCAACAGAAAAGAAAAAAAAAGAACGAAGCCTCGCCATCGCCGGGGGCGCGCATCCCACCACCACCGTGCAGCGTCGATCGATGGCGCCATCCCCTCCCCGATCCGCCTAAGGCGATTTGCCCCCCCCCCTTCCTCCGTTGAATCCCACTCGCGAAACCCTCGAACCCGAGACCTAAAAACATTCGCGCACCCTTTTTCTGGCCACCGCCGCATCGAGTTTCGGGCCCCCACCAACGACCAGTCCACCGTGGCCCACCCCAGCGCCACCCACGTCCAGCCCCGACGAATTCCGGCAACCAAGGAAAAACCCAGTAAGCCTTAAAAATCCGATCTTACATGTTTTTTTATGTTTTCTTAATCTGATTTTATATGTTTTAAAACTGAAATTTTAGATTTAGAAAAGAAAATGAAATTCTGTGATTTTTATTTACAAAAATATATGATTCTTACTTATATAGAGTATTAAAAATATGGGTTTTATATTTTTAGAATAATAAAAATATGATTTTTATATTTTTAAAGAATTAAAAATATGATTTTTATATTTTTAAAGTAATAAAAATATAATCTTTACTATATAGAAGATGTAAAAATATGATTTTTGTTTATGTAGAGGATTAAAAATATAATTTTTACATGATAGGAATATTAGAAATATCATCTTTATATGTGTAGAAATATAAAAATGTGATTTTTAAAATGTTATAAAATTGAAAAGGCAAAATCTATATTTTTATAAAAGTTGAAATCTTTAAATATAAAAGTTGAAATCTTTAAATTGAAAAGTTGAAATCTTTATATTTGAAAAGGCGAAATCTTTATAGTTGAAAAGGCGAAATCTTTATATGAAGGATAACGTGCTAAAAATAGAATTTTTATCCGTATAATAGCAAGGTAAAAATTTGATTTTTATATATTGAATAGCATAATAAAAATTTGATTTTTATATTTTAAATAGCGAAGATAAAAATTTGATTTTTATATATTGAATAGCATAATGAAAATTTGATTTTTATATACTGAATAACGAAGTAAAAATTCAATTTTTACATATGTAGAGAATACGGGCAACGAAGATGACAAAGATGCGATAACGATGAAGATGTCTATAAATGAAGAGTCGTGGTATTGGATAGCTATCGGTGAGAACTTCTCACTCTTCAATTTCTTTTTCTAGTTATATATATATATACTAGGATGCAGACGGTGTTTAGTAGCACCCGACACAATCGTCCACAAACGATGGGCTTGTTTGTTTGGTTGCATAGACTAGTTGAATTGTTTGGTGAAATGGAATGGATTGATTGATGTGTGAATGGCGTGGGCCTTCACTAGTCCGGGGATAAGGCTAGGCCTCATCCCTTTTCTAGTATCGTGCCGTTATGCCGCCGAAATTTTCTAAAATATGTTAGAAAAATAAAAATATCATTTTTATTGTGTAAATGAATTGAATAAAAATTCATGTGTTAAAATAAAATATTTTATCGTTAAAAATATAATTTTTAACGTGAAGTGAATAAAATAGAATATTCATTTACAAACCGGACGGTTTGTTTATGTACACTGATTTGACTGACATTGATTGGGTCGATAAATTTTACACATCGCCCAACTGCACGAATAAAATCTGTGTTTGATTGTTTGAAACCCCACACGGGTGTTGGGATGAAATTTGAAGTTCACTCATCCTGATTGATTAAATATGTCGATCGATTGATTGACAGGCTGTTATAAGCGTAGATATCTATATATGATGCTTATACAGTGTAGTGCACTTTGGTTGATGGTTGATTATTTTTCAATGCTATTGTATACGTGTGATGTATGAAAATCCATATAATTAATATTATATGGTGATTGATTGGGCCTCATTCCCATTTAGAAAATAAAGGACAATATAATATAAAAGTTCATGTGTTGACTGTACTCATCCGTTGAGATTAGTCATGTGTTGAACGAAATATTTTAGTAATAAAATTTACATCTTTATCAATATAATATAAAGGTTCATGTGTTGACCGTACTCATCCGTTGAGATTAGTCATGTGTTGAACGAAATATTTGAAAACGAAATATTTGAAATAGAAATATTTGAAAACGAAATATCTGAAATAGAAATATTTGAAAAAGAAATATTTGAAACAAAACATTTGAAAATAGAAATATATGAAGCCGTGTTGATTAGATTGACGCCATTTAGACGTGAACGATATTTATATCGATTTTACTCATTTTAAAATGAATATTGAAAAGTGATTTCGAAATCGCATATTTTGAAATGAGATTTGAATTGAATTGAATATATAACGAATTTGATTTCAACTGAATATATAATGAATTTGATTCAAATAGAAAACCAATTTGAATTGAATCGAATAGAAAACCAATTTGAATTGAATCGAATAGAAAACCAATTTGAATTTGAATAGAATAGAAAACAAATCGAATTCGAAATGAAATGAATATTGAAAAGCGATTTTGAAATGAATTGAATATAAAGCGATTTCGAAATGAAATGAATATAAAGCGATTTTGAAATGAATTGAATAGAAAACGATTTCAAAATGAATTGAAATGAAAACGAATTCGAATTGAATAGCAAACGAAATGAATTCAAATTGAATTGAAATTTGAATTGAATAGAAATGAATTTTAAAACGAATTTATAAGGAAGAATTCAATTTTGATTTGAAATGAAATGGAAGTTGAAATTGTTTCTGAAACGAAATTAAAATGATTTATAAAATTCGTTTTAAATAGAAATCGACGAAATATATATTATATATATTATATATATAATATAATGGCCTGAATAGAACGCGCCGCGCCACGGCAGTTCGTGAATTTCGACCAGTTATTTCAAACGGACATTACGGGAGATCCGACCGTCGGATTCTCCTAAAATCGGAACCGTTGGGTTCGTATCGAAAAGAGCTTTCTAACAAATATTAGAAATTCAAAATCTAACGATTGGATTTGGAGATACGTCCAAATCAAATTTGAAAAAGGTTGCTGTAAGTGCAGTTCGATGGCCGTTGATGGAAATCGACTGTACGGGCCTTGATAAAATTATTAAAAATATCAATAATTTGTGTAAAATCATAAGAAATGATTTGGGAAAAATTGGGGTGAAAAACTCCATATTTAAAAAGATAAAAATGGATTTTTATCGAAATGAACTAGTTTGAACTCAATTTAAAACCCGATTTTTTTATTTTTAAATAAATAAATTAGATTTAAAAAGGGGTTTTAAATAATCGGAATTCCTAATATATTTGATTTGAATTGAACTAGAATTGATTTGTGGGTTTGTCGTGAACTGTGTTTTAAACAACACTAGTTCTTTAACCCGACGATAAATATAATGTGATTTGGGTTTGTCGTGAACTGTGTTTTAAATAACACCTAGTTCTTTAACCCAGTAAAAGGAGTCTTAACGAATCTGCAATTAGGTTGAAATGTGAATCTATAATCTAAATTATCAAATTTAGAAATGAGCGAGAATGGAGTATCGCCAGTTTTGCTCCAAAACGATAGTTAAATCTTTAATTAGATTTGAACGTGAAATGGTAATTAATTTTACAGATAACACCGTGGTGTTAGATATGGAGTATTACCAGTTTTTCTTCATGGGATGAATAGGTTGGGATTGGGAAATAAAATAAATAATTACTTCGGTGTGGTTCGCTAATCTCGACTAGTTTAGAAAAACCATAATTTGGTTTGAAACGACATCCAAAGGAAGATTAAAGGATAAATTTGAAAGAATTTATCTTTGATAAAATTAATGGGAACCTTTCCCTAAAAATGTGATTTTGTGAATAAAAGAATATTCTGAATTGGAATGAGGCGTATGTTGTGTTTGTGTAACATTTATTTTTAATATACGCGAGTTGTTCGGAAAGTCCGGGTTTATACCCATTTTGAATAACCGATTCGACGATATGTCGAAGATGAAGACGGCGGTTGAAGACCGGAAGTCTTCACATCGTTTGGATAATTACTGACGATCCTGATTTGGCTGTACACCCGAGAGGATGGAAATAGTTGGTGGTCGTCCAGACGTACTTGGAGAAGGATGGATATGCGAGGAAAGTGCCTCCGGTTTCGTTCAGACCCAAAACGAACTTGTAAATGGATTGTGTGTCTGACATTGGATTTTATTCTGTGTTGATTGATTTCCATTAAATATACATCTGTTTGGCGGCGGAGAATTTATTCTCTTGCTTAACGCCCTTCTCTGAGACGTACGAGCTTAGAGGTTATATATCGATAGATATCAATCGCACGGCATGAATTTCCTGTGTGGCATACTGAGATGCAATGATCAAGGCTTCTGTTGAAAAGCAAAGTCTTGTGGTTGATGATCAAAGCATGGCCTTTGTGGCGTAGCTTTGTGTATAACGTGAATTCGCGAGCCTCACACCTCGGTATGAGTTAAAAACGGGATACGGGCCGTTGGGAGAACACGACGTTTCTTTCTAGCTTTGGTGGTGTCAGTGACTTACCAGCCCTGACATTTATATACTGTTCACCTTTGTGGTTGTTGGAATGAGGCGCCTCGATTATAGGTCCGTAAGGACCGGGAAACGTGTGTTCAGGAATTGCCAATCCTCTAACGTAAGTGAGGACCGGCCCAACCGATCCAAGTGGCTGCCCAGAGTGTGTAGTCCTGAGCATTTGCTAGAGTGTCTCGAAGCGGAGAGGAGCTTGCCCCTTGCCTCGGCTCATGACGGAAATCCAATTTCCAATACGTGATATTGCGATTTTAATTGTAGAACTAGTACGGCGACATGATATATGGTACCCATGTCGTCTATGATTTATATTTATGATTGAAATTGTTTTGACACTATAAACTTATTATAGTATCAAATGATTTGTTTTAAACGTACCAAGCATGTTTGGCTGTTATAAGGTAAAACCCTATCCTCCGGCTTGCGTTGCATTGTGTGATGGGACCTGGGTCTTATAATAGCTTCATTTTTCGAAAAAGCATTGTGCTGTTTATTCTATGCACTGGTATTCTTGGGAGGAAACCCGTTCCGTGTTATACGGCGTGGCCCCATGAATTACTCTCTTTTGAAGTAAAGTTTTAAATAACTGTTTTAGTTCTCACACTAGTCACATGACTGACCTGGAGTTTATTGTTTTAACCTAAACTCTGGGTGCCCCTATTTTCCGCACGGGCAGCTAGTAGTTTTGGTTTTGCAGATTTATATTCACAGGATCCTGGTTTACAGCTGGAATGATATCCGGAAAGCTCTGTATCCGTATATCACCTTCAGTTGTGCTTTGTATTATTTTTCTGCTGCTATGTAATTTAATGTAATCTCTGATATTTATCGAATGTAATTTATTCATTTATACTCTGTATATTCTTGTATCTGATGGGATTGTTGTAATAACAATGAAATGTTCTTCCGTCTGCGTTCTGTTTTGCCCTATTCTCAAACGATCAGGGGTTTCGAACGGTCTAGATCGGTTTAACGACTGATTCGGATCAAGCGAAATTCCAGGCCGTCACAGAACTGCTAGTCAGTTAGTGAGAATTATATATATATATATATATATATATATATATATGTAATTATATATATAAACCGTTAAATATTTATATATTGATTTTGCTATCAGAATAATTTATATTGAACTGAAAGTGATGATAATCATATTGTGTAACATCTGTGGATGCAGGGAGACAGGTTGGAGGAATCCAACTGGATTCCTCAACAGTTATTTTACTGTGATTTATATATATTGTGATATATAATCTGTGATGATTATATGTGTTTGGACGATAATGAACATCGTGATTTGATATGATCGAATACCATAACATACCAGAATGTTGATAAGGAATTATTTCAAAGTGATATTGAAATAAAAATATTTATAAATGGAATATTTATAAATAAGGAATATTTATAAAATTCGAATATTTATAAATAAGAGATATTCAAAAAGGAAAAAATTTCAAACCATTTTCTTTTTGAATGGAAAGGCCTGTGTGGCGGGTTTGGGGATTTTCCAAATGCTCCCGTTACAAAGGAGGTTATGGCGAATTTTTCAGAGAATTTAAGGAGTTAGAATATTTCAAGAATAAATTTGAAAAGGAAATATTTGTAAACCATTTACAAATAAAATTGAAAAGGAAACGTTATAAAAAGGAAATCATTTTTAAAGTGTAGAACCGTTATTTAAAAGTAAATCTTTCCAAATGAATAAAACGTTGTTAAAAAGGAAATCTTTATAAAGTGAATAAAGTAAATCGAATATGGTATTCGAAAGGAGTTAAATCAAATATGGTATTCGAAGGGAGTAAATCGAGTATGGTATTCGAAAGTTAGTAAAATGAATATGCTATTCGAAAGGGGTTAGTCGAGTCGAGTTACTTGAATAGAGTTAACCAGTTCAGTAGAGTTAACCAGTTCAGTAGAGTTAACCAGTGAGTTAAGTAAGTCAAGTTAACCAGTGAGTTAAGTAAGTCAAGTTAACCAGTGAGTTAAGTAAGTCAAGTTAATCAGTTGGGGTTAATCGATTCGAGTTAAGATTTTCGAGTTGATAATCGAGTTAAGTTATCGAATACCACTTATCCGAAGTAGAAGTTATCAAATATAGTTATTTGAGATAGAGTTAGTCAAACAGAGTTATTCAGGATAAGTTGCCATCTCGTACGACTGCTAGCGTGATTCGCAGGGCTGTAAATAGCCTACGGCGGTCGGATGTTTCCTAAGGGAGTCAGGCGTAACCATTGTGATCGCTGCGATCTAGAGTTAAGCGAATGGACTTAAATCGAATATTAGTTATTCGATAGGAGTTAATCAACTTGAGTTAGATTATCGAGATAAGTTAATCGAGTTAAGTTCTTGAGTTAGATTATCGAGATAAGTGAGTCGAGTTAAGTTCGTCGAGTTAAATTAATCGATGTTAGTTTCATTGTTAGTTTCATCGTAAGGAGTTAATCGATGTTAGTTTCATCGAAAGGAGTATCGATTATAGTTTAATCGAAAGGAGTTATTGATTAGTTAAATCGAAAGGAGTTGTCAAATTTAGTTATTCGAAAAGGAGTTATCGATTTGTTAAATCGAAAGGGAAGATTATCGAATATCGTTTATTCGAGAGGAGATTATCGAATATAGTTATTCGAAGGAGTTATCGATTATTAGTTAATCGAAGTGAGTTATAGAATAATCTAAGGAGTTATCGAATATAGTTTATTCGATGGAGTTAATCGATTAGAGTTAAATCAAGGAGTTAATCGAATATAGTTTATTCGAATATAGTAAAGGAGTTAATCGAATATAGTTTATTCGAATATAGTAAAGGAGTTAATCGAATATAGTTTATTCGAATATAGTAAAGGAGTTAATCGAATATAGTTTATTCGAATAAAGTTAGAGGAGTTAATCGAATATAGTTTATTCGAATAGAGTTAGAGGAGTTATCGAATATAGTTTATTCGACAGGAGTTAAGTGAATGGGGTTAATCAAATAGAGTTAATCAAATAGAGTAAATCAAATAGAGTTAACCCAATAGGGTCAGTCCAATAGAGTTAATTGAAAAGAGTTAATCGAATATGGTTATTCGAAAGAAAGGTTAAGTAAGGAAGTTAGCTAAAGAAATATAAAGTGAACTTTGCCTATTTCAAGGTTAGAAGTGTTGTTCAGTTAAGGTCTGAGAGGTAGTTCTACCCCAACTTGATTGGCTTCATTTTTAACTGAGGAATGGTTAAGGTTCGGCAGTAAAGGATGGTAAAGTGAATTTAGTAATTAAAGGAAATGGTTGAGTTGGCATAGCGATGTTTTATCTAAAACATCTGTTTAATCCAAATGTAGGAGTTTGGAAATGTTTTCCAAACAAGAATCAGAAATGTTTTCTAAATACTGGAAACAAGGAATGGAAATGTTTCCAGTGTTAATAACATATATTTTCTAAATATAGAAAATAGCAAATGTTGAATATAGGGAAACAGGAGATGTAAAATGAACTAAAGAGATAAATGTTAAATGATGTTTGTTTGATAAAATTTCCATCTGGAAATAATATTGTTGTTTTCACACTTGTTTTTCTTCGATAGTTAACTCACAGACTATCGAAGTTTTGACCATTTTAACGTTGTTAATATGGAGAGACCGGTTGGATTATTATCCAAAGAACCACTCTGTATTGGCATAAGCATTGCGAATCATTTATGCCAAAGATAATTGAAGACGGAGTAAAGTGCAAGGGCTGTTGTATAAGTCTTAGATAACAGTGACTAAGATGGATATACTGAATAGTGCCTTCGGTTTGTCCAGTCCCAGGACAACGTGTATGGACGAAGGTCTGACAGAGTATATCCAATGGATCGCGTAAGTTGATCTCTTCAAACGTATATACGTGGTGGCGGAGGAATTCGTTTCTCTTAGCTGTATACCCGTTGTATTTTTGAGGAAATCAATTTGTGATTTGGCGGGTATGACAATGTGACATTCTAAGTGAATGAAGATGAATGTCTGACAGAGTATTTCCAGAAAGGTCACGTACATTGATTTCTTCAACCGTACCAAGAGTGGAAGCGGAGAAGGAAACTTCTTTTAGCTGACACGTAATGTATGGTTGTAGACGTCAATTAGTGATTTTCGATGGATCTGACAATGTGGCATTCGAAGTGAATCTGATGTGATGATAAAGCGTAGCTTCTAGGCTCATCAACCGGTAAATGACAGAAATCGGGCAGGCAGCATGGCTAAGTCGGTCGCACCGAAGTAGGGTGTATAATCACCTATCTAGAGAATATTCATTTGTTTCTTAAATCTATTAATGTTGTCCCATAATATATCCGGGAACGGTTGCTGATCCTAACCGTTGGTGATGTACATTCGATACACTCAAGCGAAATGAGTGGTCGGTCATGTGTGGCTGAGTTACAAGATGTTCTTGTTGAACTCCAGTGTATCGTTCCTAGAGTACACTGATCGGAAGGTGGTTCCATACCTTGTCATAGTTGGAAATCCATTATCCAATACGTGCTTGCGATTTTGATTGTATACTATATATGTAGAACGTGAGATGAAAGCGTTTATGCTAGTTGATATCTATTTGTACATAGACATTATTATAATATCAAAAGGTTTTTGATATAAAGATATTTTGGATTCTCATAAGGGAAAAACCCGTTCCATTCTGCGGCGTGGTCTTATGAGATATCGTTTACTTGTTCATATAACTGTTTAAACTGTTTTACTCACACCAGTCCCATGACTGACCCGGAGTTTACTTTGTTGTTTTCCCTAAACTCTTGGGTGCCTAAATTTATACGGGCAGTCAAGTAGTCAGGATTTTACAGATATACTTGGAGAGCTTGGAGCAGGAGGCTTCAAGATCATATAGCTATAGTTATTTCCGTTGTGTTGTAAGTGCTGTACTCTGATAAGTGCTATTGTATACATAACTGTTATATTTCAAAGTTATGTTATCTATTATATGTTATTCGTTCCGCTGTGAGGTTCGTGTTACTCTGATGTTGTGTTCTTCTTCTTCTATTCTAAGTTTCTATCTTATCTATTCTCACCTTTTAATTTCTTTCATTAATTACCGGGAATTTTCGATGTTTTGGTTATCGACATCGAGCTTATGTTGATAACCAAAGTCGCCGAAAATCCGAGTCGTTACAGTAACCAAACTTGACTTTTGAGAAGGGCTGACCTTGTTTAAAAAAACCTGGCTTTAACTAAAATTAGCTTGAATGGTTTGGCAAAGCCACAGCAGAGAGAAGTTGATCACCATGAGCAGAAGACAACTTCTCCTCAATATCTTGTTGATTAGTTCCCTTGCTACCAGAAGCCAAATTTTTGCCAAAATCCATAACTTCATTAAGGAGGTCTTGCATTTTATTCTTTGAACCAATAGTGTTCAAATTTCTTGAAGCTTTATTCATGGGAAGGGTGTTCGAATTATAATAATCGTTCAACTGTGGATTGTGTGTATATAAACACCACTCACATTCTTAGTTATATCAGGTTTTGAAATTTTGTCATCACATCCCTCATTGCTTGCTGTTGCCTCTAAGTTACCATTACCCATAGAATTTTCATGTACAACAAACTCTCCCTCTTCAAGCACACTATTGCCTACATGGTTACCCTTGGAAACTATTTCACTTGCCAAATTTTCATGAACCAAAGTCTCAAACTTTTTAGCAATAAAAATATCAACAGTACCCTTATTTCCACCAATATTAACCACTACTTCTTAGTTCTTATAGTGTTACCTTAAACATCAATATTGTAAAATTGCATGTGTTGTATGTAGGATGAGACTTAAGTGGATAACCAACTTTGTTTTGTTAGCAAAAAATCACAGTGATGCAAGATATGTATATTATTATGGTCAGTACACTACAACAAAAAACACTTTTCGCAATAGGCAATATCTGTTGTAGTAGACCAACTGCAACAGGCTCACGCCTGTTGATATACCTGAAGTTGCAAAATGTTCGCAACATTTTTCGCCTGTTGCAATAAGATGTTGCGGTATACTTTTTTGCAACAGGCTTTTGCTGCTGCAACAGTATCTTTTGCAATAGTACAATCCCATTGCAATAGATCTATAAAAACAAATTTACAGCATATATATACTACATATTAAATGTCATTTTAGTATTAGTGTATATCACAAAAAGAAATAAAGAAATAAAAAATTTATTTTAACAAAGTTTTAATAGTACAAACAATTACAACAAAAATTTCTACAATTTTCATACACTATTCATGTATAACAATTTCTTCTCTCACACAACACATTTCTTTCGAATAGAGTATTTTCTAATCATATTTCTACATATACTATAACAAGAAAATAAATATCATCGGTTCACTAGAACAAATCTGCAGTTCATGCTCCATGTTTGTTGTCGATCATGAACATGCACCACCCTGTGTTAGCAATACATAATCACATCTGAATATCATAACCTGTAAAGGCAAAAGGCAAAACAAGTCGTAAGACAATGAAGTGTCTACCAAGCAAGCTACCAGAAATTCCAGCATTGAAGTAAATGAGAACAAAGATCATTAAACAATAGTGGATACAGTACACAATGCTAAAACTAATAATAGTGGATATAAATGTAAACTGCCGAATTTCTCAAATCATTAAACAATTGTACTTACTTGAAAGAGCTAGAGTCTGTAGGTAATAATTTCAGAAGCCAGATACCATCGTCAAATTCTTCTTTTCCTATCAGTCTTCGTCCACTTAGCTTCGAGAATAATCTTCAGTATAGCCTAACTCCTACAAAAAAAAAAAGCAAACCATATACCATAAATTATCAAAAACAAGACATCAACAGGGAGTAATATAAATGAAAATAATTATATGCAGTTATATATTCATTTGAGGAGTGCTAGTTCATATAACGTAAAACATCTTTGTTACCAAATAGAGTACCATCAACCTCTTATGCTCTAAACTTTGTGAGACAATTACGAGTGCTAATAATATGTACAGCAAAGGAAACTATACAGAAAATAGTTATGGTAATGACACTAAAGAATCATATATATTCAACCGAAAAGACTTTTGAACCCATTACGAATCAGTCCCACAATTGATAGCCAATGATAAATGATTTTTGATATGAAGAGGAGGTTGGCACACAGTTACTGAAAAACTTAGGACTTGATAACCCAACCAAAAGTAATCTACAATTGAAATTAAATAACAAAAACTTTGTAGTAAATACACCATCTCATTCAAAGAAAAAAACCACGGTCAACCAACAGGTAGTGAAACCAATCTGCTCTGAATACAATAGCAGTAGCATGCTTGCTTTCAGCTACACTAAAAGGATGATATCTAAAAAGCATTGCATATCCTTCAATGTAAGTATATGTCCAACTTCTGAATAGAAAGTACTAATAATTATGTGTGAAAAAATTATATCTCTTTTGTCATTGGTGTTCATTATCGATATTCATGCTTTACAGGCTTATACTACACCAAATCCTACAACTTATACTAGGTCTGGAAGGGTTGCTAAAATTAAGGGGATTGTTAAAGGGACTCCACTTTTGGTTAAGGGGGAGACAATTTTAAGGGGATTCCACCTCAAAAAAAAATGTTAAGGGAGGGTTTGGTTTTTTTACTTTAAAAAAAGCATGGACTAAACTGCCCCTCATAACCTTCATTAATTAGAATTGCTCCTCATAATTTCAGGCTGAGTCTTGAATATGTTTGATATTGACTTTCTTTGGATACTTGCCTAAAACTATCTACGCTATTTATATCATCACCAAATAGAAGGCTCATGCAACTGTAGTTATAGTTTTTTTTTATTATTTAGTTATATATATGAGTGATAAATGCATGATTTAAACTGAATTACTGAGATATACGAACTTTGTTTAAATTAGGGATGTTGAAAGAGGGGGATCTTCGTCTGATTGTTATTTCTTTTTATTTTCCTTTTAAGTTGAATTATAAAAGGTCACTATAAATTGCTTCTAAATTTATTTTGCAATTTGCAGAGTTAATTATTCATGTATCTTATTAGACTAAGAAGTGTTAATAAGTGATGGTCTGACTTATGCTTACGTGTTTGAATTCATGCAAGTATATGTGCTAGTATAAGAGGTTTATAAGGATAGTACTGGAATTTTTAATTATATGGTTAAGGGGAGGCTAACTTATTTTGTCCCTCCCTTAACAATTCATCGAAAATAAGAAAATTGTCCCCCCCCTAAACCAAAAATAGAGTCCCTTTAACAATCCCCAAAATTAAAAGTACATAAGCGGATCCCAGTGAACCAAAAAAGAGTCAAAGACAGTGGTAATTCCAGAATTAGATATCAGGGCAGTACATGTTGTGGCTGTGAATCAACTAAAAACGAAATGACTTCTTCACAAGTTGAAAGTTCAATGTTTCATGAAAACCGTACTACCATCTCCTAAAACAAGTCGACGCACCATCAAACAATCATCCAAAATACTCCTAAGCAAATGAAAATAGGTAGAAATGCCAACACACACCAGAAATCTACAAATCAAAACCCCAAGAGACTTTTCAAATGGCTAACACCAAGCATTGAACATAAGAAAAAACTCACCGAGCTTGTCGAGCTTAGCTCGTACCAAAGACATAGCTAACCATAAGAAATAAATCGTTTGCGCGGTCATCGACAAAATGGAAGGGCAAAAAATTGCTTTTAAGGTGGAGAATCTGAGTTCAACATGCATCAGCGGAGTCGGAAAATGGTCTAGGATCCGAAAAATAGGGAAAAGGAGGAGTTGTGAAGGTTTAAGGTAGTATATATTGAAGAGGAATTCAAGATAAAAAAACCGGGACATAATATATTAGGCGACGGGAAGAGGAAGAATGAAGCGGAAGTCATACGACGCAAGGAGGGGCACAAAATCGAAGCAACGGCGGCGTAATAGCTTTGGTGAAAAGAGGAGATCTAAATATGAGAAAAACAAAGAAAAGTAAAATAAAGGGGGCAGAAGGGATGAGGGTTGAAAATGGAGGCAGAAAGGGGGCATGAAATGCGAAGCAGAAGAGGGGATGTAGAAATTTTAGCGGAAGTATCTGGAATCTGGATTATTGGGTTTGAGGGCAAAAGCGGAAAATGAAATCATCGAGGAGGAAAAGACAGCGGGAATCACCGAAATTTATTTGAAATTAAAGCAATTGGAAACAAAAAAACAGGCTAAACTAAAAAAACTAGTATTTTTTGTGTAATCCAAAGTTGCTTCAATACACATTACAACAAATTTTGCTTTAAAACATAACTTATCGTAGAAAAGTCAAATTTTTTACTTTTAAATTATATGAATATTTCAAATTGGCGCTCTCTCTTACAATATTGTATTATATTTAAATCTTTTTAGTTTGATGAAAATTTGGAAGAAAAATATTAAACTTTTACGGATATTTTGTATTTTATTTAAGTAACAAGTTTAAAATTGTTTAATTATCAGTAATAATTATTAGCTATTACATATTAATTATTAATTATTAAAAGTTGTATTAATTATTATATAATTACTTCATATTTATTAACTATTAAACTATTAATTCATATTAGTTAACTGTTATACTTAATATGTCTTATATTATAACCGAATATTACTTAGGGAAAAAATAATTTATAATTTATTATCCATTAGTTTTTTTATTAATTTATTATTATTTAATAATTATTTATCTATTTTATTATATTTAAATGTTAATTATTATCAATTTAATTATTAATTAAATTATTAATTATTACCATTAGCTTTTTGTTATTAATTTATTATTATTTAATAATTATTTATCTATTTTATTATTTTTAAATGTTAATTATTATTATTTGCTAATTATTAATTATTATGATTTAATTATCAGTTATCAATATTAATTTATAATACTTAAATTTTACTATTAATTAATAATTATTAAATATTAATCTTAATTATTATATAATTACTAGTAGTTAATCATTTAATAGTAACTATTTAAAATTAATTATTAAAAGTGAATCATTAAAAGTTTATACTTACTTTTAATATGTTTTTCGCAACTAGTTTGACAAGTTGTAAACAAATATAGTTATTGCAAGTGGCGAAAACAGTTGCTAAAGATATTTATTCGTAACTGGCTAGGAAATGCAGTTGCAAATAATATGTGTGTTGCAACTGTTAAGAAAGCACAGTTGCTAAAAGTATGTTTTTGCAACAGAAAGTGAAGCGCAGTTGCTAAAAATATGCTTTTCACAACAGAAAGAAAAGGCATGTTGCTAAATCTTATATATTGCAACTACTATAGTTGGTCTATTGCTAAATATCATTTACTACAACTGTCATTTATTGCCTGTTACAAATAGCTAGTTGCAGCAGGGTATTTTTCTTGTAGTGGCAGAGAAATGTGTTGTTAACTAACTTTTCAAAATATCTCACAGTTCCAAACAAGTAGCAAATGACTATTCAAGCAGTGGGACATGTAATATTTAAAAAACATACTCGGTTTAATTTTATTCAATAGAAGGTTTCATTTGTTTTAGTATGCAAGGCATAATTCACCGTAGGTAGCCTCAAGATTGTGATACAAATGGTATCCTTCCTTAGATGGTCAATTCATATTTCTAATGCTTATTTATTTTGATTAAATCCAATCTCCGAAACAATTTTATGCAAGTTCTCTCATTTACCAAATACAAAATTCATGCAATTCCTGCCGTTGTGTTAATATTCATTGCATTTGAAAACAAATATGAAGAAACAAAAACAAAAACAAAACTCACTTTTAGTTACCAAGTCTATTAATTGAGATTGGTATAATTTTTTAATTGATACAGGTTCTTCTTTCCTGTAAATTTATATGCGGGTGCGAATTTATATTTGCATAGCAAAATATCCATATACTTGGTTCTGTCCTCCGTCCTTGTTATGCTTAATGTTTACTTGTGACATGGATTCTTCTCTCCTACATCCATTAACCTAAAAAATCGGTTGTACAGAATATTAAATATAATTAAAATCATTTCAAGCCTATTAGTAAATTATAAATGATACATGCTTCCTGAAGGGAGCCAAAGCCATACTGCATAGATCATTTTTGTTTCATAAATACCCTACCTTTTAATAAATACCATATATGGATTAAAATATCATATGAAAAAACAAAATTGATTTTTTTATAGTACAACACAATTAGTAACATTATAACAAATAAATATTAATATATTATATATTGGATTTTCTTTCACATATTTTATGTTAAACATTTGGAGAATGAGAAAACAAATCTGTGGACAACAAGAACATACAAAAAAAACATTAAATATCATGGTTAGTGGTAGGCCATTTTAAGCGTGTTTCATATAATGAAGAAAGAACATCTTGTTCATTTCTATTTAACACTGATTTGCAGCTTCAGGCTTGTACTAATGATGTAGGATTGAAACTTGAAAGCATCATAAACTATATATCTAATCCATCCATACAGAGCAATATTTTACACTGATTTGTAGTTTTGGTTTTAGGCTTGCAAAAATGCCTTCCGTTTAGAAGCTGGGAATTCAACTAGAGCGTTTTAGAATCGAAATAGAAGGTAACTTCACATAAGGTACATTTATAAATCAAAAATTCCTTTAAGATGGTAGTCGCACGTCTAGGAAGATTCCTAATTCTACTTGGTTATATTAAATTGCCGATATTACTGCATATGCCTCATTCCAAGAAGAATGTACTTTTCATGTGGTTGCTGTTTCAAATCCTTCAGCCAAGAACATATCACGCGACAACTGTATTTATTGTTTCTTGAAGGTAGATATTGTCTTTGAAAATGTATGTTGTTCTAATTATTAGCAACATGGAGCCTTTAACAGGATTTAGGGCAAGGAAACTAAAATAATATCACAAAGAGAACTAGTACAATTTTTTAAAATATGAACATAACAACTCTTTGACCTTATATGGAAAAAAGAAAATCCAAACATGGACTTAACTGTTGGAAGCGTGTATGGAATTCACAACAAATACTGATGCTTTCTATGAATCAAAGACACAAACTAACTTTGTTTATTTCATACAAGTACAAATAATAAAAAAAAAAACTCTTTTCTCTCTTACAAATAAAGAGCTTTGGCTCTCCTTTTTCTCTCTTATACTTTTGTTTCTTCACTTGGTGTGGTCTGTGAATACATATGGGATGCCCTTTTATAGGTTAAAAGGACTTATGTATACATCATTGCTTACATCATTACAAACCTACCATCTTTGACCATGCATGCATTTCTCCCTTTCACACTAAATAGTTGCTGCACATTAAACTTATGCATGGAAGGGTTTGAATTCTAACACTCTCCATCAAACTCAACTTTGTATTCTGATTTTGATTTTCATTTTCTGAAATACATCCGGCTTCAATGGCTTCGTGAAAATATCCGCTAAATTTTCTTCAGTTTTGTAGTCCACTAACTCCACAGTTTTGTTGTTCACTTGTTCTCGAAAAAATTGATATCTAATATTGATGTGCTTGCTTCGATTGTGTGACACAGGATTCTTTGCAAGTGAAATAGAGGATTTATTATCCATGTAAATAGTAACTGGATTTTCCTTTGCAAGGTTTAAGTTGCTCAATATGTAGCCTAGCCACGTAGCTTGACATGTTGTTGTGGCAGCTGCAATATACTTCGCTTCATATGTCAAGAGAGAAACTGTCTATTGCTTCTTTGATGACCATGAAAACATCGCCGAATCGATATGAAAAGCATATCCAGAAGTGCTTTTCCCATCATCCAAATCACCGCCATAATCAATGTCTGAGTAGCCAACTAATTTTGAATTTTTTGAATGGGTGTGAAATAGCCCTTGATCAAGTGCACCTTTTATGTAGTGCAAAATCCTTTTAGCTTCCATGAAATGATCTTGCTTTAGCTTTTCCATGTACTTAATAACTAATCCAACCGCATACATAATATCGAGACGAGTGAAACTTAGATACCTTAAACTTCCAACCAAACATATGAACAACGTTGGATTTACCCAACTCTCTTGCTGAATCATCTCTTAGCTTTATGCTTGCATCTGCTGGTATGCTTACTAGTTTGCATTTTTTTCATTCTTAATTTGCTTAAAATCTGCTTCGCATATTTTTTCTATGATATAAAAATTCCATCTTCGTTTTGCCTGACTTCGACTCCAAGAAAGTACGCCATTTTACCAATATCGGTTATCTCAAATTCGTTAGTCATAACTTTTGTTAAATCACCAAACATACTAGGGTTGTTACTAGTGAAGATCATGTCAACCATGTACAAGCAAACGATCATAACATCTCCCCCTGAAATTTTTTTGTGTAGAGTGCATGCTCGTATGGACTCTTGACAAAACCATTTTTCTGAAAGTATTCATCAACCCGTGTGTTCCATGCTCGCAGTGCTTGCTTCAAACCATATAAGGCTTTCTTCAATTTGTAGACTTTGTTTTCTTGGCCTTTCTGAACATATCCAGGGGGTTGCTCAATGTAGACTTCTTCTTCGAGATAGTCATTCTAGAATGCTGACTTTACATCCATCTGATAAATCATCCACTGATTCTATGCTGCAAGTGTTGTTAGAAGTCTTATGGTATCAACTCTTGCAATTAGAGCAAATACCTCATCGTAATCAATTCTGTATCTCTGTTTGCAGCCTTTAGCCACTAGCTTTGCCTTGTACTTTTCCACTTCTCCATCTTGATTGGTCTTTGTCTTGTAGACCCATTTGACACCAATTGCTTTGTATCCTTCTGGAAGGTATGCGAGCTCCCAAGTGTCATTCTTCTTTATTGCACCAATTTCTTCATCCATGGCTTTGTTTCAATTGCTTTCTTCACTAGCTTCCTCAAATGTCACTGGATCATGTTCAGCCATCAAACAAAATAATGAATAATCAAAGGTTGTTTGTACCGGACTTGTTGCCTCATAGATATTATCCAAACTCCACATTCTTCTTGGTACTCCCTCTAAACTATTGCTGCTACTTGAACTTGATAGCACTGAAGCAGGAATTTGTTGATTAAAGATTTCTGGAGGAGTCTGATCATCATTTCCATCACCGTCTGTACCAGAGTCATCATTATGATCATCATTAAAGAATAGACCTGCAACATTTTATTCTTCTATGCTCCATATCCAGTAATCTGATTCATTAAATTCAACATCTCGGGAAATGATTAATTTCTTTGTGAGTGGATTGTAAAGTCTATAGGCTTTGTTTCTTTTGTCATATCCGGTAAAAATACACTTCTCGCCTTTGTCATCCAGCTTTTTTCTTTTATAATCGGGAACATGTGCATATGCAACACATCCGAAAATTCGGAGATGTCCAACTGATGGTTAACTACCACTCCATGCTTCATTTGGAGTTCTATTTTAGACACTTTTTATTGGGCACGATTCAACAAATAAACAGCACATAGTACAGCTTCAGCCCAAAAACTTCTTGGCATGTACTTTCCTTCACCATACTTCTCACCGTATCAAAAATAGTGCGATTCTTTCTTTCAGCAATGAAATTTCATTATGGAGTATATGCTGCTATCAATTGGTGATTGATTCCATGTTCCCTGCAAAATTGTTTAAATAAGTTTGAAGTATACTCGCCTCCTCTGTCCGATCTGAGTATCTTCACATAATTTCCACATTGATTTTATGCCATTGCTTTGAACTCCTTGAATTTATCAAGAGCCTCTGCTTTTTCTTTTAGAATATATACCCAACTTTTTCTGCTAAAATCATCAATGAATGTTTGGTAATACCTGCTCCCGCCAAGTGATGTAATATCAAATAGACCAGCTATGTCGGTGTGAACAATCTCTAGTGGACACCTAGCTCTCCCTGATTTTCCAACAGGAAAACTTTGTCTATGTTGCTTTCCTTTAATGCATGCTTCACATAAATTATTTGGTTTATTGATTTCTGGCAAGCCGTCCCATCTTTGTCTTTAACAATAATTTTAGGCCAGAATATCCAAGATGACCGAATCTCAAATGCCACAACCATGAATCATTTTTAATGACTGATTTCAAGCATTTTTGCACTTTCATCTGCATATCAAGTGTAAATAGACGATCCTTTGACATCTCCACATTAGCAATGAACTCTTGAACTTGATTTATGATAATGAGAGAATTGTCCTGCATCTGTATATTATATCCTTTCCCCACCAGTTGACCAAGACTGATGATATTACTTTTCAAAGCAGTTATATAATAAACATCATTTATATACTTCTTATCACCATTCTTTAACACAATCATGATAAAACCTTTACCTTTGATTGGAATTTTTGATGAGTCACCAAAAGTAACTTCTCCATTGACGTTATCGTCTATCTCTGTAAATAATTCCTTGTGGCCGGTCATATGATTGGTAGCACCTGAATCAAGATACCAAACATTTTTATTGCCTTCTTATTCTCCTTTGTAAGTGAGAAACATAGCAGCTCCCACCTCTTTGTCTTCTTTTGCTACAGCAAAATGACTTCTTTCTTCCACTTTTGGAGGTCTACACTCGTAACTGAAGTGACCATATTTATTGCAATTATAACATTGAAAATGAGGCCTGTCACCTCGTTGTTGAAATATTCCTCTTCCTCGGCCTCTGAAATTTTCACCATGACCAGATTGCTGATAACTTTCGTTGTTCTGGCCTCTGTTAAAAGGTTGTCTTCCACGTCCACGTCCATCTCGGTAGCCACCTCTTCCACAAGCATAACCACTATTGTTTGAACTGTCAACCATGTACACCCTACTTTGCAAAGCCTTCTCTAAATGAACTTTATCATCGTACTGGTTCATTCATTGCTCATGCGCTTGAAGCGAACCAACAAGCTCGTCAATCGAAATTGTGGACAAATCTTTTGAATCTTCGATTGATGTAACAACATAATCAAACTTTTTTGTTAACGAACATAGAAGCTTTTCCATCACCCGAACATCATCGAGACTTTCGTCGTTTCTTTTCATTTCATTTGTCACCGTTTTTAAACGGATAACATATTCATCGATGCTTTCCAGACTTTTCATTTTTATATTTTCGAACTCGCAACATACTACCTGGAGCCATACTTTTTTACTTTCTCTACTCCTTGCATTAACTTCTGCAGAATCTCCCATGCATTTTTTGATGTTTTTGCTTCTGAGATTTTTTCGAAGGTCAATTCGTCAACACCTTGAAAATCATGAACAAAGATTTCTTGTATTTTTTTTCCAGGATTCTTAAAACGTCGTCTTCTCGTCATTGGATAAACGTGCTTCAGTGGTTGCATTTACGGATTCGATGTACCCTTTTTCTGCAATACCCCAATTATCGCAAGAACCAAGTAACACCTTTATTTGGATACTCTAGTTCCCATAATTTGTACCTGTCAACTTTAGGATTTGTTGTTGCATCATATTCCTCATTTTTTATGAATGGAACCATCGCTCTAATGCCACTTTTGGAAGCGTGTATGGAACTCACAGCAAATACTGATGCTTTCTAAGAATTAAAGACACAAACTAACTTTGTTTATTTCATACAAGTACAAATAATAAAAAACTACTCTTTTCTCTCTTACAAATAAGGAGCATCAGCTCTACTTTTTCTTTCTTCTACTTTTGTTTCTTTACTTGGTGTGGTCTGTGAATACATATGGGATGCCCTTTTATAGGCTAAAAAGACTTATGTATACATCATTGCTTACATCATTAGAAACCTACCATCCTTGACCATGCATGCCTTTCTCCTTTTCATACTAAATAGTTTCTGCACATTATTGCATGGAAGGGTTTAAATTCTATTATTAGCTTACCGAAACTTTTCTGCTCAACACTCTGTACTAAAATAGGAACACAAATTTCAAGCCCTAATATGGAAATCCAAAAAAAAATCCGATATATCAACATGCATTAATGAGTAGATTAAGAATCATGAGCATGAGTATTGTAGAAAATATAATAGATCTTGTAATACCTTTGACGGCCATTCAAACTGTGGCTCCTTTCAGGGATTGAGATGGATTTTGCGAGAGGCAGATTAAGACACAAATTTGGGATCGACTGTTAATAACCGCAGTAATTTGGCAGTTCGTGATTTTGGCTTGCGTTGGTTTAGGAATTTTGCTATTCAGTATTTTGAGTGTTAAGCGGAGCTGGTGAAGTGTAAGAGGTCCATTTTCTGGAATATGCGAAGGATGGCAAGCGCTTATTTTTATTCGTGCACTAATGAAATTATTTTCTACGCTTTTCATTATATAGCGTCAATAGGCAGTATTCCTTCATTGTTAGAGCATCTACAACAGAATTCAGAGGTTGAATGTTACAATCTGTAATATTTAGAGGAAATAGCGGTGATTTGCCCAACAATTGGACGCTGATTTTATCGGTGTGTAAAAAGGAGGAAGAAAAAGTTGTGTCCCACGCCGATTCTTTAGGCTCGCATAAAAAATTTCAGCTAATTTATGTAACGCGACGATAATTTCGACACGGCGGGCCAATTCTGATTTCTGAATATCCTCCGTAATATTTCACTGAATATTACAAATCGGAATAGCTGTTGGGTGCTGTTTTACCCAAAATTCATGATTCAGAGGACGAATTGCATCTCTGTTGAAGATGTTGTTAGCGTTCATAAATCCAATATTAAGTGTTTTTGGAGTTAGGCCGAAATTCTATACGTTGATGCTATCAGTAGCTTATATTTTTGTAGTGAATTATCTAAATAATCTTAGAGAATATTTAGTCTAATTTTTTTAGCAAAGGGCAGTTAGTCCATTTGTCTAATAGCTCTTAAATATATATGTTAATTTTATTATATATATTCATATTAGGAAAATGTGGTTTCCCATGCAACTACGAAAATCTATAAATCACATAACATAAACTATGTATATCAACAATAATGACAAAGTCATTTGTAAATTAGGTATAATTCATCTATATCAAGAATTTACCATATATTATATCATAAAAAAATTGAACTTCAATAACTCCACAACAAATTTATGCAATCTTATTACAAATTTCTTTTCAATTCTTCCTGCCATTCTATGCACCTGAACTAACTTCATAATATTACATTTAACTTATTTGAAAAAAATTATATTAAATGATATTTGCTAACTCTTCGAATAAATTACTAACATACATCAATTTCAACATGTATACCTATATTAACAAAAATAATTTTAAAAATTCTCAAATACACACACATACATATTGTTTGTGTAAGCTACAGAATATAAAATTACACATAAACAACAGCAACAACAACAATAACAACAACAATAATAAGTAGTTTATGTATTTCATACCAAAATTTATCATATACTACATAATAAAGTTCACATTTGAACATCTAAATAGTAAATACTATTTCTAAAATATTGTCATATATATATCAATGGAAAATTAAGCATGCTAAACCTTAAGGTCGTACATGGGATGCAGCAAGATGCGGTGGAGAGGAGCTGGTCTAATAGTAGCATTCCATGCTCAATGCCCATGACATGCAGAATTGGGAAAGAACGACTTTTACGTTTGCATAGCCAACACGGTTGATAATTCAAAAAAATGGTTATGCAACCAAAAAATATATTTGTTTACTTTGTATTCAAAGTGCTCCCCAAACATATTTTTAAGGTAAAACCGGAATCAAGAACCAAACTGAAAACAGAAATATGTTAGTTAAAATTATCAGGAATTGTACTACTGAAATGTGACAAATAACTCAGCTGCTAAATAAAGCAATATCCATCGCAAAGCAAAATATACAAAACCGAGGAAAAAATTAATAAGTGAATGAAAAAATATAAACGACATTAGGTAAATTGGTAGAAGAAATATTTGTAGATGTCATAGGGTGGAGGAAGAGGGTAGCCAAGGCAAAGGGAGAACGTGATTGGCGATGCGGTCTCGGAAGCAGGTGTCGATTGAAGGTAGAGAAAAGTAGCCACCAGAACCGAGACAGAAGGGAAGATTGGGTCCGACAAACGGCTAGGTAGTTCGAAACTGTGAGGGCCGGTAGTTGCGGCGCATAAAATGAGAAGGGAGAGGAGCGATTTTCGGGTTCAATAGATCTGTGGGTAATATGAGAAGGGGAAGGGAGCAATTTTTGGGTAAAAGATACCTATGAGTAAAAACTAAAAAGAGAAGAGAAGGGGAGTGATTGATGACATATACGGTAACCGGAAATGCGTAAATGGAAGAAGAAGAAGAAACGATTGCTGGAAAGAGTGGTATTTTATTCGTGACGAAATTAAGGCCGAACGATTGTATGCGTGGGACAGATGGCACCATCATGTTTTTTTGACAAAAGTGTAACTGAAGGGACCTTGAGGGAAGATTGTGCTTTCATATAATATAATAGACAAGTTTCCATGAAGTTTATATAGAAAACTTAAATTATTTATAAATCCCAAGTGTTATCATATGATGACATTTCATGTTATAAATTTAGAACTACAATTTCTTTTTATGAAAAGGTATGCATTGTGAGATAATTTTTTTTTTTTTTTTGAATTTGTTCAGGAGGGAAAGAGTCATTTTCGGGTTTTGAACCTGCGCCATGACACAAAGTTCTTAACCGCTGCGCTACAGCTGCAGACATATGTTAATATGCTAACGGGAATATGTTGACAATGAATATTTGGGAAAGAAGACAAAAAACGAATTCGAAGGTAGAAACAACGTTTAACCCAAGCCTTTTGTTTTGGAAATTTCACTCAAATAGCTTCTATATAGTCTATAAAAACATGTTTTAAGGACAATTTAAAGAAAAAATAAATTTAGTTTATCACTTTATGTTATACACAAATAATGATAAATGAATTTTTCTTTTATCTATATAACTTATAAAGAAAAATCAAATTATCATTTTCTTGTAATTATCCTAAAACTAATTATTCAAAAGTACAAACTTATTATGTTGAAATGAGAAGGCCTTCAACCTAGCTTTCACTTTTGTTTATATTTCACAATCAATTATTGTTATCAAATGTCCAATAGGTCTATGTATACATTCTGTTGTACATTATATACCTATATCTACATGTATGTAAGTATGCAAGTATGTATGTTTGTAGATACGTATGTATACATGTGGGCGTATGTATGGATATATATGTGGATGCATCTTTACCAACCTCGCATGTACGCATATACATATAATTATAAATATACGAATGTTATTTACATATGCGTGAGAAACTAAATATTTTATCATTTAACTAAAAAATACATAAATAAAATATTCAAATGTCAAATAAAAACATATTTTGATGTGAATAAATCGAAATACAATAAATTTTAAATACTAAGTAAAATATTAGTCATTTTTCACTTATTAAGAGGTTTAGCAAAATAATATACCTAAAATAAAGAAAAATTTCAAATATTGCTGGCAAATCACCATTTATGAATACTAATATATTGTTGTATAAATATGATTGAAATACAATTTTTACTCAAAAAGATGGTGAGCATGTGAAATGTTTTTATAAAGGATAACTTGAAATCATTTTAGCACATATTAGTGGTTTTATATTGTAACGACCATCAAAGTTCAAATAGAAAATTGTAAAAGTACATAAATTGGGATGGTAAATTAAACGAAAATTTTGTATGGAACAACTGTAATAGTTCTCCACCATGCTATTCCAAAGAAGAGTGTCTAGTTGAATAAGCAGTAGCAAAGTATGGAATTTAAATAAGATAAATCATGTGATACATTATATATTATATCACCTTTATTATATAATTCATAGTTACATGATGATCTATAAAGAAAACATTATTTTAACATTTTTTATTTTCTTATATCACATGCTCCAATTTATCCGGACCACTTATGCAACAACAACTTCCTTAGTCTTCGTGGCTTTGAATCGTGGTTCCTTATCTTGAAATTTCACAGTAAGATAATAATTCATGTAATCCTCGAACATAAATTTTGGATAAATTTGTGTTGGCTTCCCTTCCTCTTTTTCAATTAAAGATGGTGCTGGATATATCACAGCATCACTACCAGGATTGTAGAACGAAGCAATTGACATTCTTGTTCCATTGGTTGGTGCAACAACACGATGCATCACACTTTTGTACTTACCATTAGTAATTACCTGCATCATATCATTAACAATGCCTTGGAATTATCAAAATATATATATTTTTAACTAATTCTGACTTTACCTTTTTCATGTACAACAAACATCAAACAATTGTTATTCTGATTGATAAATATAATGGTTTGATTTTTTTATTTTTTTTATTTTTGAATTTGTTCAAGGGGAAACTAACCAGAGTCGTAAAACCCCTTAATACACCTAGCTTATTCCGCGAGCACCATATAAGTGGATGATCTTAGCATATACACATGGTAAGCTCTTAGCATGCCTTTCAGGGGATGTTTAATATATATATATATATGTGTGTGTGTGTGTGTGTGTGTGTGTGTGTGTGTGTGTGTGTTTGTGTGTGTGTGTGCATCTATATGAAAATTGGTAAGTCTCTGTGCTAAAGCTAGTATTTTACTTGAATAATAAAAACCAGGAGTTATCTCTGAACAATCAGATGTGTTTTGAAGTGCAAAATATGTTATCTCATAACTAAAGGTTCGAATACATACCATCGTAATCATATTCCATAGCAAATAAAAAAATGTAAAGAAGAATTGGGTTCACAATATTTCAGGGTCAAAACAAATTGATAAGTTGTTAATCATGTAGATAAAAATTATCACAAAAAAGAGAAGATATGGAGTCAGAAAAATATACCTCTATTTGGTCTCCTAGATTGACCACGATAGAATGGCGCATTGGAGGAACATCGATCCAAGATCCATCTTTTAACAATTGCAAGCCACAAACTTTGTCATCTTGTAACAACAATATGATGCCACCAGCATCAGTATGTGCTCTTAAGTCCAAAAAATTGTTCTGGATCTGGACATGGTGGGTAATGGCTTACTTTTGTCCCAAAATTTGGACCTTTTGATCCTTGTAGTGCACATGTCAAATATCCTTTTTCTCCTAAATTTTCGCATAGTAAGTTGGGCAATGTTTTTGCTAGTTTTTCTAACTCCAATGCAAATTCCTTCATCACTTTCCTAAAATAAAAATGTAAAATTTTAGAATAATTTGTTTTTTGGTTGATTATTAGACCACCTGTACCATCTAAATTGTATAATATACCTGTAATCATCTTGAAGGTCGGGTATTTCTAAAATATTAGACTTTGGAAGATGCTTTATAAAGAATGTACTTTCCCAATCCATACTGCTAGTATCTACTTCTTCGCCCTTTCCAATTGCTTGTTTAGCAAATTCCGCGAACCTCTGCTTCATGCAGTTCTCGTAATGAAATTTATTCATCAACTCTACCTTATCCAGTAGCTCGGTCGAAATTCCATGGTTCACTACCTAATGATGTTAATAAATAAAAATACATTAAGAAGCTTATTTGATAACAATACATATAATTTATCTACCAAATAACAATGAAATCACCTCAAAGAAACCCCAGTTCTCACATGCGTCTTGAAGAACTTTCATTGAAGCTCCTTTCTCCCCTCCGTTAAGCTTCTCCATGTTAATAATGGGAAATTTCTCCATTGAATTTTCTTTTCTTGTTATACTTTTATTTACTTTTGTGTTCAATTTAGTACTTCTAAAGAAACAAGCACTATGTATATTTATATACACACATACACACACCTATATATAGAGAGAGTTGTGAGAACTTAGATTATAAATAAGATTAAATTTGAAATCTTATCCAAAAAAATGACACTAATTGATATACTTATTTACAGACCTATCATATCTACTATGGTAATAAATATGAATGAATGGGTGTATTAATATAAATATAATAAATATATGATATATGATATATAATATATCTTATTACTTCTGGAAAGACTAAAAATCATTATGTATTATACTGCATTAACAGAAAGTAATAGTAAATATTTACCATTTATTATTTTTCCCACATTACTAAGTTTTTTGAATATTAAACCTAAAATAAACATATTTTTTAATTGATATAATCATCTTAGTATATCACCATTTTTGAACAATAATATACTTCCATGTAAATGCAATGGAAATACAGTGCACTAATAGAAAAATAATAGTAAATATTTATAAATTTCCAATTATTGTTTCAATTAATAAACATATTACTTTAAATGAAGATAAATTTTAATTAACATATTCCAACTAGCACACTACCATCTAGGGGTGTAAACGGGTCAGACCGTAATGGACAGAGGTGTGTCCAAGCTCTGTCCTATAAGAATTTGAACGGACACAGACTGGATGTTATATAGCCTCGGACCGAGCCGGACAACAGACTGTCATGTCCGATATAGCCTTGGATAATAGAAAAACATCGAACATTTTAGATCGAACTGAACACTAGCGTGTCTAAGCTCTGTCCGATAAGAGAATCAGACGGACACGGACAGAACACCTCACAGCTTCGGACAGAGCCGGAAAACGGACTGTCCTGTCCAATATACAGCCCTACTACCATCTGTGAATATTGATATTTTTCCATATAAATTTAACGAAAACGTAGTTGTTCATTAAAAAATAAGTGAGCATTTGAAATCTCTTTTTAAATGGATAACTTAAAATCCATCCAGCTTATTTTATTGATTATATCTTTTCTTCGATTTAGCAATTGATTTATGTAGAAGTCGTTATTAGATTTTTCAAGAGGGCTTATTTTGAGCATAAATTAAATTACTAGTTTTGGACAAGTTTCCATGAAGTTTATTTTTAAAACTTAAATTATTTGTACACCCCTAGTGTTACTCTATGACGTCATTTCATGTTATAGATTTAGAACTATAAAATATTTTTTTGAAAAAGTATGGGCTGTGAGAAGATATATACATATGTATATACGTGTTAACCCGGTTATGAACCTGGAAGATATTCGCATAGAATCTAAGTAAAGAGCAAGATCGTCTGGCCCCTAGAAATAGATGAAACCTTACAAAAGAAATATAAAGACCAAGATAAAGCATATTTAAAAATATGATCCCTAAATGAACTAAGTACATGGACCAGTACCGGTCCATACCCAATGGAACAGTACCGATCCATGATGCTTGTCCATATAGGCACGCGACACATACCATTTTCTGTATAATCTTATCTGAAAGCTACATGTTAAATTTCATATCATTCAGGTAAAGGTGGTCACAAGTTGCTCAATAGATCGAAGGCAAAGCACATTTGTTTGAGTATCAAAGCTCGATACGCATCTAGAGAAGTCTAATTAAAGCAATATCCTACTCGAAGACTAAGAATAACATGAAGAGGACAGAAACTAAATCCAAAGTGTAAAATAAGTTATCGTTATGGAACACTACATGTCCATCCCCCATGGAACGGTACCGATCCATCCCCCATGGACTGGTACTGATCCATATAATTTGATTATTTTGGGATGCAACGTTGGGGATTTGATCTGCACTTGGTTTCAAGGTTTTCTGCATGTTGGCTTTGCCCAAGCCTATCTATAATTTCTATAAATACCCCCTATGCTCCAACATGAAAGGGGATTGATTTCCTTTCCTTGCCAAATCTCTGTCAAAGTAGATCTTCTCTTCCAGCATCCATTACTCACTTTCAACATCAAGGCTCCGTATCTAGAGATAGCAAAACTTAGGTCATCTAAATTGGTTATCGTGATCCTCCAATAACCACTAGTACTTGTATTTGTTGTTAATCTCTAATGTGGAGATAATTGTAATTATTTGTGCTTCTTTGTAATTTGGCTTGGCAAGGTTTATAATAAAAGTATTCAAAGTGGACGTAGGCTTGATCTCAAGCTAAACCACTATAAAATTATGTCTCTTCTTCCCTACTTGTCGTTTCTTTCAGTTTTACTATTATATTCATTTTTTCCCCATCAAGGGGTGGTGCTTTTTGCAATCAACTGGATGGTATAGCCATTTTTGGAGATAAAAATATGTGTCTATATTGATTATATTAATATGCTAATGGGCATATGCTAGCAATGAATATTTAAGCAAGAAGGCAAAAAGAAAATTCAAAGGTAGAAAGGACGTTTAGCCCATGCTTTTTGTTTTGGAAATCTTCACTCAGTGAGGTTTCATAGTCCAAGAAAACAAGCTTTAAGGACAATTTAAACAAAACAAAAAAAAATCAATTTATCACTCCCTATTATACAGAAATAATGATAAATGAATTTAACATTTTTCTGCATAACTTTTAATGATAAATGAAATTATCATTTCCTTGTCTTAAAACTAGTTGTTCAATAGTACTAATTTACTATCTTGACATGATAAGCCCTTAAACTTAATTTCCTCTTTTATTTTTATTTCTCAATCAATCATTGTTATAATATGTCTAATAGGAGTTTGTTAACATTTCGTAGTATATTATATATTTATATCTATATGTATGTAGGTATGTTGGTATGCAAGTATGTACGTGTGTAGACTTGTATGTATATATGTGGGTGTATGTATGCTATGTGTGTGCATGCATGTACACCATGCTCGCATGTATGCATATGCATATAGTCACAAATACACGAATGTTGTTTAAAAATGTGAGAAAAAACTAAATATTTTAACTTTAACATAAAAGTACTTAAATTAATTATTTAAATGTAAAAAAAATGAAGCGAATAAATCAAAATACGATAAATTTCAAATAATAAGTGAAATATTTGTCATTTTTCACTCATTAAGAGGGTTAACAATACTATACCCAAAACAAAGATAAGTTTTGGCTATTGCTGGCACATCACCATTTCTAAATATTAATATAGGGAATTGTTAAAGGGACTCCACATTTGGTTAAGGGGAGGACCAATTTTATTTATTGTACAATTGTTATGGGGAGGACAGAATAAATTAGCCTCCCCTTAAACATATAAATTAAATTTTCAATATTAACCCCCTATAATCCTCATTAATATAAACTATAAAGCCTAAACCTTAATTATTGGTTACAATTTAATGTTGCACATAAAAGTAAACAATGGATATAGTTAATGTAATAGAGACACAAGAATATTTCAAGGGTAATCAGAAGGCATCGGATTAGGTAATTAATTATAATTTCATATTGGAATTGAAATGATTAATTTTAAATGCAAAAACGAAAATTTTGTTCTAATATGTTGTATCAAATTTTTGTAAGGCAAATTATATTCATGCACTGAAAATTACTTTATGTATACCACTATTTTGCTAAAAATATATATTACTAAATTACCCTTCTTTTTTATTGTTTTTTTTTTTTTACTTTTATAATGATAACCCATCAACCTAAAACATTGTAACTAATGATATTTGATTAAATCTATGTAAACCAACTTGAAGAACATAATGTATTTTTAATCATGAAACCTAAAATTTGAATTACGATAACTTTTACAAGTAAGTGATAATTTAGAGTTATTTAATTTATAAGCAGGGTCTCTTTTGCTGAAATTAAGAATTTTTTTGTAGCATAATAAATTGTATATCGCACATACAAAAAAATTAAAATCCATTTTACTAAATTTAAACTTTATTTAGTGCTATAGGTTTCCTATTTTATGTAAATAACTTTAAAGTGTTAAAGAGGGAAGAGGAAGAAAAAAAATAAGGCTAGTATTCTAAAAAAAAAGGTGTATGAAAAGTAATTTTTAGTGTATAGTAGTTTATTTTATTTTATGGTGTATGTAAAGATGTTATTGATGTATGAATATAATTAGCCTTTTTGTTATTGAGATGTTTTGTAATTTGCACGTTTGTTAGTTGCGCTGAATTTAGTAAGTTAGTGTTCAACATAAATGATGAATCAGGGGTAGTTAGGTCTTTTTTTTCTTTTTTTAAAATAAATCAGACCCCCCTTAACAAAAAAAATATTAAGCTGAAGTTCCTTTAAAATTATCCTCCCCTTAACCAAATTTGGAGTCCCTTTAACAATTCTCTAAATATATTGTCATATAAAACGATGGAAATACAATTATTACTCAAATAAAAGGTGAGCATGTGAAATATTTTTGTAAACAGACAAATTTACATCATTTTTGCAAATATTATCAATTTTATATTGTAATAACCATATCAGTGTTCAAACGTTTTAAATTTGAATATTTTAATAATTTAAGTATTCCAATTTAATTTAATAAATAATTTGAAAATCAATTTTAGAAAAAGCATCACTTTTAATGACATATTTAATTTAATTTATAGAATTTTCAATATTTATAATATTTATAATTAAGCATGGCATAATTCACCTTAGGCAGTCTCAAGATTGTGATACAAATGGTATCGTTCCTTAGATGGTCAATTCAGATTTCTAATAATTATTTATTTGGATTAAATCCAATCTCTGAAACAATTTTATGCAAGCTCTCTCATTGATCAAATACAAAATTCATGCCAATTCATGCCATTGTATTACTATTTCCAAAGTTTCTCAAATAACAGCTCATAAATATTCATTGCATTTGAAAACAAATTTGAAGAAACAAAAACAAAAACAAAACTCACTTTTAGTTACCAAGTCTATTAATTGAGATCGGTATAATTTTTTGATTGATACAGGGTCTTCTTTCTTGTGTCAATTTATACGAGGATGTGAATTTGTATTTGCATAGCAAAATATCTATACTTGGGTTTGTCCTTCCTATAAACTATGAGTATATCATTCGTCCTTGTTATGCGTAATGTTTACATGTGACATGGATTCTTCTCACCTACATCCATTAACCTAAAAAATCGATTGTATAGAATATGAAATATAATTAAAATCATTTCAAGCCCACTAGTAAAATTATAAATGATACATGCTTCCCGATGGGAGCCAAAGCCATACTACATAGATCATTTTCTTTTCATAAATACTCTACGTTTTAATAAATAACATATATGGATTAAAATATCATATGAAAAAACAAAATTGATTTTTTTTATAGTACTACACAATTAGTGACATCATAACAAATAAACATTGATATATTATATGTTGGATTTTCTTTTACATATTTTATGTCAAACATTTAGAGAATGAGAGAACAAATGTAAGAACCCATTACTTCCCCGTGAAGGAAAGAGCGGATACTTTGAGAACAACACACAAATGAACGCAGACGGAAGAACATTTCATTGCTATTACAACAATTCCATTAGATACAAGAATATACAGAGTATAATTGAATAAATTACATTTGATAAATATCAGAGATGACAATAAATTACATAGCAGCGGAAAAATAATATAAAACACAACTGAAGGTGATATGCGGATACAGAGCTTTCCGGATATCATTCCAGCTGTAAACCAGGATCCTGCGAATATAAATCTGCAAAACCAAAACTACTAGCTGCCCGTGCGGAAAATAGGGGCACCCAGAGTTTAGGTTAAAACAATAAACTCCAGGTCAGTCATGTGACTGGTGTGAGAACTAAAACAGTTATTAATATTGGTTTTAAAGTTAGGTAAATCAAGGGACCACGCCGTATAACACGGAACGGGTTTCCTCCCAAGAATACCAGTGCATAGAATAAACAGCGCAATGCTTTTTCGAAAAATGAAGCTATTATAAGACCCAGGTCCCATCACACAATGCAACGCAAGCCGGAGGATAGGGTTTTACCTTATAACGGCCAAACATGCTTGCTACGTTTAAAACAAATCATTTGATACTATAATAAGTGTATAGTGTCAAAACATTTCAATCATAAATATAAATCATAGACGGCATGAGTGCCCCATCCCACTATGTCGCCATACTAGGCTCTACAAATAAAACCGAAATACACGTATTGGAAATTGGATTTCCGTCATGAGTCGAGGCAAGGGGAAAGCTCCTCTCCGCGTTCGAGACACTCTAGCAAATGTCCCAGGGCTACGCACTCTGGGCAACCCCTGGATCTTCAGGGTCGGTCCTCACTTACGTTAGAGGATTATTTATTCCTGAACACACGTTTCCCGGTCCTTACACACCTATAATCGAGGCGCCTCATCCAACAACCACAAAGGTGAAAAGTATATATATGTCAGGGCTGGTAAGTCACTGACACCACCAAAGCTAGAAAGAAACGTCGTGCTCTCCCTGCAGTCTGTATCCCGTTTTTAACTCATACCGAGGTGTGAGGCTCGCGAATTCACATTATACACAAAGCTGCCACGTAGTCCGTGCTTTGATCATCAACCACAAGACTCTGCTTTTCAACAAAAGCCTTGATCATTGCAACTTAGCATGCCACACAGGCAATTCATGCCATGCGACTGATGTCCATCGATATACAACCTCTGAGCTCGTACATCTCAGAGAAGGGCGTTAAGCAAAAGAATAAATTCTCCGTCGCCAAACAGATGTATATTTAATAGAAATCAATCGACACAGAATAAAATCCAATGTCAGACACACAATCCATTTACAAGTCCGTTCTGGGTCTGAACGAAACCGGAGGCACTTTCCTCGCATATCCATCCATCTCCAAGTACGTCTGGACGACCACCAACTATTTCCATCCTCTTAGGTGTACAGCCCAATCAGGATCGTCAGTAATTATCCAAACGATGTGAAGATTTCCGGTCTTCAACCACCGTCTTCATCTTCGACTTATCGTCGAATCGGTTATTCAGAATGGGTATAAACCCGGCCTTTCCGAACAACCCGCGTATATTAAAAACAAATGTTACACAAACACAACATACGCCTCATTCCAATTCAGAATATTCTTTTATTCACAAAATCACATTTTTAGGGAAAGGTTCCCATCAATTTTATCCAAGATAAATTCTTTAAAATTTATCCTTTAATCTTCCTTTGGATGTCATTTCAAACCAGATTATGGTTTTTCTAAACTAGTCGAGATTAGCGAACCACACCGAAGTAATTATTTAATTTATTTCCCAATCCCAACCTATTCATCCCATGAAGCAAAACTGGTAATACTCCACATCTAACACCATGGTGTTATCGATAAAATTAATTATCATTTCACGTTCAAATCTAATTAAAGATTTAACTATCGTTTTGGAGCAAAACTGGTGATACTCCATTCTCGCTTATTTGCCAAATTTGATAATTTAAATTATCAATTCTCATTTCAATCTAATTGCAGATTCATTTAAGACTCCTTTTACTGGGTTAAAGAACTAATGTCATTTAAAACACTGTTCACGACAAACCCATGAATCAGTTCTATTTATTATCGGGTTAAAGAACAAGTGTTGTTTAATACACTGTTCACGATAAACCCATTTCAAATCCAATCCAATATATTAGAAATTCCGATTATTTAAAACCCCTTTTTAAATCTAATTTATTTATTTAAAAATAATCGGGTTTTAAATTTAGTTCAAAACTAGTTCATTTCGATAAAAATCCATTTTTATCTTTTCAAATATGGAGTTTTTCACCCCAATTTTTCTCAAATCATTTCTTATGATTTTACACAAATTATTGATATTTTTAATAATTTTATCAAGGTCCGTACAGTCGATTTCCAACAATGGCCATCGAACTGCACTTACAGCGACCTTTTCCAAATTTGATTTGGACGTATCTCCAAATCCAACCGTTAGATTTTGAATTTCTAATATTCGTTAGAAAGCTCTTTTCGATACGAACCCAACGGTTCCAGTTTTAGGAGAATCCGACGGTCGGATCTCCCGTAATGTCTGTTTGTAATAAATGGTCGAAATTCACGAACTGCCGCGGCGCGGCGCATTCTATTCAGGCCATTATATTATATATATATATAATATATATTTTGTCGATTTCTATTTAAAACGAATTTTATAAATAGTTTTGAATTCGTTTCAAAAACAATTTCAACTTCCATTTCAATTCAAAGCAAAATTGAATTCTTCTTTATAAATTCATTTTAAAATTCATTTCTATTCAATTCAAGTTTCAATTCAATTTGAATTCATTTCACTTCGTTTTAAATTCAATTCGAATTCGTTTTATATTCAATTAAAATCAAATTCGTTTCAATTCAAATTGGTTTTCTATTCGTTTCAATTCAAATTGGTTTTCTATTCGTTTCAATTCAAATTGGTTTTCTATTCGTTTCAATTCAAATTGGTTTCCTATTCGTTTCAATTCAAATTGGTTTTCTATTCGTTTCAATTCAAATTGGTTTTCTATTCGTTTCAATTCAAATTGGTTTTCTATTCGTTTCAATTCAAATTTCATTTTAAAATATTCGATTATGAAATCACTTTTCAATATTCATTTTAAAATGAATAAAATCGATATAAATATCGATTACGTCAAAATGGCGTCAATCTAACCAACACGGCTTCATATATTCCTTCATTCTATTCAACAAATGAATATTTATTTTTGTCAACACACGACTAATCTCAACGAATGAGTACTGTCCACGTGTGACCATTTTTGTTAAATTATTTCGTTCAACACATGACTAATCTCAACGGATGAGTACAGTCAACACATGAACCTTTATTTTATAGTGATGAAGATATAAAATTTATTGTTAAATATTACGTTCAACACATGACTAATCTCACGAATGAGTACAGTCAACACATGAACCTTTACTTTATAATATGAAGATATAAAATTTATTGTTAAAATATTACGTTCAACACATGACTAATCTCACGAATGAGTACAGTCAACACATGAACCTTTACTTTATAATATAAAGATATAAAATTTATTGTTAAAATATTCTTTATCTTCTAAATTAGAATAAGGCCCAATCAATCACCATATAAAATTAATTATATGGATTTTCATGCAACACATGTATATAACAGCATTGAAAAATAATCAACCATCAACCAAAGTGCACTACACTGTATAAGCATCAAATACAGATATTCAACGCTTATAACAGTCTGTCAATCAATCGATCGACATATTTAATCAATCATCGATCGACATATTTAATCAATCAGGATGAGTGAACTTCAAATTTCATCCCAACACCCGTGTGAGGTTTCAAACAATCAAACACAGATTTTATTTGTGCAGTTGGGCGATGTGTAAAATTTATCGACCCAATCAATGTCCTTCAAATAGGTGTACATCAACAAACCGTCTGGTTTGTAAATGGATATTTATTTATTCACATTCATGTTAAAAATTATATTTTTAACTATATAAATATTTTATTTTCTTTCAACACATTAATTTCTATTTCGTTCATTTACACAATAAAATGATATTTTTATTTTTCTAACTTATTTTAGAAAATTTCGGCGGCATAACGGCACGATACTAGAAACGGGACAAGGCCTAGCCTTATCCCCGGTCTAGTGAAGGCCCACGCCATTCACACATCAATCAAATTCACCAAACAACCAAATTCAAATCAAATCATCTAACTAATTCATGCAACCAAACAAACAAGTCCATGGTCTGTGGACGATTGTGTCGGGTGCTACTAAGCACCGTCTGCATCCTAGTATATATATAACTAGAAGAGAAATTGAAGAGTGAGAAGTTCTCACCGATAGCCATCCAATACCACGACTCTTCGTTGATAGAAATCTTCAACGTTCTCGCCTTTTTGTCATCTTCGTTGCCCGTATTCACTACATATGTAAAAATCGAATTTTTACTTCGCTATTCAATATATAAAAATTGAACTTTTACTATCATGCTATATGGATAAAAATTCTATTTTTACATCGTTATCATATAGATAAAAATTCTATTTTTACAACGCTATTCTCTATATAAAAATCCAATTTTTACTTTCGTTATTCAATATATAAAAATCGAATTTTTACTTCCGTTATTCAATATATAAAAATCGAATTTTTACCTCGCTATTCAATATATATAAAGATCGAATTTTTACTATGCTATTCAATATATAAAAATCGAATTTTTATTACGATGTCATATAGATAAAAATTCCATTTCAAAAATATAGGTTTCGCCTTTTTATAAAAATAAAGATTTCGCCTTTATAAAAATAAAGATTTCGCCTTTACAAAAATAAAGATTGAATTTTTTTATTGCCATTTTCAATATATAAAAATCGAATTTTTACCCCGCTACTATATAGATAAAAATTATATTTTTACTTTGTTATTCTCTATATAAAGGTCTCGCCTTTTTAAACATATCATTAAAAAAATTACATTTTTATTTTTCTACACATATAAAAATGGTATTTCTAATATTCCTATCATGTAAAAATTATATTTTACTTCATTTATATAGTAAAGACTATATTTTTAATACTTTAAAAATATAAAAATCATATTTTTAAATCTTCTACTTTATAAAAATCATATTTTTACATCTCCTACTTAATAAAGATCGAGTTTTTATTATCTATACTATATAAAAATTATATTTTTAGCCTTTCTATAATATAAAATTTATATTTTCTTAACGCTATTATGTAGATAAAAATTATATTTTTAACTTCTACAATATAAAAGATTATATTTTTAAAATCTTTTCATATGACAAAAATCATATCTTTAAAACTTCAACTTCATGTTAAAAATCTCTACTTTTATAACATCATCTTCATGTTAGAAATCTTTCTGCTTATAAAAATAATATCTTTCTTTCATATAAAAATATACTCTTTCTTTCATATAAATATATATATATATATTTATATAAAAAATCAGTCTTTTATATATTAAAAAAAATTAGTTCTAAAGCACATATAAAAATCAAATTTATAACACATAAATTCAGAATTTTTAAAGCTTACAGTTTTTTTCGGATGCCGGAGTTCGCGAGCGGGGCGGAGGGCGGAGCAGTGGCGCGGCAGGAGGTTGTGGGGTTGGTCAGGGAGGCGGAGGGGAGCGGTGGTCACTGGGATGGTAGGCTAGGTCAACTCGAAGGGGGGTCTCGAGGTAACGCGTCGGAGCTGGACGGGGGAGGTGCAGGGTTTCGAAGGTGGCGTTCGCTTCAGGGGGGGTCCTCTCGAGGCGGCGGCGGTTTAAGGGGAGGGGCGGCGGCTCCTCCGCCTCTTTTCTCCTTTTTTTTGTTTTGAATCCGAAATGAATCGAATGGGGGGGCAGAGGGTAATAGGAAAGGAGAAAGAAAGGTTAATTTTTATTTTTATTATTATTTTAAATGCAAAGAGTTGACTTTTACATACGACCTCAAAACGAGGCCCATCGCCTGTCGTCCATAACGTTTTACCCCTATTCCGAACACAATGGGATATGTATCGTAAGCTGATTCGACTGTTATAATCAGTTTCCGTTAAATTTACATTTAAAACACTTTATTGAATTTTAAACGTACATTTCAAATTACCGGGGTCACATACTAACTAGAAAAATTCCCAAAAAATATTTTCTAGCTTCGTATTGACGATACGGTCCTAACAAAACTAGTTTCATCGAATTCTGAGACCGTTAGAAAAATGGCCATTTACCAGTCGATTAAAATCAACTGAAACTGGTCAAACACGTTTTCCTTTGCCACGCTCACATATTGATTCGAAAAATTATGAAATTTGGAATCTAGCAAAAATTTGACATCACGGACCCAACAGAAGTGGTTTCGTCGAAATCCGAGGTCGTTTGCCAAATGTCCATTTTTAAGGACCTAAATTCCATAGCGACTATTCAGAATTTTCAACTGGACATATCTTTTGATTCCCGCTATGAAATTTTGATTTTTCGGATTCGTTGGAAAGATATTCTCAATTAGATTCTAATGTTTTTGGTTTCACTAAAATTCGGATTGTTTTGCACCCGGTACATTCAATTGAAGTTTGAAATCGAATTATCGAACTACCGCGCCATTTTCAATTCTATTTATAATTATATATAAATATTTATATTCTAACGACGACGCGTATATAATATATACGTTCGAAATACATTCAAAATAAATTTCTCGTCGATATTATTTAAAATAATTCATTTTAAATATTCAAGATTCATTAAAATTGCCAAAATAAAAATTTTAAACTGGCCCAGATTTTCGGGTTATTACAACAAACCTGTGGACTAAAAAGAACATGCAATAATAATAATTAAATATCATGGTTAGTGGTAGGCCATTTTGAGTGTGTTTCATATAACGAAGAAAGAACATCTTGTTCATTTCTATTTAACACTGATTTGCAGCTTCAGGCTTGTACTAATGATGTAGGATTGAACTTGAAAGCATCACAAACTATATATCTAATCCATCCATAAAAAGCATTATTTAACACTGATTTGTAATTTTGGTTTTAGGTTTGTAAAAATGCCTTGCGTTTAGAAGCTAAGTATCCATTTAGAGCGTTTTAAAACCGAAATAGAAGGTAGCTGCACATCAAGTGTAATGTCTGAGATTTTCGACCCAGAAAATCAACATAAAAACACACTGTTGACTATTCAAGCATCGAAAATACCGGGACATTTATAGAAGAATTTAGAGGGTGAGAAAGAAAAGATAGAACTAATAGAATAGAAGAAGAAGAAGATCACAACTGAACAGAATCAGAGTAACACGAAACTCGCAGCGGAACAAAATAAGATGTATTATATAACATAACTTTGAATACAAAACTGTATTGTATATACATACCATTATCAGAGTACAATACATCATATCACAGCGGAAATAACTCTACATAACTAATGGTGAAGCTTCCTACTTTTGAGCTTCTCCAAGTGAATCTGCAAAGCCTGAAACACTTGACTGCCCGTACAAATTTGGGCACCCAAGAGTTTAGTGAAAACAAACAAAATTAACTCTGGGTCAGTCATGGGACTGGTGTGAGTAAATTCCAACCATACTGTTTTACTTTGAAAATCCTTTTCAAAACAAGAAGATAATAGTAAGACCAGCCCACACATAAACATGGACGGTTTTTACCTTACTATAACCCGAAATATTCTTGCTATCAAAACCCAGTGATATTATGATAATGTCTAACCAAATAATTATACAAGTAGTAGAACGCTTGCATCTCACGCTCCACATATATATAGTATAAAATCATAAACCGCAGGGCGCTTATCGGAGAATGGTTTTCAACAGACAAGGTATGGGAGCACCTTCTGAATAGTGTACTCTAGAGGGGATACACTCAGGGTTCAACAAGAACGTCTTGCAACCCGGCCACACATGACCGCTCACTCATTTAGCTTGAGTGTCGCGAATATATTGTCACCACGGTTGTAGGCCATCCAACCGTCATTCGAAGATACAGAATCGAAAAGAAGTATAAATATGAATTTTCTCTAGATCGGTGACAATACACCCTGCTTGGGGATGACCCAACTAGCCATGCTGCCTAGCCTAACTTCTGTCATTCCTGGTTGTGAGGCTAGAGGCTACGTCTATCTTCAGAACATCTGATCACCATTCACTTTGAATGTCACATCGTCAAATCCGTAATCGCACATTGATTACACAAATGCACACTGGGTGTAGAATAGAGAGAAGTTACCTTCTCCCCACCAACTTGGTATATTCGTAAAATCAACGGCATGACCGTTGGAAATACCCTGTCAGACACTCGTCCATACAAGTTGTCCTGGGACTGGACAAACAGAAAATACCATTCTAGAACTGGACGACCCTCACATTTAACTCCGTCTTCAATTATCTTTAGCATATCTAATCCGCAGCGCTTATGCCTTTATGGAGTGGTTTTCGGATAACGTATCCAACCGGTCTCTCCATATCGACAACGATGGTGAAAACACTTTGATAGTCGGTGATTTAACTATCGAAGTTAAAACAACATCCATTCTAATGTATAACTAAACATCATACAATCACGGGCGCTTTTTATTTAACATTCGTTATATTTTCAAATTCCCATATCTCACTAGATATTTCTCAAACTCTGTTTTTGCCTTTAACACTTTTGGAAAACATTTCCAATTATTATAAACTTTTATTCTTTCATGTTCCAAAAATATCTGTTATTAACGTTCGAACTATTTCCCATTAAGTTCACATTCTTTATTCCTATACTTGGGTAATCTACCTTATTTACACTGGAAAATTTTTCCAAATTCATCTTAACCTTTTAATCGGCCCAACGTTCACTTTTAAACATTATTCCCTTTGAAATGGGAATACCATCCCTTCTTATAGAAATCTAAACACCTTGATCATATAACTCTTTATTCACGTAATAATCTCCCTTATATTATTTACCGAAAACTCTTTCATACTTTTTCACTCCTATTCCACTTTATAAACTCTGTCTCTAAGTCAACTTCTTATCTAATCGATATCAAGTTTATAAATAAATACTGATTTCTATCCTATCAACATTTATTTGTTTATAACTAAACGTTAATTATTCTATCAGATTATAATCCCTAAAAATAGTTTACTTTTAATACATTCGACATCGTCGAATTCTAGTTCCAAATCCTAACGGTTTAATTCTAATCACATTTCGAACATCGAAATGCTGTCATCAGTTTCTAATACGATTCCCCAATTCTTTTTCTAAACTCTTTCTTATATTTCTTTGAACAAACGTCGTTACTTATTACTCTAGAATAAGTGGATTTCAAACCAAAATGTTACATTTCCTAGGAAGTGCTGCTATATATAAAAGTCACGCTTAAGTCTAATCAACAGCAGTTAATTTGTCGCTATAGTTCTAAACTTGTCATACGCTGTAATATTCTCCTTATAACTAATTACAGTCACACTTACCTTATCAACAGCGTTATTTTATTGCTATAGTTCAACTTGTCATACGCTGTAATATTCTTTGTTATAACTAATCTTGACATAACAGTCACACTTATCTTATCAACAACGTTATTTTATCGCTATAATTCTAAGACTGGCAATACGCTGCTGTATTCCTTTTATACACATCTTGACATCTCTTTCCGTTACAAACTATTATCGTTCCTCGATAATAGTGAAGCCGTTCAAGTTGGGGTATTCTATTTACCTCTCAGACCTTGATCGACAACGTTCTTATCTTAGAACAGTTATACGTTCATAACTCTAAACTCCTTATTTCTTATAATATACATCAAATCGTATTTCCTTGTTTTATTTTGGAATATGGTTTTATAATACCACATCTTTATTTTGAACTCGGTTGTTTACGATTATTTATATTCCACATTAACTTTTCGCTTTCTCTATTCCACAGTTCTATTGATAACTTCTTAAATTAAAAGGTAATTAAATCTCATTTATTTCTAAACTGTTTTCATTAGATTAATTAAAGGTCAATTAATCTAATAATCATTTTCCAAATAACAGTTGATTAAATCAACTTCATTCCATCAGTAAATTCGTTAACTGATCTTAATTACTTCTCATTAGGTTAATATAATTAATCTCATAATATTTCTAAAATTGTTTATCTTAAATATAATTATCCAAATACTTAATCATCAGATAATTTCTGCCTTATAAACTTATTTAAATATCAACAATCGGTTTTATTTATTTTATAAAAACGAACTCTAAAATACTGGTTTATAATAGAACTTCTATTATAAATTTAAATCTACTTTTTATTTGTAAAAATATAATTTTTATAATTATCTTAGTTGATTTGCCTGACGGCCAATCAACTCCTTAACAAAACGATGGGTTTACGGTCGACTGTCGCCACTTTCTAAATCGATATCGTTTATTGATTTATCGAAACAGATGTTGAATTTCCGTTCAACATCAATATTCACATGGGGTTTTAAATATAATTCGGGTTCAAACAAAACAAACAGTACATATAATTATCAAGGAATCCGGTCGGATTTCTCCAACCGATTTCCGCATCCATAGATGTCAGTCAACATAATTTACACTAACTCTATACTTGGGGATATTCTAATCGGTGGAATCAGTGTCCAACTGATGATGTGTACATATATATAACGGTATATAATATTCAACCAAATTAATTGTAATCAACCTAATCAACCATCACACAGCATTCAAACAATATTAAAATATAATCGCAATATTTTAAAATAGATCATAGTTAGTGATTTTACTCACCTTGGTGCGTTAACCGTTAAATAACGATTTGCGTCATTTCTTGCTTCCTCTTACTGACGTTCTTGTCCCAGTGAACCGTTTATGACCAATCCGCTTGTGCTTCTTTCCACCGTCAGCCCATACACCGCTTGTTCGCTCCCTCCTCTTAGTTTAAAACCATATCCTCTAACGTAAGCCATCCTGTACGCAGATAACTTGCCAAGACCGGATTTTCGACAGTGTTTTCCTCGAGCCAGTTCCTGATCTATACGTGAAACGCCTCCGGAACTACATTACTCGCTTCACCATGCGAAGCTCAACACTTCGTCACTACGTCGTATAGCTCCCAGCATTTTCCTTCTTTACAGAATATGCATGCAAGTTGATAGCAATTTAACCGCGTCCACTAAGCAAAACTACTACGCCATGCACCCCTCTACTGTGCAATTCCGAAACATCCCCTTCTTTCCTTAAATGTTTTCCACGTGTTTCACGCCCCAAGAACAAAACGCCACCCTCACCGCAACTGTTTGTGACGCACACAGATCCACTCACTTCCCAAGTCACCCGCAAGTTGTCTTCATCTAAAACATGCTCCAGTTAAAACAACACACACACAGATCTTTCTACTCGTCGGTTCCCTCCCCCATTAGTATTTCTTTTTCCATGAATGGTTCTGATCTCGCCTGCTCCTCACGCCATGTCTCCACTTCCCAACATATTGCTTCCGTTTTGAACCCATGAGCTTCACAGTGACCACGCATGTACCCCCCTTCCTTACATTATTAAAAGAAACACCACGTCTAGCCTTCACATGTACGGGATGTCGACCCTTCTCCATTCAACCGTTTCACAAACAAACTTCACCATCGCCTGTACTTCCTCTCCTTCCTTGATCCATTTTTCGTCCCATCCCTTCACAGTAACTCCACACACTCTTCACATTTCATATACATAGCAGCAGTACCTCACGTTCTTCATTGAGCTGACAAGAACGGTATCTCTCTTATATTTTGTTTGTTCGAAGAGATAGAGCAGAAGGGTAGAAGAGAATTTGTGTGTGAGAGATTCAGCAAAACAGGCATGCTTATTTATAGGTGCGGAGCCTTAACACTTAAGGTACCATAGCCATGTGATTTAGTTTTCATTTCCAAAGTGTAGATTAGCTAGGGTATGGTGTGCTTTTCTTTGGTAGCATGTGCATTTAGGGGTATCCCATTTGTAAGTAGGCCTTCATTTAGGGTAGTTGTTTCATTGATGTGAATTGTATGGAGACTTAGCCTTTAAGTAATGCTAATATATATATTTTAGTCCTTGGTTCTCTTTATTTCTTGCCTGCACATGCTTTTCTTCTTGGTAGTATTTAGCTAGGATAGTGATTGAATAGCGAGAGGCCATACTTCCTTCAGTATGAAGTAATATCCTTTCTTAGGTTTGCATAGTTTTTTTGAAAACAATGCGTATTAGAGTAGGTTATGGTATGGGTTCATTTATTGTCAGCGCTTTATCCAAGGAAGGACTGTATTTTGTTACTTTTGCGGCATGAGGTTAGGACTTGAATTAGCTTCTAGGTGTTCATAGATATTTATATATATTTTGTATTATATTTTTACGTCAAACTTGCACATGAAGTAGTTAAACCAAACTACCGCATACGAGTGCTAGGACGGAAATAAAAGTACAGTTGTGCTCAACGAGGTGTCACGATCCCAAAAATATAATAATACCGGTCGTTTAACTCATATTTTGGAACCCCGAAATACCGATACAGGGTGCAAAATACTCCAAATAAAAAGTTGCGTATTTAATTTATTAAAAATTACAGTAAAATTCTAAAAATTAATTTATCACTATGTCCCAAAAGAACCTTGTTCAAATTCGAATCTGATATCTAGTTATCTTAAATAAACTGTTACGGTCGATATACGATTTCATAGCGACTTTTCGAATATTTGATTTGGACATATCTTGCAATCTATAAGACGAAATCTCTATTTTCCACTTCCGTTGGAAAGATACAGTTCAACAGATTCCAACATTTCTCGTTTCGAAGAAATCTGATTCAAAACGAGTCCGGTACACTCAGTTGAAGTTCAGAACGTTAAATTACGAACTGCAGCGTCGTTATGGGCTCGATTATAATTAATATATATCTTTATACGTTCAACTTCGTTTTAATTAATATATAAATCCACTTATATTACAAATTCAATATTTAAACTGATTTAAATATTCAAATACAAACCGACAAAAATACGGGACGTTACATCAAGGTACATTTATAAATCAAAAATTCCTTTAAGATGGTAGCCGCACATCTAGGAAGATTCCTAATTCTGCTTGGTTATATTAAATTGCCGATGTTACTGCATATGCCTCATTCCAAGAAGAATGTACTTTTCATGTGGCTGCTGTTTCAAATCCTTCAGCCAAGAACGTATCACGCGATAATTGTATTTATTGTTTCTTGATGGTAGATATTGTCTTTGAAAATGTATGTTGTTCTAATTATTAGCAACATGGAGCCTTTAACAAAATTAACGGCAAGGAAACTAAAATAATATCACAAAGAGAACTAGTACAATTTTTTTAAATATGAACATTACAACTCTTTGACATTATATGAAAAAAGAAAATCCAAACATGGACTTAACTGCTGGAAGCGTGTATGGAATTCACAACAAATACCGATGCTTTCTATGAATCAAAGACAAAAACTAACTTTGTTTATTTCATACAAGTACAAATAATAAAAAAACTACTCTTTTCTCTCTTACAAATAAAGAGCTTCGACTCTTCTTTTTCTCTCTTATACTTTTGTTTTTTCACTTGGTGTGGTCTGTGAATACATATGGGATGCCCTTTTATAGGCTAAAAAGACTTATGTATACATCATTGCTTACATCATTACAAACCTACCATCCTTGACCATGCATGCATTTCACCCTTTCACACTAAATAGTTGCTGCACATTAAACTTATGCATGGAAGGGTTTGAATTCTAATACTCCCCCTCAAACCCAACTTTGCATTCCGAGTTTGATTTTCATTTTCTGAAATACATCTGGCTTCAATGGCTTCATGAAAATATCCACTAAATTTTCTTCAGTTTTGCATTGCACCAACTCCATAGTTTTTTTGTTCACTTGTTCTCGAATAAAAGTATATTTAATATTGATGTGCTTGCTTCGATTGTGTGACATGGGATACTTTGCAAGTGAAATAGCGGATTTATTATCCATGTAAATAGTAACTGGATCTTCCTTTGCAAGGTTTAAGTCGCTCAATATATAGCCTAGCCACATAGCTTGACATGTTGTTGTTGTAGCTGCGATATACTCCGCTTCACATGTCGAGAGGGCAACTGTCTGTTGCTTCTTTGATGACCACGAAAATATTGCCGAATCGATATGAAAAGCATATCCTGAAGTGCTTTCCCCGTCATCCAAATCATCGCCAAAATCACTGTCTGAGTAGCCAACTAATTCTGAATTTGTTGAACGGGTTAAAACAGCCCATGATCAAGTGTACCTTTTATGTAGCACAAAATTCTTTAGCTTCCATGAAATGGTCTTGCTTTAGCTTTTCCATGTACCTACTAACTAATCCAATCGCATACATAGTATAGGGACGAGTGAAAGTTAGATCGCTTAAACTTCCAACCGAACTTTTGAACAACGTCGGATTTACCAACTCTCTGGTTGAATCAATTCTTAGCTTTATGGTTGCATCTGCTGGTGTGCTCAATAGTTTGCATTTTTTCATTCTGAATTTGCCTAAAATATGCTCCACATATTTTTTCTAGTGATATAAAAATCCCATCTTCATTTTGCCTGACTTCGACTCCAAGAAAGTACGACATTTTACCAATATCTTACATCTCAAATTCGTTAGTAATAAATTTCTTAAAATCATCAAACATACTAGGGTTGTTCCCAGTAAAGTTCATGTCACCCACGTACAAGCACACGATCATAACATCTCCCCTTGAATTTGTTTATGTGTAGAGTGCATGCTCGTATGGCCTCTTGACAAAACCATTTTTCTGAAAGTATTCATCAACCCATGTGTTCCATGCTTGCGGAGCCTGCTTCAAACAATACAAGGCTTTCTTCAGTTTCTAGACTTTGTTTTCCTGGCCTTTCTGAACATATCCAGGAGGTTGCTCGATGTAGACTTCTTCTTCGAGATAGTCATTCAAGAATGCTGACTTTACATCCATCTGATAAATCATCCACTTATTCTGTGCTGTAGGTGCTGTTAGAAGTCTTATGGTATCAACTCTTGCAACTGGAGCAAATACCTCATCATAATCAATTCCGTATCTCTGTTTGTAGCCTTTAGCCACTAGCCTTGCCTTGTACTTTTCCACTTCTCCATCTTGATTGGTCTTTGTCTTGTAGACCCATTTGACACCAATTGCTTTGTGTCCTTTTGGAAGATATGCGAGCTCCCAAGTGTCATTCTTCTTTATTGCACCAATTTCTTCATCCATGGCTTTGTTTCATTTCCTTTCTTCACTAGCTTCCTCAAATGTCACTGGATCACATTCAGCCATCAAACAAAATAATGAATAATCAAAGATTGTTTGTACCGGACTTGTTGCCTCATAGATATTACCCAAACTCCACATTCTTCTTGGTACTCCCTCTGAAATACTGTTGTTACTTGAAATTGATAGCACCAAAGCAGCAATTTGTTGATTAAGGCTTTCTGGATGAGTCTGATCATCATTTCCATCACCGTCAGAGTCATCATTATCATCATCATTAAAGAATATACCTGCAACATTTCTTTCTTCCGCGCTCCATCTTCAGTAATATGATTCATCAAATTCAACATCTTGAGAAATGATTAATTTATTTGTAAGTGGATTGTAAAGTCTGCAGGCCTTGCTTCGTTTGTCATATCCGGTAAAAATACATTTCTCTCCTTTGTCTTCCAGCTTCTTTCTTTTCCAATCGGGAACATGTGCATGTGCAACACATCTGGAAATTCGGAGATGTCCAACTGATGGTTTACTACCACTCCATGCTTCATTTTGAGTTCTGTTTCGGACACTTTTTGTTGGACATTGATTTAGCAAATAAACAGCACATAGTACAGCTTCAGCCCAAAAACTTCTTGGCATGTACCTTCCCTTCACCATACTTCTCGCCATGTCAAAAATAGTGCGATTCTTTCTTTCAGGAATGAAATTTTTTTGTGGAGTATATGCTGTATTCAATTGGTGATTGATTCCATGTGTCCTGCAAAATTGTTTAACCCAGTTTGAAGTATACTCGCTTCCTCTGTCTGATCTAAGTATCTTCACATAATTTCCACTTTGATTTTCTTCCATTGCTTTGAACTCCATGAATTTATCAAGAGCCTCTGCATTTTCTTTTAGAATATATACCCAACTTTTTCTGCTAAAATCATCAACAAATGTTTGGTAATATCTGCTCCCGCTAAGTGATGTAATATCAAATGGACCAGCTATGTCGGTGTGAACAATCTCTTGTGGCCTCCTAGCTCTCCATGATTTTCCAACAGGAAAACTTTGTCTGTGTTGCTTTCCTTTAATGCATGCTTCACATAAATTATCTGGTTTATTGATTTCTGGCAAGCCGTCCACCATCTTTGTATTTTACAATAATTTCAGGCCAGAATATCCAAGATGACCGAATCTCAAATGCCATAACCATGAATCATTTTTAATGGTTGATTTCAAGCATTTTTGCACTTTCATTTGCATATCAAGTGTGAATAGGCGATTCTTTGACATCTCCATGTCAGCAATGAACTCCTGAACTTGATTTCTGATAATGAGAGAATTGTCCTGCATCTGTATATTATATCCTTTCTCCACTAGTTGACCAAGACTGATGATATTACTTTTCAAAGTAGCCATATAATAAACATCATCTATATACTTCTTATCACCATTCTTTTACACAATCATGACAGTACCTTTACCTTTGATTGGATTTCCAATGAGTTACCAAAAGTAACTTCTCCATTGGCGTTATCGTCTATCTCTGTAAATAATTCCTTGTGGCTGGTCGTATGATTGCTAGCGCCTGAATCAAGATACTGAACATTTTTCTTGCCTTCTTCTTCTCCTTTGTAAGTGAGAAACATAGCAGATCCCTCCGTTTGTCTTCTTTTGCTGCAGCAAAATGACTTCTTTCTTCCACTTTTGGAGATCTACACTCATAACTGAAGTGAGCATATTTTTTGCAATTATAACATTGAAAATGAGATCTGTCACCTCGTTGTTGAAATATGCCTCTTCCTCGGCCTTTGAAATTTTCATTGCGACTAGATTGTTGATAACTTTCGTTGTTCTGGCTTTCGTTGTTCTGGCCTCCGTTAAAAGGTTGCCTTCCACATCCACGTCCTCCTCGGTAGCCACCTATATAGCCACCTCTTCCACGAGAATAACCGCTATTGTTTGAACTGTCAACCATGTACACCTTACTTTGCAAAGCCTTCTCTAAATGACCTTTATCATCATACTGGTTCATTAGTTGCTCATGCGCTTGAAGCGAGCCAACAAGCTTGTCAATCGAAATTGTGGACAAATCTTTTGACTATTCGATTGATGTAACAACATAATCAAACTTTTTTGTTAACGAAGATAGAAGCTTTTCCGTTACCCGAACATCATCGAGACTTTTGTCGTTTCTTTTCATTTCATTTGTCACCGTTTTTAAATGGGTAACATATTCATTGATTCCTTCCAGTCTTTTTATTTTTATATTTTCGAACTCGCCACGTAGTACCTGGAACCATACCTTTTTTACTTTCTCTGCTCCTTGCATTGATTTCTACAGAATCTCCCATGCATCTGGTTATGTTTTTTCTTCCGAGATTTTTTTCGAAGGTTGAGTCGTCAACACCTTGAAAAATCATGAACAGAGCTTTCTTGTTTTTTTTGGGATTCTTTCAACGCCGGCTTCTCATCATTGGATAAACGTGCTTCAAAAGTTACATTTACAGGTTCGATGTACCCTTTTTCTACAATATCCCAATTATCGTAAGAACCGAGTAACACCTTCATTTGGATACTCTAGTTCCTATAGTTTGTAGCCGTCAACTTTAGGATTTGTTGTTGCATCATCTTCATCGTTTTTCACGAACAGAACCTTCGCTCAAATACCACTTGTTGGAAGCGTGTATGGAACTCACAGCAAATACTGATGCTTTCTATGAATCAAAGACACAAACTAACTTTCTTTATTTCATAAAAGTACAAATAATAAAAGACTACTCTTTTCTCTCTTACAAATAAGGAGCATCGATTCTCCTTTTTCTCTCTTATACTTTTATTTCTTTACTTGGTATAGTATGTGAATACATATGGGATGCCCTTTTATAGGCTAAAAAGACTTATGTATACGTCATTGCTTACATCATTACAAACCTACCATCCTTGACCATGCATGCCTTTCTCCCTTTCACACTAAATAGTTGCTGCACATTAGACTTATGCATGGAAGGGAATTCGATCACTAACTTACAAAAACTTTTCTGCACAACATTCTGTACTAAAATAGGAACACAAATTTCAAGCCCTAACATGGAAATCCCAAAAAAACCGATAATTCAACATGCATTAATGAGTAGATTAAGAATCATGAGCATGAGTAGTGTAGAAAATATAATAGATCTTGCAGTACCTTTGACGGCCATTCAAACTGCGGCTCCTTTTAGGGATTGAGATGGATTTTGCAAGAGGTAGATTAAGACACAAATTACGGATCGACTGTTAATAACCGCAGTAATTTGGCAATTCGTGATTTTAGCTTGCGTTGGTTTTGGAATTTTTCTATTCAGGATTTTGGGTGTTAAACGGAGCAAGTGAAGTGTAAGAGGTCCATTTCTGGAATACACGAAGGATGGTAAGCGCTTATTTTTATTCACGCACTAATGAAATTATTTTCTGTGCTTTCATTATATAGCGCCAATAGGAAGTATTACTCCATTATTAGGGCATCTCCAATAGAACTCAGAGGTTGAATGTTACGATCTGTAATATTCAAGGGGAACAGCGGTGATTTGCCCAATAATAGGACGTCGATTTTATCGGCGTGTAAAAAGGAGGAAGAAAAAGTTGCCTACCGCGCCGATTCTTTAGGGTCGCACAAAAAAATTATGCAAATTTATGTATCGCGATGGAAATTTCGGCGCGGCGGACCAATTCTGATTTCTGAATATCCCCCGTAATATTTCACTGAATACTACAAATCAAAATAGCTATTGGGTGCGATTTTACCCAAAATTCATGATTCATAGGACGAATTGCATCTTTGTTGAAGTTGCTCTTAGCGCTCGTAAATCCAATATTAAGTGTTGCTGGAGTTAGGCCGAAATGCTATATGTTGATGCTATCGGTAGCATATATTTTTATAGTGAATTATCTAAATAATCTTAGAGAATATTTAGTCTATCTTTTTTAGCAGAGCGTATTTAGTTCATTTTTCTAATTGTTCTTAAAAATATACATTACTTTTATTATATACATTCATATTAGGAAAATGTGGTTTCCCATGCAACTATGAAAATGTATAAATCACATAACATAAATTATGTATATCAACAATAATGACAATGTCATTTGTAAATTAGATATGATTCATCTATATCAAGAATTTACCATATATTATATCATAAAAAAATTGAAATTCAATATCTCCACAACAAATTTATGCAATATTATTACAAATTTATTTTCAATTCTTCCTGTCATGTTATGCATTTGAACTAACTTCGTACTACTACACTTAACTTATTTGAAAAAATTATATTAAATGATATTTGCTATCTCTTTGTATAAATTACTAACATACATCAATTTCAACATGTATATCTATATTAACAAAAATGTTTTGAAAATTCTCAAATACGCACACATACATATTGTTTGTGTAAGCTACAGAATATAAAATTACACATAAACAACAACAACAATAAAAAAAATGTAAATTCTAAATATACTAAAAAATAACAGTAATGTGAATGCATATCATCAATAATTATTATGTATAATAATAAAATTGAAATTAGTTAGATATTTTATTTCTATTACATTATTAGATCTGTTACATTATTAGAATAAAACTAGTATGTACCCGTGCTTCGCACACGGGTATGGAAAAACAAATATGCGTTATATGCACATAGGTACTTTGATGCTATTCACTACAGTATTCATTATATTATTCGAATGGCACCCACTTCAATATAAGTAACATGTAAATTAGCTATAGTTAGAAGAAAACACTAATGGTAATACTGATGTAGCTCACCTCCAATTTAACATCAGAAAAGAAACTACTTAAAATAATTATACATGCATGAATTGCACATCATGGAGAATGCATTTCATTATTCAAGTTTATCATTTACATAAAAAATTGCAAAATTAGCACAAAATACAATACTATATAGTAAATGCTTTCAATGTCAAATACCAATATACATCTCAGAAGATGAAACCTAGTGTATATTTTTAACGACTCTCATCCCATAAGTACATCATACATACTCATCGTTGTGCTACTGGAAAAAGGAAACATCCAAACAGCTTGTGGTTCAGCTCATGGCGATCAGCCTTGTCAGTCATGTTATTAGTGCCACTGCTTCCTATGGAATCTATGATATTCAATAGTTATAGTGCTACACTGTAAAATGACCATATACATTGCGTTATTACTGTAGTAGAACGGATTTCACTCTGTCCTCTAAACTCTTCCAGGACATTAAGTAAACTATTCCCTTTCAATTCTTTTGCCTTCATCATGTTAGTCCCACACTTCCCAATATTTCTCTTCACTTCATTTAGCTTCGTTTTTTCACCGCCCATCCTAAAAGCATTAGCTCCTCTTCATCAGCAGCATACAATTCCTCCTTTGCATTAAGCAGTCATTCATCAAAATCCATGCTTGCACGAACCTATTCTCCTTAGTCCTTTCGCTTGTTTCTCGACATTTAAAAATAGCAGCCATTTGTACTCATTTTATTCTTCCTCTTATCAACTTCTCTATATCTGCAGTCGTTTTTTGTCTACAGAATATCAATGTCATTTGTCAGTTATACGTCCTTGTTGTCTCTATTTAATTGGGGCATGTTTCGGATGTTTGTCTACCAATGCCTATTTTAAATGGAACCCCATATCATGACGCCTATTTGTTTTACACTACTGGAAAAGTGGTTGAAGCAGCCCTATAGGGTAAAGAATTTACTCTCTAAACTCAGTACGTGGTATTGTACATTTAGAACACATGAACAGCAAAAGGCAGGGTTATAAAATAGCGTTAAGCCCAAGCTATAAACGTAAGCATCTAAAATCCAAATGTAAGTAAATATCCATACAAAAACTCAGTTTTGTTACAATCCTAAGCCATTCATTCTTCAAACAAACATGACTAATTTCATAACATTCACTATCACCATCTGGAAAGTGTGATAATGTAAACTAACACAAATTCCTATACATATTGATACTCAAACAAATTATGGTGTATAATTTGAGACAAACTTAATATTCAACGCCCAAGTACTGCAATAGATCAGATTTCAAGTTGTTGATTAGCAGAAATGAATTCAGGATGAGTAAACTTATGTACAATGAATTTGACATTTGTTTACAAATCAACAATGAGTTCATCAGCATTCTCAGCCGAAAAGGAAGGGCGACCTCTGGTCTGTTGGATTTGTCAAATTTTGAAGCTTTTTCCTAAGATGGAGCGTCTACTATCACTCACTGACTACATTGTCCAGCTACTTCTCATCAGTATTCACTTTCTCTCGTACCGGCCTCTGTGGTTTAGCAAGGTTGAATAATGGAACAATGCTTAGGATATGAAAATCACAAACAACAAATAAATTTGAACAATGCTTAGGATATAAAGACTAACTTTCTGACATGAACTTAGCATAAACCTAAAAAATTCATGATTTCATAGCTAAACAGAAAAAGTTTTAAATTTTGAATTAGTTTTAAGCTCAAACTTTTATACAGAGAAAGACTAAGTTTTAAAAATTCAGATTAAATTTTAAACATTAAAGCTTCTAAATCAGTTTTAAGTTTTCAAGTTAATACCAGTTCAAATATGTGTAATCAGTTTAAACATAAAAACTAAACCAAAATTGTTAAATACTCTAAATCATTATAACATTAAAATTAACAATAAAAATTTGGTTTAAAATTTTATATCAAAATAATCATATAAATTTAATTATTTTTAATTTAATATCAATTCAGAAATGTAAATCAGTTTAATTGAGTTATTTAAAATGTCACATTAAACTTTTATCATAGATTTCAAAATAGCGACATCGGTTCAGTTTAAACTGTAAATTGCGTATTTAGATGTTTAATTTTGAGTCAAACATTGAACTTCTTATAATATAAACTTCTAAACAATGAAATCATTTAGATCATTATCTAAAAAGATGTATTTGAACTGTAATTATCTGGGAAAATAACTATTCAATAACTCTCCTCTCATCATAATGCACTTATACACAGTCTATCAAAATTGCCATCTGATGTGAAATTCTTAACTGGCATGCATGAACAACTCAATTTTTACAAACAAAAAACATAAATCAGTAAATATAGAGCAATGGGATTAATCATGAGAGGAAAAGAGAAACAAACTTAGCAAATTTACCAAATCATGAATCAGTAGGAACCAAATTCAAAACATTTGATTTGCCCAATCGGATTAAGGAGATCCCACTTTTCGTATACATTCATCCAGCTGAATTTTTTTAGGATTGTCATATATATTTACTAACTGTTAGTTAAATTTTGTAGTGTTATAATAAAGTTAAGAAATATATCTTCAAACAAATATACGTAGGTTACATACATGGGAAAAAGAAATAAAAATCTGAAATATGGAACTACAAACATAGAAGAGTAGTGCTATAATTAGAAAAATAGTCTTTGCAATAGTGTTCAAAAAAAATGATGGTAGGAAATTAAACGATAACTGTGAAGAATATGCGGAAAGAGGGTGCGGTCATGCTGCGATACATTAATATTGGTAGCATTGGCAAAGATTTCTTTTTTATGGCCCGAATGTTTAAATGCAAAAAGTTATAGAGCCAAACTACCCATGTTCAAAGGAAAAACAGCTAGCTGCTAAATAATAGTAATTGTTGTAAATGACTCGTAGCTTAATTAATCATTGAAACACTTAGTAAAGCCAATAAACACAGTATCGTGCTATAAAAAAATTAAATTGGTTTGTCCGAATTTTTGTTGCCAAGTATTCCCATAAATTGGGTTCAAAAACTTCTTTCTTATGATAATTTATTCCTTTTCTAAAACAGAGATAGCCTTGCTTTGTACTTTTTCCCCTTGTTTTATGCTTATCATTTTAGTTGTCATGATTGGTAAATTATCCTTGCTTCTTCTTATATCCATGCTTCTTCTTATTTTATCTGTACGCTTAAGTAGTGTAAAAAAGAGTTGATGCAATAAAAATTACACCTAATTACCTTATATATGTTAGCACTTATAGTGATCTCCACTGAAATAAAAGCAAGGAAATGATTGATAAATACCTAATCAACTTGAAGCAAGAAAATGGCAATGAAATTAGGATTGCACAAAATGAGGGAAAAGAAGATGTAATCATTGTAGCATGTAGGAAGATTGAAAATGCCTAAATATTATAGAAGTTCGCATATGAAATCTAGAATTAAAGGATATCATGAAGAGTAGAAACGCATTCAGTTGTGGAAGGAAAGTGGAATTAAAATTGAGGTGAGGTAGTAAGGTTAGAAAGCCTTTTTTGGTTTGCCAATACAAACAAATGATTGACCGAGGTAGTACTTTGAAATTGTGGAACTAAGTATTTGACAAAGCAAGATGGCATTCCTAATTTCGTATTTAAGCATCTAAACACACAAATGAATAAACGCATTATATATAAAGTTAAATGTATTAAAAAAAAGAACAATCAAACCATTTGTTTTATCAAAAAACTTGTTGCGTTTGGTATTGGAAAAGAGTAAATCAACCATAAATGGAAAATGAGAGATTTAAGCATGAAAACAAATTCAAAATTGTTACCAGGTTAGCCCCTTTGAACCGTTGACACAACTATGCAGTGCAATCCTAAAACCTCCCTTCTCTGCAACAAATTATACAACGATTACTTTGAAAATTATAAAACAACTCAGTACGTTGATAGTGAAAGTTGGTAACAAAAATTAACAATTCAAGACATTACCCAACCAGACAAAACCAAAATCAAGAATATATGTATGATATAGATTAAAAACAGTTATTTTATCAATTACCAATGTGAAATGTGCATGATAACATGCATATGGCGAGTATAACTAACAGTAAGTCACCAACGGTTTCTGATTCTTGCGGGTGAGAAACAGAGGGAAAGCATTGTGAATAAATCAAAATGTATCATACAATTGTTCACATCTAGAATATAAGTCATGCAGTTCATAGATTTAATTTACTTTTCCAAGCATGCTTGTAAGGCATTTTCAGAAGAAAAAAAGGAGAAAATAAAAGTTCGCAAATAGGAAATGTAGAAATCTAGAAAGGCTGTCTTTTCCAAAGTAGGAACCATAATGGAAATGAAAGAGAAATATGCATCTAAAATCTTACATATAAAAAATTGCTTAAAAAAGGATTACCAATCTAGTGAAGACCCATGACATTAACAATGAACTGATCTTATCAAGCTCTGCCTAAAAAATTCATCCTTCTTACAAACTTTTCCAAACCAGATAGACATTCAATACTATGTTAAAATTGCAATAGTATCACACCACTATCAAATTAAATTAAAGGAGGTTGTGGTCCATTATGAAAAGAAAAAAATATGTTAAACCACATAAAAATTTATAAAGATTGAACTATAATCTAGTAAGGCCCAAAAAGGAAAAAAAATCTAAATCATGTCGGGATCGTGTAACGGGAAAATAAGTTATACATATCATATTCATATTCTTATAATTGAAAACGATTAGACTGTTTCAATCAATTTTATGAACTATTATTCTTAGCCTATTATATTTCATATTCATGTAAACAAAGATACATATCATTATGTTGTTATACCTTCAAGCTAACATTCAAAATCTATGTTGAATCAATGATGTTTAACTTAAAAATAATAAGAAAACTATAGTTTATCTTGATTGCCTCCAAAATTTCAAGGGGGTTTTTCATTTTTAAAACCTCAAAATGCTTCTTCACATGAAGTTAACCAATGGTAATACCATAAGACAAACTGTTAATAATAGAGTATTTAAAAGATTAAAAAAAAAATTATATACCTGACTCTGAATGATTTCATTCAAATCAACAATAACCCATCAATGTTGAGTTGGTCTTATATTTGAAATCTCTAAGTTGTACACCGGCTTCATCAATACGATCCTATCAGAATTCACAAAATGTTATCGATTAGTAACCTTAGATTCTTGTTTAATTTGCAATCAACTTATGTTTAATTAGTGATCCATATAAAAAAAACCATTGGACACATTTACCCTTTTGACAAACAAAAACTGAAAATTAAGACAACTAATACATATTGGGAGGTATTTGAATATATTTTTTTAATGACTAAATCTTAGCATGGAAAATAGAAAGGTTCATGTAGAAAATTTAGTCCAAATAAATATGGCTTATTTGGAATAAATGTATAAATATAAATAATAGAGATTGAAGCCTAATTTGGAACAAAATGGAGTCATACTAAATGCAGTTTTAAAATCCAGCAGTTTTGCAGCTGTTGTAGTTTTTGAATGCAACAGTTTTAGTCATGTTTTAAATTTACTGATTATCAATGGATGGGAAAACCAAACACAAATCATTCATTCATAGTACACCTATTTATTTAGCTTTATACTCATCAATTCATAAATGAAATTACTTTTACATTATATCTTCATCCAACTTGTTATGACAGAGCTAAATCAATGATGTTCAAATAAGAAATGTTGACAGGAAAAAAAATATCATTTAAAGCAATATTAATATATTCTCTAAACTTGTCATTCATTTTGATTGTCTAGATCTTTCATAAGTTTATTTGCATAAAATCAGTATTCCATCTTCACTGCACAGTTAAGCAAATGAGTAATAATTCCATGGGAAAAACAATACAGACTTATATAACTAAAATAATATTAATTGGAAAATACCTAATTATGAACGGCTGATTTCAAATTAAACCATATCCCACAATTAATGAGTTGGTCCAGCCTCTGGAATGCCTTAAATTTTTACCCCAGTTCCACAATCATCATTCTATCACAATTCAGAATAATATTGACCAATTAGAACCAAGATGGAAGGGAATCGTGTATATAGAACAATGACAGAAATTTAGATAAGAATCTTGACTTGTATGATAATGTAAATGATTTATTAAAAGTTGTAACATAAAATTTAGGTAAGTATAAATCAAAGGAGTGGAGTAAATGAATCGTTATTCAAACGGCATAAAATCCAATATATTTCCATTTTTTAGCTCAAGCATCATTAATGTAGTAAAAAAAATCGTTTTTCTTTTTCCCAGAATTAGCAATTATAGCGTAAATATTCACTTAGCTTTCTTTTTAATAGAAGTATAAAGAAGTATCGATAAACTTCAAAATCGAGTCAATCAACGGACCATATATTCCAAATTTTGAAATATATCATATGTTACTTCTGTGTAATTCATTGATATTTCGAAAATTTTATGAGCGTTATATTCCAGATAACAGTTGGATTTTTATGATGTCACTTTATAATTTGTTTGTGATTGATGTGAATGAGCATTAAAAACCAAAAAAAAATAAAAAAATGTGCACATTTAATGCTATCAACAATTGATATTGGATGCATGATATTCTTTCATTTTTCATCAATCATATGTTAGATGCACTAAAGCCAAAATTACTTAATAACTAATACTCATATGTTACCATTTTTATAGCAATCGGCATGCATATGTTCCAATTGACATATACTGTGCAAATCAGGCATAGAATAGCAATTTATTAGTATTAATATGGCAAAAGGATAATGGTTAGAAATGAATTAATATTCTGTCTTTTTTATGGAAGCTTTCCAGATAAATTCCCATCTATGAAATACGACATTCAAAACCATTAATCTAATATAATTACGCATGTTAAACTTGTCAGTACTAACATTGCAAATAGAAGTAATACATACCTGAGCTAAATTTGTTAAATACTAAATAAAGTTTAGAAATAAAAGTCACTTACATAAGCAATCATTATAACAATTCACTTAGTCAGCCTTGTAGAAAAGTTGAATAAATATTCAAATCCGGTACACGTTATTGCGAGTTGAGATAATCTGCAAGTTTTAATAAATATTTTGGAAATTAGGTTCTTATCTTCGTTTAATATTATGATAAAAACCTCATGCAACATATTAAAGTGGGCTTTATAATCTTTGCACTGTTCATTTGTTAAAATATTCAAAATTTATTATGTTCTACTAAAATAGTCCCTCCATCATCTTCATTTTCGCATACCTGTACAAATCATGGAAGGGAAAGTAGCCAAGAGCTCCTCAAAACCTCAACTTTTCTTCTGAATTTTTTGTTATTTGCTATAAGAAAATGAGGAGCTCGATATGTTTCACCTGTTTACAAAACATGGACTGACATTTAGTTTTTGGACATAAACAATCAACTGAAAAGAGAAAATTGCCCAAGCAAGATGATGACTAATAAATGTGTAGAGAGGAGTTCACTACACATAAGTGACAATTTGACAATTTAGACCAAATCATTGATGTAACATGCAAAATGCTAAATTCAAGAACGTATAATATAGCTTCATAAAATGCATTAACATTCCAAACGTCTAAAATGGTATATTTATTATGTCCACTTTCAGTAAATAATATATCTACAAAGGTAAAATCATGGCCAGACAAATAGAAGACCCATACATGTATTAAAGATTCATTTCAATTTTCCAAAGGGTAGCAATCTAATAACTAATTCAAAACAGTCAAATCAATTTTTCTTTGGTCGTTAAATATAAAAAACAAAAAATATAAACACGTTAATAGACCGAGCATAAATAAATTGAGGAATGAAGAGCAAATTATAAGCATACATGAGTATGATTATGAAAATGAGTTTCTAAGTTGCAAAACTAATATCTTGCAAAAAATAATATTTTGTAACTTCACACCATGCTAAATTAACTTACAGATGCTAAAGATAATACCAAACGACAAATGAAACAGTCCAAAGAGCATGTAGAGCCAATATACCCAGATTGAAGAAATTGAATTTAGTTTTATTACCACTAACTTGTCTGTAAACAGCTGCGGAATAAAATGTTAACTCTTGGAATCGGTTCTACTTTTCTATAAACATAGGGGAAAAAATCTTTCTTTTACAAAATATTTTCAAATAGGGACGCGAATAACATGAACTAAAAAGGGACATTAACCGTAGGTTGTTCACCTTCGAGCAATAACATAGAGATACCTCAACTCCATCATAGTGTTATGAAATTTAATACAAAATAGGTGTTATGAAATATAACTTTGTCTAATTAGCAATCTAGAAGCCAATTCATGAAGAAGATAAACAGAAACATCACCAAGAAATTGAACAAACAAATCTGTCATTTAAATCAACAATATATGGTAAGATAGGGTGATTGAAAACCAACAGCAAGATAAATCCAACATTGCCAAAATCATAAATTAAATTAATTATTTTCATTTTCTATTTTAAGAAAACTGATTAAGTTACCCAAAAATAGATTTACTTCAAAAACAATCATCATGGTGAAACTTATACTGAGAGAACCAATATCACATCATACACCCCCCCCCCCTAAAAAATCAAACATAAAATGAAATTGTGCGATCAAGAAAAGGAAAGGTATCCCAAATATGATAATATTAACGAAACCATAATGAAACAGTAGTTCTGGTTGATACATCAATGTATACATTATACGCTAAAGTCAACCAAAATGCTACATAATAACCCAAAAAAGAAATGATAGTTAAGGTTGATATAAATCAAATGTTAGCAAAATAGACAAAAACGAATAAAATGGTAAATATTTGTAAGCGAATGAATGTATAAAAGAAAAGAGGTGATGACCAAATGCTAAAAATATATTTAAAATTTGAGAAAAGTGATTCATCAATTAAAGAGAAGACAATACAAAATGTTATATGAGTGAATGGTTTAGACAATAGCCAACAATGAGAATACAGTCTGCAAAGTTGTTGTCAAAAAAAAAAAAAGTATTATTGATGGTGCAATCTTATTTTTTTTCTCATATGTGTAAAAAAATGTGTATCTAATGAACCGTTTACGTACCACTTGATGCAATATTAAGTCAATAATGAAAGAAGAATACCGTACTAAACTTGTCTTATAGGTAAAAAAATATACTCATGTATTATGAAAAAGGAAAATTATGTTCTTCCTTAAGTGAAAACATACATATATTTGTTTGTGACATTCATCAAAAATCCTGAACCGACTTTTGTGGTTGCATATGAGTTCTTAAGTAACATGTTCAACATGCATCTAAATGTTCATGCTACTGAAAAAAATGCATTTTTGGCATATTCCAGCTTCACTATTTGTGAAGATGATAATAAACATCATTTATTACCCTTACCAATATCAATATAATTGTTTAAATAATATATTTAATACAAATCATCAATATATGTGAAATCTAGTTTTTCATTATTCTTTCACCACTTAAAAAGCTTAGGACGATACCCATAGAGCTACAATGAAAAGCTGAAAACTACAGAAATTGATCCACCTGCAGAAAAACCAAATTTGATAAAAGCAAATCGGATTAAAGTTGGACATAACTAAGCGGTTTAACAAATTGAGAAAAAATATAATAATAAGTTGATAGTTGATAACCGATTTGAAAAATGTTTTCAAACGAAATTACTTCGACCATGCATTAGACTGGCATAGGAAAGACTTCTTTGTCAAATTAGTAATTAGATATCAATTTCAAAAGAACAAATTAGGATTTTACCTGAAGTAGGACAAACAATTGAATAGCATAGTTGACTTGACTAATAAAACACCATGTCGCCTAATAGTTGAAGTTGGAGCAAGGAAAGCTCAACTTTCATAAATTGCGGCAGCAAAATAGGAGAAAGCGGCATGGTAAAGGTGACCAACAACTGGTGGAAAAACCCTAAATGAAAATAAGGGTTACGCGTTAAAGAAGGAGCGAAGGAAATTGTCTGTTTGTTTCCAGAACACGCTTCGCAGGAATTTTATCAATCTTAGAAATGGACGGTGAGAGATGGATAGGGCTTAAGTGACTCTTGAGTGAACATTCCACGTGGCGAGCTAAGATGTGCTTCTTTCAATAACCTGAGGAGGCTTGTGAGTTATCAAAAAATAACTCAGCTTTAATAGTATAGTATAGATTCTATTTAGTCATATTATTCTATTTATTTATTAAATATATTATTAATATTAATTTGCAATGATAATAAATAGTTTATGTATTTCGTATCAAAATTTATCATATACTACATAATAAAGTTCTCATTTGAACATTTAAATAGTAAATACTATTTTTAAAATATTGTCGTATGCAACGCACGGGTTACACACTAGTGTTTATATATAGAGAAGGGAAATTAAGCATGCTAGACCTTAAAGCCGTACATGGATGCAGCGAGATGCGGTGGAGAGGAGCTGGTCTAATTGTAGCATTCCATGCTCAATGCTCATGACATGCATATTTAGGAAAGAACGATTGCGGAAGGAGTTGGTTTAAACATATTTTTGTTAAGACTTTTACGTTTGTACAGCCGACACGGTTGATAATTCAAAAAAAAATGGTTATGCAACCAAAAAATATATTTGTTTACTTTGTATTCAAAATGCTCCCCAAAATAGTTTTAAGCTAAAACCGAAATCAAGAACCAAAGTGAAAACAGAAATATGGTAGTTAAAATCATCAGGAATTGTACTACTGAAATGTGACAAATAACTCAACTGCTAAATAAAGCAATATCCATCGCAAAGAAAAAATATACAAAACCAAGGAAAAAAATTAATAAGTGAATGAAAAAATATAAATGACATTGGGTAAATTGGGAGAAGAAATGTTTGTACCTGTCGCAGGGTGGATGAAGAGGGTAGCCAAGGCAAAGGGAGAACGTGATTGGCAATGCAATCTCGGAAGCAAGTGTCGGTTGAAGGTAGAGAAATGTAGCCAGCATAATCGAGACAGAAGGGAAGACTGGTTCCGGCAAACGGCTAGGTAGTTCGAAACTGCGAGGGCCGGTAGTTGTGACGCAGAAAATGAGAAGGGGAGAGGAGCGATTTCCGGGTTCAATAGATCTATGGGTAATATGAGTAGGGGAAGGAAGCAATTTTTGGGTAAAAGTGACCTGTGAGTAAAAACTAAAAAGAGAAGAGAAGGGGTGTGATTGATAATGTATACGGTAACCGGAAATGCGTAAATGGAAGAAGAAGAACGATTGCTGGAAAGTGTGGTATACTATTCATGACGAATTTGGGGCTGAACGATTGTATGCGTGGGACAGTTGGCACCATTGTTTTTTTGACAAAAGTGGAACTGAAGGGACTTTCAGGAAAGATTGTGCTTTTATATAATTTAATAGACAAGTTTTCCATGAAGTTCATACAGAAAACTTAAATTATTTATAAATCTCAAGTGTTATCATATGATGACATTTCATGTTATAAATTTAAAACTACAAAATTGTAACGACCCGGCTTTTTGCTTGGTTTTCACCGGTAATTAAACCAACTTAAACCGTTCATAAAGACGGATTGTTAGGGGCACTTACACATTTGCACAAAATAAACCAACTTCTCCATTATCATTAAAATAATATTACATCAGAGTTACAAGAGGTACATCAGAGTACATCGGTTACACAGCGGAAAAGATACTAAACTCAATGGAAGAATGTGAATGCTCCAAACATAATAGCCCCAGTTAAACCAGAATTTTGCTCCAACTAACTCCAATGCTAAATTTGCGAACCAAACTACTAGGATGCCCGTATAAAAATTATGGGCACCCAGAGTTTAGGTGTGGGAACAATAAACTCCAGGTCAGTCATGGCACTAGTGTGAGAACTCAAACAGTTGTCTTTAGGGTTTATTTTAAAGTTAGGTAATTCACTGGACCACGCTGCCAATGTGGAACGGGTTTACTCCATGTGAATACCAGTGCATAGAAGTCCGCAATGACTTTTTGAAAAAAATGAAGCTATCATAAGCTCGTCCCACATCACACAATGCAAGCGCACACCAAATGGGCAAGTTTTGCCTTATGATAACCAAAAATGCCTTGATACGTGAAAATCCTCTTTTACTACTATATATAGTGCGAAAAACCTTTTCGCAAATAAATGTATTAATCCTAGCCAGCATAACGCCCCATCCCATTATACTGACAATCCTACTGGTAACCAGCAGGCTATACAATCAAAACCGTACGGGCTCGTAGTGGAGATTGGGTTTTGAACATGATGGTTCCTGGTACAAAAGATCATTCATGGGCACACAAACTTTCTTGCGCGCATCATCCCAGTACTCGCGGATAACGTCCAGACTCGGACTCTGTTATACTAACCCACCATACATGAATCAGAGTACCTAACAAATAGCGTCCCAGACTGGGGACTTCATAGTACCCTTTCATCATCAAATCCCGGTGCATCGAACATACTAAACGAACATAAAAATCTGACCACCAGTTCACCATCAATCTGGGGTGTGAGGTTTGTCGAAGTCACGATATACACAAAGCTACGCTTAAATAAGCCATGCCTTGATCATCCATAGCTCATCTCATAACTTAAGTATACCACATTGTCCATTCACTACGCATCACTGATTTTCATCAATATATAACCTCTAAGCTCATACGTCTTAGAGAAGGGTGTTAAGCAAGAGAATAAATTCTCCGCCACGAAGCATATATATATATTTAACAAAGATCAGTGCTACGCAGTCAATTACAATGTCAGACACACAATCCATACAAGTCCATTCTGGGTCTGAACGAAACAACAATCCGGAATTCCTTCAAAGACGTTCGGGCTTCTTGCCACTTAACTGATATAAAATCCATCTGCAAATGGGAGCGACCCATTTGAGACATTCAGCAAACGACATAAAGGGTCCCGGTCTTCAATGTCGTCACCAATGTCTTCAATTGCTCCACAACGTCGTATTATTACTTGGAATGGTTTTCAGACATACATCCGATCTCGGTCTTTCCAAATAATAAGCGCAGTTTAAAAAAACACAATTATAGAACACACAGGCTTTCTACCAATCTCCTTCCGTCTTGGATTTTGTCAAAATTAATCTTCTTTAAACCCATTCTCAAATTATTACAAAATCCATATTTAACCTTTCTATTTTAAAACACATCCTTTAAATCAAAGATGATTTAGCCTTAAAGCCTTAATTAATTTTCTGTTTGATAACTCATTGTCAAAATCCAGTTTCCTTTGAAAATCCTTAATCCACATTTCAACCATAGTTTCCAATTAAATTGATTTTCCAACATTCCATTCTTTAATCTTAACTAAAAGATTATACTTTCTTTCCAATTCCTCACTTTTAATTTCCTCAAATCAAAGATCTTATTGAATCCTCAAATTACGATATGAATTTCCATAACTCAATCTCATGGGGTTTCTAGAATGATATTATTGAAGATGATTCACAAAAAATCCAAATCAATTGATATTGAACATAAGTTACACAGAAATTGTATCTACTTATATTCGATATCCATTCTCATAATCAACGAATACTATAAGTGGAATAACGATATAATAATATCTTCCAAATTCCTCAAATAGTATACATTTACAACACAGAATTTCATATCAAATATCTGAAGATTATTTCTATCCAACTTATCCTAGTCAACTTAGGAAACTCGTATCTTAATTAAAAGATTTATCCAACTCTTTGACATTAGATCTGGATAGAAATACCATTAACTTATACTTAATATTAATCTCGATATCCAACTCACACTATAAGCGGAATAATGGTGAACTACCTTTTAAATTCCTCAAATAGTAAGAATCATCATCTACCGAATTAATATCAAACATCCGAAGATTTATCTCCAACCATATCCAATTATTTAAAATTGAAAAACACATTTTAATTATTAAATAAATCAATTTAAATTCCAAACAAATTATTTTCATTATTTTTAGAACTTTGAAAACATTCAACAAATCATTTACAAATGATTCCTTATAGTTCAGAAAGCATTTCGCGGTTTAAATACTTCAAAATAGGTTGTTTTCAAAGAAAGCGTTACAATAGTGCTTCAGAAGTGTTACAAAAGCGTTACAAAACAGTTATCTTGACTACTTTGATAAAAACATCGTTTATCTTAGCTAAAACTAAAAATTTACAATTCAAAACACTTTTTCATAATTTGTAATGATTTTACAAATTTTTTCCATATTTTTAAAAGATTTAAAAATAGTTGTTTATAGTTATGGTCAACAATTGTTCTTACATCGATCTTTTCCAAAACGGTTTCAAACATAACTTGAAAGTTATAACTCGAATTTAAAATCTTCTTTCACTCATTTGAAAGTTCTTCTTAATGGAAATCAAACGTTTTTCATTTTATGGAAATCCGATTAAGATTGCAAAAGTCATAAGCGTTTAAAGTTTGCATCTAAAATACGTAAATTGCCTTTATGCGACAAGATCTATTTTGACCATAATAACCATTGTCCTACGATACTTCAAAATACCTTAGAAAACCATTATATCCTTATATAACCCTTTCAAAATAATTTAAATTTACTTTCCAAATTATTTTGGATCTAAAGTTCAACTTTCATAAATTCCAATTCATTTCTAAATTCAAATAACTTCAAATTAACCTTCCCATTCGTCAGATCAGTTAGGGATAGCCAGGGAGAGCAGGAAACTTCATTTCCAAACCCAAGCCTAGACACTATCCTCCCTGTCATCCTAGAATGTTCTGGTATTTATTCATTCATTTAAAGAACTTTAACAACATATGTGAATTCATACATATGGTCTTTTCCAATTATTAACCTTTAATTTCAATAATGATATTGCTTTTAATTATGAAGGAGAATTGTCCATCACCAATGTGATACCATAATTGTTGTGTCATAGTGTGTGCAAAACAACATCAACAACCATTTAAACATCCATAGCAACCATCATCAACGTGATTCAATAAATCATAATTGTACACAAGCGTTATAACACTAACGCTCAATAGTGTGTGTTCTAAACTTCGCATCCATCATTCATTACAACAAATATCAATCATCATTAACCAATAATAATTCATCACTATATTTAAATTAGTCTAACTACTAATTAAATATATAAATCGTGGTTAAAGAGTTCTCACCTAATAGCTTTCCAAATCTTCACGGTAGGCGAGCCTAGCTAAGCGAACCGTCGGACATTATTTCAGCACAACGTCTTTTTCACCAAAATATATATAATATAATATACACTAATCTCTCTTTATATTATAAGAGGAGGAGAAGAATGACGAACTTTGGAAGGGTGGTAGTGGAAAAGAGTAAGACTTATGCCATGGAAACCATGGCCATAAGCTTTAAGAAGAAGGTGGAAAGGAGGAAATGGAATGGTAAAAATGGAGAAAGAGCCTCCTTATATAGGAAATGAGGAGTAAGGAGGTAAAGACACGTAAGGGGGCAGGTGGCAATCATGCATGAAAGGGAGCATGCATAAAGACATGTGTCTTAACACTTGTCTTAAGAAGAAAAAAGAACTTTTGGTAGCAATTTCTTTTAAATGTTATGAAAATAAAAGGCAACACTTAATTCTAACGCTACAAATTCGTGTTATGGTTTGACAAATCCGATCGAACGACAAATAGTATCAATAAATCCAAACTCATTAATAATCATTCTCATTTATAATTTAAGTAAAATCTGTCATATAACTTATCAAAATTATTAAATACTCTTAACCATATATATTTATATCAAATTCAAATTAAGTAATAAAAATTCCAATTTTAAATTGGTTAAAAATTCTGGATCGTTACATTCACTCCCCCCCTTAAAACTTTTTGTCCTCGGAAAGGAAAGGGAATCGTAACTACTTATTCGACAAATTCAAGATTAAAATTCTTTATACCAAAGCTCCATGTTCTCACATGTATTAACGGATAACCATATCTACATGTCCTCCGACGATAACCTCCAGTTACCCATTATATTCGATTCATCATTTACTGGGCCAATTACTTATAATCAACCTTTTACTTTTTTCAAAAAAATTCAGCGTTATAAATTTATTCTCTTAGATCTTATCTTGCAAATACAAAGGTTATGAAACATATTCCTTTTCAGTTCTCCAAAATTACTATTATTCTTTACATGGAAAACTCGATCATCTCAGAACTCATCTTATCTAAACGTTTTAGTTTAGGTAATATCTTCTTAATATTCCCACTTTTCAAATACCCTTTAATCAAATTGTGAAACTTAATTCACAAGGTATTCATGCTCACTTAAACAGTTCCTTTTGTTGTCACAATATACTTCAAAACTTATCGACTGTCCAAATTCGCCGATAATTCCAGATTTTAATTCCTTATACTGTTTAAGTTTGGCTATCCTCATTAATTATTCTATATTCTAGATTACAAAACTTATTTCCTTCAAACTTTAGAGAAACAGTTTTAACCAATGTAGTCCTTAACCAAAATATCATCAAATATCATATTGTCATATTGAATTCTCTAGATATTAGCATTTTAAATTTAATTAGTTGGGGAGGACTAATTATAAAATATCCTGATTAATTAATTCCAACTTAGCCTTTAAATCGTTTCCCAAACTACTTGGATTGCTTATGTAAATTACAACTTTACGTAGACGTCTTTTAATCAACTGAGAAATTCCAATCACAAGATGTCCGTGCTCAAGTTTTTAATTTTCAAATATTTTCAAAGATCTTTTTCCCTTATATTCAAAATATATTCTTTCAAAATCAATTCCAAAGTAACTGCCAATTCTAACTCAAAATTTTGATTTGAGTTTTCAAATCATACATCTTTTCAAAACCTTTATATATATATATATCACAAATGCACTTTCTCATATACTCTTTACTGGCTTATCCTTATTACAAGTTTACCTGATATAATTCTTACAACTTATCAAATTTTCAGGATCTCGCTTACTTATTCTAATTCACATCAATTTATCCAATATTTTCAAACACTTACCTAAATTGGTTTAAGTATATATTGATATTTTAATTCGAGTCATATAGTCATCCCACATTCGAAACTCGAAAATACATACTGATGATGCTGCAGTCATCAACAGAATCATCTTCAAGCGACTAGCGTGTGATTCTATATCTATCTAGTATACTTAAGACTTCGTATATATGTTGATCAAACGTATATGCAAAATCTTCTTATACTCGATAGTCCAACCTCAACATCAAATAAAATACTCAAATTCTAATATATTTTTTTAATTTCTAACCATATTGATTAGTTACCTTAACAAATTTGACCCAAGTTAATCGATATTTCGAAATGTTACCCAATAGTGAAATTAAATCCAAAAGGTATTTGTACTTGGATCATTTTCCTGATCAGTGGAAGGGGCTTAATTACCATGCCATAAGAATTATTTTATGTGTAATTATAATCACAAAATGTAAACTTAACCTTAATCATCTGATTAAGTATCCAAGTTATAATTAACCATATATTTCCAAAATATGTTTCTTTCTTAAAATATAACTTTTCAAAACTCATTTCATTTTTTCAAAGACGCTCTCTCAAATATAATACTCCAAAATCTCATTCTACGGCATTACTAACCCAATCTCTAATGAGATATATAACTCTAATGGGTCTTTCCTTTTGTTCAAATGTATCGTACCCCATTGGTTTGTATAAACCAAAGCTCTGATACCAAAAATGTAACGACCCGGCTTTTTGCTTGGTTTTCGCCGGTAATTAAACTAACTTAAACCGTTCATAAAGACGGATTGTTAGGGGCACTTACACATTTGCACAAAATAAAAACAACTTATCCATTATCATTAAAATAATATTACATCAGAGTTACAAGAGGTACATCAGAGTACATTGGTTATATAGCGGAAAAGATACTAAACTCAGCGAAAGAATGCGAATGCTCCAAACATAATAGCTCCAGTTAAACCAGAATCATGATCCAACTAACTCCAAGGCTAAATCTGTGAACCAAACTACTAGGTTGCCCGTGTAAAAATTATAGGCACCCAGAGTTTAGGTGTGGGAACAATAAACTCCAGGTCAGTCATGGGACTGGAGTGAGAACTCAAAACAGTTGTCTTTAGGGTTTATTTTAAAGTTAGGTAATTCACCGGACCACCCTGCTAATGCGAAACGGGTTTACTCCATGTGAATACCAGTGCATAGAAATCCGCAATGACTTTTTGAAAAAATGAAGCTATCATAAGCTCATCCCACATCACACAATGCAAGCGCACACCAAATGGGCGAGTTTTGCCTTATGATAAACAAAAATGTCTTCATATGTGAAAATCCTCTTTTACTACTATATATAGTGCGAAAAACCTTTTCGCAAATAAATGTATTAATCCTAGCCAGCGTAATGCCCCATCCCGTTATACTGACAATCCTATTGGTAACCAGCAGGCTATACAATCAAAACCGTACGGGCTCGCAGTGGAGATTGGGTTTTGAACATGATGGTTCCTGGTACGAAAGATCATTCGTGGGCTCACAAACTTCCTTGCGTGCATCATCCCAGTACTCGCGGATAACGTCCAGACTGGGACTCCGTTATACTAACCCACCATACATGAATCAGAGTACCCAACAAAGAGCGTCCCAGACTGGGGACTTCGTAGTACCCTTTCATCATCACATCCCGGTGCACCGAACATACGAAACGAACATAAAAATTTGACCGCCAGTTTACCATCAATCTGGGGTGTGAGGTTCGTCGAGGTCACGATATACACAAAGCTACGCTTAAATAAGCCATGCTTTGATCATCTATAGCTCATCTCATAACTTAAGTATGTCACATTGTCCATTCACTACGCATCACTGATTTTCATCAATATATAACCTCTAAGCTCATACGTCTTAGAGAAGGGGGTTAAGCAAGAGAATAAATTCTCCGCCACTAAGCAGATATATATTTAACAAAGATCAGTGCTACGCAGTCAATTACAATATCAGACACACAATCCATACAAGTCCGTTCTGGGTCTGAACGAAACAACGATTCAGAATTCCTTCACATACGTTCGGGCTTCTTGCCACTTAACTGATATAAAATCCATATGCAAATGGGAGTGACCCATTCGAGACATTCAGCAAGTCGTCCTTACGACATAAAGGGTCCCGGTCTTCAATGTCATCTCCAATGTCTTCAATTGCTCCACAACATCGTATTTTTACTTGGAATGGTTTTCAGAAATACATCCGATCCTGGTCTTTCCAAATAATAAGCGCAGTTTAAAAAACACAATTATAGAACACACAGGCTTTCTACCAATCTCCTTCCATCTTGGATTTTGTCAAAATTAAACTTTTTTAAACCCATTCTCAAATTATTACAAAATCCATATTTAACCTTTATCTTTTAAAACACATCCTTTAAATCAAAGATGATTTAGCCTTAAAGCCTTGATTAATTTTCCGTTTGATAACTCGTTATCAAAATCCAGTTTCCTTTGAAAATCCTTAATCCACATTTCAACCATAGTTTCCAATTAAATTGATTTTCCAACATTCCATTCTTTAATCTTAACAAAAAGATTATACTTTCTTTCCAATTCCTCACTTTTAATTTCCTCAAATCAAAGATCTTATTGAATCCTCATATTACGATATGAATTTCCATAACTCAATCTCATGGGGTTTCAAGAATGATATTATTGAAGATATGATTCACGAAAAAACCCAAATCAATTGATATTGAAAATAAGTTACACAGAAATTGTATCTACTTATATTCGATATCCATTCTCATAATCAACGAATACTATATTCGGAATAACGATATAATAATATCTTCCAAATTCCTCGAATAGTATACATTTACACCATAGAATTTCATATCAAATATCTGAAGATTATTTCAATCCAACTTATCCTAGTCAACTTAGGAAACTCGTATCTTAATTAAAAGATTTATCCAACTCTTTGACATTAGATCTGGATAGAAATACCATCAACTTATACTTAATATTAATCTCGATATCCAACTCAGACTATAAGCGGAATAATGGTGAACTACCTTTTAAATTCCTCAAATATTAAGAATCATCATCAACCGAATTAATATCAAACATCCGAAGATTTTTCTCCAACCATATCCAATTATTTAAAATTGAAAAACACATTTTAATTATTAAATAAATCAATTTAAATTCCAAATAAATTATTTTCAATATTTTTAAACCTTTGAAAACATTCAAAAAATCATTTACAAATGATTACTTATAGTTCAGAAAACATTTCGCGGTTTAAATATTTCAAAATAGGTTGGTTTCAAAGAAAGTGTTACAATAGTGCTTCGAAAGTGTTACAAAAGCGTTACAAAACAGTTATCTTAACTACTTTGATAAAAACATCATTTATCTTAGCCAAAACTTAAAATTTACAATTCAAAACACCGTTTCATAATTTGTAATGATTTTACAAAAAAATTCCATATTTTTAAAACATTTAAAAATAGCTGTTTATAGTTATGGTCAGCAATTGTTCTTACATCGATCTTTTCCAAAACGGTTTCAAACATAACTTGAAAATTATAACTCGAATTTAAAATCTGCTTTAACTCATTTGAAAGATCTTGTTAATGGAAATCAGACATTTTTCATTTTATGGAAATCCGATTTAGATTGCAAAAGTTATAAGCGTTTAAAGTTTGCATCTAAAATACGTAAATTGCCTTTATGCGACAAGCTCTGTTTTGACCATAATAACCGTTATTCTACGATACTTCAAAATACCTTAGAAAACCATTATATCCTTATATAACCCTTTTAAAATCATTTAAATTTACTTTCCAAATTATTTTGGATCTAAAGTTCAACTTTCATAAATTCCAATTCATTTCAAAATTCAAATAACTTCAAATTAAGCTTCCCATTCGTCGGATCAGTTAGGGATAGCCAGGGAAAGCAGGAAACTTCATTTCCAAACCCAAGCCTAGACGCTATCCTCTCTACCATCCTAGAATGTTCCGGAATTTATTTATTCATTTAAAGAACTTTAACAATATATGTGAATTCAAACTTATGGTCTTTTCCAATTATTAACCTTCAATTTCAATAATGATATTGCTTTTAATTATGAAGAAGATTTGTCTATCACCAATGTGATATCATAATTGTTGTTTCATAGTGTGTGAAAACAACATCAACAACCATTTAAAGATCCATAGCAACCATCATCAGCATGATTCAATAAATCATAATTGTGCACAAGCGTTATAACACTAACGCTCAATAGTATGTGTTCTAAACTTCGCATACATCATCCATCACAACAAATATCAATCATCGTTAACCAATAATAATTCATCACTATATTTAAATTAGTCTAGCTATTAATTATATATATAAATCGTGGTTAAAGAGTTCTCACCTAATAGCTTTCCAAATCTTCACGGTAGGCGAGCCTAGCTAAGCGAACCGTCGGACGGTATTTCAGCGCAACGTCTTCTTCACCAAAATATATATAATATAATATACACTAATCTCTCTTTATATTATAAGAGGAGGATAAGAATGATGAACTTTGGCAGGGTGGTGGTGTAAAAGAGGAAGACTTATGCCATGGAAACCATGGCCATAAGCTTTAAGAAGAAGGTGGAAAGGAGGATGGAAATGGAATGGTAAAAGATGGAGAAAGAGCCTCCTTATATAGGAAAGGAGGAGTAAGGAGGTAAAGACGCATAAGGGGGAAAGTGGCAATCATGCATGAAAGGGAGCATGCATAAAGACATGTGTCTTAACACTTGTATTAAGAAGAAAAAAGAACTTTTGGTAGCACTTTCTTTTAAATGTTATGAAAACTAAAGGCAACACTTAATTCTACGTGTTATGGTTTGACAAATTCGATCGAACGACAAATAGTATCAATAAATCCAAACTCATTAATAATCATTCTCATTCATAATTCAAGTAAAATCTGTCGTATAACTTATAAAAATTATTAAATACTCTTAACCATATATATTTATATCAAATTCAAATTTAAATTCGAATTAAGTAATAAAAATTCCAATTTTAAATTGGTTAAAAATTCTGGATCGTTACAAAAATCTTTTTTATGAAAAGGTATGCGTTGTGAGATGATTTTTTTTGAATTTGTTCAGGAGGGAACGAGTCGTTTTCGGGTTTGAACCCGCGCCACTATTACCATGACAAAAACTCCTTAACCGCTGGGCTACTGCTGTAGACATATGTTAATATGCTAATGGAAATATGTTAACAATGAATATTTGGGAAAGAAGACAAAAAACAAATTCGAAGGTAGAAAGGACGTTCAACCCATGCCTTTTGTTTTGGAAATTTCACTCAAATAGCTTCTATATAGTCTATAAAAACATGCTTTGAGTACAATTTAAAGAAAAAATAAATTTAATTTATCACTTTCTGTTATACACAAATAATGATAAATGAATTTTTCTTTTTTCTAGTGTGCTGCTATTCACACCCCCATTTAGACTACTGGCCACCTTTAAATAATTAATAGATTGTATTATTTTTGACCTACTTCCTACCACTACTTTATTTCTTTTCACTCAGTTAATAACAGCCATATTGTCTCTTCTCTTCTCAAACAATGTAAATTATCATATATCAAACCCTAAACCATAAGAAAAAAATAATTTTTTTGGCTGAGTAGAGGATGGAAGATAAAGACAAAAAAGATGTTAGTTTTGAATATCATGCTGCATAATCTATTCTGTTGTTATAGATTTATTTTTAGGGTTTGGTATTAATTTTTGTTGGAGCTTTCTTTCACCCTTCTCTCTACTTCGAGTTTGGAAGACATTAATTTTTGTGACGTTGTAATAGTGAATGACATTGTAAGTTATTGAATTTTAGGGTTTTCTTCATACAACAACAATTTATATGTCAAAATTTACAAAAAAATTCATTTTAATTATTTTTATTTAATTTTTGTAGGAAGATAATGTGATTGACGATAAACTTGATAATTATGTGGATGATAGCAATAGGCCGCAAGATGATCGGTCAAATGCCGTTGAAGACACAAAAGTTGATTTGATAGATCATTTTACAACTGATGAAGTATTAGTTTGTACTTAATTTACAATCACTATTATTCATGTAAAACCAGAAGTATGTTAATTTTTTTGTTAAACGAAGTGATTTCGGGTATTTGATTCCTAGAACGCGCTGATTCATTGGTGTAAAACAACAGGAAAAGGTTGAATACTATTGTAGAGCGATTCAATGGTGTTAATCACCTGATTGGACGCTTGAAATTGCGTTGATAATTTAGGAAAATCTTCAAGCTTGTACAACGATGGAGAAAATTTTAGGAAGAAGATGCTTTTTTTTGGAATGATGAAGAATTAAAGGCAGAGGTGGTAGCCGATTATAAATTGAATAATTTAGGTGGTGTAAAGGAGTAGAGAGGCATAAAAAAGAGGTGGCCTTTAGTATAGGTGTCCAGAAGTCTAAATGGGGCTGTGAATAGCAGCACACTTTTTCTATATAACTTATAAAGATAAATCAAATTATCATTTTCTTATAATTACCCTAAAACTAATTATTCTAGTGTACAAACTTATTATGTTGAAATGAGAAGGCCTTCAACCTAGTTTTCGCTTTTGTTTTTATTTCACAATCCATTATTGTTATCAAATGTTCAATAGGTGTATGTATACGTTTTGTTGTACATTATATACCTATATCTACATGTATGTAAGTATGCAAGTATGTATGTTTGTAGATACGTATGTATACATGTGGGCGTATATATGTATGGATATGTATGTGCATGCATCTTTACCAACCTCGCATGTATGCATATACATATAATTATAAATATACGAATGTTATTTACATATGCGTGAGAAACTAAATATTTTATCATTTAACTAAAAAATACATAAATAAAATATTCAAATGTCAAATAAAAACATATTTTGAAGTGAATAAATCGAAATACAATAAATTTCAAATACAAAGTAAAATATTTGTCATTTTTCACTTATTAAGAGGGTTAGCAAAATAATATACCTAAAATAAAGAAAATTTTCAAATATTGCTGGTAAATCACCATTTATGAATACTAATATATTGCTGTGTAAATATGATTGAGATATAGTTTTTACTCAAAAAGATGGTGAGCATGTGAAATGTCTTTATAAAGGATAACTTGAAATCATTTTAGCACATATTAGTGGTATTATATTGTAACGACCATCAAAGTTCAAATAGAAAATTGTAAAAGTACATACATTGGGATGGTAAATTAAATGAAAATTTTGTATGGAACAACTGTAATAGTTCTCCACCATGCTATTCCAAAGAAGAGTGTCTAGTTGAATAAGCAGTAGCAAAGTATGGAATTTAAATAAGATAAATCATGCGATACATTATATATTATATCACCTTTATTATATAATTCATAGTTACATGATGATCTATAAAAAAACATTATGTTAATATATTTTTATTTTCTTATATCACATGCTCTAATTTATCCGGACCACTTATGCAACAACAACTTCCTTAGTCTTCATGGCTTCAAACCGTGGTTTCTTATCTTGAAATTTCACAGTAAGATAATAATTCATTTAATCCTCGAACATAAATTTGGGATAAATTTGTGTTGGCTTCCCTTCCTCCTTTTCAACTAAAGATGGTGCTGGATATATCACAGCATCACTACCAGGATTGTAGAACGAAGCAATTGACATTCTTGTTCCATTGGTTGGTGCAACAACACGATGCATCACACTTTTGTACTTACCATTAGTAATTACCTGCATCATATCATTAACAATGCCTTGGAATTATCAAAATATATAAATTTTTAACTAAATCTGACTTTACCTTTTTCATGTACAACAAACATCAAACGATTGTTATTCTGATTGATAAATATAATGGTTTGATTATTATTTTTTTGTGAATTTTTCAAGGGGAAACCGACCAGAGTCGTAAAACCCCCTAATACACCTAGCTTATTCCGCGAGCACCATATAAGTGGATGATCTTAGCATATACACATGGTAAGCTCTTAGCATGCCTTTCAGGGGATGTTTAATATATATATATATATATATATATATATATATATATATATTTGTGTGTGTGTGTGTGTATCTATATGAAAATTGGTAAGTCTCTGTCCTAAAGCTAGTATTTTACTTGAATAATAAAAACCAGGAGTTATCTCCAAACAATCAAATGTGTTGTGAAGTGCAGAATATGTTATCTCATAACTAAAGGTTCGAATACATACCCTCGTAATCATAGTCCGTAGCAAATAAAAAAATGTAAAGAAGAATTGGTTTCACAATATTTCAGGGTCAAAACAAATTGATAAGTTGTTAATCATGTAGATAAAAATTATCACAAAAAAGAGAAGATATGGAGTCAGAAAAATATACCTCTATTTGGTCTCCTAGATTGACCACGACAGAATGGCGCATTGGAGGAACATCGATCCAAGCTCCATCTTTTAACAATTGCAAGCCACAAACTTTGTCATCTTGTAACAACAATATGATGCCACCAGCATCAGTATGTGCTCTAAGTCCAAAAAATTGTTCTGGATCTGGACATGGTGGGTAATTGCTTACTTTTGTCCCAAAAGTTGGACCTTTTGATCCTTGTAGTGCACATGTCAAATATCCTTTTTCTAGTCCTAAATTTTCGCATAGTAAGTCGAGCAATGTTTCTGCTAGTTTTTCTAACTCCAATGCAAATTCCTTCATTACTTTCCTAAAATAAAAATGTAAATTTTTAGAATAATCTGTTTTTTGGTTGATTATTAGACCACCTGTACCAACTAAATTGTATAATATACCTGTATTCATCTTGAAGGTCGGGTATTTCTAAAATATTAGACTCTGGAAGATGCTTTATAAAGAATGTACTTTCCCAATCCATACTGCTAGTATCTACTTCTTTGCCCTATTCAATTGCTTGTTTAGCAAATTCCGCGAACCTCTGCTTCATGCAGTTCTCGTAATGCAATTTATTCATCAACTCTACCTTATCCAGTAGCTCGGTCGAAATTCCATGATTCACTACCTAATGATGTTAATAAATAAAAATACATTAAGAAGCTTATTTGATAGCGATACGTATAATTTATCTACCAAATAACAATGAAATCACCTCAAAGAAACCCCAGTTCTCACATGCATCTTGAAGAACTTTCATTGAAGCTCCTTTCTCCCCTCCGTTAAGCTTCTCCATGTTAATAATGGGAAATTTCTCCATTGAATTTTCTTTTCTTGTTATACTTTTATTTACTTTTGTGTTCAATTTAGTACTTCTAAAGAAACAAGCACTATGTATATTTATACACACACATACACACACCTATATATAGAGAGAGAATTGTGAGAACTTAGATTATAAAAAAGAATAAATTTGAAATCTTATCCAAAAAAAATGACACTAATTGATATACTTATTTACAGACCTATCATATCTACTATGGTAATAAATATGAATGAATGAGTGTATTAATTTAAATTTAATAAATATATGATATATGATATATAATATATCTTATTACTTCTGGAAAGACTAAAAATCATTATGTATTATACTGCATTAACAAAAAGTAATAGTAAATATTTACCATTTATTATTTTTCCCACATTACTAAGTTTTTTAAATATTAAACCTAAAATAAACATAATTTTTAATTGATAGAATCATCTTAGTATATCACCATTTTTGAACAATAATATACTCCCATGTAAATGCAATGGAAATACAGTGCACTAATAGAAAAATAATAGTAAGTATTTATAAATTTCCAATTATTGTTTCAATTAATAAACATATTACTTTAAATGAAGATAAATTTTAATTAACATATTCCAACTAGCACACCACCATTTGTGAATATTGATATATTTCCTTATAAATTTAATGAAAATGTTGTTATTCATTAAAAAATTGGTGAGCATTTGAAATCTCTTTTTAAATGGATTTACTTATAATCTATCCAGATTATTTTATTAATTATTTCTTTTCTTCGATTTAGCAGTTGATTTATGTAGCAGCCATTGTTAGATCTTTCAAGAGGGATTATTTTGAGCATAAATTAAATTACTAGTTTTGGACAAGTTTCCATGAAGTTTATTTTTAAAATTTAAATTATTTGTACACCCCTAATGTTACCCTATGACGTCGTTTCATGTTAAAGATTTAGAGCTATAAAATCTTTTTTTGAAAAAGTATGGGCTGTGAGAAGATATATACATATGTATATATGTATTAACCCGGTTATGAACCCGGAAGATATTCGCATAGAATCTAAGTAAAGAGAAAGATCATCTGACCCCCAGAAATAGATGAAACCTTACAAAAGGAACCTAAAGACCAAGATAAAGCATATTTAAAAATATGATCCCCACATGAACTAAGTACATGGACCAGTACCGGTCCATACCCAATGGACTAGTACCTATACATGGTGCTTGTCCATATGGGCATGCGACACATACCATTTTCTATATAATCTTATCTGAAGGCTATATGTTAAATTTCATACCAATAAGGTAAAGGTGGTCACAAGTTGCTCAATGGATCGAAGGAAAAGCACATTTGCCTGAGTATCAAAGCTCGATACGCATCTAGAGAAGTCGAATTAAGCAATATCCAACTCGAAGACTAAGAATAACATGAAGAGGACAGAAACTAAATCCGAAGTGTAAAATAAGCTCTCTTTATGGACCACTACATGTCCATCCCCCATGGAATGGTACCGATCCATCCCCTATGGACCAGTACCGATCCATATAGTTTGATTATTTTGGGATGCGACTTTGGGGAGTTGATCTACACGTGGTCTCAAGGTTTACTGCATGTTGGCTTGGCCCAAGCCTATCTATTATTTCTATAAGTACCCCATATGCTCCAACATGAAAGGGGATTGATTTCCTTTCCTTGCCAAATCTCTGTCAAAGTAGATCTTCTCTTCCAGCATCCATTACTCACTTTCAACATCAAGGCTCTATCTCTAGAGATAGCAAAACTTAGGTCATCTAGATTGGTTATCGTGATCCTCCAATTACCACTAGTACTTGTATTTGTTGGTAATCTCTAATGTGGAGATCATTGCAATTTTCTGTGCTTCTTTGTAATTGGCTTGGCAAGGTTTATAATAAAAGTATTCAAAGTGGACGTAGGATTGATCTCAAGCTAAACCACTGTAAAATTAAGTTTCTTCTTCCCAGCAGACAACTTTACATCATTTTAGCACATATTATCAGTTTTATATTGTAATAACCATATCAGTGTTCAAACATTTTAAATTTAAATATTTTAATAATTTAAGTATTCTAATTTTATTTAACAAATAATTTGAAAATCAATTTTAGAAAAAGCATTACTTTTATTGACATATTTAATTTAATTTTAAAATTTTCAATATTTATAATTTTTATAATTAAGCATGGCATAATTCACCTTAGTTAGCCTCAAGATTGTGATACAAATGGTACCTTCCTTAGATGGTCAATCCAAAATTCTAATGCTTATTTATTTGGATTAAATCCAATCTCTGAAATAATTTTATGCAAGCTCTCTCATTTATCAAATACAAAATTCATGCCTATTCCTGCCGTTGTATTACTATTTCCAAAGTTTCTCAAATAATAGCTCATAAATATTCAATGCATTTGAAAACAAATTTGAAGAAACCAAAACAAAAACAAAACTCACTTTTAGTTACCAAATCTATTAATTTAGATTGGTATAATTTTTTGATGGATACAGGGTCTTCTTTCTTGCGTCAATTTATACGAGGATGCGAATTTGTATTTGCATAGCAAAATATCTATATACTTAGGTCCGTCCTTCCTATAAACTATGAGTATATCATTTGTCCTTGTCATGCTTAATGTTTACTTGTGACATGGATTCTTCTGTCCTACATCCATCAACCTAAAAAATCAACAGTATAGAATATGAAATATAATTAAAATCATTTAAAGCCCACTAGTAAAATTATAAATGATACATGCTTCCTGATGGGAGCCAAAGCCATACTACATAAATCATTTTCTTTTCATAAATACCCTACATTTTAATAAATACCATATATGGATTAGAAAATCATATGAAAAAACAAAATTGATTTCTTTTTATAGTACTACACAATTAGTAACATCATAACAAATAAACATTGATATAATATATACTGGATTTTCTTTTACATATTTTATGTTAAACATTTAGAGAATGAGAGAACAAATCTGTGGGCTAAAAGAACATGCAAAAAAAAAACATTAAATATCATGGTTAGTGGTAGGCCATTTTAAGTGTGTTTCATATAATGAAGAAAGAACATCTTGTTCATTTCTATTTAACACTGATTTGCAGCTTTAGGCTTGTACTAATGATGTAGGATTGAACTTGAAAGCATCACAAACTATATATCTAATCCATCCATACAAAGGAATATTTAACACTGATTTGTAATTTTGGTTTTAGGCTTGTAAAAATGCCCTGCATTTAGAAGCTAAGAATCCATCTAGAGCCTTTTAAAATCTAAATAGAAGGTAGCTCCACATCAAGGTACATTCATAAATCAAAAATTCCTTTAAGATGGTAGCCGCACGTCTAGGAATATTCCTAATTCTGCTTGGTTATATTAAATTGCCGATGTTACTGCATATGCCTCATTCCAAGAAGAATGTACTTTTCATGTGGCCGTTGTTTCAAATCCTTCAGCCAAGAACATATCACGCGATAACTGTATTTATTGTTTCTCGAAGGTAGATATTGTCTTTGAAAATGTTTGTTGTTCTAATTATTAGCAACATGGAGCCTTTAACAAAATTTATGGCAAGGAAACTAAAATAATATCACAACGAGAACTAGTACAACTTTTTTAAATATGAACATAACAACTCTTTGACATTATATGAAAAAGAAAATCAAACATGTACTTAACTGTTGGAAGCGTGTATGAAATTCACAACAAATACTGATGCTTTCTATGAATCAAAGACAAAAACTAACTTTATTTATTTAATACAAGTACAAATAATAAAAAACTACTCTTTTATCTCTTACAAATAAATAGCTTCGTATCTCCTTTTTCTCTCTTATACTTTTGTTTCTTCACTTGGTGTGGTCTGTGAATACATATGGGATGCCCTTATATAGGCTAAAAAGACTTATGTATACATCATTGCTTACATCTTTACAAACCTACCATCCTTGACTATGCATGCATTTCTCCCTTTCACACTAAATAGTTGCTGCACATTAAACTCATGGATGGAAGGGTTTGAATTCTAACACTCTCCATCAAACCCAACTTTGCATTCCGAGTTTGATTTTCATTTTTTGAAATATATCTGGCTTCAATGGCTTCGTGAAAATATCCACTAAATTTTCTTCAGTTTTGCAGTGCACCAACTCCACAGTTTTGTTGTTCACTTGTTCTCGAATAAAATGATATTTAATATTGATGTGCTTGCTTCGATTATGTGACATGGGATTCTTTGCAAGTGAAATAGCGGATTTATTATCCACGTAAATAGTAACAGGATCTTCCTTTGCAAGGTTTAAGTCGCTCAATATATAGCCTAGCCACATAGCTTCACATGTTGTTGCTGCTGCAATATACTCTGCTTCACATGTCGAGAGAGCAACTGTCTGTTGCTTCTTTGATGACCACGAAAATATCGCCGAATCGATATGAAAAGCATATCCTGAAGTGCTTTTCCCGTCATCCAAATCACCGCCAGAATCACTGTCTGAGTAGCCGACTAATTTTGAATTTTGTGAATGGGTGTAAAACAGCCCATGACCAAGTGTACCTTTTATGTAACGCAAAATCCTTTTACCTTCGATGAAATAATCTTGCTTTAGCTTTTCCATGTACCTACTAACTAATCCAACCGCATACATAATACCGGGACGAGTGAAAGTTAGATACCTTAAACCTCCAACCAAACTTTTGAATAACGTCGGATTTACCAACTCTCTGGTTGAATCAATTCTTAGCTTTATGCTTGCATCTGCTGGCATGCTCACTAGTTTGCATTTTTTTCATTCTGAATTTGCTTAAAATATGCTCTGCATATTTTTTTCTAGTGATATAAAAATCCCATCTTCGTTTTGCCTGACTTCGACTCCAAGAAAGTACGACATTTTACCAATATCTGTCATCTGAAATTCGTTAGTCATACCTTTCTTAAAATCATCAAACGTACTAGGGCTGTTCCCAAGTGAAGATCGTGTCATCCATGTACAAGCACGCGATCATAACATCTCCCCCTGAATTTGTTTATGTGTAGAGTGCATGCTCATATGGACTCTTGACAAACCATTTTTTTGAAAGTATTCATCAACCCGTGTGTTCCATGCTCGCGGAACTTGCTTCAAACCATATAAGCTTTCTTCAGTTTGTATACTTTGTTTTCCTGGCCTTTCTAAACATATCCAGGAGGTTGCTCGATGTAGACTTCTTCTTCAAGATAGTCATTCAAGCTTGCTGACTTTACATCCATCTGATAAATCATCCACTGATTCTGTGCTGCAAGTGCTGTTAGAAGTCTTATGGTATCAACTCTTACAACTGGAGAAAATACCTCATCATAATCAATTCCGTATCTCTGTTTGTAGCCTTTAGCTACTGGCCTTGCCTTATACTTTTCCACTTCTCCATCTTGATTGGTCTTTGTCTTGTAGACCGATTTGACACCAATTGCTTTGTGACCTTCTGGAAGATATGCAAGCTCCCAAGTGGCATTCTTCTTTATTACACCAATTTCTTCACCTATGGCTTTGTTTCATTTTCTTTCTTCACTAGCTTCCTCAAATGTTACTGGATCACATTCAGTCATAAAAAAAAATGAACAATCAAAGATTGTTTGTACCGGACTTGTTGCCTCATAGATATTATCCAAACTCCACATTCTTCTTGGTACTCCCTCTGCACTATTGCTGCTACTTGAATTTAATAGCACTGAAGCAGGAATTTGTTGATTAAGGCTTTCTGGAGGAGTCTGATCATCATTTCCATCACCGTCTATATCAAAGTCATCATTAAAGAATATACCTGCAACATTTCTTTCCTCCGCGCTCCATCTTTAGTAATCCGATTCATCAAATTCAACATCTCGAGAAATGATTAATTTCTTTGTGAGTGGATTGTAAAGTCTGTAGGCCTTTCTTATTTTGTCATATCCAGTAAAAATACATTTCTCTCCTTCGTCATCTAGATTTTTTCTTTTATAATTGGGAACATGTGCATATGCAACACATCCGAAAATACGGAGATGTCTAACTGATGGTTTACTGCCACTCCATGCTTCATTTGGAGTTCTGTTTCGATCACTTTTTGTTGGACAGTGATTTAGCAAATAAACAGCACATAGTACAGCTTCAGCCCAAAAACTTCTTGGCATGTACTTTCCTTTCACCATACTTCTCGCCATGTCAAAAATAGTGCGGTTCTTTCTTTCAGGAACGAAATTTTGTTGTGGAGTATATGCTGCTGTCAATTGGTGATTGACTCCATGTGTCCTGCAAAATTGTTTGACCAAGTTTGAAGTATACTCGCCTCCTCAGTCTGATCTGAGTATCTTCACATAATTTCCACTTTAATTTTCAGCCATTTCTTTGAACTCCTTGAATTTATCAAGAGCCTCTGCTTTTTCTTTCAGAATATATACCCAACTTTTTCTGCTAAAATCATCAATAAATGTTAGGTAATACCTGCTCCCGCCAAGTGATGTAATATCAAATGGACCAGCTATGTCGGTGTGAACAATCTCTAGTGGCCTCCTAGCTCTTCATGATTTTCCAATAGGAAAACTTTATCTGTGTTGCTTTCCTTTAATGCATGCTTCAAATAAGTTATCCGGTTTATTGATTTCTGGCAAGCCATCCACCATCTTTGCCTTTGACAATAATTTCAGGCCAGAATATCCAAGATGACCAAATCTCAAATGCCACAACCATGAATCATTTTTAATGACTGATTTCAAGCATTTTTGCACTTTCGTCTGCATATCAAGTGTGAATTGGCAATTCTTTGACATCTCCACATCAGCAATGAACTCTTGAACTTGATTTCTGATAATGAGAGAATTGTTCTGCATCTGTATATTATATCCTTTCTCCACCAGTTGACCAAGACTGATGATATTACTTTTCAAAGCAAGTATATAATAAACATCATTTATATACTTCTTATCACCATTCTTTAACACAATCATGATCGTACCTTTACCTTTGATTGGAATTTTTCATGAGTCACCAAAAGTAACTTCTCCATTGACGTTATCGTCTATCTCTATAAATAATTCTTTATGGCCGGTCATATGATTACTAGCGCCTGAATCAAGACACCAAACATTTTTCTTGCCTTCTTCTTCTCCTTTGTATGTGCAAAACATAGCAGCTCCCATATCTTTGTCTTCTTTTGGTGTAGCAAAATGACTTCATTCTTCCACTTTTGGAGATCTACACTCATAACTGAAGTGACCATTTTTATTGCAATTATAACATTGAAAATGAGACCTGTCACCTCGTTTTTGAAATATGCCTCTTCCTTGGCCTCTGAAATTTTCACCGCGACCAGAATGTGTTGGATCTAGATTAACCCTAGAGGGGGTGAATAGGGTTTATTGAATTTTAGCAGGATATTAAAAAATATCAGATCACATAATGCAGTAGAAATAAAAATACAGAAAGTAAGAACACACAGAGATACCCAGCTTCGACAAAAACCTACCTACTGCTGCATTCCTAAGGTTTCTACTAGGTGTTATAAACAAATCCCACTTACAATCCCATGTAAACTCGCAGCGCCTGCTCCTGTCCTAACCCTATGCTCAAAACCCTAGACTGATCTAATCCCCTAAATCAGATTTCCCCTGATTACAGCCATGTAACCAGTAACCCTAGATTTTACAGACTCTAGTAAACTGCCAGTTAATATCCTAACTGGTTTCTTCTAGATTTTACAGACTCCAGAACTGATTCAAAATGATTTACAAAAAAAACTAGAAATACAACAGAAAATAAATTAAAACCCTAGTTTTAAAAGGAAAAAGAAATTCCCTTTAATTCACTTGAACTAGGCTTATCAATCAACAAGCATATTTTTAATTCTTTTTGCCCGATCTCTTTTACTCTTAAAACAATGGCAGCTAGGGTTTTATTCAATCCCCAAATCATGATCGTGTATGCTTGTTTGAATTGATTCTCGGATTGTACTCTCTGAGGCTTTGAATGAATGAAGCTTTGCCCTCTCTCTCGTCTCTGATTTTGGACTGTTCTCTGGCGATTGAAAACCTGAAAATTTGTGAGTGATTTTGTCTTGAATTCTTCGAATTGTTCTTGTTTGATTTCGATGCTATATGCCAATGATGTAGAGGTGTATTTGTAGGGTAAAACCGAAACCCTAAAACTCTGATTTCAATTTAAATGATTTCGATCCGATTGACGTTGCTTTCCCCTTTTACTTCCTCTTTTTGATTGACTCGAAAATGAATTGTGAATCTGGTCTTTAGTTTGGCTTTGGATGGAATTTATTTGCCCCTTGATTAAGTTTGTTGCCTTAATGTTTTTTTGGAAATTATTTTGAAACCGAAAAATGATTTGTTTCCTTGTTTAAATCTGGAAACACAATGAAATTTTCTTTCCATAAATCGATTAGTCAATTTCAGGAATGTATTTACACCTCTGTCCAATCAAAAAATACTTGAGATTCTTGGGATGAATACATTTGCCAAATCTGGAATAATTCTTGCCTAAAAACTAATTTTCTGAAAGAATATTTCTTGCATTGATTCCTGTTGACATGCACATTGATTTGTGTACACAATGCTAGACAAGTAATTGTTGTCAATACCTTGACTCATTCTTGAGTTCTACCATGTATATGCTTCACCATTATCTACAGTTGCTTGTGTCTTTTAGCTTGAACTGGTAGATTTGCAAATGCATGTTTGTATGTTAGTTCTCTTTGTCCATGAACATTGCTGCTATACTCATGTATACCCAGTTAATTTGTAGCACCAGTTTTGACATGTTAGGCTTCATCCATATAATCACATAAATTGGCGCCATGTTTTGTAATGATCCATTTGAACTTGTAAATAGAAAGCTACCCAGAGTTTCTTGTTTTGAACCTGCCTCGACCATGTATACCTGTCTTTGTACATACTCCATGTGCAAATAACATGTGTTAGACTCGACCATATTTGCTAGCTTCATTGTTATGTTGATTCACCATGGCTGCACCATCATCATTGCTTAGCTGCTTATGTAATGCACCCATATATATTGCCACTGTCTTGGTTTACATGCTGCCTGCACACCAACTGACCATCCATCCACATGATTATGCTGCTTTGAAATATGTGATCGTGATTTTTCCGTTTAGAACATTTGTAATTCATGTTATGTTGCCTTTGTGCACATGCAATTGTCATGCTATGTTCATTTGTACATGCTGGAACTCTTCAGCATGTAAACATGACCATGTTATACCATGTATCTTTGTATACTTGAAAAACTGGACTGAAACCGATCATGTACATGCACCATGCCCCACCTTAGCTTCATACTTGTTCATGCTGTATGAGCCTTGAATGGTTTGTCTTTGACCTGATTGAAACTTGTAGCACCGTGCTGCCATGTCATCATTAGGTGAACCAATTTGTATGCTGAGTTGTGTTTGCATCATTTCTTTAGCTTGTTGTTTTGCATACTTTATGTATACCTGAAATGCATATGTATCGTGATCATTCTTGCATGCTTAACATGTGGCTTTGCTGAAATTTGTGCACCACTGCTATGCATACATTGCCACTGTTTCACTTGTATACATGCAGTTTCATTCCACTGTTGTTTCAGTGAAACTGCTTTATTGCACTGCATTGCTTTAACCAATTTGATGCAACTCCATCCTTATGTCTGCTGTCTTCATGCTTGATGCCTTGTAATTTGTTGAGCTCAACCATTTAGCTTGCATGATTTTGTGTTGCCTCATCCATTTGTGTTGAGCTGCTTTCTACATGATTTAACATCCTTGGCTCGACACCTTGGTTGTTGTGTTCACTTGTCCATTTCACTATGTGGAGCTTGGTCCATGTGGCTGCTCCACAGCTTCTTGCAACTACATTCTGATTGGCGAGGCAGTGCACACGTGTATATCTATACACGTGTGTATATGCAGCCATCAGACAAGATTTCATGTCCCTGTACTATACATATACATACTCACTAGACACAGATGAATCAGATCAAATCATGAAAAATAATGAGAAACACATTAGAAATCTGAGGCAAATAAAATTTAAAAAAAAAAATTATATTTGTATGAATTCAGTTTTATTTCTATTGCAGTGTATTGTGTGTGTTTCATTGTGACAAGTAACCAAATGACGACTGGACTGATAGAGAGCTGTGAAGACAGAAGACTGAAGACAGTGGATGAAGCAGTGTCAGTAAATGTGTTTGTATATGAAAGCGAAAATGTATATATATATAATTTGTATAGATAGATTGACTATATGAGTGTTGTAGAGAGAATTGTACTGATATTTGTAATAAACAAATGTTGTTTGAAATAAAATATTATTTTATTATGTTCAAACGAATTTGTCTATCGTATTTAGTTTACTTACAAGTATAATGAATGTAGAATGATGTAAGTGTATATGAAAGTGGATATGAAATGAAATGTATATCAGTGATGTATTCAAATAGTGGAGTTATAAATAGTTGTACTGTTTGAATGTTTGAAATATAATATTTGATTTAAATAAAATACTGTATGAATATATGAATGTCTGTACAGTCGTATTCTATTTAAATATAAATATTATATTCCTGTCTGTGATGAATATATGAAACAATACAATAACAAACACATTTATAATAATATATATTTGTTTGTTATCTTCAAACAAAAATCATATAATTGTGTATACACGTTATATACAACAATCTCCCCCTTTTGATGATGACAAACAAATATGAAGATTTTGAATATAATAGATGTGTTTGACAGTGAATATTGAACTCTCCCTATTTGAATGCTCCCCCTACAGCAGAAACTCCCCCTAGAAGTGTGCATGAGTGAAAGAATTAAAATTGATTTGGAATTTTCAAAATTAAAATATTTATAAAATATTCACTCATAAATCAAAATCTCAACCCATTCTCCCACTTTTGTTATCATCAAAAGGATACAGAATTTAAAATATAGATGAAAAACGACTAAAAATAAAATTTCAGCTTAGGAGGAAGAACGATCATCATAAATCTCAGTCAGTCAAACAAAAATCATAATATTCTAAGAAAAAGTGGCATATTTCACATTGTAGAGAATGATGAATTTACGATGAATTTTTTATAAAGTGGAGAGAGTTACAAAAATATGATTTCCAATTATTTTCAAAACAGATTTTTTTTAAATTGAAACACAAAAACAGTGATGGATTTGGACTATAATTATAAGTTCAACTTAAGTGACAAAATTGAATAGTCTCAAATCCCTGTAGCTATCAATCAACAAATCATAATGAGTCATAAGATAGAAACACATTTCACAAGCTAGAATATGGATTGATAGGCTGGTTTTTATACATCAAGGAGAATTTTAATGATAAGAGCTTTTATTTATTTCAAATTATTTTCATTTATTTATTTATTTAAGAGCACACTGACCACGCATAACCAGAGCTTGGATTTTAAATGGGATTAGTCGCTGCTTAAATTATAAGTTGTCTCATAACCATGCATGACCAGAGCTTGTATTTTTAACTGAGATTAGAGACACACTTATGAATGTTATACATATTTTTCATTTTTAGCTTTTGGAAGAAAAACTACTCAATATATAAAACCAAAGATGGATGATAGAAATGTGGTAGGTACAGGAACGATTTGTGAAATAAATTTCTAAATTAATCATATTATGAAATATGCTCAACTGTACCGGGATCATTGAAAATTTTCAATTATCACTAATTCTGAAAAATAACATAGTCCCATTTCTATCACAAATATTTCCACTGTTTATTCAAAAAGATTTTTAGAAAAATATTAAACTCTCCACATTAATATAAAAAAAATGATGGATGGCAAAATGATGATAGATAAAGAAGATGGTCGTGAAATAATTGCCAGTTCAAAGATATTATAATAAATATTCAACCATCATGAAAATCCAAATGAAATCTTCTCTTGTTGTGAAATATACTGCAGTCACAATTCATCACAATTTCAAAATCTGATAATAATTTTGGTGAATTATAAATACAGTTCAATATGGATATTGATTTCAATTTCTAAATGAATAATCAATAAATAGCTTTAAAATTGAAAATCAATAACAAGAGGAATATGATAGATTTACACATGACATGAGGGATTTAGGAATATATACAAGGAAAAAAAAATTCAACGCTTCTAAAATGATACCGCATGTTGGTGACTCTACTAACGAGGATTTGAAATATGAAATGGGTGACTATAAAGGGTATACAAGACAATGATATTCAACCATTAAGCACAATCAAACATAACAAACAGATTAGACGCATCTACCAGAGTAGCAGGTAAGAACAAGCAGTTATTTGAAAAATAGTATCAGAGCAGCAATTTGTATATACCAAAGCAAGCAGTCATCAAAGAATTTTCGAAAACAATATCATAGCAGCCTTGTCATGAAGATGGTCACAAAAAATGATTCATAATCCAAGATTAAAATACAGTTTATTTGAAGTCATTTGAGAAATATGAGAATCTCAAGATTCAGTGAATCAATCACACCAGAATATAAATTTCAGATCCAAGATATGTGTGTGATTCAATAAATCAATAATTTCAAATGATTTTAAACAAACAGGTATTCAAGTCAAAACATCACAAAATAACAGTGAGTTTTAAAACCAGATTTTCAAAGAATTTTTTACAAATATATCTGACAAGTACAAGAGTAATTTCAAATCATTTACATCAGACTTGAGAGATATTCATGATCCAGAAAACTAAAAATAATTTATTTGGAATCATGTGAATCAATGTCAAGTTTGAGATATAATGAATCATTCACACAAGATTAATAATTTCAAATTTAAGTGGTGTGTGAGATTCAAAATATCAAGAATTTCAAGTGATTTCAAACAAACAAATATCAACCATAATGATCATGAATAAGGATGAATTTCAAGATGTATCACTGATTCAATACAATTCAACATATCCAAGCTAATCTGAAAAACAATGAAATTTTCACAACTGAGAAATAGCAGTGTGCTGTAATGAGTATATTATTTCAAGCTTTTCTAAAATTAATTAGAAGGAACTCAAAACAGCAGATTTGTGTGAAATTTCAATTGTTTTTCAGATCTTTAAAAATTTAGAATTCAAACTAACAGTGTTCAAGATATGGCAAGAATACATCAACACTGTTATGAATTCACAAATCAGAAAATAAACTTCAAAACAATTGCAGATATTTACAAAGTTAAAATTCAAGATCTGGAAAGTTAAAAAAGAATCAGAGTTCTATTCAAATAATGTGAATTTCCAGAAGACCATGAATACTGCAATTGGAAGTTAATGGAGCCTAAGAAGAAAGTAACAGAAAAATATTGCAGTGACAAATCAAATCAAGAAAAAAAATAAAAAAGAATGGGAATAAGAAAAACAGGGAAAAAATAATAAAAAACAGAGAATATACAAAGGAATGTATATAGAGATATACCTAAAATCCATATAAGCAAAGGAATCTCTAACTCAGCTGATTTGGCTAAGGAACTATGAATGATTCAGAGATATGAGGCAGTTTAAATCTAGTTTTTCTTTAGTAATGCAATTCCTTAGCCTTCTTCGGTACCTAGCAGTTGAAGGGATCGAGTGGTCTAACAAAATTTGTGAAACCACTCACATATGTATTATATGTTTTGGTACCTAGACTTGTTTATATAACAATCCATTCGAATCTACCTTTGTACACTTTGGGACCCAAATCTGTTTGAAATTCATGAAGTTTGTTTGATTTCTTTTTGGAATTCAGAATTGTTCAAATGGATTAATATAACACAAATTCACATCACGTTTATGATTCAAAAATCCTTTGCAATTATCAGAGTTTGAATTTCCATATCGATTCTTTTCAAGACAGTTTGAAGGATTTTTAAAATCATTTAAATTCAGCTTTTCAAAAACATTTATTTTCCCAAATACAAGACCTTGCTTATTTCCAACAGAAAACTGTTTTTTCAACAACATATTTAAAGATTTTTCACTATCAGAAAATTTAGTCAAAGATGACTCTAGTCGTTGAATTTTAGATTTTAGATCACTATTTTCTTTTATCAAATTCGAACAACGATTTATAGCGATCTTACTCTTTTCAACATCATTTTGTTTCAAAACCAAGAGTTCATTTACAAGCTTTTCAATTTTGGCCTTGGACTCACAAATTTCATTCTCAAAACGTTTTTGATTCTCAGCAATTACACATTTGGAATTTGAAATCTTAAAAGTTTCCAACTCTTTTCGCAAGGTACTGTTTATACAGATTAGCTCATCTTCTTTTTCTTTTGAACTCATAATTTGCTTTTCAAGCTTTTGGATATTTTCATTTAGATGGGCTAAATTGTTTTTCGAGTTGAAACAATTCTTGCAATCAGAGTTTGAAACTTTCATGATATTTTCAAGTTTTAATTCCAAAATATTAATTTTGGTGATCAACTCAAGTTTTTCAAATTTCAGAGTTTTATTTTTCGATTTGAGACTATCAACAACATTTGTTAATTCAGTACAAAAATAAACCAAATCTTCATATGAAAGGTCTTTAGTTTCACCATATGTTGAGCCTCCATCGACATATCCACCTGGATTATCATTTGTAAAACCTGTTAAGCATAGATCTAAACTTGAGTTGACATTCAGGGGTTTTGAGCAATTGTTGTCAATTTGTCCATACTTTGTATTGAGAGTTTTCCAAATTTCCTGCGCATTCAAACAATGGGAGATATGATCAAGTTGGTTATTACTAAAATGAGAATAAAGAATATGCATAGCACAAGCATTAATATTCCTATCTATTATATCACCTCCACTATTAACAACATCCCAATATTTAACAAATTTCAAATAGGATTTCATTTCTGATTTCCAATTCAAAAAATCTGTACCATCAAAAATGTTTGAAATGTGACTGGACTGACTCTCAATGTACTGACAACTAGGAGACATGATTCTAGGGTTAATGAAATAACTTGCTCCGATATCACATGGTGTCTCTATTTACGAGGAATTTTAAGTACCCTGGTGGCCACCAAAGATACCTCAGACACTGGTTTCACATCCTGCCTCTCGACACGGACAACCACCCACGGGCATGTAGGGGCAAGAGTCAATACTTCGCCACATGATCATACAACAAGAACCCCCTATCATGCTGTTACCTTACACCAGCTCTGATACCACTTGTTGGATCTAGATTAACCCTAGAGGGGGGATAGGGTTTATTGAATTTTAGCTGGATATTAAAAAATATCAGATTACAGAATGCGGCAGAAATAAAAATACAGAAAGCAAATAACAAACAGAGATACCCAGCTTCGGCAAAAACCCGCCTACTACTGCATTCCTAAGGTTTCTACTATGTGTTATAAACAGATCTCGCTTACAATCCCATGTAAACTCGCAGCGCCTGCTCCTGTCCGAACCCTATGCTCAAAACAATAGACTGATCTAATCCCCTAGATCAGATTTCCCCTGATTACAGCCCTGTAACCTGTAATCCTAGATTTTACAGACTCTAGTAAATTGCCAGTTAATATCCTAAGTGGTTTCTTCTACATTTTACAGACTCTAGAACTGATTCAGAATGATTTACAAAACAAACTAATAATACAACAGAAAATAAATTAAAATCCTAGTTTGAAAAGGAAAAAGAAATCCCCTTTAATTCACTCGAACTAGGCTTAGCCATCAACAAGTATGTCGGCCCATTTGCAATTCTTTTTGCCCGATATCTTTTACTCTTAAAACAATGGCGGCTAGGGTTTTATTCAATCCCCAAATCATGATCACGTATGCTTATTTGAATTGATTCTCAGATTGTACTCTCTGAGGCTTTGAATGAATGAAGCTTTGCTCTCTCTCGTCTCTGATTTGGGATTGTTCTCTGGTGATCGAAAACCTGAAAATTTGTGAGTGATTTTGTCTTGATTTCTTCAAATTGTTCTTGTTATATTTCGATGCTATATGCCAATGATGCAGAGGTGTATTTGTAGGGTAAAACTGAAACCCTAAAACTTTGATTTCAATTTAAATGATTTCAATCTGATTGACGTTGCTTTCCCTTTTTACTTCCTCTTTTTGATTGACTCGAAAATGAATTGTGAATCTGGTCTTTAGTTTGGCTTTGGATGGAATTTATCTGCGCCTTGATTAAGTTTTTTGCCTTAATGTTTTTCTGGAAATTATTTTGAAACCGAAAAATGATTTCTTTCCTTGTTTAAATCTGGAAACACAATGAAATTTTCTTGACATAAATCGATTAGTCAAATTCAGGAATGTATTTAAACCTCTGTCCAATCAAAAAATACTTGAGATTCTTGGCATGGATACATTTGCCAAATCTGGAATAATCTTTGCCTAAAAACTAATTTTCTGAAAGAATATTTCTTGCATTGATTCCTGTTGACATGCACATTGATTTGTGTACACAATGCTAGACAAGTAAATGTTGTCTACACCTTGACTCATTCTTGAGTTCTGCCATGTATATGCTTCACCATTATCTACAGTTGCTTGTGTCTTTTAGCTTGAACTGGTAGATTTGCAAATGCATGTTTGTATATTATTTCTCTTTGTCCATGAACATTGCTGCTATACTCATGTATACTCAGTTAATTTGTAGCACCGGTTTTGACATGATAGGCTTCATCCATGTAATCACATAAATTGACACCATGCTTTGTAATGATCCATTCGAACTTATAAATAGAAAGCTGCCCAGAGTTTCTTGCTTTGAACCTGCTTCGACCATGTATACCTATCTTTGTACATACTCCATGTGCAAATAGCATGTGTGAGACTCGACCATATTTGCTAGCTTCATTGTTATGTTGATTCACCATGCCTGCACCATCATCATTGCTTAGTTGCTTATGTAATGCACCCATATATATTACCACTGTCTTGGTTTACATGCTGCCTGCACACCAATTGACCATCCATCCACATGATTATGCTGCTTTGAAAAATGTGATCATGATTTTGTTGTTTAGAACATTTGTAATTCCTGTTATGTTGCCTTTGTGCACATGCAATTGTCATGCTATGTTCATTTGTACATGCTGGAACTCTTCAGCATGTAAACATGACCATGTTGTACCATGTATCTTTGTACACTTGAAAAACTGGACTGAAAATGATCATTTACAAGCACCATGCTTCACCTTAACTTCATACTTGTTCACGTTGTATATGCCTTGAAACGTTTGTCTTTGACCTGATTGAAACTTGTAGCACCGTGCAGCCATGTCATCATTATGTGAACTAATTTGTATGCTGAGTTGTGTTTGCATCATTTCTTTAGCTTGTTGCCTTGCATACCTTATGTATACCTGAAATGCATATGTACCATGATCATTCTTGCCTGCTTAACATGTGGCTTTGCTGAAATTTGTGCACCACTACTGTGCATACATTGCCACTGTTTCACTTTCATTCCACTGTTGTTTCACTTGAAACTGCTCTGTTGCACTGCACTGCTTTACCCATCTTGATGCAACTCCATCCATATGCATGTTGTATTCATGCTTGATGCCTTGTAATTTGTTGAGCTCGACCATTTAGCTTGCATGATTTTGTGTTGTCTCGGCCATTTGTGTTGAGCTGCTTTCTATATGATTTAACATCCTTGGCTCGACACCTTGGTTGTTGTGTTCACTTGGCCATTTCACTATGTCCAGCTTGGTCCATGTGGCTTCTCCACAGCTGCTCGCAACTACATTCTGATTGGCAAGGAAGTGCATACGTGTATATCTATACACATGTGTATATGCAGTCACCAGACCAGATTTCCTGTCGATGTACTATACATATACAAACTAACTAGACACAGATGAATCAGATCATGTAAGAACCCGTAACTTCCCCGTGAAGGAAAGAGCGGATACTTTGAGAACAATACACAATTGAACGCAGAAGGAAGAACATTTCATTGTTATTACAACAATTCCATCAGATACAAGAATATACAGAGTATAAATGAATAAAATACATTCGAAGAATATCAGATATTACAATAAATTACATAGCAGCGGAAAAATATACAAAACACAAGTAGAAGTGATACACGGATACAGAGCTTTCCGAGCATCGTTCCAGCTGTAAATCAGGACCCTGTGGATATAAATCTGCAAAACCAAAACTACTAGCTGCCCGTATGGAAAATAGGGGCACCCAGGGTTTAGGTTAAAACAATAAACTCCAGGTCAGTCATGGGACTGGTGTGAGAACTAAAACAGTTATTTAAAACTTTACTTTAAAGATAGTAATTCAAGGGACCACGCCGTATAACACGGAACGGGTTTCCTCCCAAGAATACTAGTGCATATAACAAAACAGCGCAATGCTTTTTGGAAAAATGAAGCTATTATAAGACCCAGGTTCCATCACACAATGCAACACAAGCCGGAGGATAGGGTTTTCCCTTATAATAGCCAAACATGCTTGGTACGCTTAAAACAAATCATTTGATACTATTATAAGGGTATAGTGTCAAAACAATTCAAATCATAAATATCAATCATAGGCGGCATGGGTACCATCTATCATGTCGCCGTACTAGTTCTACAATTAAAATCGCAATATCACATATTGGAAATTGGATTCCATCATGAGTCGAGGCAAGGGGCAAGCTCCTCTCCGCGTTCGAGACACTCTAGCAATGCCTCAGGACCCCACTATGATCCTTTGGAACCTCCAAGGTCGGTCCTCTTTTACTTTTGAGGATTGGTTATTCCTGAACACACGTTTTCCGGTCCTTACAGACCTATATCCGAGGCGCCTCGTATCCAACAACCACACAGGTGAAAAGTATATAAATTTCAGGGCTGGTAGGTCACTGACACCACCCTAGCTAGAAAGAAACACCGTGCACTCCTTGGGTCCGTATCCCCTTTTTGACTCATACCGAGGTGTGAGGCTCGCGAATTCACGTTATACACAAAGCTACGCCACACAGGCCGTGCTTTGATCATCAACCACAAGACTTTGCTTTTCAACAGAAGCCTTGATCAATTGCCACTCACGCGTGCCACACTGGCAATTCACTCCATGCGACTGATGTCCATCGATATACAACCTCTAAGCTCGTACGTCTCAGAGAAGGCGTTAAGAAAGAGGATAAATTCTCTGCCGCCAAACAGATGTATATTTAATAGAGATCAATCAACACAGAATAAAATCCAATGTCAGACACACTATCCATTTACAAGTCCGTTCTGGGTCTGAACGAAACCGGAGGCACTTTTCTCGCATATCCATCCATCTCCAAGTACGTCTGGATGATCACCAACTGTTTCCCTCATCTTGGGTGTACAACCCAATCGAGATCATCAGTAATCACCCAAACGCTGTGAAGACTTCCGGTCTTCAACCACCGTCTTCATCTTCGACATCTCGTCGAATCGGTTATTCAGAATGGGTATAACCCCGGCCTTTCTGAATAACCCATGTATATGATAAACAAATGTTACACAAACACAACAAACGCCTCATTCCAATTCAGAATATTCTTTTATTCACAAAATCACATTCTTAGGGAAAGGTTCCCATTAATTTTATCCAAGATAAATTCTTCTAAATTTATTCTTTAATCTTCCTTTGGATATCATTTTAAACTAGTCGGGATTAGCGAACCACACCGAAGTAATTATTTATTTTATTTCCCAATCCCAACCTATATATCCCATGGAGAAAAACTGGTAATACTCCACATCCAACACCACGGTGTTATCGGTAAAATTAATTACCATTTCACGCTCAAATCTAATTAAAGATTTAACTATCGCTTTGGAGCAAAATTGGTGATACTCCACTCTCGATCACTTTTCAGATTTGATAATTTAAATTATCAATTCACATTTTAATCTAATTAAAGATTCATTAAAACTCCACTTAGTTTTAATCCTTTCAAAAATCAACATCTTGCCTTTAACTGGGTTAAAGAACCAATGTCATCTAAAACACGATTCACGATAAACCCAAATCACATTTGATATTAAATACAAGGCTCTGAATAGAAAATATACCGGCTTATATTCAATATCAAATTCTGAAACCAACAAATATCGTATTGGAAAAAACGATATATAATATATCTTTCAAATTCCCATAACAATATCAGTATAGTCACGAAATCCAACATCGAAATATTCCGAAGATAATTTCGATTCAACTCCAGCCCAATCCACGTATTGGGAATATTGATTATTTTTAAAATCACTTTCAAATTCAATTTATTTATTTCAAAATTAAATTGATTTTAATTCTAGTTCAAAACTAGTTCATTTCGATAAAAATCTATTTTTATCATTTCAAATGTGGAATATTATATCCCAGTTCTTTCCAGTTCACATATTATGATTTTACACAAATTATAGATATTTTTAATAATTTTATCAAGGCCCGTACAGTCGATTTCTATCAACGGCCATCGAACTGCACTTATAGCGACCTTTTTCAAATTTGATTTGGACATAATTCCAAATCCAACCGTTAGATTTCAAATTTCTAATATTCATTGGAAAGCTCTTTTCGATACGAACCCAAGGGTTCCAGTTTTAGGAAAATCCGACGGTCGGATCTCCCGCAACGTCAATTTGAAGTCAATGGTCGAAATTCACGAACTTCCGCGGCGCGGCGCGTTCTATTCGGGCCATTATATATATAATATATATATGTTATATATATTTCGTCGATTTCCTTTTTAAAACGAATTTTATAAATAGTTCTAAATTCGTTTCAAAAACAATTTCAACTTCATCTTCAATCTCAAATCGATTTGATTTCAATTCAATTCGAATTCATTTCAATTTTATTTAATTCGAATTCAAATTCGTTTCAATTCAATTCAAATTCTAATTCGTTTCAATTCAATTTGAATTTACCTTCTATTTAATTCAATTCGAATTCATTTCAAATTGATTTCAATTCAATTTCAGTTCGTTTTAAATTTCATTCAAAACGATTTCAATTCGGTTTTAATTCAATTTCAATTTAATTCAATTTGAATTCATTTCTATTTGATTTGAATTCAAATTCACTTTCTATTCAATTCGGATCGAATTCATTTTCTATTCGATTCGAATTCATTTTAGATTGATTCAATAAAATTTCAATTTGAATTTTAATCTAATTTAATTTGAATTTCATTTCAAAATACTAAATTTTGAAATAACTTTTCAATATTCATTATAAAACGAATAAAATCGATATAAATATCGTTCACGTCAAAATAGCGCAACTCTAATCAACACGGCTATATATATTTCAATAAATTTGTTATTCTATTCAACAAATGAATATATATATATTCCATTAAACACATGAATCTATATTTCTTTCAACACACGACTAATCTCAACACATGAGTACTGTCAACACATCACTATTTTTGTTATGTAAAATATTTTATAAAATTATGGTATCTATCGTTTGATTTTCAAATCAGACTCCACCGTGAAGTAGTTCTAATTTTAAATATGATGAAGATGTGAATTTTATTATTAAAATATTTTACTCAACACATAAATAGTTTCAACACATGAATTTTATTTTATAATATTCATTATTTTCCCGTTTGGAATGAGGCCCAATCAATTACCATATAACGTTAATTATATGGATTCCATACAACACATGTATATAATAGCAACGATAAACAATCAACCATCATCCAAAGTGCACCACACAACTGCATAAGCATCAAATATGACTAATTAACGCTTACACAGCCTGTCGACCAATCGGTCGACATTCAATTAAATAATTGGGATAAGTGTACTCAAATATCATCCCAACACCCGTGTGGGGTTTCAAATCAACAAACACAGATTTTTATTTATGCAGTTGGGCGATGTGTAAAATTTATCGACCCAATCAATATCAGTCAAATTAGTGTACGTAAACAAATCGGCCGATTTGTTTATAAATATTTATTTACTCACATTCACGTTAAAAATTATATTTTTAACGATAAAATATTTAATTTCAACTATCTACATTTTTTCGATTTTACATCAACAACACAAACAAATTTCATAACACAACAATTAAACAAACAAGCCATCCATGGTCTGTGGATGACGGGTGTCGGGTGCTACTAAACACCGTCTGCATCCTAGTATATATATATAACTAGAAAAGGAAATTTGAGTGAGAAGTTACCAAAGCTAATCCAACTTCATGACACTTCATTTGTAGAAAATCTTCGTCGTTCTCGCCTTTTGTCACTTTCGTTGACCGTAGCCACTACATATATAAAAATCGAATTTTTATATTGCTATTCAATACATAGAAATTGAATTTTTACTTCGCTATTCAATATATAAAAATCGAATTTTTACTTCGCTATTCAATATATAAAAATCGAATTTTTACTTCGCTATTAAATATATAAAAATCGAATTTTTACTTTGCTATTCAATATATAAAAATCGAATTTTTACTTCGCTATTCAATATATAAAAATCGAATTTTTTACTTTGCTATTCAATATATAAAAATCGAATTTTTACTTCGCTATTCAAAATATAAAAATCGAATTTTTACTTCGCTACTATATAGACAAAAATTCTATTTTTACATTGCTAACGGTATAGAAAAGAATATATTTTTACATTGCTAACGGTATAGAAAAGAATATATTTTTACATTGCTAACTGTATAGAAAAGAATATATTTTTACTTAACAAAAACTATATTTTTAAATTGCTTTCAAACAAATATAAAAATCATATTTTTATTCCACTTTTCAAACAAATATGAAATCAAAATTTTATATTGTTAATACCTAAACAAAAATCACATTTTTACGTTGTTCACTTACAATATAAAAATCTATTTTTACCTCGCTTTCACGATGCTAAAAATCTCATCTTCATTTTATAAAAATCTAATTTTTATTACCTTAAAACTAACTACATTTAAATAAATAAAACCAGTAACTAAATCAGGTAATAAAAACTTACCGTTCGCTGTTGGAGGAGGAGATGGGTTTTCAGTCGAAGAAGAAGAGAGACGGGGGGGAGGAGCTGCTCGCCGGCGCTCAGGCGAAGGGGGCACTGGCCGGTGGTTCGGTGATGGCAGGGGTGGGGTTTGGCGCAGTGGTCGCGCGATGGGAAGGAGGACTCGCGGTAGCCTGCTGTCGAGGTCTTCGAGGGGTGGCTCAGGCGTGGGGTGGCCGGAGGAGCGATGGGGCGGTGGGCGACGGGGTTGTCGATGGTCGGCGACCTGATTTAGGGCTCCGCCCTTCATTTGTTTTTTTTTTTATTTTTTTTCTAATTTCTCTCGAATGAGAAAGTAACGGGGTGGGGGGGGTGGGGGGGGGCTGAGTAGTTAAGGAGAGGGAAGGAGATTTTTATTTATTAATTTATTTAATTTTTAATTCCAAAAAGGTACTCTTATTTTCGACCTCGAAACGAGGCCCACCGCCTGTCGTCCATAGCTAATTACCCCCATTCCAAACACAATGGGATATGTATCGTTGGCTGATTCGATCATTTCGATCAGTTTCCATCAAATTTACAATTAAATCATTATATTGAATTTTAAACGTACATTTCAATTTACCAGGGCCACATACTAACTAGAAAAATTCCAGAAAAATATTTTCTAGCTTCGTATTGACGATACGGTCCTAACAAAACTAGTTTCGTCGAATTCTGAGATCGTCTGCAAAATGGCCAATTTCCAGTCGATTAAAATCAACTGAAACTGGTCAAACACGTTTTCCTTTGCCACGCTCACATATTGATTCGAAAAATTATGAAATTTGGAATCTAGCAATAATTTGATATCACGGACCCAACAAAAGTGGTTTCGTCGAAATCCGAGGTCGTTTGCAAAATTCCCATTTTTAAGGGCCTGAATTCCATAGCGACTATTCAGAATTTTTAACTGGACATATCTTTTGATTCCCGCTATGAAATCTCGATTTTTCGGATTCGTTCGAAAGATATTCTCAATTAGATCCTATTATTTTTGGTTTCACTAAAATTCAGTTTGTTTTGCACCCGGTACATTCAATTGAAGTTTGAAATCGAATTATCGAACTACCGCGCCATTTTCAATTCTATTTATAATTATATATAATTATTATATTCTAACGACGACGTATATAAATATATACGTTGAATTCTATTCAAAATAAATTTCTCGTCGATATTTTTCAAAATAATATATTCTAAATGTTCAAAATTCGTTAAAATTGCCAAAATAAAAAAATTTAAATTGGCCCAGATTTTACGGGTTGTTACAATCTCCCCCACTTAAAACTTTTCGTCCCCGAAAAGGAACAAAGTCGAAAGTGGTTTGATTAATCAACTCTACATTCGATCTGGCTTCCATTCTCCTACTTTTCAGTTTCTGAGAATTTTCAAATTCTTCAAAAATTTGGCTAACACCCTAAATTTTCGAAAAATTTCGCCATAACCTCCCCTGCACCGGGAGCCACGGGAAAATCCCAAAATTGCCATACAGGCCTTCTGATCTCAAAAAGAAAAAGAAAAAGCCAAGCGGTTAGCCAATAGGCTCATAAAATCATCATCACCCAAACAAAACAGTAAATTATATAGTAAACATGTACCTATTTGTCGGGCAAACAAATTTTATTCTCTGCTCTAGCCTCCTTGCTATGACATGTTCAATGTAAGTACATGTATATGCAAGCAAATGCGACCAATTTTCAATACAATTCCATATTCGATTTAATTAGGCTAAATGGTTCAAAATTACCAAACAAATAAACAAACAACACAAACATCAATCAATTAGTGAATTAACATTTCAAATTCATAATTTTGATACATATACAAAAATTCATGTTCTTGATGCCAATTCACAACAATGAATTCTAGCTATATTAGTTTTGGTTCTCACACCAGTCTAATGGAAATATATAGAAATCACACATTCGAAACACGAACATAAATATTGATGATGCCATGGTCATTATCAACATCATCTCCGGGCGACTAGGGTATTAAAACTTCGAATATACGTTCATGACGCGTATACGCGAAATCTTTATATACTCGATTGTCCAAATCAATATAAATAAATATTCAAATACGTATAAAACGAATTAAATTTTCAAAACAAAATTGTTTTCATTTGAAAAATATACTCTTCACACTCGTTCTATGATAATACTGATCCTATCTCTAACGAGTCATTCTAATTGGACATTACTAATCCAATATCTGATGAATTCTTTCGTATGGTTCTAATGTGTCTTGTTCTCGAGCTCTGTAAACCAAAGCTCTGATACCAACTGTAAGAACCCGTAACTTCCCCGTGAAGGAAAGAGCGGATACCACCAGTACAAAAAGCGTCTATTGCTTTGCCTCATTTGATTCTGTTGTGCTTGCAACAGAAGCAAATAACTTTATTTGCTTCTGTTTCATTGTTACAACAGAAGCAATTACCACAAGAGAAAAAGCAGTACATCTACGTATAGGAATTTGCTTCCGATGTTGTAGAAACAGGAGCAACAGTGAAGAAGAAAATTCGGTTATTTACTTCAGATCACCGTACAACAGAAGCAAATATGTTCTAATTAACAAAACTCAGGTATTAACTTTTAGTAATTAACATTTAGTACTTAATACTTAACTATTATTTTCGATGTATAATATTTAATAAATTGTAATTGATTTATAATTAATAAGTGATAAATAATAATTTATAAACAATATTTTATAATTAATGATTACTAAATTTATATTAATTGTTTATTAAAATCAATGATTTGTAATGAATAATTTATAAACAGTAATACATAACAATTTCTATCTGATAATTAATAGTTAATGATTAATCGTTTTTAATATTTAGGACAAATTTTCAAAATAAGCTTGTTTTTAAAATTAATAGCAGATTTAGGCTAGTTTTGAAACTATTTGCATAAATATGCTTGTTTTTGGCAATAGTTGTTCAAAAACAAGCCTATTTCTGCAAATAGTTTCACAACTAGCCTAAATCTGCTATTAGTTTTTTTAAAAAAGCCTATTTTGAAAATTTGTCCCTTATATTTTTATAAGGGGCGCACTTCACAAGTCCGCTCACGTGTACTTTTTTTTAAACAACTGGCCACCTCATCGCTGAGGTCGACAAAACAAGTCTATTTATGCAAATAGTTTTAAAACTAGCTTAAATCCGCTATTAGTTTTAAAAACAAGGCTATTTTGAAAATTTGTCCTAATATTCAATGATCAGTAAACCGCAAAGAACGCGGTTAATTCATTTACTCATCGCGCTCAGTTTTTTTCATCATCCCGCCTTCACACGGTAAAATCCCGCTTTCATTTCCTAGCATCCAACATTCATCTTCTCGCTTTCCCTTAGGACTTCTTTCTCCTCCAGAAAGTAAATAAATCCCTAAACCCCTAAGTTCCTAGAAATCCCTTGCCCTAAAATCAAAATCTTACATTATCTGCCTATTATAACTAAGATCTTATAAATAGATCCATTATTTCGTTCTCCTGCTAGTAAAGAAAGGAAAAAAAACCTAATCTAGTACTTTGTTCGTTCTATTTCTAAGATCTGGGTCCGCAATATGAAATCCCGATGTCATTTGTTCTGGAGTTCGCCTCTGGTCCTTAGTTGCCAACACAAGATTTGAAGTCACGCTGGATCTGAAAGTCATCTAAATTAGATTTTCGGGTGGAAGATAATGATGTCACAAGCATAGATTTGTAGTGTCTGAGGGTAACATAGAGCATGGTAATGATCAAACTATGGTAGCGCTTCATTAAAATGATGGTATTATTTTTAACTTGTTGGCTTGTGCTGAGGAAGCTACTATAGGTGTGAAATGTGATTGGGATTGAATTGCTGACTCATACAAGGGAGATGGTGCTACGCTGAGTGATGAAACAACATATAGCAAAATGGCTGGTGGCGAACTAGGCAAACAGATCTATAAAGATGTGAAAACCTTCTCTGACTTGGTGCACCCTAGTTTTGAGGTCAATTTACTCCATGGTAGCAATTCGAAATATGGTAAAAGTGTAAGGGTCCGTCTATTAGCACCCCTGTGATTGCTCTTCACACCCCAGTAAAAAAATTGAAATTTTATTTCCAATTATACCAGTTAAAAATAAATAGCTTGTTTCATATGTTTATTTATCTTCCATCTTTATGCACATCTTTCAGCCTGCCCCAAAATAATGACTTGAAAATAGAGAATTTTTCTTCTTCTTTTTAAGCACAAATAATAATTAAATCTATAACAACACATACACATGCTAGCCTTAACAGGGTGCACTGGAGCGTTTGAGTAGTAGAATCAAGAAATTCATAAACGTACGTTTTTTAAAATAAAATCAATACTGTGTTTGTAATTATACACGAACATGAGGTACATGCACACGAGGTATATGTCTATTTATTTTCTCGCCTCCACCGCTAAATTTTACGGAGTTGCAAAGGTTTGATAGGTAGAGCAGCAAGTTATAAGAAGAAAGAAAAGAAAAAGGAAGGAAAAATAAAATCAATGTGAATAAGAAAAAGAGGTTATTTTTGAAATAAATGGGGTGTGTAAAGAAATAAACGGGGTGTGTGATTTATTTTATAGTTAGCGGGGGAGGGGGGGGTAAGTGTAACAACCCGTATTTTCAATAACCTGTAATAACATAAATCGAGGCAGAATTTAATTCTAAAATGGGAATCAAGGGAAACGGGCTATGCCATTGTGTTCGTCTCGGAAAAATACGCGAAATAGAGTCCGAGTTTTCGAAAATCGGAGTCCGTATGACCAAGATATGGCCTCGCGAAGTTTCACGAAAATTCCCAAATTAAAGTATACTTAATTAAGTGAAATGGGTTGTGTAGATATATATATATATATATATTGATATATATATATATATATATATAATTGAAAATTTAATAAATAAATATGCAAAAATGCTCAAAACAGCGAATTGGGAGAGGGGAATAACCGAACCGGCCGATTTTTGAAGTCGACCCGAGCCCGCTGGGTCGACTAGGGGTTAATCCAGGGTGTTTGGCTGTCAACCCGTGGGCCGATTCGCTCAAGTGCAGATTTTGCATTTGAATGGTTCTCATGGTCCATCTTTAATCTAAAGGCCCTAGATGGTTCCTACACTTGACTTCTTCCCCAAGACATGCTTTGATGGCTTGGATTGAATCTAGGGTTAATCCTATGGCCTAAAACACTTGCCTAATCTATAAATAAGACCCTAACCTACCCTAATTCATTCATAATTAAACCTAGTGACTAAACTATGGCAAAATGCTAGCTCTCATGGCCTCCACTAATTTTATGAAGAGGGTTGCATACTAATCACTCTCTAATCAACTTCTAATCCCTTCTTAGCATCTTAATCTTCTTCATTTGGTGTTCAAAGTTGCTAGTTGTGAGTTTCTATCACTTTGATGATCTTTTGGTAAACTAATTAGATGAGATGTGATGAGATTTATGGTTTTGTATGTGGGTTAATGAGCTTTGAATCATATGATATGATGTTAGCATTAATCTTATGTTTATGCATGTTGAGTATGTAAGCTTATGCAAGTTTAATATGATGTATGTTATGTTTGCATGATGCTAAATATGCAAGTTGTGGGCTATGTAATCATATGCATGTTATGCAAGTTCATGGTAATATAATATGCAAGTTACATGTTTGTTAATATGCAAGTTACATGTATGTAAATATGCAAGTTACATGTTTCTTTATATGCAAGTTACATGTTTGTTAATATGCGAGTTACATGTATGTAAATATGCAAGTTACATGTTTATTAATATGCAAGTTCATGATGACACATTATGCAAGTCTATAAGCTAATATGCAAGTTTGTTATGCAAAATGAATATGTAAGTTATGTGACATATTATATGCAAGTTATGTGACATGTTATGCAAGTTCATATGCAAGTTATGTGTTTGTTAATATGCAAGATGGCACCTTTGAAACATGTTCATTCATATGCAAGTTGACACCTTTTATATGTGTTATATCATGAACGAAATTACGTGGGAACGATGGGGTAATTAAATGCATAAGTTAATAAGATTGTGTGAAATTAATATAATTATGCATAACACAAAATAAATAAACATAGTATGGGAATTTGCCTATTTGGTTAGGTGTACCCATACTATGTGTTGGGAATTTACCTATTGAGTTAGGTCTACCCCATGGGAATTTACCTATTAAGTTAGGTCTACCCATGTTAAGAAAACTTGATTAATTAGGGATAATTAATATAAAATTATGAGGGTGATTAATTAGGTGTAATTAATTGACTAAGACACGAGGTTGGACTCAGTTGTAGCGTAAAACTGCCCGGACCCAACCGGCTTAACCAGTTGCTACAAATGTTAGCCCAATGTGAGAGGTCTTAGGCACAAACTAAATACGTAATTAATGTAAAGACACGAGGTTAGACTCTGTTATGACATAAGGCTGCCCGGACCCAACCGGCTTAACCAGCGGTCATAAAAGACAGTCTAATGTGAGAGGTCTTTACAAAGGTTACGTTCTTAATTAATTAATTAAGAAACACTTAACCACATTAGCATGTAGAGGGACATGAGGGGTTAAGTGGGTGCCTCGGGTGGCATGAGAAAATCTAGTGGTTGCCTTGGGTGGCAATAGAAAATACGATTAGAATACTTAACCAAAATAGAACATGTAATTAAAACATGATTAAAGGGTTAAGTGGGATATACTAGAAAAAGGGACAAGCTTAGGTGGGTAGCTTGTGGAGGCCCATTTCAACCAGTAACCCATACGTATCTTTGTGGGCTCGACCCATGTCGAGGACGGGACACGCATACTGGGCTTGACTGTAAGAGGCAAACGGGTTAGCGGTGGCAACGCAAGTCCAACGGGCTTCATATGCGTGAGTGGGCCCGGGCTGGTAGGTAAGCCGTTGTTGCATCGAGTAGATATAAGCCGTGCACCTTTAGTTTCATCAGGTTGCCACATTGGGGAATGATACATCCCACGGTGGGGCCAGCACGGGTATCTACGTTAGGGAGCCGATCGAATGGGAAGTAGTGTGTACACCTAGTGGATTGTAGGGCCCCGTGGCGCCTACTTGGTCACCTAGGGGTACGCAGGTACTAATTAGTAAATTTTATAAGTCCTTGGGTGGGATCAACCTTTAAGTTAGGAACGACTGGTGTGGTGCAGTTTAGTAATTTACCTTAGGGAGGGTAGATGCGTCTTTATCCTTTATCTTCGTTTAGTTGACTGCTTAGGGTAGCCATTCATCCCTATATGTTACCGTATATCAGTTTATGTCTTCTCTGGTTACTTTAACGATTGTATTGTTAAAGTTATAGGACTCGCTCAGACTTATGTCTGACCCTGTTGTTTTTATCTTTTTCCCAACCCTCAGGTCCTACGGTGGATCCTAGCAGTAGTGGAGCTTGATCGGATTGCTGTTCCAGTCTTTAGGAGCTTGGATAGATGTAAAGCTCCAGTTATCCAGTTATCTTTTCTTTTGTTTGGCTATTGTATGAGAGTGGGATTATGTACTTCTTTATTTTGATGGATATTGTACTTGACCTTTATTGTGGTTTTATGATGTAACCAGACATGTTTTACTTCCGCTGTTATGAGATGATGTTTTAAAATTTCAAGTACTATTTATATCTGTCTTGTTGTAATTTTTCTGTTCTATATTCACTAAAATACTCCACCGATGCTATGGCATTCCCTTAGTGAGTGATCATAGCGGGAGTGGGGTGTTACACGTGGTATCAGAGCTTAAGGTTACCAGAACAGATAAAATTTTTGAGAAAAACTACTTTCTAAGAGTATTTTCGAAGAAAGTATTTTTAAAAGCATGTCTTCTAAGAGAAAAAGTTTTTGAAAAAGAAAAGCATAATCCCCAATAGCCATATCTTTATCTTTCGGAATCTCCTTTTTGAATCTTTCCTCTTTCGTTTCAGCATGGCTGCAGATCTTAACATCCCGGAGGGTTTAGTTATACCACTATGGTATAGGAGGTTGCAAGAGGCTAGGGCCGCGGCTGCGGGTCCGGCCAATGCTACTACACCAGAGACAACCGCTCCTCCTCCTCAGCCTAGAGTGGATAATTTTGCTAAGGTTTGCAAGGAGTTCAAGGCTATAGGAGGAAAACCTTTTCTTGGTTCAGAGACTTTCGTAGAGGCTAGAGATTGGCTTAAGGAAGTGGAAGAGTTGCTAGATATCTTTGAAGTGGAAGAGGGAAAGAAAGTCAAGTTGGCGGCTTGGTTAATGAAGGGAGAGGCCTCATTCTGGTGGGAGGTCACTAATGGAAAACGCCCTGTTGACTCTTGGGCAGATTTTAAGCAAAGGTTTGAGGCTAAGTTTCTCTCAAGGGCGGAAGAGAATCTGTTTATGGAGAAGTTCTTGAATTTGAAGCAAGGGAATCTCACGGTGAAAGAATATGTCAACAAATTCAATCAATTAGCAAGGTTTGGCATAGAGTTGGTGAATACACCGGAGAAGAAGGCTTTGAGGTTCGTTAGAGGCTTGAACGAACCATTGCAAGGAATAGCTATGACTCACATTCCTATGGGGGCCACTTTTGAGAAGCTTGTCTACATGGCACTTATGCATGAGGATGATAAGAATTCTAAGGCACCAGAGAAAAAGGGGGATCAGAAGAAACCGCAACAGCAACAACAAGGCAAGGGCGGAAAAGGCAATGGTGACAAAAAGAAGACGAAGAAGAAGTGCTTCAATTGTGGAACACCAGGACACCTCAGTAAGGATTGTCGCAAAAAGAAGAAGACCGGTTGCTTTCATTGTGGTGAAGCAGGGCATCTTGTGAAAAACTGCCCAAAGAAGGGGCAGAAGACGGGGTCTACCTCAGGAGGCCAGGTGCAAGCTCTTATAGCACCACCTCAGTCAGGGGGGCAAGTTCAGGTTCTCTCAGTTCCACCGATTCAGCAGAGAGGTAGAACTATTTCCGTTGAAAGTCTGGTTTTTCTGTTTGATCATCCAGTTCGTACTTTGTTTGACTCTGGCGCATCGCATTCTTTTATCTCATCATCGTTAGTTGAGTCACTGCACTTAGACACCAGTCTAGTTGATGATCCCTTGGTTGTCTCAAACCCAATTGGGGGCTCCATATATCTGTCTATGATATGTTTGGGTTTGAAGATTTCTATACTTAGCGTTGAGTTTAGATGTGATGCTTTTGTATTGGGCTTCACGGGCTATGGGTTGATCTTGGGCATGGACTGGTTATCCAGTAATGGTGTCGTTCTTGATTGCGAAAGGAGAGTTGTCAGGCTCATGACCCGCTTGGGTAACACTCTCGAGATCTCTTGCAATCCCATGGAATCTGTTTTGCTAAGTTATCTTGAATCGCTCGATGCTTCGGTCGAAAGTTTGTGTTCTGTCAGAGTAGTCCGGGAATATCCGGATGTGTTTGAAGAAGTAAAGGGTTTGCCTCCGAAGCGGGAGATAGATTTCCGAATTTATTTGGTGGATAATGCCAAACCAGTGTCTTTGCCAGTACGCCACATGGCTCCTCGTGAGAGAAGAGAACTTCATAAGCAAGTAGGGGAGTTGCTTGAGAAGGGGTTCATAAGGCGAAGTATATCGGAGTGGGGAGCTCCAGTAGTGTTTGCCACGAAGGCGGATGGGTCCCTCAGACTTTGTGTGGATTATAGGGAACTTAATAAGCTCACGAAGAAGAATAGACACCCATTACCGAGGATAGATGATCTCTTTGATCAGTTGGTTGGCGCGTCAGTATTTTCGCAGATGGACTTAGCTACAGGGTTTCATCAGTTAAGAGTGGCGGAGGACAGTATAGAGAAGACTGCTTTCCGGACTCCGGATGGTTTTTATGAGTGGCTAGTGATGCCATTTGGGTTGACAAACGCCCCCGCATACTTTGTTGATCTCATGAGTAGAGTGTTCAGAGAGTATCTGAATAAGTTTGTGTAACACCCCACTCCCGCTATGATCACTCACTAAGGGAATGCCATAGCATCGGTGGAGTATTTTAGTGAATATAGAACAGAAAAATTACAACAAGACAGATATAAATAGTACTTGAAATTTTAAAACATCATCTCATAACAGCGGAAGTAAAACATGTCTGGTTACATCATAAAACCACAATAAAGGTCAAGTACAATATCCATCAAAATAAAGAAGTACATAATCCCACTCTCATACAATAGCCAAACAAAAGAAAAGATAACTGGATAACTGGAGCTTTACATCTATCCAAGCTCCTAAAGACTGGAACAGCAATCCGATCAAGCTCCACTACTGCTAGGATCCACCGTAGGACCTGAGGGTTGGGAAAAAGATAAAAACAACAGGGTCAGACATAAGTCTGAGCGAGTCCTATAACTTTAACAATACAATCGTTAAAGTAACCAGAGAAGACATAAACTGATATACGGTAACATATAGGGATGAATGGCTACCCTAAGCAGTCAACTAAACGAAGATAAAGGATAAAGACGCATCTACCCTCCCTAAGGTAAATTACTAAACTGCACCACACCAGTCGTTCCTAACTTAAAGGTTGATCCCACCCAAGGACTTATAAAATTTACTAATTAGTACCTGCGTACCCCTAGGTGACCAAGTAGGCGCCACGGGGCCCTACAATCCACTAGGTGTACACACTACTTCCCATTCGATCGGCTCCCTAACGTAGATACCCGTGCTGGCCCCACCGTGGGATGTATCATTCCCCAATGTGGCAACCTGATGAAACTAAAGGTGCACGGCTTATATCTACTCGATGCAACAACGGCTTACCTACCAGCCCGGGCCCACTCACGCATATGAAGCCCGTTGGACTTGCGTTGCCACCGCTAACCCGTTTGCCTCTTACAGTCAAGCCCAGTATGCGTGTCCCGTCCTCGACATGGGTCGAGCCCACAAAGATACGTATGGGTTACTGGTTGAAATGGGCCTCCACAAGCTACCCACCTAAGCTTGTCCCTTTTTCTAGTATATCCCACTTAACCCTTTAATCATGTTTTAATTACATGTTCTATTTTGGTTAAGTATTCTAATCGTATTTTCTATTGCCACCCAAGGCAACCACTAGATTTTCTCATGCCACCCGAGGCACCCACTTAACCCCTCATGTCCCTCTACATGCTAATGTGGTTAAGTGTTTCTTAATTAATTAATTAAGAACGTAACCTTTGTAAAGACCTCTCACATTAGACTGTCTTTTATGACCGCTGGTTAAGCCGGTTGGGTCCGGGCAGCCTTATGTCATAACAGAGTCTAACCTCGTGTCTTTACATTAATTACGTATTTAGTTTGTGCCTAAGACCTCTCACATTGGGCTAACATTTGTAGCAACTGGTTAAGCCGGTTGGGTCCGGGCAGTTTTACGCTACAACTGAGTCCAACCTCGTGTCTTAGTCAATTAATTACACCTAATTAATCACCCTCATAATTTTATATTAATTATCCCTAATTAATCAAGTTTTCTTAACATGGGTAGACCTAACTTAATAGGTAAATTCCCATGGGGTAGACCTAACTCAATAGGTAAATTCCCAACACATAGTATGGGTACACCTAACCAAATAGGCAAATTCCCATACTATGTTTATTTATTTTGTGTTATGCATAATTATATTAATTTCACACAATCTTATTAACTTATGCATTTAATTACCCCATCGTTCCCACGTAATTTCGTTCATGATATAACACATATAAAAGGTGTCAACTTGCATATGAATGAACATGTTTCAAAGGTGCCATCTTGCATATTAACAAACACATAACTTGCATATGAACTTGCATAACATGTCACATAACTTGCATATAATATGTCACATAACTTACATATTCATTTTGCATAACAAACTTGCATATTAGCTTATAGACTTGCATAATGTGTCATCATGAACTTGCATATTAATAAACATGTAACTTGCATATTTACATACATGTAACTCGCATATTAACAAACATGTAACTTGCATATAAAGAAACATGTAACTTGCATATTTACATACATGTAACTTGCATATTAACAAACATGTAACTTGCATATTAACAAACATGTAACTTGCATATTTACATACATGTAACTTGCATATTAACAAACATGTAACTTGCATATTAACAAACATGTAACTTGCATAGCATATTACCATGAACTTGCATAACATGCATATGATTACATAGCCCACAACTTGCATATTTAGCATCATGCAAACATAACATACATCATATTAAACTTGCATAAGCTTACATACTCAACATGCATAAACATAAGATTAATGCTAACATCATATCATATGATTCAAAGCTCATTAACCCACATACAAAACCATAAATCTCATCACATCTCATCTAATTAGTTTACCAAAAGATCATCAAAGTGATAGAAACTCACAACTAGCAACTTTGAACACCAAATGAAGAAGATTAAGATGCTAAGAAGGGATTAGAAGTTGATTAGAGAGTGATTAGTATGCAACCCTCTTCATAAAATTAGTGGAGGCCATGAGAGCTAGCATTTTGCCATAGTTTAGTCACTAGGTTTAATTATGAATGAATTAGGGTAGGTTAGGGTCTTATTTATAGATTAGGCAAGTGTTTTAGGCCATAGGATTAACCCTAGATTCAATCCAAGCCATCAAAGCATGTCTTGGGGAAGAAGTCAAGTGTAGGAACCATCTAGGGCCTTTAGATTAAAGATGGACCATGAGAACCATTCAAATGCAAAATCTGCACTTGAGCGAATCGGCCCACGGGTTGACAGCCAAACACCCTGGATTAACCCCTAGTCGACCCAGCGAGCTCGGGTCGACTTCAAAAATCGGCCGGTTCGGTTATTCCCCTCTCCCAATTCGCTGTTTTGAGCATTTTTACATATTTATTTATTAAATTTTCAATTATATATATATATATATATATATATATATATATCAATATATATATATATATATATCTACACAACCCATTTCACTTAATTAAGTATACTTTAATTTGGGAATTTTCGTGAAACTTCGCGAGGCCATATCTTGGTCATACGGACTCCGATTTTCGAAAACTCGGACTCTATTTCGCGTATTTTTCCGAGACGAACACAATGGCATAGCCCGTTTCCCTTGATTCCCATTTTAGAATTAAATTCTGCCTCGATTTATGTTATTACAGGTTATTGAAAATACGGGTTGTTACATTCTCCCCTCCTTAAAGGATTTCGTCCCCGAAATCTTCAAGTTAGGAAGAACGTATCCTACCATCCAATCATCCATCTACTCAAAGCATCATCCACGAGCAATCATTGTCCTTACAAGATTCTAAATGCTGGATGGATATATGCAAAAGTGTGTGTATATGTACTTACCTAATGCGAAAATCAGGCGGTTACTGATACAGTAAACCTCCTTAATGCAAACCATGATAGTGCCATGCATCCAATATGTATGCGAAACCCTATTGACACATACAAATTTCTACATGCGTGCACAACCATACACAAAAATGCATCATCCATATGATAACACAGCCATGATACATCCATCAATCTAACTACCACATCCATTTATGCAATATGCAACATGAAGTGACTGAGCCGATCTAGTGCCTAATGTGTGTGTATATGCATCCACGAGCAACCACTAGCAAACAATTGCATCCATATGCATCCATCAACCATAACATGTTTCAAACACATGTCTCAACCATAGGTTTTACCCTATCTAAAGGTCATAGGTATTAGCGAGAGGATATACTAAAGATAAGATAAGTACTAGACAAGCAATAAAGGAGAAGTTAAAAGACATACTCTCAAAAAGAAATGGATACAAAGAACGCATCTTTGCTTCCGTCTCCCAAGTAGCATTGCTTTCGTCATCTCCCCATTGCACTTTAACTAGCTGAACTTTTCTGTTCCTCAACTTCCTAGTTTCTGACCCAAGGATGCGAGTAGGAGCTCGTCGAATCGTCGCATCACGCTCTACCTCTACATCTCTAAGCAAGCTCGGCTCTACCACCTCCGCGGTCTCATGTAAGCACTTCCTCAAATGTGATACATGGAATACATCATGAACACCACTAAGTCTGTCGGGCAACTCCACCCTATATGCCATCCGTCCAATCCTTTCCTTAATAGGAAACGGCCCAACAAATCTCGGTGCTAACATAGACTGAAGCAAGCCATGGAGCGGTCCTCTTACTCTTTACGGGTATAAAATGGGCACTCTTTGTAAGTCTGTCTACCACAACCCAAATTCCCGTATTGCCCTTCCTCGATCTCGGTAACCCGTCGATGAAATCCATCGAGACACTATCCCACTTCCACTGTGGAACTTCCAATGGGTGTAGCAACCCACCGGGTTTCCTTTGCTCCACTTTAACTTGTTGGCACACTAAGCATCTAGCCACATACTCGGCCACATCTTTCTTCATACCGGCCCAAAAGAAAACTCTCTTCATGTCTTGGTACATTTTGTCTCCACCGGGATGAATAGTCATTCTTGAACGATGTGCATCATCCAAAATAGCCTTCTTCAAACCCTCATCTTGCGGTACACAAAGTCTACCGTCTCTATGCAACCATCCCTTATCATCTATGGTGTATCTACCCAAATGGCTGGACGACTCCCCCCTTATAAGCTTCTCTACCAACACAACCAACTGTGGGTCGTCTCGCTGAGCCTCGCCAATCCGTCTCAAAAGAGTAGGTCTAACCTCCAAGGATGCCAACAAACCAGGTACAAAATCAACAGAAGGTCTGAAGTCAAACAAAGAAAGAAACTCCAAGCTTCGTCGTTCCACGAACAATGGACTCAAAGATAGCCTTTTTCTACTTAAGGCGTCTGCCACCACGTTACCCTTACCAGGGGTATACGCTATCTCGAAATCATAGGATGCTAAGAACTCCATCCACCTTTGCTGTCTTAAGTTTAAATCCTTCTGAGAGAATAAGTACTTCAATGATTTATGGTCGGTGAACAACTCGAATCTCTCACCAAGAAGATAATGGCGCCAAGACTTAAGTGCGAAAACAATCGCGGCCAACTCTAGATCATGGGTAGGGTAATTCTTCTCATGCACTCTCAATTGTCTCCCTCCATAGGCTATTACCCTTCCCTCCTGCATCAAGACTGCGCCTAATCCTGTTCCACAAGCATCGGTATAAACAACAAACGGCTTACTCCCATCTGGAAGCACTAAAACTGGAGCGGTGGTCAAAGCTCTCTTTAACCGTCGGAAAGCATCATCACAATCTACATCCCATGAGAAAACCAGATTCTTCTTCGTCAAGCGGGTTAATGGGGCTGATATCTTCGCGAAGTCTTTGATGAACTTCCTATAATATCCTGCCAACCCCAAGAAACTTCTTACCTCGGTAGCATTTCTAGGAACTTTCCAATCCTGGATAGATACTATCTTTGCGGGATCCACAGCTATCCCTTCCTTAGAGACCACATGCCCTAAGAATCGCACTTCTCTTCTCCAAAAATGGCATTTAGAGAATTTAGCTTTAAGACTATGCGCTCGAAGAGTCTCCAACACTTCCTTGAGATGTAAGGCATGCTCTTCTTCATTCTTGGAAAAGACCAAGATGTCATCCACAAAAACTACTACAAACTTATTCAGATACTCTCTGAACACTCTACTCATGAGATCAACAAAGTATGCGGGGGCGTTTGTCAACCCAAATGGCATCACTAGCCACTCATAAAAACCATCCGGAGTCCGGAAAGCAGTCTTCTCTATACTGTCCTCCGCCACTCTTAACTGATGAAACCCTGTAGCTAAGTCCATCTGCGAAAATACTGACGCGCCAACCAACTGATCAAAGAGATCATCTATCCTCGGTAATGGGTGTCTATTCTTCTTCGTGAGCTTATTAAGTTCCCTATAATCCACACAAAGTCTGAGGGACCCATCCGCCTTCGTGGCAAACACTACTGGAGCTCCCCACTCCGATATACTTCGCCTTATGAACCCCTTCTCAAGCAACTCCCCTACTTGCTTATGAAGTTCTCTTCTCTCACGAGGAGCCATGTGGCGTACTGGCAAAGACACTGGTTTGGCATTATCCACCAAATAAATTCGGAAATCTATCTCCCGCTTCGGAGGCAAACCCTTTACTTCTTCAAACACATCCGGATATTCCCGGACTACTCTGACAGAACACAAACTTTCGACCGAAGCATCGAGCGATTCAAGATAACTTAGCAAAACAGATTCCATGGGATTGCAAGAGATCTCGAGAGTGTTACCCAAGCGGGTCATGAGCCTGACAACTCTCCTTTCGCAATCAAGAACGGCACCATTACTGGATAACCAGTCCATGCCCAAGATCAACCCATAGCCCGTGAAGCCCAATACAAAAGCATCACATCTAAACTCAACGCTAAGTATAGAAATCTTCAAACCCAAACATATCATAGACAGATATATGGAGCCCCCAATTGGGTTTGAGACAACCAAGGGATCATCAACCAGACTGGTGTCTAAGTGCAGTGACTCAACTAACGATGATGAGATAAAAGAATGCGATGCGCCAGAGTCAAACAAAGTACGAACTGGATGATCAAACAGAAAAACCAGACTTTCAATGGAAATAGTTCTACCTCTCTGCTGAATCGGTGGAACTGAGAGAACCTGAACTTGCCCCCCTGACTGAGGTGGTGCTATAAGAGCTTGCACCTGGCCTCCTGAGGTAGACCCCGTCTTCTGCCCCTTCTTTGGGCAGTTTTTCACAAGATGCCCTGCTTCACCACAATGAAAGCAACCGGTCTTCTTCTTTTTGCGACAATCCTTACTGAGGTGTCCTGGTGTTCCACAATTGAAGCACTTCTTCTTCGTCTTCTTTTTGTCACCATTGCCTTTTCCGCCCTTGCCTTGTTGTTGCTGTTGCGGTTTCTTCTGATCCCCCTTTTTCTCTGGTGCCTTAGAATTCTTATCATCCTCATGCATAAGTGCCATGTAGACAAGCTTCTCAAAAGTGGCCCCCATAGGAATGTGAGTCATAGCTATTCCTTGCAATGGTTCGTTCAAGCCTCTAACGAACCTCAAAGCCTTCTTCTCCGGTGTATTCACCAACTCTATGCCAAACCTTGCTAATTGATTGAATTTGTTGACATATTCTTTCACCGTGAGATTCCCTTGCTTCAAATTCAAGAACTTCTCCATAAACAGATTCTCTTCCGCCCTTGAGAGAAACTTAGCCCCAAACCTTTGCTTAAAATCTGCCCAAGAGTCAACAGGGCGTTCTCCATTAGTGACCTCCCACCAGAATGAGGCCTCTCCCTTCATTAACCAAGCCGCCAACTTGACTTTCTTTCCCTCTTCCACTTCAAAGATATCTAGCAACTCTTCCACTTCCTTAAGCCAATCTCTAGCCTCTACGAAAGTCTCTGAACCAAGAAAAGGTTTTCCTCCTATAGCCTTGAACTCCTTGCAAACCTTAGCAAAATTATCCACTCTAGGCTGAGGAGGAGGAGCGGTTGTCTCTGGTGTAGTAGCATTGGCCGGACCCGCAGCCGCGGCCCTAGCCTCTTGCAACCTCCTATACCATAGTGGTATAACTAAACCCTCCGGGATGTTAAGATCTTCAGCCATTCTGAAACGAAAGAGGAAAGATTCAAAAAGGAGATTCCGAAAGATAAAGATATGGCTATTGGGGATTATGCTTTTCTTTTTCAAAAACTTTTTCTCTTAGAAGACATGCTTTTAAAAATACTTTCTTCGAAAATACTCTTAGAAAGTAGTTTTTCTCAAAAATTTTATCTGTTCTGGTAACCTTAAGCTCTGATACCACGTGTAACACCCCACTCCCGCTATGATCACTCACTAAGGGAATGCCATAGCATCGGTGGAGTATTTTAGTGAATATAGAACAGAAAAATTACAACAAGACAGATATAAATAGTACTTGAAATTTTAAAACATCATCTCATAACAGCGGAAGTAAAACATGTCTGGTTACATCATAAAACCACAATAAAGGTCAAGTACAATATCCATCAAAATAAAGAAGTACATAATCCCACTCTCATACAATAGCCAAACAAAAGAAAAGATAACTGGATAACTGGAGCTTTACATCTATCCAAGCTCCTAAAGACTGGAACAGCAATCCGATCAAGCTCCACTACTGCTAGGATCCACCGTAGGACCTGAGGGTTGGGAAAAAGATAAAAACAACAGGGTCAGACATAAGTCTGAGCGAGTCCTATAACTTTAACAATACAATCGTTAAAGTAACCAGAGAAGACATAAACTGATATACGGTAACATATAGGGATGAATGGCTACCCTAAGCAGTCAACTAAACGAAGATAAAGGATAAAGACGCATCTACCCTCCCTAAGGTAAATTACTAAACTGCACCACACCAGTCGTTCCTAACTTAAAGGTTGATCCCACCCAAGGACTTATAAAATTTACTAATTAGTACCTGCGTACCCCTAGGTGACCAAGTAGGCGCCACGGGGCCCTACAATCCACTAGGTGTACACACTACTTCCCATTCGATCGGCTCCCTAACGTAGATACCCGTGCTGGCCCCACCGTGGGATGTATCATTCCCCAATGTGGCAACCTGATGAAACTAAAGGTGCACGGCTTATATCTACTCGATGCAACAACGGCTTACCTACCAGCCCGGGCCCACTCACGCATATGAAGCCCGTTGGACTTGCGTTGCCACCGCTAACCCGTTTGCCTCTTACAGTCAAGCCCAGTATGCGTGTCCCGTCCTCGACATGGGTCGAGCCCACAAAGATACGTATGGGTTACTGGTTGAAATGGGCCTCCACAAGCTACCCACCTAAGCTTGTCCCTTTTTCTAGTATATCCCACTTAACCCTTTAATCATGTTTTAATTACATGTTCTATTTTGGTTAAGTATTCTAATCGTATTTTCTATTGCCACCCAAGGCAACCACTAGATTTTCTCATGCCACCCGAGGCACCCACTTAACCCCTCATGTCCCTCTACATGCTAATGTGGTTAAGTGTTTCTTAATTAATTAATTAAGAACGTAACCTTTGTAAAGACCTCTCACATTAGACTGTCTTTTATGACCGCTGGTTAAGCCGGTTGGGTCCGGGCAGCCTTATGTCATAACAGAGTCTAACCTCGTGTCTTTACATTAATTACGTATTTAGTTTGTGCCTAAGACCTCTCACATTGGGCTAACATTTGTAGCAACTGGTTAAGCCGGTTGGGTCCGGGCAGTTTTACGCTACAACTGAGTCCAACCTCGTGTCTTAGTCAATTAATTACACCTAATTAATCACCCTCATAATTTTATATTAATTATCCCTAATTAATCAAGTTTTCTTAACATGGGTAGACCTAACTTAATAGGTAAATTCCCATGGGGTAGACCTAACTCAATAGGTAAATTCCCAACACATAGTATGGGTACACCTAACCAAATAGGCAAATTCCCATACTATGTTTATTTATTTTGTGTTATGCATAATTATATTAATTTCACACAATCTTATTAACTTATGCATTTAATTACCCCATCGTTCCCACGTAATTTCGTTCATGATATAACACATATAAAAGGTGTCAACTTGCATATGAATGAACATGTTTCAAAGGTGCCATCTTGCATATTAACAAACACATAACTTGCATATGAACTTGCATAACATGTCACATAACTTGCATATAATATGTCACATAACTTACATATTCATTTTGCATAACAAACTTGCATATTAGCTTATAGACTTGCATAATGTGTCATCATGAACTTGCATATTAATAAACATGTAACTTGCATATTTACATACATGTAACTCGCATATTAACAAACATGTAACTTGCATATAAAGAAACATGTAACTTGCATATTTACATACATGTAACTTGCATATTAACAAACATGTAACTTGCATATTAACAAACATGTAACTTGCATATTTACATACATGTAACTTGCATATTAACAAACATGTAACTTGCATATTAACAAACATGTAACTTGCATAGCATATTACCATGAACTTGCATAACATGCATATGATTACATAGCCCACAACTTGCATATTTAGCATCATGCAAACATAACATACATCATATTAAACTTGCATAAGCTTACATACTCAACATGCATAAACATAAGATTAATGCTAACATCATATCATATGATTCAAAGCTCATTAACCCACATACAAAACCATAAATCTCATCACATCTCATCTAATTAGTTTACCAAAAGATCATCAAAGTGATAGAAACTCACAACTAGCAACTTTGAACACCAAATGAAGAAGATTAAGATGCTAAGAAGGGATTAGAAGTTGATTAGAGAGTGATTAGTATGCAACCCTCTTCATAAAATTAGTGGAGGCCATGAGAGCTAGCATTTTGCCATAGTTTAGTCACTAGGTTTAATTATGAATGAATTAGGGTAGGTTAGGGTCTTATTTATAGATTAGGCAAGTGTTTTAGGCCATAGGATTAACCCTAGATTCAATCCAAGCCATCAAAGCATGTCTTGGGGAAGAAGTCAAGTGTAGGAACCATCTAGGGCCTTTAGATTAAAGATGGACCATGAGAACCATTCAAATGCAAAATCTGCACTTGAGCGAATCGGCCCACGGGTTGACAGCCAAACACCCTGGATTAACCCCTAGTCGACCCAGCGGGCTCGGGTCGACTTCAAAAATCGGCCGGTTCGGTTATTCCCCTCTCCCAATTCGCTGTTTTGAGCATTTTTGCATATTTATTTATTAAATTTTCAATTATATATATATATATATATATATATATATATATCAATATATATATATATATATATCTACACAACCCATTTCACTTAATTAAGTATACTTTAATTTGGGAATTTTCGTGAAACTTCGCGAGGCCATATCTTGGTCATACGGACTCCGATTTTCGAAAACTCGGACTCTATTTCGCGTATTTTTCCGAGACGAACACAATGGCATAGCCCGTTTCCCTTGATTCCCATTTTAGAATTAAATTCTGCCTCGATTTATGTTATTACAGGTTATTGAAAATACGGGTTGTTACAGTTTGTAGTAGTTTTTGTGGATGACATCTTGGTCTTTTCCAAGAATGAAGAAGAGCATGCCTTACATCTCAAGGAAGTGTTGGAGACTCTTCGAGCGCATAGTCTTAAAGCTAAATTCTCTAAATGCCATTTTTGGAGAAGAGAAGTGCGATTCTTAGGGCATGTGGTCTCTAAGGAAGGGATAGCTGTGGATCCCGCAAAGATAGTATCTATCCAGGATTGGAAAGTTCCTAAAAATGCTACCGAGGTAAGAAGTTTCTTGGGGTTGGCAGGATATTACAGGAAGTTCATCAAAGACTTCGCGAAGATATCAGCCCCATTAACCCGCTTGACGAAGAAGAATCTGGTTTTCTCATGGGATGTAGATTGTGATGATGCTTTCCGACGGTTAAAGAGAGCTTTGACCACCGCTCCAGTTTTAGTGCTTCCAGATGGGAGTAAGCCGTTTGTTGTTTATACCGATGCTTGTGGAACAGGATTAGGCGCAGTCTTGATGCAGGAGGGAAGGGTAATAGCCTATGGAGGGAGACAATTGAGAGTGCATGAGAAGAATTACCCTACCCATGATCTAGAGTTGGCCGCGATTGTTTTCGCACTTAAGTCTTGGCGCCATTATCTTCTTGGTGAGAGATTCGAGTTGTTCACCGACCATAAATCATTGAAGTACTTATTCTCTCAGAAGGATTTAAACTTAAGACAGCAAAGGTGGATGGAGTTCTTAGCATCCTATGATTTCGAGATAGCGTATACCCCTGGTAAGGGTAACGTGGTGGCAGACGCCTTAAGTAGAAAAAGGCTATCTTTGAGTCCATTGTTCGTGGAACGACGAAGCTTGGAGTTTCTTTCTTTGTTTGACTTCAGACCTTCTGTTGATTTTGTACCTGGTTTGTTGGCATCCTTGGAGGTTAGACCTACTCTTTTGAGACGGATTGGCGAGGCTCAGCGAGACGACCCACAGTTGGTTGTGTTGGTAGAGAAGCTTATAAGAGGGGAGTCGTCCAGCCATTTGGGTAGATACACCATAGATGATAAGGGATGGTTGCATAGAGACGGTAGACTTTGTGTACCGCAAGATGAGGGTTTGAAGAAGGCTATTTTGGATGATGCACATCGTTCAAGAATGACTATTCATCCCGGTGGAGACAAAATGTACCAAGACATGAAGAGAGTTTTCTTTTGGGCCGGTATGAAGAAAGATGTGGCCGAGTATGTGGCTAGATGCTTAGTGTGCCAACAAGTTAAAGTGGAGCAAAGGAAACCCGGTGGGTTGCTACACCCATTGGAAGTTCCACAGTGGAAGTGGGATAGTGTCTCGATGGATTTCATCGACGGGTTACCGAGATCGAGGAAGGGCAATACGGGAATTTGGGTTGTGGTAGACAGACTTACAAAGAGTGCCCATTTTATACCCGTAAAGAGTAAGAGGACCGCTCCATGGCTTGCTTCAGTCTATGTTAGAGAGATTGTTAGATTGCATGGCGTACCATCCAGCATTGTGAGTGATCGAGATCCTATTTTCACTAGTGAGTTTTGGAGAAGTTTGCAAGAGGCGGTAGGGACTCAGTTGTGTTTGAGCACCGCATATCATCCTCAGACGGACGGTCAGACCGAGAGGGTGAACCGTATCTTAGAAGATCTTTTGAGGCTTTGTATCTTGGATTTTGGAGGTACATGGGAAGAACATCTTCCTTTGGTGGAGTTCGCATATAATAACAGCTTTCAGTCCAGTATTGGTATGGCTCCTTTCGAAGCTCTTTATGGAAGGCCTTGTCGATCTCCTACATGTTGGTGGGAATCTACGGATAAGATCTTGCTTGGGCCGGATATGGTTAGAGAGACTTCAGAGAAGATTGATTTAATTCGAAAAAGGATGAAAGCAGCGCAAGATAGACAGAAATCTTATGCGGATCGGAGAAGGACGGATCTTGAGTTTGAGGTTGGGGACATGGTTTTTGTCAAAGTATCTCCATTGAGAAATGTTGTTCGCTTTGGGTCCATAGGGAAGTTAGCACCGAGATTTGTTGGGCCGTTTCCTATTAAGGAAAGGATTGGACGGATGGCATATAGGGTGGAGTTGCCCGACAGACTTAGTGGTGTTCATGATGTATTCCATGTATCACATTTGAGGAAGTGCTTACATGAGACCGCGGAGGTGGTAGAGCCGAGCTTGCTTAGAGATGTAGAGGTAGAGCGTGATGCGACGATTCGACGAGCTCCTACTCGCATCCTTGGGTCAGAAACTAGGAAGTTGAGGAACAGAGAAGTTCAGCTAGTTAAAGTGCAATGGGGAGATGACGAAAGCAATGCTACTTGGGAGACGGAAGCAAAGATGCGTTCTTTGTATCCATTTCTTTTTGAGAGTATGTCTTTTAACTTCTCCTTTATTGCTTGTCTAGTACTTATCTTATCTTTAGTATATCCTCTCGCTAATACCTATGACCTTTAGATAGGGTAAAACCTATGGTTGAGACATGTGTTTGAAACATGTTATGGTTGATGGATGCATATGGATGCAATTGTTTGCTAGTGGTTGCTCGTGGATGCATATACACACACATTAGGCACTAGATCGGCTCAGTCACTTCATGTTGCATATTGCATAAATGGATGTGGTAGTTAGATTGATGGATGTATCATGGCTGTGTTATCATATGGATGATGCATTTTTGTGTATGGTTGTGCACGCATGTAGAAATTTGTATGTGTCAATAGGGTTTCGCATACATATTGGATGCATGGCACTATCATGGTTTGCATTAAGGAGGTTTACTGTATCAGTAACCGCCTGATTTTCGCATTAGGTAAGTACATATACACACACTTTTGCATATATCCATCCAGCATTTAGAATCTTGTAAGGACAATGATTGCTCGTGGATGATGCTTTGAGTAGATGGATGATTGGATGGTAGGATACGTTCTTCCTAACTTGAAGATTTCGGGGACGAAATCCTTTAAGGAGGGGAGAATGTAACAACCCGTATTTTCAATAACCTGTAATAACATAAATCGAGGCAGAATTTAATTCTAAAATGGGAATCAAGGGAAACGGGCTATGCCATTGTGTTCGTCTCGGAAAAATACGCGAAATAGAGTCCGAGTTTTCGAAAATCGGAGTCCGTATGACCAAGATATGGCCTCGCGAAGTTTCACGAAAATTCCCAAATTAAAGTATACTTAATTAAGTGAAATGGGTTGTGTAGATATATATATATATATATATTGATATATATATATATATATATATATATATATATATATAATTGAAAATTTAATAAATAAATATGCAAAAATGCTCAAAACAGCGAATTGGGAGAGGGGAATAACCGAACCGGCCGATTTTTGAAGTCGACCCGAGCCCGCTGGGTCGACTAGGGGTTAATCCAGGGTGTTTGGCTGTCAACCCGTGGGCCGATTCGCTCAAGTGCAGATTTTGCATTTGAATGGTTCTCATGGTCCATCTTTAATCTAAAGGCCCTAGATGGTTCCTACACTTGACTTCTTCCCCAAGACATGCTTTGATGGCTTGGATTGAATCTAGGGTTAATCCTATGGCCTAAAACACTTGCCTAATCTATAAATAAGACCCTAACCTACCCTAATTCATTCATAATTAAACCTAGTGACTAAACTATGGCAAAATGCTAGCTCTCATGGCCTCCACTAATTTTATGAAGAGGGTTGCATACTAATCACTCTCTAATCAACTTCTAATCCCTTCTTAGCATCTTAATCTTCTTCATTTGGTGTTCAAAGTTGCTAGTTGTGAGTTTCTATCACTTTGATGATCTTTTGGTAAACTAATTAGATGAGATGTGATGAGATTTATGGTTTTGTATGTGGGTTAATGAGCTTTGAATCATATGATATGATGTTAGCATTAATCTTATGTTTATGCATGTTGAGTATGTAAGCTTATGCAAGTTTAATATGATGTATGTTATGTTTGCATGATGCTAAATATGCAAGTTGTGGGCTATGTAATCATATGCATGTTATGCAAGTTCATGGTAATATACTATGCAAGTTACATGTTTGTTAATATGCAAGTTACATGTTTGTTAATATGCAAGTTACATGTATGTAAATATGCAAGTTACATGTTTGTTAATATGCAAGTTACATGTTTGTTAATATGCAAGTTACATGTATGTAAATATGCAAGTTACATGTTTCTTTATATGCAAGTTACATGTTTGTTAATATGCGAGTTACATGTATGTAAATATGCAAGTTACATGTTTATTAATATGCAAGTTCATGATGACACATTATGCAAGTCTATAAGCTAATATGCAAGTTTGTTATGCAAAATGAATATGTAAGTTATGTGACATATTATATGCAAGTTATGTGACATGTTATGCAAGTTCATATGCAAGTTATGTGTTTGTTAATATGCAAGATGGCACCTTTGAAACATGTTCATTCATATGCAAGTTGACACCTTTTATATGTGTTATATCATGAACGAAATTACGTGGGAACGATGGGGTAATTAAATGCATAAGTTAATAAGATTGTGTGAAATTAATATAATTATGCATAACACAAAATAAATAAACATAGTATGGGAATTTGCCTATTTGGTTAGGTGTACCCATACTATGTGTTGGGAATTTACCTATTGAGTTAGGTCTACCCCATGGGAATTTACCTATTAAGTTAGGTCTACCCATGTTAAGAAAACTTGATTAATTAGGGATAATTAATATAAAATTATGAGGGTGATTAATTAGGTGTAATTAATTGACTAAGACACGAGGTTGGACTCAGTTGTAGCGTAAAACTGCCCGGACCCAACCGGCTTAACCAGTTGCTACAAATGTTAGCCCAATGTGAGAGGTCTTAGGCACAAACTAAATACGTAATTAATGTAAAGACACGAGGTTAGACTCTGTTATGACATAAGGCTGCCCGGACCCAACCGGCTTAACCAGCGGTCATAAAAGACAGTCTAATGTGAGAGGTCTTTACAAAGGTTACGTTCTTAATTAATTAATTAAGAAACACTTAACCACATTAGCATGTAGAGGGACATGAGGGGTTAAGTGGGTGCCTCGGGTGGCATGAGAAAATCTAGTGGTTGCCTTGGGTGGCAATAGAAAATACGATTAGAATACTTAACCAAAATAGAACATGTAATTAAAACATGATTAAAGGGTTAAGTGGGATATACTAGAAAAAGGGACAAGCTTAGGTGGGTAGCTTGTGGAGGCCCATTTCAACCAGTAACCCATACGTATCTTTGTGGGCTCGACCCATGTCGAGGACGGGACACGCATACTGGGCTTGACTGTAAGAGGCAAACGGGTTAGCGGTGGCAACGCAAGTCCAACGGGCTTCATATGCGTGAGTGGGCCCGGGCTGGTAGGTAAGCCGTTGTTGCATCGAGTAGATATAAGCCGTGCACCTTTAGTTTCATCAGGTTGCCACATTGGGGAATGATACATCCCACGGTGGGGCCAGCACGGGTATCTACGTTAGGGAGCCGATCGAATGGGAAGTAGTGTGTACACCTAGTGGATTGTAGGGCCCCGTGGCGCCTACTTGGTCACCTAGGGGTACGCAGGTACTAATTAGTAAATTTTATAAGTCCTTGGGTGGGATCAACCTTTAAGTTAGGAACGACTGGTGTGGTGCAGTTTAGTAATTTACCTTAGGGAGGGTAGATGCGTCTTTATCCTTTATCTTCGTTTAGTTGACTGCTTAGGGTAGCCATTCATCCCTATATGTTACCGTATATCAGTTTATGTCTTCTCTGGTTACTTTAACGATTGTATTGTTAAAGTTATAGGACTCGCTCAGACTTATGTCTGACCCTGTTGTTTTTATCTTTTTCCCAACCCTCAGGTCCTACGGTGGATCCTAGCAGTAGTGGAGCTTGATCGGATTGCTGTTCCAGTCTTTAGGAGCTTGGATAGATGTAAAGCTCCAGTTATCCAGTTATCTTTTCTTTTGTTTGGCTATTGTATGAGAGTGGGATTATGTACTTCTTTATTTTGATGGATATTGTACTTGACCTTTATTGTGGTTTTATGATGTAACCAGACATGTTTTACTTCCGCTGTTATGAGATGATGTTTTAAAATTTCAAGTACTATTTATATCTGTCTTGTTGTAATTTTTCTGTTCTATATTCACTAAAATACTCCACCGATGCTATGGCATTCCCTTAGTGAGTGATCATAGCGGGAGTGGGGTGTTACAGTAAGAGTAAATCACGGGGTGACAATAGATGGAGCCAAAGTGTAAAACCAACACTATGGCTACTGTACCACCGGTACATGATTCGAATAAAACAACATCCCCATGCAAAATCAAAAAATGACAAAGTGAGGACAACCTCTAATACTGTTAACAGCAAAGCCAAGAATAACAAAAACTAACTCTCACTCTTACGATAATATGCCTCCCTCTACTACTTTTTTGCTCTAGCGACATAACCAATATAGTGCTAATAGCAAGAAGAAAAACTTGGGTATGTATTCTAATTACTTAGTTTATAGATCCTGCAAAATTTTCTATTTGATTTTGTTGTTTCTTTTTTAATTTGTGCTTACCTTTGCTTTCTACAATCTCATAACTACATCACTGGACGGTTGCATTTTTCTGGAATGGAAGACTAAATGCAACACAACATGCGTAGCTAAGAATTGTAATTGTGAGTGTTAGATCTTATCTTATTTATGTTGCCTTACAAAACATTGTTTATGTCATAGTATTTTCATTTATGAGCAATGTAAGCCTAATAGGAGGGATCTTTTGCTTCATAGTCTTGTTTCTGGACTATAATTCCAAATGTTTACTCGAATTGCTTTTGCTGAAAGTGGTATTTTTTTCATTATTACAGTCAGGGCCGGGCCGGTTCTACATGTTGGGTTGCCCTACGCGAAAAGGCTAAAAAGTTGGGTTGCTGTAGGCAGGGGCGGATCTAGTGTTGGGCCAGTGCCCTAGCTGGAGGAAAAAATTTCTGGACTATAATTCCAAATGTTTACTCGAATTGCTTTTGCTGAAAGTGGTATTTTTTTCATTATTACAGTCAGGGCCGGGCCGGTTCTACATGTTGGGTTGCCCTACGCGAGAAGGCTAAAAAGTTGGGTTGCTGTAGGCAGGGGCGGATCTAGTGTTGGGCCAGTGCCCTAGCTGGAGGGAAAAATTTCTGGTAAAGTTGGCCACTATTTGAATTTTGCCCTAGCCGAAAACCTTTCTCATGCCCTATTTAGGGCACAAGGCCCTATTTTAGCCAATATGATGCTCTGACTACTTGATTTGTGGTAAGTGAGTATGTGTTGATATATATGTACAAAAAATTATAGAGTTTTTGCAATGTGGGATTAAAACTGTACAAATTCTTGGCCCTAGCTCAATGTTTGAGCTAGATCCGCCACTAGCTGTAGGTAACATAGTGTTTAGCAGCAGAACTCAAAGGCAAGAACTTTAGTAGGAAGTAGCTTTTCCAAGATATACGAGGTATGTTAGTTTTAAAGCTATGCACTTGCCTACATCTGAAGTGGACCTCCATGCGTGCTTTTCCAGTTTTAGCCTAGTCATGTGAATCTGCTAAAAGCCTAAAACTAAGATTAAACTTTTGAGAAAATTCTGGATTATCAGAAATTTAGAGCAGGGAGAAAAACATAGAAAGAGAAAATTGCTTCTTATTTAGACTAGGAAAAAAAAAGTTATGTTGCCTTAGGCAACATAGTGTATTGCCAACAGAAATTAAAAGGCAAGAAGTACAGAACTCAAAGGCAAGAACTTTAGTAGGAAGTAGCTTTTCCAAGATATACGAGGTATGTTAGTTTTAAAGCTATGCACTTGCCTACATCTGAAGTGGACCTCCATGCGTGCTTTTCCAGTTTTAGCCTAGTCATGTGAATCTGCTAAAAGCCTAAAACTAAGATTAAACTTTTGAGAAAATTCTGGATTATCAGAAATTTAGAGCAGGGAGAAAAACATAGAAAGAGAAAATTGCTTCTTATTTAGACTAGGAAAAAAAAAGTTATGTTGCCTTAGGCAACATAGTGTATTGCCAACAGAAATTAAAAGGCAAGAAGTACAGAAGGAATTGGCAGCAAGGATCGAAGTCCAGACCTCACCCATATTTGTCATTAGCAAACAACCAACTACACTACAATCTGATTTGCATAAAAAGCGCATCAACAGCTTTATATTCGATATATTCAGTACCATCAGCTCATTCCCTGGTGATCGTTGCCCCCTTCCGGCAGGTTGCCCCAGGCGGTGGCCTGACTGGCCTAGCCTCATAGCCGGCCCTGATTACAGTGGGATTACTGTGTATTTGGCAATTTTTGTGTTTGACCATGTCTGTTTTTTTAGAAGTACAGAGCAGTTTTAGAACTTACGAAGATGAAACAAATAAATTTCGTATATTGGTTCCACAAGATTATTTTTCTACTGCACATTATATAATTTCTCTTACAACTGTTAAGTATGTCCATACACCACGCAATAGTACTACTATATATTGCTTAACTGATCTGAGCTATACAGATTATTGTTATTACTCAAAAATTTGGGTTTTATTCATATGTTTGCTGGAGGCTTGAATGCATATGCAATGAAATTGCTCTTGCTTTTCTTGTTTGTGATGATATATTATGCATGTATGAATTGTACTTTGGGTATTCCATATATCATTGTCCAAAATTATCTTATCGCAAAACTTCATTACCGCTTAATCATGATAAATGCTTAGAATCAAATCAACATTGTACAGGTTGGTCGATTGGTTTAGGAGATGCTAAAAGCTTTAAATCAGTTACTGCAATTTACCCCGAAGAAGCTTCTGATTCTAACAGTACAATTTCCACTGATGCATTGTTCATACATTTTCATTACATAATTAAATATTGCACACTTCCTCGTTTTTAAAAGCTGTTTTCAGTTAGTATCGTCATCACTGGAGTTGGTCCAGATTTCACCAGTCTAAATCTTATGGTGTAGTAAACATGTTTGTAGGAAGTCTAGTAAATTATAATAATAAGATCAGTTTTCATATTCTACAGTTTTAAAACACGTTTTTTTATAGTCCAGCAAAAACTGGCTTCTTCTGAATAGGTGAACAGATTGGATAGAAGTAGGGTGAGTACACCAGGACTGGCAGCTAAACTCATTGACTGCAAGGCTTCAAATTTTATGAAAAGCTCCAATTCTTTTTTTTTTTTGAAAAATCTATCATAAATAAATAATAGTAACAGACTTATTAAAGACATACCAGAAATATGAGTTTTGGTAAAAATTGTCAATACGGCAATAAATTGTAGAACTTTTTTTCTGATACTGAATTATATGGCAGGGCTGTATTATGTTGAATATACATTGCAAAATCCTGGAGAAAATCGCTGGCATTTATATTTAGTTACTGGAATGGCTGTAATTGGGTGGTATAATAGACTTTATACTGTTACCGGACAGTTGTTTCTGCTATACTAATTCTTATTTTTGCTATATTGATTCTTATTGTAGTGATATAAATCTGATATAAATCGCATAACATATAAACTGAAATATATACATTGACAGTTTATGGAGGAAGCATTAGAAAAATACTGGTCTGTGATATAATAGGTAAGTTGATTTCTTCTAGAGTCAGTAGAAAAACTAACGAGCAGATGGCTGATAACTTATGTTACTTTTTACTGTCCGTTTCATCCTTCAAATTGACTTAGAATGAGAATGCATTGTTATTTTTTGGAGTGTGTGGTTCAACTATCATTGTGATGAACATGTTTCAAGCTGCTCAGGTTGAATTTTAAACTTTATTATTATTATGTTAAATTGTTATTGCCATTTTTTTAATCTCTTCTTTGATTTTGTGCAGCCTGACTTGCTTACATTGTTCCTGGTGTTATTGGGTCTATAGGCATTGATTGCTTGTTGAATGGAGAAAATAAAGCAGTAAGTTTAAAAGTCCTAATTGATTGCTTATAAATCTCAAATATAGTGTAAATAAAGTGATGGTTTATGTTATGGCAATCTCATTTGCATATCTGTACTTATAGATAGTTGATGTGTAATTTTAGTTTTTACTATTTTTGTTTCTGTTGTCACCTCCTGTGACTGATTATTATCCCCTATTACGTACATAATGCTGCAAGTTTAGATATCAATTTATTTACGTAAACTTCATATTTTAACGTTTTCAGACAGTTTGCAACTTCACTATTTTATGATTTGTATTTCAATCCAGTGCAAGCCTAACATGAAATTCATTATTCAATGGGATTGCAGTAGATCCAGTGTAATAGCCTGAACTTTTGATGGTCAATTCTAAGGATACTGAAGGTTCCTGTAAAGTCAATGTGCATTCTAACTCATTATGATGCAACTTCCTAATCTGTCTTACTTTTGAAATGTGCTTTGATGCAGATTTGATGCCTTCTAAAGCTTGGGTCTCATGGACATAACATGGGTGTAGCAACAAGTATGAGGATATGAAGTTTGTTTCAAGTCTAAGGCATAAAGGTCAGGTTTGGATAGAAAGTACATTTACATTTACTATTTGTATTTCATGTGCTGGTTGTGTGATAAAAAGTAAGATTTACATATGCAATTTATTTACTGAATTGTTAAATGTGAAATTTAAGCTGGCTTCTTAAAATGTACTAAAATAATTTAAAAAGAAAAAGAAAAGTCTTTGATAGTATTTTGAACAGTATCATGTATTGTTCTTATTAATTTTACAATAAAAACATGGGATTATAAGAGCATATTATATATTGTTATGTTATATAGTATTTGCGAAATTGTCATTGGTACCAAAAATTGAAAGCAAAGTGAAATTTTTTGTGGATATAGTGAGTTGAAGGCAGCCATTTCGAAGAAGATACTGAAGTTCTATGAAGATGGCTTATACGGTAAATTTTTACTGGCTTATAGTGGATATAGCGTGCCCTGCTTAAGATTGGCACTCAACTTCAGTCTTTTAATATGAGATTCTTGACTCACCAGAGAGGGCATGCACTTTGGCCAAGCGGGTAAATTTTCATTTATTTTAAAATTGCTTTCAGATTGAAACATGTCTTCTTAGGGGTTGCCAACAAAAGGTTTTTCACTTATTTTTTTCTTACGGTTTCTTATCGGCCCAACCCAATCTTCATTTTTGTCTTACTCCCTACATAGATTATGAGTATATAAATATAGTTGACAATGATTTGAACTAATTGTACTCATAAAGGTTTCCTGCCAGATGTTTGACATTGAGGTCTAATTGTATCAATTTTTCTTGAATGAAAACATCCCTAGTTTAGCTCTAATTTCTATTAACTATACGGTAAATCATGTAAACGTTGGGTTTCTATCTACTTACGGTTGATAAATTTATATTATCTCAACCTGGATACCATAACCATTGATGGTGACAAATTTCTGTGAATATTAGTTTACATTAATTACAATACACCGGTCTCTAAATTAATATCATGAATCCAATATTTTGTAAGGTGCTCGTAGAAAAGACTAAAATCAAATATCTATGGGTAGCTATTTTATATGGAAGCAGTGCTAAATGCTTCACATAGCAAGTGCTTTAAATTTCGAAACAAGCCACCCATTCTATTTTTAGTGAATTACGAATTACATATTCCAAACAAACCACCAATCAGTCTCTTGTGAGTAATACTTCGGATTTAACTTTGGCAAATTAAATTTTAAAAACAAGATCACTGTTGTATGGTTTTGGTCATTTCCTTTCTTTTGTCGTAATTGGGTGGTAAAGAATTTAATCACTTGCCAAAGCTATATATGATTCCCATATTATTTATCCGGCAATCTTGAGCTTATACATCTGGTTCACCGAATATGGGTCTGTTATAAAAAAATGTTGAAAGAAGCCCATGCACCTATTGCACAAGTTTTATAAAATTCTGAATGTTTGTAGCATTTCAATTCATGATTTATGATTATTGCAGTTTTTAACAAGTGTGAAGTTCAGGCAAATTCCTATTTTTTTAATTCTCGGTAAAAAATTCTTTAATATAATAACAATAATAAATGATATTAAGTCGCATGCCTTGTTTGGGCAGAAGCCTCACTATCTGGAACTGGTGGAGCCAAGATAGGTTCTGAAGACTCCTCGTGTTTCCGCTGATGTCAAGTCGTCCAAGCTCTGATGAACTATGGCTATACCTTCCAGGTTTTGAAGATTTCTCTCTTCTCCTTTTTTTTAATAACCAGCATGCTGTGTTGATTAACTATAGTATAAATTAGAAATATAGTTGATGCTAATGAATGGTCATTACAAGTAACAAATAAAATAAATACATAGTGATTTTTTTTGAGACAAATGTAAGACCCATGTATTTAGTAACATGCAGATATTGCATTGTGAATGAAATCCAACTGTTGTGTCATTAATGTATTATTGGTAATGTAGATGTAGTATATACGTATTGTACAGCTGAGGGATGTTGATTGTAATCTGGGTTTGTATGGCATTTCTTTTGAATGTTTTAGACCCAAGATATTTCTAGATTAATTACCACTGTTAGGTGTATCTCGCAAGGAAGGAATTCTAGAGTCTTTAACACAACTCAAAATTTATGTGATCGGAATCATGCATTAACCAGTATAAGGGATTATAAATCCATGTTGATGCATAATACTATTGATCAATCTGACTGTGAAAGCGACAGTGGTTGTAACATGCACTAGGAATTATGCCTTCACTTTTACTATCACTCATTCTCCGCTGAAGCTCATGTGGATGGAGTAAGCCTTGTTCCTTTTTTAGATTATATTTTTTCACACCTTAATTTAAAGACAGAATGAATTCATACAACAAGAGTTTGATGTTGCAGATAGCTTGAACTTCACTGTTTAATATGCCATTTATTGTCAATAAATGGAAATGGTACTTTCCCCTACTTTCCTCATCCCCAATCTTTTTTTCTTGAGTGGGTGATGAGTTAAAGTGGTATTTAATTGCATTGACGTTACAGGTTGATAGAGTTTAGGTATAGGCATAGTTTGTCTGAAGTGATTTTTTTTAGATTGGCATTAAACCAGTGCTAAAAGTTTATTTTGCTTTGATGTTCAGATACTGCACTATGTCAAATTGTAGCCAACAATCAGAGAGCCGTATGTTTGAAGAAACCAATGAGAAACTATATTCACCGAGGCTTAGTGTGATTTTGAAAGTTTGCTTTTTAGTAAGTGTTTGTAACAACCCGTAAAATGCGGGCCAGTTTAAAATTTTTATTTCGGCAATTTTAGCGAATTTTGATTATTTAAAATGAATTATTTTAAATAATATCGACGAGAAATTTATTTTGAATAGAATTCAACGTATATATTTATACGCGTCGTCGTTAGAATATAAATATTTATATATAATTATAAATAGAATGGAAAATGGCGCGGTAGTTCGATAATTCGATTTCAAACTTCAATTGAATGTACCGGGTGCAAAACAATCCGGATTTTAGTGAAACCAAAAATATTAGGATCTAATTAATAATATCTTTCCAGCGAATTCGACCAATCGAAATTTCATAGCTGGAATCAAAAGATATGTCCAGTTGAAAATTCTGAATAGTCGCTATGGAATTCAGGCCCTTAAAAATGGACATTTTGCAAATGACCTCGGATCTCGACGAAACCAGTTTTGTTGGGTCCGCAGTGTCAAATTATTGCTAGATTCCAAATTTCATAATTTTCTGAATCAATATGTGAGCGTGGCGAAGGAAAACGCGTTTGACCAGTTTCAGTTGATTTTAATCGACTGGAAATTGGCCATTTTTCCAACGATCTCAGAATTCGATGAAACTAGTTTTGTTAGGACCGTATCGTCAATAGGAAGCTAGAAAATATTTTTCAGGAATTTTTCTAGATAGTATGTGAATCCGGTAATTTGAAATGTACGTTTAAAATTCAATATAGTGATTTAAATGTAAATTCAACGAAAACTGATTCAAACGATCGAATCAACCTACGATACATATCTCATTGTGTTCGGAATGGGGGTAAAACGCTATGGATGACAGGCGGTGGGCCTCGTTTCGAGGTAGTATGGAAAAGTACCTTTTTTGAAATTAAAATAATTAAAAATAAAAAAAATAATAATAAAACCCTTTCTCCCTTAAAATCTTCTGGCCCCCCCGATCATTCTTCTGTAAAAAAAAAAAAGAAGAAAAAAGAAAAAAAATCGATTCTTCAAATCGATGGCGGGAATTGCCATCGCCACCATCACCGGGTGGGGGGGGGGGGTGCTCCGACCGCCGCGCCTGCCTCCAGTCCTGCCCCCTTCCTTCTCTCCCCTCCTCCAAACACCTCGCGCGAGCTTCTGCTCGCAACCCTAGCCTGCCTCGACGACGAACGCCGCCCCGTTCTCCGACGCGCCACCACCTTGCGCGCCTCCCTAGGCAGCGCCGCCCTTCCCAGACACCCTTCGTTCGACTCCACCCTCTTCCGCTTCTCTCTCTCCTTTCTTCCCCTTTTCTCTGATGAAGCCCGCCGCCTTCACCCCAATGCGACGCCGCCGACAACCCCCCCTGTAAGTCTTTTTTTTTTTTTTTTATTTATTATTTTATTTTTGTTTTATGCTCACTTTAAAGTTTAAAACTAATTTCGATTTTAAGTTTAAAAACTGTTTTTTTTTGTTTGTTTAAAAACTGATTTTTTTAAAAAGAGATTAAAAACTGATTTTTGAAAGGTTTGAAAAACTGATTTTATTTTAAGATTTTAAATAGAAAAAGATTTGAATTTTAAATGGGAAAAGATGAGAAGTTTAAAAAGGTGAAATCTTTAAATTTAAAAAGGTGAAATCTTTAAATTTAAAAAGGTGAAATCTTTAAATTTAAAAAGGCGAAATCTTTAAATTTAAAAAGGCGAAATCTTTAAATTTAAAAAGGCGAAATCTTTATATAGAAAATAGCGTGATAAAAATATAATTTTTATCTATATAACATAGTAGTAAAAATTCGATTTTTATATTGAATAGCAAAGTAAAACTTCGATTTTTATATATTGAATAGCGAAGTAAAAATTCGATTTTTACATATGTAGTGGCTACGACAACGAAGCTGACAAAAAGGGCGAGAACGACGAAGATTTCTATAAATGAAGAGTCGTGGTATTGGATAGCTTTAGGTGAGAACTTCTCACTCAAAATTCTTTTTCTAGTTATATATATATACTAGGATGTAGATGGTGTTTAGTAGCACCCGACACCCGTCATCCACAGATCATGGATGACTTGTTTGTTAAATTGTTTGGTTGTGTAGTAGATTAGATGATTTGATTTGAAATTGAATTGTTGGGTGAAATAAATTGATTTGATTGATGTGTGAATGGCGTGGGCCTTCACTAGACCGGGGATAAGGCTAGGTCTCGTCCCGTTTCTAGTATCGTGTCGTTATGCCGCCGAAATTTTCTAAAATATGTTAGAAAAATAAAAATATCATTTTATCGAATAAATGAATTGAATAGAAATTCATAAGTTAAAATAAAATGTTTTATCGTTAAAAATATAATTTTTAACGTGAATGTGAATAAATGAATATTCATTTACAAACCAGACGGTTTGTTTATGTACACCTATTTGAAGGACATTGATTGGGTCGATAAATTTTACACATCGCCCAACTGCACAAATAAAATCTGTGTTTGTTTGTTTGAAACCCCACATGGGTGTTGGGATGAAATTTGAAGTTCACTCATCCTGATGATTAAATATGTCGATCGATTGATTGACATGCTGTTATAAGCGTTAGATATCTATATTTGATGCTTATACATTGTAGTGCACTTTGGTTGATGGTTGATTATTTTGCAATGCTATTATATGGGTGTAATGTATGAAAATCCATATAATTAACATTATATGGTAATTGATTGGGCCTCATTCCAGTTTTAAATTAGAAATATTTGAAATAGAAATATCAATATATGAAGCCGTGTTGATTAGATTGACGCCATTTTGACGTGAACGATATTTATATCGATTTTAAACGATTTCGAAATGAAATGAATTGAAAACGATTTCGAAATGAAATGAATTGAAAACGATTTCGAAATGAAATGAATTGAAAACGATTTCGAAATGAAATGAATTGAAAACGATTTCGAAATGAAATGAATTGAAAACGATAACGATTTCGAAATGAAATGAATTGAAAACGATTTCGAAATGAAATGAATTGAAAACGATTTCGAAATGAAATGAATTGAAAACGATTTCAAATTGAATTGAAAGTGAATTGAAATGAATTCAAATTGAATTGAAATTTGAATTGAATAGAAATGAATTTTAAAACGAATTTATAAAGAAGAATTCAATTTTGATTTGAATTGAAATGGAAGTTGAAATGGCTTTTGAAACGAATTTAAAACTATTCATATAATTCGTTTTAAATAGAAATCGACGAAATATATATTATATATATTATATATATTATATATATAATATAATGGCCTGAATAGAACGCGCCGCGCCGCGGCAGTTCGTGAATTTCGACCATTTATTTCAAACGGACATTACGGGAGATCCGACCGTCGGATTCTCCTAAAACCGGAACCGTTGGGTTCGTATCGAAAAGAGCTTTCTAACGAATATTAGAAATTAGAAATCTAACGGTTGGATTTGGAATTATGTCCAAATCAAATTTGAAAAAGGTCGCTGTAAGTGCAGTTCGATGGCCATTGATGGAAATCGACTGTACGGGCCTTGATAAAATTATTAAAAATAGTAATAATTTGTGTAAAATCATAAGAAATGATTTGTGAAGATTTGGGATGAAAAACTTCGTGTTTGAAAAGATAAAAATAGATTTTTATCGAAATAAACTAGTTTTGAACTAGAATTATAATTCTATTTATTTTTAAGTAAATAAATTGAATTTGAAAAGGGTTTTAAAAATAACCAGAATTTCCAATGATTGCATTGGAGTGGATTTGAATCGAAATTGTCTTCGGAATATTTCGATGTTGGAATTCGTGATTATACGGATGTTGTTATGGAAATTTGAAAGATATATATATCGTTATTTCCAATACGACATTTGTTAATCGTAGAATTTGATATTGAATATAAGCCGATATATTTTCTATTCAGAGCCTTATATTGAATATCAAATGTGATTTGGGTTTGTTGCGAATGGTGTCTTCACTAACACTGTTCTTGAACCCAGTAGAGAAAAGATTAAATCTTTTTATTTAGATTTAATAAAGTGTACCAATTAAATAATATTTAATTGGAATTGAATTGATATTGATTTTTGGGTTTATCGTGGACAGTGTTTTAAATAACACTCGTTCTTTAACCCGATAATTAATGTGATGTGATTTTGGGTTTATCGTGAACCGTGTTTTAAATGACACTGATTCTTTAACCCAGTCGCAGATTAAAACTAAGTAGAGTTTTAATGAATCTTTAATTAGATTGAAATGATCGAGAATGGAGTATCACCAGTTTTGCTCCAGGCGATAGTTAAATCTTTAATTAGATTTGAACGTGAAATGGTAATTGAACCGATAACACCGTGGTGTTAGATATGAAGTACTACCAGTTTTACTTCATGTGATGAATAGGTTGGGATTGGGAAATTAAAACAAATGATTACTTCGGTAAGGTTCGCTAATCCCGACTAGTTTTGAATTGATATTCAAAAATAGATTAAAGAATAAATTCAAGAAATTTATCTTGGATAAAATTAATGGGAACCTTTCCCTATGAATGTGAAATCAGAAACTAACTGTCGGTTAGCTAAGAAGAATGGTTTTCTGGATATTGATCTGATGTTGGTTTCGGCCTTCGGGGTTAATATTTGGGGAATTATTCTCTTGATTAATTTACGGTTAGTGATTGATGAATTGGAATGAGGCGTATGTTGTGTTTGTGTAGCACTTATTTAAAGTATACGCGAGTTATTCGGAAAGACCGGGTTTATCCCATTCTGAATAACTGATACGACGATAAGTCGAAGATGAAGACGATGGTCGAAGACCGGAAGTCTTCACGTCGTTTGGGTGATAACTGATGATCTTGATTGGGCTGTACACCCAAGAAGATGGAAACAGTTGGTGATCGTCCAGACGTACTTGGAGATCAATGGATATGCGAGGTACTAGGTGCCTCCGGTTTCGTTCAGACCCAGAACGGACTTGTAAATGGACTGTGTGTCTGACATTGGATTTTAGTCCGTGCGATTGATCTCTATTAAATATATATCTGTTTGGCGGCGGAGAATTTATTCTCTTGCTTAACGCCCTTCTCTGAGACGTACGAGCTCAGGGGTTATATATTGATGGATATCAAACGCATGGAGTGAATTGCCTGTGTGGCATGCCTAAGTGGCAATTGATCGAGGCTTCTGTTGAAAAGCAAAGTCTTGTGGTGATGATCAAAGCACGACCTTTGTGGCGTAGCTTTGTGTAACGTTTACCTCGCGAGTTTCACACCCGGTATGAACCAAAAACGGGAGACGGACCTCAGGAAGGGCATGCGTTTCTTTCTAGTTAGAAGTGACGTCAGTGGTTTTACACGCCCTGACGAGTTTGACTTATGTGGTTGTTGCTGTTGCGAGGCGCCTCGGATTGATCGGTCGTTCTCGAACCGATGGAGTCATTTAGTTGGCTCACTTACGCCCCAAAGGGTGGGGAAACGTAGTGTTCAGGCATTTTAATCCATATCGGTGGACCGGCCCTGTCGCTCCAAGGGTCACTCGAGCTCTGATCCTGTGGCTCGGGCTAGAGAGTCACGAATCGGTTGAGGACTATCTTTTGCCTCGGTTCATAGACGGAAATCCAATTTCCAAATACGTGACATTTGCGGTTTTATTTGTAAACCTATATATGGCGACATAGTGGCATGGGACGCTCATGTCGCCTATGATTGATACTTATGATTTGAAGTTGTTTTATACACTATGCACTTATAATAGTATCAAATGATTTGTTTTAAACGTATCAAGCATTCTTTGGCTGTTATAAGGGAAAACCCTATCCCCCGGCTTGCGTTGCATTGTGTGATAGGACCCGTGTCTTATAACAGCTTCATTTTTCTTTAATTAGCATTGCGCTGTTTGTGTTATGCACTGGTATTCTTGGGAGGAAACCCGTTCCGTGTTATACGGCGTGGTCCCTTGATTTACCTAACTTTAAAATAAAGATTTATAACTGTTTTAGTTCTCACACCAGTCACATGACTGACCTGGAGTTTATTGTTTTAACCTAAACTCTGGGTGCCCTTATTTTGACACGGGCAGCTAGTAGTTTCGGTTTTGCAGATTTATATTCACAGGATCCTGGTTTACAGCTGGAACGATATCCGGAAAGCTTTGTATCCGTATATCTCCTTCTAGTTGTGTATTGTATTATTTTCCGCTGCGATGTATTTAAATGTAATTTAAATCTCTGATATTTCGGTGTAATATTTATTTGTTTATACTTTGTTTATTCTTGTAATTTGGTGCATTGTTGTAATATACAATGAAATGTTCTTTTATATGCGTTCTGTTGTGGCTTGTTCTCAAACGATAGGGCGTTTCGAACGTTCTGGATCGGTTTAGCGACTGGTTCGGACCGAGCGAAATTCCTTGCCGTCACAGTTGGTATCAGAGCTTTGGTTTACAAAGCTAGAGAACAAGGCACATTAGAACCATACGAAAGAATTCATCAGATATTGGGTTAGTAATATTCAATTAGAATGATTCGTTAGAGATATGATCAGTAGTATCCTAGAACGAGTGTGAAGAGTATATTTTTCAAATGAAAACAATTTTGTTCTAAGATTTAAATCGTTTTATACGTATTTGAATATTTATTTATTTTGAATATGGACAATCGAGTATATATAGATTTCGCGTATACGCGTCATGAACGTATATTCGAAGTTTTAATATATTAGATAGATATAGAGTCACACTCTAGTCACCCGGACATGGTCCTGATGATGAAGTATACCATCACCAGTATTTATTTTCGAGTGACGAAGGCGTGATTTTCTATATATTTCCATTAGACTGGTGTGAGAACCAAAACTTATATAGATAGATTTATTGTTGTGATTTGGCATCAAAAACAAGATTTTCTGTATATGTATCAAAATTATGAATTTGAAACTCTAATCAACTAATTGATTGATGTTTGTGTTGTTTGTTTATTTGTTTGCTAGTTTTTGTCCATTTAGCCTAATTGAATTGTATTGAAAATTGGTCGCATTTGCTTGCATATACATATACTTACATTGAACAGGTCATAGCAAGGAGGCTAGAGCCGAAGAATAAAATTTGTTTGCCCGACAAATAGGTACATGTTTACTACATGATTTACTGTTTTGTTTGGGTGATGATGATTTTGTGAGCCTATTGGCTAGCCGCTTCGCTTTTTCTTTTTGAGATCTGAAGGACCGGAGAAGCTATTTGAAATTCCCCGATGCTCCCGGTGCAGGGGAGGTTATGGCGAAATTTTTCGAAAATTTAGGGTGTTAGCCAAATTTTTGAAAATTTGAAAATTCTCAGAAACTGAAAAGTTGGAGAATGGAAGCCAGATCGAACATAGTGTTGAATAATCAATCCACTTTCGACTTTGTTCCTTTTCGGGGACGAAAAGTTTTAAGTGGGGGAGATTGTAACAACCCGTAAAATGCGGGCCAGTTTAAAATTTTTATTTCAGCAATTTTAGCGAATTTTGATTATTTAAAATGAATTATTTTAAATAATATCGACGAGAAATTTATTTTGAATAGAATTCAACGTATATATTTATACGCGTTGTCGTTAGAATATAAATATTTATATATAATTATAAATAGAATGGAAAATGGCGCGGTAGTTCGATAATTCGATTTCAAACTTCAATTGAATGTACCGGATGCAAAACAATCCGGATTTTAGTGAAACCAAAAATATTAGGATCTAATTAATAATATCTTTCCAGCGAATTCGACCAATCGAAATTTCATAGCGGGAATCAAAAGATATGTCCAGTTGAAAATTCTGAATAGTCGCTATGGAATTCAGGCCCTTAAAAATGGACATTTTGCAAATGACCTCGGATCTCGACGAAACCAGTTTTGTTGGGTCCGCAGTGTCAAATTATTGCTAGATTCCAAATTTCATAATTTTCTGAATCAATATGTGAGCGTGGCGAAGGAAAACGCGTTTGACCAGTTTCAGTTGATTTTAATCGACTGGAAATTGACCATTTTTCCAACGATCTCAGAATTCGATGAAACTAGTTTTGTTAGGACCGTATCGTCAATAGGAAGCTAGAAAATATTTTTCAGGAATTTTTCTAGATAGTATGTGAACCCGGTAATTTGAAATGTACGTTTAAAATTCAATATAGTGATTTAAATGTAAATTCAACGAAAACTGATTCAAACGATCGAATCAACCTACGATACATATCCCATTGTGTTCGGAATGGGGGTAAAACGCTATGGACGACAGGCGGTGGGCCTCGTTTCGAGGTCGTATGGAAAAGTACCTTTTTTGAAATTAAAATAATTAAAAATAAAAAAAAATAATAAAACCCTTTCTCCCTTAAAATCTTCTGGCCCCCCGATCATTCTTCTGTAAAAAAAAAAAGTAGAAAAAAGAAAAAAAATCGATTCTTCAAATCGATGGCGGGAATTGCCATCGCCACCACCACCGGGGGGGGGGGGGGTGCTCCGACCGCCGCGCCTGCCTCCAGTCCTGCCCCCTTCCTTCTCTCCCCTCCTCCAAACACCTCGCGCGAGCTTCTGCTCGCAACCCTAGCCTGCCTCGACGACGAACGCCGCCCCGTTCTCCGACGCGCCACCACCTTGCGCGCCTCCCTAGGCAGCGCCGCCCTTCCCAGACACCCTTCGTTCGACTCCACCCTCTTCCGCTTCTCTCTCTCCTTTCTTCCCCTTTTCTCTGATGAAGCCCGCCGCCTTCACCCCAATGCGACGCCGCCGACAACCCCCCCTGTAAGTCTTTTTTTTTTTTCTTTTTATTTATTATTTTATTTTTGTTTTATGCTCACTTTAAAGTTTAAAACTAATTTCGATTTTAAGTTTAAAAACTGTTTTTTTTGTTTGTTTAAAAACTGATTTTTTTAAAAAGAGATTAAAAACTGATTTTTGAAAGGTTTGAAAAACTGATTTTATTTTAAGATTTTAAATAGAAAAAGATTTGAATTTTAAATGGGAAAAGATGAGAAGTTTAAAAAGGTGAAATCTTTAAATTTAAAAAGGTGAAATCTTTAAATTTAAAAAGGTGAAATCTTTAAATTTAAAAAGGCGAAATCTTTAAATTTAAAAAGGCGAAATCTTTAAATTTAAAAAGGCGAAATCTTTATATAGAAAATAGCGTGATAAAAATATAATTTTTATCTATATAACATAGTAGTAAAAATTCGATTTTTATATTGAATAGCAAAGTAAAACTTCGATTTTTATATATTGAATAGCGAAGTAAAAATTCGATTTTTACATATGTAGTGGCTACGACAACGAAGCTGACAAAAAGGGCGAGAACGACGAAGATTTCTATAAATGAAGAGTCGTGGTATTGGATAGCTTTAGGTGAGAACTTCTCACTCAAAATTCTTTTTCTAGTTATATATATATACTAGGATGTAGACGGTGTTTAGTAGCACCCGACACCCGTCATCCACAGACCATGGATGACTTGTTTGTTAAATTGTTTGGTTGTGTAGTAGATTAGATGATTTGATTTGAAATTGAATTGTTGGGTGAAATAAATTGATTTGATTGATGTGTGAATGGCGTGGGCCTTCACTAGACCGGGGATAAGGCTAGGCCTCGTCCCGTTTCTAGTATCGTGCCGTTATGCCGCCGAAATTTTCTAAAATATGTTAGAAAAATAAAAATATCATTTTATCGAATAAATGAATTGAATAGAAATTCATAAGTTAAAATAAAATGTTTTATCGTTAAAAATATAATTTTTAACGTGAATGTGAATAAATGAATATTCATTTACAAACCAGACGGTTTGTTTATGTACACCTATTTGAAGGACATTGATTGGGTCGATAAATTTTACACATCGCCCAACTGCACAAATAAAATCTGTGTTTGTTTGTTTGAAACCCCACACGGGTGTTGGGATGAAATTTGAAGTTCACTCATCCTGATGATTAAATATGTCGATCGATGGATTGACATGCTGTTATAAGCGTTAGATATCTATATTTGATGCTTATACAGTGTAGTGCACTTTGGTTGATGGTTGATTATTTTGCAATGCTATTATATGGGTGTAATGTATGAAAATCCATATAATTAACATTATATGGTAATTGATTGGGCCTCATTCCAGTTTTCAATTAGAAATATTTGAAATAGAAATATCAATATATGAAGCCGTGTTGATTAGATTAACGCCATTTTGACGTGAACGATATTTATATCGATTTTAAACGATTTCGAAATGAAATGAATTGAAAACGATTTCGAAATGAAATGAATTGAAAACGATTTCGAAATGAAATGAATTGAAAACGATTTCGAAATGAAATGAATTGAAAACGATTTCGAAATGAAATGAATTGAAAACGATTTCGAAATGAATTGAATTGAAAACGATTTCAAATTGAATTGAAAGTGAATTGAAATGAATTCAAATTGAATTGAAATTTGAATTGAATAGAAATGAATTTTAAAACGAATTTATAAAGAAGAATTCAATTTTGATTTGAATTGAAATGGAAGTTGAAATGGCTTTTGAAACGAATTTAGAACTATTCATATAATTCGTTTTAAATAGAAATCGACGAAATATATATTATATATATATATTATATATATAATATAATGGCCTGAATAGAACGCGCCGCGCCGCGGCAGTTCGTGAATTTCGACCATTTATTTCAAACGGACATTACGGGAGATCCGACCGTCGGATTCTCCTAAAACCGGAACCGTTGGGTTCGTATCGAAAAGAGCTTTCTAACGAATATTAGAAATTAGAAATCTAACGGTTGGATTTGGAATTATGTCCAAATCAAATTTGAAAAAGGTCGCTGTAAGTGCAGTTCGATGGCCATTGATGAAAATCGACTGTACGGGCCTTGATAAAATTATTAAAAATAGTAATAATTTGTGTAAAATCATAAGAAATGATTTGTGAAGATTTGGGATGAAAAACTTCGTGTTTGAAAAGATAAAAATAGATTTTTATCGAAATAAACTAGTTTTGAACTAGAATTATAATTCTATTTATTTTTAAGTAAATAAATTGAATTTGAAAAGGGTTTTAAAAATAACCAGAATTTCCAATGATTGCATTGGAGTGGATTTGAATCGAAATTGTCTTCGGAATATTTCGATGTTGGAATTCGTGATTATACGGATGTTGTTATGGAAATTTGAAAGATATATATATATATATATATATATATATATATATATATATATCGTTATTTCCAATACGACATTTGTTAATCGTAGAATTTGATATTGAATATAAGCCGATATATTTTCTATTCAGAGCCTTATATTGAATATCAAATGTGATTTGGGTTTGTTGCGAATGGTGTCTTCACTAACACTGTTCTTGAACCCAGTAGAGAAAAGATTAAATCTTTTTATTTAGATTTAATAAAGTGTACCAATTAAATAATATTTAATTGGAATTGAATTGATATTGATTTTTGGGTTTATCGTGGACAGTGTTTTAAATAACACTCGTTCTTTAACCCGATAATTAATGTGATGTGATTTTGGGTTTATCGTGAACCGTGTTTTAAATGACACTGATTCTTTAACCCAGTCGCAGATTAAAACTAAGTAGAGTTTTAATGAATCTTTAATTAGATTGAAATGATCGAGAATGGAGTATCACCAGTTTTGCTCCAGGCGATAGTTAAATCTTTAATTAGATTTGAACGTGAAATGGTAATTGAATTTACCGATAACACCGTGGTGTTAGATATGAAGTACTACCAGTTTTACTTCATGGGATGAATAGGTTGGGATTGGGAAATTAAAACAAATGATTACTTCGGTAAGGTTCGCTAATCCCGACTAGTTTTGAATTGATATTCAAAAATAGATTAAAGAATAAATTCAAGAAATTTATCTTGGATAAAATTAATGGGAACCTTTCCCTATGAATGTGAAATCAGAAACTAACTGTCGGTTAGCTAAGAAGAATGGTTTTCTGGATATTGATCTGATGTTGGTTTCGGCCTTCGGGGTTAATATTTGGGGAATTATTCTCTTGATTAATTTACGGTTAGTGACTGATGAATTGGAATGAGGCGTATGTTGTGTTTGTGTAGCACTTATTTAAAGTATACGCGAGTTATTCGGAAAGACCGGGTTTATCCCATTCTGAATAACTGATACGACGATAAGTCGAAGATGAAGACGATGGTCGAAGACCGGAAGTCTTCACGTCGTTTGGGTGATAACTGATGATCTTGATTGGGCTGTACACCCAAGAAGATGGAAACAGTTGGTGATCGTCCAGACGTACTTGGAGATCGATGGATATGCGAGGTACTAGGTGCCTCCGGTTTCGTTCAGACCCAGAACGGATTTGTAAATGGACTGTGTGTCTGACATTGGATTTTAGTCCGTGCGATTGATCTCTATTAAATATATATCTGTTTGGCGGCGGAGAATTTATTCTCTTGCTTAACGCCCTTCTCTGAGACGTACGAGCTCAGGGGTTATATATTGATGGATATCAAACGCATGGAGTGAATTGCCTGTGTGGCATGCCTAAGTGGCAATTGATCGAGGCTTCTGTTGAAAAGCAAAGTCTTGTGGTGATGATCAAAGCACGGCCTTTGTGGCGTAGCTTTGTGTAACGTTTACCTCGCGAGTTTCACACCCGGTATGAACCAAAAACGGGAGACGGACCTCAGGGAGGGCATGCGTTTCTTTCTAGTTAGAAGTGGCGTCAGTGGTTTTACACGCCCTGACGAGTTTGACTTATGTGGTTGTTGCTGTTGCGAGGCGCCTCGGATTGATCGGTCGTTCTCGAACCGATGGAGTCATTTAGTTGGCTCACTTACACCCCAAAGGGTGGGGAAACGTAGTGTTCAGGCATTTTAATCCACATCGGTGGACCGGCCCTGTCGCTCCAAGGGTCACTCGAGCTCTGATCCTGTGGCTCGGGCTAGAGAGTCACGAATCGGTTGAGGACTATCTTTTGCCTCGGTTCATAGACGGAAATCCAATTTCCAAATACGTGACATTTGCGGTTTTATTTGTAAACCTATATATGGCGACATAGTGGCATGGGACGCTCATGTCGCCTATGATTGATACTTATGATTTGAAGTTGTTTTATACACTATGCACTTATAATAGTATCAAATGATTTGTTTTAAACGTATCAAGCATTCTTTGGCTGTTATAAGGGAAAACCCTATCCCCCGGCTTGCGTTGCATTGTGTGATAGGACCTGGGTCTTATAACAGCTTCATTTTTCTTTAATTAGCATTGCGCTGTTTGTGTTATGCACTGGTATTCTTGGGAGGAAACTCGTTCCGTGTTATACGGCGTGGTCCCTTGATTTACCTAACTTTAAAATAAAGATTTATAACTGTTTTAGTTCTCACACCAGTCACATGACTGACCTGGAGTTTATTGTTTTAACCTAAACTCTGGGTGCCCTTATTTTGACACGGGCAGCTAGTAGTTTCGGTTTTGCAGATTTATATTCACAGGGTCCTGGTTTACAGCTGGAACGATATCCGGAAAGCTTTGTATACGTATATCTCCTTCTAGTTGTGTATTGTATTATTTTCCGCTGCGATGTATTTAAATGTAATTTAAATCTCTGATATTTCGGTGTAATATTTATTTGTTTATACTTTGTTTATTCTTGTAATTTGGTGCATTGTTGTAATATACAATGAAATGTTCTTTTATATGCGTTCTGTTGTGGCTTGTTCTCAAACGATAGGGCGTTTCGAACGTTCTGGATCGGTTTTGCGACTGGTTCGGACCGAGCAAAATTCCTTGCTGTCACAGTGTTGGATGTTGTAAATATCACACTCCATCTTAAAACTACGATATTATAATTAGTAAGTTGTAGTTCTAAGTTTGTACTTGGTGTTTTCTTGTGTTAAGACTAGATTATTAATAGTATTAATAAATTATTTTGTTTTCTGTTATGTTGTTGCTCTCAAGTGTATGTATTATAATATCAGTGAAATTGTCCAATTTATATTGTTATATGGTTTTATTATATAAGTGCAAGAGATAATTATTTGTAATATATATCAATTGCTTGTTTGAGAATTATAGTGATTTGCAAAGGTTTTTTTTTTATTGGTTAAATGTAATTTTTTGCTTTAGATGTAAGCACAACAGGGGCAACAAATAAGGTCCTGTTACCCCTTTTTTGCCTCGACATTTGGGAACGGAAGCAAAAAAGGACGTTTTTGTTGTTTCAGTTGTATACCAGAAGCAACAAATTTGGATCTATTTGCATCTTCTTCATTTGCTTCTGATGTTGAACCGAGGCAACAAGGGTAAGAAACCGAAGCAAAAAAGGTTTTTTGCTTCTGTTACCCAGCCGAAGCAACAACTTTTGGTTTATTGCTTCGGCTGCAGTTGCTTCGGTTGTTGAACAGAAGCAACATGGGTTGGACAACAGAAGCAACAAACCAATTTTGTAGTAGTGTACTTTGAGAACAATACACAAATGAACACAGACGGAAGAACATTTCATTGTTTTTACAACAATTCCATCAGATACAAGAATATACAGAGTATAAATGAACAAAATACATTCGAAGAATATCAGAGATTACAATAAATTACATAGCAGCGGAAAAATATACAAAACACAACTAGAAGTGATACATGGATACAGAGCTTTCCAGGCATTGTTCCAGCTGTAAATCAGGACCCTGTGGATATAAATCTGCAAAACCAAAACTACTAGCTGCCCGTGTGGAAAATAGGGGCACCCAGAGTTTAGGTTAAAACAATAAACTCCAGGTCAGTCATGGGACTGGTGTGAGAACTAAAACAGTTATTTACAACTTTACTTTAAAGATAGTAATTCAAGGGACCACGCCGTATAACACGGAACGTGTTTCCTCCCAAAAATACTAGTGCATATAACAAAACAGGGCAATGTTTTTTGAAAAATGAAGCTATTATAAGACCCAGGTCCCATCGCACAATGCAACGCAAGCCGGAGGATAGGGTTTTCCCTTATAATAGCCAAACATGCTTGGTACGCTTAAAACAAATCATTTGATACTATTATAAGTGTATAGTGTCAAAATAATTCAAATCATAAATATCAATCATAGGCGGCATGGTACCATCTATCATGTCGCCGTACTAGTTCTACAATTAAAACCGCAATATCACATATTGGAAATTGGATTCCATCATGAGTCGAGGCAAGGGGCAAGCTCCTCTCCGCGTTCGAGACACTCTAGCAATGCCTCAGGACCCCACTATGATCCTTTGAAACCTCCAAGGCCGGTACTCTCTTACTTTTGAGGATTTGTTATTCCTGAACACACGTTTCCCGGTCCTTACAGACCTATATCCGAGGCGCCTCGTATCCAACAACCACACAGGTGAAAAGTATATAAATGTCAGGGCTGGTAGGTCACTGACACCACCCTAGCTAGAAAGAAACGTCGTGCACTCCTTGGGTCCGTATCCCGTTTTTGACTCATACCGAGGTGTGAGGCTCGCGAATTCACGTTATACACAAAGCTACGCCACACAGGCCGTGCTTTGATCATCAACCACAAGACTTTGCTTTTCAACAGAAGCCTTGATCAATTGCCACTCATGCGTGCCACACTGGCAAATCACTCCATGCGACTGATGTCCATCGATATACAACCTCTAAGCTCGTACGTCTCAGAGTAGGGCGTTAAGCAAGAGGATAAATTCTCTGTCGCCAAACAGATGTTTATTTAATAGAGATCAATCAACACAGAATAAAATCCAATATCAGACACACTATCCATTTACAAGTCCGTTCTGGGTCTGAACGAAACCGGAGGCACTTTCCTCGCATATCCATCCATCTCCAAGTACGTCTGGATGATCACCAACTGTTTCCCTCATCTTGGGTGTACAACCCAATCGAGATCATCAGTAATCACCCAAACGATGTGAAGACTTCCGGTCTTCAACCACCGTCTTCATCTTCGACATCTCGTCGAATCGGTTATTCAGAATGGGTATAACCCCGGCCTTTCTGAATAACCCACGTATAAGATAAACAAATGTTACACAAACACAACAAACGTCTCATTCCAATTCAGAATATTCTTTTATTCACAAAATCACATTCTTAGGGAAAGGTTCCCATTAATTTTATCCAAGATAAATTCTTCTAAATTTATTCTTTAATCTTCCTTTGGATATCATTTTAAACTAGTCGGGATTAGCGAACCACACCGAAGTAATTATTTATTTTATTTCCCAATCCCAACCTATATATCCCATGGAGAAAAATTGGTAATACTCCACATCTAACACCATGGTGTTATCGGTAAAATTAATTACCATTTCACGCTCAAATCTAATTAAAGATTTAACTATCGCTTTGGAGCAAAACTGGTGATACTCCACTCTCGATCACTTTTCAGATTTGATAATTTAAATTATCAATTCACATTTTAATCTAATTAAAGATTCATTAAAACTCCACTTAGTTTTAATCCTTTCAAAAATCAACATCTTGCCTTTAACTGGGTTAAAGAACCAATGTCATCTAAAACACGATTCACGATAAACCCAAATCACATTTGATATTAAATACAAGGCTCTGAATAGAAAATATACCGGCTTATATTCAATATCAAATTCTGAAACCAACAAATATCGTATTGGAAATAACGATATATAATATATCTTTCAAATTCCCATAACAATATCGGTATAGTCACGAAATCCAACATCGAAATATTCCGAAGATAATTTCGATTCAACTCCAGCCCAATTCACGTATTGGGAATATTGATTATTTTTAAAATCACTTTCAAATTCAATTTATTTATTTAAAAAATAAATTGATTTTAATTCTAGTTCAAAACTAGTTCATTTCGATAAAAATCTATTTTTATCATTTCAAATGTGGAATTTTACATCCCAGTTCTTTCCAGTTCACATATTATGATTTTACACAAATTATAGACATTTTTAATAATTTTATCAAGGCCCTTACAGTCGATTTCCATCAACGGCCATCGAACTGCACTTACGGCGACCTTTTTCAAATTTGATTTGGACATAATTCCAAATCCAACCGTTAGATTTCAAATTTCTAATATTCATTGGAAAGCTCTTTTCGATACGAACCCAACGGTTCCGATTTTAGGAGAATCCGACGGTCGAATCTCCCGCAACGTCAATTTGAAGTCAATGGTCGAAATTCACGAACTGCCGCGGCGCGGCGCGTTCTATTCGGGCCATTATATATATAATACATATATATATTATATATATTTCATCGATTTCCTTTTTAAAACGAATTTTGTAAATAGTTCTAAATTCGTTTCAAAAACAATTTCAACTTCATCTTCAATCTCAAATCTATTTGATTTCAATTCAATTCGAATTGATTTCAATTTTATTTAATTCGAATTCAACTTCGTTTCAATTCAATTCAAATTCTAATTCGTTTCAATTCAATTTGAATTTACCTTCTATTTAATTCAATTCGAATTCATTTCAAATTGATTTCAATTCAATTTCAGTTCGTTTTAAATTTCATTCAAAACGATTTCAATTCGTTTTGAATTCAATTTCAATTTAATTCAATTTGAATTCATTTCTATTTGATTTGAATTCAAATTCACTTTCTATTCAATTCAGATCGAATTCATTTTCTATTCGATTCGAATTCATTTCAAATTGATTCAATAAAATTTCAATTTGAATTTTAATCTAATTTAATTTGAATTTCATTTCAAAATACTAAATTTTGAAATCACTTTTCAATATTCATTATAAAACGAATAAAATCGATATAAATATCATTCACGTCAAAATAGCGCAACTCTAATCAACACGGCTATATATATTTCAATAAATTCGTTATTCTATTCAACAAATGAACATATATATTCCATTCAACACATGAATCTATATTTCTTTCAACACACGACTAATCTCAATACATGAGTACTGTCAACACATCACTATTTTTGTTATGTAAAATATTTTATAAAATTATGGCATCTATCGTTTGATTTTCAAATCAGACTCCACCGTGAAGTAGTTCTAATTTTAAATATGATGAAGATGTGAATTTTATTATTAAAATATTTTACTCAACACATAAATAGTTTCAACACATAAATAGTTTCAACACATGAATTTTCTTTTATAATATTCATTATTTTCCCGATTGGAATGAGGCCCAATCAATTACCATGTAACGCTAATTATATGGATTCCATACAACACATGTATATAATAGCAACGATAAACAATCAACCATCATCCAAAGTGCACCACACAACTGCAAAAGCATCAAATATGACTAATTAACGCTTACACAGCCTGTCGACCAATCGATCGACATTCAATTAAATAATTGGGATAAGTGTACTCAAATATCATCCCAACACCCGTGTGTGGTTTCAAATCAACAAACACAGATTTTTATTTGTGCAGTTGGGCGATGTGTAAAATTTATCGACCCAATCAATATCAGTCAAATCAGTGTATATAAACAAATCAGCCGATTTGTTTATAAATATTTATTTACTCACATTCACGTTAAAAATTATATTTTTAACGATAAAATATTTAATTTCAACTATCTACATTTTTTTCGATTTCACATCAACAACACAAACAAACTTCACAACACAACAATTAAACAAACAAGCCATCCATGGTCTGTGGATGACGGGTGTCAGGTGCTACTAAACACCGTCTGCATCCTAGTATATATATATAACTAGAAAAGGAAATTTGAGTGAGAAGTTCTCACCAAAGCTAATCCAACTTCACGACACTTCATTTGTAGAAAATCTTCGCCCTTCTCGCCTTTTGTCACTTTCGTTGACCGTAGCCATTACATATATAAAAATCGAATTTTTATATTGCTATTCAGTACATAGAAATTGAATTTTTACTTCGCTATTCAATATATAAAAAACGAATTTTTACTTCGCTATTCAATATATAAAAATCGAATTTTTACTTCGCTATTCAATATATAAAAATCGAATTTTTACTTTGCTATTCAATATATAAAAATCGAATTTTTACTTCGCTATTCAATATATAAAAATCGAATTTTTACTTTGCTATTCAATATATAAAAATCGAATTTTTACTTTGCTATTCAATATATAAAAATTGAATTTTTACTTCGCTATTCAATATATAAAAATCGAATTTTTACTTCGCTACTATATAGATAAAAATTCTATTTTTACATTGTTAACGGTATAGAAAAGAATATATTTTTACATTGCTAACGGTATAGAAAAGAATATATTTTTACATTGCTAACGGTATAGAAAAGAATATATTTTTACTTAACAAAAACTATATTTTTAAATTGCTTTCAAACAAATATAAAAATCATATTTTTATTCCACTTTTCAAACAAATATAAAATCAAAATTTTATATTGTTAATACCTAAACAAAGATCACATTTTTACGTTGTTCACTTACAATATAAAAATCTATTTTTACCTCGCTTTCACGATGCTAAAAATCTCATCTTCATCTTATAAAAATCTAATTTTTATTACCTTAAAACTAACTACATTTAAATAAATAAAACCAGTAACTAAATCAGGTAATAAAAACTTACCGTTCGCTGTTGGAGGAGGAGATGGGTTTTCAGTCGAAGAAGAAGAGAGACCGGGGGGGAGGAGCTGCTCGCCGGCGCTCAAGCAAAGGGGGCACTGGCCGGTGGTTCGGTGATGGCAGGGGTGGGGTTTGGCGCGGTGGTCGCGCGATGGGAAGGAGGACTCGCGGTAGCCTGTTGTCGAGGTCTTTGAGGGGGTGGCTCAGGCGTGGGGTGGCCGGAGGAGCGATGGGGCGGTGGGCGACGGGGTCGGCGACCTGATTTAGGGCTCCGCCCTTCGTTTTTTTCTTCTAATTTCTCTCGAATGAGAAAGTAACGGGGGGGGGGGGGCTGAGTAGTTAAGGAGAGGGAAGGAGATTTTTATTTATTAATTTATTTAATTTTTAATTCTAAAAAGGTACTCTTATTTTCAACCTCGAAACGAGGCCCACCTCCTGACGTCCATAGCTAATTACCCCCATTCCGAACACAATGGGATATGTATCATTGGCTAATTCGATCATTTCGATCAGTTTCCATCAAATTTACAATTAAATCATTATATTGAATTTTAAACGTACATTTCAATTTACCGGGGCCACATACTAACTAGAAAAATTCCAGAAAAATATTTTCTAGCTTCATATTGACGATATGGTCCTAACAAAACTAGTTTCGTCGAATTCTGAGACCGTTTGAAAAATGGCCAATTTCCAGTCGATTAAAATCAACTGAAACTGGTCAAACACGTTTTCCTTTGCCACGCTCACATATTGATTCGAAAAATTATGAAATTTGGAATCTAGAAATAATTTGACATCACGGACCCAACAAAAGTGGTTTCGTCGAAATCCGAGGTCGTTTGCAATATTCCCATTTTTAAGGGCCTGAATTCCATAACGACTATTCAGAATTTTCAACTGGACATATCTTTTGATTCCCGCTATGAAATCTCGATTTTTCGGATTCGTTGGAAAGATATTCTCAATTAGATCCTATTATTTTTGGTTTTACTAAAATCCGGTTTGTTTTGCACCCGGTACATTCAATTGAAGTTTGAAATCGAATTATCGAACTACCGCACCATTTTCAATTCTATTTATAATTATATATAATTATTATATTCTAATGACGACGTATATAAATATATACGTCGAATTCTATTCAAAATAAATATCTCGTCGATATTATTTAAAATAATTCATTTTAAATGTTCAAAATTCGTTAAAATTGCCAAAATAAAAATTTTAAACTGGCCCAGATTTTACGGGTTGTTACAGATCAAGTCATGAAAAAATGATGAAAAACATACCAGAAATCTGAGGCAAATAAAATTTTAAAAATAAAATTTATATTCGCATGAATTCAGTTTCATTTCTATTGCAGTGTACTGTGTGTGTGTTTCATTGTGACAGGTAACCAAATAATGACTGGGCTGACAGAGAGCTGTGAAGACAGAAAACTGAAGACAGTGAATGAAGTAGTGTTAGTAAATGTGTCTGTATATGAAAGGGAAAATGTATGTATATAGAATTTGTATAGACAGAATGACTATATGAGTGTTGTAGAGAGAATTGTACTGATATTTGTAATAAACAAATTTTGTTTGAAATAAAATATTATTTTATTATGTTCAAACGAATTTGTCTATCGTATTCAGTTTCTTTACAAGTATAATGAATGTAGAATGATGTAGTGTATATGAAAGTGGATATGAAATGAAATGTATATCAGTGATGTATTCAAATAGTGGAGTTATAAATAGTTGTACTGTTTGAATGTTTGAAATATAATATTCGATTTAAATAAAATACTGTATGAATATATGAATGTCTGTATAGTCGTATTCTATTTAAATATAAATATTATATTCCTATCTGTGATGAATATATGAAATAGTACAATAACAAACACATTTATAATAATATATATTTGTTTTTTATCATCAAACAAAAATCATATAATTGTGTATACAACTGCGTTATATACAATAGAATGCTGATAACTTTCGTTGTTCTGGCCTCTGTTAAAAGGTTTGCTTCCATGTCCACGTCCACCTCGGTAGCCACCTATATAGCTACGTCTTCCACGAGCATAACCGCTATTGTTTGAATTGTCAACCATGTACACCTTACTTTGCAAAGCCTTCTCTAAATGACCTTTATCATCTTACTAGTTCATTTGTTTCTCATGCGCTTGAAGCGAACCAACAAGCTCGTCAATCGAAATTGTGGACAAATCTTTTGACTTGATGTAACAACATAATCAAACTTTTTTGTTAACGAATATAAAAGCTTTTCCATCACCGGAACATCATCAAGACTTTCGTCGTTTCTTTTCATTTAATTTTCACCATTTTTAAATGGGTAACATATTCATTGATGCTTTCCGGACTTCTCAATTTTATATCGAACTCTCCACGTAGTACCTGGAACCATACCTTTTTTAATTTCTCTGCTCCTTGCATTGATTTCTACAGAATATCCCATGCATCTATTGATGTTTTTACCTCCGAGATTTCTTTCGAAGGTCAATTCGTCAACACCTTGAAAAATCATGAACAAAGCTTTCTTGTTTTTTTTCGGGATTCTTTCAACGTCGTCTTCTCGTCATTAGATAAACGTGCTTCAGTAGTTGCATTTATGGGTACGATGTACACTTTTCTTCACCCAATTAACGTAGAACCAAGTAACACCTTCATTTGGATACTCTAGTTCCCATAATTTCTAGTCGTCAACTTTAGGATTTGTAGTTGCATCATATTCGTCATTTTTCACGAATGGAACCTTCGCTCTGATACCACTTGTTGGAAGCATGTATGGAACTCACAGCAAATACTGATGCTTTCTATGAATCAAAGACACAAGCTAACTTTGTTTATTTCATACAAGTACAAATAATAAAAAACTACACTTTTCACTCTTACAAATAGGGAGCATCGGCTCACCTTTTTCTCTCTTATACTTTTGTTTCTTTTCTTGGTGTGGTCTGTGAATACATATAGGATGCCCTTTTATAGGCTAAAAAGACTTATGTATACATCATTGCTTACATCATTACAAACCTACCATCCTTGACCATGCATGCCTTTCTCCCTTTCACACTAAATAGTTGATGCACATTAAACTTATGCATGGAAGGGTTTGAATTCTATCGTTAGCTTACTGAAACTTTTCTGCACAACACTCTGTACTAAAATAGGAACACAAATTTCAAGCCCTAATATGGAAATAAAAAAAAACTGATAAGTCAACATGCATTAATGAGTAGATTAAGAATCATGAGCATGAGTAGTGTAGAAAATATAATAGATCTTGTAGTACCTTTGACGGCCGTTCAAACTGCGGCTCCTTTTAGGGATTGAGTTTGATTTTGCGAGAGGCAGATTAAGACACAAATTTGGGATCGACTGTTAATAACCACGGTAATTTGGCAATTTGTGATTTTGGCTTGCGTTGGTTTAATTTTGCTATTCAGGATTTTGAGTGTTAGGCGGAGCTGGTGAAGTGTAAGAGGTCCATTTTCTGGAATACGCGAAGGATGGTAAGCGCTTATTTTTTATTCGCACACTAATGAAATTATTTTCCGCGCTTTTCATTATATAGCGTCAATAGCCAGTATTACTCCATTGTTAGAGCATCTCCAACAGAATTCAGAGGTTGAATGTTACAATCTGTAATATTCAGGGGAAATAGCGGTGATTTGCCTAACAATAGGACGCCGATTTTATCGGCGTGTAAAAAGGAGGAAGAAAAAGTTGCATCCCCCGCCGCTTCTTTTGGCTTGCACAAAAAAATTCAGCTAATTTACGTAACGTGACGATAATTTCAGCGCGGAGGACCAATTCTGATTTCTGAATATCCCCCATAATATTTTACTGAATATTACAAATAGGAATAGTTGTTGGGTGCGATTGTACCCATAATTCATGATTCAGAGGACTACTTGCATCTCTGTTGAAGTTGCTTTTAGCGTTCATAAAACCAATATTAAGTGTTGTTGGAGTTAGGCCGAAATTCTATACGTTGATGCTATCAGTAGCAAATTTTTTTTTTAGTGAATTATCTAAATAATCTTAGAGAATATTTAGTCTATCTTTTTTAGCGAAGCGTATTTAGTCCATTTGTCTAATAGCTCTTAAAAATATATGTTAATTTTATTATATATATTCATATTAGGAAAATGTGGTTTCCCATACAACTATGAAAATGTCTAAATCACATAACATAAACTATGTATATCAACAATAATGACAAAGTCATTTGTTAATTAGGTATGATTCATCTATATCAAGAATTTACCATATATTATATCATAAAAAAATTGAACTTCAATAACTCTACAACAAATTTATGCAATCTTATTACAAATTTCTTTTCAATTCTTCCGTCATGTTATGCACTTAAACTAACTTCTTAATATTACACTTAACTTATTTGAAAAAAATTATATTAAATGATATTTGCTAACTCTTCGAATAAATTACTAACATACATCAATTTCAATATGTATACCTATATTAACAAAAATGTTTAAAAAATTCTCAAATACACACACATACATATTGTTTGTGTAAGCTACAAAATATAAAATTAAACATAGGCAACAACAACAATAACAAAGATAAATAATGTAAATTCTAAATATGCTAAAAAATAACAGTAATGTAAATGTATATCATCAATAATTATTATGTATAATAATAAATTTGAAATTAGTCAGAAATTTTATTTCTATTACATTATTAGATCTGTTACATTATCAGAGTAAAATTCTATTTGGTCATATTATTCTATTTATTTATTAAATATATTATTAATATTAATTTATAATAATAATAAATAGTTTATGTATTTCATATCAAAATTTATCATATACTACATAATAAAGTTCTCATTTGAGCATTTAAATAGTAAATACCGTTTTAAAAATATTTTCGTATGCAACGCACAGGTTACACACTAGTGTTTATATATAACGAAGGAAAATTAAGCGTGCTAAACTTTAAGGTCATACATGGGATGCAGCGAGATGCGGTGGAGAGGAGCTGGTCTAATTGTAGCATTCCATGCTCAATGCTCAGCACATGCATAATTGGGAAAGAACGATTGCGGAAGGAGATGGTTTAAACATATTTTTGTTAAGACTTTTACGTTTGCACAACCAACATGGTTGATAATTCAAAAAAAATGGTTATGCAACCAAAAAATATATTTGTTTACTTTGTATTCAAAATGCTCCCCAAACATATTTTTAAGCTAAAATCGGAATCAAGAAACAAACTGAAAACAGAAATATGGTAGTTATAATTATCAGAAATTGTACTACTGAAATGTGACAAATAACTCAGCTGCTAAATAAAACAATATCCACCGCAAAGCAAAAATATACAAAACCAAGGAAAACATTAATAAGTGAATTAAAAAATATAAATGACATTGGGTAAATTAGGAGAAGAAATATTTGTACTTGTCGCAAGGTAGAGGAAGAGGGTAGCCAAGGCAAAGGGAGAATGTGATTGGCGATGTGGTCTCGGAAGCAGGTGTCGGTCGAAGGTAAGAAAAGTAGCCACTAGAATCGAGACAGAAGGGAAGACTAGGTCCGACAAACAGCTAGGTAGTTCGAAACTGTGAGGGCCGGTGGTTGTGGCGTAGAAAATGAGAAGGGGAGAGCAGCGATTTTCAGGTTCAATAGATCTGTGGGTAATATGAGAACGGGAAGTGAGCAATTTTTGGGTAAAAGAGACTGTGAGTAAAAACTAAAAAGAGAAGGGGAGAGTGATTGATGATGTATACGATAACCGGAAATGCGTAAATGGAAGAAGACGAACGATTGCTGGAAAGTGGGGTATTCCATTCATGACGAAATTGGGGCCGAACGATTGTATGCGTAGGACAGATGGCACCATTGTTTTTTTTTGACAAAAGTGGAACTGAAGGGACTTTGAGGAAAGATTCTGTTTTCATATAATATGATAGATAAGTTTCCATGAATATTATATAGAAAACTTAAATTATTTATAAATCCCAAGTGTTATCATATAATGACATTTCATGTTATAAATTTAGAACTACAAAATCTTTTTTATGAAAAGGTATGCGTTGTGAGATGGTTTTTTTTGGAATTTGTTCAGGAGGGAAAGAGTCGTATTCGGGTTTTGAACCCATGCCACTATTACCATGACACAAAGTCCTTAACCGCTGAGCTACTATTGCAGACATATTTTAATATGCTTATGGGAATATGTTAACAATTGTTGTAATATATGTGAGTGAATATGCTTTTGTCATATTCTGTTTAGTCCCACATTGTGGGATAAGTTTTACTCCAAGCTACCAAGCCTTTATATAAGGAGCTCATGTAATGTAAATAATGTACCGATTTATGAATGAATAAAAAGTATCCTCTTTCTCCTCCTCTAATGGCTTTCTTATTATATATTATTTACAACACATTATCAGCACGAAGCTCTATTAGAGCTATTGTTTGAAATATTCTAGATCTATATTTATGGATCTATCATGTAAGTTGTTTTTTTATGTTTTGAAATCATATAGATCTACATATATGAACTTTTTGTATCTTCTACTTTGATGTGATCCATACTTCTAGATCTCTTTTCTTTTCCAGTTTTTGTAGATCTAGATTCTATTTTAGTGGATCAAACTTTTTAGATCCAATTATCTATTCTGATCCTAAATATGTGTAGATATATTCTTTTAATTCTTTGCAGATCTAATTTTGAGTTTGCGAATCCAAATGGAGATTTGATTATGTATGTATTGTTTACATTATTGATGATGTAGAGGTAGATCTAGTTTTATCCTTTCCGATCTTCTATTATTCTTCGTATGTGATTCTTTTGGATGGACTAAAGACAAAATATCTCTTAAAAAAATGATTTTTTTTATGTGTATATCCAACAGAATTATGGGTATAAAATATAATGATATAGCATTTAAATTCAATAGCAATATTTATTTATCACTGGAATTGAGATTGAAAACTCATGATGTTAACCAATTAGGAACCTAAAGTTCATATGTAAATGACCTGAAGTTTATATACAATTTTTTTTAAATAAAGAACCTGAAGTTCATATGCAAGTAAGGAACCTGAAGTTCATATGTAAATGAGGAACTTGAAGTTCATATGCAAATGAAGAACCTGAAGTTCATATGCAAATGAGAAAGATTAAACAAAAGCCCGAAGCTTTCTTAAAGGTTGTGACATAAAAAGATTGTACTTCCAGAAGAAGTTAAAAAAGACACACATTATAATATGTGACAAAAACATTAGATTCAATCGAAAATTTCTAAACATGTTTCATTTAACTGACATCTTTCATGTACAGTTTATATTAACTGAATATCCTAAAGATATAGTATGCATATTAATCTCTTAAAGAGATGTTTTAGAGATTTAATTTTATATAGCAAATCCAACATCCAAGAAGAGATATTAGAATTTTTTTTGGTGCATTGCAATTGCATAAGTAAAAGATATGTTCCCTGAAGGAATATCATACACTCCAGAAGTAGTGATTTCTTTTCTCTTTTGATTCTTATTTTTATTTAATGCACCAAATTTTGTTAATGCATTTAAGGTTTGAATGTATTTTTGTATATTGATATGACATTTCAATAGTTTGTATATATTTATCTCTAGAAGAGATAAGTTCATCCCAGAAGTGGTGATAGCAAAATATTTTTAGAGGATATTTGTATATTTGGAAATGGTAAAATATCTCCAGAAGCGATCTGTTTATTTGAAAATAATAAAATATATCCAGAAGAGATATCTACAATTAAAGGCGATAAATATTTGTAAAAAAAAAAGTATTAAAACTCCATAAATGGTGTTTATGGAATATCCCAGAAGCGTTATTATATTCTGATATGTCTATAAAAGAATTTGCATTAAAATATTTTCAAATATCAAAGATGATGATGAAAATTTAATGACTAAAGAAAATATGCATCTCGAAGATCATATTAAGTTAAGATCTAAATATTGATCTTAATTTTGCACACCGGAAGTGAATGCAAAAGTAATTTTTGTTATAAAAATGGAAAACTTAGAACCTGCAGTTTCTATGATGGTAAGAAGTAATTTTGATATAAAAAAGAACAATCTATATATGGGTAGTATAATTTGAAACATGTAATTTTTTTTATGTTGTGAATTTTATGTATAGATCCGTAAGTTTTTCGAATCATTCATATTAAAGAATGTAAAATCTCGGTTCTATAATTATGCATTTCTACTCAATTCTGGATCAGATATTATGCATGTATATGGTATTTTAGAAAATATGATTATTGGGAATACAGTACAACTATAAGTTGTTTATTTCTGTTTTGATCAATACTGTAGCCAGATCCAAATTTTGTTATGTTGTTTTAAGTAAAATTTATTTATTTGATTCATATATTTAGACTGTATAATGGTTATTTCCGTTATTTTTATAATAAATGCATTATATGTATCGTTATGGTAATATATATTGTATTACCATATTATTATAAATGTATTAAAAGCATTGGCTATTGTAAGTTAAATGGTGTATGTTTGTATTTGGAATAAGATAAACTTATGTATTATTATTCGATGGATTTAGCTAATAATAACTAATGTTATGGAAGAAAGGATAGAACCACAACCTGAAGTTGTGGAAAGAAAATATTTATACTGGAAGTTGTATAACTCAAAGTCTTGGACCTGAAGTCTTGAATTATATATATATAGGTATGTATGTATGTATGTATATGCACATGTATATATATAAACATCTTTGATAAAGTATACAAGTTTGAAATCTTGTCAATTAGCAAAAATGTAAAAGCTTCTAAATTAAATGTATGTTACAAGATTGAGAACCAGAACTACATCATAAATTAATAAATTTAATATACATATATGTGTGTGTATATATATGCATAGGAACTTGAAGTTCGTTAACCAATGAACTTGAAATACTTCATAATTTAAAAGCCTAAAGCTTTATTGAAACTATGTGAAATAATAACATTAATAAAATTGATATCCAAAGATTTCACAATTTTCAAAATGAGTTGTATCTTGCTCATATATTTATATTTACATATTATATTGAAGGATAAATTTTAACAACTCGAAGTTGTTATATATTTTATTTGAACCAAAATTTCAACACAGTGGAACCAGAAGTTCAATACAGTGGAACCAGAAGTTCAATACAGTGGAATCATAAGTTCAATACAGTTTAACAAACTTGAAATTTGTTATATATTATTTGAACCAGAAGTTCAATATGGATTAACAATTTGAAGTTGTTCATATATTGCATTTGAACCAGAATTCAATACAGTTCCAAATCAGATATTTTGGATATTATGGAACGATTTTTAAGATTCATGTTGACATTGCTTGATAAGAAAAAATTAATGATTGGAACATTATAAAGAAAATTGTTTTAAAATATATAACTTGAATGAGAAATAATATGCAAATCAATTACATATGTAATACGTGGACGCACGTATATACACATATGTGCGATATTTAATTAACGACCTGAAGTTGTTATGAACTCAAATTATAATTTATGAAGTCAATTGACATCAATATTGAATGACCTGAAATCATGTACATATTCAAATGATAGAAAATTCCTCTAAGTCATTAGATCATTGAAAGGGAATAAGCAATACAATATGAATGCATCTTATCAACTAATAAGAGCATTATCCTCCTACGATTGAATTACATCTAATGTATTTGCTAGCTATGATGCTATAATGGATCAAAAATGAATCTAAAGTAGGTTTATTATTTAAAGTGACAATGTTTGTCAACATTGAGGTGGAGGATAAAGGAATCATCGTTGTTAAATATTTGCTAGCATATAGAATTATGCAAAGTATTAAGTAACTTGCATAAATTATCAATTATGTCCCTAATAGACTTTCTCCAATATACATTTGAATCCCCGAAATATCAAAAGGTGTAAATCACAGCTAAAAATGTGGTATAAAATTCAGTTCAAAATATTTTTGGAGTAAGTCATAAAGATGGAAAATAAAGGAGGTGAGTGTTCCTGAAGAAACACATAAGGGTACTTTGAAAGAAACTCATGACATGATTGTCAAAATAACCCCAGAAGTGGTTTAGGTACCTAATGCATGATAAGTTTTGAGATCTCAATAAATTATGCATAGAAATGACAAGAAATAATCATCGATAATAAATTAATAAATAATAAAGTGCTTATATTTATAAATGGATTAAAAATCTCATATTAGAGAGAAACATGATTGGCCATCATGAAATTCTCCTAAGTAAGATATATGGACCTGTAGTCCATAAGATATGAACCTGAGACGACCCGATTTCCCGTTCTCACGGAAACAAGGTTATCTTTGGAATATAACACAGAAACATATAATAGCAGAACAGAATTAAATAAATACACCAGATATGAACAACAAAATATACTGGATAAAAGTAATCATCAGAGTTACACAGTATACAGGATCTTACTTAGTACAAATACAGTTCAGCTATACATAAATGTCTACAGCGGAAATAAACAAAATATGTACAATAGGAGCTGAACAGCATAAAAAGAAATAAATGATAGAATCCATCTTCAGCTCCAGCTATCCAGAAAGAACCAGCTAAACCTGAATACAAGGCTGCCCGTGTAGAAAAAGGGGCACCCGAGTTTGAGAGTGAAACAAACTACGAGTCAGTCATGGGACTGGTATGAGAAATCCACTCAACACATATATAATTGGCTAATCACAGGACCACGCCACTTTCGTGGAACGGGTTTACTCCATTGGATTTCCAGTGCTTTTAAAACAAATCTTTCTTTTAAAACATCGCTATGCTTTTTATAAAAATGAAGCCATTATAAGACTCAGTTCCCATCACACAATGCAACGCAAACCGGAGGATAGAGTTTTACCTTATAATGGCCAAAATATGATTGATACGAACAAAACAAAGGCATTTGATATTATTGCTAGTGTCTATATGTTTTGAAAACAATTTCAAATCATAACTATCAATCATAGACGGCATGGGTACCATATATCATGTAGCCATATATATATATACAATCAAAACCGCACGATCACGTATTTGGAAATTGGATTTCCATCATGAACCAAGGCAAAAGATAGTCCTTACCGAATTCGAGACGCTCTAGCCCGTGTCCCAGGACCCAGACACAGGTAGGCCCTTGGATCGTCAGGGTCGGTCCACCGATGTGGATTAAAATTCCTGAACACTGCGTTTCCCCGCCCTTTGGGGCGTCAACGAGCCAACGAATGACTCCATCGGACCCGGATCGTCCGATCAAACCGAGGCGCCTCGCAACAGCAACAACCACATAGGTGAAAAGTATATAAATGTCAGGGCTGGTAGGTCACTGACACCACCCTAGCTAGAAAGAAACGCATGCCCTCCCTGAGGTCCTTCTCCCGTTTTAGGTTCATACCGGGGTGTGAGGCTCGCGAATTCACGTTATACACAAAGCTACGCCACACAGGCGGTGCTTTGATCATCACCACAAGACTTTGCTTTTCAACAGAAGTCCTGATCACTGCATCTTAGCATGCCACACAGGCAATTCACGCCATGCGATTGATGTCCATCGATATACGACCTCTGAGCTCGTACGTCTCAGAGAAGGGCGTTAAGCAAAAGAATAAATTCTCCGCCGCCAAACAGATGTATATTTAACAGAGATCAATCAACACAGAATAAAATCCAATGTCGGACACACAGTCCATTTACAAGTCCGTTCTGGGTCTGAACGAAACCGGAGGCACTAAATACCTCGCAAACCCTTCGATCAACACGTACGTCTGGACGATCACCACTCATTATCCATATTTCGGGATGCCTCCCAATCAGGACCTCGGTTACCATCCAAACGAGGTGAAGATCTCCGGTCTTCGACCATCGTCTTCATCTCCGACTTTCAATCGTCGGTCAATTATTCGAAATGAGAATTAACTCGGCCTTTTCAAATAATTCACGTATATTTAGAATTTCAAATCGATTTATTTCAATGGTTAAATTATTCGACAACACCAATATTGTTCTTTAATGTAATTTTCACACCAAACACATTCAACCATCAAAAGCCACATAAATCAAGCAAATTCAGTTTATTTCCATCCCATATCGCTTATGATATTTTATAACTATTTATCGCTATTTTTATTTATTTTAAAATAGCCATTTTATTCAAAACGACGCTTCGGGCCATAAGGCGGCCGTGGCGCTGTTTTTCTTCAGATTTGATTTACACATATCTGAAAATCTAACCGTTGGATCTTCACAAAATTTACATCATTAGAAGGGTCTTTTCAAAACGAACCCAACGGTTCCAGTTTCGGGAAAATCCGACGGTCGGATCTCCCAGTACAATCGTTTGAATTTTCGATTTCAAAATACGAACTGCAGCGTCGTTATTCGATTAAATATAATTCTATTTATATTTATATATAAATATAATCGATTCTGGCGCTGTTTTTCTTCAAATTTGAATTAAACATTCCGGACAATCCAACCGTTGGATTTCTACAAGGTTGGTGTCGTTGGAAAGATAATTCCAAGGCGAACCCGACGATTGAGGTTTCGGGAAAATCCAATGGTCGGATTCCCCGCACTAGTCGTTTGAAATCACGGTTTCGAAATACGAACTGCACGGCTTCGTTTCGTTTTAATTTTATTTATATTTATATAGTTATATAAATATAGTTCATTCAATGATTTCTATATCGTTTTCACTTCAAATATTTTTCTAACGCCTTAAATTTTGGAAAAATTTCGCCATAACCTCCCCTGCACCGGGAGCATCGGGAAATCGCAAATAGCGTCCCGGTCCTTCTAATCTCAAAAAGAAAAAGAAAAAGCCAAGCGGCTAGCCAACAGGCTCAAAATCATCACCCAAACAAATCAGTAAATGTGTACCTATTTGTTGGGCACAAAATTTTATTCCTCTTCTCTAGCCCCTTTGCTATAACCTGTTCAATGAATATGCATGTACATATATATACAGTTCATATCATTTTTCATTTTCTATTCAACTTCATATTTGATTTCTATTTGGTTTAAAAACACCATTCATTCTAATGTTACATAAATAGGTGCAAATCATTTCATTAGCTAATTAATGAATATTTCATCTCATATATGTTTACTTTGAACAAGTGGCTATTTTTAACACTTCACATTTTAACGATTTATGCATACAATAAAAATGTGATTTTTATTGTAAAACGATTCATTTCAAAACACTATTTTTCTATATAGTTCATATAGTCGATAAAAGGTGATTTTTATTATCAAACAATTTATTTCAAAATATGAATACCATTCAACACATGAATTTCTAAACAACGAATGAATATCAATTCAACACATGAATGTTTTCTATGGTTTCTATATATAGATAAAAATGTGATTTTTATTATCGAACAATTTATTTCAAAATATGAATACCATTCAACACATGAATTTCTAAACAACGAATGAATATCAATTCAACACAAGAATGTTTTCTATGGTTTCTATATATAGATAAAAATGTGATTTTTATTATCAAACAATTTATTTCAAAATATGAATACCATTCAACACATGAATTTCTAAACAACGAATGAATATCAATTCAACACATGAATGTTTTCAATAGTTTTTATATATAGATAAAAATGTGATTTTTATTATCGAAAAATTTATTTCAAAATATGAATACCATTCAACACATGAATTTCTAAACAACGAATGAATATCAATTCAACACATGAATGTTTTCTATACAATGAATAAATATAGTTTAAGCATATGAAAATAATTCAAACACACAAATATTATTCAAAATTTCGGCAGCATAACGGCAGGGTAGTTACACCGGCACCGTCCCTAGTACGGCTCCTCGCTCTACCTTAAAACCTCGCGGTTTTTGACAATGGGAATCATGCATCTAGTTCGCACGCAGGCGGCATGTATATATTTATTTCATTTCCTTAAACTAATCCTAAGTGGTTTCAACCAAATATTTCACAACCACAAACGGGTATTTTTCAACCACAATCAACCAATATCAATCACAAACAATCCCAAACAATCATTCAATTTTCACAACAATTTCAACCAATAAATATCGTCCATGGTTTGTGGACGAGGGGGCGTATATATATATATATATATATATATATATATATATATTTATATATAGCAATTTATATATAGCTATTCACTTTCATTTCACACATATATAATATATTTTAAATCAGAAATCTCACCAATAGCTATCCAACTGCACGACACTTCACTTATAGAAATCTTCGCCTTTTTGTCGCTTTCGCCCGTATTCTCTACATATGTAAAAATCGAATTTTTACGATGCTATTCAATATATAAAAATATGATTTCTACTTCGACTTTCGATATATAAAAATATGATTTTTACTTTCGACTTTCGATATATAAAAATATGATTTTTACTTTCGACTTTCGATATATAAAAATATGATTTTTCTTTGGACTTTCGATATATAAAAATATGATTTTTACTTTTTAAAGTTCAAATCCTTTTTCGAAAAATCAGTTTTAACCTTTCTTTAAAAACAGTTTTAACTTTTCTAAAAAAAACAGTTTTAATCTTTTAAAATCAGTTTTAAAATGTTTTTCAAATCAGTTTTTAAAATTATAAAAATCAGTTTTTTCTCTTTTAACAAAATCAGTTTTTAAAATGTTTTTCAAATCAGTTTTTAAAATTATAAAAATCAGTTTTTTCTCTTTTAACAAAATCAGTTTTTATTTTTTTTCAAAATCAGTTTTTTTTTATCCTAAAAAGAAAATCAGTTTTAAACTAATAAAAATTCAGTTTTGAAATCATAACTAAAATTAGTTTTTACTTTTAATTAAAATCAGTTTTTACTCTTTAGAAAAATCTGTTTTTAATTTTTAAAACAAAGCAGTTTTACAGAATAAATAAAAAAAAAGAAAATAAAATAAAAAAAAGGAAAATGCTCACCGAAGCTGCGAAAAAAAGGGGGGGGGGAGAAGATGTCGTCGGCGCTCGCTTCGAGGGGCGGCTCGGGGTTCGAACGGGGAGGCGGTCTTCGATCGATGGAGGCGGTGGCTTCGGGGCTCGATCGATGGAGGCGGGGGGGGGGGGGGGGGGGAACAGGCGGTGATGGCGGCGTTCGCTTTAGGGGGGGGGCGGTGTCGCTGGCTTTAGGGTTTTGTTTTTTTTTTCTTTCTTTCTGTTTGGAATTAAAACGAACGGGGGGGGGGGGGGGGGCAGAAAGGAGGTAAAGAGAGGGAATGATTTTTTTTTTTATTATTATTATTTAATTATTTAATTTTTCAAAAAGGTTGACTTTTACATACGACCTCGAAACGAGGCCCACCGCCTGTCGTCCATAGCGTTTATCCCCCATTCCGAACACAATGGGATATGTATCGCAAGCTGATTCGATTGTTACAATCAGTTTCCGTTGAATTTACATTTAAATCACTATATTGAATTTTAAACGTACATTTCAAATTACCGGGGTCACATACTAACACTAAAAATTCCAGAAAAATATTTTCTAGCTTCGTATTGACGATACGGTCCTAACAAAACTAGTTTCGTCGAATTATGAGACCGTTTGCAAAATGGCCAATTTCCAGTCGATTAAATTCAACAGAAACTGGTCAAACGCGTTTTCCTTTGCCACGCTCACATATTGATTCGAAAAATTATGAAATTTGAAACCTAGCAATAACTTGATACTGCGGATCCAACAAAAGTGGTTTCGTCGAAATCCGAGGTCATTTGCAAAATGTCCATTTTTAAGGGCCTGAATTCCATAGCGACTATTCAGAATTTTCAACTGGACATATCTTTTGATTCCCGCTATCAAATTTCGATTGGTCGGATTCGTTGGAAAGATATTACCAATTAGATTCCATTATTTTTGGTTTCACTAAAATCCGGATTGTTCTGCACCCGGTATATTCAATCGAAGTTTGAAATCGAATTATCGAACTACCGCGCCATTTTCAATTCTATATATAATTATAATTAATTATATTCGTTTTCAAATGTCGATTCAAACTCAGTTTTCATCGCCATTATTTAAAATATTTATTTTAAATATTTAAAATCCATTATTTTAGCCAATTTAAAAATTTTAAATTGGTTCAGATTTTCTGGGTCGTTACAGAACCTGTAGTTCATAAGATAAAAATAGAAATATATTTAATGACTGAAGCACCATAGAGTGTCAACAACATGTTAAGTGCCATGAGCATTGTATTTTCATAGATAATTGAATTGATTAAAATGGTGAAAGTGTTTAAAACACTTATAATACCCTGAAGGTATAAACGGTAAAAGTATACAAATTCCAGAAGAATTTAAATAACTTTGGTAGTGATAAAGAGAAAGAAATGTAAACTACAACATTCTTTTAAGTATTGTTGTGATGAAAATCTTGAAATAATTCATGATGAGTAGATCACTTCCTGCTTTCAAGAATTGTTGTAATGAAACTCTTAATATCCATTGAAGTGATAGTTGCGATATGCAAAACTTATTATAATATATAAGTTCCTGAAGAACATAAATAACATTTGTTACTATAAAGACTACCAAAAACATGGATGATAGATTACAACATTCTTTTAAGTATAGTTGTAATGAATCTTGATATACTTCAAGGTGAGTAGATTACTTCCTTCTTAGTAATGAAAGTTGTCTTATTCATCAAATATGTATTGTAATATGCAAGTCCGATTGAAACAAAAAATTATAAGCACCTGAAGTATTCATAAATGAATATTAGTATCATACAAATCACGAAAGGAAAGCATTTTAAATAAGAAAACATGCCTGAAGCATGGAAATGCACATGAAGTTTTTAAAATAAAAACTTCATTAAGAAGTATTTGTAAGCAATTTGAGTTATTGAAAGAAGAATACAATTCAGAGGAAATTATTAAATCAGGGGGAACATCCAGAAGTATGATACAATGCACTCTTTTTCCTTAACTAAGTTTTTTCCACTGGGTTTTCTTAGTAAGGTTTTAATGAGGCATGGGTCATGATCCAGGAGTATCAACCCAAAAGTAACATACAAAAATGAGACGACCCGAAATCCCGTTCTAACGGAAACAAGGGTTATCTTTGGAATATAACACAGAAACAGATAATAGTAGAACAAAATAAAATAAATACACCAGATAATGAACAATAAAATATCCCAGGTGATTTCACCTTCTGGATTATTCTCTATAACCGAATCCCACCAGAACAAAGCTTCATCTTTGAGTGCCCAGGAGGCCAGTAATCTTTTCTGGTCATCCCTAAGCTTTAAACCATCAAAGATCTTTTCAGCCGAACGAATCCAAGCCTGTGTCTTCATAATAGATTCTTCACCAGAGAACGGTATTCCACCCATATTTCGATATTTGATTAATAAGGCCTCTATATCCGGTTCTGCATTCCTTCTGCTTCTGACACTCATTTTTCTAGTACTTCTGCAAATGGCAGATCAAGTGTCAGGTCACAGAAAAGGTATTTTAAAATATAGAAACACATACTTCAAATGTAAATGTGTCTATCAAGGTGTAATTTCATTCTGCTTTACTCATACTAGGATATTACTGATCATATCTGTATAGAGTTACCCGTCCTAGAACACTACTGGTTCTATTTCTGACGAGTTCGTTCAAATGTTATATTCCAGAACTAAGCTTAACCAAAGCTCTGATACCACGTTGAGACGACCCGAAATCCCGTTCTAATGAAAACAAGGGTTATCTTTGGAATATAACACAGAAACAGATAATAGCAGAACAAAATTAAATAAATACACCAGATAATGAACAATAAAATATACTGGATAAAAGTAATCATCAGAGTTACACAGTATACAGGATCTTACTTAGTACAAATACAGTTCAGCTATACATAAATGTCTACAGCGGAAAACAAACAAAATATGTACAATAGGAGCTAAACAGCATAAAAAGAGATAAATGATAGAATCCATCTTCAGCTCCAGCTTTCCAGGGAAAGAACCAGCTAAACCTGAATACAAGGCTGCCCGTGTAGAAAAAGGGGCACCCGAGTTTGAAAGTGAAACAAACTACGAGTCAGTCATGGGACTGGTATGGGAAATCTACTCAACACATATATATATATATATTGACTAATCACAGGACCACGCCACTTTCGTGGAACGGGTTTACTCCATTGGATTGCCAGTGCTTTAAAACAAATCTTTCTTTTAAACATCGCTATGCTTTTTATAAAAATGAAACCGTTATAAGACTCAGTTCCCATCACACAATGCAACGCAAACCGGAGGATAGAGTTTAACCTTATAATGGCCAAAATATGATTGATACGAATAAAACAAAGGCATTTGATATTATTGCTAGTGTTAATATGTTTTGAAAACAATTTCAAATCATAACTATCAATCATAGACGGCATGGGTACCATATATCATGTCGCCATATATATATACAATCAAAACCGCACGATGTCGTATTTGGAAATTGGATTTCCGTCATGAACCAAGGCAAAAGATAGTCCTTACCGAATTCGTGACTCTCTAGCCCGAGCCACAGGACCCAGACTCAGGTGGACCCTTGGATCGTCAGGGCCGGTCCACCGATGTGGATTAAAATGCCTGAACAATACGTTTCCCCGCCCTTTGGGGCGTAAACGAGCCAACGAATGACTCCATCGGACCCGGATCGTCCGATCAAACCAAGGCGCCTCGCAATAGCAACAACCACATAGGTGAAAAGTATATAAATGTCAGGGCTGGTAGGTCACTGACACCACCCTAGCTCGAAAGAAACGCATGCCCTCCCTGAGGTCCTTCTCCCGTTTTAGGTTCATACCGGGGTGTGAGGCTCGCGAATTCACGTTATACACAAAGCTACGCCACACAGGCGGTGCTTTGATCATCACCACAAGGCTTTGCTTTTCAACAGGAGCCCTGATCACTGCATCTTAGCATGCCACACAGGAAGTTCATGCCATGCGACTGATGTCCATCGATATACAACCTCTGAGCTCGTGCGTCTCAGAGAAGGGCGTTAGGCAAAAGAATAAATTCTCCGCCGCCAAAAAGTTGTATATTTAACAGAAATCAATCAACACAGAATAAACTCCACTGTCAGACACACAGTCCATTTACAAGTCCGTTCTGGGTCTGAACGAAATCGGAGGCACTAAATACCTCGCAAACCCATCGATCACCACGTACGTCTGGACGATCACCACTCATTATCCATATTTCGGGATGCCTCCCAATCAGGACCTCGGTTACCATCCAAACGAGGTGGAGATCTCCGGTCTTCGACCATCGTCTTCATCTTCGACTTTCAATCGTCGGTCAATTATTTGAAATGAGAATTAACTCGGCCTTTTCAAATAATTCTCGTATATTTAGAATTTCAAATCAATTTATTTCAATGGTTAAATTATTCGACAACACCAATTTTGTTCTTTAATGAAATTTTCACACCAAACACATTCAACCATCAAATACAACATAAATCGAGCAAATTCAGTTTATTTCCACTCCATATTGTTTATGGTACTTTATAATGATTTATCACTATTTTTATTTATTTTAAAATAGCCCATTTATTCAAAACGACGCTTCGGGCCATAACGCGGCCGTGGCGCTGTTTTTCTTCAGATTTGATTTACACATATCTAAAAATCTAACCGTTGGATCTTCACAAAATTTACATCATTAGAAAGGTCTTTTCAAAACGAATCCAACGGTTCCAGTTTCGGGAAAATCCGACGGTCGGATCTCCCGGTACAATCGTTTGAAGTTTCGATTTCAAAATACGAACTGCAGCGTCGTTATTCGATTAAATATATAATTATATTTATATATATAAAAATATAATCGCTTCTGGCGCTGTTTTTCATCAGATTTGATTTAAACATTCCAGACAATCCAGCCGTTGGATTTTTACAAGGTTGGTGCCGTTGGGAAGATATTTCAAAGGCGAACCCGACGGTTGAGGTTTCGGGAAAATCCAATGGTCGGATTTCCCGCACTAGTTGTTTGAAATAACAGTTTCAAAATACGAACTGCACGGCCTCATTTCGTTTTAATTTTATTTATATATTTATATAAATATAGTTCATCCAATGATTTCAATATCGTTTTCACTTCAAATTTTTCACTAACGCCTTAAAATTTTGGAAAATTTCGCCATAACCTCCCCTGCACCGGGAGCATCGGGAAATCGCAAATAGCTTTCCCGGTCCTTCTAATCTCAAAAAGAAAAAGAAAAAGCCAAGCGGCTAGCCAACAGGCTCATAAAATCATCACCCAAACAAAACAGTAAATGTGTACCTATTTGTCGGGCACAAAATTTTATTCCTCTTCTCTAGCCCCTTTGCTATAACCTGTTCAATGAATATGCATGTACATATATATACAGTTCTTATCATTTATCATTTTCTATTCAACTTCATATTTGATTTCTATTTGGTTTAAAAACACCATCCATTCTAATGTTACATACATAGGTGCAAATCATTTCATTAGCTAATTAATGAATATTTCAACTCATATATGTTTATTTTGAACATGTGGCTATTTTTAACACTTCACATTTCAACGATTCATGCATACAATAAAAATGTGATTTTTATTGTAAAACAATTCATCTCAAAACACTATTTTTCTATATAGTTCATATAGGTGACAAAAATTGGATTTTTATCATAAAACAATTTCTTTTAAAACGAGATTATTTTACACAGTTCATATAGTCGATAAAAGGTGATTTTTTTATCAAACAATTTATTTCAAAATATGAATACCATTCAACACATGAATTTCAAATCAACGAATGAATATCGATTCAACATATGAAGGTTTTCTATAGTTTCTATATATAGATAGAAATGTGATTTTTATATTTAAAACGCGAATACCATTCAACACATGAATTTCAAATCAACGAATGAATATCGATTCAACACATGAAGGTTTTCTATTCAATGAATAAATATAGTTTAAGCAAATGAAAATAATTCAAGCACACGAATATTATTCAAAATTTCGGCAGCATAACGGCAGGGTAGTTAAAACCGGGACCGTCCCTAGTACGGCTCCTCGCTCTACCTTAAAACCTCGCGGTTTTTGACAATGGGGATCATGCATCTAGTTCGCACGTAGGCGGCATGTATATATTTATTTCATTTCCACAAACTAATCCTATGTGGTTTCAACCAAATATTTCTCAACCACAAACGGGTATTTTTCAACCACAATCAATCAATATCAACCACAAACAATCCCAAACAATCATTCGCGATCAATCAATTTTCACAACAATTTCAATCAATAAATATCGTCCATGGTTTGTGGACGAGGGGCGTATATATATATTTATATATAGCAATTCACTTTTATTTCAACACATATATAATTTTTAAATCAGAAATCTCACCGAATAGCTAATTCAATCCCACGACTCTTCTTTGCATAAATCTTCACCGATCTTGCCTTTTTGTCGCTTTCGTTGCCCGTATTCACTACATATGTAAAGATCGAATTTTTACTTCGTTATTCAATATATAAAAATTCCATTTCAAAAATATAGATTCCGCCTTTTCAAATATGAAGTTTTCGCCTTTATAAAAATAAATATTTTGCCTCACTATATTATGAAAATTATATTTTCCTTCCTTCTAAAAACCATATTTTTAATCCACTACCTAAGTAAAAATCACGCTTTTCTCCATTTAAAAATATCGTCTTTCTTTCTTTAAAAATCTAATCTTTTCTATTTTTAAAAATCAAGTCTTTTCTATTTTTAAAAAAATCAAGTCTTTTCTATTTTAAAAATCAAATCTTTACTGATTTAAAAATCAAATCTTTTCTAATTTAAAAATCAAATCTTTACTGATTTAAAAATCAAATCTTTTCTAATTTAAAAATCAAATCTTTACTGATTTAAAAATCAAATCTTTTCTAATTTAAAAATCAAATCTTTACTGATTTAAAAATCAAATCTTTTCTAATTTAAAAATCAAATCTTTTCTGGTTTTTTCTAAACAAAACTGATTTTAATAGATGTTAATTATCATAAAACTGATTTTCTAATTGCATATATATATATATATATATAACTAGTTTTATAAATGCTAATATATATATATAAACCTATTTTTTTTAAATCTAAAACTGTTATTACATATAAAATAAAAAAAACTGTTATATAAATATAATAAAACTGCTGTAAAATAAAAAGAAAGAAAAATCACCTCGCTTTTTCGTTGGTCTCCGTCTCTGGTTCGAACAAAGGAGCTACCGGAGACTAGGGTTTTGGCGACGGGATTTAGAGGAGGCGGCGGTGGTGAGGGTGCTGGCGAACGGCGGTTCTGGCTATGGGGCAGCGCGGATTTTGATAGAGAAAGGGAGAGAGGGGAGATCGGGCAAGGAGGGGGGTGCGGAGGGGGGTGGCGGTCGGCGCGCCTGAGCGACGGGCGGTGATGGAGCGATTTTTTTAATTTCTTTTGAAAATAGTAAACGGGGGGGGGGGGGGGGCTGAAGTGAAAAAGAGGGAGGGAGGGTAGAGGGTATATAAACAAATCTATTTAATTATTTATTTTAATTATTTGTTTTAAACCAAAAAGCAACTTTTATTCTTGACCTCAAAACGAGGCCCACCTCCTGTCGTCCATAGCGTTTTACCCCCATTTCGAACACAATGGGATATGTATCGTAAGCTGATTCGATCGTTTGAATCAATTTCCGTTAAAATCAACATATAACTCTATATATTGAATTTGAACGCGCATTTCAATTTACCGGGGTCACATACTAACTAGAAAAATTCTCGAAAAATATTTTCTAGCTTCGTATTGACGATACGGTCCTAACAAAACTAGTTTCGTCAAATTCTGAGACCGTTTGAAAAATGGCCAATTTCCAGTCGATTAAAATCAACTAAAACCGGACAAACGCGTTTTCCTTTGCCACGCTCGCATTTTGATTCGAAAAATTATGAAATTTGAAACCTAGCAATAACTTCACATCCCGGATCCAACAAAAGTGGTTTCGTCGAAATCCGAGGTCGTTTGCAAAATGTCCATTTTTAAGGGCCTGAATTCCATAGCGACTATTCAGAATTTTCAACTGGACATATCTTTTGATTCCCGCTATCAAATTTCGATTTTTCAGATTCGTTAGAAAGGTATTCACTAACAGATTTAAATATTTTTGGTTTCGCTAAAATCCGGATTGTTTTGCACCCGGTACAGTCCGACAAAGTTTGAATTCAATTTTTTGAAACTGCCACGCCATTTCAGGCCTTGTTTATAATTATAATTAATTATATTCGTTTTCAATTGTCGATTCAAACTCAGTTTTCATCGCCATTATTTAAAATATTTATTTTAAATATTTAAATTCCATTATTTTAGCCAATTTAAAAAATTTAAATTGGTTCAGATATTCTGGGTCGTTACAATCTCCCCCACTTAAAACTTTTCGTCCCCGAAAAGGAACAAAGTCGAAAGTGGTTTGATTAATCTACAATCACACAACACAACAACCAATCCAATTGTTTTTAACCTTCAAAAATATACTAATCAAATCCTATACCACTTTAAAAATCATTCAGACTAAATAATTAAAAGTGCACATCCATGAAAAGAAAATAACAATAGAGTAGAGAATTGTATGGTAGTGCAAAGTAGGGTAAATGTACCTTGCACCGGAGTCAATCAGAGATATCTACTCGGCATCTAGGATAAGCTTTCTGAATGCTCTCCTCCGTTTCCCAAGTACAATCTCGCGGATCTCCACTCCATTGCACTTTGACTAAGCGAACCTACTTGTTCCTCAGCTCTTTGGTTTCTTTGCCTATTATCTTTAGCGGCTCTCTTCTCACAGCTAATTCTGGGGTTATTTCAATGTCATGTTGATCTGCTTCTTCCACGATCAAGTCTGGATCATGAACGTGCTTTCGAAGTTGAGGTATGTGAAATACATCATGAATTTCAGACAACCAATTAGGCAGTTTGACCCTATAAGCGAGAGTTCCGATCCGTTCCAGAATAGGAAACAAACCAATAAATTTGGGCGCTAACTTTCCAGTTTTACCGAACCGGATAACTCCTCTCATCGGCGATACTTTCAAATATACATAGTCGCCAACTTCAAAGGGTATATCTCTTCTTCTTCTATCGGCATAGCTCTTTTGTCGGCTTTGAGCGGCGAGTAATCGCTTCTTAATAAAATCGACTTTGTCGGCAGCTTCTCGAATCATATCAGGACCCAACACAAGTCTATTTCCGGGCTCGACCCAACAAGAAGGAGATCGACACGGTCTACCATACAATGCTTCGAATGGCGACATTGTCAGACTCGCCTGGTAGCTATTGTTATAAGAGAATTCAACCAAATGCAGATTGTCTCCCCATGATCCACCGAAATCTAGAACACAAGCCCGCAATAGATCTTCTAAAATGCGATTCACCCTCTCAGTCTGACCGTCTGTCTGAGGATGATAAGCGGTGCTTAGGTTTAACTTCGTTCCGAGTTCTACTTGAAATGCTTCCTAGAATTTGCTAGTGAATATTGTATCTCTATCACTGACTATACTGAGCGGCGCTCCATGTAGTCTAACTATTTCCCTGAAGTATATCTGTGCCAGACTCTGAGCGGTTCTATTTGATCTGACAGGTATGAAATGGGCGGTCTTCGTGAAGCGATCTACGATCACCCAAATACTGTCATTTCCTTTTCTGGTCCTAGGCAAACCATCAATGAAATCCATAGAAATATGTTCCCACTTCCAGCCAGGAACTTCTAGCGGTTGTAATAATCCAACCAATTTCTGTTGGTCGCTCTTGACTACCTGGCAAGTAGGGCATCGGCTGACATATAAAGAAGTGTCCATTTTCATCGACTTCCACCAGAATGTGCGTTTGATGTCATTATACATTTTGCTTACTCCCGGATGGATACTGAGTTTTGACTTGTGGCATTCATCCAGTACTTCCTTTCGAAGTTCAGGAATGTTAGGGACACAGATTCGACCTTTGAGCCTTAAAATCCCATCGTTGTCTACTTGAAAACTCGAGGGTTCGCCTTGTTGAATTATCCCTCTGATCTTCTGAATGAAGTGATCATTTTCCTGAAGAGCAGATATTTTATCTAGCAATGAATTCGTGATAATAAAACTGGCGATCATCTCATTCTTCCGGCTTAACGCATCGGCCACGACATTGGCTTTCCCTGGAGTGTATAGAATTTCAAAATCATATGCTGCAAGAAACTCCAGCCAACGCTGTTGCCTCAGATTCAGGTCTTTCTGAGTGAACAGATACTTTAACGACCGGTGATCTGTAAATAGTTCAAATCTCTCACCCAGAAGATAGTGTCTCCAGATTTTCAAAGCGAATACTATAGCCAATAACTCAAGATCATGAGTTATGTAGTTCTTCTCGTGTGGCTTCAGTTGACGGCTAGCATAAGCAATCACTTGGCCCCTCTGCATTAACACTGCGCCAAGGCATTCTCTAGAAGCATCAGTCCAGACTTTTAAATCTTGGTTGCCATCGATAATGGTTAACACTGGAGCAGTTGTCAATCTTAACTTTAGCTCCTCAAAAGCGTCCTCACTTTCTGGAGTCCACTTGAATTTAGAATGCTTCTTTGTAAGCTTCGTTAAATGACCAGATATCTTAGAAAAGTTTTTAACGAACTTCCGGTAATAGCTAGCCAATCCAAGAAAACTGTGGACTTCAGTGGGAGTACTAGGCTGTTTCCAGTTCTGAATAGCTGTGATTTTACTTGGATCCACAGCGATTCCTTCTTTTGATACGACGTGGCCTAGAAATTTTACTTCATCTTGCCCAAAGATACATTTGGAAAATTTGGCTTTTAATACATTCCGCCTCAGAATTTCTAGAACCTGTTCCAGATGCTTTTCATGTTCGGCCTTTGATTTAGAGAAGATTAGAATATCGTCAATGAAAACCAGAACAAATTTATTCAATACTCCTCTGAATACCCTGTTCATTAGATCGATGAAGTAAGCTGGAGCGTTACATAAGCCGAACGACATTACTAACCACTCGTAGAATAAGTCGGGGCCTCTGAACGCTGTCATTGGAACACATTCTTCGGCAATTTGAAGTTGATGGAAACTTGTAGCTATGTCCATTCGTGAAAATACTTGTGCTCCATTTAATCGATCCAACAAATCATTAATCCGCGGCAATGGATATTTGTTCTTTATTGTCTGCTTGTTCAGATCACGATAATCCACACATAGCCGTAGAGTACCGTCAGATTTTGGGACAAATACCACTGCTGCACCCCAATCAGAGAAACTAGGCCTGATCAGACCCTTCCATACTAGCTGTCGTGTTTGATTGTCTAATTCCTCCTTCTCTTTCAAGGACATTCTTCGAATAGCGTGAACTACCGGCCTTGCATTGGGAATTAAAGCAATTTTGAAGTCTATCTCTCTCTGCGGAGGTAAGCGAACAACTTCCTCGAACACATCCGCATAATTTTTGACGACAGGTATGTCTTTGATGAGGTCAGGAATATTCTCTATGACTTCAGGAACATTTTCAATTTGGGCTGGAGAAACATTCAAAGCTGCCCAGAAGTCTTTTCTATCAGCATTCTGACCTTCACAGGGAATGGTTATATAATCGCCTGATTTAATCTTCGCCTTTACGACTCTGTCGGCGCATTTAACTTCAGCTTCATATTTGGTCAACCAGTCAAACCCCAAGATAAGATCAAACTCTTTAAAATTCATGACGGCTGCGATTTTAGGGAACCGATAACGAGAGAAAGAAACCGGCACTCCACAAACCCAACTTAGATCAATGGAACCCCCAATCGGATTCTGGACAGTCATGGGTTCCTTGAGCTTTTTCAAATTCAATTCCAGTTTCTTAGCTGCATCTTTGGAAATGAAACTTCGTGATGCGCCAGTGTCAAACAGTACTTTAACTGGGATGTCTTTGACAGTTAGCGTGCCTTCTAAAACATCTGGCCTTTCTTGGCTAGCTGAGGGCTCGGAAATTTCTGCTACTTCATTCACTTGAACTATTCTAGGCTTTCTGAATAGCGGGCAGTTTTTTGCAATATGACCGGCCTGGTGGCACTTATGACATCCCCTTTTCTCTTGTAGCCTCCCACCGGATTTAGACCCATCCTTAACTTGTTTCTTTAGAGACCTACAACTTATCGAGAGATGGCCTTGTCTATTGCAGTTACTGCATATGGCAGTCGTGACAGGTTCTTTTTCAGATCTAGCCCTTTTTCTCTTGGCACTGAGCCTCTTATTGACCTCAGACCTTGTACTGGCTTCAGGAATATCAGTTTCTGACTCTGTTTTGTCACTAGAACTGACTTCTTCTTCATCTCGCAACATGCCTTTCCTTTCAAGATCTTCGTACTGATAAGCCATGTATATCATTTCTGAGAAAGGAAGCTTCACATGCCCCAATACTTTATTCTGGTATTTCCTTTGAAGGCCATGAATAAATCTAAGATTCTTCCTCTTTGGGTCTTTAATCGGATGAGGTGCAAAATGAGAAAGTTCGTTGAATTTCTTATGATATTCTGGGATGGTCATGTCACCTTGTATTAGATAAGAAAATTCGTCACAAAGGCGCTCAGTCGCTTCGGGAGGAGTAAATCTTTCCAGGAAAATCACTTTGAATCTATCCCAGGTGATATCACCTTCTGGATTATTCTCTATAACCGAATCCCACCGGAACAAAGCTTCATCTTTGAGTGCCCAGAAGGCCAGTAATCTTTTCTGGTCATCCCTAAGCTTTAAACCATCAAAGATCTTTTCAGCCGAACGAATCCAAGCCTGTGTCTTCATAATAGATTCTTCACCAGAGAACGGTATTCCACTCATATTTCGATATTTGATTAATAAGGCCTCTATATCCGGTTCTGCATTCCTTCTGCTTCTGACACTCATTTTTCTAGTACTTCTGCAAATGGCAGATCAAGTGTCAGGTCACAGAAAAGGTATTTTAAAATATAGAAACATATACTTCAAATGTAAATGTGTCTATCAAGGTGTAATTTCATTCTGCTTTACTCATACTAGGATATTACTGATCCTATCTGTATAGAGTTACCCGTCCTAGAACACTACTGGTTCTATTTCTGACGAGTTCGTTCAAATGTTATATTCCAGAACTAAGCTTAACCAAAGCTCTGATACCACGTTGAGACGACCCGAAATCCCGTTCTAACGAAAACAAGGGTTATCCTTGGAATATAACACAGAAACAGATAATAGCAGAACAAAATTAAATAAATACACCAGATAATGAACAATAAAATATATTGGATAAAAGTAATCATCAGAGTTACACAGTATACAGGATCTTACTTAGTACAAATACAGTTCAGCTATACATAAATGTCTACAGCGGAAAACAAACAAAATATGTACAATAGGAGCTGAACAGCATAAAAAGAGATAAATGATAGAATCCATCTTTAGCTCCAGCTTTCCAGGGAAAGAACCAGCTAAACCTGAATACAAGGCTGCCCGTGTAGAAAAAGGGGCACCCGAGTTTGAAAGTGAAACAAACTACGAGTCAGTCATGGGACTGGTATGAGAAATCTACTCAACACATATATATATATTTTGACTAATCACAGGACCACGCCACTTTCGTGGAACGGGTTTACTCCATTGGATTGCCAGTGCTTTAAAACAAATCTTTCTTTTAAACATCGCTATGCTTTTTATAAAAATGAAACCGTTATAAGACTCAGTTCCCATCACACAATGCAACGCAAACCGGAGGATAGAGTTTTACCTTATAATGGCCAAAATATGATTGATACGAATAAAACAAAGGCATTTGATATTATTGCTAGTGTTAATATGTTTTGAAAATAATTTCAAATCATAACTATCAATCATAGACGGCATGGGTACCATATATCATGTCGCCATATATATATACAATCAAAACCGCACGATGTCGTATTTGGAAATTGGATTTCCGTCATGAACCAAGGCAAAAGATAGTCCTTACCGAATTCGTGACTCTCTAGCCCGAGCCACAGGACCCAGACTCAGGTGGACCCTTGGATCGTCAGGGCCGGTCCACCGATGTGGATTAAAATGCCTGAACAATACGTTTCCCCGCCCTTTGGGGGCGTAAACGAGCCAAGGAATGACTCCATCGGACCCGGATCGTCCGATCAAACCGAGGCGCCTCGCAACAGCAACAACCACATAGGTGAAAAGTATATAAATGTCAGGGCTGGTAGGTCACTGACACCACCCTAGCTAGAAAGAAACGCATGCCCTCCCTGAGGTCCTTCTCCCGTTTTAGGTTCATACCGGGGTGTGAGGCTCGCGAATTCACGTTATACACAAAGCTACGCCACACAGGCGGTGCTTTGATCATCACCACAAGGCTTTGCTTTTCAACAGGAGCCCTGATCACTGCATCTTAGCATGCCACACAGGCAGTTCATGCCATGCGACTGATGTCCATCGATATACAACCTCTGAGCTCGTGCGTCTCAGAGAAGGGCGTTAGGCAAAAGAATAAATTCTCCGCCGCCAAACAGATGTATATTTAACAGAAATCAATCAACACAGAATAAACTCCACTATCAGACACACAGTCCATTTACAAGTCCGTTCTAGGTCTGAACGAAACCGGAGGCACTAAATACCTCGCAAACCCATCGATCACCACGTACGTCTGGACGATCACCACTCATTATCCATATTTCGGGATGCCTCCCAATCAGGACCTCGGTTACCATCCAAACGAGGTGGAGATCTCCGGTCTTCGACCATCGTCTTCATCTTCGACTTTCAATCGTCGGTCAATTATTTGAAATGAGAATTAACTCGGCCTTTTCAAATAATTCTCGTATATTTAGAATTTCAAATCAATTTATTTCAATGGTTAAATTATTCGACAACACCAATTTTGTTCTTTAATGTAATTTTCACACCAAACACATTCAACCATCAAATACAACATAAATCGAGCAAATTCAGTTTATTTCCACTCCATATTGTTTATGGTACTTTATAATGATTTATCGCTATTTTTATTTATTTTAAAATAGCCCATTTATTCAAAACGACGCTTCGGGCCATAACGCGGCCGTGGCGCTGTTTTTCTTCAGATTTGATTTACACATATCTAAAAATCTAACCGTTGGATCTTCACAAAATTTACATCATTAGAAAGGTCTTTTCAAAACGAATCCAAGGTTCCAGTTTCGGGAAAATCCGACGGTCGGATCTCCCGGTACAATCGTTTGAAGTTTCGATTTCAAAATACGAACTGCAGCGTCGTTATTCGATTAAATATATAATTATATTTATATATATATATATAAATATAATCGCTTCTGGCGCTGTTTTTCATCAGATTTGATTTAAACATTCCAAACAATCCAACCGTTGGATTTTTACAAGGGTGGTGCCGTTGGGAAGATATTTCCAAGGCGAACCCGACGATTGAGGTTTCGGGAAAATCCAATGGTCGGATTTCCCGCACTAGTTGTTTGAAATAACAGTTTCAAAATACGAACTACACGGCCTCGTTTCGTTTTAATTTTATTTATATTTATATATTTATATAAATATAGTTCATCCAATGATTTCAATATCGTTTTCACTTCAAATTTTTCACTAACGCCTTAAAATTTTGGAAAATTTCGCCATAACCTCCCCTGCCCCGGGAGCATCGGGAAATCGCAAATAGCTTTCCCGGTCCTTCTAATCTCAAAAAGAAAAAGAAAAAGCCAAGCGGCTAGCCAACAGGCTCATAAAATCATCACCCAAACAAAACAGTAAATGTGTACCTATTTGTCGGGCACAAAATTTTATTCCTCTTCTATAGCCCCTTTGCTATGACCTGTTCAATGAATATGCATGTACATATATATACAGTTCTTATCATTTATCATTTTCTATTCAACTTCATATTTGATTTCTATTTGGTTTAAAAACACCATCCATTCTAATGTTACATACATAGGTGCAAACCATTTCATTTGCTAATTAATGAATATTTCAACTCATATATGTTTATTTTGAACAAGTGGCTATTTTTAACACTTCACATTTCAACGATTCATGCATACAATAAAAATGTTATTTTTATTGTAAAACAATTCATCTCAAAACACTATTTTTCTATATAGTTCATATAGGTGACAAAAATAGGATTTTTATCATAAAACAATTTCTTTTAAAACGAGATTATTTTACACAGTTCATATAGTCGATAAAAGGTGATTTTTTTTATCAAACAATTTATTTCAAAATATGAATACCATTCAACACATGAATTTCAAATCAACGAATGAATATCGATTCAACACATGAAGGTTTTCTATAGTTTCTATATATAGATAGAGATGTGATTTTTATATTTAAAACGTGAATACCATTCAACACATGAATTTCAAATCAACGAATGAATATCGATTCAACACATGAAGGTTTTCTATTCAATGAATAAATATAGTTTAAGCAAATGAAAATAATTCAAGCACACGAATATTATTCAAAATTTCGGCAGCATAACGGCAAGGTAGTTAAAACCGGGACCGTCCCTAGTACGGCTCCTCGCTCTACCTTAAAACCTCGCGGTTTTTGACAATGGGGATCATGCATCTAGTTCGCACGTAGGCGGCATGTATATATTTATTTCATTTCCACAAACTAATCCTATGTGGTTTCAACCAAATATTTCTCAACCACAAACGGGTATTTTTCAACCACAATCAATCAATATCAATCACAAACAATCCCAAACAATCATTCGCGATCAATCAATTTTCACAACAATTTCAATCAATAAATATCGTCCATGGTTTGTGGACGAGGGGCGTATATATATATATATATATATATATATATTTATATATAGCAATTCACTTTTATTTCAACACATATATAATTTTTAAATCAGAAATCTCACCGAATAGCTAATTCAATCCCACGACTCTTCTTTGCATAAATCTTCACCGATCTTGCCTTTTTGTCGCTTTCGTTGCCCGTATTCACTACATATGTAAAGATCGAATTTTTACTTCGTTATTCAATATATAAAAATTCCATTTCAAAAATATAGATTCCGCCTTTCCAAATATGAAGTTTTCGCCTTTATAAAAATAAATATTTCGCCTCACTATATTATGAAAATTATATTTTCCCTCCTTCTAAAAACCATATTTTTAATCCACTACCTAAGTAAAAATCACGCTTTTCTCCATTTAAAAATATCGTCTTTCTTTCTTTAAAAATCTAATCTTTTCTATTTTTAAAAATCAAGTCTTTTCTATTTTTAAAAAAATCAAGTCTTTTCTATTTTATAAATCAAATCTTTACTGATTTAAAAATCAAATCTTTTCGTATTTAAAAATCAAATCTTTACTAATTTAAAAATCAAATCTTTTCTAATTTAAAAATCAAATCTTTACTGATTTAAAAATCAAATCTTTTCTAATTTAAAAATCAAATCTTTACTGATTTAAAAATCAAATATTTTCTAATTTAAAAATCAAATCTTTTCTGGTTTTTTCTAAACAAAACTGATTTTAATAGATGTTAATTATCATAAAACAGATTTTCTAATTGCATATATATATATATATATAACTAGTTTTATATATGCTAATATATATATATATAAACCTATTTTTTTTAAATCTAAAACTGTTATTACATATAAAAAAAAAAAACTGTTATATAAATATAATAAAACTGCTGTAAAATAAAAAGAAAGAAAAATCACCTCGCTTTTTCGTTGGTCTCCGTCTCTGGTTCGAACGGAGGAGCTACCGGAGACTAGGGTTTTGGCGACGGGATTTAGAGGAGGCGGCGGTGGTGAGGGTGCTGGCGAACGGCGGTTCTGGCTATGGCGCAGCGCGGATTTTCGTGGGGGCGCGGTTTTCGATAGAGAAAGGGAGAGAGAGGGGAGATCGGGCAAGGAGGGGGGTGCGGAGGGGGGTGGCGGTCGGCGCGCCTGAGCGACGGGCGGTGATGGAGCGATTTTTTTATTTCTTTTGAAAACAGTAAACGGGGGGGGGGGGCTGAAGTGAAAAAGAGGGAGGGAGGGTAGAGGGTATATAAACAAATCTATTTAATTATTTATTTTGATTATTTGTTTTAAACCAAAAAGCAACTTTTATTCTTGACCTCAAAACGAGGCCTACCTCCTGTCGTCCATAGCGTTTTACCCCATTCCGAACACAATGGGATATGTATCGTAAGCTGATTCGATCGTTTGAATCAGTTTCCATTAAAATCAACATATAACTCTATATATTGAATTTGAACGCGCATTTCAATTTACCGGGGTCACATACTAACTAGAAAAATTCTCGAAAAATATTTTCTAGCTTCGTATTGACGATACGGTCCTAACAAAACTAGTTTCGTCAAATTCTGAGACCGTTTGAAAAATGGCCAATTTCCAGTCGATTAAAATCAACTAAAACCGGACAAACGCGTTTTCCTTTGCCACGCTCGCATTTTGATTCGAAAAATTATTAAATTTGAAACCTAGCAATAACTTCACATCCCAGACCCAACAAAAGTGGTTTCGTCAATATCCGAGGTCGTTTGCAAAATGTCCATTTTTAAGGGCCTGAATTCCATAGCGACTATTCAGAATTTTCAACTGGACATATCTTTTGATTCCCGCTATCAAATTTCGATTTTTCAGATTCGTTAGAAAGGTATTCACTAACAGATTTAAATATTTTTGGTTTCGCTAAAATCCGGATTGTTTTGCACCCGGTACAGTCCGACAAAGTTTGAATTCAATTTTTTGAAACTGCCACGCCATTTCAGGCCTTGTTTATAATTATAATTAATTATATTTGTTTTCAATTGTCGATTCAAACTCAGTTTTCATCGCCATTATTTAAAATATTTATTTTAAATATTTAAAATCCATTATTTTAGCCAATTTAAAATTTTTAAATTGGTTCAGATTTTCTGGGTCGTTACAAAAAATGAGTTATAATGTACTCTTTTTCCTTATTTAAGATTTTTCCCACTGGGTTTTTCTTGTTAAGGTTTTAATGAGGCATTACATTGATCCAGAAGTATCATACTACTTTTGACGTAGTAAATATGACATTTTATATTCCACTCTTTTTCCTTCACTATGTGTAATGTCCCGAAATTTTTGGCCATTTTATTGAAATATTTTATTTATTTAAAATATTGATTTGAGTTTAAATAATTGATTTTGACCAATTAATTTGAATATTTAAATTATATTAATAATATTTTATTTTTGGCATAATTGGGAAAAATGTTGATTTGCCGTATAATGTGAACAGATGATTTTATATGGTTAAATATTTGTTTATATTGAAATTAAAATAACGATTTCGTTATTAAAACGACGTTATAATGTTTAATTTATAATTTAATTTTAAAACGAGCTGCAGCGGCACGAAAGTTCGTAATTTGACATTTTGAAATATAAACGGCTCTACAGGGCCCAAAATAAGTTGGATTTTCTCGAAACAAGAAACGTCCGAATCTGTTGGATAATATTTTTCTAATGAATGAGAAAAATCGAGTTTTCGTGTTGCAGATTTTTTTTTATGTCCAAATCAAATTTTGAAAAGGTCGCTGTGGAATTCCTTATAAGTTATAACGTTTATTTATATTAAATAAAAGGGTTTTTAAATTTTTGTAATATCGATTTGGCTTCAAACTCAACTCGAGTTATTTTATTTTGGTAATGTACGATATTTTGGTCGTGTATGGCCAATTTCAATATTTTATTAATATTATATTGAGGTATTTTAAAATTGGTTTATTTTATTTGAATTGGGCAGTTATAAAAGGGACTTTATTCAAATGACCTCAGTTTTCGACAAAACAAATTTTATTGAGACCGCAACAGTAAATTATTTCTAGATTTTAAGTGGTGTGTCAATCGGGGTTAATTTTTGAGTGCAGCAAAATAAAACGTAAATAAAAACGACCATTTAAACGTGAACGAGCTCCATTCGAGCAAACGAACTCGGAATTCGACGAAACAAGTTTCATTAGGACCGTATCGTCAAATTATACTATGCCGTCCATTCGCATCTCGAACACGGTTTGTATGTGAGCGCAGCAGCGAATAAACGATGTTTAAAATAGCGATAGGTACGAAATAAAAATCGTTAGTCAATATCGTTCATCAAATCAACATAAAATATATTATTTCCGCATTATATAAACCCCATAAAGTCAGAATTTCCAACCAAACACCTATTTACGTTCTGCAATTTTACACAAAAATCTTCGAACACAAATTAATTTATATCTCCAAATTTATCATGAATTCGAGGGTGGTTCCCACACGAAAGTTGTAGATCGGGAGGAGGGGAAGCTCCAGTGAAAAGTAGGGGTGGTATCGTAGAAGGTGGTGGCCAGAAATCACGATAAACGGCCAGAATTGACTTTCGGATTATGGTCAATTTCTCGATGATGGAGGAGTTTCAGGTGGGGAGACCAGTGGGAGGTGGAAGAGGGAAGACTGAGCTTTCATTTGGCGGTGGTCCAATAGTGTTTCGACGTGTGTGGTGGCCGGGAGAGGGAGATGAACGGAGACATTCAGTTTTGGGGTTTTTCAAAAAGTAACAATCGGAATTTAGCAATTTCTAGCGGCTCTGGCACTATTTGGTGGTGGAGTCTGAAGGGGAAAGGTCAAGGGGGGTTGGCCGCGTCGAACTGGGGTGGTGGCGTTGGCTGTAGTGGCTCGTGGCGGCGGAAATTATCGGTTGATCCGAATTGGGGCAAACTTGAAATTCAGGCGACGGAGGGGGTTCTGGGTGGCGGCGCTCTGGTCATGGAGGGTTCAAGGTACGGTGGTCCTGATGGTGATGGCGGTCGAGTCTCTGGTGTGACAGATCGTCGGTGGTAGGACTGGGAAGGTCCGGTGTTCTCAACGGAGAAGAAGATCGGGTTCTGGAATTTTGTTTTGGTGAAAACGCGTTTTGCAACAATCCGATGATGTTGTGGCATAGACATTTAAGAAAGGTAATTAAAATATTTAATTATTTAGTTAATAATTAGTTAGTCAATAATCGATAAATTATTCAAACCCTATATTCGCGATAACTTTCTCATACGTTAACGAAATCTGACGAAACTGGGTCCATTGGGAACTCAGGGACAAGACCTAAGCAATGACATTGAATAGGCACTGATCTGACGTAGTTGAAAATTCAGCTAATTTTGAACGCTCAATTGAAATTAAAAGGAACAAATACGTCAACCGTCCACCGAAATGATCTGGTGAGTTAATTCTCACACCTTCTAGAATCCTGTGATGTGGTAAATTCATATTAAAATATGATTTACCATTAAAAGTAAAAATTGGCTGATTGGTTGCCATTGGTTGTTTATTATTTGGTTGATTGCTGTGATTTGTCGTTTTAAAATATAAGATGATTGAAATTTATTTCATATATTGTTATGAAATGTATAACGAACTGTGGTGCAGGGAAGGACAGGTTGGAGGGATCCGACCGAAGTCTTCAAATATTATATATGTTGTTTGCTTGTTTTATATTGTTGATATTTGAACTGTTTGACCCCATATGATTGAAAAACCTGTTTGAGTGCGATGGCTGAATAAATATTCACATGTTTTGTGTTTAAAATCAATCGCCAGTGTTGATTGGGTAATTGGAAGTGAATGGCCATAAATGTGTTGTTTGGACGTCGTTCTACCATTCGGTGAATCGACGCAAGTTTTAAAGTTATAAATTATTTTATAACTGAAATGAAGCTTTTTGGCTATTTCATACTAGAAATAGAATTAAAAGTTTATAAATAAATATTTTAATAGAATTTATAAAAGAAATTATTTAAAGGGTTATTTAATCAAGTCTGGTGGTTTATACAAGTTCTGAAAAGCCAGAGAATATACATACGGTGTAGTAAAACAGAATAATTGTTTTTATAAAATTTTAAATGGTGTTTTAAATTAATTAAGTTATTTAATTAATTTAAAAGGGGGAGATGACAAAAGGAATTCAATTGAATGGAGTTGTTATAAGATTGGGAAGAAACACAAGCCAGGTTAAAAGGGATTTTAAACCATTACGATAACTCTGAAAGTTAAAGGATTGAGTCGAGCGAAATGTTATAATTTAAATAAAGATTTCAAATGAAATGATAAATACATACCATAGTTTGCGGGAAATATTGGTAAGGGATGCTGAAGATAAAATCCAAGTTAAAAGTAATTATCGAGTTGTTCAGTGTTAATATAGTTAATCTTAACGTTAATGGTTATTTTAATAATTAAAGCGATGACTTTAATTTGAATTCAATTAAAGAATAATGGAGTGGAAATATGGTTTGACCAAAAGGAGCGATAAAGGTTTATAAAGATATTTATAAATCCCAGTTTTCAAACAAGGTTTGTAAATGAGTAAGTGAAATTGTGCTTTAAGTTAAAAGTTGTGTTTTAATGAAGACTTCCTTAATTAAAAGAATTAAGTAAAGAGATTATATTAAACATGGATTTCAAATGTAAGGAATGGTTTATAAAACCATTTTTGACATTGAGATGGTAAACAAGATTTTTATAAGGGTTTAAGTTACAAACTAATATTATTCTGAGATAAGAACGTTGTCGATCAAGGTCTGAGAGGTAAATAAAATACCCCAACTTGAACGGCTTCACTATTATTGAGGAATGATATACGTTTGTGGTGAGTGCAAAGTGTTGGAATTGGTTAATTATTCCTTATAAGAAATATTGAAATGAGTACGAGGTTTTTGAATAAAATGTTTTGAATATATAGGAAATTTTTTATTTTATTTACCAATTCGTTAAATATATTTTAAAAGGCCAAGTCATGCCAAGTACTGAATCAGCAAACTCATTCACACATTTGTTCTTTGATAGTTAAATCACCGACTATCAAAACCAGACCAATACGCTTGTTGGTACGGAAAAACCAGGATCGAATCTATATTCGAAAACCATTCCGATTGGCAAATAAGTGAAGACGCTGATTCAAGATGGAGCAAGTGAAGACCGTGGATCTTCATAAGTGGAAGGACTACTTGTTGAATTTCTCTGGCCTGCAACCAGAGTTATTTGATTTGTGATTCTATTGTGGTTGAAATCCACAGATTGCAAGGATTACTCGCTACTGATCCTTGGGGGTGATTCCTATATAAGGATGTGGTAGGAGGGTGCCTTCAGTTCATCCTGTTCCTGGATGACTTGTATGGACGAATGTCCGACGGAGTATTTCCAGCGGATCACGTACGTTGATTTTTTCAAACGTATTATAGTTGGTTAGCTCCCAACTAGAGTATTTTTGTGGACGTCAATTTGTGATTTGACAGATCTGACGATGTGGCATTCAAAGTGAATGATGATCTGATGTTCTAGAGACAAATTCTAGCCTCAAGCCTCATCAACCAGGAAATGACAAAAATCAGGCAGGTAGCATGGCTATGTGGGTCGCTCCCATTAGGATGTATAATCACCTATCTAGAGAAACTCCATTTGCTTCTTTAATCTATATTCGATGCTGTCTCTTTTCAGGAGACGGTGGTTTGAGCCCAACCGTCGGTGATATACAATCGATACACTCAAGCGAAATGAGTGGTCAGTCATGTGTGGGCCGGGTTGCAAGACGTTCTTGTTGAACCCAGTGTATTCGCCTCTAGAGATACACAATCGGAAGGGTGGACCCATACCTTGTCATAGTTGGAATCCAATATCCAATAAGCGCCCGCGGTTTTGGTTTGTATAATATATATGTGGAGCGTGAGATGCAAGTGTTCCGCTAGATTGTAAATTACTTGTATTTAGGCATTATGATAATATCAGAATAAGTTATGATTTCAAAAACATTTTGGGTTATAGTAAGGTAAAACCGTCTGTGTTTATGTGTGGATTGGTCTTACTATTATCCTTTGATTTCATAAAAGATTTTCTAAAGTTAAACAAGTTGTGTGTTCTGTGAATTTATCACTGAAAGTATTCCAGACTGACCCGGTGTATTTTGCTTTTCTTCAAAAGGGCTCGGGTCAGACCGAGTATGTTCCAGGTTAGGTTTCGCTTGGAGTTTCAGGAGCTGGAAGTAGGTGGCTTCACCGCTAGTTATATAAAGTTATTATTCCGTTGTGTCTGTTATACGTTGTACTCTGATTGTTGGTATATATATACGGTTCTTTCAGTATAAAGAGATTTGATATTATATTTTATCTGTTCCGCTGTGAGATTCTGATGTGATGCTCTTCTTCTTTCTCATATTCTAATATTCTTTCTTTTTTTTATCACCCTCTAAATTCTTTCTATAAACAATCTGGGGTTCGATACTTGGGTTTTTGACAAGTAATATGGGTATATATATTATTGTCGAAAATTCGAGCATCGAATTTTCCCTCGGTCGTTACAGTGGTATCAGAGCTATTGGTTTAGTGATAACCTTGGCTCTGTGGCGTGACTTAATAGAGATGAGGTTAGCAATACCCTAGATTGAGTTTGATTGTATTTATGAGAGTGCGTATTTGTAATTTGATATAAAATTATTTTTGAAATTATTTTTGCCCAATTTATTTTATAATAAAATAAAATTAAAGGTTATTATAGTATGGGCAATCGATTGATTTGTTTGAATGATATGTTTGGATTGTGCTGTTGGTTGCTTGAATATAAACCTGAACCTGAGTCGACTTGGTTAAAACCAATTCGAAATAAATAATTCGAATAATTCAATCCAGATAAATAATTTTGAATGGATAATTAAAGAAATAAATGAAGTGATTATAAATAATTATAACCTCGTGTGGATTGAACAGTGTGTAGAATGGGTTGATATGAATGGGATGGATGTTTTGAACATAACTGGTATTGTTGTGATGACTGATGAATTCGTTTGAGTTGACAACAGGTGCTGAAGAGCCAATTCAGCTCTAAAATCCATCCAAAAGAGAAAATTTTGGAGTTAATCGAATCCAGTTTGAATAGAGCTGCATAATAATTAAGCAAGCTCGAGTATAAATTATCGCATATCGCATAATAACGCTCGCAAAAAGGTACACCTATGCAAATATGGAATTTTGGTTTTATTTGGGTTTTGAGTTTGGATTTTGATTTTTTTCGACCATGAGAGTCGACGTATATATATATTTCTTAAACCTGCGGTACTGCAGATGTCCTTCGTATAAGGGAGACTCTGCCGAAATTTAGGGTATTAGAATTTTTTTAAATTTTTTTGGGAAATTCTTTTATTTGAAATAAATTGGTTTTAAAACCGATTAGATTTGTTTTGAAAATAAAAATCGAGTTTTAAATTTATAATTTTTGTAAAGATAATGGGTTGTAGCGTTCTTTCTACCTTAGCAATTTCGAGGACGAAATTATTTTAAGGGGGAAGGAATGTAATGTCCTGAAATTTTTGGCAATTTTATTGAAATATTTTATTTATTTAAAATATTGATTTGAGTTCAAATAATCGATTTTGACCAATTAATTTGAATATTTAAATTATATTAATAATATTTTATTTTAAGCATAATTGGGAAAAATGTTGATTTGCCGTATAATGTGAACAGACGATTTTATATGGTTAAATATTTGTTTATATTGAAATTATAATAACTATTTTGTTATTAAAACGACGTTATAATGTTTAATTCATAATTTAATTTTGAAATGAGCTGCAGCGGTGCGGCAGTTCGTATTTTGGCGTTTTGAACTTTAAACGGCTGTAAAGGCCCAAAATAAGTCGGATTTTCTCAAAACAAGAAACGTCCGAATCTGTTGGATAATATTTTTCTAATGAATGAGAAAAATCGAGTTTTCATGTTGTAGATTTTGTTTATGCCCAAATCAAATTTCGAAAAGGTCGTTGTGGAATTCCTTTATAAATTATAACGTTTATTTATATTAAATAAAAGGGTTTTTTAATTTTTATAATATCGATTTGGCTTCAAACTCAACTCGAGTTATTTTATTTTGGTAATGTACGATATTCTGGTCATGTATGGCCAATTTCAATATTTTATTAATATTATATTTAGATATTTTAAAATTGGTTTATTTTATTTGAATTGGGTAGTTATAAAAGGGACTTTATTCAAACGACCTAAGTTTTCGACGAAACAAATTTTATTGAGACCGCAACAGTAAATTATTGCTAGATTTCAAGTGGCGCGTCAATCAGGGTTAATTTGTGAGTGCAGATAAAATAAAATGTAAATAAAAACGACCATTTGAACGTGAACGAGCGTCATTCGAGCAAACGAACTCGGAATTCGATGAAACGAGTTTCATTAGGACCGTATCGTCAAATTGTACTATGTCTTCCATTCGCATCTCGAACACGGTTTGTATGTGAGCGCAGCAGCGAATAAACGATGTTTAAGATAGCGATAGGTACGAAATAAAAATCGTTAGTCAACATTGTTCGTCAAATCAACATAAAATATACAATTTCCGCATTATATAAACCCCATAAAGTCAGAATTTTCAGCCAAACACCTATTTCCAATCTGCAATTTTACACAAAAGTCCTCGAACACAAATTAATTTATATCTCCAAATTTATCATGAATTCGAGGGGGGTTCCCACACGAAAGTTGTAGATCGGGAGGAGGGGAAGCTCCAGTGAAAAGTTGGGGAGGTATCGTCGAGGGTGGTGGCCGGAAATCGCGAAAAAGGCAAGAATTGACTTTCGGATTATGGTCAATTTCTCGGCGATGGAGGAGTTTCAGGTGGGGAGACCAGTGGGAGGTGGAAGAGGGAAGACTAAGCTTTCATTTGGCGGTGGTCCGGTAGTGTTTCGACGTGTGTGGTGGCCTGGAGAGGGAGATGAATGGAGACGTTCATTTTTGGGGTTTTCAAAAAGTAACGATCGGAATTTAGCATTTTCTGGCGGCTCTGGCACTATTTGGTGGTGGAGTCTGAAGGCGAAAGGTCAAGGGGGGTTGGCCGTGTCAAACTGGTGTGGTGGCGTTGGTTGTAGTGGCTCGTGGCGGCGGAAATTGTCGGTTGATCAGAATTGGGGCAAACCTGAAATTCAGGCGACAGAGGTGGTTCTGGGTGGCGGCGCTCTGGTCATGAAGGGTTCAAGGTACGGCGGTCCTGATGGTGATGGAGGTCGAGTCTCTGGTGTGATAGATCATCGGTGGTAGGACTGGGAAGGTCCGTTGTTCTCAACGGAGAAGAAGATCGGGTTCTGGAAATTTGTTTTGATGAAAACGCGTTTTGCAATAGTCCGATGATGATGTGGCATAGACGTTTAAGAAAGTTAATTAAAATATTTAATTATTTAGTTAATAATTAGTTAGTCAATAATCGATAAATTATTCAAACCGTATATTCGTGATAACTTTCTCATACGTTAACGAAATCTGATGAAACTGGGTCCATTGGGATCGCAGGACGAGACCTAGGCAATGACACTGACTAGGCACTGATCTGACGTAGTTGAAAATTCAGCTAATTTTGAACGCTCGATTGAAATTAAAAGGAATAAACACGTCAACCATCCACCGAAATGATCTGGTGAGTTAATTCTCACACCTTCTGGAATCCTGTGATGTGGTAAATTCATATTAAAATATAATTTACTGTTAAAAGTAAAAATTGGTTGATTGGTTGCCATTGGCTGTTTATTGTTTGGTTGATTGCTGTGATTTGTCGTTTTAAAATATTAGATGATTGAAATTTATTTCATATATTGTTATGAAATGTATAACGAACTGTGGTGCAGGGAAGGACAGGTTGGAGGGATCCGACCGAATTCCTTAAATATTATATATGTTGTTTGTTTGTTTTATATTGTTGATATTTGAACTATTTGAACCCCATATGGTTGAAAAACCTGTTTGAGTGTGATGGTTGAATAAATATTCACCTGTGTTGTGTTTAAAATCAATCGATGGTGTTGATTGGGTAATAGGCAGTGAATGGCCATAAATGTGTTGTTTAGACATCGTTATACCGTTCGGTGAATCGACGCAAGTTTTAAAGTTATAAATTATTTTATAACTAAAATGAAGCTTTTTGGCTATTTTATACTAGAAATTGAATTAAAAGTTTATAAATAAATATTTTAATAGAATTTATAAAAGAAATTATTTAAAGGGTTATGTAATCAAATCTGGTGGTTTATACAAGTTCTGAAAAGCCAAAGAATATACATACGGTGTAGTAAAACAGAATAATTGTTTTTATAAAATTTTAAATGGTGTTTTAAATTAATTAAGTTATTTAATTAATTTAAAAGGGGGAGATGACAAAAGGAATTCAATTGAATGGAGTTGTTATAAGATTGGGAAGAGCCGCAAGCCAGGTTAAAAGGGATTTTAAACCATAACGATAACTTTGAAAGTTAAAGGATTGAGTCGAGCGAAATGTTATAATTTAAATAAAGATTTCAAACGAAATGGGAAATACATACCATAGTTTGGGGGAAATATTGGTAACGGATGCTGAAGATAAAATCCGAGTTAAAAGTAATTATCGAGTTGTTTAGTGTTAATATAGTTAATTTTAATGTTAATGGTTATTTTAATAATTAAAGCGATGTCTTTAATTTGTATTCAATTAAAGAATAATGAAGTGGCAATATGGTTTGACCAAAAAGGAGCGATAAGGGTTTATAAAGAGATTTATAAATCCAAGTTTTCAAACAAGGTTTGTAAATGAGATTTATAAGTGAAATTGTGCTTTAAGTTAAAAGTTGTGTTTTAATGAAGACTTCCTTAATTAAAGGAATTAAGTAAAGAGATTATATTGAACATGGATTTCAAATGTAAGGAATGGTTTATAAAACCATATTTGACATCGAGATGGTAAACAAGATTTTTATAAGTATTTAAGTTACAAACTAATATTATTCTAAGATAAGAACGTTGTCGATCAAGGTATGAGAGGTAAATAAAATACCCCAACTTGAACAGATTCACTATTATTAAGGAATGATATTCATTTGTGGCGAGTGCAAAGTGTTGGAATTGGTTAATTATTCCATATAAGAAATATTGAAATGAGTACGAGATTTTTGAATAAAATGTTTCGAATATATAGGAAAAATTTAAGGTTTATTTACCAATTCGTTAAATATATTTTAAAAGGCCAAGTCATGCCAAGTACTGAATCAGCAAACTCATTCACACATTTGTTCTTTGATAGTTAAATCACCAACTATTAAAACCAGACCAATACGCTTGTTGGTACGGAAAGACCGAGATTAAATCTATATTCGAAAACCATTCCGACCAGCAAATACGTGAGGACGCTGATTCAAGATGGAGCAAATGAAGACCGTGGATCTTCATAAGCGGAAGGACTACTTGTTGAATTTCTCTGGCCTACAACCAGAGTTATTTGATTTGTGATTCTGTCATGGTTGAAATCCACGGATTGCAAGGACTACTCTCTACTAATCCTTGGGGGTGATTCCTATATAAGGATGCGGTAGGAGGGTGCCTTCGGTTCATCCTATTCTTGGATGACTTGTAAGGACGAATGTTTGACGGAGTATTTCCAGCGGATCACATACGTTGATTTCTTCAAACGAATTATAGTTGGTTAGCTCCCAACTAGAGTATTTTTATGGACGTCAATTTGTGATTTGATAGATCTGACGATGTGGCATTCAAAGTGAATGATGATCAGAAGTTCTAGAGACAAATTCTAGCCTCAAGCCTCATCAACCGGGAAATGACAAAAATCGGGCAGGCAGCAAGACTATGTGGGTCGCTCCCATGAGGGTGTATAATCACCTATGCATAGAAACTCCATTTGCTTCTTTAATCTATATTCGATGCTGTCCCTTTTCAGGAGACGGTGGTTTGAGCCCAACCGTTGGTGATATACATTCGATACACTCAAGCGAAATGACTGGTCGGTCATGTGTGGGTCGGGTTGCAAGACGTTCTTGTTGAACCCAATGTATTCGCCTCTAGAGATACACATTCGGAAGGTAGACCCATACCTTGTCATAGTTGGAATCTAATATCCAATAAGCGCCCGCGGTTTTGGTTTGTATAATATATATGTGGAGCGTGAGATGCAAGCGTTCCGCTAGATTGTAAATTACATGTATTTATACATTATGATAATATCAGAATAAGTTATGATTTCAAAAACATTTTGGGTTATAGTAAGGTAAAACCGTCTGTGTTTATGTGTGAACTGGTCTTACTATTATCCTTTGATTTCATAAAAGATTTTCCAAAGTTAAACAAGTTGTGTGTTCTGTGAATTTATCACTGAAAGTATTCCAGACTGACCCGCTGTATTTTGCTTTGCTTCAAATGTGCTTGGGTCAGACCGAGTATGTTCCAGGTTAGGTTTCGCTTGGAGTTTCAGGAGCAGGAAGCAGGTGGCTTCACCGCTAGTTATATAAAGTTATTATTCCGTTGTGTCTGATATACGTTGTACTCTGATTGTTGGTATGTATATACAGTTCTTTCAGTATAAAGAGATTTGATATTATATTTTATCTGTTCGCTGTGAGATTCTGATGTGATGTTCTTCTTCTTTCTCCTATTCTAATATTCTTTCTTTCTTTTCTCACCCTTTAAATTCTTTCTATAAACAATCTAGGGTTCGATACTTGGGTTTTTGGCAAGTAATATGGGTATATATATTATTGTCGAAAATTCGAGCGTCGAGTTTTCCCTGGGTCGTTACATTAAGATTTTTTCCATCGGGTTTTTCTTAGTAAGGTTTTGACGAGGCACATTTTGATCCAAAAGTATCAAACATCTTATGATGAAGTAAACAATTATTTATGAAGAAGACAAGGTAGTTTGCATGACTCAGATTCAAGTGAATTATATCAAGGCTGATAGGATGGAGCAAATTTCTTCTAAATTTCTCTTCACACATGAATGAAAGGATAACAAGAATGAGGAGAAATAAATTCAGTTCAAGAAAAGTGGGTAGATCTGTTCTCAAAGGCAATTTCCAAATCAACATTTCAGAAGATGATGTACAAAATTGGCATGCGTCGACTACATCAATAGACTAATTGAATAATGAGTTATAAATAAGGGGGAACATATAAAATTATGCTATAATGTACTCTTTTCCTTCACTAATATTTTTCCCACCGGGTTTTTGTTAGTAAGGTTTTTAACGAGGCATTATCTTGATCCTGAAGTATCAACCCATACGGTAACATTGTAAAACATGTTACCTAAAGATGAAATAAATTTGCACTTTTTCCTTGTTTATGATTTTTCCCACAGGGTTTTTCATAAAAAGGTTTTTAATGAGGCATTGTTTTGATCCTGAAGAATCAAACTCTTTTAAGGAATATCATTTTAATATAATATTCATAATGTCAGACGCTGTACTCTTTTTCTCGTTTAAGGTTTTTCCCATTGGGTTTTCCTGATAGAGTTTTGAAGACAATAGACAATAGTTGTATCGACTGAACGGATAATTATAAGGGGGAGTAATCATCATATATGTTTTTAAAAGGGGCAACTTCAACTTAGTAGAGCATTCAAGACTTTGAAGACGCATATTCAAGGGGGAGTGTTGTAATGTAAATAATGTACCGATTAATGAATGAATAAAAAATATCCTCTTTCTCCTCTTCTAATGGCTTTCTTATTGTATATTATTTACAACAACAATGAATATTTGGGAAAGAAGACAAAAAACGAATTCGAAGGTAGAAACAACGTTTAACCCATGCCTTTTGTTTTGGAAATTTCACTCAAATAGCTTCTATATACTCTATAAAAACATGCTTTAAGGACAATTAAAGAAAAAATAAATTTAATTTATCATTTTCTGTTTACACAAATAATGATAAATGAATTTTTCTTTTTCTATATAACTTATAAAGATAAATCAAATTATCATTTTCTTGTAATTATCCTAAAACTAATTATTCAAAAGTACAAACTTATTATGTTGAAATGAGAAGGCCTTCAACCTAGTTTTCGCTTTTGTTTTTATTTCAAAATCAATTATTGTTATCAAATGTCCAATAGGTGTATGTTTACGTTCTATTGTACATTATATACCTATATCTACATGTATGTAAGTATGCAAGTATGTATGTTTGTAGACACGTATGTATACATGTGGGCGTATGTATGGATATATATGTGCCTGCATCTTCACCAACCTCGCATGTATGCATATACATATAATTATAAATATACGAATTTAATTTACAAATGCGTGAAAACAAAATATTTTATCATTTAACTAAAAAATACATAAATAAAATATTCAAATGTCAAATAAAAACATATTTTGAAGTGAATAAATAAAAAAACATAACAATAAATTTCGAATATTGCTGGCAAATCACTGTTTATGAATACTAATATATTGCTATGTAAATATGACGGAAGTACAATTTTTTACTTAAAAAGAGGATGAGCATGTGAAATCTCTTTATAAAGGATAACTTGAAATCGCTTTAGCACATATTAAAGGTTTTATATTGTAACGACCATCAATGTACAAATAGAAAATTGTAAAAGTATCATAAATTGAGATGGTAAATTAAATGTAAATTTTGTATGGAACAACTCACCATGCTATTCCAAAGAAGAGTGTCTAGTTGAATAAGAAGCAGCAAAGTATGCAATTTAAATAAGATAAATCATGCGATACATTATATATTATATCACCTTTATTATATAATTCATAATTACATGATGATCTATAAAGAAAACATTATTTTAATATTTTTTATTTTTTATATCACATGCTCCAATTTATTCGGACCACTTACGCAACCACAACTTTCTTAGTCTTCATGGCTTCAAACCGTGGTTCCTTATCTTGAAACTTCACAGTAAGATAATAATTCATGTAATCCTCGAACATAAATTTTGGATAAATTTGTGTTAGCTTCCCTTCCTCCTTTTGAACTAAAGATGGTGCTGGATATATAAAAGCATCACTACCAGGATTGTAGAACGAAGCAATTGACATTCTTGTTCCATTGGTTGGTGCAACAACACGATGCATCACACTTTTGTACTTACCATTAGTAATTACCTACATCATATCATTAACAATGCCTTAGAATTACCAAAATACGTAAATTTTTAACTAAATTTAACTTTGCCTTTTTCATGTACAACAATCATCAAACAATTCTTATTTTGATATATAATTACAATAGTTAGAATTTTTTTTGAATTTGTTCAAGGGCAGACCGACCGGAGTCGTAAAACCCCCTAATACACCAAGCTTATTCTGCGAGCACCACATAAGTGGATGATCTTAGCATATGCACATGGTAAGCTCTTAGCATGCCTTTCTAGGGATGTTTAATATATATATATATATATATGTGTGTGTGTGTGTGTGTGTGTGTGTGTGTGTGTGTGTGTGTGTGTGTGCGCGCGTGTGTCTATATGAAAATTGGTAAGTCTCCATCCGAAAGCTGGTATTTACTTGAATAATAAAAACCAGAAGTTATCTCCCGACAATCAAATGTGTTGTGAAGTGCAAAATATGTTATCTCATAAATAAAGGATCGAATGCATACCCTCATAATCATATTCCGTAGCAAATAAAAAAATGTAAAGAAGAATTGGTTTCACAATATTTCAGGTTCAAAACAAATTGATAAGTTGTTAATCATGTAGATAAAAATAATCACAAAAACGAGAAGATATGGAGTTAGAAAAATATACCTCTATTTGGTCTCCTAGATTGACCACAATAGAATGGCGCATTGGAGGAACATCGATCCAAGCTCCATCTTTTAACAATTGCAAGCCACAAACTTTGTCATCTTGTAACAACAATATGATGCCACCAGCATCAGTATGTGCTCTAAGTCCAAAAAATTGTTCTGGATCTGGACATGGTGGATAATTGCTTACTTTTGTCCCAAAAGTTGGACCTTTTGATCCTTGTAGTGCACATGTCAAATATCCTATTTCCAGTCCTAAATTTTCTCATAGTAAGTCGAGCAATGTTTCTGCTAATTTTTCTAACTCCAATGCAAATTCCTTCATCACTTTCCTAAAATAAAAATGTAAATTTTTAGAATAATTTGTTTTTTGGTTGATTATTAGACCACCTGTACCATCTAAATTGTATGATATACCTGTATTCATCTTGAAGGTCGGGTATTTCTAAAATATTAGACTCTGGAAGATGCTTTATAAAGAATGTACTTTCCCAATCCATACTGCTAGTATCTACTTCTTCGCCCTTTTCAACTGCTTATTTAGCAAATTCCGCGAACCTCTGCTTCATGCAGTTCTCGTAATGCAATTTATTCATCAACTCTACCTTATCCAATTGCTTGGTCGAAATTCCATGATTCACTACCTAATGATGTTAATAAATAAAAATACATTAAAAAGCTTATTTGATAACAATACATATAGTTTATCTACCAAATAACAATGAAATCACCTCAAAGAAACGCCAGTTCTCACATGCGTCTTGAAGAACTTTCATTGAAGCTCCTTTCTCCCCTCCGTTAAGCTTCTCCATGTTAATAATGAGAAATTTCTCCATTGAATGTTTCTTTTCTTGTTATACTTTTATTTACTTTTTTGTTTAATTTAGTACTTCTAAAGAAACAAGCACTATGGATATTCATACACACACATACACACCTATATATAGAGAGAGTTGTGAGAACTTAGATTATAAATAAGATTAAATCTGAAATCTTATCCAAAAAAAATGACACTAATTGATATACTTATATACAGACCTATCATATCTACTATGGTAATAAATATGAATGAATGGGTGTATTAATATAAATATAATAAATATATGATATATAATATATCTTATTACTTCTGGAAAGACTAAAAATCATTATGTATTATACTGCATTAACAGAAAGTAATAGTAAATATTTACCATTTATTATTTTTCCCACATTACTAAGTTTTTTAAATATTAAACCTAAAATAAACATAATTTTTAATTGATAGAATCATCTTAGTATATCACCATTTTTGAACAATAATCTACTTTAATGCAAATGCAATAGAAATATAGTGCACTAATAGAAAAATAATAGTAAGTATTTATAAATTTCCAATTATTATTTCAATTTATAAACATATTACTTTAAATGAAGATAAATTTTAATTAATAGATTCCAGCTAACACACTACCATCTGTGAATATTGATATATTTCCATATAAATTTAATGAAAACTTAGTTATTCATTAAAAAATAGGTGAGCGTTTGAAATCTCTTTTCAAATGCATTACTTAAAGTCTATCCAGCTTATTTTATTGATTATATCTTTTCTTTGATTTAGTAGTTGATTTATGTAGTAGCCGTTATTAGATTTTTCAAGAGGGATTATTTTGAGCATAAATTAAATTACTAGTTTTGGACAAGTTTCCATGAAGTTTATTTTTAAAACTTAAATTATTTGTACACCTCTAGTGTTACCCTATGACGTTGTTTTATGTTATAGATTTAGAACTATAATATCTTTTTCTGAAAAAGTATGGGCCGTGAGGAGATATATACATATGTATATATGTGTTAACCCGGTTATGAACCTGGAAGATATTCGCATAGAATCTAAGTAAAGAGCAAGATCGTCTGACCCTCAGAAATTGATGAAATCTTACAAAAGGAACCTAAAGACCAAAATAAAGCATATTTAAAAATATGATCCCCAAATGAACTAAGTACATGGACCAGTACCGGTCCATACCCAATGGACCAGTACCGATCCATGGTGCTTGTCCATATGGGCACGCGACACAACCATTTTCTGTATAATCTTATCTGAAGGCTATATGTTAAATTTCATACCAATAAGGTAAAGGTGGTCACAAGTTGCTCAATGGATCGAAGGAAAAGCACATTTGTCTGAGTATCAAAGCTCGATACGCATCTAGAGAAGTCGAACTAAAGCAATATACTACTCGAAGACTAAGAATAACATAAAGAGGACAGAAACTAAATCCAAAGTGTAAAATAAGTTATCTTTACGGACCACTACATGTCCATCCCCCATGGAACGGTACCGATCCATCCTCCATGGACCGGTACCGATCCATATAGTTTGATTATTTTGGGATGCGACTTTGGGGAGTTGATCTACATGTGATTTCAAGGTTTTCTGTGTGATGGCTTGGCCCAAGCCTATCTATAATTTCTATAAATACCCCTTATGCTCCAACAGGAAATGGGATTGATTTCCTTTTCTTGCCAAATCTCTGTCAAAGTAGATCTTCTCTTCCAACATCCATTACTCACTTTCAACATCAAGATTCCATCTCCAGAGATAGCAAAACTTAGGTCATCTAGATTGGTTATCGTGATCCTCTAATAACCACTAGTATTTGTTTTTGTTGTTAATCTCTAATGCAAATCATTGTAATTATCTGTGCTTCTTTGTAATTGGCCTGGCAAGGTTTATAATAAAAGTATTCAAAGTGGACGTAGGCTTGATCTCAAACTAAACCACTATAAAATTAAGTCTCTTCTGCTCTGGTTGTATTCATTTTTCCCCATCAAGGGGTGGTATTTTTTGCAATCAACTAGATGGTATATCCATTTTTGGATATAAAAATAAGTGTCTATATTGATTTTATTAATATGCTAATGGGCATATACTAGCAATGAATATTTAAGCAAGAAGGCAAAAAGCAAATTCGAAGGTAGAAAGGACGTTTAGCCCATACTTTTTTTTTTGGAAATCTTCACTCAGTGAGATTTCATAGTCCAAGAATACATGCTTTAAGGACAATTTAAACAAAAAAACAAAATCAATTTATCACTCTCTATTATACAGAAATAATGATAAACGAATTTAGCATTTTTCTGCATAACTTTTAATGATAAATCAAATTATCATTTCCTTATATTGTCTTAAAACTAGTTGTTCAAAAGTACTAACTTATTATCTTGACATGATAAGCCCTTAAACTTAATTTCCTCTTTTATTTTTATTTCTCAATCAATCATTGTTATAATATGTCTAATAGGAGTTTGTTAACATTTTGTAGTATATTATATATTTATATCTATATGTATGTAGGTATGCAAGTTTGTACGTGTATAGACTTGTACATATATATATGTGGGCTTATGTATGATATGTGTGTGCATGCATGTACACCACGCTCGCATGTATGCATATGCATACAGCCACAAATACATGAATGTTGCTTAAAAATGTGAGAAAAAACTAAATATTTTAACTTTAACATAAAAGTACTTAAATTAATTATTTAAATGTTATAAAAACAAATTTTGAAGCAAATAAATCAAAATACGATAAATTTCAAATATTAAGTAAAATATTTGTCATTTTTCACTCATTAAGAGGGTTAACAATACTATGCCTAAAACAAAGATAAATTTTGGCTATTGCTGGCACATCATCGTTTATAAATATTAATATATTGTCGTGTAAAAACGATGGAAATACAATTATTACTCAATTAGAAGGTAAGCATGCGAAATCTTTTTGTAAACAAACAACTTCACATCATTTTAGCACATATTATCAGTTTTATTTTGTAATAACCATATCAGTGTTCAAACGTTTTAATTTTGAATATTTTAGTAATTTAAGTATTCCAATTTAATTTAATAAATGATTTGAAAATCAATTTTAGAAAAAGCATAACTTTTAATAACATATTTAATTTAATTTATAGAATTTTCAATATTTATAATTTGTATAATATTCAAAATTTTGTTTTCTACATTTTACGACAAATGATGGTATTTTGAGATTCCATATAACAATCTAGTCATTATAATTATTTTTCTAAGATCGTGCTGCATTTTTTGGTGTGAATGTATTTTTGTTTTTTCATTCACCGTTCATACGCCAACGGAATTATAAGTAATGGGATGCCAAAAATTGTAAAATAAATTAATATCAAACCCTTCACTATTCTTCATTTGCACCCTTCCCTCTTCTATTTCGTTTCCCACATGTTTTCCATTATAGTTGTTTGCCCCAAAAATGGCACTAACACCCAAAGTAGTAAGAGTGGAGAATAAAATCAGAAAACTAAGTAGAAATTGTAGAAAAACGGCCACATAGAATGTAACAACCCTAATTTTTGGCACTTTATTATTAATAAATTTAAATATTAAAATGAACGAACTAGAAATTAATTCCTTACAATTAATTTATGTAAATATTTTAATATAGGAATAACTCAAATTTGTGAATCTTGAATCTAAAATGAAATTATGTTTATTCAAAATTTATTTATAATCTTACATGAATACAAATGATAACAATTGACTTTTATCGAAGAATTTAAGTGATTTAAAATCGTTTATAATAACTAATTTGGTTAATATGTAAAAATAACCTTCTATAAATTGTCTCGGATTTTGATGAAACCAATTTCATAGGATCCTAAATAGTAAATTATTATAGGATTTCTAATTTCGTATGTATTAGACTTATTGTGTATTCGTGCCAGCTAGAAACTTGTAGCATTAAAGATTTAAAATTAAAATGTGTTATTTATATTGGAAAGGAAAATCCACCTACTTATCCAATCAATACGTGGCTCTAATTAAACTAAATAATGTTGTTTTTAACCACAGTTTACATTTCTCACCATCTCTTCTTCTCGATCCCATCTTCTCAATCTCACTACCTTTTTTATTTACCTAATATAAAAAACAAAGGATAACACAAATCAAACAAATTAGGATAAAAAATCAATAGATGACCTAGAGGTGGTTATTCATCGCAACTATATGTCGACTTTTATTATGACAAATTCCGGTACTATAATTCTCAATAAAATTATCTTGATTCATTTCATATAGATAGGATTTAGGCTTTTTGCTCTATGTCTTCCTCCATCACAGATCTGTAAGTTATTAGTATTCTAATCCCAATAATTTTATCGCCCCCTGTTAAACTTCTGTAGATTTTGAAATTTGCAATATATAAGTGAATATTAACTATTTCAGCTATCCAAGATTTTCCATGCAATGGTTAATTTCCTTAGTGATATGATTTATTCATTTTTCTGCATGTCGTGCTTGATCCATCAGTTTTTTGTTCTTCGTACTTTAATTTATAAAGTTTTACCCTTTTGTAGCTCCACGGTTTTTGAAATTCATAGTATCAGTGAATACTAATTGTTTTTTTTTTTTTTTTTTGCAAAATTTATGGTAGACTTATATTTAACTATTATCGGGTGAAATATTTATTACATGAATACAATTATTTATATTAACTTCTGATTTATTGATAAGGGCGATGTTGTAATAATACACTTATACTTTATTGGTTCTGTTTAAAAGAGGAAAGATATTGCCGTCTTAATGAACTAATTAATTGTATCCATGTGTTGTAATTATCACGATATAATTATGTATGGCAATCGTTCCGTTGCACCCCAAAAATGGAGCACCCCAAAGGCCCTCTTATTTCCACCTTTCATTTATATTAAAGAAGGTGAGTGGGAAGTGAGAGAGTTAGTGGAAGGAGAGAGAAGGGAAGTTAGTGGAAAATGAGTGGTGGAAAAGTGGTAGGCTAAAGGGGTGCTCACTATTTAGGGTGTCATTGAACCTGCCACATTATGTATTAATTTATATATGCAATAACTTTTTTACTCTTGGATTGAGAAACATACTTTTTGTTACATATATTTATACGTATGCTGCAAATTCCATATAATAAAGGAGAGTTCACACATATTACTTCATGTTTTGGTTGATTTTTGTTGGTTTAATATACTTATTCATGTGAATCCATTTAATATCGTCCAAATACATGGAACATTGAATGATATCTTTTTGTGATAAATTGCTGCATATATTCTTCTTAATAGGGAGCTAAATAGATGGAAATACTTTGAACGAACTTTCAATTCTTTGTTTAACGTTTTTAGGGGTAATTTTCATATCAACTGGGTTTTATTTATAATAAAAACAATGACAGATATCAGCATATTCCTTTGGGAAAATAGCTAAGAGCAGCTAGTATGCCAAAGCTTTTTTTTTTGTGATGTTCTGACTATATATTAGTATTTGAAATGTTACACATCAATTCTTATCCATCATATCTTAATTGTGTTATTTTCTTATATTTTTTACCTTCCTTGAGAACTTCTTTTAGATGGTTGTTGAGTATAAAATTATTCGCAACTTAACTCACTGTTGTATATATCTCAGTTAAAAACGGGTATCAAGACATTTTCATTATATAGTGAAAAACATATTACGCACTAGTATTGTGAAGACTTTGTCATTTTATTTATTAACTTGAAATATGCAATTATCTTCCTATTCTTAGATATAACTTCTCTCTATGTTTGTTTCTTATAGGAGGAGCAACACCATCCACATAAGTTTTGTTTTTGCTTTATACGGGTAAGATTTCAACTCTGTCTTTCGTTTTTGTGTCCTTCACATTTTGGTTTTCAATAAAATAACTCTCCTTTTCCCCTTTTAAACTGTAGTATGAACAGTTAGATAACTCATGGCAAACACTTTGCACAAGGAGAAGATCTCTCTGGTTTCCATAAATACTGCACTTGAACATAGTGGACAGAACCATCCAATAGTTGGACCGAAAACTCTAGTGGCAGTTCCTTGTCAGGTGTAACCCCAACCATGCATTTAGCAAACTCTAAACGCTCAATTCTCTCGGTTGATTCGTCCATACAGTAAAACCTCCTAATTCTAGTGGATAACCAACAGATACCCAAAAGAGACCAAGCATACGTGGGTAAATTCAAATGTTTAATACATACAAGTAAGATTTTGATACTACTACTAGTATTTCCTCATGATGACTCCCATGGCTTAACTATAAAGACTTTATTCCTTATTATTACCAGATCTGCCTATATAATCTTGTTTTTGTCATCAACACTAGATAAGTGATAAAAAAAAGATTACCATTAGATTTAAGCTTCATAGTTCCCTTCGGTTTCCATATCATCAACACTAGACCATTGCAATATCTTTTTGAGAGTACCATTAAATTTCTTTTTATTAAAAGCCCATCATCATATATATAGCTCTTAAACATTTATAATCAACAGATTCAAAAATAGAAACCTATATAATAGAACTTCACAATGCGTACTTTTGATTTTTATAACCAATAAAAATAGTAACTGAGTTTATTTATCATAATATGAAATATGATTTCCATGATTACAAAGTAGTGTCAACACTTTGAAAATACTAATATCTATGAGTTGTACAATTGTTTAGAATTTGTCATTCTACAATATAATAAACTTTTATAAAATAAATACAAACTATAGCTAGATTAATATTTAAATTTCTCCAATTTAAATCACTAATTAATTTATTTAATCAATCTAAAAAATTCTACTTGTTATATTTAAGCAGTCGACAAAGATGGAGAGACGTATAGTCGGTAGCCTGACCTATAGTGTCAACCTTGATGTTGTTGAGTAAATCTTTCTGTGGCTTTAATAAGACTGCAGTAATCCCTTGGGAATCATAATTGCATAGCGAAAACTAAATAGTGTTCCACTGGAGGCATCTATTTGTTGCTTTCTTGAATGTGTAATTCTATTTAGTGCTTGCTTGATATTGTAGTGAATGATGGGTGATGATTGTACTACTGATGTTGTTTGTTAAATTTATCTTTTATATATATATATATATAGTGTGTGCGTGCGTTGGAAATAAGTACGTTTAAACAAACGATATAAAACAAGATAGTAATATAACATTATAAAAATAAATGGGTAGCTTGTTTTCGTTTAAGAATTTTAAATTTTGGAGTAGAGGAAATTTGGGATAAATCACACATTAAATGGAATAGACAGAAAATTTCAATGATAACAATTAGTATGATTTAAAAAGATAGCTTCAGAAATTAAAATAATATTTAAAGTGAACAACTGGAAATAGATTTTTTTTGAAGAATAAACCTATAGATAAATATTTAATGGAATTATTCTTGTGTTAATTTTCTACGAAGTAGTATAAGAATTCTGATTGATACACCTGATCAACGTTATTTATAGGGAGCCTCAAATATTTCGATAAGACAATTTGACATAATGTTTTGGAAAATGAAGAAAATTAATTTTCTAGGACTTAAATATACTTTGTACAACATCTGCATGCAGTGGTTAAAATGAGAAAGAGTCTGCTGAAATACATATTTATATTTTCTTTTCATTTCGAGTTGAATACATAATTTATTGGGCTTTCAGGACCAACTGGTTATGACATGTAAAACATGCATAAATACTCGTGTACTCTTGTATATTGCAACAACTTTAGCAATTACAAAATTGATCAAATGTTAAGTTTCCTTCAATTAAATATAAAAGTCAAGATAATCATATATGGGAGTATATGATAACATTTTCACGGTATCAGAACCATCTCAAATTTCTTAATAAGAATCAATTCGATTGAAATTTGAATCATTAGATTTTACCATCAACATTTGAGTTTGTACTTTCCATTAGAGATAACTAAAATTTTCTTCATCTGGAAAGCTGATTCAACACAAAAATATTGTGCCATCATAAATCGAAAGATTGGTTGCATCGAACACATTCATATTGAATCTTAGGAGAAATAATCAAATTTCATATAAAAAAAGAAGCAATAAGCAAAGATTCATTTCCAAAATCAAGAAAATTCCATAACATGAAATCTCAATATTTTTTCTTCATCATCTAAGTGTTCTTTGGTTGCGGCAATTTGAATTCCACAACCAACTCATACACTACAACAAATTGACCATATTACAACAGTGGAAAAAAGTTGTAAAAGACTTTACAACGGTGGAGCCACCGTCGTCTATTAAGAAGTTGTAATAGACTAAAATCTTTTACAACTTTTCTACACCGTTGCGACACCGTTGTGAAATGTATATTTTACAACTGTTTTCCACCGTTGTAATAGACTTTATTACAACTGCTATGCACCGTTGTTGTTATAATCTTTACAACATTTTATAACCATTGTGGTATATTTTATTATAACTATTATTTTATAATTGTAATATATCCACAAATTATATACTTATTACTGATAAAATAATTCATTCCAGAACACATTATCTACAAAACATACGATATCAAACAAGCTTAAAACATGAACCATAACAATTTATTAATATTTTCAAACTCTCATCATTTTATTTTACATAATATGCTTACAAAAAACAATACATAGAGTCCAACACTTCAACAGGGTACACAAGATCAATGGCATCAATCGAAGATGATTCTGACCGAACTTGATTAGCAGCAATATGAGAATTGTCCGGAGAGGTTACTCTCATCTGTAGTAGCATCAACAGCAAAAGGCCATCTAATATGAATCGTCAACCAAGGCTGCATCACAATCATAATATATTAAAACCAGAAAAAAGATCTTTGTATTATAGAGATGTTTTTTTAAAAGAAATGATGAATAAAGTTTCCAGTTCAAACAAGCACCATTAGAACGCTGCTATACTCCAACATAAAAACTTCAGTAAATCAGGTATCAAACAGTTTTTTCAGATAACCACTGGGATTAATAGATCTCGAGAATCTTAAGTGGAAGTTACATGTTTGCATAACTGTGGCAGTTAATTTGGTTAGGAGCGAAATTGGGTGTGCACTCAGACTTGGTTGAAATCTGGTTGCAAATTCAGTGAGGGGCAGTATAAGTGATTATTTTTATTTTTATTTATTTTTTGAATTGCAAAATATTTTTAACATTTTTTAATTCTTTTTCTAACATCTAGCTTTATGAAAATTCCAAGTTATGCTTTTAAATTTATGAATACAACTAAAATTTATTTTATATATTTTCAAAGCTTCAAAGTTTTGAAATATTAAACATGATCATCAACTATAATAGCTGTCGATTCTTTTTTACTTTAAGAACTAAATGCGGGTCCTTATTCAATTTATTTGTTGTTTTCTACTTACTTTAAAAACTGAACATTGTTCTTATATTTTGAACAAAAATGTTCTTTGTTAATGCACAGTAGTTATGTTTATGATAAACTGGAAAAGTGAAAACAGTAATGCTATTACAATTTTAAGTCAAGCATCACCATGACATGTAAAATTTTCTGTTCTTAGAAAATTTATTGCTATTTCTGTCATCAAAATGTCATCAATTTCGCTGAACAATCAAGCATCAACACATGTATATATCAGATTATCAATAAACATACACAACCAAATTATATAACTGAAATACCTTATGATAGAATGATAATGATTTCTTCTATCATCTCTAATCAGTCCACTGGTACTCCCAGCTGTTATCGAACAACAATACCCTTCTTTATTACCATGTTGACACTGAACAGAAGCTGATGACATAATACACAAAACAGCATCAATCGATAAAAATGCACCAGCAAAAAAAAAAAAAATGTCAGGTTTAACTAATATCCATGATCGCATCTAAATACCTAACAGTGGGATCTTCTAAAATGATCAAAGATAAAACAAACATAAAATAATTGGATTCCAATTCGAGGAAACAAACAGATAATTAAAGGAGGGGGAAGATAATAATTTTACCTCCAAATGGGAGCGGATGCCACTAAAATAACAGAAAGAACATTTAAATTTTGTTTCTTTTGTAGCACGCACTCGCTCAATTCTCAACCTCCCTTTAGTCCTTTTGTGCGGTAAATGCATTCGGAATGAGCCGCAATGGCTAAGACAATCCTGTCCCATGAAAATTAACATGTCTTAGTAAAGCATCACGACATCAATTTCGCCGAACAATCCAGTTCACGATGGCTTGATTCTCGGAGGCGAATAGTATCAAGGCCGATACTAGGCTTTTGGTACCTAAAGATAAAAATATTGGATTTTGAATCAGAGATAGTGAGAATAATATTATTAATAAAAATGGACGATGAACGCATCCAGATTCAAATAGCTCTAAGAGATTTGTAAGCATATTTTTATCAATGGAACAATATTCAGAATAAAGTATGAAAAACCAAATTTATATGCAAGAACTGAAGTATTTTCTACATCCTGAGTGCACTATGATCTTTTTCTACTTCTTGAACACACTGTAATCTTTTTATCGCTAGTTCCCGTTTCCATAATGTGTAGAACAAAATAATGGCAAGATGACTTCAAATTCCAAACCAGGTTTTCATAGAACAAAAAAATTGTCTACTAGGAAATAGTGAATATGAAACCAAAAATAAAAGCTTTGAAGAATCAGCATCTGCAGTTGTTGCATCCTTTCAAACCAAAAATCAAAATAGGAGCCTAGGAACACAACTAAAACTTAAAGCTTACAATCACAAAAATGGCTGCTGCAAGCCTGCGATTTAAAAACTTTGAACAATCAGCGTCTGCAATTTAAAAACTTTGAAGAACGCGATTTGGATCGCGCTGTTGGAGTTGATTTCCGATCCTTTGGATTTGGTGATTACTGATTCGGTTTCAAGTTCTACTGGCTAATTTTCAAATCACGATTTTTTTCCCTCATGTGTATGAATCGATCGTTGGTGCCCCTATTTTTCTTGTGCCCTAAGCCATCGCTTTTTTGGCTTCTGCAAAGTGTCGGGCCTGAATAGTATCACGAACTTCTTGAGACGATAAACTGAAGGATTGAAATCACAAATCACTGGAGAACCCGTTATCATTGGTTTTAGATCTGATTTTAGATCTGTGGAATAAGATTGGGAAATTTAGTGGAGGCTTAGAGGATTTGAAAACCCTAGTAACTATTGAAACTTTATCGCCTAAACTCTTGCTCTCTGGAAAGTGGACACGTTAGGAAAAGTGACGAGTAAAATAAGCAAAAGTTGAAGCGGTACAGTAAAATAAAATTGGTGTGCCCGCCATAAATTTGGGCTACCGCCATAGAATTTAAGCAAAAGATGTAGCAGCGCAATTAAATAAAATTGGTGCATAGATAACACCAACAAATGTATGCTTGCCCAAAAAACCCAGCCAATGTACAGTCTAAATGATACATATTTCAGTGTTTCTAGTATTATATATAACATTATTATTTTAACTTATCTGCTAGCCACTCTTAAAATTTATTTGATTCTACTACTGTAGGCCACGCTAATTAATTTATTTAAATTGTGGCTTCGACTTTGAAATCCATTTTTTATTTTAAAAAATAGAGAAAGTTTAATTCTAAAATTTGCAAAAGAGGTAGAAATTTTGAATATTTAATCAAAAAAAATATTTTATATAAAAAATTATTTTTTTATTTTTGGTTTTTGCAAAAATTTCAAAATTATATTAATATTTGAAAATTTAATTAAGAAAATTTCAAAATTTCAGACTTTTCGAAATATTAAATATAATTATCAACATAACTACTAAATATTAAATACTAATAATAAAAATTACTTCATAAGCAGTTAACATACATTATTGATTAATAAGCAGTTAACATACATTAACTATTAAAAATAAATTACTACTTATTAAATATTTAATAATAATTAATAAATATTATTGATTCCTAAGTTTATTATTAAATATTAATATAATTAGTAATTAACTATAGATATTATAAACATGAAGTTTGTAATAAACATCTATTACAACTAACGAAATGAAAAGTTGTTAAAAATATGTTCATTACAACTTTAGGGAATTAACAGTTGTAAAAAACATTTATTACAACGGTGCTTTTACCACCGTTGTAAAATTAAAGTTGTAATATGGTGTTTTTGTTGTAGTGATAGTATTCTTACTTGTTTGATATTTTGTGTTATCTTCCTGTATTTTACTAATTCTTTCCCTCTTATTTCAAGCATCATGGTAAATGATACTTCTGCAACTTCAGACAATATCGGGGCTCTCAATTCTGCAACAGATAGACACATCACGACTGTAATTAGCCCTCAAAACCAGCTAGTTATAGTTCATCTTGATTATGATAACTATCTTCTTTAGAATCTTCAAATAGAGACCGCTATCTAGGGCTATAGGTTCGAAGTATACGATCTTGGCACTCTAATGTGCTGTGCAAATATGTAATAGATCAAGAAAATAAGGTAGTCAGTAATGAAGAATACATGAATTATCATTGATAAGATAGACTAATCAGTTCTAAACTTCATTCTTTTATAAGTACAAAACACTAGATGCAAGTCAGCACATGACATATGGATTACAGTTGAGTAAGTGTTTAATACACAATCTGCACTAAAGGTGTTGTTTCATAAAAGGCAGATGCAAAATATCAAGAAAGGAAATTATACCATAAGAGAACACTTGTTAAAAAATAAAGACTACTTATGATACATTAAAGGCAATAGGCCACAAAGTGGCAGATTCTGTACAGATCTTAGCCATACTAAATGGTTAATGTGATGATTACACACCAATTATTGCACTAATTCTTCATGAAAGATTTTATCACTAAATGATAATGTTCACTTTATTCTTCTTGCATATAAACTAAGAATTAATATCAAAAAACCACAAAAAACGTTTTTCTCAAACAACTCAAAGGAATGTCTACCCAAATAGATCAAGAGGAAGAGTGTAACAACCCGGATTTTCGGGTGACCGGAAAATGCATATTTACTGGGCTTTGTAATTCTTAAGATAATATGTTGGTGATATGAGTTTGTGAGACTAACTCGCATAACATTTAAATAATAAAAAAAAAGTTTTGAGCAATTGTTAGAACTAAACATTTGGAATAAATTATATAATTTTGTTATAATAAAATTTTATTCCAATCTATAACCATAAGATCATAATTTAATAATTAAAGGGGATATTGAAAATATATTTTGGAAATCTATATTTAAGGGGAAATGTATTTTCAATGTCAAAGGGTAAATCATTGATTTAATTATCAAATTACTAATTGGGGTTTCAAATAGAAGTTGTATATTGATAATAATAATATTTATAAGGAATTGATTTTAATTTACATTAGTGAATTTAAAGTGCACATGTATTCTTTAAAATGTTAATCAATGAATAAATCGGTTAGTTGATTGTACGAGGATATAAATATAGATGTGAATCAATTTCTATTGTTTTGGTGCATTTTATTATCATTAATAATAAATTTAACTGGTTGAGTTAATAAATGTACAACAACGTTGTTGTATTGATAAATTGGAAAATTTGTGTTTTTAAATAACAACAATACATATAAATATATGTGTATTGTTGTATTGAAATAAAAAGGGATAAAAGTGTTTTATATGACAATTATCGAGTTAAAACCCTTTTCATTATAGTTTTATGACAATAATCGTAATATTTGAGTAATAGAACAATTGTGTAATTTTGGTACATAAAAATATTTTTGTAGAAACCTTAATTGGTGCAAATAAATAATAAATCTAAGAATATGTGTTTTAACATGTTAATGATTTATTTTGTTAAAATAGAACATTGTTGACAATTGTTTTGTTGTGTTGTTGAAATTGCACAAGTATAAAAAAGGATATTTTGATAAACATATTTATTTGATGTATTACGTTGAATTTGATAATTAAAATAGTGTATATGTATTTTATGTGTTAATATGTGTGTTGAAATGTTAAAATTAGCACAACTTGATTGGTGTTTGTGTTTGTGTGTGTGTTATGTGGTTTAAGTTGTGTTGGGTGTGTTTAATTAAGTGTTAAACATGTATTTTATTTCTAAATTGGAGAACTTGAGTTAATTAAACTAATTAAACACGGTTTTGGGCCTTTTTGGGTTAATTAGCCCATTTATCTAAGCTTTACAACATTCTGGAAAGAGGAAAAAGAAAGGAACGACATCTTATTTCTTCTTCCTTCCAAGCTTCTTCCAGTGCAAAAACTATGGCCTCCTTCACCTCAAAACTCAATCCTTTAACCCAAATCATTGTAAAAAAGATGTAAAACTCCTTCTCTTCCAAATAGAATATGTTTTAATCAATATATCAAGCCTTCTCTTCCTCTCAAAATAAAAACCCTCGGCTGTTCGAAAAATCAAATAAAATTCCAAATTTTTTGAAATTTATATATGTTGTTGCTACAACATTCCAGCATCTCTCCTCCAATTTTCATGGCAATTGGTTTAGTTTTGATGGATGAAACATCTTCTTTTCTCAAGCAATTTTCGGGTCAGGTCTGGGCAGAAAATGAAGGTTAGTAGAAAAACCATAACTAATTTTAGAAAATTATAAAAATTCTAAAATTCGGATATGTTATTCTCAACTCAATAACGCATCTTATATAAAAATTTCGTTGGAAAATAATTAAGTTTGCTATGTCAAACCATTGTTGCAACAGAGGTTAAAAATGCAGTTTATTTGGGAAATTGATGATGAGTTGAGGCTTGCATGCTAGCTCGTGAGGATAAGGTGAGTTGTTACACTTACACATTCTAGTTTAAACATTTATATTTGTATGCGGCTTGATTTTGTTTGAACTTCATGTGAATGTTTAGTTTTAATGAAATCGAGTTTGGTTGTTATTTGCATGTAGTTTTTTTCAACTCCGACAACGGAATGTTGCCGGATTTTCTTCGATTGATAGTTCATGTGTTATGGTATAGATAAATGAAAATTTATGTGCAAAAATAACTCGTTTGATATCTAAAACCTTTGCGGCGAGATCAGTTCGGCCACAAGATTTTGCAAGTGCACGTTTTGTTGCTGGAAACATGGCCTGAGTCCATTTTTGAGTGTCTATAACTCTTTCATATCAAGTCTAAATTCGTTGATTCTTTTTTATTAGAAAGCTAAGCTTTTCCACTGTGTGCATGTCAGATTTCAGATCATTTAGAGGTCATTTGAATGCTTTAAACTGACGTCAAAGTTGAACTTTGGTCGTGATTCAGACCTGCGTTTGAATTTCCAAAGCGAAAACAGCGCTAAGACCTACCTTTGGGGTTCTATATCTCCTTCGTTATCTATTTGTTTTGAGTGATTCTTTTTGTGTTATAAATTTTGGGAACTTGTCTATATGCTTGCAAACTTTTAGGCTAATCCGAGATCGTTTGGTTGTTCAAACCTAGTTGCAAAGTTGGACCTAGAAGTGATTTCAGCCCACGCTGGAATTCAGTCCAAAGTCCATGTTTAGAGCCCTATTTCTTTTTCGTGCGATGTCGGAATTTAGTGAATCCTTTTTCAATTAAAATTCAAACCTTTCTGGTTTGTGCATATAAAGTTCTAGATCATTCAAAGATCATATGGTCATTCAAAACAATTCTGGAAGTTTCAACCCTGATTGATTTTTGGGCGTATTTTTATGCCTTAAATTTGGATGTATTTTCTTAAGTGTTTTCATGCTTTTCCTGATCTAGTTTTAAGCCATAATTTTTGTGTTATACTTTGGCTGGCTTTTTTAGTGGAGAAGCCTAAATTATCACTAATGCATAGTTTGGGGTTTATGTATTTAGTGACGAGTTTTGATGAGATTTGAGCACACACTACACGATTTAAACTAGTTTTTGATATATGTATAAATTAAGTTTTCATTGTAGTTTTGAGGCTAAATGAGATTTATAATTTTAGTTTTTATACTAAGTGGCCTCGAAACAATAATAGAAAAACCTATCTTCAAATCTATTGCTTTCCAAGAAAGAAAACTATTGATTTTGTAAAATATTTTATAACTTGTATCGAAATCAAGTATTTTCTTATATATCAACTACACAATGTTGCACCATTCAAGATAACATATTGGATTTTAAACGGCATTGTACACTCCGTGGTATGGGACACGGAAGTATACGAAGTCGGTTAATTCCAGTATAGTTAGATTGAATTGATGATTTGGTGTTTCAGATGATTTGATGTTTTCGATGATTTGGTGTTTTCGATGATTTGGTGCTTTCGATGATTTGGTGTTTTCGATGTTTTTAATTGCGAAGCTGATAAACAATTAGTGAACCAGTAGTGAGAACGTGTGGTATAGGACGCATTGTTACCACTACTCGGGTTACTGACTGTGAGTCAGTGATGCATATTGTGTTTGTTAAACTAGTACTTTGCTTCGGGGGGAAGCTGAGACTCGGGGGGAGCCATGTATACGTATTCACTTGACCGGGGGGGGGGGGTCAAGATACACTCGACCGGTGGGGGGGGGTCGCAGTGATAGGCGTCTAACTCGAATACGTATAATTACTGAGGTAATCTCGGGAGGAGCTATATTATCAAGTGGTTGCATGTGCATATTTATTTCTAATTTATCCATATTGTGATGATATTTTGTGATTTGATCTATACGATCATACATTGAAGATTATTGGATTATGAATTTACATAAACATTTGTGATTTTCTATGTTGGTGTGTGATGCTCTTTCTGTGATATTTGACTCACTCGATTTATATGATGATTTAGATTATTTTCATTTGATGATACATGGCTATTGCTCGGGATGAGCAACATTATAGCTTGGGATGGGCTCTATTGTTAAGGAACGTGTACATTTCTTATGATTTCTTTTATGATTTGGGTTTGATGATTCTTACTCGATCGGGGTGATCGTACATTTGCAAAGAGCAATTGGATTTCTAATCCAACATATTTTTAGACTTAGATGTTTTGGAGTTGGATACTCCCTTTATTGATAATTTAACTCATTTGAGATGTATATGATAATTTTGATGATTTTGGTGTCATGTTTCCATTATGGCTCGAGTATGGTGATATACTTAGCCTAGATCAAGTCTTTGAGGCTTGTATATTTATCCATTCTATAATGTCATGTGACTGAAACTAATTATTCCGTTTATGCCATCATATTCACAACTCCTAGGGTAAAGAGTTGTATATTTTGTGCTTATCTATTTCTTATACTGATTTGTAAACTAGACTGACCCGTGTGTGTATTCCTCGGGTCAGGCCAAACTATTTCAGGTGTAGTTGCTGAACTTGGGGTTAGCAGGTTCTCTTTAGTCCATATTCACCGTAGCTTCATTCACTTGAGCTTATGTAGTCGGGTTCAAATAGTAGGTCTTTCAATTATTTCATTGTTGTATCATATTGTAAGCGAGAGAAGTTTATCTATTCTTTTTGTAGCACGTGTAATTGTTGTACTCTAATGATGTAATATTATGTAACTGTTCTGTAATCTGTGATGGTGTAATAATATGTACTATCTTCTGAGCTGATTCTGGAGCCACCGTAGAATTGTACCACATAAAGTATTAAGTATGTCGAGCCTCTAAACAAAACAGCAATCACTTTATCGACATACTTAAGACTTGCTAATGCCAATCTACGAGTGGTCACCCCTAATCAGCCCTATTCTCCACTCTAATAGACAACATTACCTAATAACATTACCTAATAATGCTCTTTATTAGGGTGGGTCTCGGGGTAGGGCGTTACAAAATGGTATCAGAGCAAAAGTTCAGAACAAAGTACGTTAGACACAGAACAGAACCAGAATAGTACATGTGTTACAATGTGGAAGGATAACAATCATGCATACTTTATCGTTTTCCTTTGTTGTCCTATCTTGAGTTTCTTATCCGAAAGTTATGGGGATCCTTGTGGTGAGGAATGCATCTAGGAATAAGGGGTTTATTCCATAAATATTCCATTGTTCATATCTCTTTCTGTAATGCGATTGGATCAAAAAATCTTTTAATCCTCTTTATCTGTAAAAGTTTAAACCTTTAGGAAAAATTATAGGAAATTTTTTCATCCAGTCCTTGATATTTGAGTTAGTTGTTGGGTTTGGTAAAAAGGAATTTGAGGGCATTTGAAACCTATAGAGGTGTTTTTTATTTTATTTTAAGGACGGAATGTTAGAGTTTAAATAAAGTAAATCAGAATGCGCAGCGGAAGCAGGAGAATCACTTTGGTTGTGCTAAAATTTTGATGTAATTAGGCATGGGATAAGGGATGAGAATAATGAGGTATTACAAATATCGATGAGCTAATTACTTTGTAAACCGATACTTAAAAATTAAATTGGAAATTATTTTAGGTGTTGAATGGTCTGATGAGTGTCTTAATGGTTTTGGTCGATACGTCTGATCAACGATATCGGTAAAAATTACTTAAACACTTATTCGAGACTACCAAACACTAAAGATGAGTAGCAAAAATGAAGCTAGATGCAAAAATAAAATAAGAGGTTACCACGTTGGAATAGTGTTAAAACACTACGTGGGATGTGGAGTATAGTGACTTTGACGAGGCAACGACGATGATTTGTCGACATCGTAGCCAAGTACTTAGAAGGATTGATGGAAAATAGTGGTTTAATGTTATTCCGACTAAATCGTAAATGAAAACTAAAATGGGTTGAATATAATAGCGTTTTAAATATACAACTTTCTAAAACAAGCGCGTCACTTTTGAGATACACATTCATAATTACATTCACTTGGCTAGTTGCCGCCATAGAGATGGATACAAACCTTGAGAAATGGCGAGGCTGTTTGATGATTGAAAAATCCAAATAGCAGCCATAATTTGAGGAAATTTAGATAACTTCTATGGTAAGGTAGCATCAAGTAATGATGGGGGAGTGAAAAATCTTGAGTGTGTATTTCAAATAACGCCTTGTGAAAGATAAGTTATGTTGTTTAAAGCTTGATATTAGTGAGTTAATGAATATGATTAAAGCTTTATTTAAGATTTGGATAAATTCAAGTGAGAGATTTTGAGGCTAAAAATTTTATATGATGAAAATTTCTAAATTCCATGTGTTAGCTTCCTAAATCGAGAAGTTTTTAAGAAGCAAATTGAGAAAAATAACTTGTCGAATCTGAATTGATGAAGAACTAATCTTAACAAATTGCGAGGACGCAATTTATTTAAGGGGGGAAGTCTGTAACAACCCGGATTTTCAGGTAACCGGAAAATGCATATTTACTGGGCTTTGTAATTCTTAAGATAATATGTTGGTGATATGAGTTTGTGAGACTAACTCGTATAACATTTAAATAAATAAAAAAATAAAGTTTTGAGCATTTGTTAGAACTAAACGTTTGGAATAAATTATATAATTTTTTTTATAATAAAAGTTTATTCCAATCTATAACCATAAGATCATAATTTAATAATCAAAGGAGATATTAAAAATATATTTTGGAAATCTATATTTAAAGGGAAATGTATTTTCAATGTCAAAGGGTAAATCATTGATTTTATTATCAAATTACTAATTGGGGTTTCAAATACAAGTTGTATATTGATAATAATAATATTTATAAGGAATTGATTTTAATTTACATTAGTGAATTTAAAGTGCACATGTATTCTTTAAAATGTTAATCAATGAATAAATCGGTTAGTTGATTGTACGAGGATATAAATATAGATGTGAATCAATTTCTATTGTTTTGGTGCATTTTATTATCATTAATAATAAATTTAACTAGTTGAGTTAATAAATGTACAACAACGTTGTTGCATTGATAAATTGGAAAATTTGTGTTTTTAAATAACAACAATACATATAAATATATATGTATTGTTGTATTGAAATAAAAAGGGATAAAAGTGTTTTATATGACAATTATCGAGTTAAAACCCTTTTCATTATAGTTTTATGACAATAATCGTAATATTTGAGTAATAGAACAATTGTGTAATTTTGGTACATAAAAATATTTTTGTAGAAACCTTAATTGGTGCAAATAAATAATAAATCTAAGAATATGTGTTTTAACATGTTAATGATTTATTTTGTTAAAATAGAACATTGTTGACAATTGTTTTGTTGTGTTGTTGAAATTGCACAAGTATAAAACAGGATATTTTGATAAACATATTTATTTGATGTATTATGTTGAATTTGATAATTAAAATAGTGTATATGTGTTTTATGTGTTAATATGTGTGTTGAAATGTTAAAATTAGCACAACTTGATTGGTGTTTGTGTTTGTGTGTGTTAAGTGGTTTAAGTTGTGTTGGGTGTGTTTAATTAAGTGTTAAACATGTATTTTATTTCTAAATTGGAGAACTTGAGTTAATTAAACTAATTAAACATGGTTTTGGGCCTTTTTGGGTTAATTAGCCCATTTCTCTAAGCTTTCTTACATTCTGGAAAGAGGAAAAAGAAAGGAACGGCATCTTATTTCTTCTTCCTTCCAAGCTTCTTCCCGTGCAAAAATTATGGCCTCCTCTACCTCAAAATTCAATCCTTTAACCCAAATCCAAATCATTGTAAAAAAGATGTAAAACTCCTCCTCTTCCAACTAGAATATGTTTCAATCAATATATCAAGCCTTCTCTTCCTCTCAAAATAAAAACCCTAGGCTGTTCGAAAAATCAAATCAAATCAAATAAAATTCCAAAAATTCTAAAATTTAGATATGTTTTTGCTAACACATTCCAGAACCTCTCCTTAAATTTTTGTGGCAATGGGTATATTTTTGATGGATGAAACATCTTCTTTTCTCAAGCAATTTTCGGGTCAGGTCTGGGCAGAAAACGAAGGTTAGTAGAAAAATCATAACTAATTCTAGAAAAATCTAAAAATTCTGAAATTTGGGTATATTATTATCAACTCAATAACTCATCTTATCTAAAAATTTCGTAGGAAAATAACTATGTTTGCTATGTCAAACGATTGTTGCAACAGAGGTTAAAAATGCAGTTTATCTGGAAAATTGATGATGAGTTGAGGCTTGCATGCTAGCTCGTGAGGATAAGGTGAGTTGTTACACTCACACGTTCTAGTTTAAACATTAATATTTGCATGCGGCTTGATTTTGTTTGAACTTCATGTCAATATTTAGTTTTAATGAAATCGAGTTTTGTTGTTATTTGCATGTAGTTTTTCTCAACTCCGAAAACGGAATGTTGCCGGATTTTCTTCGATTGATAGTTCATGAGTTATGGTATATATACATGAAAATTTATGTGCATAAATACTTCGTTTGATATCTAAAACCTTTGCGGCGCGGTCAGTTCGGCCACGGGATTTTGCAAGTGCACGTTTTGTTGCTGCAAACATGGCCTGAGTCCATTTTTGAGTGTCTATAACTCTTTCATATCAAATCTAAATTCATTGATTCTTTTTTTATTGGAAATCTAAGCTTTTCCACTGTGTGCAGCTGCATTTCAGATCATTTTGAGGTCATTTGAATGCTTTAAACTAACCTCAACGTCGAACTTTGGTCGTGATTCAGACCTGCCTTTGAATTTCCAAAGCGAAAACAGCGCCAAGACCTACCTTTTGGGTTCTATATCTCCTTCGTTCTCTATCCGTTTTGAGTGATTCTTTTTGTGTTATAAATTTTGGGAACTTATCTATATGCTTGCAAACTTTTATGCTAATCCGAGATCGTTTGGTTGTTCAAACCTGGTCGCAATGTTGGACCTAGAAGTGATTTCAGTCCACGCTGAAATTCAGTTCAAAGTCCATGTTTAGAGCCCTATTTCTTTTTCGTGCGATGTCGGAATTTAGTGAATCCTTTTTCAGTTAAAAGTCAGGCCTTTCTAGTTTGTGCATATAAAGTTTTAGACCATTCAGAGATCGTTTGGTCATTCAAAACAATTCTGGAAGTTGCAACCCTGATTGATTTTTGGACGTATTTTTATGCCTTAAATTTGGATGTATTTTCTTAAGTGTTTTCATGCTTTTCCTGATCTAGTTTTAAGCCATAATTTTTATGTTATATTTTGGCTGGCTTTATTAATGGAGAAGCCTAAATTATCACTAATGCATAGTTTGAGGTTTATGTATTTAGTGATGAGTTTTGATGACATTTGAGCGCACACTGCACGATTTAAACTAGTTTTTGATATATGTATAAATTAAGTTTTCATTGTAGTTTTGAGGCTAAATGAGATTTATAATTTTAGTTTTTACACTAAGTGGCCTCGAAACAATAATAGAAAAACCTATCTGCAAATCTATTGCTTTCCAAGAAAGAAAACTATTAGTTTCGTAAAATATTTTATAACTTGTATCGAAATCAAATATTTTCTTATATATCAACTACACAATGTTGCATCATTCAAGATAACATATTGGATTTTAAACGACATTGTACACTCTGTGGTATGGGACATGGAAGTATACGAAGTTGGTTAATTCCAGTATAGTTAGATTGAATTGATGATTTGGTGTTTCAGATGATTTGATGTTTTCGTTGATTTTGGTGTTTTCGATGATTTTGTGCTTTCGATGATTTGGTGTTTTTGATGTTTTTAGTTGCGAAGCTGATAAAAAATTAGTGAACCAGTAGTGAGAACGTGTGGTATGGGACGCATTGTTACCACTACTCGGGTTACTGACTGTGAGTCAGTGACGCATATTGTGTTTGTTAAGCTAGTACTTTGCTTCGGGGGGAAGCTGAGACTCGGGGGGAGTCATGTATACGTATACACTTGACCGGGGAGTCAAGATACACTCGAACGGGGGGGGGGGGGATCGCAGTGATAGGTGCCTAACTTGAATACGTATAAGTACTGAGCTAAGCTTGGGAGGAGCTATATTATCAAGTGGTTGCATGTGCATATTTATTTCTAATGGATACATATTGTGATGATATTTTGTGATTTGATCTATACGATCATACATTGAAGATTATAGAATTATGAATTTACATAAACATTTGTGATTTTCTATGTTGGAGTGTGATGCTCTTGCTGTGATATTTGACTCACTCGAGTTATATGACGATTTTGATTATTTTCATTTGATGATACATGGCTATTGCTCGGGATGAGCAACATTATAGCTTGGGATGGGCTCTATTATTAAGGAACGTGTACATTTCTTATGATTTCTTTTATGATTTGGGTTTGATGATTCTTACTCGATCGGGGTGATCGTACATTTGCAAAGAGCAATTGGATTTCTAATCCAGCATATTCTGAGACTTAGATGTTTTGGAGTATGATACTCCCTTTATTGATAATTTCACTCATTTGAGATGTATATGGTAATTTTTATGATTTTGGTGTTATATTTCCATTGTGGCTCGAGTATGGTGATATACTTAGCCTAGATCTGGTCCTTGAGGCTTGTATATTTATCCATTTTATTATTGTGACGACCCCAAACCCGTACTGACGGCGGCAAGGGTAATCGTTGGAATATAACAGATAAACAGATAATAGCATAACAAAAATAAATAAATACACCAGATAATGCACAAATAATACACTGGATAAAAGTAATCATCAGAGTTACACAGTATACAGGATCATACTTAGTACAAATACAGTTCAGCTATACATAAATGTCTACAGCGGAAAACAAACATAATATATACAATAGGAGCTGAACAGCATAAAAAGAGATAAATGATAGAATCCATCTTCAGCTCCAGCTATCCGAATAAAGCCAGCTAAACCTGAATACAAGGCTGCCCATGTAGAAAAAGGGGCACCCGAATTTGAAAGTGAAACAAACTACGAGTCAGTCATGGGACTGGTATGAGAAATCTACTCAACACATTTAAAATATGGCCAATCTCTAGACCATGCCACTTTCGTGGAACGGGTTTACTCCATCGGATTGCCAGTGTTTCAAAACAAATAAATCTTTAAACATCGCAATGCTTTTTATAAAAATGAAGCCATTATAAGACTCAGTTCCCATCACACAATGCAACGGAAACCGGGGGATAGAGTTTTTACCTTATAATGGCCAAGATATGCTTGATACGAATAAAACAAAAGCATTTGATATTATTACTAGTGTTTATATGTTTCAAAAACAATTTCAAATCATAAGTATCAATCATAGATGGCATTAATGCCCCATACCACTATGTCGCCATATATAGGTATACAATCAAAACCGCACAGTCACGTATTTGGAAATTGGATTTCCGTCATGAACCAAGGCAAAAGATAGTCCTTACCGCCTTCGAGACTCTCTAGCCCGAGCCTCAGGCAAGCGCGCAGGCAAGCCTTGGAGCGACAGGGCCGGTCCACCGATGTGGATTATTATTCCTGAACAATACGTTTCCCCGCCCTTTGGGGCGTAAACGAGCCAACAAATGACTCCATCGGTCCCGGATCGACCAATATATCCGAGGCGCCTCGCAACAGCAGCAACCACATAAGTCAATCTCGTCAGGGCGTGTAAAACCACTGACGCCACTTCTAACTAGAAAGAAACGCATGCCCTCCCTGAGATCCTTCTCCCGTTTCTAGTTCGTACCAGGGTGTGAAACTCGCGAATTCACGTTATACACAAAGCTACGCTATACAGGCGGTGCTTTGATCATCACCACAAGACTTTGCTTTTCAATAGAAGCCCTGATCATTTGCCACTTAGGCATGCCACACTAGCAATTCATGCCATGCGACTGATGTCCATCGATATACATCCTCTGAGCTCGTGCGTTTCAGAGAAGGGCGTTAAGCAAAAAAATAAATTCTCCGCCGCCAAACAGATGTATATTTAATAGAGATCAATCAACACAGAATAAAATCCAATGTCAGACACACATTCCATTTACAAGTCCGTTTTGGGTCTGAACGAAACCGGAGGCACTATATACCTCGCAAACCCATCGATCACCACGTGCATCTGTACGATCACCACTCATTATCCATATTTCGGGATGCCTCCCAATCAAGACCTCGGTTACCATCCAAACGAGGTGAAGATCTCCGGTCTTCGACCACCGTCTTCATCTTCGATTTCTTATCGTCGATTCAGTTATTCAAAATGGGATAAACCCGGTCTTTCTGAGCAACTCTCATATATAATAAACAAGTGCTACAAAAACACTACTACGCATCATTACAATTCATTAGTCACTAACCGTCAATCAGTAAGAGAACGGTTTCCCAAATGTTAACCCCGAAGGCCGAAAACAACATCAGATCAAAATCCAGGAAACCATTCGACTTAGCTAACCTTCAGTTAATTTCTAAATTTCACATCCATATCGTTTATAATATTTTATAACGATTTATCGCTATTTTTATTTATTTTAAAATAGCCAATTTATTCAAACGACGCTTCGGGCCATAACGCGGCCATGGCGCTGTTTTTCTTCAGATTTGATTTACACATATCTGAAAATCTAACCATTGGATCTTCACAAAATTTACATCATTAGAAAGATCTTTTCAAAACGAATCCAATGGTTCCAGTTTCGGGAAATTCCGACGGTCAGATCTCCCGGTATAATCGTTTGAAGTTTCGATTTCAAAATATGAACTGCAGTGTCGTTATTCGATTATATATAATTATATATATAATCGATTCTGGCGCTGTTTTTCTTCAGATTTGAATTAAACATTCCAGACAATCCAACCGTTGGACTTTTACAAAGTTGGTGCCGTTGGAAAGATATTTCCAAAGCGAACCCAACGGTTGCGGTTTCGGGAAAATCCGATGGTCGGATCTCCCGCACTAATCATTTGAAATCACGGTTTCAAAATACGAAATGCAGCTTCGTTATTCGATATATTTCAATTCTATTTATATATATATATCGATTCTTCGATTTCAAAATTATATGAATTTCATACATTTGATAAAAATGACATTTTATCTAACTGTCTTCTATTTCAACACTTCACTATTTTTAATAATTCATGTATATAATAAAAGTGAGATTTTTAATGTAAAACAATTTATTTCAAAACTCGACTATTTTATATAGTTAATATAGGTGATAAAAATAGGATTTTTATTATAAAACAATTTATTTCAAAACAAAATTATTTTATATAGTTCATATTGATGATAAAAATAGGATTTTTATTATAAAACAATTTCTTTCAAAATATGAATACCATTCACCACATGAATTTCAATTCAACGAATGAATATCGATTCAACACATGAAGGTTTTCTATAGTTTGTATGTATATATAAAAAGGTAATTTTTATATTTAAAACACGAATACCATTCAACACATGAATTTCTATGCAACGAACGAATATCGATTCAACACATGAAGGTTTTCTATAGTTTATATATATAGAGTAAAAATGTGATTTTTATATTTAAAACACGAATACCATTCAACACATGAATTTCTATTCAACGAATGAATATCGATTCAACACATGAAGGTTTTCTATAGTTTGTATATATATAAAAAAAGGTGATTTTTATATTTAAAACACGAATACCATTCAACACATGAATTTCTATTCAACGAATGAATATCGATTCAACACATGAAGGTTTTCTATAGTTTGTATATATATATATAAAAAGGTGATTTTTATATTTAAAACACGAATACCATTCAACACATGAATTTCTATTCAACGAATGAATATCGATTCAACACATGAAGGTTTTCTATTCAACGAATAAAAATAGTTTCAACAAATGAAAATAATTCTAACATATGGATATTATTCAAAATTTTGGCAGCATAACGACAGGGTAGTTAAAACCGGGACCGTCCCTAGTACGGCTCCTTGCTCTACCTTAAAACCTCGCGGTTTTTGACAATGGGGATTCATGCATCTTGTTCGCACGCAGGCGGCAAGTATATTTTTTTCATTTTCACAACTAATCCTATGTGGTTTCAACCAAATATTTCTCAACCACAAACGGGTATTTTTCAACCACAATCAATCAATTTCAACCACAAACAATTCCAATCAACCATTCGTAATCAACCAATTTTCACACTAATCACAACCAATAAATATCGTCCATGGTTCGTGGACGAGGGGCGTGTATATATATATATATATATAGCATTTCACTTCTATTTCAACACATATATAATTTTTACGACGCATATACAACTTATATATCGAACGTACAACTTATACAACGCTTATACAAGAGGTATACAACGCTTATATAACTCATACATTGACTATATAATTTATACATCGTCGTTTTTCATATCGTTTATAATTTAGAAATCTCACATTGGGTTCCACTCCACAAAAATTAGTAGAAGGCTCAGAAAAATATGCGGTCTCTTCTAGAAGGTAGAAGACGTCCAGACGAGTCCACTGTTTCTTGTATTCATTGAATTTCGACAAGAAACGAAAAAGATATGATTTTTCAAAGTTTGCAACGGTTTAAAGGTGTTAAAACAGTTGAAAATTATCATAGCCGTATACCTCGTTCGGATCTTCAAAACTAGGTTTCAAATTATCTTCAAATCCATTGATCGATGCTTCGATCGGCCAGCGCCACCTTGACGGGCTAGGAGAGGCGCACGTGCGCCAGGGAGGGGGTCGAACTCGGTGGTCTCTGGGCGGCGGAAACTGGCGACGAACGGGCGAACTTCTCGAGGGTGATTCTCCCAAAATACTCAACGAAAAAAATCGAAACCAGGTATGGATTTGAAGCTCGTCTCGAGCTCTTCAAAATCTTCAACTGGAGCTTTTGATATTAGTGAGTGGATTGATCAGAAAATGGATGGGAAAGTTTGAACGTTGGTCGCCGTTCGTCGATGAAGGATATCGGGGAGAGAGAAAATAGTTTGACCAACGATTTTTTTTATATATTGATAAATTTTTAAAATCCAAAAATACCCCTCTTTACATACTAACACCAATCCAAACCCAACGACTATCGTCCCTAGCATTTTACCCTCATTCAGAACACAATGGGATATGTTTCGAAGGTCCATTCGACTGTTTCAATCAGTTTTCATTCAATTTAAAATATATAACATTCAATATTCGATTTGAACGTACATTTCAATTTAACAGGGCCACAAACTGATTCGAAAAATTCCAAAAAAATAAATCTAGCTATTTTTTGACGATACGGTCCCAACAAAACAAGTTTCGTCGAATTCTGAGACCGTTTGTAAAAAGGCCCATTTCTGGTCGATCCAATTTAACTGTAATAGACCAAAACACGTTTTCCTTTGCCACGCTCACATACTAGCTTCAAAAATTATGAAATTTGAAACCTAGAAATAACTTTACATCCCGGATCCAACAAAAGTGGTTTCGTTGAATTCCGAGGTCGTTTGCAAAATGGCCAATTTGACGGGCTATATAAATTCCATAGCGACCTTTCTGAAAATTCATTTGGCCATAACTTTTGCATCCCACTATGAAACTTCGATTTTTCAGATTCATTAGAAAGGTATTCACTAACAGATTTAAATATTTTTGGTTTCACTCAAATCTGTTTTGTTTTGCACCTGGTACAGACAGTCGAAGTTTGAATTCAAATTTTGAAACTACCGCGCCATTTCAGGCCTTGTTTATAATTCAAAGTAATTATATTTATTTTCAAACGTCGATTCAAACTCACTTTTCATTGCTATTATTTAAAATATTTATTTTAAATATTTAAAATCCACTATTTTAGCCAATTTAAAAAAAATTTAATTGGTTCAGATTTTCCGGGTCGTTATAATTATGTCATGTGACTGAAACTAATTAATCCCTTTATGTCATCATATTCACAACTCTTAGGGTAAATAGTTGTATATCTTGTGCTTATCTATTTCTTATACTGATTTGTAAACTAGACTGACCCGTGTGTGTATTCCTCGGGTCATATAACGCCCCACATCCGTTAGTGTCACTCACAAAGGGAATGCACTAAGTTCTGTTGAGCATTTAGGGTAAAAGATGCAGATAAATTACAAGACAGATATAAATTAAACAGCGGAAAATAAAACTTTACTTTATTGATAAGATAGTTTGTACAACAATTGTTTTCAACTATCAGAGTATCATCTATCTTACAAAATAAAGAAGTATAAAAATACATTTATATTCCCCAATGTAGCATAAGCCAGCCATAGCAGTGAAAAGGAGAGTCCAAAGCACTTTGTCCAAGAATCTTCAAGCTTGGGAAGAGCAGCGGTCCAATCTATCCTGAGCTGAACTATTCCCTCCTCAATTACCTTGGGGGGTGGGGGGAATGGAAGAAAAGAAGACGAAAGAAAAGTAGAGTCAGACATAAAGCCTGAGTAAGTCTAGTGACTATTCAGTCTATGGATAAGAAAAAGAGCATGATAAGTATATGCTGGAAATGGGAAAGCACCCTAAACTAAGTTAAGTTATCTCGAACCGAATATACTATCGTAACCCATACTAATCTCTGCACTACCTAACTAGTGTCACAACTAGTAATGATAACGTGATCCCAATCCCTGTAATTTTTGTTGCCTTCAGGCGTACATTTATTGTTTTGACCTAGATCTAATCTAGGATTTACGCTATCTTCCGAACGATACCCTCTAGTCTAGGACACAATACCTAGAGTGGTATATGTTCCTAGACTTTTTCCACGTATGTGTCGCGAATCGTTATCGCTTGTCCAGATGCACATGTCTTGTAATGTGCGGCCCGAGTTCCGTGTCAGGGATACTCTAGAAATACGGAACTCGGTCGAGAGCTTTCAGATATCCGCCGATGCAGATGCTAAGGTCTGTTTTTTTTCTAGTGGCTATGGTCCCACTCGACCCCTCCCTCAACTAATGAAAGGCCATCCTTGAAAAATGAGAACTATGAGCAGGCCCCCCTATGCCCCACTGTCCTATGGCCATCCGCAACCATAACTAGATAGCAAGTATATGGTCTTTTGGAGTTCTCCGCCTTTCCGCTTCACGTATCTCGATTGACTCAAGATGGTAGGTAGACGACGAGTTTCTATCACATCGCTACCGTCTTCCCGCCGAATCACGCTGGTCCATCCTAGTCTTTAGGTTGCCATATTTTGCAACCAAGGCATACCCTTGGTTCTTCTAACGCAGACCTTAACCTCTGTGAGCCCAGGAGAATCATCTGCAGCCTCACGGAGGGATACCAAGAGTACCCTCACGTCCCCTCGAGGCCTCGGGCTTCGTAACCCAATTCGTTGGAGCCTTCTAGAATCAGACGAACGTACGCTCCTTCTCGTGTTCTACTAAGATTTACTACTTAGTTTCTTTCCTTCATCAAGTTGGTTAAGTGTCATTAGTCAATTCAAGTTAACTTAACCCATCCCTTTTGTCATATTATACTGGTTAAGTGTTGCCCCCTTGTGTTAACTTAACCTCACCATCTGTTTAACTAACCTGTTACAACGGTTAAGTGTCTCCTTATATAACTTAACCCTACTACTTGTTTAATTAACAGGTTATAATGGTTAAGTGTTGTCCATTCACGTTTAACTTTACTACAAGTGAAATTACACTGGTTAAGTGTTCTTGTTACTTAACTCTAATCATTCATGTTATATTGGTTAAGTATTTCTAACTTACTTAATCCTAAACCACTTGTCAAATCAACTTGTTATCATGGTTAAGAGTTCTAATTTTACTTAACCTCAATCACTTGTCTCACTAACACGTTTCTATGGTTAAGTGTTCTAATTAACGTAACCTCAATCACTTGTCTCACTAACATGTTTCTATGGTTAAGTGTTCTAATTAACTTAACCTCAATCACTTGTCTCACTAACATGTTTCTATGGTTAAGTGTTCTAATTAACTTAACCTCAATCACTTGTCTCACTAAATGTTTCTATGGTTAAGTGTTCTAATTAACTTAACCTCAATCACTAGTCCAGTTTAATCATGTTAGAATGGTTAAACATTTGCTTAACCTTACCCACTCCCCTAGTCAACATATTAAATTGGTTAAGTGTCCAAATTAACCTAACCCTACCCACCAATTTAGTTAACATGTTGAATTTGGTTAAGTATTAATTCAATTGACTTAACCCTATCAATCCTGACTCAGCCTTAATTTATTAATTAAAGCGCCAACCACTCACATTAGACAGATATTGTTGTGGTAACTGGACAGCTGGTCGGTTCCGGGCAGGTTTACACCACAGCTCATGTCTAACCTCGAGTCTTTATTGGGCTCAATGCTTAACCACCCACATTGGATAGGTATTGCTGTGATTACTGCACAACCAGTCGGTTCCGGGCAGGTTTACATCACAACTCAATCCAACCTCGGGTTAAGCATATCGTATTTTCTAAGTTTACATATTTGTCTCTTTTCAATTTTATATGTAAATGTTTTGTGGCCCATTATCCAAATTTGTTATTCTTGGGTACAATAATTTATACCACTTAAATTTCACAAGTCCTTGGCATGTTCCAAATATGCCAACACATATATTTTAATTAAACCCAGCGTTATTTTCCCCGTTTGTACGTTCGCAATATTATAACATATGTTGGGCTTCAACATTTCAGCCCAACTTAGAAACATAAAAAAAGAGAGGCTTAAAACATGATATATTCTAAGTAACATAAAAGGGGTGTGTGAACGCATGAACTTGTAACATAGCGATTTAACTAACATAAACTATGTGGTGCATGAACTTGCAATATAGCGATTTAATTATCATAAATTAGTGGTGCATGAACTTGCAATATAGCGATTTAATTAACATAAATTACGTGGTGCATGAACTTGCAATATAGAGATTTAATTAACATAAATTAGTGGTGCATGAACTTGCAATATAGCGATTTAATTAACATAAATTAGGGGCTTGTGTACTTGCATTGTAATAGCATATAATTTTGACATAAATCATAAACCTAAACATGAGTCATGAGTTTCAATCTATTCATGTAAACTTGCATTTAAAATATGAACCTAACCAAATTAGGTGTCCCTTGTATTAGCATATGATTTTTATAACAACATAAGCCTAAAACATATTTTTATTTAGGCATAACACTAAACATAAACTAGTCATTTCCATAAAGTCACTATATGTTCACAAAGATGCTTACATTTGTCACTAATTCAAAAGTATAGTTTAACTTGAATTATGAGGCCTATTCCAACATAAACTTATATGAATCATGTTACCCAAATGGATCCAACTACACTTGAAATGATCATAGGCATATATATACAAAGATCTAAATCATGTAGGCATAACAGTGAATTATGTTTACATAAGTCTCAACTTGGTTGTAACAAAATATATACAACTTCTTATTAACCACAACATATAAATGTCAATTTCCAACATGAATCGTATACTTGCAAGGGGTGTTACTTTTCATTGCAAATGTACAATTAATCCAATATCATGTTAATTATACTGCAACATCCCAAATCCATTTATAATAAAATCAGAACAACATACAATTATGAACTAGCATCGTTACAAATAAAGTACGATTCCATTTTCATTCTACACAAATCAAGTCTCAATTTTTATTCATATCGGAATAGTACTCTACTTACAACGTATGACGAATCTTGTATTCAAGATTCTGAATTCTGAATTCTGAATCTATCCTTTGAGGTTGACATTGTTTTGATTTATTTGTTGTAGTTTTAAGCTTTGAATCAACTCTTATTCGTCTCTTAATTTGACGGCTACTCCTAGTCTCTCTTCAGCAGCACGACGGCTCCTTCTTCTTTTTTTTTGTGAATTAGGTTGTGAGAGCTATGTTGTTTATATAGAGTTGCAAGTTAATTTGAGCCGTCGATGAAGCCAAGGTTAATACAAGCCGTCCGTTCTAAAGAGAAGCCAATTATGTTCACAATTTAAGGGCTGTAAATTACTCCTATTTCAAATTATGTCATAATTACTTTCTTAATGTACGTTATCAACATTTATTATTATTTGTCAATCCATAAAATATAAATACGTACACGTTAGATATATCTTCCCTTTACACATTTATTATTATTATTATTATTATTTGTATGCGCATTTGATACATCTCCCCTTTACACATTTATTATTATTTTTGAATTAGCAACTTTAGTGTTAACAGAAATACGGGGTGTTACATTCTCTCCTCCTTAAAGGATTTCGTCCCCGAAATCTTCAAGTCTAGGAGAATGCATATCTTACCATCCAATCGTCCATCTACTCAGCCATCAAACACAGGCATCCATTGTCCTTAAAGGCTTCTAATGCTTTTATGTTTATATGCATAGTGTGTGTATATGTCCTTATCTAATGCAAAATCAGGCGGTCTACTGATTCAGTTGACCTCCTTAATGCAAATCATGTCAGTGTCATGCGTCCAATATGTATGCAAATCCTAATGATACATATTATTTTTGTATGAGTGCACAACCATTCACTCAAATGCAACATCCATATGATAGCACATTAAGTTTAATTCATAAACAAATACATATGTGTGAATGCGATATAAAAGTAACCGAGTCGTTTTAGCGCCTATGGTGTGTATATGCATCCACGAGCAACCACTTGCAACCATCAACCATAACATGTTTCAAATACATGTTTACATCCAAAAGGGTTTCTACCTAAGGATCGAAGATATGTCCTAGAGGATATACCATAAAAGCTAGAAACAAGTATGCATAGAATTCCTAGAAAAAGAAATCAAGGATGTACCCTTAAGAAAAAGGGTACGCGGCGCGTATATCTTATCTTCAATCCCCCATATCGCGCCTTCTTGAACTTTAACAAATTTTACTTCACGATTGCGAAGTTTCTTGACCTCCATTTCCAAAATAAACAAATGTTAACTATGATACCAAGTGTACATACCAAGGTGATTTGAGGTCTCTCCTCTTAGCTTATCCATCACGCCATAATTGTGAGGGTCAAAAGGTCACTACGTACTTTTTACCTCTCTTAAAGTTAGTCTTTTTCTATTTAGAGCGCCTGCCACAACTATCTATCTCTCACACAAACCATCCTAGTCGAACTCGACATCCCTCAAGTACAAGCCCCAGAGGCCTAAACCAATATCAGACAAGTACCCAAGGAATATCTCCTCCAAATTTTGACGATCTACGTGAGATGATATAAGCAAAACAACCAAACAATTGAGCACTAATTGGGATCTTTTACTGTACAAGTACGAAGGTGCAGAGACTCAACTATGGAAGCAAATACGAACAAATGCGAAGCGCTAAGATCAAAAGAGTACGAACAGAAAAACTAGATTCTTCCAACAGAACTTTACTACTTTTCTCCTAGGTACGCTTTGTGGTGAAAACATGTACTTGCCCTTCTGAAAATCTTGTCCTTTGTCCTTAATTATATGCCATATTATACCATAGTAAAGATACTTCCTCTTGTCTTAGGTTTTATAATTCCATCCTCCTTCGTGAGTCAAGTCTACATCCATGAATTCCTCATCCTTGGGTTGTGCTCCGTTGCCAAACTCCTCATCCTCTTCCGTGGGTAATCATGTTGACAAATTTCTCGAAAGCTGCCTCCATCGTACAAAAAACCCTACAAAGCTTGAAAGAAAACTGGCCGCAGGTGAAACTACTACGGCTATAGATGGAAGTCGGGCACTACTCCGCCCATCGATGAGGTTACCTCCCAGAAAGCCAGGAGCCCCAGAGGCTCAAGAAGGAAGGAAATAAGGACTGAATCAGAGAATCAAAAGATAGTGCATATGGCTTTGGGGAATATGCCTTTAAAACAAAACTTTTCTTTTGAAAATGCTTCTTTTAAAAACTATCTTGAAAAATAAATTTTTAAATCTTTTATCTGATCCGGTAACCTTCAACTCTGATACCACGTGTAACACCCCACATCCGTTAGTGTCACTCACAAAGGGAATGCACTAAGTTCTGTGGAGCATTTAGGGTAAAAGATGCAGATAAATTACAAGACAGACAGAAATTAAACAGCGGAAAATAAAACTTTACTTTATTGACAAGATAGTTTGTACAACAATTGTTTTCCAATATCAGAGTATCATCTGTCTTACAAAATAAAGAAGCATAAAAATACATTTATATTCCCCAATGTAGCATAAGCCAGCCATAGCAGTGAAAAGGAGAGTCCAAAGCACTTTGTCCAAGAATCTTCAAGCTTGGGAAGAGCAGCGGTCCAATCTAACCTGAGCTGAACTATTCCCTCCTCAATTACCTTGGGGGGGGGAGGAATGGAAGAAAAGAAGACGAAAGAAAAGTAGAGTCAGACATAAAGCATGAGTAAGTCTAGTGACTATTCAGTCTATGGATAAGAAAAAGAGCATGATAAGTATATGCTGGAAATGGGAAAGCACCCTAAACAAAGTTAAGTTATCTCGAACCGAATATACTATCATACCCCATACTAATCTCTGCACTACCTAACTAGTGTCCCAACTAGTAATGATAACGTGATCCCAATCCCTGTAATTTTTGTTGCCTTCAGGCGTACATTTATTGTTTCTGACCTAGATCTAATCTAGGATTTACGCTATCTTCCGAACGATACCCTCTAGTCTAGGACACACTACCTAGAGTGGTATATGTTCCTAGACTTTTTCCACGTATGTGTCGCGAATCGTTATCGCTTGTCCAGATGCACATGTCTTGTAATGTGCGGCCCGAGTTCCGTGTCAGGGCTACTCTAGAAATACGGAACTCGGTCGGGAGCTTTCAGATATCTGCCGATGCAGATGCTAAGGTCTGTTTTTTTTCTAGTGGCTATGGTCCCACTCGACCCCTCCCTCAACTAATGAAAGGCCATCCTTGAAAAATGAGAACTATGCGCAGGCCCCCCTATGCCCCACTGTCCTATGGCCATCCGCAACCATAACTAGATAGCATGTATATGGTCTTTTGGAGTTCTCCGCCTTTCCGCTTCACGTATCTCGATTGACACAAGTTGGTAGGTAGACGACGAGTTGCTATCGTACGGCTATCGTCTTCTCGCCAAATCACGCTGGTCCATCCTAGTCTTTAGGTTGCCATATTTTGCAACCAAGGCATACCATTGGTTCTTCTAACGCAGGCCTTGACCTCTGTGAGCCCAGGAGGATCATCTGCAGCCTCATAGAGGGATACCAAGAGTACTCTCACGTCCCCTCAAAGCCTCGAGCTTCGTAACCCAATTCGTTGGAGCCTTCTAGAATCAGACGGACGTACACTCCTTCTCGTGTTCTACTAAGATTTACTACTTAGTTTCTTTCCTTCATCAAGTTGGTTAAGTGTCATTAGTCAATTCAAGTTGACTTAACCCATCCCTTTTGTCATATTATACTGGTTAAGTGTTGCCTCCTTGTGTTAACTTAACCTCACCATCTGTTTAACTAACCTGTTACAATGGTTAAGTGTCTCCTTATATAACTTAACCCTACTACTTGTTTAATTAACAGGTTATAATGGTTAAGTGTTGTCCATTCACGTTTAACTTTACTACAAGTCAAATTACACTGGTTAACTGTTCTTGTTACTTAACTCTAATCATTCATGTTATATTGGTTATGTATTTCTAACTTACTTAATCCTAACCCACTTGTCAAATCAACTTGTTATCATGGTTAAGTGTTCCAATTAACTTAACCTCAATCACTTGTCTCACTAACACGTTTCTATGGTTAAGTGTTCCAATTAACTTAACCTCAATCACTTGTCTCACTAACATGTTTCTATGGTTAAGTGTTCTAATTAACTTAACCTCAATCACTAGTCCAGTTTAATCATGTTAGAATGGTTAAACATTTGCTTAACCTTACCCACTCCCCTAGTCAACATATTAAATTGGTTAAGAGTCCAGATTAACCTAACCCTACCCACCAATTTAGTTAACATGTTGAATTTGGTTAAGTATTAATTCAATTGACTTAACCCTATCAATCCTGACTCAGCCTTAATTTATTAATTAAAGCACCAACCACTCACATTAGACAGATATTGTTGTGGTAAGTGGACAGCCGGTCGGTTCCAGATAGGTTTACACCACAACTCATGTCTAACCTCTGGTCTTTATTGGGCTCAATGCTTAACCACCCACGTTGGATATGTATTGTTGTGATTACTGGACAGCCGGTCGGTTCCCGGCAGGTTTACATCACAACTCAATCCAACCTCGGGTTAAGCATATCTTATTTTCTAAGTTTACATATTTGTCTCTTTTCAATTTTATATGTAAATGTTTTGTGGCCCATTATCCAAATTCGTTATTCTTGGGTATAATAATTTATACCATTTAAATTTCACAAGTCGTTGGCATGTGCCAAACATGCCAACACATATATTTTAATTAAACTCAGCGTTATTTTCCCCGTTTGTACGTTCGCAATATTATAACATATGTTGGGCTTCAACATTTCAGCCCAACTTAGAAACATAAAAAAAAGAGGCTTAGAACATGATATATTCTAAGTAACATAAAAGGGGTGTGTGAACGCATGAACTTGCAACATAGCGATTTAACTAACATAAGTTATGTGGTGCATGAACTTGCAATATAGCGATTTAATTAACATAAATTAGTGGTGCATGAACTTGCAATATAGCGATTTAATTAACATAAATTATGTGGTGCATGAACTTGCAATATAGCGATTTAATTAACATAAATTAGTGGTGCATGAACTTGCAATATAGCGATTTTATTAACATAAATTAGGGGCTTGTGTACTTGCATTTTAATAGCATATAATTTTGACATAAATCATAAACCTAAACATGAGTCATGGATTTCAATCTATTCATGTAAACTTGCATTTAAAATATGAACCTAACAAAATTAGGTGTCCCTTGTATTAGCATATGATTTTTATAACAACATAAGCCTAAAACATATTTTTATTTAGGCATAACACTAAACATAAACTAGTCATTTCCATAAAGTCACTATATGTTCACAAAGATGCTCACTTTTGTCACTAATACAAAAGTATAGTTTAACTTGTATTATGAGGCCTATTCCAACATAAACTTATATGAATCATGTTACCCAAATGGATCCAACTACACTTGAAATGATCATAGGCATATATATACAAAGATCTAAATCACGTAGGCATAACAGTGAATTATGTTTACATAAGACTCAACTTGGTTGTAACAAAATATATACAACTTCTTATTAACCACAACATATAAATGTCAATTTCCAACATGAATCGTATACTTGCAAGGGGTGTTACTTTTCATTGCAAATGTACAATTAATCCAATATCATGTTAATTATACAACAACATCCCAAATCCATTTATAATAAAATCAGAACAACATGCAATTATGAACTAGCATCGTTACAATTAAAGTACGATTCCATTTTCATTCTACACAAATCAAGTCTCAATTTTTATTCATATCGGAATAGTACTCTACTTACAACGTATGACGAATGTTGTATTTAGGATTCTGAATTCTGAATTTGGTGATGCTATCCTTTGAGGTTGACATTATTTTGATTTATTTGTTGTAGTTTTAAGCTTTGAATCAACTCTTATTCGTCTCTTAATTTGACGGCTACTCCTAGTCTCTCTTCAGCAGCGTGACGGCTCCTTTTTTTTGTGAATTAGGTTGTGAGAGCTATGTTGTTTATATAGAGTTGCAAGTTAATTTGAGCCGTCGATGAAGCCAAGGTTAATACAAGCAGTACGTTCTAAAGAGAAGCCAATTATGTTCACAATTTAAGGGCTGTAAATTACTCCTATTTCAAATTATGTCATAATTACTTTCTTAATGTACATTATCAACATTTATTATTATTTGTCAATCCATCAAATATAAATACGTACACATTAGATACATCTCCCCTTTACACATTTATTATTATTGTTATTATTGTTATTATTATTTTTGTATGCACATTAGATACATCTCCCCTTTACACATTTATTATTATTTTTGAATTAGCAACTTTAGTGTTAACAGAAATACGGGGTGTTACATTCTCTCCTCCTTAAAGGATTTCGTCCCCGAAATCTTCAAGTCTAGGAGAATGCATATCCTACCATCCAATCGTCCATCTACTCAGCCATCAAACACATACATCCATTGTCCTTAAAGGCTTCTAATGCTTTTATGTTCATATGCATAGTGTGTGTATATGTCCTTATCTAATGCAAAATCAGACGGTTTACTGATTCAGTTGACCTCCTTAATGCAAATCATGTCAGTGCCATGCGTCCAATATGTATGCAAATCCTAATGATACATATTATTTCTATATGAGTGCACAACCATTCACTCAAATGCAACATCCATATGATAGCACATTAAGTTTAATTCATAAACAAATACATATGTGTGAATGCGATATAAAAGTAACCGAGTCGTTTTAGCGCCTATGGTGTGTATATGCATCCACGAGCAACCACTTGCAACCATCAACCATAACATGTTTCAAATACATGTTTACATCCAAAAGGGTTTCTACCTAAGGATCGAAGATATGTCCAAGAGGATATACCTTAAAAGCTAGAAACAAGTATGCATAAAATTCCTAGAAAAAGAAATCAAGGATGTACCCTTAAGAAAAAGGGTACGCGGCGCGTATGCCTTATCTTCAATCCCCCTTATCGCGCCTTCTTGAACTTTAACAAATTTTACTTCACGATTGCGAAGTTTCTTGACCTCCATTTCCGAAATAAACAAATGTTAACTATGATACCAAGTGTACATACCAAGATGATTTGAGGTCTCTCCTCTTAGCTTATCCATCACGCCATAACTGTGAGGGTCAAAAGGTCACTACGTACTTTTTACCTCTCTTAAAGTTAGTCTTTTTCTATTTAGAGCGCCTGCCACAACTATCTATCTCTCACACAAACCATCCTAGTCGAACTCGACATCCCTCAAGTACAAGCCCCAGAGGCCTAAACCAATATCAGACAAGTACCCAAGGAATATCTCCTCCAAATTTTGACGATCTACGTGAGATGATATAAGCAAAACAACCAAACAATTGAGCACTAATTGGGATCTTTTACTATACAAGTATGAAGGTGCAGAGACTCAACTATGGAAGCAAATACGAACAAATGCGAAGCGCTAAGATCAAAAGAGTACGAACAGAAAAACTAGATTCTTCCAACAGAACTTTACTACTTTTCTCCTAGGTACGCTTAGTGGTGAAAACATGTACTTGCCCTTCTGAAAATCTTGTCCTTTGTCCTTAATTATATGCCATATTATACCATAGTAAAGATACTTCCTCTTGTCTTAGGTTTTATAATTCCATCCTCCTTCGTGAGTCAAGTCTACATCCATGAATTCCTAATCCTTGGGTTGTGCTCCGTTGCCAAACTCTTCATCCTCTTCCGTCGGTAATCATGTTGACAAATTTCTCGAAAGCTGCCTCCATCGTACAGAAAACCCTACAAAGCTTGAAAGAAAACTGGCCGCAGGTGAAACTACTACGGCTATAGATGGAAGTCGGGCACTACTCCGCCCTTCGATGAGGTTACCTCCCAGAAAGCCAGGAGCCCCAGAGGCTCAAGAAGGAAGGAAATAAGGACTGAATCAGAGAATCAAAAGATAGTGCATATGGCTTTGGGGAATATTCCTTTAAAACAAAACTTTTCTTTTGAAAATGCTTCTTTTAAAAACTATCTTGAAAAATAAATTTTCAAATCTTTTATCTGATCCGGTAACCTTCAGGTCTGATACCACGTGTAACACCCCACATCCGTTAGTGTCACTCACAAAGGGAATGCACTAAGTTCTGTGGAGCATTTAGGGTAAAAGATGCAGATAAATTACAAGACAGACAGAAATTAAACATCGGAAAATAAAACTTTACTTTATTGATAAGATAGTTTGAACAACAATTGTTTTCCAATATCAGAGTATCATCTGTCTTACAAAATAAAGAAGCATAAAAATACATTTATATTCTCCAATGTAGCATAAGCCAGCCATAGCAGTGAAAAGGAGAGTCCAAAGCACTTTGTCCAAGAATCTTCAAGCTTGGGAAGAGCAGCGGTCCAATCTAACCTGAGCTGAACTATTCCCTCCTCAACTACCTGGTGGGAAAACGGAAGAAAAGAAGACGAAAGAAAAGTAGAGTCATACATAAAGCCTGAGTAAGTCTAGTGACTATTCAGTCTATGGATAAGAAAAAGAGCATGATAAGTATATGCTGGAAATGGGAAAGCACCCTAAACTAAGTTAAGTTATCTCGAACCGAATATACTATCGTACCCCATACTAATCTCTGCACTACCTAACTAGTGTCCCAACTAGTAATGATAACGTGATCTCAATCCCTGTAATTTTTGTTGCCTTCATGCGTACATTTATTGTTTCTGACCTAGATCTAATCTAGGATTTACGCTATCTTCCGAACGATACCCTCTAGTCTAGGACACACTACCTAGAGTGGTATATGTTCCTAGACTTTTTCCACGTATGTGTCGCGAATCGTTATCGCTTGTCCAGATGCACATGTCTTGTAATGTGCGGCCCGAGTTCCGTGTCAGGGCTACTCTAGAAATACGGAACTCGGTCGGGAGCTTTCAGATATCTGCCGATGCAGATGCTAAGGTCTGTTTTTTTTCTAGTGGCTATGGTCCCACTCGACCCCTCCCTCAACTAATGAAAGGCCATCCTTGAAAAATGAAAACTATGCGCAGGCGCCCCTATGCCCCACTGTCCTATGGCCATCCGCAACCATAACTAGATAGCAAGTATACGGTCTTTTGGAGTTTTCAGCCTTTCCGCTTCACGTATCTCGATTGACTCAAGATGGTAGGTAGACGACGAGTTGCTATCACATGGCTACCGTCTTCTCGCCGAATCATGCTGGTCCATCCTAGTCTTTAGGTTGCCATATTTTGCAACCAAGGCATACCCTTGGTTCTTCAAACGCAGACCTTAACCTCTGTGAGCCAAGGAGGATCATCTGCAGCCTCATAGAGGGATACCAAGAGTACCCTCACGTCCCCTCGAAGCCTCGGGCTTCGTAACCCAATTCGTTGGAGCCTTCTAAAATCAGACGGACGTACGCTCCTTCTCGTGTTCTACTAAGATTTACTACTTAGTTTCTTTCCTTCATCAAGTTGGTTAAGTGTCATTAGTCAGTTCAAGTTAACTTAACCCATCCCTTTTGTCATATTATACTGGTTAAATGTTGCCTCCTTGTGTTAACTTAACCTCACCATCTGTTTAACTAACCTGTTACAGCGGTTAAGTGTCTCCTTATATAACTTAACCCTACTACTTGTTTAATTAACAGGTTATAATGGTTAAGTGTTGTCCATTCACGTTTAACTTTACTACAAGTCAAATTACACTGGTTAAGTGTTCTTGTTACTTAACTATAATCATTCATGTTATATTGGTTAAGTATTTCTAACTTACTTAATCCTAACCCACTTGTCAAATCAACTTGTTATCATGGTTAAGAGTTCTAATTTTACTTAACCTCAATCACTTGTCGCACTAACACGTTTCTATGGTTAAGTGTTCTAATTAACTTAACCTCAATCACTTGTCTCACTAACATGTTTCTATGGTTAAGTGTTCTAATTAACTTAACCTCAATCACTTGTCTCACTAACATGTTTCTATGGTTAAGTGTCCTAATTAACTTAACCTCAATCACTTGTCTCACTAACATGTTTCTATGGTTAAGTCTTCTAATTAACTTAACCTCAATCACTAGTCCAGTTTAATCATGTTAGAATGGTTAAACATTTGCTTAACCTTACCCACTCCCCTAGTCAACATATTAAATTGGTTAAGTGTCCAGATTAACCTAACCCTACCCACCAATTTAGTTAACATGTTGAATTTGGTTAAGTACTAATTCAATTGACTTAACCCTTTCAATCCTGACTCAGCCTTAATTTATTAATTAAAGCACCAACCACTCACATTAGATAGATATTGTTGTGGTAACTGGACAGCCGGTCGTTTCTGGGCAGGTTTACACCACAACTCATGTCTAACCTCGGGTCTTTATTGGGCTCAATGCTTAACCACCCACATTGGATAGGTATTGTTGTGATTACTGGACAGCCGGTCGGTTCCCGGCAGGTTCACATCACAACTCAATCCAACCTAGGGTTAAGCATATTGTATTCTCTAAGTTTACATATTTGTCTCTTTTCAATTTTATATGTAAATGTTTTGTGGCCCATTATCCAAATTCGTTATTCTTGGGTATAATAATTTATACCACTTAAATTTCACAAGTCGTTGGCATGTGCCAAACATGTCAACACGTATATTTTAATTAAACCCACCGTTATTTTCCCCGTTTGTACATTCGCAATATTATAACATATGTTGGGCTTCAACATTTCAGCCCAACTTAGAAACATAAAAAAAAGAGGCTTTGAACATGATATATTCTAAGTAACATAAAAGGGGTGTGTGAACTCATGAACTTGCAACATAGCGATTTAACTAACATAAACTATGTGGTGCATGAACTTGTAATATAGCGATTTAATTAACATAAATTAGTGGTGCATGAACTTGCAATATAACGATTTAATTAACATAAATTATGTGGTGCACGAACTTGCAATATAGCAATTTAATTATCATAAATTAGTGGTGCATGAACTTGCAATATAGCGATTTAATTAACATAAATTAGGGGCTTGTGTACTTGCATTGTAATAGCATATAATTTTGGCATAAATCATAAACCTAAACATGAGTCATGGGTTTCAATCTATTCATGTAAACTTGCATTTAAAATATGAAACTAACCAAATTAGGTGTCCCTTGTATTAGCATATGATTTTTATAACAACATAAGCCTAAAACATATTTTTATTTAGGCATAACACTAAACATATACTAGTCATTTCCATAAAGTCACTATATGTTCACAAAGATGCTCACTTTTGTCACTAATACAAAAGTATAGTTTAACTTGAATTATGAGGCCTATTCCAACATAAACTTATATGAATCATGTTACCCAAATGGATCCAACTACACTTGAAATGATCATAAGCATATATATACAAAGATCTAAATCATGTAGGCATAACAGTGAATTATGTTTACATAAGTCTCAACTTGGTTGTAACAAAATATATACAACTTCTTATTAACCACAACATATAAATGTCAATTTCCAACATGAATCGTATACTTGCAAGGGGTGTTACTTTTCATTGCAAATGTACAATTAATCCAATATCATGTTAATTATACTACAACATCCCAAATCCATTGATAATAAAATCAGAACAACATACAATTATGAACTAGCATCGTTACAATTAAAGTACGATTCCATTTTCATTCTACACAAATCAAGTCTCAATTTTTATTCATATCGGAATAGTACTCTACTTACAATGTATGACGAATCTTGTATTCAGGATTCTGAATTCTGAATTTGGTGATGCTATCCTTTGAGGTTGACATTGTTTTGATTTATTTGTTGTAGTTTTAAGCTTTGAATCAACTCTTATTCGTCTCTTAATTTGACGGCTACTCCTAGTCTCTCTTCAGCAGCATGACGGCTCCTTTTTTTGTGTGAATTAGGTTGTGAGAGCTATGTTGTTTATATAGAGTTGCAAGTTAATTTGAGCCGTCGATGAAGCCAAGGTTAATACAAGCCGTCCGTTCTAAAGAGAAGCCAATTATGTTCACAATTTAAGGGCTGTAAATTACTCCTATTTCAAATTATGTCATAATTACTTTCTTAATGTACATTATCAACATTTATTATTATTTGTCAATCCATCAAATATAAATACGTACACATTATATACATCTCCCCTTTATACATTTATTATTATTATTATTATTATTATTATTATTATTATTATTACTATTATTTTGTATGCACATTAGATACATCTCCTCTTTACATATTTATTATTATTTTTGAATTAGCAACTTTAGTGTTAACAGAAATACGGGGTGTTACAGGTCAGGCCGAGCTATTTCAAGTGTAGTTGCTGAGCTTGGGGTTAGCATGTTCTCTTTAGTCCATATTCACCGTAGCTTCATTCACTTGAGCTTATATAGTCGAGTTCGAATAGTAGGGCTTTCTATTATTTTATTGTTGTATCATATTGTAAGCGAGAGAAGTTTATCTATTCTTTTTGTAGCACGTGTAATTATTGTACTCTAATGATGTAATATTATGTAACTGTTCTGTGATCTGTGATGGTGTAATAATATGTACTGTGATCTGAGCTGATTCTGGAGCCACCGTAGAATTGTACCACAAAAAGTATTAAGTATGTCGAGCTTCTAAAAAAAAATTAGCAATCACTTTATCGACATACTTAAGACTTGCTAATGCCAATCTATGAGTGGTCACCCCTAACCAGCCCTATTCTCCACTCTAATAGACAACATTACCTAGTAATGCTCTTTATTAGGGTGGGTCTCGGGGTGGGGCATTACAAAGAGGCAAATGGAACAACTCAAACATACCAAAATGTCAAATCTGTGAAAAGATTGGTCACATAACCATAAACTCCTACTTCACATTTAACAAAAATTATGTGGCAAATCAAGGCACTAGCAATCAAAGAAAAGCTTCACTTAGTGTTAACATAACCCAAGTTTAAAGAATCAAACATAAGCAGAAGTTATAATCAGAATGAATTAGCTAGACCTGAACACATTCAAGATGACAGTTTGTAACCTCTAGAGCAAAGATCCATATCACAAATAACTTAGATAACTTGATTATTGGAAACAAATAATATAAAGGTAAATTGTGACAACCCAGAATTTTGGCAATAATTAAACTAGTTATTTAATTAAATTCTAAAAATGGAATTTCTGTAAATGATGAAATTTGACCTTGAAACTTACACCATTGCGTTCATAATGGAATTCTGGTCAACTTTCATGTTCGGAACTTCACGAACGGATTCGTATAAAAAATTATGGACGAAATACAGAAATTGACGGAAAATAAATAAAAAAGAATATCAATATATATATATATATATAGAGAGAGAGTAATAAATATCCTTGTCCCTTCGCCACTGCCAGGTGGTCGAACAGATGGTCGACCGCTGGATCGACCACTGGTTGATTTTAGCGGTGGGGGCTAGGGTTTTATATTATGTAAATTTTATATAAATGGATGGATTTTCTGACATTAAATATAATGGTTCAAGGTCATTTCTACACCTGTAAATAAAGGGCTAGACCCCCAACTCTTTTATTAGATTTTCTAGAGGCAGCAGCGAAATTCTGCCATTCCCAATCTTCCAACCTATTTTAAAACTCAACATATAAACCTATATAAGTCTAATTAACTAGAATTTAAGAGACTGGATTCATATTTATGAAAAAGGGTTGGTTCTTTGAATAGGCAATTCCTTTTGTTTAAATTTACTACTTTTCAATTTTTTCTTTTGGATCTAAAAATCTAAATAAGTATATGTATATCCTGTTTGTATACAAATTATAGATATGCGAGATCTGGAAATTTTAAGCCTCAAACTTGTGTTCAAATTCAGATTTGTATAGCTTTCAAGTGAGTGGGAAATACATTCATTATTTATAATATTTTATATAATTCGTTATGTTAAACCTGGATTTTGTGCCTAAAATTTATCAGATTTGTTTTGATATTGTAAAATCTGAAATAATATGCATGAAACTGGAATACAGATTTGTAGGCCTTTTAGTTTAATATTTTGTTTATATCAAGCATGTTTTTTCTTGCTTTTTTTTTCAAATGCTAAAAATTTGCAGAATGTTTGTTTACATTTTATAATGCACTTTAGTTTTCTTTCTAAATTGCTAGGTAAAACTATGTTACAGATTATCTTTGGAAAGATAATTCTCAGGCCAGAGACTATCAACTAGAGATAATGAGAGCAGATCGAATAGCAGTATGTTTTCTTCCTGACATGCATGGTAAATTGGTTATAAGATACACTCAAGGACAAGATTTACAATTTCTAGTATTATTGAAAATAAATTGAGCTTCTTGCTTTGCAGCCACCAATCATTGAATTACAACTTGATGCGAGTTTGAAGCTGCAAACGTATGAATGATTAAGAGGAGGGCGCAGAGTGTTAATACTAATAGAATGACACAGGCAAAATAAAGAAGAAGAAGAATGCAAGTTATACAAGTAACTGACGTACAATACATGATAAATTGATGACATATAGCAACCAACCAAAAATTGTTAAACAAAATAAAAGATGCATGCAATTTTCATGATCTTAATGGAAAAAGTTCAAAACAAATGGAATAATGATCTAAATCGTAAAACAGATGAGATAAACAATAAACGTTATGAAAAATAAGATTTAGTCGAAGAGACTGAGTCTCAGATCCGACATTTGATAAACTGGCAGTCAGCTGAAAACCTATACAGACATTCAAATATGAATAAGAGTCCGAAGATAACAAGAAAGATATGATTACTTATACCATCAGATTTGTCCTTCTCTTCAACTTTCTCCCCTTCTTGGCCTCGGTTGCAAGAGCACCCTAGCAGCGGATGTAGACACAATAATAGACAGCTTTCTTTTCCAGAAGCGCTGAGCTCAGTTATGTCCTTTCCTTCCACTTTCGATAAAAGGAACTCTGCATCAGAACTAAGTATCGATAAAATTACAAGGCAAATTGTAACAAATATAAACAACACACACACACACACATATACACACACACACATCAGAACCTACTACTTCAACATATATGCATCTCTATATTACTTCTCATGTAAGCTCCAACTCTGCACAACCAAGCCAAGCGTATCTCTACCTCTGGCCTCGGTCGAATCCCACCAAACCCCAACAAGCTCCAAATTATCATTATTTCAGCAGCCCTCAACAACAGTGCTATATTCCACCAGCAATTTGAGCTTCTCCACTGAAGTTCCGAGGTCTGCCTGTAGCTGTCATCGATTTTAAGACCATTGCTACTACTCTACTGCAATAAACTCAAGGAAAACGACACTGTGATGTAGTTTCAATCACTATCTATAGCACGTATGATTTTCTGTTAAGGATATATGACATTGCTTTTGTGTGTGTAACAACAAACAAAACTCAGCCAGTAGTCAACGGTTGTAAGATAGACTGACCGCCTCTATAATAACAGGAAATCATAGGTGTGAGGCAGAAGTGCCTAAACAGCTACAAATTTTAAACTATAAGCACGGTAACTCAATATACTTAACCAAACAGTCCTGTCTATAGCCAATGACTCCAAAGGGAAGAAGAAATTCATCCTAAATTTCTATAAACTAGCATATCCAAGGATGAATGAAGAATTATTGCACTGTACTATTGGCTACAAGATTTCCCAATATACAAATGAAAAACTCTCTGAATGCCTGAAAACTGAAATTCCAAAGAGAACAGTATAGGAACCAAGCTTTTTCCAAGACATCAAAATACCAGTTATAAACTTGAAAATTATTATAGTTATTGATTCCTCTTACGATAGTTGTTTCATGGTGCAAAACAATTTAAAGGTTAAATTATTTTTGATATAGTTAATCTGCAGTCCTAGTGATAGAAGTTATGACTTATACTGCATGGAATTAAACATTGGTATAAATGTTTCTGATTTCCTAAGGTCCATCAAAAAAATACTTTCTTGAAAGTTTTTTCAACTATCTTGGTCATTAGTATGCCAAAATACAGGGGTAAGCAATTTTATTCTATATATTCTTGTATGTTTTATAGATTTGTTATATTTTAGATCCTTCGTGGCATTTTTTTTTTACATATTTTGGTTGCAAGTGAAGATTTCATATTTCATGATAACTATTCTTCCTAAGTTCATATGGACAGGTTAAAGGTCTTGTCAGGTGTATGATGGCATTCTAAAACTCAAATGGTATGATAGGCCCTAAAGACCAAAGAATTGAATATAAGTTGTACAATATATAGTTAACCGTGAATGAAAAAGCAATCTGTCAAAGACTTATTATAATTGAACTTGTACCAATCAATTTATCTACACCTTTAGCTTTTATATAATTGGTTAATTCACCATGAATATCCGATGCTAAATTATTCTTGTAATCAGCAACTCATTGTTTATCATAACTAGCAGATGTAACCTGTTAGTCAAAGAAACTGTCCGAGAAATAAGAATAAAAATTAGAGATAAGCTATAAACAGTATATTTTAATGATGCCACAGCACAGAAAGCTATTAAAACGTAATCTTGAATAACTAGTTTGAATATTTGATTTGAACATGTGAAGTAAGGTCAGACCAGGCTTAGAATTCACTATCCAAAGTTACTTGACATTAGGGAACGAGTGTGCCCAAATAGGTTTACTCCACATCACTGTTAACTTTTGTACGAGTTTATAAAAGAAAATAAAAGAAATAGAATATAATTCCACATTGGCCCATTCTTCAACAAAAGCAACTTGCTTATTCATGGGATCAAGTTGCTTTGTTTTTTCTTTGCAGGAATCTATAGAGCTTTGACATCTGCCTCCTCCGTGCACATTCCCTTGTACGTTAATTTACGTCACCTTATTAAACATCAGTTTTGTAAACCAGGACATGAAAAACAATCAAAAGTTCAAGCAGAGTATGAATTTTCACAACAACTAAACCATGTCTTCTCAAATGACCAAAATTAAATCAATACGGCTTTAAAAACTCAAAGCTAAACCATAAGTTGCACCAGTTTCTCTCACGTCTTTAGTTCTTCCTCATTGTTTGTATCTTTCCTCTTTTATTTCATGCTTAATTTGTTCCATGTCGTCCCACAAAAGACCTCAATCAGAATGGGCAAAACTAGCACATACGAATTTAACTACGGCATATAGTTAAAGATCAAGTAAAAGTGCAGAGTGAAGTTGATGGTAATGGCCAAGACAAGCCTTTTTTCCCTGTTCTTTTCACCTTTATTCTATCAGGATATTGCACTTTATTAAACATGGGCTAGTGGAAAATAAACTTGAAGAATAATTGTATAATTATTAATTAGGCTAAACTGGCTTAATTGATTGCAAAATGACTAATAAAAAACACGACTTACCTAAGACTTTAGGAGTTCAATTGACCCCTACCGAGAAAACCAAAAAATTCAGCTTCACCAACTTCTACCATAACAATCATGAAGAAATGAAATGATGAACCAAACTAATTTTAAAGGAAAATAAACTGATATACTTACAATAAAAAGGAAATATGTTGTCATGCAGAAGACATGGCTTACAATGTGATCCTTGGAAATTTTACTGTTGATAAATATTACGGTGTCAACAGAAAAGTTGTCAAAATATGGTGCAACTATGCAAGATATACAATTTGGGAGAATGTTGGTAGCTTCATATAGCTTTTCTAAGTTTTCATTTGTAACTGAGAATGGAGCATATTTATGTCAGCTTCGTCCATGAGACGATTGCTTGATGTATAACCAACATAGATAGCTGGAGATTAAAATAAATTTAAGATTTATTAGGATATTGTATATTATTATTTAAGGAATTAGCTTGGACATGAATACATCATAGGAAATGATTTTAATATGATATTTGTTGCATAAATAAGGAAAACTTCAGAATTAACCTGACATGCAATTATAATCTCCATGTATGTCTTTCTTACCTGAGTGTTGCCAATATCTTTATATCCAATATTAATATCATCTACAAGCACCTGGTTAGCTCCAAAAAAGAAATATTAGTATTTGAGCAACTTGACAGTAATGAGAAAAGAGTTATTATCAGCTTACACATATAAACTTTGTTCTAAAGAAGTTTATTCTGGTTTATCCCTAACAAATTCGTATTCTGCTTGTCAAATTTCTCAAGCACAGGCAATAGGTGAGTAATAGGTTGAGAAAAATCGAGAATGGCGGCTACTATGTGATTCACGTGGGATACGAGCTCTAGTCCCCTACCGACCTTCCAACCGTCTCCTTGACCTCCACCAATCCATCCGCTATCATTTCCCCCGCCTACGAACCCTCCAGACCTCCCCAACCTGAATCTCCACCGTAAAACTCCCAGCCTCTACCTAAAGGTCAAATCGATGATGACGGATTTCAGAAAGTTGTCTCTCGCCGAAAGCACAAGCCTACGAACTCATGGAAAAGCAATACAAACAGAAAATGCTATATGAACATAGATTTGAGCAGCTTACTACTTACAAACCAAGATTTGAGCTTCGAGCTTCACAAATTAGGGCTTTCATCTAATTGATTTCAGCTTTAAACAGAGCTTCGAGCTTCACAAAGCAGCTATACAAATTAGGGATTTAAGTGCGAGTGAAGAGCGCAACTTCATAAATTACGGTTCAAGAGATTGGTTGGGGGAAAAGTGAAAGAGCTGAGTTTTTTGTGTTATGTTTTTAATTTTTGTTTGGTGAAAAAGTTGACTAAGGGGTTAGGAGAAATAATATGGTTTAGGGAGGAAAACAAATTGGTAAGGGTGAAAAGATTCCAGCAGCTCAATTTTACCTTTTTTTTAAGTGTATTTAAGACGTCAGTCCTTCAATAAATAGATGTATGAGAAACCAACAACATCACTTTTTAAATTAACGATGTTAAAAAACGTTTTGACATCGGCTGAATTTGTGACCGATGTTAAAACTGTGATGGCTATTCTACTTTTTTTTGTAGTAAGGAAGGAGCATCCTTTTATTATCTTTGTCGAAGGCGTTCGAAATCGCAAGCTTATCCTTTACTTATCAGATTGCTCTTCAGGATTCTTAAACCAATTATTTTATGTTTGATGCCCAGAGAGCTTCTATGGAATCTGGATGGAAGAAAGTGAACATATTTGCTCAAAACTCTTTGTCTAGTTTTTTCCAAGTTTTGTTCATTAAATCTTCCTTTCCTTTTACGCAACTGCCGACTTTCGTCAAAGACTCTGTCATTTGCAAATCTACTCTTAAGAGATTGAAAGCTGTCGTTGATCAAGAGAAGACTAAAATGTTCTTAATAAAGGAAGAGTTTCTTCGTCGATTTGGGTTGCTCGACCCGTCCTGATATTTTATTTCTTAAGAAACTTCTTCTGCTTCTCCTTCTGTTCCCAAAGCATTAGATGCCTCAGCTTCTTGAGAAGACATTGTTTTGAAAGATTCTACTGAAGAGTCTGCTTTAAAGAAATGCTCGGACCCTGTTGGTGAACGAAGCTGGTTCGTCTGACCAACTTAAGCTACCTCCCATTGTTGAAGAAGATTTTGTGCATCGCGAGGGTAAATCTCCTGCGAAGACTACTAAGCAACTTGAGGAAGGATAGATCACGAGCAAAGGCGATTCTATTATCAAAAGAGGCGATGTCGATCCTATCCTTCCAGCTGCAACGGAGGAAGACATATACAGGAGCTTAAGTGACATAGTTGTAACTTCTAACGAGCCTTTTATGGGTGATATTGAAGCTTCCTGACTTGCTACACCAGCTCAGAAGACAACTTTTGAATTGGCTCTTACTGCTTCTCGAAAACCTATTTCTGAAATTGCCGCTTCTTTGACTCCGACAACAATGAGCGGTTTATTGCTTGATGCACGTTAGACCATACACATCACACACTTAGAGCTTTCAAAATTCTGCATATATATTCTGTCTTTCCCTAGTGGTTCTTGGTTTTAGAGACTGAACTCTCGTTTCCCTTTGTTTTAGGTCAAACCAAGAGCCGCTCTTATGTGGATGAATTCAACTGTTATTCTGGCTTTTATACTCCATGGAGAAATGTACCACCTCGCCCTTATAAGAGGGAGACTGACGAAGAGAGAAGATTGAGAAAAGCTCGAGTGGCAAGGGACTGTCAGGAGGAGGAAGAGCGGGATAGGAAAGCTCATGATGATCGCTGTGACACCCCACGTCCATTAATGTCACTCTGTATAGAATGCATTAAGATTCGTGAAGCGTTATAGGTAAATAAGAACATAATATCAGAAGACAGACATGTAAAATAGCAGCAAAATTAAAAACTTTATTTAAATCAAAACATCATGGTCCCAAATACTGAGTTTACATCATAAGTTTGAAATAACCAATTACATTAATAATCTGTCTTGCCAAAAATATCAGAGTACAAAAGCATATTTTCCTTGCGAAGCCATAAGAGAGTTGACAAGAAGTCAAAGTTGTAACACCCCACCTCTGTTAAGGTCACTCACAAAGGGAATGCCTTAACTTTGGCGGAGCATTTTATTAAACAGAACAGAAACTTACAAGACAGATAAAACAGTACTTGAAAATTTTATAACTTTATTTCAATAGAAGCTTGGTTACATCCTTTCAAATCACAATATCAGAATTCAAGTACAAAATATCAGTCTTGTACAAAAGCCTTCAGAATGCATAGTTTAAAATCATAATCCCCACAGAAGAAGACAAGCCATACTTTAAGCACTTCAAGCAGAAGGAATCCGGATCAAGCTAGAGTATTCCCTCCTTAGAAAACCTGGGGGGGGAACGGAAGAAAAGGAGGCGAAACAACAAGGGTCAGACATAAAGTCTGGCAAGTCCAGTGATTTTCAGCATATGAACAGATAATAATAATAATGGCATGAAAGCAAAACTGGATAAGACATGGCAGTAACATGAGCAGCAGATATACTTAGGTTAAACAACAGAAACATAATGATGTAAACTAAGCCATGCTTCTTATTCATATCTTACTTCTCTGCAATAATACTAGTATAACAGAATTAGGTGTCACCCTAATGTCTAAACGGAAACAGAAGCGGATACAGAATAATTTCCACGGAAGAGAGTGCTAGTAATGGGCCTTTATCACCCGAACAGAAACAGACAGAAGCAGAAACAGATTAATCCCTATGGAAACAGAATGTAGAATTAGGTGTACACTAGTAATTGGGCATTTATCACCCGAACAGATGGTACCACACAGAAACAGACAGGGGTTGCCACCCAACAGAAACAGACGATACCAACAGAAACAGATAGAACTAAGTGTACCCTAAAACCCTACCCCAAGCGATCGGCTCCCTAATACATAAATACCCTCTGTTGGCCCCACAGTAGGGTGTATCACTCCCTAAAGTGACAACCAATTGGCACAGACCTATTTACAGATGTCACGGCGTCTTACATCCTCAGAGGCAGACCGGGATCCATGCACGCACATGACCCGGTTGGAACGCACCATTAACACCCCTCGCCATTATCAGAATGAACCGATTATAATTAGTTCAGTAAGCATGCCCGGACCCTACCTACTGTTGGGTCAAAGTTTTGATACCAGAAAGGGTTACTGACTAATATGGGTCCCAAACAATAGATGACACAAATAATTCCCTTCCTATCCTTGTGTCCCCAGACTAACAGATTTCAGATTAACTTATTTACAAGTTCAGACATACAGAATTCAGATCAACTAGTTCACAGATAAATTTTCAGACTAACGGATCAGATATACAGATTTAACAGACTTACCGATTAACCAGTTACAGATTAACAGACTTACAGATTTGTCTAACTTTGTATTGGGCCTACAGATTCCCGAAATGGGTTTATCGGATTCATTGGTCCCATTGGTTTAACCTTACCCACCCATCATATTTATCTCAGATTTTCATTAATTAAATATTAATGCCCAGACCTCTCACATTAGACTGACAGTTTGCGGCTACTGGTTAGGCCGGTTGGTTCCGGGCAGGTTTCTGTCGCAAACTGAGTCTAACCTCGCGTTTCAAGCACGTTATGACCAACTTCTCACATTAGAACCTATTGTTTGCGGCCACTGGAATATGCCGGGCGGTTCCAGGCAGAATTACGCCGCAAACTCATTCTAACCTCGAGTTAGCCATGTTTATCTTTGCGGCCAATTAATTAATGATTTACCATTTATACCCACGCCTAATATACATGTCAATTATTCATAACTATAGCCAATTCAGATTATGTCAATACGGACTAATTATATCAACTCAACAGATATAGCAGATAACATATTTTGCAGTTTAGGCGACATAACGGATTTAGCAGATTAAGCAAACTAGCAGATAATGGATTAGGCATCTCAACAGATTTAGTTTAGCATATTTGGCATTTTCAACAGACTTAGCAGATGACAGATTTGGCAGATGAACAAATCTAGCAGACTAGGCAGTAGAGCAGAACTAGTAGATAACAGAACTAACATATTAGGCAATATAACAGAACTAGCATATTAGACAAATATAACAGAACTAGCAAATTAGGCAAATATAACAGATTTAATCATTCCTTAAAGTTTCACAAACATCTCTTGCCTAATTATAAATCTTGCCTAAGTTCACATGCATAAATAATGGTCATGGTTCACAATATGATCATATACCCCATGTTTGCATTAAATTTACATGTCACAGATTATGGTCATAATTTACATGTCCCAATTTAGTTCAACTTGCCTAGTACAAAAGATTCACATATAAATTATACCAAATATAGCCATCAACAAAATCTCCTACTTAGGTATTATTCACATTTAATAGATATTCTACTTTAATGTAAATCTTTATACCTAAACCATATTCTCTTTATCTCAAGTCATATGTTCAACACAGTCTATATTTATGTCCAATTTTATACCTTTCTATGTCATGTCCTCAAATCATATGTTCAATGCCCTTTTATGTTATAAATATAACATGTTCAGTCATATGTCTCAGATTTATGTTCTAGCTATAGTCCATGTTCTTTCCTCAAATCAGTCACCTATTGGTCATGCCCAATTTATGCATCATTCATTTTACTGTCCCAAACATTTTAGCGTATGTTAATCTCTTATGAGATTGGCTCAGGCTCATGGTAGCCTGGCTATAGAACAGAAAGAAGAAAGAGATACAGATTAAGATAGATCTAAACAGAACAGAACAGATATATCCTCAGATTCAGATTTACAATTCATGTCACAATCAGAATTAACGTTTATATCGGAAAATAACTGTACTTGCCTTGATTGGATTAAAGAAAGAACTTTAATTGTTGTAGAATCGTTGTAGAAGCTTTAATCTCTAGTTTGAATTGAGTTGCTTAGGTTGATGTTGATTAGCTTCTAGTTTTGATTCCAGCAGAGTAGCGACACCATTTTTATTTTTATTTAGAACAGAGGCAGAGAAGAAGCAGAATAGAATTGTGTGTAGAGAAGGCTCGGTTTGGGGCTGTTTATATAGGGTTAGGCGGACGAACCTAGGCAGAAAACGTGACCAAATACATCAGAACGAACCAGGTTCAGAAAACTGGATTTCGGGAGCAGGTCGACCCCCAGGTCGACTACCCAGTCGACCTGGTCAGGGGGTTCGACTCCCCAGTCGACCTGGTCGGGGCGGGGAAGTGGGCGGGGGAGGGGGGGGGGGTCGACTACCCAGTCGACTCCCCAGTCGACCTGGGTCCTGGGCGGGAAATTTCCCGCCCAGCCCGCTTCTGGGTTTGAATTCAAAATTTTGAATTCGAATTTCGAGCTGTTTTTAATTCTGGAAATTCCTGAAACTTCGGAGGGTTATATCTCCATCATACGGACTCCGATTCTTGCAAACTCGGACTCGTTTCCGAGCAGAATTCCGAGACGAACGCAATGGCGCAACCGGTTTCCCTTGATTCTCATTTTAAAAATTAATTATCCTCTAATTTGTTACTTATACGTTCACAGAAAATACGGGGTGTTACATTCTCCCCTCCTTAAAGGATTTCGTCCCCGAAATCCTCAAGTTAAGAAGAATGTGTCCTACCATCCAACATCCATCTACTCAATCATCAATCACTGGCATCCATTGTCCTTAGAAACTTCTAATGTTGTATGAACATATGCAAAGGTGTGTGTATATGTTCCTTATCTAATGCAAAGATCAGGCGGTCCATTGATTCAGTTGACCTCCTTAATGCGAATTATGCCAGTGCCATGAGTCCAACATGTATGCCATTTTCCTTCTTGATACATATCATTTCTATATGAGTACACAACCATTCAGTCATATGCAACATCCATGTGCTGAGTCAACCATTTTGCATCCACAAAAATTGAAAAATGCTCACACATCCATATGCAGTATGAGAGTGTTTTCGAGCCGATCTAGTGCCTAGTGTGTGTATATGCATCCACAAGCAACCACTAGCAACCACTTACATCCACTTGCAACCATCAAACATAACATGTCTCAAACACATGTTTACACCCATTAGTTTCTACCTAAAGTTCGAAGATTCGATCGATAGGATACAGTCGAATGATGGAAGCGAGTACAGATAAAACAAAAACTTGGTTCCCATTAGACATGGGTCCTAAGTATCGGCCCCGAAGACCGAAACCAACATCAAATTGACAAACAGAGGATTACCCTCTTTAGATAATTTCAAAACTGGAAATCTTATCCTTACCGGAAGTATTCAGATATTTACAGACTACTGGTACAGATCAGGTTACTGAACTAAGCATGATAAAACCCAGAATGTATGCATCCTACTTGATGCCTAACACAGATATCTCTCAGACCCCAATCTATCACGATAGATGAGTCATAACCCTTATGGGTCTGAGTCTACAGCGGAATCAGAAATAATACTAGTATTAAAGTGCAGAGTATCGATTACAAAATCAAAATACCAGAATCAGAAAGAGTCTTAACTCCATAATCAGATAAAGAAATTAAACCTACTATAGGAATTTTCCTATTTCTATCCTAGCCACTAACCTCAAGAGTGTTCACCTGCCCTCCTTGTCCTCGTCTCTTCGGGCAGTCCCTAGTGAAGTGTCCCATCTCACCACAGTTGAAGCAAGTGCCCTTCCTTTTTCTGCAATCCTTGTTCAGATGAGTCGAGCTCCCACAAGTAAAGCACTTTTTCCCCTTCTTATCTTCAGACTTCTCATCCTTCCTTTGTGTTTCCTTTTTGGGCCCTGCTTTCTTATTCTGTGGTTCTTCCTTCTTTGTCTCTTTCGGGCCCTTGTCTTCCTCGTGCGGTAGTGCCATGTCCACCAATTTCTCGTAAGTCGCTCCCATGGGTACATGGGTCATGGCTAGGCTGTGCAGTGGCTCGTTCAATCCTTTAACAAAGCAGAGAGCCTTTTTATGCTGAGTGTTGACTAAATACAATCCGAACCTAGCTAGTTGGTTGAACTGGTTGACGTATTCCTTGACCGTCATACTTCCTTGCTTAAGAGATAAGAACTTTTCCAGTTGTAAACTTCGTTCAGCTTGCGAGAGAAATTTTGTCTCGAACCTTGTTCTGAAATCCATCTATGTCTCAACCGGCCTCTCAGCGTTAGTGACTTCCCTCCAGTAGGAAGCTTCGTCTTTGAGCAGCCATACCGCCAAATGTACCTTCTTCCTATCGTCCACCTCGAAGATAATGAGTAGATCCTCAGTTTCTTTAAGCCAGTTCCTCGCTTCTACGAATGATTCAGTTCCCTTGAAATCCTTTCCACCCATGGCCCTAAAATCTCTACAGATCTTTGAGAAAGCAATTGCACGAGGAGGGGGTGGAGGAGGGGGATCATTTGCTGGACCTGCGGCGGCGGTCCTAGCTTCAAGATATTGACGAAAACCAACCGGGTACATGAACACCCTCTGGTATCTCAGATGCTTCAGACATGCTGAAACGAAAAGGGAAAGATTCAATACAAAAAGGATTGAAGGAAAGATATATGGCTCTTGGGGATCATGTTTTTCAAAATAAGCTTTATTTTTGAAAATACTTCTTTTCAAAACCTTTTTGAAAATAGTTTTCAAAAACTTTATCCAATCTAGTAACCTTCAGCTCTGATACCAAGTGTAACACCCCACCACTGTTAAGGTCACTCAGAAAGGGAATGCCTTAACTTTGGTGGAGCATTTTAGTAAATAGAACAGAAACTTACAAGACAGATAAAACAGTACTTGAAAAATTTATAACTTTATTTCAACAGAAGCTTGGTTACGTCCTTTCAAATCACAATATCAGAATTCAAGTACAAGATATCAGTCTTGTACAAAAGCATTCAAAATGCATAGTTTAAAATCATAATCCCCACAGAAGAAGACAAGCCATACTTTAAGCACTTCAAGCAGAAGGAATCCGGATCAAGCTAGAGTATTCCCTCCTTAGAAAACCTGGGGGGGGGAACGGAAGAAAAGGAGGCGAAACAACAAGGGTCAGACATAAAGTCTGGCAAGTCCAGTGATTTTCAGCATATGAACAGACAATAATAATAATGACATGAAAGCAAAACTGGATAAGAGATGGCAGTAACATGAGCAGCAGATATACTTAGGTTAAACAGTAGAAACAAAATGATGTAAACTAAGCCATGCTTCTTATTCATATCTTACTTCTCTGCACTAGTACTAGTATAACAGAATTAGGTGTCACCCTAATGTCTAAACGGAAAAAGAAGCGGGTACAGAATAATTTCCACGGAAGAGAGTGCTAGTAATGGGCCTTTACCACCCGAACAGAAGCAGAAATAGATTAATCCCTACGGAAACAGAATGTAGAATTAGGTGTACACTAGTAATTGGGCCTTTACCACCCGAACAGATGGTACCACGCAGAAACAGACAGGTGTTGCCACCTAACAGAAACAGACAGAACTAAGTGTACCCTAAAACCCTACCCCAAGCGATCGGCTCCCTAATACATAAATACCCTGTGTCGGCACCACAGTATGGTGTATCACTCCCTAAAGTGACAACCAATTGGCACAGACCTATTTACAGATGTCACGACGTCTTAGATCCTCAGAGGCAGACCGGGATCCATGCACGCACATGACCCGGTTGGAATGCACCATCAACACCCCTCGCCATTATCAGAATGAACCGCTTATAATTAGTTCAGTAAGCGTGCCCGGACCCTACCTACTGTTGGGTCAAAGTTTTGATACCAGAAAGGGTTACTGACTAATATGGGTCCCAAACAACAGATGACACAAGTAATTCCCTTCCTATTCTTGTGTCCCCAGACTAACAGATTTTAGATTAACTTATTTACAAGTTCAGACATACAGAATTCAGATCAACTAGTTCACAGACAAGTTTTCAGACTAACGGATCAGATATACAGATTTAACAGACTTACCGATTAACCAGTTACAGATTAATAGAATTACAGATTTGTCTAACTTTGTATTGGGCCTACAGATTCACGAAATGGGTTTATCAGATTCATTGGTCCCATTGGTTTAACCTTACCCACCCATCATATTTATCTCAGATTTTCATTAATTAAATATTAATGCCCAGACCTCTCACATTAGACTGACAGTTTGCAGCTACTGGTTAGGCCGGTTGGTTCCGGGCAGGTTTCTGTTGCAAACTGAGTCTAACCTCGGGTTTCAAGCACGTTATGACTAACTTCTCACATTAGAACCTATTGTTTGCAGCCACTGGAATACGCCGGGCGGTTCCGGGAAGAATTACGCCGCAAACTCATTCTAACCTCGAGTTAGCCATGTTTATCTTTGCAGCCAATTAATTAATGATTTACCATTTATACCCATGCCTAATATACATGTCAATTATTCACAACTATAGCCAATTCAGATTATGTCAATAGCGGACTAATTATATCAACTCAACAGATATAGCAGATAATAGATTTTGCAGATTAGGCGACATAACGGATTTAGCAGATTAAGCAAACTAGCAGATAATGGATTAGGCATCTCAACAGATTTAGTTTAGCAGATTTGGCATTTTCAACAAACTTAGCAGATGACAGATTTAGCAGATGAACAAATCTAGCAGACTAGGCAGTAGAGCAGAACTAGCAGATAACAGAACTAGCATATTAGGCAATATAACAGAACTAGCAGATTAGACAAATATGGCAGAACTAACAAATTAGGCAAATATAACAGATTTAATCATTCCTTAAAGTTTCACAAACATCTCTTGCCTAATTATAAATCTTGCCTAAGTTCACATGCATAAATAATAGTCATGGTTCACAATATGATCATATACCCCATGTTTGCATTAAATTTACATGTCACAGATTATGGTCATAATTTACATGTCCCAATTTAGTTCAACTTGCCTAGTACAAAAGATTCACATATAAATTATACCAAATATAGCCATCAACAAAAATCTCCTACTTAGGTATTATTCACATTTAATAGATATCCTACTTTAATGTAAATCTTTATACCTAAACCATATTCTCTTTATCTCAAGTCATATGTTCAATACAGTCTATATTTATGTCCAATTTTATACCTTTCTATGTCATGTCCTCAAATCATATGTTCAATACCCTTTTATGTTATAAATATAACATGTTCAGTCATATGTCTCAGATTTATGTTCTAGCTATAGTCCATGTTCTTTCCTCAAATCAGTCACCTATTGGTCATGCCCAATTTATGCATCATTCATTTTACTGTCCCAAACATTTTAGCGTATGTTAATCTCTTATGAGATTGGCTCAGGCTCGTGGTAGCCTGGCTATAGAACAGAAAGAAGAAAGAGATACAGAATAAGATAGATCTAAGCAGAACAAAACTGATATATCCTCAGATTTAGATTTACAATTCATGTCACAATCAGAATTAACGTTTATATCGGAAAATAACTGTACTTGCCTTGATTGGATTAAAGAAAGAACTTTAATAGTTGTAGAATCGTTGCAGAAGCTTTAAGCTCTAGTTTGAATTGAGTTGCTTAGGTTGATGTTGATTAGCTTCTAGTTTTGATTCCAGCAGAGTAGCGACGCCATTTTTATTTTTATTTAGAACAGAGGCAGAGAAGAAGCAGAATAGAATTGTGTGTAGAGAAGTGTAACAACCCGGAAAATCTGGGCCAGTTTAAAATTTTTATTTTGGCAAGTTTAGCGGATTCTGAATATTTAAAATAAATTATTTTAAATAATATCGACGAGAAAATTTATTTTGAATAGAATTCGAACGTATATATTATACGTCGTCGTTAGAATATATAATAATTATATATAATTATAAAAGGAATTGAAAATGGCGCGGTAGTTCGAAAATTCGATTTCTAATTTCAAATGAATATACAGAATTCAATATAAGTCAGAATTGAACGAAACAAGAAATATTTGAATCTGTATAACTATATCTTTGTAACGAAGTTAACAAACTGAGATTTCATCTTAGAAATGATAAGATATGTCCAGTTGAAAATTAGAAATAGTCGCTGTGGAATTTATATATATTTTTATATATATAAGGCCCTTAAAAATGGACATTCTGCAAATGACCTCGGATTTCGACGAAACTAGTTTTATTAGGACCGTATCGTTGATACGATGCTAGAAAGTATTTTTCTGGAATTTTTAGGGTTAGTGTGTGACCCCGGTAATTTGAAATGTATGTTTAAAATAGAATATAAACTGATTTCTAATTTAATTTTGATGAAAACCTATCGAAACAGTCGAATCGGCCTACGTGGCATATCCCATTGTTTTCGGAATGGGGGTAATATGCTAGAAGCGATAGTCGTTGGGGTTGATTTGGTGTTCGCGAGGATTTTTGGTTTTTAAGCGAATTAAAAATAAATAAAATAAAATAAAACTTTTTTTTTACATTAACACCCCCGTTGACCCTTCCCCCCCCTTTATCTCCTCAGTTCGATTTGGGAAAAAAAATAAATAAAAAAAAAAAACCCGAACACCTGCTCCAGCTCCTCCCCCGTCCACCGCGCTTGGCGGCGATCCCACCCCCTCTGACCCTGGATGGTGGCGCGCCCCCCCCCCCCTAAGCCCTCCTCCTTGCTCTCGCATCCCCTCCCCTCACGAGTCTGACCTGTCGCCTCCTCGAAGAACCCACCGCCGCGCGAGCCAGTGCGCCGCCAACACCTTATCCCCGCGTCGACCCCATCCTCCCCCTCCTCGAACGCCGTGGCGCCTGCTGATTCCTTCCTCCCCCCCCCCTTCCAGTCAGCGACGCACTCCCCCCCCCCCTGTAAGTTAAACTGTTTTTTTTATTTACTTTAAACTGTTTTATTTTATTTACTTTAAACTGTCTTTTTTATTTATTTACTTTAAACTGTTTTTTTTATTTATTTACTTTAAACTGTTTATTTTATTTTATTTAAAAACTGATTTTATAAGAATTTTAAAACTGATTTTTATAAAAGATTTTAAAACTGATTTTATAAGAATTTTAAAACTGATTTTATAAGAATTTTAAAACTGATTTTAAAAGAATTTTAAAACTGATTTTTTTTTAAAAGGAGAATTCTGATTTTACTTTAAATAGAAAATGGGTTAAATTTTAAAAAAAAGAAAAGGTTTAAACTTTAAATAGGAAAGATTTAAACTGTAAAATGGAAAAAGATTTGATCTTTATTAGAGAAAAGGCGAAGTCTATATTTTTGAAATGGAATTTTATCTATATGGCGTCGCAATAAAAAATAGAATTTTTATATATTGAACTTCGATAGAAAAATAGAATTTTTATATATTGAACTTCGATAGAAAAATAGAATTTTTATATATTGAACTTCGATAGAAAAATAGAATTTTTATATATTGAACTTCGATAGAGAAATAGAATGGGATTTTTATATATTGAATAACATAGTAAAAATTCGATTTTTTTTATATATATAGTGGCCTTGGGCAACGAAGGTGACAAAAAGGCGAGACGACGAAGACTTCTGCAAATGAAGAGCCGTGGAGCTAGGATAGCTTTATGTGAGAATTTCTCACCTTTCAATTTTATTTCTAGTTATATATATATACTAGGATGCAGACGGTGTTTAGTAGCACCCGACACCCGTCCACAGACCATGGACTTGTTTGTTTGACTGTTTGGTGATTGATTGCGATATTGGTTTGAATGTGGTTTGTGGTGTGAATAATCGAATCGATAAATTGGTTAGGATTAGACGTGCGCCGTTATAAGGCGAAGGAGTAAGGCTAGGTTAGACGCTTACTCCAAACTTTGTGGTTTGCATAATGAAATTGATTTGATTGATGTGTGAATGGCGGGGGCCTTCACTAGACCGGGGATAAGGCTAGGCCTTGTCCCGTTTCTGGTATCGTGCCGTTATGCCGCCGAAATTTTCTAAAACATGTTAGAAAAATAAAAATATCATTTTATTGAATAAATGAATTGAATAGAAATTCATAGGTTGAAATAAAATGTTTTATCGTTAAAAATATAATTTTTAACGTGAATATGAAAATAGTGAAGTGAATAAATAAAAATTCATTTACAAACCAGATGGTTTGTTTATGTACACTTATTTGAATGACATTGATTGGGACGATAAATTTTACACATCGCCCAACTGCACGAATAAAATAGTTGTTTGATTGTTTGAAACCCCACACGGGTGTTAGGATGAAATTTGAAGTTCACTCATCCTGATTGATTAAATATGTCGATCGATTGATTGACATGCTGTTATAAGCGTTAGATATCTTTATTTGATGCTTATACAGTGTAGTGCACTTTGGTTGATGCTTGATTATTTTTCAATGCTATTATATACATGTGTTGTATGAAAATCCATATAATTAATTTTATATGGTAATCGATTGGGCCTCATTCCAGTTTAGAAATAGAAATATTTGAAATAGAAATATTTGAAATAGAATATTTGAAAATAGAAATTTATGAAGCCGTATTGATTAGATTGACGCCATTTTGACGTGAACGATATTTATATCGATTTTAAAACGATTTCGAAATGAATTGAATTGAAAACGATTTCGAAATGAATTGAATTGAAAACGAATTCAAAATGAATTGAAAACGATTTCGAAATGAATTGAATTGAAAACGATTTCGAAATGAATTAAATTGAAAACGATTTCGAAATGAATTGAATTGAAAACGAATTCAAAATGAATTGAAAACGATTTCGAAATGAATTGAATTGAAAACGATTTCGAAATGAGTTGAATTGAAAACGAACTCAAATGGAATAGAAAGCGAATTGAAATGAATTCAAATTGAATTGAAATTCGAATTGAATAGAAATGAATTTTTAAACGAATTTATAAAGAAGAATTCAATTTTGCTTTGAATTGAAATAGAAGTTGAAATAGAATTTGAAACGAATTTAAAACTATTTATATAATTCGTTTTAAATAGAAATCGACGAAATATATATTATATATATAATATAATGGCCTGAATAGAACGCGCCGCGCCGCGGCAGTTCGCGAATTTCGACCATTTATTTCAAACGGACATTACGGGAGATCCGACCGTCGGATTCTCCTAAAACCGGAACCGTTGGGTTCTGTAACAACCCGCAAATTCTGGGCCAGTTTAAAATTTTTATTTTGGCAATTTTAGCGAATTTTGAATATTTAAAATAGATTATTTTAAACAATATCGACGAGAAATTTAGTTTGAATATAATTCGACGTATATATAATATACGTCGTCGTTAGAATATATTATAATTATATATAATTATAAAAGGAATTGAAAATGGCGCGGTAGTTCGAAAATTCGATTTCTAATTTCAAATGAATATACAGAATTCAATATAAGTCAGAATTGAACGAAACAAGAAATATTTGAATCTGTATAACTATATCTTTGTAACGAAGTTAACAAACTGAGATTTCATCTTAGAAATGATAAGATATGTCCAGTCGAAAATTAGAAATAGTCGCTGTGGAATTTATATATATTTTTATATATATAAGGCCCTTAAAAATGGACATTTTGCAAACGACCTCGGATTTCGACGAAACCAGTTTTGTTGGGTCCGGGATGTTAAATTATTGCTAGATTCCAAATTTCATAATTTTTCGAATCATTAGGTGAGCGTGGCAAAAGAAAACGTGTTTTGACCATTTCAGTTGATTTTAATCGACTGGAAATTGGCCATTTTTCCAACGGTCTCAGAATTCGACGAAACTAGTTTTATTAGGACCGTATCGTCAATACGAAGCTAGAAAGTATTTTTCTGGAATTTTTCGAGTTAGTATGTGACCCCGATAATTTGAAATGTACGTTTAAAATTCAATATAGAGATTTAAATGAAAATTCAACGGAAACTGATTGTAACAGCCGAATCAGCTCACGATACATATCTCATTGTGTCCGGAATGGGGGCAATACACTAGGGGCGACAGTCGTTGGGTGTTGTTTGGTAATCGTCTGAAAAGTCAACTTAAATTGTAAAATTAAATATTAATATTTAAATATATAAACCTAACCTACCCCCCCTCCTTATTTATTCTCTTTCTCTCTCTCCCCTATTCAACAGATCTGAAAAAAAAAAAAATATATATAAAATTAAACCCTCCCACGATCGATCCCCCTGGCCAATCCCTACTGCCACCGCGCCGCCGCTGGTGGTACCCACCGCCTCCGCCCCCCCTTCGTCCCAGCCCCTCCCTCCTGTTCGCCCTCCTCTTCCCTCCTCTTGCACGAAGACTCGAACACCCCAGCTCCCTGAAGGCCGTCGCCAGCAAAAGGGGACCCCACCGCCGCTCAGGAAAAACGCGCGGACCTCTGCAGCAACCCCGAGCCCTCCTCCTCCACTGTTCGCAACAGTAACCCCTCCTTCCTCCGACCTCGTTTCCCATTCGTCTGATTTGAACCCCGGTAAGTGTTTATGTATTTAGTATAGCAAAACTGATTTTATTTTAGTTAATTAAAAATTGATTTTATTTTAGTTAGTTAAAAACTGATTTTATAAAAAAGAAAAAAAAGGGGTTAAAACTGAAAATTTAATTAGGGTTAAAACTGAAAATTTAATTAGGTTTAAAACTGAAATTTTAATTAGGTTTAAACTGAAATTTTAATTAGGGTAAAAACTGAAAATGAAAAAGATTGAATTTTGAAAATGAAAAATATCAAATATAGTTGTTTTGAAAATATATAGACTTTGTTTAAATTTAGAAATAAAAATTCGATTTTTATATATTGAATTTTGAACTAAAAATTCGATTTTTATATATTGAACTTTGAACTAAAAAATCGATTTTTATATATTAAACTTTGAACTAAAAATTCGATTTTTATATATTGAACTTCGAACTAAAAATTCGATTTTTATATATTGAACTTTGAACTAAAAATTCGATTTTTATATATTAAACTTTGAACTAAAAATTCGATTTTTATATATTGAATTTCGAACTAAAAATTCGATTTTTATATATAGAACTTTGAACTAAAAATTTGATTTTTATATATTGAATAGAGAAATAAAAATGTGATTTTTATATATATAGTGACTACGGGCAACGAAGATGACGAAGATGCGATAGCGATGAAGATTTCTATCATAGAAGAGCCGTGGAGCTAGGATAGCTATTTGTGAGAACTTCTCACCTTTCAATTTTATTTCTAGTTATATATATATACTAGGATGCAGACGGTGCTTAGTAGCACCCGACACAATCGTCCACAGACCATGGACTTGTTTGTTTGGCTGTTTGGTTATTGATTGTGATATTGGTTTGAATGTGGTTTGTGGTGTGAAAAATCGAATCGATAAATTGGTTAGGATTAGACGTGCGCCGTTATAAGGCGAAGGAGTAAGGCTAGGTTAGACTCTTACTCCAAATTTTGTGGTTTGCATAATGAAATTGATTTGATTGATGTGTGAATGGCGTTGGCCTTCACTAGTCCGGGGATAAGGCTAGGCCTCGTCCCGTTTCTAGTATCGTGCCGTTATGCCGCCGAAATTTTCTAAAATATGTTAGAAAAATAAAAATATCATTTTATTTAAAGAATGAACTGAAGAGAAATTCATATGTTGAAATAAAATGTTTTGTCGTTAAAAATATAAATTTTAACGTGAATGTGAATAAATAAAATATTCATTTGCAAACCAGATGGTTTGTTTATGTACACTTATTTGAAGGACATTGATTGGGTCGATAAATTTTACACATCGCCCAACTGCACAAATAAAATCTGTGTTTGATTGTTTGAAACCCTACACGGGTGTTGGGATGATATTTGACGTACACTAATCCCGATTGTTTAGTTGTGTGTCGATCGATTGATTGACAGACTGTTATAAGCGTTGAATATTTATATTTGATGCTTATACAGTGTAGAATGCACTTTGGATGATGGTTGATTATTCATCGTTGTTGATATATGCATGTGTTGTAGAAAATCCATATAATTAACATTATATGGTAATTGATTGGGCCTCATTCCAGTATTTGAAAAAGAAATATTTGAAAAAGAAATATTTGAAAAAGAAATATTTGAAATAGAATATTTGAAAATAAAGGAATATATGAAGCCGTGTTGATTAGATTGACGCCATTTTGACGTGAACGATTTATATCGATTTTAAACGATTTCGAAATGAATTGAATTGAAAACGATTTCGAAATGAATTGAATTGAAAACGATTTCGAAATGAAGTGAATTGAAAACGATTTCAAAGTGAATTGAAAACGATTTCAAAGTGAATTGAAACGATTTCGAAATGAATTGAAAACGAATTCAAATTGAATTGAAAGCAAATTGAATCGAATTCAAATTGAATTGAAATTTGAATTGAATAGAAATGAATTTTAAAACGAATTTATAGAGAAGAATTCAATTTTGCTTTGAATTGAAATGGAAGTTGAAATAGATTTTGAAAACGAATTTTAAAACTATTTATATAATTCGTTTTAAATAGAAATCGACGAAATATATATTATATATATTATATATATAATATAATGGCCTGAATAGAACGCGCCGCGCCGCGGCAGTTCGTGAATTTCGACCATTTATTTCAAACGGACATTACGGGAGATCCGACCGTCGGATTCTCCTAAAACCGGAACCGTTGGGATCGTATCGAAAAGAGCTTTCTAATGAATGTTAGAAATTTGAAATCTAACGGTTGGATTTGGAGATACGTCCAAATCAAATTCGAAAAAGGTCGCTGTAAGTGCAGTTCGATGGCCGTTAATGGAAATCGACTGTACGGGCCTTGATAAAATTATTAAAAATAGTAATAATTTGTGTAAAATCATAAGAAATGATTTGTGAAAGTTTGGGATGAAAAACTCCATATTTGAAAAGATAAAAATAGATTTTTATCGAAATGAACTAGTTTTGAACTAGAATTATAATTCTATTTATTTTTAAATAAATAAATTGAATTTGAAATGGTTTTGAAAATAACCAAAATTTCCAATGATTGCATTGGAGTGGAGTTGAATCGAAATTGTCTTCGGAATATTTCGATGTTGGAATTCGTGATATTACAGGTGTTGTTATGGAAATTTGAAAGATATATATTTGTATCGTTATTTCCAATACGACATTTGTTAGTCGTAGAATTCGATATTGAATATAAGCCGATATATTTTCTATTCAGAGCCTTGTATTGAATATCGAATGTGATTTGGGTTTGTCGTGAATGGTGTCTTCATTAACACTGTTCTTGAACCCAGTTGAGAAAAGATTAAATCTTTTTATTTAGATTTAATGAAGTGTACCAATTAAATGATATTTAATTGGAATTGAATTGGTATTGATTTTTGGGTTTATCGTGAACAGCGTTTTAAATAACACTTGTTCTTTAACCCGATAATTAATGGAACGTGATTTGGGTTTGTCGTGAATGGTGTCTTCACTAACACTGTTCTTGAACCCAGTTGAGAAAAGATTAAATCTTTTTATTTAGATTTAATGAAGTGTACCAATTAAATGATATTTAATTGGAATTGAATGGGTATTGATTTTTGGGTTTATCGTGAACAGTGTTTTAAATAACACTTGTTCTTTAACCCGATAATTAATGGAACGTGATTTGGGTTTGTCGTGAATGGTGTCTTCACTAACACTGTTCTTGAACCCAGTTGAGAAGAGATTAAATCTTTTTATTTAGATTTAATGAAGTGTACCAATTAAATGATATTTAATTGGAATTGAATTGGTGTTGATTTTTGGGTTTATCGTGAACAGTGTTTTAAATAACACTTGTTCTTTAACCCGATAATTAATGGAATGTGATTTTGGGTTTATCGTGAATCGTGTTTTAAATGACACTGATTCTTTAACCCAGATAATGATTAAAACTAAGTGGAGTTTTAATGAATCTTTAATTAGATTGAAAAGATCGAGAATGGAGTATCACCAGTTTTGCTCCAGGCGATAGTTAAATCTTTAATTAGATTTGAACGTGAAATTTAGAAACTAACTGTCGGTTAGCCAAGCAGAATGGTTTTCGGGATATTGATCTGATGTTGGTTTCGGCCTTCGGGGTTAATATTTGGGGAATTATTCTCTTGATTAATTTATGGTTAGTGACTGATGAATTGGAATGAGGCGTATGTTGTGTTTGTGTAACACTTATTTAAAATATACGCGAGTTATTCGGAAAGACCGGGTTTATCCCATTCTGAATAACTGATACGACGATAAGTCGAAGATGAAGACGATGGTCGAAGACCGGAGGTCTTCACGTCGTTTGGGTGATAACTGATGATCTTGATTGGGCTGTACACCCAAGAAGATGGAAACAGTTAGTGATCGTCTAGACGTACTTGGAGATCGATGGATATGCGGGGTACTAGGTGCCTCCGGTTTCGTTCAGACCCAGAACGGACTTGTAAATGGACTGTGTGTCTGACATCGGATTTCATTCTGTGTGACCGATATCGGTTGCATAGAATGGTTTGCCTGTGTGGCATGCTAAGATGCAAATGATCAAGGCTTCTGTTGAAAAGCAAAGTCTTGTGGTGATGATCAAAGCACGGCCTTTGTGGCGTAGCTTTGTGTAACGTTTACCTCGCGTGTTTCACACCAGGTATGAACCAAAAACGGGAGACGGACCTCAGGGAGGACTTGCGTTTCTTTCTAGTTAGAAGTGGCGTCAGTGGTTTTACACGCCCTGACGAGTTTGACTTATGTGGTTGTTGCTGTTGCGAGGCGCCTCGGTTATATCGGTTTCGGCCGATGCATTCTGGTCGGCTGACGGACCAGACTTACACCCCATAGGGTGGGGAAACGTAGTGTTCAGGCATTTTAATCCACATCGGTGGACCGGCCCTGACGATCCAAGGGCCCACCTGAGTCTGGGTCCTGAGGGGCGGGCTAGAGCGTCTCGAATCGGTTGAGGACTATCTTTTGCCTCGGTTCATAGAAGGAAATCCAATTTCCCAATACGTGACTTTGCGGTTTTATTTGTAAACCTATATATGGCGACATGATATATGGTACCCATGCCGCCTATGATTGATACTTATGATTTGAAGTTGTTTTATGCACTATGCACTTATTATAGTATCAAATGATTTGTTTTAAACGTATCAAGCATTCTTTGGCTGTTATAAGGGAAAACCCTATCCCCCGGCTTGCGTTGCATTGTGTGATAGGACCTGGGTCTTATAACAGCTTCATCTTTCTTTATTTAGCATTGCGCTGTTTGTTTTATGCACTGGTATTCTTGGGAGGAAACCCGTTCCGTGTTATACGGCGTGGTCCCTTGATTTACCTAACGATTTAAAATAAAGATTAATAACTGTTTTAGTTCTCACACCAGTCACATGACTGACCTGGAGTTTATTGTTTTAACCTAAACTCTGGGTGCCCCTATTTTGACACGGGCAGCTAGTAGTTTCGGTTTTGCAGATTTATATTCACAGGATCCTGGTTTACAGCTGGAACGATATCCGGAAAGCTTTGTATCCGTATATCTACTTCTAGTTGTGTATTGTATTATTTTCCGCTGCTATGTATTTAAATGTAATTTAAATCTCTGATATTTCTGTGTAATATTCATTTATACTCTGTATATTCTTGTAATCTGATGCATTGTTGTAATATACAATGAAACGTTCTTCTATATGCGTTCTGTTGTGGTTTGTTCTCGAACTATCCGACGCTTTCCTTTACGGGGAGGTTGCGGGTCTTTACACGTGGTATCAGAGCTTTGGTTTACAAAGCTCAGAGAACAAGGCACATTAGAACCATACGAAAGAATTCATCAGATATTGGGTTAGTAAAATCTAATGGGAATGACTCGTTAGAGATGGGATCAGTAGTATCCTAGAACGAGTGTGAAGAGTATATTTTTCAAATGAAAACATTCTTTGTTTTGAAAATCTAAATCAACTATTCGTATTTGATTATTTGTTTATATTGATTTTGGACAATTCAGTATATAAAGAATTTGCATATACGCCTTGCAAACGTATATTCAAAGTTTTAATATATTGGATAGATATAGCATCACACTCTAGTCGCCCGGAGATGATTCTACTAATGACTATATAGCATCAGTAGTGTGTGTTCGAGTTTCGAAGGTATGATTTTCTATATATTTCCTATTGACTGGTGTGAGAACCAAAATTAGATAGGGCCTATTGTTGTGATTTGGCATCAAAACAAGATTTTCAGTATATGTATCAAAATTATGAATTTGAAACGTTAAATTCACTAATTGATTGATGTTTGTGTTGTTTGTTCATTTGTTTTCTAATTTTGAACCATTATGCCTAATTGAACCAAATATTGGATTATATTGAAAATTGGTTGCATTTGCTTGCATATACATATATATCTTTGAACAGGTCATAGCAAGGAGGCTAGAGCCAGAGAATAAAATTTGTTTGCCCGACAAATAGGTACATGTTTACTACATAATTTCCTGTTTTGTTTGGGTGATGATGATTTTGTGAGCCTATTGGCTAGCCGCTTGGCTTTTTCTTTTTCTTTTTGAGATCTGAAGGACCGGGGAAGCTATTTGAAATTCCCCGATGCTCCCGGTGCAGGGGAGGTTATGGCGAAATTTTTCGAAAATTTAGGGTGTTAGCCAAATTTTTGAAGTTTTGAAAATTCTCAGAAACTAAAGAGTTGGAGAATGGAAGCCAGATCAAACGTAGAGTTGAATAATCAAACCGCTTTCGACTTTGTTCCTTTTCGGGGACGAAAAGTTTTAAGTGGGGGAGATTGTAACAACCCGCAAATTCTGGGCCAGTTTAAAATTTTTATTTTGGCAATTTTAGCGAATTTTGAATATTTAAAATAGATTATTTTAAACAATATCGACGAGAAATTTAGTTTGAATATAATTCGACGTATATATAATATACGTCGTCGTTAGAATATATTATAATTATATATAATTATAAAAGGAATTGAAAATGGCGCGGTAGTTCGAAAATTCGATTTCTAATTTCAAATGAATATACAGAATTCAATATAAGTCAGAATTGAACGAAACAAGAAATATTTGAATCTGTATAACTATATCTTTGTAACGAAGTTAACAAACTGAGATTTCATCTTAGAAATGATAAGATATGTCCAGTCGAAAATTAGAAATAGTCGCTGTGGAATTTATATATATTTTTATATATATAAGGCCCTTAAAAATGGACATTTTGCAAACGACCTCGGATTTCGACGAAACCAGTTTTGTTGGGTCCGGGATGTTAAATTATTGCTAGATTCCAAATTTCATAATTTTTCGAATCATTAGGTGAGCGTGGCAAAAGAAAACGTGTTTTGACCATTTCAGTTGATTTTAATCGACTGGAAATTGGCCATTTTTCCAACGGTCTCAGAATTCGACGAAACTAGTTTTATTAGGACCGTATCGTCAATACGAAGCTAGAAAGTATTTTTCTGGAATTTTTCGAGTTAGTATGTGACCCCGATAATTTGAAATGTACGTTTAAAATTCAATATAGAGATTTAAATGAAAATTCAACGGAAACTGATTGTAACAGCCGAATCAGCTCACGATACATATCTCATTGTGTCCGGAATGGGGGCAATACACTAGGGGCGACAGTCGTTGGGTGTTGTTTGGTAATCGTCTGAAAAGTCAACTTAAATTGTAAAATTAAATATTAATATTTAAATATATAAACCTAACCTACCCCCCCCTCCTTATTTATTCTCTTTCTCTCTCTCCCCTATTCAACAGATCTGAAAAAAAAAAAATATATATAAAATTAAACCCTCCCACGATCGATCCCCCTGGCCAATCCCTACTGCCACCGCGCCGCCGCTGGTGGTACCCACCGCCTCCGCCCCCCCTTCGTCCCAGCCCCTCCCTCCTGTTCGCCCTCCTCTTCCCTCCTCTTGCACGAAGACTCGAACACCCCAGCTCCCTGAAGGCCGTCGCCAGCAAAAGGGGACCCCACCGCCGCTCAGGAAAAACGCGCGGACCTCTGCAGCAACCCCGAGCCCTCCTCCTCCACTGTTCGCAACAGTAACCCCTCCTTCCTCCGACCTCGTTTCCCATTCGTCTGATTTGAACCCCGGTAAGTGTTTATGTATTTAGTATAGCAAAACTGATTTTATTTTAGTTAATTAAAAATTGATTTTATTTTAGTTAGTTAAAAACTGATTTTATAAAAAAGAAAAAAAAGGGGTTAAAACTGAAAATTTAATTAGGGTTAAAACTGAAAATTTAATTAGGTTTAAAACTGAAATTTTAATTAGGTTTAAACTGAAATTTTAATTAGGGTAAAAACTGAAAATGAAAAAGATTGAATTTTGAAAATGAAAAATATCAAATATAGTTGTTTTGAAAATATATAGACTTTGTTTAAATTTAGAAATAAAAATTCGATTTTTATATATTGAATTTTGAACTAAAAATTCGATTTTTATATATTGAACTTTGAACTAAAAAATCGATTTTTATATATTAAACTTTGAACTAAAAATTCGATTTTTATATATTGAACTTCGAACTAAAAATTCGATTTTTATATATTGAACTTTGAACTAAAAATTCGATTTTTATATATTAAACTTTGAACTAAAAATTCGATTTTTATATATTGAATTTCGAACTAAAAATTCGATTTTTATATATAGAACTTTGAACTAAAAATTTGATTTTTATATATTGAATAGAGAAATAAAAATGTGATTTTTATATATATAGTGACTACGGGCAACGAAGATGACGAAGATGCGATAGCGATGAAGATTTCTATCATAGAAGAGCCGTGGAGCTAGGATAGCTATTTGTGAGAACTTCTCACCTTTCAATTTTATTTCTAGTTATATATATATACTAGGATGCAGACGGTGCTTAGTAGCACCCGACACAATCGTCCACAGACCATGGACTTGTTTGTTTGGCTGTTTGGTTATTGATTGTGATATTGGTTTGAATGTGGTTTGTGGTGTGAAAAATCGAATCGATAAATTGGTTAGGATTAGACGTGCGCCGTTATAAGGCGAAGGAGTAAGGCTAGGTTAGACTCTTACTCCAAATTTTGTGGTTTGCATAATGAAATTGATTTGATTGATGTGTGAATGGCGTTGGCCTTCACTAGTCCGGGGATAAGGCTAGGCCTCGTCCCGTTTCTAGTATCGTGCCGTTATGCCGCCGAAATTTTCTAAAATATGTTAGAAAAATAAAAATATCATTTTATTTAAAGAATGAACTGAAGAGAAATTCATATGTTGAAATAAAATGTTTTGTCGTTAAAAATATAAATTTTAACGTGAATGTGAATAAATAAAATATTCATTTGCAAACCAGATGGTTTGTTTATGTACACTTATTTGAAGGACATTGATTGGGTCGATAAATTTTACACATCGCCCAACTGCACAAATAAAATCTGTGTTTGATTGTTTGAAACCCTACACGGGTGTTGGGATGATATTTGACGTACACTAATCCCGATTGTTTAGTTGTGTGTCGATCGATTGATTGACAGACTGTTATAAGCGTTGAATATTTATATTTGATGCTTATACAGTGTAGAATGCACTTTGGATGATGGTTGATTATTCATCGTTGTTGATATATGCATGTGTTGTAGAAAATCCATATAATTAACATTATATGGTAATTGATTGGGCCTCATTCCAGTATTTGAAAAAGAAATATTTGAAAAAGAAATATTTGAAAAAGAAATATTTGAAATAGAATATTTGAAAATAAAGGAATATATGAAGCCGTGTTGATTAGATTGACGCCATTTTGACGTGAACGATTTATATCGATTTTAAACGATTTCGAAATGAATTGAATTGAAAACGATTTCGAAATGAATTGAATTGAAAACGATTTCGAAATGAAGTGAATTGAAAACGATTTCAAAGTGAATTGAAAACGATTTCAAAGTGAATTGAAACGATTTCGAAATGAATTGAAAACGAATTCAAATTGAATTGAAAGCAAATTGAATCGAATTCAAATTGAATTGAAATTTGAATTGAATAGAAATGAATTTTAAAACGAATTTATAGAGAAGAATTCAATTTTGCTTTGAATTGAAATGGAAGTTGAAATAGATTTTGAAAACGAATTTTAAAACTATTTATATAATTCGTTTTAAATAGAAATCGACGAAATATATATTATATATATTATATATATAATATAATGGCCTGAATAGAACGCGCCGCGCCGCGGCAGTTCGTGAATTTCGACCATTTATTTCAAACGGACATTACGGGAGATCCGACCGTCGGATTCTCCTAAAACCGGAACCGTTGGGATCGTATCGAAAAGAGCTTTCTAATGAATGTTAGAAATTTGAAATCTAACGGTTGGATTTGGAGATACGTCCAAATCAAATTCGAAAAAGGTCGCTGTAAGTGCAGTTCGATGGCCGTTAATGGAAATCGACTGTACGGGCCTTGATAAAATTATTAAAAATAGTAATAATTTGTGTAAAATCATAAGAAATGATTTGTGAAAGTTTGGGATGAAAAACTCCATATTTGAAAAGATAAAAATAGATTTTTATCGAAATGAACTAGTTTTGAACTAGAATTATAATTCTATTTATTTTTAAATAAATAAATTGAATTTGAAATGGTTTTGAAAATAACCAAAATTTCCAATGATTGCATTGGAGTGGAGTTGAATCGAAATTGTCTTCGGAATATTTCGATGTTGGAATTCGTGATATTACAGGTGTTGTTATGGAAATTTGAAAGATATATATTTGTATCGTTATTTCCAATACGACATTTGTTAGTCGTAGAATTCGATATTGAATATAAGCCGATATATTTTCTATTCAGAGCCTTGTATTGAATATCGAATGTGATTTGGGTTTGTCGTGAATGGTGTCTTCATTAACACTGTTCTTGAACCCAGTTGAGAAAAGATTAAATCTTTTTATTTAGATTTAATGAAGTGTACCAATTAAATGATATTTAATTGGAATTGAATTGGTATTGATTTTTGGGTTTATCGTGAACAGCGTTTTAAATAACACTTGTTCTTTAACCCGATAATTAATGGAACGTGATTTGGGTTTGTCGTGAATGGTGTCTTCACTAACACTGTTCTTGAACCCAGTTGAGAAAAGATTAAATCTTTTTATTTAGATTTAATGAAGTGTACCAATTAAATGATATTTAATTGGAATTGAATGGGTATTGATTTTTGGGTTTATCGTGAACAGTGTTTTAAATAACACTTGTTCTTTAACCCGATAATTAATGGAACGTGATTTGGGTTTGTCGTGAATGGTGTCTTCACTAACACTGTTCTTGAACCCAGTTGAGAAGAGATTAAATCTTTTTATTTAGATTTAATGAAGTGTACCAATTAAATGATATTTAATTGGAATTGAATTGGTGTTGATTTTTGGGTTTATCGTGAACAGTGTTTTAAATAACACTTGTTCTTTAACCCGATAATTAATGGAATGTGATTTTGGGTTTATCGTGAATCGTGTTTTAAATGACACTGATTCTTTAACCCAGATAATGATTAAAACTAAGTGGAGTTTTAATGAATCTTTAATTAGATTGAAAAGATCGAGAATGGAGTATCACCAGTTTTGCTCCAGGCGATAGTTAAATCTTTAATTAGATTTGAACGTGAAATTTAGAAACTAACTGTCGGTTAGCCAAGCAGAATGGTTTTCGGGATATTGATCTGATGTTGGTTTCGGCCTTCGGGGTTAATATTTGGGGAATTATTCTCTTGATTAATTTATGGTTAGTGACTGATGAATTGGAATGAGGCGTATGTTGTGTTTGTGTAACACTTATTTAAAATATACGCGAGTTATTCGGAAAGACCGGGTTTATCCCATTCTGAATAACTGATACGACGATAAGTCGAAGATGAAGACGATGGTCGAAGACCGGAGGTCTTCACGTCGTTTGGGTGATAACTGATGATCTTGATTGGGCTGTACACCCAAGAAGATGGAAACAGTTAGTGATCGTCTAGACGTACTTGGAGATCGATGGATATGCGGGGTACTAGGTGCCTCCGGTTTCGTTCAGACCCAGAACGGACTTGTAAATGGACTGTGTGTCTGACATCGGATTTCATTCTGTGTGACCGATATCGGTTGCATAGAATGGTTTGCCTGTGTGGCATGCTAAGATGCAAATGATCAAGGCTTCTGTTGAAAAGCAAAGTCTTGTGGTGATGATCAAAGCACGGCCTTTGTGGCGTAGCTTTGTGTAACGTTTACCTCGCGTGTTTCACACCAGGTATGAACCAAAAACGGGAGACGGACCTCAGGGAGGACTTGCGTTTCTTTCTAGTTAGAAGTGGCGTCAGTGGTTTTACACGCCCTGACGAGTTTGACTTATGTGGTTGTTGCTGTTGCGAGGCGCCTCGGTTATATCGGTTTCGGCCGATGCATTCTGGTCGGCTGACGGACCAGACTTACACCCCATAGGGTGGGGAAACGTAGTGTTCAGGCATTTTAATCCACATCGGTGGACCGGCCCTGACGATCCAAGGGCCCACCTGAGTCTGGGTCCTGAGGGGCGGGCTAGAGCGTCTCGAATCGGTTGAGGACTATCTTTTGCCTCGGTTCATAGAAGGAAATCCAATTTCCCAATACGTGACTTTGCGGTTTTATTTGTAAACCTATATATGGCGACATGATATATGGTACCCATGCCGCCTATGATTGATACTTATGATTTGAAGTTGTTTTATGCACTATGCACTTATTATAGTATCAAATGATTTGTTTTAAACGTATCAAGCATTCTTTGGCTGTTATAAGGGAAAACCCTATCCCCCGGCTTGCGTTGCATTGTGTGATAGGACCTGGGTCTTATAACAGCTTCATCTTTCTTTATTTAGCATTGCGCTGTTTGTTTTATGCACTGGTATTCTTGGGAGGAAACCCGTTCCGTGTTATACGGCGTGGTCCCTTGATTTACCTAACGATTTAAAATAAAGATTAATAACTGTTTTAGTTCTCACACCAGTCACATGACTGACCTGGAGTTTATTGTTTTAACCTAAACTCTGGGTGCCCCTATTTTGACACGGGCAGCTAGTAGTTTCGGTTTTGCAGATTTATATTCACAGGATCCTGGTTTACAGCTGGAACGATATCCGGAAAGCTTTGTATCCGTATATCTACTTCTAGTTGTGTATTGTATTATTTTCCGCTGCTATGTATTTAAATGTAATTTAAATCTCTGATATTTCTGTGTAATATTCATTTATACTCTGTATATTCTTGTAATCTGATGCATTGTTGTAATATACAATGAAACGTTCTTCTATATGCGTTCTGTTGTGGTTTGTTCTCGAACTATCCGACGCTTTCCTTTACGGGGAGGTTGCGGGTCTTTACAGGTTCGTATCGAAAAGAGCTTTCTAATGAATGTTAGAAATTTGAAATCTAACGGTTGGATTTGGAGATACGTCCAAATCAAATTCGAAAAAGGTCGCTGTAAGTGCAGTTCGATGGCCGTTGATGGAAATCGACTGTACGGGCCTTGATAAAATTATTAAAAATAGTAATAATTTGTGTAAAATCATAAGAAATGATTTAGAAAGAATTGGGATGAAAAACTCCCTATTTGAAAAGATAAAAATAGATTTTTATCGAAATGAACTAGTTTTGAACTAGAATTATAATTCTATTTATTTTTAAATAAATAAATTGAATTTGAAAAAGGGTTTTGAAAATAACCAAAATTTCCAATGATTGCATTGGAGTGGATTTGAATCGAAATTGTCTTCGGAATATTTCGATGTTGGAATTTGTGATTATACGGATGTTGTTACGAAAATTTGAAAGATATATATTTATATCGTTATTTCCAATACGACATTTGTTAATCGTAGAATTTGATATTGAATATAAGCCGATATATTTTCTATTCAGAGCCTTATATTGAATATCAAATGGGATTTGGGTTTATCGTGAACAGTGTTTTAAATAACACTTGTTCTTTAACCCGATAATTAATGAATGTGATTTGGGTTTGTCGTGAATGGTGTCTTCACTAACACTGTTCTTGAACCCAGTTGAGAAAAGATTAAATCTTTTTATTTAGATTTAATGAAGTGTACCAATTAAATAATATTTAATTGGAATTGAATTGATATTGATTTTTGGGTTTATCGTGAACAGTGTTTTAAATAACACTTGTTCTTTAACCCGATAATTAATGAATGTGATTTGGGTTTGTCGTGAATGGTGTCTTCACTAACACTGTTCTTGAACCCAGTTGAGAAAAGATTAAATCTTTTTATTTAGATTTAATGAAGTGTACCAATTAAATAATATTTAATTGGAATTGAATGGATATTGATTTTTGGGTTTATCGTGAACAGTGTTTTAAATAACACTTGTTCTTTAACCCGATAATTAATGGGATGTGACTTTGGGTTTATCGTGAACCGTGTTTTAAATGACACTGATTCTTTAACCCAGTCACAGATTAAAACTAAGTGGGGTTTTAATGAATCTTTAATTAGATTGAAAAGATCGAGAATGGAGTATCACCAGTTTTGCTCCAGGCGATAGTTAAATCTTTAATTAGATTTGAACGTGAAATTTAGAAACTAACTGTCGGTTAGCTAAGTAGAATGGTTTTCTGGATATTGATCTGATGTTGGTTTCGGCCTTCGGGGTTAATATTTGGGGAATTATTCTCTTGATTAATTTACGGTTAGTGACTAATGAATTGGAATGAGGCGTATGTTGTGTTTGTGTAACACTTTTATAATATATACGCGAGTTATTCGGAAAGACCGGGTTTATCCCATTCTGGATAACTGATACGACGATAAGTCGAAGATGAAGACGACGGTCGAAGACCGGAGGTCTTCACGTCGTTTGGGTGATAACTGATGATCTTGATTGGGCTGTACACCCAAGAAGATGGAAACAGTTAGTGATCGTCCAGACGTACTTGGAGATCGATGGATATGCGGGGTACTAGGTGCCTCCGGCTTCGTTCAGACCCAGAACGGACTTGTAAATGGACTGTGTGTCTGACATCGGATTTCATTCTGTGTGATTGATATCGGTTGCATAGGATGGTTTGCCTGTGTGGCATGCTAAGATGCAAATGATCAAGGCTTCTGTTGAAAAGCAAAGTCTTGTGGTTGATGATCAAAGCACGGCCTTTGTGGCGTAGCTTTGTGTAACGTTTGTTTCGCGAGTTTCACACCCGGTATGAACCAAAAACGGGAGAGGACCTCAGGGAGGACATGCGTTTCTTTCTAGCTAGAAGTGGCGTCAGTGGTTTTACACGCCCTGACGAGTTTGACTTATGTGGTTGTTGTTGTTGCGAGGCGCCTCAGATTGATCGGTCGTTCTCGAACCGATGGAGTCATTCGTTGGCTCGTTTGCGCCCCAAAGGGCGGGGAGACGTATTGTTCAGGCATAATAATCCACATCGGTGGACCGGCCCTGACGATCCAGGGGGCAGTTGCGGCTGTTCCTGAGACATGGTAGGCTAGATTGTCTCGAATCGGTTGAGGACTATCTTTTGCCTCGGTTCATAGACGGAAATCCAATTTCCAAATACGTGACATTTGCGGTTTTATTTGTAAACCTACATATGGCGACATAGTGGCATGGGACGCTCATGCCGCCTATGATTGATACTTATGATTTGAAGTTGTTTTAAACACTGTACACTTATTATAGTATCAAATGATTTGTTTTTAAACGTATCAAGCATTCTTTGGCTGTTATAAGGGAAAACCCTATCCTCGGCTGCGTTGCATTGTGTGATGGGACCTGGGTCTTATAACAGCTTCATTTTTCTTTATTTAGCATTGCGCTGTTTGTTTTATGCACTGGTATTCTTGGGAGGAAACCCGTTCCGTGTTATACGGCGTGGTCCCTTGATTTACCTAATGATTTAAAATAAAGATTAACTGTTTTAGTTCTCACACCAGTCACATGACTGACCTGGAGTTTATTGTTTTAACCTAAACTCTGGGTGCCCTTATTTTGACACGGGCAGCTAGTAGTTTTGGTTTTGCAGATTTATATTCACAGGATCCTGGTTTACAGCTGGAACGATATCCGGAAAGCTTTGTATCCGTATATCTCTTCTAGTTGTGTATTGTATTATTTTCCGCTGCTATGTATTTAAATGTAATTTAAATCTCTGATATTTCTGTGTAATATTCTTTTTACTCTGTATATTCTTGTAATCTGATGCATTGTTGTTATATACAATGAAATGTTCTTCTGTATGCGTTCTGTTGTGGCTTGTTCTCGAACTATCCGACGCTTTCCTTTACGGGGAAGTTACGGGTCTTCACAGTTGGTATCGGAGCTTTGGTTTACAAAGCTCAGAGAACAAGACACATTAGAAACATACGAAAGAATTCATCAGATATTGGATTAGCAATATCCAATGGGAATGACTCGTTAGAGATAGGATCAGTAGTATCCTAGAACGAGTGTGAAGAGTATATTTTTAAAAATGAAAACAAAATTTTGTTTTGAAAATTTAAATCAATTATTCGTAGTTGATTATTAATTTATATTGATTTGGACAATCCAGTATATATAGATTTTGCGTATACGTCTGATCCGCGTATATTCGAAGTTTTAATATACCGGGTAGATATAGAACCGCACTCTAGTAGCCCGACAATGTTCTGATGGTGGTTCGAAACATCATCAGCATTTATTTTCGAGTGACGAAGGTGTGATTTCTATATATTTCCATTAGACTGGTGTGAGAACCAAAACTAATATAGTTAGAATACATTGTTGTGAATTGGCATCAAAAACAAGATTTTCGGTATATATATCAAAATTATGAATTTGAAAAGCTAATCAACTAATTGATTGATGTTTGTGTTGTTTGTTTATTTGTTTGCTAATTTTGAACTGTTATGCCTAATTGAATCGAATATTGAACTGTATTGAAAATTGGTCGCATCTGCTTGCATATACATGTATATTATTGAACAGGTCATAGCAAGGAGGCTAGAGCCAGAGAATAAAATTTGTTTGCCCGACAAATAGGTACATGTTTGCTACATAATTTCCTGTTTTGTTTGGGTGATGATGATTTTGTGAGCCTATTGGCTAGCCGCTTGGCTTTTTCTTTTTCTTTTTGAGGTCTGAAGGACCGGGGAAGCTATTTGAAATTCCCCGATGCTCCCATTGCAGGGGAGGTTATGGCGAAATTTTTCAAAAATTTAGGGTGTTAGCCAAATTTTTGAAATTTTGAAAATTCTCAGGAACTAAAGAGTTGGAGAAGAGAAGCCAGATTGAGCGTAGAGCTGAATAATCAAACCACTTTCGACTTTGTTCCTTTTCGGGGACGAAAAGTTTTAAGTGGGGGAGATTGTAACAACCCGGAAAATCTGGGCCAGTTTAAAATTTTTATTTTGGCAAGTTTAGCGGATTCTGAATATTTAAAATAAATTATTTTAAATAATATCGACGAGAAAATTTATTTTGAATAGAATTCGAACGTATATATTATACGTCGTCGTTAGAATATATAATAATTATATATAATTATAAAAGGAATTGAAAATGGCGCGGTAGTTCGAAAATTCGATTTCTAATTTCAAATGAATATACAGAATTCAATATAAGTCAGAATTGAACGAAACAAGAAATATTTGAATCTGTATAACTATATCTTTGTAACGAAGTTAACAAACTGAGATTTCATCTTAGAAATGATAAGATATGTCCAGTTGAAAATTAGAAATAGTCGCTGTGGAATTTATATATATTTTTATATATATAAGGCCCTTAAAAATGGACATTCTGCAAATGACCTCGGATTTCGACGAAACTAGTTTTATTAGGACCGTATCGTTGATACGATGCTAGAAAGTATTTTTCTGGAATTTTTAGGGTTAGTGTGTGACCCCGGTAATTTGAAATGTATGTTTAAAATAGAATATAAACTGATTTCTAATTTAATTTTGATGAAAACCTATCGAAACAGTCGAATCGGCCTACGTGGCATATCCCATTGTTTTCGGAATGGGGGTAATATGCTAGAAGCGATAGTCGTTGGGGTTGATTTGGTGTTCGCGAGGATTTTTGGTTTTTAAGCGAATTAAAAATAAATAAAATAAAATAAAACTTTTTTTTTACATTAACACCCCCGTTGACCCTTCCCCCCCCTTTATCTCCTCAGTTCGATTTGGGAAAAAAAATAAATAAATAAAAAAACCCGAACACCTGCTCCAGCTCCTCCCCCGTCCACCGCGCTTGGCGGCGATCCCACCCCCTCTGACCCTGGATGGTGGCGCCCCCCCCCCCTAAGCCCTCCTCCTTGCTCTCGCATCCCCTCCCCTCACGAGTCTGACCTGTCGCCTCCTCGAAGAACCCACCGCCGCGCGAGCCAGTGCGCCGCCAACACCTTATCCCCGCGTCGACCCCATCCTCCCCCTCCTCGAACGCCGTGGCGCCTGCTGATTCCTTCCTCCCCCCCCCCTTCCAGTCAGCGACGCACTCCCCCCCCCCCCTGTAAGTTAAACTGTTTTTTTTATTTACTTTAAACTGTTTTATTTTATTTACTTTAAACTGTCTTTTTTATTTATTTACTTTAAACTGTTTTTTTTATTTATTTACTTTAAACTGTTTATTTTATTTTATTTAAAAACTGATTTTATAAGAATTTTAAAACTGATTTTTATAAAAGATTTTAAAACTGATTTTATAAGAATTTTAAAACTGATTTTATAAGAATTTTAAAACTGATTTTAAAAGAATTTTAAAACTGATTTTTTTTAAAAGGAGAATTCTGATTTTACTTTAAATAGAAAATGGGTTAAATTTTAAAAAAAAGAAAAGGTTTAAACTTTAAATAGGAAAGATTTAAACTGTAAAATGGAAAAAGATTTGATCTTTATTAGAGAAAAGGCGAAGTCTATATTTTTGAAATGGAATTTTATCTATATGGCGTCGCAATAAAAAATAGAATTTTTATATATTGAACTTCGATAGAAAAATAGAATTTTTATATATTGAACTTCGATAGAAAAATAGAATTTTTATATATTGAACTTCGATAGAAAAATAGAATTTTTATATATTGAACTTCGATAGAGAAATAGAATGGGATTTTTATATATTGAATAACATAGTAAAAATTCGATTTTTTTTATATATATAGTGGCCTTGGGCAACGAAGGTGACAAAAAGGCGAGACGACGAAGACTTCTGCAAATGAAGAGCCGTGGAGCTAGGATAGCTTTATGTGAGAATTTCTCACCTTTCAATTTTATTTCTAGTTATATATATATACTAGGATGCAGACGGTGTTTAGTAGCACCCGACACCCGTCCACAGACCATGGACTTGTTTGTTTGACTGTTTGGTGATTGATTGCGATATTGGTTTGAATGTGGTTTGTGGTGTGAATAATCGAATCGATAAATTGGTTAGGATTAGACGTGCGCCGTTATAAGGCGAAGGAGTAAGGCTAGGTTAGACGCTTACTCCAAACTTTGTGGTTTGCATAATGAAATTGATTTGATTGATGTGTGAATGGCGGGGTCCTTCACTAGACCGGGGATAAGGCTAGGCCTTGTCCCGTTTCTGGTATCGTGCCGTTATGCCGCCGAAATTTTCTAAAACATGTTAGAAAAATAAAAATATCATTTTATTGAATAAATGAATTGAATAGAAATTCATAGGTTGAAATAAAATGTTTTATCGTTAAAAATATAATTTTTAACGTGAATATGAAAATAGTGAAGTGAATAAATAAAAATTCATTTACAAACCAGATGGTTTGTTTATGTACACTTATTTGAATGACATTGATTGGGACGATAAATTTTACACATCGCCCAACTGCACGAATAAAATAGTTGTTTGATTGTTTGAAACCCCACACGGGTGTTAGGATGAAATTTGAAGTTCACTCATCCTGATTGATTAAATATGTCGATCGATTGATTGACATGCTGTTATAAGCGTTAGATATCTTTATTTGATGCTTATACAGTGTAGTGCACTTTGGTTGATGCTTGATTATTTTTCAATGCTATTATATACATGTGTTGTATGAAAATCCATATAATTAATTTTATATGGTAATCGATTGGGCCTCATTCCAGTTTAGAAATAGAAATATTTGAAATAGAAATATTTGAAATAGAATATTTGAAAATAGAAATTTATGAAGCCGTATTGATTAGATTGACGCCATTTTGACGTGAACGATATTTATATCGATTTTAAAACGATTTCGAAATGAATTGAATTGAAAACGATTTCGAAATGAATTGAATTGAAAACGAATTCAAAATGAATTGAAAACGATTTCGAAATGAATTGAATTGAAAATGATTTCGAAATGAATTAAATTGAAAACGATTTCGAAATGAATTGAATTGAAAACGAATTCAAAATGAATTGAAAACGATTTCGAAATGAATTGAATTGAAAACGATTTCGAAATGAGTTGAATTGAAAACGAACTCAAATGGAATAGAAAGCGAATTGAAATGAATTCAAATTGAATTGAAATTCGAATTGAATAGAAATGAATTTTTAAACGAATTTATAAAGAAGAATTCAATTTTGCTTTGAATTGAAATAGAAGTTGAAATAGAATTTGAAACGAATTTAAAACTATTTATATAATTCGTTTTAAATAGAAATCGACGAAATATATATTATATATATAATATAATGGCCTGAATAGAACGCGCCGCGCCGCGGCAGTTCGCGAATTTCGACCATTTATTTCAAACGGACATTACGGGAGATCCGACCGTCGGATTCTCCTAAAACCGGAACCGTTGGGTTCGTATCGAAAAGAGCTTTCTAATGAATGTTAGAAATTTGAAATCTAACGGTTGGATTTGGAGATACGTCCAAATCAAATTCGAAAAAGGTCGCTGTAAGTGCAGTTCGATGGCCGTTGATGGAAATCGACTGTACGGGCCTTGATAAAATTATTAAAAATAGTAATAATTTGTGTAAAATCATAAGAAATGATTTAGAAAGAATTGGGATGAAAAACTCCCTATTTGAAAAGATAAAAATAGATTTTTATCGAAATGAACTAGTTTTGAACTAGAATTATAATTCTATTTATTTTTAAATAAATAAATTGAATTTGAAAAAGGGTTTTGAAAATAACCAAAATTTCCAATGATTGCATTGGAGTGGATTTGAATCGAAATTGTCTTCGGAATATTTCGATGTTGGAATTTGTGATTATACGGATGTTGTTACGAAAATTTGAAAGATATATATTTATATCGTTATTTCCAATACGACATTTGTTAATCGTAGAATTTGATATTGAATATAAGCCGATATATTTTCTATTCAGAGCCTTATATTGAATATCAAATGGGATTTGGGTTTATCGTGAACAGTGTTTTAAATAACACTTGTTCTTTAACCCGATAATTAATGAATGTGATTTGGGTTTGTCGTGAATGGTGTCTTCACTAACACTGTTCTTGAACCCAGTTGAGAAAAGATTAAATCTTTTTATTTAGATTTAATGAAGTGTACCAATTAAATAATATTTAATTGGAATTGAATTGATATTGATTTTTGGGTTTATCGTGAACAGTGTTTTAAATAACACTTGTTCTTTAACCCGATAATTAATGAATGTGATTTGGGTTTGTCGTGAATGGTGTCTTCACTAACACTGTTCTTGAACCCAGTTGAGAAAAGATTAAATCTTTTTATTTAGATTTAATGAAGTGTACCAATTAAATAATATTTAATTGGAATTGAATGGATATTGATTTTTGGGTTTATCGTGAACAGTGTTTTAAATAACACTTGTTCTTTAACCCGATAATTAATGGGATGTGACTTTGGGTTTATCGTGAACCGTGTTTTAAATGACACTGATTCTTTAACCCAGTCACAGATTAAAACTAAGTGGGGTTTTAATGAATCTTTAATTAGATTGAAAAGATCGAGAATGGAGTATCACCAGTTTTGCTCCAGGCGATAGTTAAATCTTTAATTAGATTTGAACGTGAAATTTAGAAACTAACTGTCGGTTAGCTAAGTAGAATGGTTTTCTGGATATTGATCTGATGTTGGTTTCGGCCTTCGGGGTTAATATTTGGGGAATTATTCTCTTGATTAATTTACGGTTAGTGACTAATGAATTGGAATGAGGCGTATGTTGTGTTTGTGTAACACTTTTATAATATATACGCGAGTTATTCGGAAAGACCGGGTTTATCCCATTCTGGATAACTGATACGACGATAAGTCGAAGATGAAGACGACGGTCGAAGACCGGAGGTCTTCACGTCGTTTGGGTGATAACTGATGATCTTGATTGGGCTGTACACCCAAGAAGATGGAAACAGTTAGTGATCGTCTAGACGTACTTGGAGATCGATGGATATGCGGGGTACTAGGTGCCTCCGGCTTCGTTCAGACCCAGAACGGACTTGTAAATGGACTGTGTGTCTGACATCGGATTTCATTCTGTGTGATTGATATCGGTTGCATAGGATGGTTTGCCTGTGTGGCATGCTAAGATGCAAATGATCAAGGCTTCTGTTGAAAAGCAAAGTCTTGTGGTTGATGATCAAAGCACGACCTTTGTGGCGTAGCTTTGTGTAACGTTTGTTTCGCGAGTTTCACACCCGGTATGAACCAAAAACGGGAGAGGACCTCAGGGAGGACATGCGTTTCTTTCTAGCTAGAAGTGGCGTCAGTGGTTTTACACGCCCTGACGAGTTTGACTTATGTGGTTGTTGCTGTTGCGAGGCGCCTCAGATTGATCGGTCGTTCTCGAACCGATGGAGTCATTCGTTGGCTCGTTTGCGCCCCAAAGGGCGGGGAGACGTATTGTTCAGGCATAATAATCCACATCGGTGGACCGGCCCTGACGATCCAGGGGGCAGTTGCGGCTGTTCCTGAGACATGGTAGGCTAGATTGTCTCGAATCGGTTGAGGACTATCTTTTGCCTCGGTTCATAGACGGAAATCCAATTTCCAAATACGTGACATTTGCGGTTTTATTTGTAAACCTACATATGGCGACATAGTGGCATGGGACGCTCATGCCGCCTATGATTGATACTTATGATTTGAAGTTGTTTTAAACACTGTACACTTATTATAGTATCAAATGATTTGTTTTTAAACGTATCAAGCATTCTTTGGCTGTTATAAGGGAAAACCCTATCCTCGGCTGCGTTGCATTGTGTGATGGGACCTGGGTCTTATAACAGCTTCATTTTTCTTTATTTAGCATTGCGCTGTTTGTTTTATGCACTGGTATTCTTGGGAGGAAACCCGTTCCGTGTTATACGGCGTGGTCCCTTGATTTACCTAATGATTTAAAATAAAGATTAACTGTTTTAGTTCTCACACCAGTCACATGACTGACCTGGAGTTTATTGTTTTAACCTAAACTCTGGGTGCCCTTATTTTGACACGGGCAGCTAGTAGTTTTGGTTTTGCAGATTTATATTCACAGGATCCTGGTTTACAGCTGGAACGATATCCGGAAAGCTTTGTATCCGTATATCTCTTCTAGTTGTGTATTGTATTATTTTCCGCTGCTATGTATTTAAATGTAATTTAAATCTCTGATATTTCTGTGTAATATTCTTTTTACTCTGTATATTCTTGTAATCTGATGCATTGTTGTTATATACAATGAAATGTTCTTCTGTATGCGTTCTGTTGTGGCTTGTTCTCGAACTATCCGACGCTTTCCTTTACGGGGAAGTTACGGGTCTTCACAAGAAGGCTAGGTTTGGGGCTGTTTATACACGGTTAGGCGGACGAACCTAGGCAGAAAACGTGACCAAATACATCAGAACGAACCAGGTTCAGAAAACTGGATTTCGGGAGCAGGTCGACCCCCAGGTCGACTACCCAGTCGACCTGGTCAGGGGGTCGACTACCCAGTCGACTCCCCAGTCGACCTGGTCGGGGGGGGGGGGGGTGGTCGACTACCCAGTCGACTCCCCAGTCGACCTAGGTCCTGGGTGGGAAATTTCCCGCCCAGCCCGCTTGTGGGTTTGAATTCGAAATTTTGAATTCGAATTTCGAGCTGTTTTTAATTCTGAAAATTCCTGAAACTTCGGAGGGTCATATCTCCCTCATACGGACTCCGATTCTTGCAAACTCAGACTCGTTTCCAAGCAGAATTCCGAGACGAACGCTATGGCGCAACCCGTTTCCCTTGATTCTCATTTTAAAAATTAATTATCCTCTGATTTGTTACTTATACGTTCACAGAAAATACGGGGTGTTACAAAAGTGGTACATCAATATCTAAAATCCAAGATAAGCTGAAAGAATCCATATTTAAGCACTCCCACCCTGAGAACCTGGAGGGGGGGGGATGGAAGAGAGAGAAGTGGAAACAAAAAGGGGCAGACATGAGGTCTGGCGAGTCCAATTACTTTTAAATATAAATAAATAAAAGTATCATGACAGGTATATAAAACTGGAAGAATAAGATAACAATAACAATAACATGTGTGAACTGAGCAAGATAAGTTTGAACATAATATATTGCGCTTCTTAAATATGTTTCTCTGCACTGCACCAATACTAGTATCTCAGAAACAGAATGATCCCTGCAAATACCATTCCATTACATCTTCTTGATTGTTAGGTTGCTTGGGTTAACGACACTCAACGCTTATACACACGTCGTAACCATTTATTACCCAGTGGATTAACATAATATGGTATATATGTAACTACCCCTCAACACTGAGGTACACCCCATGGTACCCCACTCGCACGGTCTCCCTCGTAATACCACAGAAAAGTATGCAGTCCTTCATCCTATGCCGGAGTGATGTACGGATCTCTATATAACAATGTTACGTTCCACATATATCTGTCATTACTATGCTATGTAAGCGTACGGACTGCCACCATCGATCAAATCAGATTTCACTCTAGAGTAATACCCTTAAGTCTACGATACATCACCCTGAGCAGTCATGCATGTATCTAGACTGTCCCACGTTTGTACTGTAATTGCAGCTCGATGCCTCAATCGCACGTCCTCTAATGTGCATCGAGTTCCTTGGCAGGGCGATACAAGAAACACGGAACTTGGTCGGGAGCTTTTTCATACATGTACAGGCCCGCCATTAAGAGCCTCAAAATACAGATATTCCTAGGGTCTGTTTTCCATGGTGGCTATGGCCCTACCTCGGCCCCTCCCTTAGCTAGTAAAGACTACAAGAGCTAAACGACTGCCCCTAATAACGAACAATCTAAATATCCATTTGGCGTCTTCCCTCAACCACCGTACCCTGATAGTGAAAGTTGAATGGTTTATTGGTTTCAGCTCTAGTCTTTTCGCATCCCACTGGCTGCCGATGATGGGTATCCGACGATCTACCATCCTTGTTGGTTGTGACCCTTCGCTTCCCCGTTGAGGCAACCGCCGAATCACCCTAGTGTCACCGCGTCACAGCATTTTGACTGCAAAGATACATTTGCAGTTAAGGCTCACCCACCTAGTAGTTACGCGTAGACCCAACCTTTGCGAGCACAGCCTAAACATCTACCACCACACAGAGGACTACCAGTAGCACCTTACGTATCTCAAGAAGCCGCATGCTTCCCCTTCCAGTCCTTCGGAGCTGACAGAATAATCAGATAAAAGTGTGCTCCACTCGTTCCTTATAACACCACGATGATCTACCCCGTTGGGTTTTCCACCCTCAAACGTGTGGACTGGTCCAAGCGCCTCACTTTATCATTAGACCCTATGTCTATACATTCTTTTACGCGGTTGCCTCACCTCATCAGGTTTTCATTTAACTTGGTTATTATCATTCATATTTAATTCTTAATCAAGTTACCAAGTTCCTCTTGCTTATTAATTTTGGCTATATAACTTAACCCATTTAAGTTCATTAATAAGCCCACAACATGTTATTCTCTAGATTGTGGCCCAATTTCTGTAATCCACAATCTCTTTAGTATTCTTGCTTGGTTACATCATTACAATAAGATATTCTACTTAATATGTTATTAAGTATATTTCAATTCACATATTTCCTAATTAACATGTCACTTACAATTTATGATTAAATATAACTTATTTCATTTTACAAATTTTCCTCATTCTTTCTCATTTAATCATAATTCCATCTTATCATTGTTTACTTATTAACTTAGTTCTCTTAACTAAGGTTTACTAATAAGTTTCTTTTCCATGAATATAACTTATGTTGTCCTCATCCATAGATTTCAAATCCTTGTTCTTGTAAATAACTTAATTTACATTTAAGTACAGCTTATCCCCTTACATAAGTTATTCTATTCCCTTTTTCATTTATTATAAACTAAATTATAATTTCCACTTGTCCCTAGGACAAGCCTAAATGTAACAACCCGGAAATTCTAAACCAATTTAAATTTTTTATTTTAATAGTTTTGATGGAATTTGAATATTTAAAATGGTTTATTTTAAATAATAACAATTAAAGATTTACTTAAATCGAAGTTAGAACGAATAAATTTTATTTTAATTATAAAAGGAGTTAGAAATAGCGCGGTAGTTTGAAAATTTGAACTTTGACTGACCGTACAGGATGCAAAATAAATCGGATTTTAGTGAAACCAAAAATATTTAATTCTATTTAAAAATACCTTTCCAACGAATCTGAAAAATTGAAATTTCATAGCGGGAATCAAAAGTTATGCCCAGTTTAAAACTCAGAATAGTCGTTGTAGAATATATATATATATTTTTTAATATTAAAAATAGCCATTTTTCTGACGACCTCCGTTTTCGACGAAACCGCTTTTGTTGGATTCGGAATGTCAAATTATTGCTAGGTTTCAATTTTCATAATTTTTGGAATTAATATATGAGCGTGGCGAAAGAAAATGTGTTTTGTCAGTTTCAGTCAATTTCGATCGACCAGAAAATGGCCATTTTTCAAATGGTCTCGAAATTTGACGAAATTAGTTTTGTTAGGACCGTATCATCAAAACCAAGATAGAAATAATTTTTCTGTAATTTTTAGAGTTAGTATGTGGCCCTGGTAAATTAAAATGTACAAACAAATTAAATAAATAAATGATTTATATTTTAAATTAAATAAAATTGGGCTGAGATGATCAAAAGGGCTGACGGGACCTTGTCCATTGAGTCAGGAACGTGGGTATTTTCCTAGGGACAACTTTCGCTGGGTTGAAATTGGAGTTAATAAGAGGTAATGGGCTTTTTCGAGTTTAAAAAATTATAATAATATTTAGTTATATAAATAACCCAATATTATCCCTAATCCATCTAAGCCAGCCGCCACTAAAATTCTAATGGCCGAAAGTGCTTCGAATTTGAATCCCATTTCTCTCCCAAATTACAACTAATTAAAACATGAAACAAAAAAGCAAAGTTGAAGAGCTCTCTGAGATCGTTAAAATCAGCAGGTGTGATTGCGTTTACTATCCTAAATCGAGAGGATTTCTACCCTAAAGGTCGGTGTTTCACAGCCGTTTCCATGACAAAGGAGGAGCCTGAGTCTGCTGATGTCACCGGCGGCGGAGGAGTTTGCTTAGGGCTTCGAGGTGCAGTGGTTCGATCTTGATCCGGTCGACGAGGGGCGCTGTAGGGATTGAGGATTTGGTTTGAACGAAAATGGGTTTTATCGTGGCCTGTAGTTCAGAACGAGGAAGAAGTTGGGATGAGCGGCCCTGATTGGTTAAAAATGTAATAAGGATTAATGATTATTAAATTAATTATAATTAATTATTTCAAGTTGTAATTAATATTTAAATTGTTGTATCTTGTGCAAATCAAGTCAGAAATCAACGAAACAAAAAGCGTTGGAATCCTTATGATGAGATCTAGATGATGGAATTGACCAAGCAATCACTTGGCCTCTTTGCATTAACACTGCGCCAAGGCCTTCTCTAGAAGCATCAGTCCAGACCTTTAAATCCTGGTTGCCATCGATGATGGTTAACACTGGAGCAGTCATTAATCTCAACTTTAGCTCTTCAAAAGCCTCCTCACTTTCTGGAGTCCATTTAAATTTAGAGTGCTTTTTTGTAAGCTTCGTTAAATGGCCAGATATCTTCGAAAAGTTTTTGACGAACTTCCGGTAATAACTAGCCAATCCGAGAAAACTGCGGACTTCAGTGGGGGTACTGGGCTGTTTCCAATTCTGAATAGCTGTGATTTTACTTGGATCCACAGCAATTCCTTCTTTTGATACGACGTGGCCTAGAAATTTCACTTCATCTTGCCAGAATATACATTTGGAAAACTTTGCTTTCAATACATTTGTTCTGAGGATCTCTAACACTTGTTCCAAATGTTTTTCATGTTTGGCTTTTGATTTAGAGAAGATTAGAATATCGTCAATAAAAACCAGAACAAATTTATTCAAAACTCTTCTGAATACTCTGTTCATCAGATCGACGAAGTAAGCTGGAGCGTTACATAAGCCGAACGACATTACTAACCACTCGTAGAATAAGTCGAGACCTCTGAGTGCTGTCATTGGGACACACTCTTCGGCAATTCGAAGTTGATGGAAGCCTATAGCTAGGTCCATTCATGAAAACACTTGTGCTCCATTTAATCGATCCAACAAATCATCAATTCGCGGCAATGGATATTTGTTCTTTATCGTCTGTTTATTCAAATCCCGATAATCCACACATAGACGTAGAGTACCGTCAGATTTCGGGACAAAGACCACTGTTGCACCCCAATCAGAGAAACTAGGCCTGATCAGACCTTTCCATACTAGCTGTCGTGTTTGATTGTCTAATTCCTCCTTCTCTTTCAAGGACATTCTTCGAATAGCGTGAACTACCGGCCTTGCATTCGGAATTAAAGCAATTTTGAAATCTATTTCTCTCTGCGGAGGTAAGCGAACAACTTCCTCAAACACATCCGCATAGTTCTTGACGACATGAATATCTTTCACTAAGTCGGGAATATTCTCTGTGACTTCAGGGACATTTTCTATTTGAGCTGGAGAAACATTCAAAGCTGCCCAGAAGTCTTTTCTATTAGATTTCTGACCTTCACAGGGGATGGTTATATAATTTCCTGATTTAATCCTAGCCCTAATAACTCTCTCGGCGCATCTAACCTCTGCTTCATATTTGGTTAGCCAATCCAATCCCCGAATAATATCGAATTCATTAAAATTCATAACGACAGAGACAGTAGGGAATTTATAGCAGGAAAAAGAGACAGGCACCCCCACAAACCCAACTGAGACCGATAGAACCCCCGACTGGATTTTGGACAGTCATTGGTTCTTTGAGCTTCTTCAATTTTAAATCTAACTTCTTGACTGCACTCTTTGCGATAAAGCTTCGTGATGCGCCAGTATCAAATAGTACTTTAACTGGAATGTTTTTGATAGTTAGCGTGCCTTCTAAAACATCTGGCCTCTCTTGAGCAGACGAAGATGCAGGCACTTCTGCCACTTCATTTACATATACTGTTCCAGGTTTTCTGAATAGTGGGCAGGCCTTTAAAAGATGACCCGACTGATGACATCCACCGCATTTTCTATTCTCTTGAAATCCCTTCTTGGGTTGGAACTTATTCTTTCTTTGTTGGTTCCAAGATTTGTAACTTATCGCCAAATGTCCCTTTCTATTGCAGCTTGAGCACGTGGCAGTCGTTATTCGTTCGTTCATAGATTCAGCCCTTTTTCTCTTGGCACTGGGCTTCTTATTGACTTCAGATCTCGTACTGGCTTCAGGAATATCAGCTTTCGACTCTGCTTTGTCACTAGAACTGACTTCTTCTTCGTCGCGTAACATTCCTTTCTTATGGAGATCTTCATACTGATAAGCCATATAAATCATTTCAGAAAAAGGAAGCTTCACATTCCTTAGTACACTATTCTGATATCTCCTTTGTAGGCCATGAATAAATCTCAGATTTTTCCTCTTTGGATCTTGAATCAGATGAGGAGCAAAGTGAGCAAGTTCGTTGAATTTCTTATGATATTCTGGCACGGTCATATCACCTTGTATCAGATAGGAAAATTCATCACATAATCGCTCCGTCGCTTCGGGAGGAGTAAATCTTTCCAGGAAAATCACTTTGAATCTGTCCCAGGTGATATCACCATCTGGATTATCTTTGATGATTGTTTCCCACCAGATTAAAGCTTCTTCTTTGAGCGCCCAAGAGGCTACTAATCTTTTCTGATCATCTCTCAACTGGATGCGCTCAAATATTCTTTCGACAGAACTCATCCAAGCTTGAGTCTGAATTATAGATTCATTGCCCGAGAACTGTGCTCCGTTCAGATTTCGATATCTCATTAATAGAGCCTCTAGATCGGGTTCTATATTCCTTCTGTTTCTGACACTCATTTTTCTAGTACTTCTGCAATTAGCAGATCAAGTGTCAAGTCACAGAAAAGATATTTCAAAATATAGAAACAAATACTTCAAATGTAAATGTGTCTATCGGGGTGTAATTTCATTCTGCTTTACTCATACTAGGATATTGCTGATCCTATCTGTATAGAGTTACCCGTCCTAGAACACTACTGGTTCTATTTCTGATGAGTTCGTTCAAATGTTATATTCCAGAACTAAGCTTAACCAAAGCTCTGATACCAAATGAGACGACCCCAAACCCCGTACTAGCGGCGGCAAGGGTAATCCGTGGAATATAAGACAGGAACAGATAATAGCAGAACAGAAATTAAATAAATACACCAGATAATGAACAATAGAATATACTGGATAAAAGTAATCATCAGAGTTACACAGTATATAGGATCTTACTTAGTACAAATACAGTTCAGCTATACATAAATGTCTACAGTGGAAAACAAACAAAATATGTACAATAGGAGCTGAACAGCATAAAAAGAGATAAATAATAGAATCCATCTTCAGCTCCAGCTATCCAGAAAGAACCAGCTAAACCTGAACACAAGGCTGCCCGTGTAGAAAAAGGGGCACCCGAGTTTGAAAGTGAAACAAACTACGAGTCAGTCATGGGACTGGTATGAGATATCTACTCAACACATTTATAATACGGCTAATCACAGGACCATGCCACTTTCGTAGAACGGGTTTACTCCATTGGATTGCCAGTGCTTTAAAACAAATCTTTCTTTTAAACATCGCTATGCTTTTAATAAAATGAAGCCATTATAAGACTCAGTTCCCATCACACAATGCAACGCAAACCGGAGGATAGAGTTTTTACCTTATAACGGCCAAAATATGCTTGATACGAATAAAACAAAGGCATTTGATATTATTGCTAGTGTTTATATGTTTTGAAAACAATTTCAAATCATAACTATCAATCATAGACGGCATTAATGCCCCATACCACTATGTCGCCATATATAGGTATACAATCAAAATCGCACAGTCACGTATTTGGAAATTGGATTTCCGTCATGAACCAAGGCAAAATATAGTCCTTACCGAATTCGAGACGCTCTAGCCCGCCCCTCAGGATCAGAGCTCGAGTGACCCTTGGATCGTCAGGGCCGATCCACCGATGTGGATTAAAATTCCTGAACACTGCGTTTCCCCACCCTTTGGGGTGTAAATAGCCAACGAATGGCTCCATCGGACCCGGATCGTCCGATCTAACCGAGGCGCCTCGCAACAGCAACAACCACATAGGTGAAAAGTATATAAATGTCAAGGCTGGTAGGTCACTGACACCACCCTAGCTAGAAAGAAACGCAGGCCCTCCCTGATGTCCTCTCCTGTTTCTGGTTCATACCGAGGTGTGAGGCTCGCGATTTTACGTTATACACAAAGCTACGCCGCACAGGCGGTGCTTTGGTCATCACCACAAGACTTTGCTTTTCAACAGAAGCCATGATCACTGCATCTTAGCATGCCACATAGGCAATTCATGCCATGCGACTGATGTCCATCGATATACAACCTATGAGCTCGTGCGTTTCAGAGAAGGGCGTTAAGCAAAAGAATAAATTCTCCGCCGCCAAACAGATGTATATTCAATAAAGATCAATCAACATAGAATAAAATCCAATGTCAGACACACAGTCCATTTACAAGTCCGTTCTGGGTCTGAACGAAACCGGAGGCACTAAATACCTCGCAAACCCATCGATCACCACGTACGTCTGGACGTACACCACTCATTATCCATATTTCGGGATGCCTCCCAATCAGGACCTCGGTTACCATCCAAACGAGGTGAAGATCTTCGGTCTTCGACCACCGTCTTCATCTTCGACTTTTAATCGTCGGTCAATTATTTGAAATGAGAATTAACTCGGCCTTTTCAAATAATTCACGTATATTTAGAATTTCAAATCAATTTATTTCAATGGTTAAATCATTCGACAACACCAATTTTGTTCCTTAATGTAATTTTCACACCAAACACATTCAACCATCAAACACCACATAAATCGAGCAAATTCAGTTTATTTCCATTCCATATCGTTTATGATATTTTATAACGATTTATCGCTATTTTTATTTATTTTAAAACATCCAATTTATTCAAAACGATGCTTCGGGCCATAACGCGGTCGTGGCGCTGTTTTTCTTCAGATTTGATTTAAACATATATGAAAATCTAACCATTGGATCTTAACAAAATTTACATCATTAGAAAGGTCTTTTCAAAACGAATCCAACGGTTCCAGTTTCGGGAAAATCCGACGGTCGGATCTCCCGGTACAATCGTTTGAAGTTTCGATTTCAAAATACGAACTGCAGCGTCGTTATTCGATTAAATATAATTATATATATATAAAAAAATATAATCGTTTCTGGCGCTGTTTTTCTTCAGATTTGAATTGAACTTTCCAGACAATCCGACCGTTGGATTTTTAAAAAGTTGGTGCCGTTGGAAAGATATTTCCAAGGCAGACCCAACGGTTGCGGTTTCGGGAAAATCCAATGGTCGGATTTCCCGCACTAGTTGTTTGAAATCACGGTTTCAAAACACGAACTGCACGGTCACGTTTCGTTTTAATTTTATTTATATAAATATAGTTCATTCAACAATTTCAATATCGTTTTCATTTCAAATATTTCACTAACGCCTTTAAATTTTGGAAAATTTCGCCATAACCTCCTTTGTACGGGAGGGGCTGGGAAAATTCCCAAATAGCCACACGGGCGTCTCATGTCGAAAAGAAAAAGAAAAAGCCAAGCGGTTAGCCAACAGGCTCATAAAATCATCACCCAAACAAAACAGTAAATGTGTACCTATTTGTCGGGCACAAAATTTTATTCCTCTTCTCTAGCCCCTTTGCCATAACCTGTTCAATAAATATGCATGTACATATATACAGTTCTTATCACTTATCATTTTCCATTCAACTTCATATTTAATTCCATTTGGTTTAAAAACACCATTCATTCTAATGTTGCATGCATAGGCAAAAATCATATCGTTAGCTAATTAGTGAATATTTCGACTCATGCATATTTATTTGAACGAGTTGCTATTTTTAACACTTCACATTTCAACAATTCATGTATATAATAAAAATGTGATTTTTATTGTAAAAATAATTTATTTCAAAACACTATAATTTTATATAGTTTATATAGGTGATAAAATAGGATTTTTCTTATAAAACAATTTCTTTTGAAACGAGGTCATTTTACATAGCTCATATAGATGATAAAAAGGTGATTTTTATTATGAAACAATTTATTTCAAAATATGAATACCGTTCAACACATGAATTTCTAATCAACGAATGAATATCGATTCAACACATGAAGGTTTTCTATAGTTTCTATATATAGTTAAAAATGTGATTTTTATATTTAAAACACGAATACCATTCAACACATGAATTTCTAATCAACGAATGAATATCGATTCAACACATGAAGGTTTTCTATAGTTTCTATATATAGATAAAAATGTGATTTTTATATTTAAAACACGAATACCATTCAACACATGAATTTCTAATCAACGAATGAATATCGATTCAACACATGAAGGTTTTCTATAGTTTCTATATATAGATAAAAATGTGATTTTTATATTTAAAACACGAATACCATTCAACACATGAATTTCTAATCAACGAATGAATATCGATTCAACACATGAAGGTTTTCTATAGTTTCTATATATAGATAAAAATGTGATTTTTATATTTAAAACACGAATACCACTCAACACATGAATTTCTAATCAACGAATGAATATCGATTCAACACATGAAGGTTTTCTATAGTTTCTATATATAGATAAAAATGTGATTTTTATATTTAAAACACGAATACCATTCAACACATGAATATCTAATCAACGAATGAATATCGATTCAACACATGAAGGTTTTCTATTCAATGAATAAATATAGTTTCAGCAAAGGAAAATAATTCAAACACATGAATATTATTCAAAATTTCGGCAGCATAACGGCAGGGTAGTTAAAACCGGGACCGTCCCTAGTACGGCTCCTCGCTCTACCTTAAAACCTCGCGGTTTTTGACAATGGGGATCATGCATCTAGTTCGCACGTAGGCGGCATGTATATATTTATTTCATTTCCACAAACTAATCCTATGTGGTTTCAACCAAATATTTCTCAACCATAAATGGGTATTTTTCAACCACAAACAATCAATATCAACCACAAACAATCCCAAACAACCATTCGCCATCAATCAATTTTCACACCAATCACAATCAATAAATATCGTCCATGGTTTGTGGACGAGGGGCGTATATATATATTTATATATAGCAATTCACTTTTATTTCAACACATATATAATTTTTACAATGCATATATAACTTATACATCGAACATACAACTTATACAACGCTTATACAAGAGGTGTACAACGCTTATATAACTCATACATCGACTATATAATTTATACATCGTCTTTTTACACATTGTTTATAAATTAGAAATCTCACGTTGGGTTCCACTCCACCACAAATAGCAGAAGGCTCAGAAAAATACGCGGTCTCTTCTAAAATGTAGAAGACATTCACACGGTCACGATGTTTCCTGTTTCATCGAATTTCGTTAACGAACGAAAAAGATATGATTTTTCAAAGGTTTGCAACACTTAAAAGTGTAAAAACAGTTGAAAATATAGAGCAACCGTTAGTTTTCAAACCTGGTTCGAAACTAGGGTTTGATCTTTCGACCAAACCGTTGCGCGATAGGGGAATCGGGTCATACAGTGTCGAAGAGGGCTGGAGGGCGCCTAAAAGGCGGGTGGAGGCGGCCGACTCGGTGGGGCCCAGCGGCCACGGCGGCGCCCCAAAGTGCTGACCTTCTCGTGCTCGGTTCTCTCTCCACGTGCAATGAAAATATTCAAACTTGGTATGGATTTAAAGAGGGGAAGAAGAGCTTTAAAATGGATCTGGAATCACTCGATTTCATAGAGAAACGAGAGAGAAATCTCTCCGGGAAGATTTGAAACCATTCCCGCCGTGCGCAGGGGGGGTTACGGGTGGAAGACGAATTGTGATTGACCGGTTCATTTTTATTTATTTATTTATTTCAAAAATCCGAAAATACCCCTCTTCACATATGAACACCAATTCAAACCCAACGACTGTCGTCCCTAGCGTTTTACCCCTATTCTGAACACAACGGGATATGTTTCGAAGGCCCATTCGAATGTTTCAGTCAGTTTTCCTTCAGATTAAAATATAAAACATTCAATATTTAATTTGAACGTAATTTTCCAGGGCCACAAATTGATTCGAAAAATTCCAGAAAAATAAATCTAGCTATGTTTCGACGATACGGTCCCAACAAAACTAGTTTCGTCGAATTCTGAGACTGTTTGCAAAAAGGCCCATTTCTGGTCGATCCAATTTAACTGTAATTGGCCAAAACACGTTTTCCTTCGCCACGCTCACATACTAGCTTCAAAAATTATGAAATTTGAAACCTAGCAATAACTTCACATCCCGGATCCAACAAAAGTGGTTTCTTCGAATTCCGAGGTCGTATGCAAAATGGCCAATTTCACGGGCTATATAAATTCCATAGCGACCTTTCTGAAAATTCACTCGGCCATAACTTTTGCTTTCCGCTATGAAAATTCGATTTTTTAGATTCGTTAGAAAGGTATTCACTAACAGATTTAAATATTTTTGGTTTCACTAAAATCCGTTTTGTTTTGCACCCGGTACAGTCCGACAAAGTTTGAATTCAATTTTTTGAAACTGCAGTGCCATTTCAGGCCTTGTTTATAATTATAATTAATTATATTCATTTTCAAACGTCGATTAAAACCCACTTTACATTGTTATTATCTAAAATATTTATTTTAAATATTTAAAATCCATTATTTTAGCCAATTTAAAAATTTTAAATTGGTTCAGATTTTCTGGGTCGTTACAGTAGATCTGTCTAGATATTGACACATTTTCTTTACATGACCTGATTTGTTGCAGTTAAAACATCGTCCATCATTCAATTTTTAATTTGCTTGATTATAACCCTTCCTTTAATAATTTAGAAAATTTCTAAAATGATTTTTCATGAGTGTTGTTTCTTCATCATCTTCACTACTTGAGTCAGAATCATTTGTTGTGGCTTTCAGTGCAGTTGATTTCTTTTTAGTTGACCTATTTTCTTTTCTGCAATAGAACTTCATATGACATCAAATTCCCAATTAACTCTTCAATCTTCATTTCATTGACATCATTGGCTTCTTCTATGTCCAAACTCTTCTGATCCCATTCTTGAGTTAATGAATTTAATATTTTTCCGACTTGATCTGCTTCGGAATAAGTTTTTCCAAGTGCTGTTAATGAATGCACTATCTCTTGAAATCTACAATACATATCTAAAATAGACTCATTCTCGTTCATTTTAAATAATTCAAATTGATTGACTAGCATGCCTATCTTAGTTTGTTTAACTTTACTAGTTCCTTCATGAGTAACTTGTAAAGTTCTCCAGATTTCATAAGCAGTTTTACATACTGATACTCTATTAAACTCATTTCTATCTAGTGAACAAAATAACATATTCATAGCTTTAGAATTGCTTTGTACAGCAGCCTTTTGTGTATTTGTCCATCGTGCAAATGCAGTTTTGGGTTCAACATTTTCATTTTGTGTACTATTCCAAGTGTCTAATCCTACAGACTCTAAATAAATTTCCATTCTACATGCCCAATATGAATAATTACTACCATTAAACAATGGTGGTCTAACAGTGGATTGACCCTCGATAAAAGAACTATTATTGCTACCAGTGTTGGTGGCCATTTTACCAAATTTTCAAAAACCAGATTATGAAATTTTTGAAAGACCTTGCTCTGATACCAATTGTTCGGGACTGCGTAATGGATCGTTCAGGCGAAGCAAACACTAGAGGGGGGTGAATAGTGTTTGTAAGAATTTAAACAAAACTTAAATCTAAAGAGAATTATGGAATGAATCAAATATCATAAACATTTTCACAGACACATATTCAAACACAGATGCAAAATAAACAGAAATAAAAATGCAGAAAAGGAAAGAACACACCAGATTTTATACTGGTTCGGATCATTCCTATCTCCAATCCCGCACAACGCTGGATTGCTCATAGTTTTATTACTGTTTCCAATAGTCAAATACAACCTCCTTAATTTCACGGCTCAATAAGGAGACACTGAATCCTATCCCTTGATTTCACGGCTCAACAAGGGCACACCGACTCCTATTCCTTGATTTCATGGCTAAAAGGATACACTGATTCCTCTTTGACTTGCAAACAGGGTTTATTCAACCCAAGCAATTACAAAACAGCCCTATAACTCTTCAATAGCACTTGATTCAGAGAGCAGAGAGTAGAGAGTGTAGAGAGAGAAAGTTTAATCAAAATAGAATTGAATTCGGCAGAGTATAAGTGTAAGAATCATAAAAATGATTTAGAATAATGGTTGGATGGAAGAGGATGAAGTTAATGAAGAAGAAGAACACAACATCAGAGTAACACGAACCTCACAGCGGAACAAATAACATATAATATATAACATAACTTTGAAATATAAATCTATACTTGAATATACATATCGCTTCCAAAGTACAACACTTACAACACAGCGGAAATAAACAATAACTATATGATCTTGAAGCCTCCTGCTCCAAGCTCTCCAAGTATATCTATAAAATCCTGACTACTTGACTGCCCGTACAAAATTGGGCACCCAAGAGTTTAGGGAAAACAAAACAAAATAAACTCCGGGTCAGTCATGGGACTGGTATGAGTAAAACAGTTTAAAACAGTTTGAGCCATTAAACGATATCTCATAAGACCACGCCGTATAACGGAACGGGTTTTTTCCTTATGAGAATCCAAAATATCTTTATATCAAAAACCTTTTGATATTATAATAATGTTTATCAACCACAATATAATAATCATCTAGCAGAAACGCTTTCATCTCACGTTCTACATATATAGTATACAATCAAAACCGCAATCACGTATTGGGTAATGGATTTCCAACTATGACTAGGTATGGAACCACCTTTCGCTAATGTACCTCTAGAGAGGAATACACTGGGTTCAGTAAGAACATCTTGCAACCTGGCCACACATGACTGACTACTCATTTCGCTTGAGTGTGTGAATGTATATCACCAACAGTTGGGATCAGCAACCATTTCCCGAATGGGACAACATCGACAATAGATTTTTAGAAGTAAATGAAACTCTAGATCAGGTGATTATACACCCTAATAGGTGCGACCTACATAGCCATGTTGCCTACCCGACTTTTGTCATTTACCAGATGTGAGGCTAGAAGCTACGCCTATCTTTTCACATGCCATATCTTCATTCACTTAGAATGTCACATCGTCATACCCTTTAAATCACAAATTCATTTATCCAAAAATAACAAGGGTATACAGCTAAGAGAAACGAATTCCTCCGCAACCAAACGTGAATATGTTTGAAGAGATCCACTAACGCGATCTATTAGATATACTCTGTCAGACATTTTCCATATAGGTCGTCCTGGGACTGGACAAACCGAAGGCACTATTCAGTACAACCATCTTAGGTAATCTTTACCTAAGATTTATACAATAGCCCTTGCACTTTACTCCGTCTTCAATTATCTTTGGCATATATGATTCGCAACGCTTATGCCAATACAGAGTGGTTCTTCGGATAACCGGTCTCTCCATATTAATAACGTTAAAATGGTCGAAAACTTCGATAGTCGGGGAGTTAACTATCAAATAAAAAACACGTGTGCAAACAACGAAATTATTTCCAAATGGAAATTATATCGATCAATCATCTAACATATATATATCCTCATTTTCTATGTTTAGAAAATATACGTTCTTTGCACTGGAAAACATTTCCATGGCTAAATTTCGTATCACTATTTTTCAACATCTATCAGACTCTAACTATAAACCAACAAGAGAACAACTTCCTAAGTATAAACCTCGAAGGCCAAAACCAACATCAGATCGATACTCAGGAAACCATTCAACTTATTAATCTCTAGTCGGTTTCCAATTTCTGTTTAACTCCATTTTGATTAACTATGTTCGATTAACTCCTTTCGATTAACTCGATTCAATTAACACCTCTATTTATTTTCCAAATAAATAATCCTATATTCTATTTATTTTCTAAATAAATAAATCCTTTATTCTATTTATTTTCTAAATAAATATTCCTTTATTCTATATCATATTTATTTACTAAATAAATATCTCTTATATAATATCTTATTCTCAAATTATTTCCTTTAACTCTATTTCCTATTTATAAATATTCCATTTATAAATATTTCCTTTTATAAAATCTTCTTTGATTTTATAAATAATTTATTTTCAATATTCACTTTGAAAATTCCCTTTTCAATATTCCGGCATGCAATGGTTTTTAACATATCAAATCATGTTGACCAATTTCGTCCAAATACACATAATCGACAACAGATTATATATCACATCATAGATTACGATACATGAACAGAACAATATTATAAATATTGAGGAGTCCAGTGGGACCCCTCCAACCTGTTTTCCTGCATCACAGATGTTAAACAACACGAGTATAAAATATTCTGATAAACAGAATCAATATTCGATTAACGATTTATATATGTATCGTTATCTATACTTTCAACCAATACACAAACAATTCAACCAAACAGTTAACACACAGCAATCAACAGATGATTTAACAGTTCTAAAAATACGTTAGAAAAATATAACTGTTCAGAGTTGGTGAGTTTTACTCACATTGGCAGTTCATCATTAAAGAACGAGAAACTGTCGTTTCATTTGAATAAAACAATTTATTTCGCCATAAATTCAAACGAGCCCCAGTCCACTCCTAGTCAGTTCCATTGTGGAGCTCTCGTCCATACGATCCTAATGGATCCAGATTTGCGTAGTTCTTTTCTTAGGCCCACTGCACATGTTTTAAACCCACTATTTCTCCTTCTTATTGGATGAGAATAATTTTTCCAGTTCCTCTTCACTGATTTAAACCCAACAATACCTCATAACCAAAGAAACCCGTTTCCTTCATGAACACACACTAGCCCGTTCTTATGAAACAAAACTGCCATCAGTTCACGTTCTAGACCACCCAACTCCCTGTAGCATTCATCAATACAACCCTGCTACTGTTATTCCCTCTTCACGCCTCCATGCTCCCACTAATCCCTCCACTACAATTCGCACGAAAATATCACCACTATTTTCCTCCTTTTTTCCTCCTCTACGTCACTTTAAATACAAGAAACATCATCATACTCCTCCACTTGATTTTCCGCTCAGTAAAACACCAGAAAGCCGTTTCCCCTTCTTTGAACACCCGCACTTCCATTTACCAGTCCAGGCACAACCCCAGTTCGAATCTCCATCATGCTTCAGCAAAAAGTCCTCCATCCTCTCAACAACGCTGGAAATAGCTCGCACACTCCTCCTTCAAAAATCCATTCACTTTCTTTCCTGAAGAAATCGCGGTGATGCCATAACCCTCAAACACGACTTCAACAACAGACATATCCACCGCGCCTCCCAGACATCATCGGAGCCGCCACCGCTCATCACCGGAGACGTGACTCACCCTCCTCTCTCCATTGATGCCACTCACACCCTCCACCGTGGATCAGAACATCACCCAAAACTTTAAGATTCGAATCCTTAGTTTTTGAGTGCTGGAAAATCTTGCGTCGAACTGGGAGGAACGTATACCAGAAGGTAGAGCAAGCCACAAGAATCACTAATATATGTATAGAATGATTTATGGGATTTGATTTGTATTTACATGAATTTTTAAGGATTGATTTCCATTTTCCTGGAAGAAAGAAAGCTGCGGCGGATTCGATTTTGACTGTGAGGAGATTAGGTTTAGGTAAATTTTAAGTATATTATATAGGGTTATTTAGGTTACTTCATTTCGTGAAATTTCGTTTGTTTAAGAACTGCATAGACAGAAATAACCATACTGTTGTGTAGAGCTCGGTGTCACGATCCCAAAAATATAATAATATTAGTAGGTTAACTCATATTGTGAAACCCCAAAAAATCGATATAGGGTGCAAAATACTCCAAAATAAAAAGTGTTTATTTAATTAATTAAAAATTACAGTAAAATTCTAAAAATTAAATTATCGTTATGTCTCAAAAGAACCTTGTATAAATTCAAACCTGATATTCAAATATTTTTAAATAACCGTTATGGCCACGAACAAATATACCGCTGTTTTTTGAATATTCTATTTGGACATAACTAAAAATCTACACGACGAAATCCCGATTTTTCTCTTCCACTAGAAAAATATACTTCACCAGCTCCTAACGTTTCTTGTTTCACAGAAATCCGATTTAAAACGGCTTCTGTATATTCGTTTAAATTTCAAATTGCCAATTTACGAACTGCCGCGCCATTTCGAGCTTGATTATAATTATAATATAATTTATACATTCAACCATCATTAATTAAATATATCCGTTATCGTAATTCAATTTTTAAACTGAATTATATATTTTGAATTTCCCAATTCACACCATATCGCCATTTCAGCCAATTCTGATTATTTCAGAATTAAATATATTATTTAATTATTATTTTAATTAAATATTCAAAGTTATTTAATTAACGGCCTTTTTATTCTCTTAATCACTTTATAAATAATTAAATAAATTAATTATTATATTGCTGAAAATGAGGGTCATTACAGAAGGGTTGCAATGGTTCTGAAACGTTTCAAAAAGTGAAAAGACACTTCCCTTCATTAGAAAAAAAATAATAGCAATTCTATGTCGACATACACTTTTTGCTATGTCGACAACTCATGTGTATATTTCATTTTCAAAATATTTTCCAAGTATTTTGATATAAAACTAATTCTGGAAATTCTTGAGTAAAATTCTAGTGTTGTAAATTAATATTATATGATAGAAAATCACTTGAAAATGTACTTTTAAACCATATAAATATGTTTATAAAATTATAAGGTTTTAAACTATATAAAGTATAAATATAAAGTATATAAAAAAATTAAGTTTGAAAAACAAAGAATAATAAAAATAGAAACAAAATAGAAAAACAAAATAGAGAGAATTGAGGATAAATAGAAAATTAAAATGGAGAGGATTAAGGATAGAATTGAAAATCAGAAAATTTGAATTTGAAAATTTGAATTTGAACCTGGAGTGCTATTTAGAGTCTTACAAAATCTAGACTCTATAAATATATTAATCCTGAACTCTTGAAATCTTGATTACTCATGAGTCTTGAAATTTCTCTGATCCTTGAATCTTTATAACTGTACAGTCTTCAGTAATATTTCCTGTATATAATTCCTGCACACACACACACACACATATATATATTCTATACAAAAAGTGTTAGCATATATTTTATAATCAATGATAATTGAAATAAGGTTGTTGTCATCAAAACTCCATTCTTCAACACGACACCCCTGAAAACATTTATCTTACAACGAAGAATTCTGAAGAATATGCAGAACCAAAACCAATGAGGATAGGCAACAAGGCAACTAACTCGGGAAAGTTCTGTAAGTTTTACAACCAGCCTGGTCATAACACGAATGAATGCAGGCACCTCAAAAGCTTGATTGAGGAGTTGATTCAAAAGAACAGGCTGCAACGGTATGTCAAGAATCAACAAGCATCAAACTTTGCTTTATCTCTTCAGGGGCAGAATGCGCCCACCAATCAAGCTGATCCAAGTAATCAAACTCCGGCATTGGTTCATACCAGGTTGGTGATCAACTGAGGACTAATGATTGACACTCCAATCTTAATGGCTCAGAATAAGCGATCATCTTTGCCGCTGCTCTATTTTTCCCTTTACTTCCTTCATTATTTCCAGCTCTACTTCCTGCTTTGTTTCCTGCTTTACTTCATGCTTTATTTCATATTTTACTGCCTGCTGTGTTCGAGACTTATTGTGAATAATTTGTAATAATTTGCAAGTGATGTACTAAACATTAGCTGTGCGATTAAAAGCATATTTGCTTGAGTAAACTCTTAATTGCAATATTTTCAATAATTCAAAAGTTGTTAAAAGACAATTCTTTGTCACAGGCCATCCAACGAACGCTTGCTTCCTCGAAACCCGATGCAAAGTGGTAATCCCAATAACACTAACTCCAGCGTCGAGTGCAAAAAATATCAACACGAATAAATGTAACAATGAAAAGAACCACCATGGAGAGTGAGCAAGAGAAGTTTCCAAGAGTCAAATGGTGGAGAGTTCAACAAGCGAATGCAAAGTCAATGCCAGAGGTTGCAAGTTCCAAGGGGCAGCCCGCGTCCGGCTGCGATCACTTGCCGTAGTCAAGTGCATCCAGCAAGAGGCCGATGTTCGCTCCACTGAATGAGGCAAACCCTTGCAAGTTCTAAGGGGTTACAACCTCTCAGTCTAGACGCGATCACTTACTATAGCAAGGTGCTTTCGACATGACGACTGATGTTTGAAAGAACCTTTTGGTACGAATGTGATCACCTACTATGGATGAGTGTATCCGACACACAAGGACTGATGTTCACCCTGCACGCAAACCCTGCAAAGTTCTGCCTAGAGAGCCTTACAGTTCGGCTGCGATCGCTTACCATAGTTAAGCGTATCTGACACGATGACTGATGGTCACCTTGTGGAACGGCATGCAATATCAAATTCCTTCTTGTTAGACCTTTGCGCCGATACAGAAGGTCCACCTCTCCACAGCAAGAGGCTTGGAAAGTCCCTCCATAGCAAGGGAAAATCAAAATCCTTTGTATCAGACCTTTGCGCCGACACAGAAGGTCCACCTCTCCACATCAAGAGGCGTGGAAAGTCCCTCCATAGCAAGGGAATATCAAATCCTTCATGTCAAACCTTTGCGCCAACACAGAAGGCCCACCTCTCCTTAGCAAGAGGCTTGGAAAATCCATTTGCGTAGCATTTGATTATCTCAGATGTGAAGAATGACAAAATTCATTTGCGTAACATCTAATTATCTTAGATGCGAAGAATGTTGGAAATTAACCAGTTCACTTGCGTAGGGTCTGAATACCCCATACGCGAGAAGTGTAATATTTTAGCCCAAGCAGGGGAACAAAATTCAAAGACCTTCCCAAGTGGGGAATAACATTAAAATTTCTTTTCATAGAAAGTGCAACTTCTCTATGGCAGAGATCAGCGATACTCAGTGAAGTCTATCATGTCGATTCAGTTACCAAAAGAAGATGAACGTTGGATTATAAACGACCTCTCCATAATAGGGGAATCCAATGGAGTCTCCGATGTTAGAACTGATCGACAAAGAAGACGAACATTGAGCACCAAGATTCCTTTCCACAGCAAAGGTCAAAATGCTTCCCACAGTGAGGGATAAAGACCTCCTAGACAGGGGCACAAATATCCAAGACTTCTCCAAAAGGAAGCAGAAAATAAATCACAGATACGTATTTCCTAAATGTGAAATGTCACATACTATATATAAGTCGTTAAAACAATGACGCTTAAAATCCACAACTGGCTTGTACCGATTAATTGATCTTAAGCGTCAACGCAAATTCAAATTAGAATGTCATGTTTGTGCAGATAATATTCGATGAGTTATAAACCTATGAATAAAACAGTTCTGTATAGACATATCATTTAACTCAAAATAAAAATTCTCCATAATTAAAAACTTTAACTGACTAATCTTATATCGATATAGGCATTCGATAGCAAAATATTTGCCCAAAAACATGCAACATTTTTCTGTTATTACAGAACAAGATATAGCACTGAAAAAGCATGGTTGAGTTCAAATCGTCGCCAACAAGCTCTTAAGTGATCGATGTTAAAAACTTTGAAATTTAGAGGTCAAACAATCCGATGAGAAGAGATTAAAAGATGAAAAAATTTTCAAAGAATTTCAATCCAAGATGCAACAAACAAAAGCATCAAAGACTATGTGCAAATTAATAGGCATAACTAGCTACATTCAGAAGAATATAAATCCACAAAATTTGACACCTGACACAAATGCAACCAAACTAAACATTTTGGGATTTACTGACCCGCTAAAAGAAGAATGCATGCCATGGCTATCAGCGCTGTCTTTTATTGATCCACTGGATAGAATTTATTCTGATCATGAATTCACATCGTCCTTTGGTATGTTTGATGCAAAGTATAGCAATCACATTCATTTCGAGGCTTGCATTTTTTGCGAATAAAAATACAAGCTCCGAGGGCCAAATTTGAACCCCGTTATTAACATGGTTCAAAAATAGTACGTAGACGATAAAACAACGTTATGGATTAGAAATTATGTAAGGTTGCATGTATGGTTGTTAGGGAATGCAAATGGGAATTGCTTTAGCTCAATTCCTACTTAATTTCGATGGAGCAACTGGTGGGGTACTTCTACTTGGAATTATAGGAGTTTGCATACTATTTCCCTTGATAGTAACTATTATATATTTGTCAAAGTCCTCAAAATATACTAGGAACTATGTCATGCATCAAACTCTGTCTATGTATTACTATCTCATGAAGCCATCTTTAGCTCCAAGTAAGGCTACAGATGTATTTATCAAGGCTGCTGAGTACATAGAAATGCCAATTCATAGAAGTGACAATGATCCCCTGTAGAAGCTTTTTATAGCTATAAGAAGTAAGCTAAATCTTGATCTTAAGAACATAAAGACAGTGCAGGCAAAGTTTTGGAAGCAACATCCATTTATAGTTAAGATGGAATTACTTATTCACACATATTTTACATGTGAGTCAGCTATGCTATCTCCATCACTACAAGTTGGTTTTAAAAGAATGCTAAAATTTGCATCTCGTCTTCTTGAAGAATTACTAAAGATGGCTGCAGTTCCACGCAATTCACATGCATAATCTGGGAATATGAATATGTAAAAGAAATCTGGAGTTATAAAAAGCATAAATCAACATACATGCAAATATGGATACAAAGCAACATATATATGAAGCCACGTCAACAGCAGAACTGGTCGGTCATGCAACCCACTTTGGATCGGTCGGGTCGGTCGAGCAGTTCTGATCGTGCATGACATCATCTGGACTGGTCGGTCAAGCACCATGCAGCTGGTCGAGCACCACGTCAACGGTTGAGCAACAGGTTTCTGGTTGTGCACCTCTAAGTTCAGGAGAAGGGTCGAGCGGTAAACATGTTGACTGGGACGGTCATAAAAGTAGGAGATGGGTCGAGCACGAAATAAAAATAAAAATGCATTTCCATGGTTCGTTCATATATAATAAACGTGGACTGGAAAGATCCGATAACAAGAATCATGAAATGAGCTACTGCAAACATAAAATACGCACGTGGCAAGAGTAAATTGCAACTCTGAGATAAACAGATCCACGTGGGCACACATAGATTAATTATATTGTATATGTGGATCGGTTTCAGCTGTATAACATTATAGAAAGGTCGGCTCCAGAATAAAGGTGATGGCAAAGTTGTAATATCCGCTCGCTCGTACATGGAGAAACGTGATCATGCATTCTTTATTAAAGAAGGGTCAGTCACATATTTGGGATGCTCGTTCACAACGGTATGGGTCGTTTATGCCAGCTGTTGCTAAGTACTGCCAACTATCCAGTGGCATTTTCGTAAATACACCTATGAACGACCCATACCCTGCATACCTAAATTACAACTCTGCCACTACCCTCAAATTACACCTATAAATACCTCACTTCTCAACAATTCAGGGGACGAATTTTTCCACTTTGAAGGGCTGTCCAAATCATTTCTCCACCACTCTTAAACACTCCAAGCTCTATTAATGGCTTCGCCAAATCAATCTACCTTCATGTAACAATAAATGGATCAAATCTTCTCTAAACTCCATTGGAAGTTGTTCAAGTCCAGTTCAAGCTTCTCTAATCTCCATCGATCTTCTCTAAAGCGTAGATCTAACACAAAACCGTTATGGAATCAAGGAAAATGACTCAAATGCTCAAATTTTGAAGATATTCATCAATTTTCACAACACTTAGAGAGATCAAACCATTCCTTCGGCATACTTAAGTGAGATCTAGATCAAAGAGAGAAATATCATAAAATGAGTGAAATTCATAAAGCGGTGTACTTTATAAACTCAAATATGATAATGACAAGTGATTTTATAGTGGACATAGGTATAAATTGACCGAACCACTCTAAAAATTTCTTGTTCTTTACGTTTTGCTCTTTATTTTGTGCTTTTGGCCTCATAATTTCAAGTCATGCCATTTAGTGGAGTGCTCCAAGAGTACCTTCAGTGTTGTGGCCAGTTTTGGTTTCAACAGCAGCTGAACAACCCAATAAAGCTATATGGTTAGGGTTTTCTTTGAGGGATTTATAAAAATGAAAGGCTTGGATTAATTTTAATTGATCGGTTCATGCTCACACGAGCAAGTATATATCCCCATACTACACACTAGAAACCCTAATTATTCTCTATCTCTTCCTCCAAGCTACTAAATTCCATAGAAAAACAAAGAGAATAGGGTAAAGGTTTCTTCTATTTCTCTAACTCCATTCTAAATCTCTCTCTATTCCAATTTATATTAGTTTAGGATTTTGGAATTTAGCATAAACATATATGTATAAAATTCTGAAGTATGTTTCTTATATGTATATTGTTAGGAGGATTATTGGAGCTCACTTAAACGTAAAGATTACTGCAGATTTAGATCTACCAAAGAATTTCTCTATTCAGCCCATAGTTTGTGAGTGGAATGTGATGTACTTAAGGCATATTCTTGTTTCTAAAAGTTTGTCATATGAATAGATATACCTAAGAAGATTTGGATATTCGATAATGTAAACATGAAAACCCACAAATATTTTATCTTGTAATTTCATGTGAATTGTCATGAATTATTGGGTTTTGTGGATTTTTGGTTTTTGTATTGGATTAAAATGAATATGAGTATTTCCATCATTTTTCCTATTTCATGTAATTCACTTTTATTTACCATTGAATGTAACCTAAAAAGAGTTAGATTTGATTATTTCATGATTTAGTTTGGGTTTCGATTCTATTTTGAATCCAAATGCATTCAAAAATGAAATAGGTCAAATGTAAGTATTTTTATGTGCATAACTCCAAAAGTGGTGAATTAGGTGAAATAGAGATTATAAACATACAAGTGGAAGCGTATGTAATACTCTATTTTACTCTGATATTGAAATCATTCGAACAAGCCTAGGATGCAAGTTGAAATTGTAATGTATGTATTTTTTTCCATTCACTATTATTTATTGTATTGTCATTATGCCATCATGCCTATGTTGTATCGGTAAAAATATGGAAAAATCAAACTTATATGCCTTGAATTGAGAAAATTGACAATTGCCACCTCTTTTGAACGTTTCCTTGTATATACGATAATTACGTTAATTAGGCATTATTATTATTTTACTTATATAAACGTAATTAACGTTATATTAGCGTAATAAATGCGATTAGGTTAGAATTCGAATATGAAAGTGAAATGTCCCCTTAACAAATATACATTTGTTTGCTTGTGTGTGCGTATATAGAATGGCTTCAAATATATATATATATATATATATATATATATATATAGCTAAGTGTCATATAGACACGAGGTTAGTTGCCATTTGTAGTAGAAGCCTACCCGGAACCGACCGAAGAATCCAACAACCACAAGTAGGCCTAACTAATGTGAGATGTCTAGGTGGCATGGGCCATTCAAAAACTTAGCACATTAGACATGAGGTTAAACCAACTTGTAGTAGAAGTCTGTCCGGAACCGACCGAAATTTCCAACATCTACAAGTGTATGGATTAATGTGAGAGGTCTAGTGTGTATATATATAACTACATATATATGTCTATCGTGTGTGAAAATGAATAGGATTAGTACACCTTGAGAAGGTCTTAAGTGGTTGACTCTCTTTTTATCTAGTTTTGGTCTTAAGTGGTTAGGACTAGGATCCCTACGAAGGTTAATTACATGGAGGGGAACCAAATTCATGGGACCCACCCTTACTAGATTAGAAGCAGGTCTTTGGGTCCTCCTTCTATAAAAGTGGTTAAGCATAAAACGGTAATGGGGTAGGGTAGTTCACGGGGATATCCACTTCCTCTAGAAGTTCGTAAGAGATTAACTAGGGACGGATTGGTAATTGAAAGGATATGTGGCCGTTGCATGCTCACCAACTATTTAAGGGTAGTCTTAAGTGACATAGGTTCAACTAGGTAATATCAGTTAAGTAGTAATGTTCGCAATACTACTTCTCATATTACAAATGAAAGAATAGACTTAAGAAAGTTAACGTATTAGGACGTGGTCTAAAACGGCTAAGGGTCCGCCTTAGGGCTATAAGAGATCAAAAAAATGCACCATTAATAAGGCCATAAGCGACCGAGAATGCCACCTCGTTGGGTCTTTACCCTAAAAACACTAATGGGAGATTGACTTGGATATCTGTAGCGACCCGCATTCTACGCATCAAGGTATCGTAAAATATTTCTTTCTTTCTCATGCGAAGTCTTATAGCCATGTAACTTTGGGAGATGACTATTGGGGTCATTTCCCATGTTCATGATTTTTGCAGATTTTTAAATGACCGTTTTCTCCTAGTTGATCTTTTTTTGGCCATAACTTTTGATTGGAAAGGAGTTTTGACCTGAAAGCACTTCCATTAGATTCGGATGATGGTTTACCTTTCCGTAGAGTGGTCACATTAGCCAAACAGACTCACCGTTTGGGAGATATGGTTGAAACAAGGTTTAGAAGGTGAAAAACAGCTTAACCGGGCCTAATTAGGGTGATTAGCAGCTAGGCCCATGACCCATTTCGGGATTAGGGTTATGGGAAGGCTGAAATCAGTTAGAAAGCGGTCTATTTTCACTCTCTCAGACGCCTCAAACATTTCCCTAACCCTGGTAATGGCCTCCAACACCCAAATCACCTTTTAGTCACCATTTATTCAAGTTTTAGCCTAATCTACATCTGATCAAGGAAAATTGGCATCAAATTGGGAATAGAGCTATTGTGTTGCATAGGGATTAAACCCAAAACAGAGAATATTTCAGATCTAAGATTTATTTGTGGCTAAGGTGAGTGATTTACATTATTTTTCACTAGTTACGGTTAATTAGGGGTGATTAGTGATAATTAGCGAAATTATAACTTAGAAAAATCTAGAAAAATTTGTAAAATTCTAAAATATTATTTTAGGGCTCTGATAGAAATTTAGGCTAATTTGGATAAGTTTTGCTAACTGTATGCTTAAACATGATTAAGGGGGATTAAAGGAAAAACATGGGTTATTGGGTATGTTTGATCCGTATAAACATGTTAAATTATTGTTTTTATGTTTGTGGATGATTAAATATGTTGCTATGACTGTATGGTATGTTTTGTGATTGATTAGAAAAGTTAGAATGGTTGAAAATGTCGTCGTATGGCGTAAAATAGTCGTTGGAAAAGTTGCTGGAAATGCTACAGGGATCCGGATCAGATCGGATGAGGGGATCGGGTCGGTTAGCCGAACCGAACCAAGGTGATGGCATCTTCAGCAGAGTAAAATGGCAAGGGCAACAAGGAAGGCCCGGACCGGATCGAATTGGGATGAAACAAGTAGGATCAAAGTGAATTGGAAGTGAGGATTTTGAACCGAACCGAGGGAGCTTGGAGGACCGAACCGAACCGCCTTAGGAGTATCGAACCGATCCGGAAGGGAAGCACCGAACCGAACTACACCATGGAGTTTCACGAATGAATCGAGGCAATGTCCAAGGACCCGAACCGAACCGAGGAGGTGACCCAATGATGATCCGAACTGAACTAGGGCGACAAGTCGAACCGAACCGGTTGTGCAATTCTACTTATACGCGACGACTCTCCTAAAGACCAACTCCAATTCGACCAAAACCCGAGACGCAAAGGTAGTCCAAATAGGAAGTAGAACTCAGGACCTAGTTGGGAACCAACGAGTTAACTTCATGAGTTGGACTTTACTGTGGGACATGTGGAAAGGGGTTGTCGACGTCCATAAATTTGATTCACCACTAAGAGACAAACATTGGCTATGGATCAGTGCAGTGAAGTCATCATGACTTCATGGGGCAGAGTGATCGTAGCAAGGCTATGAGCCAGTGCAGTGGAGTTGTTATGACTTCATGGGGCAGAGTGGACATAGCGAGGACTATTGGCTATGGATCAGTGCAGTGGAGTCGCCATGACTCCATGGGGCAGAGTGATCATAGAAAGCATTTGGGTGATCAAAGTAGTGAATATCGTATGCTTTACGCACTGAGTGAGAAATGTGAGGATGATTGCTATGATTGATTATTTGCCATCATTATGACATGCACACCCCCACCCCCGTATCTTTACACCATATGTTAGTGTCACCTTAGAGTATTGTACATCTTGTTGTGCTAACTCTTTGGTTGCATGTCCACGTTCAGGTATGGTTTAGTATACCTGTTATTGTTCTATTTTGCTGCTTATCGCTCATACCAGACTTTTGTCTGACCCATAGTTCTATGTCTCTTCTTATTACTCTAGGTACTCTTAAACGGGAAGACTAGAGACAGGTCAGGCGATTATGCACGGCTAGCTGTGCCGGAGACGAGCAGGAGGCTTCCACGTATGATATATATATATATATAGATATTCTCCTTGTGTCGCTACTGGTCACTACTTTGGGCATTAGTAGTGTACCTTTCTTATTTTTCTTTAGAGACAGTTATAAAAGTTGTAATAATGATGATGTGGAACATAAGATGTATTTTGAATTTTCGTTGCTATGATGATTAAGGTTTAGTTCTCAGCTTATGCACTGTCTCGCCTGTTTTATGTCAAGTATGTTATTATTATATATTTTTCCATGCGCTGTGAGACATTCTACAGATTCTTTGTTAGTTCACCGTTAAGTTTCCTTTCTTCTGACGACTGTCCCGTGCCGGTTGGACATTGGTACAGCGCATTTCGGAGGAAATGTCGGCTGGTTCGGGGCGGGCCGTCACATTTGGTATCAGAGCTCTTGGTTGCGTAGTTAACCTAGGGAAGACCAGGGAGAGATAGTACGTATATGAGAGCACGTATTTGTGATATTTTGGTTTTCAAAAGCTATCTATATATATACTATTAGTATATTTAAGGATGAAGTCGCATTGCACTGGCACAACTGAAGAGATGATTAATCGTTTTTTTCCTTACAGATTGAACGATGAGGCGATATGCTAGGGGTACTAGTAGAGGTGCTAATAATGGGAATTTTCCTGATATGAAGAGGATATTCACTAACCTCATGAGAGAGATGCTTAAGGATGTTCAGAGGGAAGCTCCTAATGCTGTAAATGGTGGTGGTGCAGCGGTGCAGGCTCCTAGGGCCGATTTCGCCAGGCTATGCAAGGATTACACTAGCCTTGGTGGGAAGCCATTCCATGGAATGGAATCGGCTATAGAAGTTCAGGATTGGTTGGATAGCTGTGAGCATATATTCGAAGATTTGGGTATTGAGGGTGCGACGAAGAGAAAGCTAGCATCCCGTCAGCTGCAAGGACGGGCGATGAATTGGTGGAATGCTATTAAGGCAACTACTTCTGAGGATCAAGTTACTTGGGATCTGTTCAAGACTTGCTTTAGCAAAAAGTTTATCCCAACTGCTTAGAAATCAGAATTGTTTAGGAAGTTCTTGGAGCTTAAGTAGAATAGTAGGGCAGTCTCAGAGTATATTACTGAGTTCGATACTTTATCGAAGTATGGATTATCTCTTATCGACACTCCGAGAAGAAGAATTAGAAGTTCCAAACAGGCTTAGATCAGTACTTGGGGGAAAGGCTTATAAACCATATCGATGAGACGTTTGAATCGATTACGGGGAAAGCTTTGAGATCATAGAGTCTATACCCTAAGTCGAAGACTGAGGTTGCATCTGCAGAGCAGCCAAAACCGCAAGCAAGCGGTGGAGGCAAGAATGGTTCTCAGAATAAGAGAAAGCAGAACCAGACCAAGGATGGCCGGAAGAAAAAGAATAAGAAAGATGTTGAGTGCTTTAGATGTGGCAAGAAGGGCCATTATGCTAAAGAATGTCGAGCAAAGCCAGCGGACAGGAAGTGCTTCAACTGTGGCCAAGTGGGACATCACAAGGATAAATGTCCGCAAACCCCTAAAGAGAAGCAGATTGTGAAAGCGTATGCCATCAATGCTGTCCCTTCTTCGTCGAATGCCCAACTGCGACGGAGAAAGGAAAGAATGTCGTTATCCAAGGTATGCTATCTGTTTATGATGTTCCTGTTCGAGTATTGTTTGATACCGGAGCTTCTTGTTCCTTCATATCCAGTGACCTGGTAGATAGGTTGGGATTGGAACCCGAGATAGTCGATAGACCTTTAGCGGTGACGAACCCGATTGGTGGTTCGACTAGCCTTGGCATGATTTGTCGAAATTTGGTTTTATCGAGTCATGGATGCATGTTTGCTTGTGATTGCTTTGTTTTGGGCTTTACTGGGTTTGGAATTATTTTGGGAGTCGATTGGCTCCAAAGGTACATGGTGGTGGTAGACTATGAGGACTTTTTGTTGACAGTTAGAGAGGATGATGGGCGGAGGGTAGTGTTTGGTGGTATACCTAGTGATGGGGTAATGGCCAGTTTTCTAAATTCCCTCGACATCCCGCATGATGAGTTGTCAGATGTGCCCATGGCTGGCCAGTATCTGGACGTCTTCGAGGAAGTGACCGGACTTCCACCACACAGAGAGATTGAGCTCCGTATTGATTTAGTGAAAGATGCCAGACCTATAGTGATGCCACTTCGTCGTATAGCACCAAGGGAGCAGCGAGAGCTCGGGGTGCAAGTGAGAGATCTTTTGAAGAAGGGATTTATCAGAAGAAGTGTTTCTGAGTGGGGAGCACTAGTTGTGTTTGCTACCAAGACAGATGGTTCCCTTTGATTGTGTGTGGACTACCGCGAGTTGAATAAAGTGACGAGGAAGAATAAGTATCTTCTACCATGGATAGATGATTTGTTTGACCAGTTGAGTGGCACGAGAGTGTTCTCCCAGTTGGATCTCGTGACAGGTTTTCATCAGCTTAGGGTGGAGGCTGAGAGTATAGCTAAAACGACCTTTCGGACGCCATCTGGATTTTACGAGTGGTTGGTCATGCCATTTGGATTGACCAATGCCCCAGCATATTTTGTGGATCTTATGAATAGGGTATTCAGGGATCAATTGAATAAGTTTGTTCTTGTGTTCGTGGACGATATCTTGTTTTACTCGAGGAGAGAGGAAGAACACAAGGAACATTTGAGGATAGTGATGGAGGTGTTGAGAAAACACCAATTGAAAGCAAATTTTTCTAAGTGTCACTTCTGGAGGAGAGAAGTGAGATTCTTGGGCCATGTTGTTTCAGAAAATGGTATTGCCGTGGACCCTGCGAAGGTGGCTATGGTACAAGATTGTTCTACGCCCAAGAATGCAACAGACGTAAGAAGTTTCTTGGGATTAGTTGGATATTTATCGTAAGTTTATCCAAGACTTCTCCAAGATAGCAGCACCATTGACTCAGTTGACCAAGAAGAACCAAGCTTTTGTTTGGAACGAAAGGTGTGAAAATGCATTCAAGAGTATAAAGGAAAAGTTGACATGTGCACCTGTGTTAGTCATTCCTAAGAGGAACGAAGACAGTATATACGGAGGCATGTGGTACCGGACTAGGTGCTGTGTTGATGCAAAGAGGTAGGGTTGTAGCTTACGCAAGTCGGCAACTGAAACCACATGAGAAAAGATACCCTACACATGACTTGGAATTAGCAGCGATCGTGTTCGCGTTGAGGATGTGGAGACATTATCTCTTGGGAGAAAGATTTGAGCTGTTTACCGATCATAAATCGTTGAAGTATCTCTTCTCTCAGAAGGATCTAAATCTCCGACATCAAAGATGGTTAGAATTCTTGGCTTCCTACGATTTCGATATCGCATATACACCAGGAAAGGGCAATGCGGTAACTGATGCATTGAGTAGAAGACATGCCAGTTTAGGGGCCATGTTTCTAGAATGGAAGCAACTGGAGTGCATCGCTGGGTATGATTTCCGACCAAAGTGCGAATTGGATCCAGAAGTATTAGCAAGTTTGACGATCAGACCCACTTTGATTGAGCGGATTGGTTCCAGTCAGAGGAACAATCCTAACTTATTAGGAATCATCTCCAAATTAGAGACGGGTATCGATAGGGAGATGGACAAATATGGGCTTGATCGAGATGGATGGCTTAGAAAGAATGGAAAGTTAGTTGTACCCAACGTGAGTGGATTGAGATATGAAGTGTTAAGAGAATGTCATCACTCAAAACTGACTATACATCCCGGTGGTAACAAAATGTATTGAGACATGAAGCAGACCTACTACTGGGAAGGGATGAAAAGAGACGTTGGGAAGTTTATATCCAAATGCATGAACTGCCAGTTCGTTAAAGCTGAGCAAAAGAAGCCTAGTGGTTTGTTGCAACCATTAGAAATTCCAGAATGGAAATGGGAACAAGTCTCAATGGATTTTATTGATGGGTTACCAAGGACTAGATCGGGCCATGATAGCATTTGGATGATTGTAGACCGATTGACCAAACTGCAAGGTTTATACCCGCGGGCCATGATAGCATTTGGATGATTGTAGACCGATTGACCAAACTGCAAGGTTTATACCTGTCAAGTCGAATAGAACAGCAGCTAAATTAGCAGAACTATATATGAAGTGGGTAGTGAGATTTCATGGAGTACCCGAGGGCATTGTGAGTGACCGAGATCCGTTGTTTATTAGTGGATTTTGGAAGAGCTTACAAGAGGCTTTAGGATCAGAATTACATCTTAGTACCACGTACCATCCTCAAACCTAAGGTCAGATAGAAAGGGTGAATCGTGTATTAGAAGATCTCTTGAGAGCTTGTATATTGGATTTTGGTGGATCATGGGATGACCGTTTGCATCTGGTTGAGTTTGCATATAATAATAGCTACCAATCTAGTATTGGAATGGCTCCATTCGAAGCTTTGTATGGAAAACCGTGCAACTCACCGTCATGTTGGTTAGAAACCGATGAGAAATTTGTGCTTGGGCTAGATGTGGTAAGAGAAACCTCATATAAGATCAAGGTTATTCAGCAGTGAATGAAGGCCGCCCAAGATAGGCAGAAGAGTTATGCTGATAGAAGGAGAAGGGAATTGAAATTCTCCGTGGATGACTTAGTATTTGTCAAGATCTCTCCATTAAAGAATGTTATTCAATTTGGTAGGAGAGGAAAGTTGGCGCCAAGATTAGTTGGTCCATTCCCAGTTCTTGAGCAAGTTGGGAATTTGGCGTATAAAGTTGAATTACCAGACAAGATGGCGGGAGTTCACAACGTATTTCATGTTTCCCAGTTAAGGAAATTCGTGCACGACCCCGATGTGACTATTTCACCTGATCAATTGGATGATGTCGAAGTAGAACCTGAGGCGATTGGGAACCGCAAGCCGATTCGTATTGTCGAGCACGATACGAAGCAACTTCGAAGGAAAGCGGTGGATCTAGTCAAAGTTCAGTTGGGCGTGAATGAGAATGACTGTACCTGGGAGACAGAGGAGAGCATTAGGAAGACATATCCAGAACTCTTTGCCTGGTAAGATTCTAATTGCAAATTAGTTTTCCGCATGCTAGGATAGATTTTTTTTGTTTGTTTTGTATGTTTGATTGTTGTGAATGGTTGATAGGCATGCGGGATCCTTTGCTTGTTCCTTAGTTAAGGAATTTCGGGGGCGAAATTTCTTGGGGGGGAGGGGGGAGAATGTAACGACCCGCATTCTACGCATCAGGGGATCGTAGAATATTTCTTTCTCATGCGAAGTCTTATAGCCATGTAACTTTGGGAGATGACTATTGGGGTCATTTCCGATGTTCATGATTTTTTGCCGATTTTTAAATTATCGTTTAGCCCTTAGCTGATCTTGTTTCGGCCATAACTTTTGATTGAAAAGGAGTTTTGACCTGAAACCACTTCTATTAAATCCAGATGATGGTTTACCTTTTCGTAGAGTGGTCACATTAGCCAAACGGACTCATTGTTTGGGAGATACTGTTGAAACAAGGTTCAGAAGGTGAAAAACAACTTAACAGGGCCTAATTAGGGTGATTAACTGCTAGGCCCTTGACCCATTTCGGGATTAGGGTTATGGGGAGGCTGAAATCAGTTAGAAAGCGATCTATTTTCATTCTCCCAGCCTCCTCAAACATTTCCCTAACCTAGCAATGGCCTCCAACACCCAAATCACCTTCTAATCACCATTTAATCAAGTTTTAGCCTAATCTACATCTAATCAAGGCAAATTGGCATCAAATTGGGAATAGAGCAACTGTGTTGCATAGGGATTCAACCCAAAGCAGAGTATATTTCATATCTAAGATTTATTTGTGGCTAAGGTGAGTGATTTGCATTGTTTTTCGCTAATTACGGCTAATTAGGGGTGATTAGTGATAATTAGCGAAATTATAACTCAGAAAAATCTGGAAAAATTTGTAAAATTCTAAAATATTATTTTAGGGCTCTGATAGAAATTTGGGCTAATTTGGATAAGTTTCGCTAACTGTATGCTTAAACATAATTAAGGGGGATTAAGGGAAAAACATGGGTTTTTGGGTATGTTTGATCCGTATAAACATGTTAAATTGTTGTTTTGATGTTTGTGGATGATTATATATGTTGCTGTGACTGTATAGTATGCTTTGTGATTGATTAGAAAAGTTAGAATGGTTGAAAATGTCGTCGCATGGCGTAAACAATCGTTGGAAAAGTTGCTGGAAATGCTACAGGGATCCAAATCAGATCAGATGAGGGGATCGGGTCGGTTAGCCGAATCGAACCAAGATGATGACATCTTCAGAAGAGTAAAATGGCAAGGGCAACAAAGAAGGCCTAGACAAGATCGAATTGGGATGAAACAAGTAGGATCAAAATGAATGGGAAGTGGGGATTTCGAACCGAACCGAGAGAGCTTGGAGGACCAAACCGAACTGCCTCTGGAGTATCGAACCAATCCGGAAGGGGAGCACCGAACCGAACTACACCATGGAGTTTTACGACCGAACCGAGGCAATGGCCAAGGACCCGAACCGAACCAAGGAGGTGATCCAATGATGATCCGAACTGAACTTAGGAGACAAGTCGAACCGAACCGGATGTGCAATTTTGCTTATACGCGACGACTCTCCTAAAGACCAACTCCAATTCGACCAAAACCCGAGATGCAAAGGTAGTCCAAATAGGAAGTAGAACTCAAGATCCAGTTGGGAACCAATGAGTTAACTTCATGAGTTGGACTTTGCTGCGGGACATGTGCAAAGGGGTTGTTGACGTCCATAACTTTGATTCACCACTGAGAGACGGACGTTGGCTATGGATCAGTGCAGTGAAGTCATCATGACTTCATGGGGCAGAGTGATCGTAGCAAGGCTATGAGCCAGTGCAGTGGAGTTGTTATGACTTCATGGGGCAGAGTGGACATAGCAAGGACTAGTGGCTATGGATCAGTGTGGTGGAGTCGCCATGACACCAAGGGGCAGAGTGATCATAGTAAGCATTTCGGTGATCAAAGTAGTGGATATCATATGCTTTACGCACTAAGTAAGAGATGGGAGGATGGTTGCTATGCTTGATTATTTTCCATCATTATGACATGCACACCCCCACCCCTGTATATTTACACCATATGTTAGTGTCACCTTAGAGTATTGTACATCTTGTTGTGCTAACTCCATGGTTGCAGGTCCAGGTTCAGGTTTGGTTTAGTATACCTGTTATTGTTCTGTTTTGCTTCTTATCGCTCATACTAGACTTTTGTCTAACCCAGAGTTTTATGTCTCTTTTTATTACTCTGGGTGCTCTTAAACAGACATACTACAGACAGGTCAGGCGATTATGCATGGGTACCTGTGCCGGAGACGAGCATGAGACTTCCACGTATGATATATATATATATTCTCTCTGTGTCGCTGTTGGTACATTGGGCATTAGTAGTGTACCTTTCTTTTTTCTTTTTTGCTTTAGAGACAGTTTTAAAAGTTGTAATAATGATGATGTAGAACATAAGCTGTATTTTGAATTTCCGCTGCTATGATGATTATGGTTTAGTTCTCAGCTTATGCACTGTCTCACCTGTTTTATGTCAAGTATGTTATTATTATATTTTATTCTATCGCTGTGAGACATTCTACAGATTCTTTGTTAGTTCACCGTTAAGTTTCCTTTCTTCTGACGACCGTCCCGTGCCGGTTGGACATTTGTACAACGCATTTTGGAGGAAATGTCGGTTGGTTCGGGGTGGGCCGTCACAATATCCACCCCATTGGTTAGGTATTTGTGTTTGTGTGAATCTTATGTGCTGCGTTGACATACCTTGACATATGTAACCTGCTAAAAATATAGGGTATGGACATTAAGTAACATTATATTTCAGTCACACAAAACTTTATGTTTTGACCCCTCTCCTTAACATCTAACAGGTTAGTAGATGGGGTAAAAGCCATGGTTGAAGTCATGATTGAAGCCGATGGAGAAGAAGAAGTTATTGTGATATTATTAGCATTTATTATTTTACTACATTTGGAATCTTATAAGATTGAACTATTTGATATACCTTTTGAATAAATGTAATTGTGACTGTTGTATTTCTGATATTTTGAAATAATGGTACATCTTATTTGAATATTATATTTTCTCTTTCCACAGTGTGAGATTCCCATTCAAAGTATATGTTATTATTATTTGTGCAAATGAAATACTTACATGAACCTACGACACGTATAGAGTGGCTCTATGTTTCGATGGAACATTTCTGGGTCAGAATTTAGGCCAATTCCGAGCGGGTTATTACATTTGGTATCAGAGCATAGGTTTCCCGATTATAAGGGAAATATACGTATGAGAGGCGTATTTGTCTATTGAAAAGATTTTTCAAACTATATATCTATGGTATATACATTTACCCCAATAAGCATACAAATTTATACTAGGCACCTTTATCGTTTTCTTTCTCTTTCAGCTTAATTACTATCTTTGGAGTATCCACTAAAGGATTCTTCCTTTTCTTTTCAGATAGTAGAATGGCTGAAAATCCAGCTGAACAGGGTAACCAGGCAAGACGTCGCTAGTTGCCCGAATGTTTCAACAGTTTCTTTATACTGTTGAACAAGTCCCTGTTGCAAAACATGCCCCAACGGCTCCTGCAACTCCTGCCGCTGAAGTGGCCTTTGACTTTTCCCGCTTTTGTAAGACCTTTACAGATCTTGGAGGGAAAAATTTTTCCTGAAAGGAAGGCTTTGCTAGTGCCCAATCTTGGGTTATGCATTGTGAAAGAATATTTGAGGCTACTGCCCGGCCCAACTAAGTAAAAAAGAAGGATAACGGCCTGACATTTGAAGGATGAGGCCCTTGAATGGTGGAACTTAATATCAATGGAGAACGAGGTTTCGATCTTCACGTGGGCCAAGTTCAGGACCCGTTTTGAAGCGAAGTTTCTACAATGGGATGAGATGACTATTCAACTAGAGAAATCCATCCATCTCAAGCAAGGAAACTTGAGCCTACAAGAATATATATCCAAATTCACCGAGTTATGTAAGTTTGGGAGAGGGTTGGTAGACACATCCATGAACAAAGCTCTTAGGTTTGTTTAAGGACCGAATCCTCGTTGAAGGAGACCCTACTATCCCTAGTAACTTTTGCGGTAACTTTTGAAACTCTGGTTGAAACAACTACCCTCTGCGTGACCAAAAGCTCCAAGGAGGATAAATATGGTGAGAAAGGAGAAAGCTCCAATAACAATAAGAAGAGGGAATGGTGGAAGAATAAGAAGAAGAACAAGAAGAACAAATTCAAAAAGGACGCAAAGACTTGTACGAGGTGCAAACGTGAGGGCCATGAGACTAAGGATTATAGGACCTTGTTAGCAAAAAAGGAGTTCAAGGGAAAATGTTACAACTGCCATGAAGAAGGACACAAGTCCAAGACTGCCCAAAGCCTAAAGATGCCAAGAGTTTCCAAAACTATGCAACAGAAGCAACAACAATTCAAAGCCGACTCCTGAGAGACCAAGGGCAGCCTCCACTTTAAGCTATAACCTCTGTTATAGGAAATTCAATATATACCTTGCTTGATTCTGGAGTGACCCATTCTTTTATCTCCAAGCGATTAGTAAATATGTTGAACCTTTCCATATCTATCTCGGATAGTCCGATAGATGTAACAACCCAGATTCCGACAGACCGATTTTTTTATAAAAACCAATCCACCGAAACCCGAGTTGGTTGCTCTGGTATCCTGCAGAAAAGACAGAGAAAAGAGATATGTCAGAGTTCAGAAAACACCTCACAGCGGATGGAGTAAAATATAATATATTTAAAACATAGTTTTACCTTAATCACAATACTGCTAAATTGGTATTCCCAAGCTATAAATCTCTGTCTAACCTGCGAATGTTATGAGGAGGGGGTTAGAACATAAGTTCTGTGTGAATGAATTTAAACTACACTTCTTGAATAATCCTACATATACCATTCAATTACACTTTCTTATTTATTAGGTTATACGTGTTATTAGCACTCAAAGCTTACACACACGTCGCACCCATCTACCCTCTAGTAGATTAATCTAATATAGTGTATATGTAGCTAGCCCCAAACTGAGGTACACCCCGTGATACCCCACTTGCGTGATCTCCTCCGTATCGCCACAATAATATGCGCAGTCCCTCATCCTATGCCATAGTAATGTACAATGCTACATCTGCATAGAACCACTATCGCTATGCTACGTAAGCGTACTGACTACTATCCTCGAACTATTCGATCGAGTTTGGTTCCATCACCAAATAATGCCCTCTAGTCCACGATACACCACCCAGAGCAAACATGGTTGTACTTGCACTTTCCCACGTACGTATCATCAATCGTACTTGATGTTTCCACTGCACATAACCTCTACTTGTGCACCCAAGTTCCGTGGCAGGGCTACACCAGAAAACACGGAACTCGGTCGGGAGCATTTCTATATCTGTACGGGTCCGCCTCTAAGAGTGTCCAATGTACAGATATCCCTCGGGTCTGGTTTTTCTATGGTGGCTATGGCCCCACCTCAGCCCCTCCCTCAACTAGTAAAGACCACACGAGCTAATCGACCACCTCTAACAAGAAAACAATCTAAACATCCATGTGGGGTGTCCCCGCACATGTCCCTTGATAGTAAAGGTTAACGATCTCTAGGGGTTAGCTCTTGCCTTTTCGCATTCCTTAGGCTGCTGGTGACAGTCATCCGACGATCTTGCTATCGTTTGGTCTTGACCCTCCACCTCCGCCTGAGGCAATCACCAAACCACCCTTAATGCCACCGCGTACAGCATTCTGACTGCCCCCTACTTGTGCAGTCAAGGCCCACCCACCTGGTAGTTCCACGCAGACCCAACCTCTGTAATCCTAGCCCAAAGCTAAACCACCATAGAGGACTACCGGGAGCACCTTTGACGTCTCAGGAAGCCGCGTGCTTCCCCTTCCAGTCCGTTGGAGCCACCAAAATAGCGAACGTGCGCTCTTGTGATGGCCCGCCCCGCACCAACCGACATTTACTCCAAATGTGCGCTGTACACTTGTCCAGTTAGCGCGGAACGGGTCGTCAGAAGGAAAAGGAAGAAGGAAATGAACATACGAAGAACCTGTAGAATGTCTCACAGCGCATCGAACAAAATATAATAATAACATACTTGACATAAAACAGGAGAGACAGTGCATAAGCTGAAAATCAGAACTAAACATCATAGCAGCGGAAATCCAAAATACAGCTTATTACAACTTTCAAACTGTCTCAAAGCAAAAGTAAGATAAATGAGGTACACTACTAATGCCTAAGTAGCGACCACCAACGACACAGGGAGAATGTGTATATATATAATACGTGGAAGCCTCCTGCCCGCCTCCAAATCAGCTACTCGCACATCACCAGCTAACATGTCTCTAGTCTGCTCGTGTGAGCACCCAGAGTAATAAGAGGAGACATAAAACTCTGGGTCAGACATAAAGCCTGGTATGAGCGATAAGCATCTTAAGTGAAAAATAACAGGTAGACTAAAACATACCTGAACCTGGACATGCAACCAAAGAGTTAGCACTACATACTGTACAACACTCTAAGGTATCATATCAAACAGTGCAAAGATACGGAGGTGGGGGAGGTGTGCATGTCATAATGATGGCAAACAATCAAGCATATCATTCATCCTCACATCTCTCACTCAGTGCGTAAAGCATACGATATTCACCACTTCGATCACCCAACATTCCTTGCTACGATCACTCTGCCCCATGAAGTCATAAATGGCTTAATTGCACTGATAACGTAGCCACTAATCCTTTGCTATGTCCACTTTGCCCTATGGAGTCACAAGAACCCCACTGCACTGGCTCATAGCCATACTAATCCTTACTATGTCAACTCTGCCCCATGGAGTCACAAGAACCCCACTGCACTGGCTCATAGTCTTACTACGCATCACCTTGCCCCTCGGGTCGTAATGACCCTACTGCACTGATAACGTAGTCTTGCTACCATCACTTTGCCCCTCAGGTCATAATGACCCTACTGCACTGATAAGTAGCCATCATCCATTTTTTAGTGGTGAATCGAAATTATGAACGTCGACAACTCCTTAGCACACGTCCCACAGCAAAGTCCAACCATGAAGTGAACTCATTGGTTCCCAACTGGTTCCGGGATCCTGAGCTCTAACTCCCATTTGGACTACCTTTGCATCTTGGGTTATTGGTCATCACCCTCGAATCGGATCGTAGCCTTCAGATCGGATCGGTTCGGAGTCCTGTTCCCTCATCACCACGGTTCGGATCGGGTTCCTGCATTCGGATCGGGTCGCGCCATCAACTCGTGGTCCTCCAGTTCCATCGGATCGGTTCGAGTACCCTTCAGCGGATCGGGTCGGGGTCTCCAAGTCCATCGCCACGGATCGGTTCGTGATAAGCTCATTCGGATCAGATCGTGGTCCTTCAAGCGGTTCGGGTCGGAAAGCACTTCTCCAGGTCGACGGATCGTGCTCACCCTTTATGGACGGATCGGGTCGTAATGCTCATTCGCGATCCGGATCGGAGTACTTCAGTTTGGGCACGGCGTTGCATCGATTCGTCTCGTGGGCCTTGCGCAGATGGTTCGGTTCGGAGGAGATGACTCAACTCGTGGTGATGTCCCACGGTCCCATAGGGCGATCCGATCGTCCCTCAATCCCCTATCCGATCCGAATCTCTGCACCTTGTCCAGCGAGCTGTTTACGCCCCTCGGCGGCGTTTTCGACCATTCCAACTATTCTAAACAGTCAAAAAGCATTTCATACAGTCATAGCAACATGCATAATCAACCACAAACATCAATATGATAGGTAAAAATGGATCAAACATACCCAAAATCCCATATTTTCCCTTAAGCATATTTAGGTGAAACTAAGGATAGGATTATCAAAACTTAACCAATTTAACTCAAATTCATATCAGAGGTCTAAAACATCATTCCGAATTTTATAAACATTTTTCCAGAATTTTATCATGTTTAAATTCGCTAATTAACACTAATCACCCCTAATTAGCCATAATTAGTGTAAAACTATGCAAATCACTCACCTCAGCCACAAAATAAACTAAGATCTGAAATAATTCTCTCATTTGATGTGAATCTCAATGCCAAACAGCAGCTCCTTTGTTGATTTGGTGAAGATCTTCCTTGATTAGGGGTTGCTAAGCCAAATCCTTGACCAAAAGATGATTTGGAGGTGATTTAGAGGTTGGAGGCCATTTTTAGGGATCCTTGGTGATAAGTGGAGGCTAGAAAACTGAAATGGAATGATTCTCCATCTCATTTCAGCCCTCCCATAACCCTAATCCCGAAATGGGTTATGGGCCTACTCACTAATCACCCGGTTTGACCCGGTTAAGCAGTTTTTCACCCTCCAAACCTTGTTTCAGCCATATCTCCCAAACGGTAAGTCCGTTTGGCTATTATGACCACTCTACGGAAAGGTAAACCATCAAACGAATCCAATGGAAGTGGTTTAAGGTCAAAATTCCTTTCCAATCAAAAGTTATGGCCAAAACAGTACCAACTAGGGGCAAAATGGTCATTTAAAAATCGACAAAAATTATGAACATGGGAAATGACTCTAATAGATATTTCCCAAAGTTACATGACCATACGACTTCACATGGGAAAGAAATAAATATTCTACGATCCTATGATGTGTAGAATACAGGTCATTACACTCTCCCCCCCTTAAGAAATTTTGCCCCCGAAATTCCCTAATCCAAACACACACAAAGGTCCCGCATGCCTATCAATCATAAAACAACAATCAAACATGCAAAACAAGTAGAATAAGTCTATCCTAGCATGCGGAATAACTAAATTGCAAAGTAAATCTTACCAGGCAAAAAGTTCTGGATATGCCTCCCTAATGCTCTCCTCTGTTTCCCAAGTACAATCATTCTCGTCCTCGCCCCACTGAACCTTGACTAGCTTCACCGCCTTCCTTCGAAGTTGCTTCGTATCGTGCCCCACAATACGAATCGGCTTGCGGTTCCCAACCGCCTCAGGTTCTACTTCGAAGTTCTCTAACTGATCAGGTGAAATAGTCATATCTGAGTCGTGGACGAACTTCCTTAGTTGGGAAACATGAAATACATTGTGAACTCCCGCCATTTTCTCTGGTAAGCCAACTCTATATGCCAAATTTCCGACTAGTTCAAGAACAGGGAATGGGCCAACAAATCTTGGTGCCAACTTGCCTCCCCTGCCAAATCGTATCACGCTCTTCAACGGAGAGATCTTAACAAACACCAAGTCACCAACGGAGAATTTCAAGTCTCTTCTCCTCTTATCGACATAACTCTTCTGCCTGTCCTGAGCAGCTTTCATTTGTTGTTGAATGATCTTAATCTTATTCGACGTTTCTCTCACCACATCTGGTCCAAGCACAAACTTCTCGCCAGTCTCTATCCAACATGATGGTGAGTTGCACGGTCTTCCGTACAAAGCTTCATATGGAGCCATACCGATACTGGATTGGTAGCTATTATTATATGCAAACTCTACTAGATGCAAATGGTCATCCCATGATCCACCAAAATCCAATACACAAGCTCTCAAGAGATCTTCCAATATACGATTCACCCTCTCCGTCTGACCGTCGGTCTGAGGATGATATGCGGTACTGAGATGTAATCTTGACCCTAGAGCCTCTTGTAAGCTCTTCCAAAACCCACTAGTGAACAACGGGTCTCGGTCACTTACAATGCTTTTGGGTACTCCATGAAATCTCACTACCCACTTCATATACAATTCTGCCAACTTGGCTGCCGTCCTGGTCGATTTGACTGGTATAAATCTTGCGCTCTTAGTCAATCGATCCACAATTTCCCAATTGCTATCATATCCCGATCTAGTCCTTGGTAGGCCATCGATGAAATCCATCGAGACTTGCTCCCATTTCCATTCGGGAATTTCTAATGGTTGCAACAACCCACTAGGCTTCTTTTGCTCGGCTTTAACTAGCTGGCAATTTATGCGTTTGGATATAAACTTCCCAACGTCTCTCTTCATCCCTTCCCAGTAGTAAGTCTGTCTCATGTCTAGATACATCTTATTACCACCGGGATGTATAGTCAGTTTTGAGTGATGACATTCTCTAAGCACTTCATCTCTCAAACCATCCACGTTGGGCACAACTAGCCTTCCATTCCTTCTAAGCCATCCATCTCGATCAAGCCCATACACATTCATCTCCTCACCGTCGATGTTCATCTCTAACTTGGAGATGATTTCTAATAGATTAGGATCGTCCCTCTGACTAGAACCAATCTGCTCTATCAAAGTGGGTCTGATCGTCAAACTAGCTAGCATAACTGGATCCAATTCGCACCTTGGTCTGAAATCAAACCCCGCGATATACTCCAGCTGCTTCCATTCAAGAAACATTGCCCCTAAACTGGCATGTCTCCTACTCAAGGCATCGGCTACCGCATTACCTTTCCCAGGTGTGTATGCGATATCAAAGTCATACGAAGCCAAGAACTCTAACCATCTTTGCTGACGGAGATTCAGATCTTTCTGGGAGAAGAGATACTTTAACGATTTATGATCGGTAAACAACTCGAATCTTTCTCCCAAAAGGTAATGTCTCCACATCTTCAGCGCAAATACAATCGCTGCCAATTCCAAATCATGGGTAGGATACTTCTTCTCATGCGGCTTTAGCTGTCGACTAGCATAAGCTACAACCCTACCTCCTTGCATCAATATTGCACCCAGTCCGGTACCACAAGCGTCCGTGTATACCGTCAGCTCTTCATTCTCTTTAGGAATGACTAACACTGGCGCACGCGTCAACTTCTCCTTTAGACTCTTGAAGGCATCTTCACACACTCCGTCCCAGACGAAGGACTGATTCTTCTTAGTCAACTGAGTCAACGGTGCTGCAATCTTGGAGAAGTTATGGATAAACTTACGATAATATCCAGCTAATCCTAAGAAACTTCTTACATCAGTTGCATTCTTGGGCGTAGGCCAATCCTGTACTGTAGCCACCTTCGCAGGGTCCACGGCAATACCATTCTCTGAAACAACATGACCCAAGAATCTTACTTCCCTTCTCCAGAAATGACACTTAGATAATTTCGCTTTCAATTGGTGTTTCCTCAACACCTCCATCACTATCCTCAAGTGTCCCTTGTGTTCCTCCTCTGTCCTTGAGTAAACAAGGATATCATCTACGAACACAAGAACAAACTTATTCAACTGATCTCTGAATACTCGATTCATAAGATCCACAAAATAGGCTGGTGCATTGGTCAACCCAAACGGCATGACCAACCACTCATAAAATCCAGACAGCGTCCTAAATGCCGTTTTCGGAACACTCTCATCTGCTACTCGAAGCTGATGAAATCCTGTCGCGAGGTCCAACTGGGAGAACACTCTTGCTCCTTCCAGCTGATCAAACAAATCATCTATCCGCGATAGAGGATACTTATTCTTCCTCGTCACCTTATTCAACTCGCGATAGTCCACACACAAACGAAGGGAACCATCTGCCTTAGTGGCAAACACAACTGGTGCTCCCCACTCGGAGACACTTCTTCTAATAAATCCCTTCTTCAAAAGATTGCTGACTTGCACCCCGAGCTCTCGCTGCTCCCTTGGTGCCATACGACGAAGTGGCATCACTATAGGTCTGGCATCTTTCACTAAATCAATACGGAACTCAATCTCTCGGTGTGGTGGAAGCCCGGTCACCTCCTCGAAGACGTCCGGATACTGGCCAACCACGGGCACATCTGACAACTCATCCTGCGGGATGTCGAGGGAATTTACAAAACTAGCCATAACCCCATCACTAGGTAGACTACCAAACACTACCCTCCGCCCATCATCCGCCCTCACTGTCACCAAAAAGCCCTCACAGTCTACCACCACCCCGTATCTTTGGAGCCAATCGACTCCCAATATAATGCCATACCCAGTAAAGCCCAAAACAAAGTAATCACATACAAACATACATCCATGACTCGATAAGACCAAATTCCTGCAAATCATACTAAGGCTAGTCGAACCACCAATAGGGTTCGTCACAACCAATGGTCTATCGACTATCTCGGGTTCCAGTCCCAACCTATCTACCAGGTCACTAGATATGAAGGAACGGGAAGCCCCAGTATCAAAAAAAACTCGAACTGGTATATCATAAATAGAAAGCATACCTTGAATAACAACATTCTTTCCTTTCTCCGCCGCAGTTGGGGCATTCGACGAAGAAGGAACAACATCAATAGCATATGCTTTCACAATCTGCTTCTCCTTAAGAGGTTGCGGACACTTATCCTTCTGATGTCCCACTTGACCACAGTTGTAGCACTTCCTTTCCGCTGGCTTGGCCCGACATTCCTTAGCATAATGGCCCTTCTTTCCACAGCTGAAGCACTCAACAACCTTCTTACTCTTTTTCTGGCCACCTTTAGATTGGTCCTGCTTCCTCTTATTCTGAGAGTTATTCTTGCCTCCACCGCTTGCTTGCGGCTTTGGCCCTTCTGCAGATGCAGCCTCAGTCTTTGACTTAGGGTAAAGACTCTCTGATCTCAAAGCTTTCCCTACAATCGTTTCAAAAGTCTCATCGATGTGGTTGATAAGCCTTTCCCCCAAGTATCCATCCAAACCAGTAATGAACTTCTCATTCTTCTTCTCAGGAGTATCAATGAGATACAGTCCATACTTCGACAAAGTGTCGAACTCAGCAATATAATCAGAAACTGCCCTTCCGTTCTGCTTGAGTTCCAAGAACCTCTTGAACAACACTGACTTCTGGGCAGCTGGAATGAACTTCTCGCTAAAGCGAGCCTTGAACTGATCCCAAGTAACCTGATCCTCTGGAGTAGCTGTTCTAATGGCATTCCACCAATTCATCGCTCGCCCTTGCAGCTGACGAGACGCTAGCCTTCTCTTCATCGCATCCTCAAGACCCAAGTCATCGAAGATACGGTCACAACTATCCATCCAGTCCTGAACATCCGTGGCAGACTCCGTTCCGTGGAACAGCTTCCCACCAAGATTAGTGTAATCTTTGCACAACTTGGCGAAATCGGCTCTAGGCGCCTGCACTACTGGGCCAACACCAACTCCGGGATTGGGAATTGCCCCTTGCACTTCTCTAAGCATGTCTCTCATGAGGTTAATAAACATAGCCCTCATGTCAGCGGCATTCCCTTTGTTGGTCCCTCTACCAGCACCTCTCGTTCCTCGGCTCATCGTCAATCTGAAAAAGGGAAACGATTAACGACCCCATAGTGGTGCTAGTGCAGTGCGACTTCACTCTTATACTACTAATAGTATATACATACATAACTTTTGAAAACCAAAATAATCACAAATACGCGCTCTCATATACGTACTATCTCTCCCTGGTGTCTTTCCCTAGGTTAACTACGCAACCTAGAGCTCTGATACCAAGTGTGACGGCCCGCCCCGCACCAACCGACATTTACTCCAAATGTGCGCTGTACACTTGTCCAGTTAGCGCAGAACAGGTCGTCAGAAGGAAAAGGAAGAAGGAAATGAACATACAAAGAACCTGTAGAATGTCTCACAGTGCATCGAACAAAATATAATAATAACATACTTGACATAAAACAGGAGAAACAGTGCATAAGCTGAAAATCAGAACTAAACATCATAGCAGCGGAAATCCAAAATACAGCTTATTACAACTTTCAAACTGTCTCAAAGCAAAAGTAAGATAAATGAGGTACACTACTAATGCCCAAGTAGCGACCACCATCGACATAGGGAGAATGTGTATATATATAATACGTGGAAGCCTCCTGCCCGCCTCCGAATCAGCTACTCGCACATCACCAGCTAACCTGTCTCTAGTCTGCTCGTGTGAGCACCCAGAGTAATAAGAGGAGACATAAAACTCTGGGTCAGACATAAAGCCTGGTATGAGCGATAAGCATCTAAAGTGAACAATAACAGGTAGACTAAAACATACCTGAACCTGGACCTGCAACCAAAGAGTTAGCACTACATACTTTACAACACTCTAAGGTATCATATCAAACAGTGCAAAGATACGGAGGTGGGGGAGGTGTGCATGTCATAATGATGGCAAACAATCAAGCATATTATTCATCCTCACATCTCTCACTCAGTGCGTAAAGCATACGATATTCACCACTTCGATCACTCAACATTCCTTGCTACGATCACTCTGCCCTATGAAGTCATAAATGGCTTCACTGCACTGATAACGTAGCCACTAATCCTTTGCTATGTCCACTTTGCCCCATGGAGTCACAAGAACCCCACTGCACTGGCTCATAGCCTTACTAATCCTTACTATGTCTACTCTGCCCCATGGAGTCACAAGAACCCCACTGCACTGCCTCATAGTCTTACTACACATCACCTTGCCCCTCGGGTCGTAATGACCCTACTGCACTGATAACGTAGTCTTGCTACCATCACTTAGCCCCTCAGGTCATAATTACCCTACTGCACTGATAAGTAGCCATCATCCATTTTTTAGTGGTGAATCGAAGTTATGAACGTCGACAACTCCTTAACACACGTCCCGCAGCAAAGTCTAACCATGAAGTGAACTCATTGGTTCCCAACTGGTTCCGGGATCCTGAGCTCTAACTCCCATTTGGACTACCTTTGCATCTCGGGTTATTGGTCATCACCCTCGAATCGGATCGTAGCCTTCAGATCGGATCGGTTCGGAGTCCTGTTCCCTCATCACCACGGTTCGGATCGGGTTCCTGCATTCGGATCAGGTCGCGCCATCAACTCGTGGTCCTCCAGTTCCATCGGATCGGTTCGAGTACCCTTCAGCGGATCGGGTCGGGGTCTCCAAGTCCATCGCCACGGATCGGTTCGTGATAAGCTCATTCGGATCAGATCGTGGTCCTTCAAGCGGTTCGGGTCGGAAAGCACTTCTCCAGGTCGACGGATCGTGCTCACCCTTCAGGGACGGATCGGGTCGTAATGCTCATTCGCGATCCGGATCGGAGTACTTCAGTTTGGGCACGGCGCTGCATCGATTCGTCTCGTGGGCTTTGCGCAGATGGTTCGGTTCGGAGGAGATGACTCGACTCGTGGTGATGTCCCACGGTCCCATAGGGCGATCCGATCGTCCCTCAATCCCCTATCCGATCCGAATCTCTGCACCTTGTCCAGCGAGTTGTTTACGCCCCTCGGCGGCGTTTTCGACCATTCCAACTATTATAAACAGTCACAAAGCATTTCATACAGTCATAGCAACATGCATAATCAACCACAAACATCAAAACATCAATATGATAGGTAAAAATGGATCGAACATACACAAAATCCCATATTTTCCCTTAAGCATATTTAGGTGAAACTAATGATAGGATTATCAAAACTTAACCAATTTAACTCAAATTCATATCAGAGGTCTAAAACATCATTCCGAATTTTATAAACATTTTTCGAGAATTTTATCATGTTTAAATTCGCTAATTAACACTAATCACCCCTAATTAGCCATAATTAGTGTAAAACTATGCAAATCACTCACCTCAGCCACAAAATAAACTAAGATCTGAAATAATTTTCTGATTTGATGTGAATCTCAATGCCAAACAGCAGCTCCTTTGTTGATTTGGTGAAGATCTTTGTGACGAAAAGGAATTTCGCTCGGTCCGAACCAGTCGCTAAACCGACCCAGACCGCTCGAAACGCCCTATCGTTTGAGAACAAGCCACAACAGAACGCGGACGGAAGAACATTTCATTGTATATTACAACAATGCATCAGATTACAAGAATATACAGAGTATAAATGAATATTACACAGAAATATCAGAGATTTAAATTACATTTAAATACATAGCAGCGGAAAATAATACAATACACAACTAGAAGAGATATACAGATACAAAGCGTTCCGGATATCGTTCCAGCTGTAATCCAAGATCCTGTGAATATAAATCTGCAAAACCAAAACTACTAGCTGCCCGTGTCAAAATAAGGGCACCCAGAGTTTAGGTTAAAACAATAAACTCCAGGTCAGTCATGGGACTGGTGTGAGAACTAAAACAGTTAATCTTTATTTTAAAGTTAAGTAAATCAAGGGACCACGCCGTATAACACGGAACGGGTTTCCTCCCAAGGATACCAGTGCATAAAACAAACGGCGCAATGCTAAATAAGGAAAAATGAAGCTATCATAAGACCCAGTTCCCATCACACAATGCAACGCAAGCCGGAGGATAGGGTTTTTACCTTATAATATCCAAGAATGCTTGATACGTTTAAAACAAATCATTTGATACTATAATAAGTGCATAGTGTATAAAACAACTTCAAATCATAAGTATCAATCATAGGCGACATGAGCGTCCCATGCCACTATGTCGCCATATATAGGTTTACAAATAAAACCGCAAAGTCACGTATTTGGAAATTGGATTTCCGTCATGAACCAAGGCAAAAGATAGTCCTTACCGAATTCGAGACTGCCTAGCCCGAGTCTCAGGATCAGAACGCATCGACCCTTGGAGCGACAGGGCCGGTCCACACGGAGTGGATTAAAATGCCTGAGCACTACGTTTCGCCGCTCTTTGGGGCGTAAGCGAGCCAACGAATGACTCCATCGGACCCGGATCGTCCGATCTAACCGAGGCGCCTCGCAACAACAACAACCACATAAGTCAAACTCGTCAAGGCGTGTAAAACCACAGACGTCACTTTTAGCTAGGAGGAAACGTAGGCCCTCCCTGAGGTCCTTTCTCCCGTTTCTGGTTCATACCGGGGTTTGAGGCTCGCGAAGCAAACGTTACACAAAGCTATGCCACAAAGGCCGTGCTTTGATCATCACCACAAGACTTTGCTTTTCAACAGAAGCCTCGATCAATTGCCACTTAGGCATGCCACACAGGCAATTCACTCCATGCGTTTGATATCCATCAATATATAACCCCTGAGCTCGTACGTCTTAGAGAAGGGTGTTAAGCAAGAGAATAAATTCTCCGCCGCCAAACAGATATATATTTAATAGAGATCAATCACACGGACTAAAATCCAATGTCAGACACACAGTCCATTTACAAGTCCGTTCTGGGTCTGAACGAAATCGGAGGCACCTAGTACCCCGCATATCCATCGATCTCCAAGCACGTCTGGACGATCACCAACTGTTTCCATCTTCTTGGGTGTACAGCCCAATCAAGATCATCAGTAATCACCCAAACGACGTGAAGACTTCCGGTCTTCGACCATCATCTTCATCTTCGACTTATCGTCGTATCAGTTATTCAGAATGGGATAAACCCGGTCTTTCCGAATAACTCGCGTATATTTTAAATAAGTGTTACACAAACACAACATACGCCTCATTCCAATTCATCAGTCACTAACCGCAAATTAATCAAGAGAATAATTTCCCAAATATTAACCCCGAAGGCCGAAACCAACATCAGATCAATATCCAGAAAACCATTCTGCTGGGTAACCGACAGTTAGTTTCTAAATTTCACATTCATAGGGAAAGGTTCCCATTAATTTTATCAAAGATGAATTCTTTATATTTATTCTTTAATCTTCTTTTGAATTTTGATTCAACTAGTCGGGATTAACGAACCTTACCGAAGTAATCATTTGTTTTAATTTCCCAATCCCAACCTATTCATCCCATGAAGTAAAACTGGTAATACTTCATATCTAACACCACGGTGTTATCAGTAAATTCAATTACCATTTCACATTCAAATCTAATTAAAGATTTAACTATCGCCTAGAGTAAAACTAGTGATACTCCATTCTCGATCAATTCAATCTAATTAAAGATTCATTAAAACTCCACTTAGTTTTAATCTTTAACTGGGTTAAAGAATCATTGTCATTTAAAACACAGTTCACGATAAACCCAAAATCACATTCCATTAATTATCGGGTTAAAGAACGAGTGTTATTTAAAACAGTGCTCACGATAAACCCAAAAATCAATATCAATTCAATTCCAATTAAATATTATTTAATTGGTACACTTCATTAAATCCAAATAAAAGATTTAATCTTTTCTCAACTAGGTTCAAGAACAGTGTTAGTCAAGACACCATTCACGACAAACCCAAATCACATTTGATATTAAATACAAGGCTCTGAATAGAAAATATCCCGGCTTATATTCAATATCAAATTCTACGACCAACAAATATCGTATTGGAAATAACGATATATATATATCTATATCTTTCAAATTTCCATAACAACATCTGTGTAATCACGAATTCCAACATCGAAATATTCCGAAGACAATTTCGATTCAAATCCACTCCAATGCAATCATTGGAAATTCTGGTTATTTTCAAAACCATTTCAAATTCAATTTATTTATTTAAAAATAAATAGAATTATAATTCTAGTTCAAAACTAGTTCATTTCGATAAAAATCTATTTTTATCTTTTTAAATATGGAGTATTTCATCCCAATTCTTTCTAAATCATTTCTTATGATTTTACACGAATTATTACTATTTTTAATAATTTTATCAAGGTCCGTACAGTCGATTTCCATCAACGGCCATCGAACTGCACTTACAGCGACCTTTTCCAAATTTGATTTGGACATAATTCCAAATCCAACCGTTAGATTTCAAATTTCTAATATTCGTTAGAAAGCTCTTTTCGATACGAACCCAACGGTTCCGGTTTCAGGAGAATTCGACGGTCGGATCTCCCGCAATATCCGTTCGAAGTCAATGGTCGAAATTCGCGAACTGCCGCGGCGCGACGCGTTCTATTCAGGCCATTATATTATATATATAATATATATAATATATACTTCATCGATTTCCTTTTAAAGACGTGATTTATAAATCTTTTTAAATTCATTTTCAAAACGGTTTCAACTTCATATTCAATTTCTAATCAAAATTGAATATTACAATATAAATTCATTTTAATTTTATTTCAAATTGATTTCAATTTCAATTCTATTCGAATTCATTTCCAAAACGATTTCAATTCTATTTCAATTCTAATAAAATCGATATAACGTTAAAATGGCGTCAATCTATCAACGCGACTTCATATAATTCAATTTCAAATATTCTACTTCAAATATTTCTTTTTCAAATATTTCATTTCAAATATTTCATTTCAAATATTTCTATTTTAAAACTGGAATGAGGCCCAAACCATTACCATATAATGTTAATTATATGGATTTTCTACAACACATGTATATATCAACAACGATGAATAATCAACCATCATCCAAAGTGCATTCTACACTGTATAAGCATCAAATATAAATATTCAACGCTCATAACAGCCTATCAATCAATCGATCGACATACGACTAAACAATCAGGATTAGTGTACGTCAAATATCATCCCAATACCCGTGTGGGGTTTCAAGCAATCAAACACAGATTTTTATTTGTGCAGTTGGGCGATGTGTAAAATTTATCGTCCCAATCAATGTCCTTCAAATAAGTGTACATAAACAAACCGTCCGGTTTGTAAATGAATATTTATTTATTCACATTCACGTTAAAAATTATATTTTTAACGATCAAATATTTTATCCAACCTATGAATATTCTATTCGGTTCATTTATTAAATAAAATGTTATCTTTATTTTTCTAACTTATTTTTAGAAAATTTCGGCGGCATAACGGCACGATACTAGAAACGGGACGAGGCCTAGCCTTATCCCCGGTCTAGTGAAGGCCCACGCCATTCACACATCAATCAAATCCAATTTCATTTCACCAAACAATTCAATTCGAACCAAATAATCTCACCAACTACACAACCAAACAATTTAACAAACAAGCCATCCATGGTCTGTGGATGACGGGTGTCGGGTGCTACTAAACACCGTCTGCATCCTAGTATATATATATATATAACTAGAAAAATTAAATTGAAAGGTGAGAAGTTCTCACATAAAGCTATCCAATACCACGACTCTTCATTTATGGAAATCTTCGTCATTCTCGCTCTTTGTCGCTTTCGTTGCCCGCAGCCACTATATATATAAAAATCACATTTTTACTTCGCTGTTCAATATAGAAAAATCGAATTTTTACTTCGCTATTCAATATATAAAAACACATTTTTACTTCGATGTTCAATATATAAAAATCACATTTTTACTTCGACGTTCAATATATAAAAATCACGTTTTTACTTCGATGTTCAATATATAAAAATCACATTTTTACTTCGATGTTCAATATATAATAATCACATTTTTACTTCGATGTTCAATATATAAAAATCACATTTTTACTTCGATGTTCAATATATAAAAATCACATTTTTACTTCGCTATTCAATATATAAAAATCACCTTTTTACTTCGATGTTCAATATATAAAAATCACATTTTTACTTCGATGTTCAATATATAAAAATCACATTTTTACTTCGATGTTCAATATATAAAAATCACATTTTTACTCTTCTTAGCATATAAAAATCAAACCTTTCTAAATATAAAAATCTAACTTTTACATCGTTAAAAAAATCTAATCTTTACATCGTTAAATAAAAATCTAATCTTTACATCGTTAAATAAAAATCTAATCTTTACATCGTTAAATAAAAATCTAATCTTTACATCGTTAAATAAAAATCTAATCTTTACATTGTTAAATAAAAATCTAATCTTTACATGATTACTCATTTATACTTCATATGAATAAGAATATATTCTTTATACGAATAAATATCTAAACCTTATATTCAATTTAAATCGTATTTTCTTTCTAATCTAAATTTATAAAAATCAGTTTTTTTATACTTAAGAAAAATAAATAAACTTCAAGTAATAATAAGAAGAAAAAAAAAATTGGATTTTACATATATCTATAAAAAGGTTATAAAACTTACTGTAATCGGAGGAGGGGGGTCTTCCTAGTGCTGACGTCGAATTGGTGGAGGGGGATGTGCTCTCTGAGGTGGCGCCAGAGTCTGGCGGTCGCGGTGGTGGGCCGAGGGAGCTAGCGGCGGTCTAGGGTTTTGAAATTGAGGCCGGGATTTGTTGGATGGAGGAGATAGAGGAGAGGCGGAGGGGGATCATAGGAGGGTTGGGGAGGTGGGCGATGGCCTGGCGGTAGGTGGCGAGGTCCGGCGACGGGGGTTCCGATGGGGCGACGACTTCGATTTTTTTATTTCGGGTCTGTTTTGAAATGATACGGGGGGGGGGGGGGGGGTGGGGGAGGCAGAATGAATAAGGAGAGGGAAGGAGGGGAGATATTTTTTTATTTTATTTTATTATTTAATTATTTCAAAAAGTTGACTTTTTCATACGACCTCTAAACGAGGCCCACCGCCTGTCGACCATAGCATTTTACCCCCATTTCGAACACAATGGGATATGTATCGCAAGTTGATTTGTTCGTCTCGATCAGTTTCCGTTGAGTTTACATTTAAATCGCTATATTGAATTTTAAACGTACATTTCAAATTACTGGGGTCACATACGGACTCTAAAAATTCCCGAAAAATATTTTCTAGCTTCGTATTGACGATACGGTCCTAACAAAACTAGTTTCATTGAATTCTGAGACCGTTTGAAAAATGGCCAATTTCCAGTCGATTAAAATCAACTAAAACTGGTCAAACGTGTTTCCCTTTGCCACGCTCACATATTGATTCGAAAAATTATGAAATTTGGAATCTAGCAATAATTTGACATCACGGACCCAACAAAAGTGGTTTCGTCGAAACCCGAGGTCGTTTGCAAAATGTCTAATTTTAAGGGCCTGAATTCCATAGCGACTATTTAGAATTTTCAACTGGACATATCTTTTGATTCCCGTTATGAAATTTTGATTTTTCGGATTCGTTGGAAAGATATTATCAAATAGATACTAATGTTTTTGGTTTCACTAAAATCCGGATTGTTTTGCACCCGGTACATTCAATTGAAGTTTGAAATCGAATTATCGAACTACCGCGCCATTTTCAATTCTATTTATAATTATATATAATTATTTATATTCTAACGACGACGCGTATAATATATACGTCGAATTCTATTCAAAATAAATTTATCGTCGATATTATTTAAAATTATCTATTTTAAATATTCAAAATTCGCTAAAATTGCCAAAATAAAAATTTTAAACTGGCCCAGATTTTCGGGTTGTTACAATCTTCCTTGATTAGGGGTTGCTAAGCCAAATCCTTGACCAAAAGATGATTTGGAGGTGATTTAGAGGTTGGAGGCCATTTTTAGGGATCCTTGGTGATAAGTGGAGGCTAGAAAACTAAAATGGAATGATTCTCCATCTCATTTCAGCCCTTCCATAACCCTAATCCCGAAATGGGTTATGGGCCTACTCACTAATCACCCGGTTTGACCCGGTTAAGCAGTTTTTCACCCTCCAAACCTTGTTTCAGCCATATCTCCCAAACGGTAAGTCCGTTTGGCTATTATGACCACTCTACGGAAAGGTAAACCATCAAACGAATCCAATGGAAGTGGTTTAAGGTCAAAATTCCTTACCAATCAAAAGTTATGGCCAAAACAGTACCAACTAGGGGCAAAATGGTCATTTAAAAATCGACAAAAATCATGAACATGGGAAATGACTCTAATAGATATTTCCCAAAGTTACATGACCATACGACTTCACATGGGAAAGAAATAAATAGTTTACGATCCTATGATGTGTAGAATACGGGTCATTACAACTCTCCTCGTGCCTTATGACACCGTCATGACTACCTCGTTGGGTTATTCATCCTACAACGTACGGACTGCTTCAAGCGCCTTAGTTTTGTATGTCATTAGACCCTAAGTATAACCATTTATTTCACGCTTGTGCCACCTTGTCAACTTTCTCATTTAACTTGGTTATTTACATCAGCTTTTTTTCTATATTCACCAAGTTACCCTTGCTTATTACTTCAATTTATACTTAACCCACTTAAGCCCATTAATAAGCCCACAACATGTTATTCTCCAATTTCATAAATTATTCCCTTTTGGGGTTACAACAACATGTTATACTTAATTCATAGTTAAGTATGCCTTATCCCACATATATACTGATTAGGAGAATAACCCTCTAAACACCAGCCCCGAAGACCGAAATCAGTATCAGACTGGCACCCAGAGAATTACTCAACCCAACCAACATATATGATTCTAATTTACTTCTTTTCCATTCATATAACTTATATCATTTTTAATTTCACATTTCTCCTTCCCAAACCACTTAATTTAAGCATATCTTTACATTTAAGTTATCTCATCTTCCTTATCGTTTCCTATAACTTATATTGTCCCATAAGTTATAATTTCCACCTATCATCCTTTCTTGCCTTATTCAAGTTTATTCATAATAGGTTATTTATCATTCCCTATTTCTTGTCATTAATTTTAGATTTGACTTAACCCTTCCACTTACTTAACCCGTTACTTAAACTTTACCCAATTCAATTAATTTATGATACCGTCACGGGTCCCATTTGGTTAAGCATATCTAAATTTTGTTTCACTTGTCACCCTTGTCCCACTTAACCCCCTTTATTATATTTCCATATCTTACACATGTCATACTACGGTTAAGTCTACCTTAATCATGCTTTACATGTCATTTATATCATCCACTTAACCCTCTAACCATACCCATGTCACTCACATGTCTTATTATGGTTAGTATTTCTTAATTTATTTATTATGCCGTAACGATGTATGACCTCTCACATTAGAGATCCGTTCATGGCTGCTGGATTTGCTGGGCGGTTCCGGGCAGTCTTACACCACAACGCACCTAACCTCGTGTCATAAACCGTTACGCCTCTAGTTCTTGCCGTTGACCTCTCACATTAGACGTCCACTTGTGGTTGCTGGATTTGCCCGGCGGTTCCGGGCAGTCTTACACCACAAACGCACCTAACCTCGTGTCATAGGTGTTCATTAACAATCTTTTTTCACCCAAATCCCAAATTCATGTCATGTCTTCCAAATTCAACTTAATTACAATTCATTTTTATGCCTATCTCCAATTTGTCATTAACTACACCAATTACATAATAGTTAGCCAAATTTCATATTACCCAGATTATCCAATTATAGCCAAATTCACCAATTCCATGTTATTCATACCCAAACATGCCAATTTCCAATATCCAATTATACCCGATTTGTAACACCCCACGCCCGCTATGGTCACTCTCTAAGGGAATGCCATAGCATCGGTGGAGTATTTTAGTGAATATAGAACAGAAAAATTACAACAAGACAGATATAAATAGTACTTGAAATTTAAAACATCATCTCATAACATCGGAAATAAACATGTCTGGTTACATCATAAAACCACAATAAAAGTCAAGTACAATATCCATCAAAATAAAGAAGTACATAATCCCACTCTCTCATACAATAGCCAGGACAAATGAAAAGATAACTGGGTAACTGGAGCTTTACATCTATCCAAGCTCCTAAAGACTGGAACAGCAATCCGATCAAGCTCCACTACTGCTAGGATCCACCGTAGGACCTGAGGGTTGGGAAAAAGATAAAAACAACGGGGTCAGACATAAGTCTGAGCGAGTCCTATAACTTTAACAATACAATCATTAAAGTAACCAGAGAAGACATAAACTTGACCTACGGTAATGTCTGGGGATGAATGGCTACACTAAGCAGCTTGGTAGACTTAGGATAAACTAAGATAACTGTAAAGACGCATCTACCCACCCAAGGATAATTACTAACTGCACCACACCAGTCATTCCTACTTAAAGGTTGATCCCACCCAAGGACTTAGAAAATTTACCCAGTAGTTTCGCGTACCCCTAGCTCACTACATAGGTGCCGTCTGCCCCTATCTCCCCTAGGTGTACCCACTACTCCCAAGCGATCGGCTCCCTACCGTAGATACCCGTGCTGGTCCCACAATGGGGTGTATCATTCCCCAAAGTGGCCACCTGATAATATCAATGGTGCACGGCTTTATATCTACACGATGCAACAACGACTTACCAACCAGCCCGGGTCCACACACGCATATGAAACCCGTTGATCCTGCGTTGCCACCGCTAACCCGTTTTGGCCTCTTATAGTCAAGCCCAATATGCGTGTCCCGTCACCCGACTAGAGTCGAGCCCACAAAGATACGTTTGGGATATTGGTTGAAATGGGCCCCCACAAGCTACCCACCTAAGCTTGTCACTTATCTAGTGTATCCCACTTAACCCTTTAATCATGTTTAATTACATGTTTCCACTTGGTTAAGTATTCTAATCGTATTTTCTATTGCCACCCAAGGCAACCCACTAGATTTCCACATGCCACCCAAGGCACCCACTTAACCCCTCATGTCCCTCTACATGCTAATATGGTTAAGTGTTTCTTAATTAATTAATTAAGATCATGACCTCATAAAGACCTCTCACATTAGACCATCTTTTATGACTGCTGGATATGCCGGTTGGTTCCGGGCAGACTTCTGTCATAAAAAGGGTCTAACTTCGTGTCTTTACTTTAATCACGTATTTAATTTATGACTAAGACCTCTCACATTGGGCCAATCATTTGTAGCCGCTGGATGGCCGGTCGGTTCTGGGCAGACTTCCGCTACAAAAAGGGTCCAACCTCGTGTCTTAGTTGATTAATTACACCTAATTAATCACCCCCATATTAATTATCCCTAATTAATATCAAGTTTTTCATAACATGGGTAGACCTAACTCAATAGGTAAATTCCCATGGGGTAGACCTAACTCAATAGGTAAATTCCCACTTATGTTAATTTATTTTTATGGTATGCTTAATCATACCCAATCATACTTTTATTAACATATTTATTAACCCCATCGTTCCCCCACGTAAATCGTTCTCATTTCATGACATAATAAAGGGAAGATCCATCACAAATATTATGGGTTTAACCAAATCTTAGCATATAACTTTGTCATGGGTTAAGAGGATGTCAACTTGCATATATGAGCATATATTAACCCAACTACATTTAACCCAAACTTGCATATTATCATACACATGACTTGCATAACATGTTGCATATGAACTTGCACATATAAAACATTCTCATAACTTGCATAACATGCATTTAAGCATACACATAACTTGCATAAGCATTCACATACTTGCATATGCATCCACATACTTGCATAAGCATGCATAACTTGCATATCATGTTAAACTTGCATTTAAGCATATACATAACTTGCATAAGCATTCACATACTTGCATAAGCATGCATAACTTGCATATCATGTTAAACTTGCATTTAAGCATATACATAACTTGCATATGAACTTGCATAACAACCTACACATAACTTACATAATATCATATACATAACTTGCATATGAACTTGCATAACTCACTTATTAAACATGCATAAACCCACTTGTTAAACATGCATAAACCAACTTATTAAACATGCATAAACCCACTTGTTAAACATGCATAAACATAGGAAAACATAGAGTAGCATATCATTCCAAATGATTCAAACTCACTAATCCGCATTTAAGACCATAAGTCTCATTACACCCAATCTACTTACTTTAGCAATTGATGTTAAAGTGATAGAAACTCACCAAACCCAAGATTAGCAAACTTATGAAGTAGAATTAGTTGCTAAATATGAAGATGGTGATGATTAGAGATTGATTAGAGAGTGATTAGCTTGCAACTTCCTTCATAAACTAGTGGAGGCTTTCTCAAGTTTGATTTTGGCGGCATGAGGCCATCATTCCTATTTTTAGTATGGATTAGGGTAGGTTTAGGGTGTATTTATAGATTAGGTGAGTGTTTTAGGCCCTTAGATTAACCCTAGGTTAGATTAGGTCCGTTAGATTTAGGAAATCTCTAGAACTCAGCCCTCCAAGCCAGCCTAAAACCCAACCTGGTGCACCCAGGTTCTCTGGACGCCGCGCCCAGGTCGACAGGCAAGTCGACAGGCAAGTCGACTCCCCAGTCGACAGGCCTGTCGATAGCCCTGTCGGCATGGGTAGGGCGGGAAGTTTCCCGCCTGGCCCCCTGCTGGCTCCAATTTCGAAATCTAGTTTTGCATTTCTAAATCTGTTTTTAACTTGATTTTTCTGCCAACTTCATTGGGCCATAACTGGGCCATACGGACTCCGATTTACAAAATTTCGGACTCTATTCTGCGTATTTTTCCGAGACGAACGCAATGACGCAGCCCATTTCCCTCAATTCTCACGTCTGAGATTATTTATCTTGCAATTAGTGAATTTTAGCATTAACCGAAATTCGGGGTGTTACATTCTCCCCTCCTTAAAGGATTTCGTCCCCGAAATCTCTAAGCTAAGGAGAATGCATATCCTACCATCCAAACAACCATCTACTCAATCCATCAAACACGGGCATCCATTGTCCTTAAAACAGTTTCTAATGATGTATGAGCATATGCAAAAAGTGTGTGTATATGTTCCCTATCTAATGTATGAACATATGCAAACCATGATAGTGCCATGCATCCATTATGTATGCGAGAGAACCCTATCGACACATACAATATCTACATGAGTGCACAATCATTCACCAAAATGCATCATCCATATGATAACACAATCATTATACATCCATAAATATAGCTTCCTACACACAATTTTATGCAATATGCAATATGAAGTGACTGAGCCGATCTAGTGCCTAGAGTGTGTGTATATGCATCCACGAGCAACCACTAGCAAACACTTGCATCCACTTGCATCCATCAACCATAACATGTCTCAAACACATGTTTCAACCATAGGTTTACCCTATCTAAAGGTCAAACAGTACTAACGATAGGACATACTAAAGATAAGATAAGTACTAGACAAGCGATAAAGGAGAAGTTAAAAGACATACTCTCAAAAAGAAATGGATACAAAGAACGCATCTTCGCTTCCGTCTCCCAAGTAGCATTGCTTTCGTCATCTCCCCATTGCACTTTAACTAGCTGAACCTCTCTGTTCCTCAACTTCCTAGTTTCTGACCCAAGGATGCGAGTAGGGGCTCGTCGAATAGTCGCATCACGCTCTACTTCCACTTCTTTAAGCAAGCTCGGCTCTACCACCTCTGCGGTCTCATGTAAGCACTTCCTCAAATGGGACACATGGAATACATCATGTACACCACTAAGTCTGTCGGGCAACTCCACTCTATATGCCATCCGTCCGATCCTTTCCTTAATAGGAAATGGCCCCACGAACCTTGGTGCTAACTTCCCAACAGATCCAAAGCGAACCACATTTCGTAACGGAGACACTTTGACAAAGACCATGTCCCCAACTTCAAACTCAAGATCCGTCCTTCTCTTGTCCGCATAAGATTTTTGCCTATCCTGTGCTGCTTTCATCCTTCTTTGAATCAAGTCAATCTTCTCAGAAGTCTCCCTAACCATATCAGGCCCAAGCAAGATCTTATCCGTAGATTCCCACCAACATGCAGGTGATCAACAAGGCCTTCCATAGAGAGCTTCGAAAGGAGCCATACCAATACTGGACTGAAAGCTGTTATTATATGCGAACTCCACCAATGGAAGATGCTCTTCCCATGTACCTCCAAAATATAAGATACAAAGCCTCAAAAGGTCTTCTAGAACACGATTCACCCTCTCAGTCTGGCCGTCCGTCTGAGGATGATATGCGGTGCTCAGACACAATTGAGTCCCCACTGCTTCTTGCAAACTTCTCCAGAACTCGCTAGTGAAGATAGGATCTCGATCACTCACTATGCTAGAGGGTACCCCATGCAATCGAACTATCTCTCGAAGATATACAGAAGCTAGCCATGGAGCGGTCCTCTTGCTCTTCACAGGTATGAAATGGGCGCTCTTAGTAAGTCTGTCTACCACCACCCAAATTCCCGTATTAATCGACTGGAAATTGGCCATTTTTCCAACGGTCTCAGAATTCGACGAAACTAGTTTTGTTAGGACCGTATCGTCAATACGAAGCTAGAAAATATTTTTATGGGATTTATAGAGTTAGCATTTGACCCCGGTAAATTTGAAATGTACGTTTAAAATTCAATATAGCGATTTAAATGTAAATTTAACGGAAACTGATTGTAACAGCCGAATCGGCTTGCGATACATATCCCATTGTGTTCGGAATGGGGGTAAAACGCTATGGACGACAGGCGGTGGGCCCCGTTTTGAGGTCGAAAATAAAAGTTGCTTTTTGGGTGGAAAAAAAAATAAAAATAAATAAAAAATAAATAAATAATCCATTCTCCTACATCCTCTCTGGCCCCCCCTGTATCATTTCAGAAATCGAGATTTAGAAAAAAAAGAAAAAGAAAACAAAAACGACGCGACGGAGGAGGAGACAGCCGCTCCAGGCGACGCGCCACACCCACCGTCGACCATCTTCTCCCCCCCTTCTTGCCCCGTCAACCGCTTCCCTCTCCGATTTGAAGAACCCCAAAACTCCGGAAAACCGCCGCAACCCAAACCGATACACCCCCTGAAACCCCCGCCGACTTCCAGCAGACCCCGCGCCTCCACCAGCAGCGCCGACGCCCCGCCTGCAGCACTCCGACGTGGCCCCTCCTCCATCCAACAATGGTTTTTTTTGCAAGAAAAAGAGTGACTTTTTAATTAATTTTAATTTCAGTTTATTATATTAAACAGTGGGTTTTTTTTATTAGTTTTAATTTATTTAAAGCCTTGTTCTAATATATGCAAATCTATAATTTTCATGATATGAAATTTGTTTTAAAAAGATATGAACTTTGTTTAGGAAAATATATGATTTTTGATTTATAAAAGGCGAAATCTTTATGATATTAAAGGCGAGATTTTTATCGAATAGAAATATGTAGTGGCATAATAAAAATATGATTTTTATATTTTTAAAGAATTAAAAATGTGATTTTTGTTTATGTAGAGAAGTAAAAATATAATTTTTACATAATAGGAATATTAAAAATAGCATCTATATATGTGTAGAAGAATATGGATATTTTTAAATATGAAAAGACGATATTTTGAGATGAGTAGTGAAGTAAAAATATGATTTTTACTTCGAGAAAAAAATATAACTTTTATATTATAGAAAGGCAAACCTTTATTTGAAAAGACGAGATTTTTATAAATAAAAAGGTTTTAAAAGATTTGAATTTTGAAAAATAAAAGATTTAAACTTTAAAAAGTAAAAGAAAAGATTTGATCTTTGAAATGGAAAAGGCGAAATATATAGTGTGGAAAAGATGTGATTATAAAAATAGATATGGTTTTGAAAATATAAATAACCTTGGTTTATAAAAATATAAAATAGCATTGTTTTATTTTCAAAAATTCATTTATTAACCTAGGGTTAAAAAAATGTAGGTAGGGAGTAAAAATATGATTTTTATATTTTTAAAGAATTAAAAATGTGATTTTTATATATTGAACGTCGAAATAAAAATTCGATTTTTTTTATATATTGAATAGCGAAGTAAAAATTCGATTTTTATATATGTAGTGGCTACGAGCGAAGGAAGTGATAAGAGGTGAGAACAATGAAGATTTCCTGCATTAGAAGTGCCGTGGAGCTAGGATAGCTATATGTGAGAATTTCTCACTCTTCTATTTCTTTTCTAGTTATATATATATATATACTAGGATGTAGACGGTGTTTAGTAGCACCCGACACCCGTCATCCACAGACCATGGATGGCTTGTTTGTTATATTGTTTGGTTGAGTAGTTAGTTAGAATATTTGATTGAATGGAAAATTGTTTGGTGAAATGAAACTGATTTGATTGATGTGTGAATGGCGTGGGCCTTCACTAGACCGGGGATAAGGCTAGGCCTTGTCCCGTTTCTAGTATCGTGCCGTTATGCCGCCGAAATTTTCTAAAAATGTGTTAGAAAAATAAAAATATCATTTTATTTAAAGAATGAACTTAATAGAAATTCATATGTTGGAATAAAATGTTTTATCGTTAAAAATATAATTTTTAACGTGAATGTGAATAAATAAATATTCATTTACAAACCAGACGGTTTGTTTATGTACACCTATTTGAAGGACATTGATTGGGACGATAAATTTTACACATCGCCCAACTGCACGAATAAAATATTTGTTTGATTGTTTGAAACCCCACACGGGTGTTGGGATGAAACTTGAAGTTCACTCATCCTGATTGATTAAATATGTCGATCGATTGATTGACAAGCTGTTATAAGCGTTAAATGTCTATATTTGATGCTTATACAGTGTAGTGCACTTTGGTTGATGGTTGATTAGTTTTCAATGCTATTATATACATGTGTTGTATGAAAATCCATATAATTAACATTATATGGTGATTGATTGGGCCTCATTCCAATTTAGAAAATAAAAGAATATTATAAAATAACGGTTCATGTGTTGACAGTACTCATCCATTGAGATTGGTCATGTGTTGAACGAAATATTTTAATAATAAAATTTACATCTTTATCAATATAAAATAACGGTTCATGTGTTGACAGTACTCATCCATTGAGATTGGTCATGTGTTGAACGAAATATTTTGATAATAACAACTATTTTGAAAAAGAAATATTTGAAATAAAATATTTGAAATAGAAATTTCTGAAGCCGTGTTGATTAGATTGACGCCATTTTGACGTAAACGATATTTATATCGATTTTATTCATCTCGAAATGAATTGAATTGAAAACGATTTCGAAATGAATTGAATTGAAAACGATTTCGAAATGAATTGAATTGAAAACGATTTCGAAATGAATTGAATTGAAAACGATTTCGAAATGAATTGAATTGAAAACGATTTCGAAATGAATTGAATTGAAAACGATGTCGAAATGAATTGAATTGAAAACGATTTCGAAATGAATTGAATTGAAAACGATTTCGAAATGAATTGAATTGAAAGCGATTTCGAAATGAATTGAATTGAAAACGATTTCGAAATGAATTGAATTGAAAACGATTTCGAAATGAATTGAATTGAAAACGATTTCGAAATGAATTGAATTGAAATTTGAATTGAATAGAAATGAATTTTAAAACGAATTTATAAAGAAGAATTCAATTTTGATTTGAATTGAAATGGAAGTTGAAATTGCTTTTGAAACGAATTTTAAAACTATTTATATAATTCGTTTTAAATAGAAATCGACGAAATATATATTATATATATATAATATAATGGCCTGAATAGAACGCGTCGCGCCGCGGCAGTTCGTGAATTTCGACCATTTATTTCAAACGGACATTACGGGAGGTCCGACCGTCGGATTCTCCTAAAACCGGAACCGTTGGGTTCGTATCGAAAAGAGCTTTCTAACGAATATTAGAAATTTGAAATCTAACGGTTGGATTTGGAATTATGTCCAAATCAAATTTGAAAAAGGTCGCTGTAAGTGCAGTTCGATGGCCGTTGATGGAAATCGACTGTACAGGCCTTGATAAAATTATTAAAAATAGTAATAATTTGGGTAAAATCATATGAAATGATTTAGAAAGAATTGGGATGAAAAACTCCATGTTTGAAAAGATAAAAATAGATTTTTATCGAAAGGAACTAGTTTTGAACTAGAATTACAATTCTATTTATTTTTAAATAAATAAATTGAAAGTGAAAAAGGGTTTTAAAAATAACCAGAATTTCCAATGATTGCATTGGAGGGGATTTGAATCGAAATTGTCTTCGGAATATTTCGATGTTGGAATTCGGGATTATACAGATGTTGTTATGGAAATTTGAAAGATATATATTTATATCGTTATTTCCAATACGACATTTGTTAATCGTAGAATTTGATATTGAATATAAGCCGATATATTTTCTATTCAGAGCCTTGTATTGAATATCAAATGTGATTTGGGTTTGTCGTGAATGGTGTCTTCATTAACACTGTTCTTGAACCCAATTGAGGAAAGATTAGATCTTTTTATTTAGATTTAATGAAGTGTACCAATTAAATAATATTTAATTGGAATTGAATTGATATTGATTTTTGGGTTTATCGTGAACAGTGTTTTAAATAACACTTGTTCTTTAACCCGATAATTAATGGAATGTGATTTTGGGTTTATCGTGAACCGTGTTTTAAATGGCACTGATTCTTTAACCCAGTTAAAGATTAAAACTAAGTGGAGTTTTAATGAATCTTTAATTAGATTGAAAAGATCGAAAATGGAGTACCACCAGTTTTGCTCCAGGCGATAGTTAAATCTTTAATTAGATTTGAACGTGAAATGGTAGTTGAATTTACCGATAACACTGTGGTGTTAGATATGAAGTATTACCAGTTTTACTTCATGGGATGAATAGGTTGGGATTGGGAAATTAAAACAAATGATTACTTCGGTAAGGTTCGTTAATCCCGACTAGTTGAATCGAAATTCAAAAGACGATTAAAGAATAAATTCAAGGAGTTTATCTTGGATAAAATTAATGGGAACCTTTCCCTATGAATGTGAAATTTAGAAACTAACTGTCGGTTAGCCAAGCAGAATGGTTTTCTGGATATTGATTTGATGTTGGTTTCGTCCTTCGGGGTTAATATTTGGGGAATTATTCTCTTGATTAATTTACGGTTAGTGACTGATGAATTGGAATGAGGCGTATTTGTGTTTGTGTAACACTTATTTAAAATATACGCGAGTTATTCGGAAAGACCGGGTTTAACCCATTCTGAATAACTGATACGACGATAAGTCGAAGGTGAAGACGATGGTCGAAGACCAGAAGTCTTCACGTCGTTTGGGTAATTACTGATGATCTTGATTGGGCTGTACACCCAAGAAGATGGAAACAGTTAGTGATCGTCCATACGTACTTGGAGATCGATGGATATGCGGGGTACTAGGTGCCTCCGGTTTCGTTCAGCCCCAGAACGGACTTGTAAATGGACTGTGTGTCTGACATTGGATTTTAGTCCGTGTGATTGATCTCTATTAAATATATATCTGTTTGGCGGCGGAGAATTTATTCTCTTGCTTAACGCCCTTCTCTGAGACGTACGAGCTCAGGGGTTATATATTGATGGATATCAAACGCATGGAGTGAATTGCCTGTGTGGCATGCGTAAGTGGCAATTGATCGAGGCTTCTGTTGAAAAGCAAAGTCTTGTGGTGATGATCAAAGCACGGCCTAAGTGGTGTTGCTTTGTGTAACGTTTACCTCGCGAGTTTCACACCCGGTATGAACCAAAAACGGGAGAGGACGTCAGGGAGGGCATGCGTTTCTTTCTAGCTAGAAGTGGCGTCAGTGGTTTTACACGCCCTGACGAGTTTGACTTATGTGGTTGTTGCTGTTGCGAGGCGCCTCGGATTGATCGGTCGTTCTCGAACCGATGGAGTCATTTAGTTGGCTCGTTTACGCCCCATAGGGCGGGGAAATGCATGTTCAGGGTTTAAGTTTAATCCACATCGGTGGACTGGCCCTGAGGATCCAAGGGCCCACCTGTGTCTGGGTCCTGAGACACGGGCTAGAGCGTCTCGAATCGGTTGAGGACTATCTTTTGCCTCGGTTCATAGATGGAAATCCAATTTCCAAATACGTGACTTTGCGGTTTTATTTGTAAACCTATATATGGCGACATGATATATGGTACCCATGCCGCCTATGATTGATACTTATGATTTGAAGTTGTTTTATACACTATGCACTTATAATAGTATCAAATGATTTGTTTTAAACGTATCAAGCATTCTTTGGCTGTTATAACGGAAAACCCTATCCTCGGCTGCGTTGCATTGTGTGATGGGACCTGGGTCTTATAACAGCTTCATTTTTCTTTATTTAGCATTGCGCTATTTGTTTTATGCACTGGTATTCTTGGGAGGAAACCCGTTCCGTGTTATACGGCGTGGTCCCTTGATTTACCTAACTTTTAAAACAAAGATTAATAACTGTTTTAGTTCTCACACCAGTCACATGACTGACCTGGAGTTTATTGTTTTAACCTAAACTCTGGGTGCCCCTATTTTTGACACGGGCAGCTAGTAGTTTTGGTTTTGCAGATTTATATTCACAGGATCCTGGTTTACAGCTGGAACGATATCCGGAAAGCTTTGTATCCGTATATCTCTTCTAGTTGTGTATTGTATTATCTTCCGCTACGATGTATTTAAATGTAATTTAAATCTCTGATATTTCTGTGTAATATTCATTCATACTTTGTATATTCTTGTAATCTGATGCATTGTTGTAATATACAATGAAATGTTCTTCTGTATGAGTTATGTTGTGGCTTGTTCTCGAACTATCCGACACTTTCCTTTACGGGGAAGTTGCGGGTTTTCACAGTTGGAATCAGAGCTTTGGTTTACAAAGCTCAGAGAACAAGGCACATTAGAACCATACGAAAGAATTCATCAGATATTGGATTAGTAATATCCAGTGAGAATGGCTCGTTGTAGATAGGATCAGTAGTGTCCTAGAACGAGTGTGAAGAGTATATTTTTAAAATGAAAACAAATTTTGTTTTGAAAATTTAAATCAATTATTCGTATTTGGTTATTTATTTATATTGATGTGGACAATCCAGTATATATAGATTTTGCGTATACGTCTGATCCGCGTGTATTCGAAGTTTTAATATATTGGATAGATATAGCATCACACTCTAGTCGCCCGAAGATGATATTGATGATAGCGATCGCATCATCAACATTTATGTTCGAGTTTCGAAGGTGTGATTTTCTATATGTTTCCATTAGACTGGTGTGAGAACCAAAATTAGATAGGGCCTATTGTTGTGATTTGGCATCAAAAAAACCTGATTTTTGACTATGTATCAAAGTTATCAATTTGAAACTCTAATCCACAAATTGATTGATGTTTGTGTTGTTTGTTTATTTGTTTGCTAATTTTTAGCCATTTAGCCTAATTGAAACAAATATTGAATTGTATTGAAAATTGGTTGCATTTGCTTGCATATGCATATATATCATTGAACAGGTCATAGCAAGGAGGCTAGAGCCAGAGAATAAAATTTGTTTGCCCGACAAATAGGTACATGTTTACTACATAATTTACTGTTTCGTTTAGGTGATGATGATTTTATGAGCCTATTGGCTAGCCGCTTGGCTTTTTCTTTTTCTTTTTGAGATCTGAAGGACCGGGGAAGCTATTTGAAATTCCCCGACGCTCCCGGTGCAGGGGAGGTTATGGCGAAATTTTTCGAAAATTTAGGGTGTTAGCCAAATTTTTGAAATTTTTGGAAATTCTCAGAAACTGAAAAGTTAGAGAACGGAAGCCTGACCGATCGTAGAGTTGATTAATCAAACCACTTTCGACTTTGTTCCTTTTCGGGGGCGAAAAGTTTTAAGTGGGGGAGATTGTAATAACCCGGAAAATCTGGGCCAGTTTAAAATTTTTATTTTGGCAATTTTTGCGAATTTTGATTATTTAAAATGAATTATTTTAAATAATATCGACGAGAAATTTATTTTAAATATAATTAGAACGTATATATTATATACGTCGTCGTTAGAATATAAATAATTATATATAATTATAAATAGAATTGAAAATGGCGCGGTAGTTCGATAATTCGATTTCAAACTTCAATTGAATATACCGGGTGCTAAACAATCCGGATTTTAGTGAAACCAAAAATAATGGAATCTAATAGTGAATATCTTTCCAACGAATCCGAAAAATCAAAAGTTCGTAGCGGGAATCAAAAGATATGTCCAGTTGAAAATTCTGAATAGTCGCTATGGAATTCAGGCCCTTAAAAATGGACATTTTGCAAACAACCTCGGATTTCGATGAAACCAGTTTTGTTGGGTCCGGGATGTAAAGTTATTGCTAGGTTTCAAATTTCATAATGTTCCGAATCAATATGTGAGCGGGGCAAAGGAAAACGCGTTTGACCAGTTTCAGTTGAATTTAATCGACTGGAAATTGGTCATTTTTCCAACGGTCTCAGAATTCGACGAAACTAGTTTTGTTAGGACCGTATCGTCAATACGAAGCTAGAAAATATTTTTATGGGATTTATAGAGTTAGCATTTGACCCCGGTAAATTTGAAATGTACGTTTAAAATTCAATATAGCGATTTAAATGTAAATTTAACGGAAACTGATTGTAACAGCCGAATCGGCTTGCGATACATATCCCATTGTGTTCGGAATTGGGGTAAAACGCTATGGACGACAGGTGGTGGGCCCCGTTTTGAGGTCGAAAATAAAAGTTGCTTTTTGGGTGGAAAATAAATAAAAAAAAAAAATCCATTCTCCTACATCCTCTCTGGCCCCCCCTGTATCATTTCAGAAATCGAGATTTAGAAAAAAAAAAAAAAAACGACGCGACGGAGGAGGAGACAGCCGCTCCAGGCGACGCGCCACACCCACCGTCGACCATCTTCTCCCCCCCTTCTTGCCCCGCCGACCGCTTCCCTCTCCGATTTGAAGAACCCCAAAACTCCGGAAAACCGCCGCAACCCAAACCGATACACCCCCTGAAACCCTTGCCGACTTCCAGCAGACCCCGCGCCTCCACCAGCAGCGCCGACGCCCCGCCTGCAGCACTCCGACGTGGCCCCTCCTCCATCCAACAATGGTTTTTTTTTGCAAGAAAAAGAGTGAGTTTTTAATTAATTTTAATTTCAGTTTATTATATTAAACAGTGGGTTTTTTTATATTAGTTTTAATTTATTTAAAGCCTTGTTCTAATATATGCAAATCTATAATTTTCATGATATGAAATTTGTTTTAAAAAGATATGAACTTTGTTTAGGAAAATATATGATTTTTGATTTATAAAAGGCGAAATCTTTATGATATTAAAGGCGAGATTTTTATCGAATAGAAATATGTAGTGGCATAATAAAAATATGATTTTTATATTTTTAAAGAATTAAAAATGTGATTTTTGTTTATGTAGAGAAGTAAAAATATAATTTTTACATAATAGGAATATTAAAAATAGCATCTATATATGTGTAGAAGAATATGGATATTTTTAAATATGAAAAGACGATATTTTGAGATGAGTAGTGAAGTAAAAATATGATTTTTACTTCGAGAAAAAAATATAACTTTTATATTATAGAAAGGCAAACCTTTATTTGAAAAGACGAGATTTTTATAAATAAAAAGGTTTTAAAAGATTTGAATTTTGAAAAATAAAAGATTTAAACTTTAAAAAGTAAAAGAAAAGATTTGATCTTTGAAATGGAAAAGGCGAAATATATAGTGTGGAAAAGATGTGATTATAAAAATAGATATGGTTTTGAAAATATAAATAACCTTGGTTTATAAAAATATAAAATAGCATTGTTTTATTTTCAAAAATTCATTTATTAACCTAGGGTTAAAAAAATGTAGGTAGGGAGTAAAAATATGATTTTTATATTTTTAAAGAATTAAAAATGTGATTTTTATATATTGAACGTCGAAATAAAAATTCGATTTTTTTTATATATTGAATAGCGAAGTAAAAATTCGATTTTTATATATGTAGTGGCTACGAGCGAAGGAAGTGATAAGAGGTGAGAACAGTGAAGATTTCCTGCATTAGAAGTGCCGTGGAGCTAGGATAGCTATATGTGAGAATTTCTCACTCTTCTATTTCTTTTCTAGTTATATATATATACTAGGATGTAGACGGTGTTTAGTAGCACCCGACTCCCGTTATCCACAGACCATGGATGGCTTGTTTGTTATATTGTTTGGTTGAGTAGTTAGTTAGAATATTTGATTGAATGGAAAATTGTTTGGTGAAATGAAACTGATTTGATTGATGTGTGAATGGCGTGGGCCTTCACTAGACCGGGGATAAGGCTAGGCCTTGTCCCGTTTCTAGTATCGTGCCGTTATGCCGCCGAAATTTTCTAAAAATGTGTTAGAAAAATAAAAATATCATTTTATTTAAAGAATGAACTTAATAGAAATTCATATGTTGGATCAAAATGTTTTATCGTTAAAAATATAATTTTTAACGTGAATGTGAATAAATAAATATTCATTTACAAACCAGACGGTTTGTTTATGTACACCTATTTGAAGGACATTGATTGGGACGATAAATTTTACACATCGCCCAACTGCACGAATAAAATATTTGTTTGATTGTTTGAAACCCCACACGGGTGTTGGGATGAAACTTGAAGTTCACTCATCCTGATTGATTAAATATGTCGATCGATTGATTGACAAGCTGTTATAAGCGTTAAATGTCTATATTTGATGCTTATACAGTGTAGTGCACTTTGGTTGATGGTTGATTAGTTTTCAATGCTATTATATACATGTGTTGTATGAAAATCCATATAATTAACATTATATGGTGATTGATTGGGCCTCATTCCAATTTAGAAAATAAAAGAATATTATAAAATAACGGTTCATGTGTTGACAGTACTCATCCATTGAGATTGGTCATGTGTTGAACGAAATATTTTAATAATAAAATTTACATCTTTATCAATATAAAATAACGGTTCATGTGTTGACAGTACTCATCCATTGAGATTGGTCATGTGTTGAACGAAATATTTTGATAATAACAACTATTTTGAAAAAGAAATATTTGAAATAAAATATTTGAAATAGAAATTTCTGAAGCCGTGTTGATTAGATTGACGCCATTTTGACGTAAACGATATTTATATCGATTTTATTCATCTCGAAATGAATTGAATTGAAAACGATTTCGAAATGAATTGAATTGAAAACGATTTCGAAATGAATTGAATTGAAAACGATTTCGAAATGAATTGAATTCAAAACGATTTCGAAATGAATTGAATTGAAAACGATTTCGAAATGAATTGAATTGAAAACGATGTCGAAATGAATTGAATTGAAAACGATTTCGAAATGAATTGAATTGAAAACGATTTCGAAATGAATTGAATTGAAAGCGATTTCGAAATGAATTGAATTGAAAACGATTTCGAAATGAATTGAAAACGATTTCGAAATGAATTGAATTGAAAACGATTTCGAAATGAATTGAATTGAAATTTGAATTGAATAGAAATGAATTTTAAAACGAATTTATAAAGAAGAATTCAATTTTGATTTGAATTGAAATGGAAGTTGAAATTGCTTTTGAAACGAATTTTAAAACTATTTATATAATTCGTTTTAAATAGAAATCGACGAAATATATATTATATATATTATATATATAATATAATGGCCTGAATAGAACGCGCCGCGCCGCGGCAGTTCGTGAATTTCGACCATTTATTTCAAACGGACATTACGGGAGATCCGACCGTCGGATTCTCCTAAAACCGGAACCTTTGGGTTCGTATCGAAAAGAGCTTTCTAACGAATATTAGAAATTTGAAATCTAACGGTTGGATTTGGAATTATGTCCAAATCAAATTTGAAAAAGGTCGCTGTAAGTGCAGTTCGATGGCCGTTGATGGAAATCGACTGTACAGGCCTTGATAAAATTATTAAAAATAGTAATAATTTGGGTAAAATCATATGAAATGATTTAGAAAGAATTGGGATGAAAAACTCCATGTTTAAAAAGATAAAAATAGATTTTTATCGAAAGGAACTAGTTTTGAACTAGAATTACAATTCTATTTATTTTTAAATAAATAATTTGAAAGTGAAAAAGGGTTTTAAAAATAACCAGAATTTCCAATGATTGCATTGGAGGGGATTTGAATCGAAATTGTCTTCGGAATATTTCGATGTTGGAATTCGGGATTATACAGATGTTGTTATGGAAATTTGAAAGATATATATTTATATCGTTATTTCCAATACGACATTTGTTAATCGTAGAATTTGATGTTGAATATAAGCCGATATATTTTCTATTCAGAGCCTTGTATTGAATATCAAATGTGATTTGGGTTTGTCGTGAATGGTGTCTTCATTAACACTGTTCTTGAACCCAATTGAGGAAAGATTAAATCTTTTTATTTAGATTTAATGAAGTGTACCAATTAAATAATATTTAATTGGAATTGAATTGATATTGATTTTTGCGTTTATCGTGAACAGTGTTTTAAATAACACTTGTTCTTTAACCCGATAATTAATGGAATGTGATTTTGGGTTTATCGTGAACCGTGTTTTAAATGGCACTGATTCTTTAACCCAGTTAAAGATTAAAACTAAGTGGAGTTTTAATGAATCTTTAATTAGATTGAAAAGATCGAAAATGGAGTACCACCAGTTTTGCTCCAGGCGATAGTTAAATCTTTAATTAGATTTGAACGTGAAATGGTAGTTGAATTTACCGATAACACTGTGGTGTTAGATATGAAGTATTACCAGTTTTACTTCATGGGATGAATAGGTTGGGATTGGGAAATTAAAACAAATGATTACTTCGGTAAGGTTCGTTAATCCCGACTAGTTGAATCGAAATTCAAAAGACGATTAAAGAATAAATTCAAGGAGTTTATCTTGGATAAAATTAATGGGAACCTTTCCCTATGAATGTGAAATTTAGAAACTAACTGTCGGTTAGCCAAGCAGAATGGTTTTCTGGATATTGATCTGATGTTGGTTTCGGCCTTCGGGGTTAATATTTGGGGAATTATTCTCTTGATTAATTTACGGTTAGTGACTGATGAATTGGAATGAGGCATATGTTGTGTTTGTGTAACACTTATTTAAAATATACGCGAGTTATTCGGAAAGACCGGGTTTAACCCATTCTGAATAACTGATACGACGATAAGTCGAAGGTGAAGACGATGGTCGAAGACCAGAAGTCTTCACGTCGTTTGGGTAATTACTGATGATCTTGATTGGGCTGTACACCCAAGAAGATGGAAACAGTTAGTGATCGTCCAGACGTACTTGGAGATCGATGGATATGCGGGGTACTAGGTGCCTCCGGTTTCGTTCAGCCCCAGAACGGACTTGTAAATGGACTGTGTGTCTGACATTGGATTTTAGTCCGTGTGATTGATCTCTATTAAATATATATCTGTTTGGCGGCGGAGAATTTATTCTCTTGCTTAACGCCCTTCTCTGAGACGTACGAGCTCAGGGGTTATATATTGATGGATATCAAACGCATGGAGTGAATTGCCTGTGTGGCATGCGTAAGTGGCAATTGATCGAGGCTTCTGTTGAAAAGCAAAGTCTTGTGGTGATGATCAAAGCACGGCCTAAGTGGTGTAGCTTTGTGTAACGTTTACCTCGCGAGTTTCACACCCGGTATGAACCAAAAACGGGAGAGGACGTCAGGGAGGGCATGCGTTTCTTTCTAGCTAGAAGTGGCGTCAGTGGTTTTACACGCCCTGACGAGTTTGACTTATGTGGTTGTTGCTGTTGCGAGGCGCCTCGGATTGATCGGTCGTTCTCGAACCGATGGAGTCATTTAGTTGGCTCGTTTACGCCCCATAGGGCGGGGAAATGCATGTTCAGGGTTTAAGTTTAATCCACATCGGTGGACTGGCCCTGAGGATCCAAGGGCCCACCTGTGTCTGGGTCCTGAGACACGGGCTAGAGCGTCTCGAATCGGTTGAGGACTATCTTTTGCCTCGGTTCATAGATGGAAATCCAATTTCCAAATACGTGACTTTGCGGTTTTATTTGTAAACCTATATATGGCGACATGATATATGGTACCCATGCCGCCTATGATTGATACTTATGATTTGAAGTTGTTTTATACACTATGCACTTATAATAGTATCAAATGATTTGTTTTAAACGTATCAAGCATTCTTTGGCTGTTATAAGGGAAAAACCTATCCTCGGCTGCGTTGCATTGTGTGATGGGACCTGGGTCTTATAACAGCTTCATTTTTCTTTATTTAGCATTGCGCTATTTGTTTTATGCACTGGTATTCTTGGGAGGAAACCCGTTCCGTGTTATACGGCGTGGTCCCTTGATTTACCTAACTTTTAAAACAAAGATTAATAACTGTTTTAGTTCTCACACCAGTCACATGACTGACCTGGAGTTTATTGTTTTAACCTAAACTCTGGGTGCCCCTATTTTTGACACGGGCAGCTAGTAGTTTTGGTTTTGCAGATTTATATTCACAGGATCCTGGTTTACAGCTGGAACGATATCCGGAAAGCTTTGTATCCGTATATCTCTTCTAGTTGTGTATTGTATTATCTTCCGCTATGATGTATTTAAATGTAATTTAAATCTCTGATATTTCTGTGTAATATTCATTCATACTCTGTATATTCTTGTAATCTGATGCATTGTTGTAATATACAATGAAATGTTCTTCTGTATGAGTTATGTTGTGGCTTGTTCTCGAACTATCCGACACTTTCCTTTACGGGGAAGTTGCGGGTTTTCACACGACTCCCCAGTCGACAGGCCTGTCGACAGCCCTGTCGACATGGGTAGGGCGGGAAGTTTCCCGCCTGGCCCCCTGCTGGCTCCAATTTCGAAATCTAGTTTTGCATTTCTAAATCTGTTTTTAACTTGATTTTTCTGCCAACTTCATTGGGCCATAACTGGGCCATACGGACTCCGATTTACAAAATTTCGGACTCTATTCTGCGTATTTTTCCGAGACGAACGCAATGACGTAGCCCGTTTCCCTCAATTCTCACGTCTGAGATTATTTATCTTGCAATTAGTGAATTTTAGCATTAACCGAAATTCGGGGTGTTACACGATTTCATATAATCAATATTTTCCCAACCCCAACATTCCCACATTCATACATATAATCTAATTCACCTTTTAGGCTTATTTTCAAGGCACAAATAAAATTCACCAATCCATATTAGGCACAAACAACCCCTTTTTCTTTTTTAATTTCTCGTTCTAGTTTACAACGCATAAATCCATGATAGACGTAGGCTCAAGATAGCCTAGCTATAAAAATAAATAGGGGAAATAATAAAAAGGAGAGAACTCAAACGTAGGAATTAATAAAATAACTGATCTTATTAAATTATCATCATATTCATTATGGGGAATGGTAAACAATAGAAGCAGTATTATACAACAAATATAGTTCAAATCCACTCACATTGACTGGATTGGAGAAATAAACGATTTGTTGTTGATGTAGAACGCTGATTTAATCTTCTTATTTGATTATTGGTGAAGAGCATGAATTGTTGATGAAGAACTTTGCTACTTGATTTGATTAAACTCCAAAGTTGATGAAGAACTTGCAACTTAATTTAGAGTTTTGGGGCGGCGGCTATGTTTGGTTAAAGTTTGGCAGCATGGAGGCGTCTTAAGGAATTGTTATGAATTAGGGTTAGGTCTTGCTATGTATTTATAGGCGTGTAGAAGGGGCTGAACCATTAGATTTAATTAAATCAAATCCAAACCTCACACATTAGTAAAGAAATGTCACACACACACGCACTGAACCATGCTGGGTCCAAGCACACATTTTTGACTGCGTTGATTGCTTTGCTAATGTTTACTAATAAAAGGTTTATTACTTGCTTGTTATACTTCCTTTAATTAATTGTGTGTGTTATACATCTCAATCAGGTTTGAATTGCTTGCTCATATATGCATGCCTTTTAATGCAATTAATTCATTTATTATGAATTTCAATTTTTCTTATGTATAGATACATACACTTCTGATTATTTGAATTGTATTGTTTCTATGTCTTTTTTTCTTCTTGCATGCATATCTGATTTGAATGTTATTTAATAATATTAACCTTCCTCCAATTGTGGCTTGCTGATTTATACTCTTGCTTTTTGAATTGCATGTATATATATACATACATGCCTTATATTAGCTACTAATTCATGCTGCATTTTAATGTTTATAACATTTTTTTCTTAATGCATCGCACACATGCACTATCTTCAATGCAATACTATCTTTCTCTTTAATGCACTATTTTTAGCACGCTTATTTTTCACATATTTTCTTTTGATTGCACTAATTACTCACTTCTCTAATGCATACATTTTTAATGTTCTCTTTTTAAATGCATTAATGGTTTCTCTACCACATGTGTCCATTTTATTTAAATTTTGCATCACCATTACCTTTATTATATATATAATATGGCCTACTTTCTTCCTTTAACTATTTCATCGTAGCAATCCTTTAATTGCTTTGCTTTCTATTTTGGTTGCATGTAATCAATCAATTTACTTTTAATGCATTTATTAATTTATTTACATGCATTTTTGTACTAATTGCATGCATTTTCTTATCACATTAATCCCTCTTTCTCTTACATGCGTTTATTATCATCATTGCACGATGCTCCCTATTTAAACGCTACTGCATGCATTAATTTATTAATTTATTCTTGCATATGTCTATGTGTACATAATTAATTACATGTGCCAATTCACTTCTTTCTCTTTTCATGCATTTTCCATGGCGTTTCTTTATTAATTGTTTTGCCACATATGCCATAAATTACATTAATGCTTTTTATTGCAATTTACTACATTTGCATTCTTCCTTCTTTCTAATTTATATATATGTATATATATATATATATATATATATATATATTTTGCATGCAATTCATTTTCCTTCATTTTAATGCACTTATATATTATTATTATTTTAGTCTTCCTTTTAAATGTATCTATGTACATAATATATATATATATATATATATATATATACACACACACACACACACATATTTGCATACTTTTAATTGTCTTAAAAATGAGGGGTGTTACATTCTACCACCCTTAAGGAATTTTGTCCTCGAAATTCGATGAGGGTAAATAGATAATCCGTCGCATAATATACATCCATCATGTGTGCATCCAATTTTTGCAAACATTGTGCACATGTGCAAAGTGAAATACATCGTAGTAATGCATGTATGCCTAATTTGGTACCACCTATGTGTATGCAAACATTTTTTTTTTAAAAAAAAACTTTTTCAAAACATGATGGTCACATCCTAAATATACTTGCTGTTCTATATGAATGCAATATGTTTTTGATAAATCAAAACTTTTTTCACTCAAATTTTCCCACACTCTTACAGAGTAAGAGCATAGTTCATCCAATTGTTGCATCCAAAACCCTACCAACCATTATCAAATTCGAAATTTAGAAAAATCTAATTTTCTAAATTCGATTTCTTTTGTTACAAAAAGATAAAAAACGGAAGAATTTACAGTTTCCATTGTACCTTTTATAATTGTACTTGGATTTTTATATAATTATTCTATGAAGATTTCCTATTTTCCTATCCAAGCACAACTACAAAAGAAAATTTCTTTTCTTTTTCAACTTATCTTGGAGAAATTTCATTTTTATTCAACTTTTCTTAAGATTTTCATTTTCTTTTCCCTTCAGTTTGTTGCTTTATTGGATTTGTTGTTTTCCTCTTAATTAGGCTATTCCCTTTTTTAGCTTATTTGACTTACTCCAATTACTTAAAATTATTATTTCAAATAAGCTTTTTCAGTTTTCAACTCAAACAGCATCCCACACAGCTACTACTATGGGCCAAGAATCTTAGGACTTTGTCATCTCAGACAATTGCGTGTCCACACAACAGGACCTACCCACTTACTTGCCCTTTACTACTTAGTAGTCACTACTAGTCCTTGCTGTGCACTACTAGCCTATAATTCTTTTTTCTTTTTCTCCAGCAACAAACCTAGGTTTCTCAATGTTTATGTAATCTACAGGAATTTTCTATTAGTTTAATATTACCTAATTTTTAACCGGAAATTGGTAAGAGAATAATTCCCTAAGCATCAACCCCGAAGACCGAAATCAACATCAGATTGATATTCAGAGAATCACTCAACTCTACCAATCCCAGTAAGGTTCTAGTTCTTTAATTCATAGCCTTAACTTTATTTAGTTCTTTCTAGGCCTTAATCCTTACCCCATTCTTTTAAAAGTATGGTTTGGCCTCTTTCTTTGCATTGCATATTTCTTCCAAAAACGAAAAGTGGTAAAACTTTTATCTTTTTCTCAAAAACTTGCCTTTGCCAAACCATAAAAACATGTTACTAAATAAAAATGCAAAACATTTTTTTTTTCAAATCACAAAACTGGAGTAGACAAGGACAACTAATGGGTTACACTGTTTATACCTACGATGTTAATCTAACTACTTGTTACAAGGTGTAAACATCTACTCTATTCTTAATTCCTACAGCTTATTTCGTCTACCGAACATTTTTTTTTTCTAAAACAATAAATGAAATTTTATTGTCAACCGAATAGAGTTTTTTTAAACTTTCTTTTACAAATTGCAACATTTTGTATGCTTTACTTTTTAATCCTTTCATATATTATAATATGAAAACTAGCGAGCTATACATGCCCTATAATATGCATCTTTTTATGAGAGAATTCTTTTAAAACAAGAAAACATTGTTTACACAATATACCCCACTTTACTTTAAAACCCAACATGCATTTCTCAAACATCAAAATACTCTTAAGATCAAAACTTGGAAAATACCACAAACTCTTTTACAAACTCAAGTTCTAAAAGTTTATTATTGGGTTAGACTCCAAGTGGGTCTCCAATCTTAACTAGGCTTTCCTAAACATTTTTCCAAAGCCAATTCTCTCAACTATATATATATTCCTAATCCATCTTCCACTTTTTAACCTTTTTCCAATTTATAAGGTTTCACTTATAAACCCACTAATCTGAAATACTAACATTTCAGTTTCTATTATATAGGATACATCTTTCTCTAATACCAAACATATTGTACACTTTCCAACCAAGTCACCTAAGGGTCTCAAAATTTCTGTCTTCATATCTTTAGTGTACAATAGAGATATCCAAACTCTTTCCATACTTAGTGGGCTACTATATGGATTTAGGTTAATATATATAATATATTTATATTTTAGTAAATACAAATACGTTCACTCATTATCTATATAGGAATCGTAAACCTATGCTCTGATACCAAATGTAACAACCCAGATTCTGACAGACCGATTTTTTTATTTAAAAAACCAATCCACCGAAACCCGAGTTGGTTGCTCTGGTATCCTGCAGAAAAAGACAGAGAAAAGAGATATGTCAGAGTTTGGAAAACACCTCACAGCGGAGGGAGTAAAATATAATATATTTAAAACATAGCTTTACCTTAATCACAATACTGCTAAATTAGTATTCCCAAAGCTATAAGTCTCTGTCTAATCTGCAAATGTTATGAGGAGGGGGTCAGAACATAAGTTCTGTGTGAATGAATTTAAACTACACTTCTTGAATAATCCTACATATACCATTCAATTACACTTTCTTTTTTATTAAGCTATACGTGTTATTAGCACTCAAAGCTTACACACACATTGCACCCATCTACCCTCTAGTAGATTAACCTAATATAGTGTATATGTAGCTACCCCCAAACTGAGGTACACCCCGTGATACCCCACGCGTGCGGTCTCCTCCGTATCGCCACAATAATATGCGCAGTCCCTCATCCTATGCCAGAGTAACGTACAATGCTACATCCGCATAGAACCACTATCACTGTGCTACGTAAGCGTACTGACTGCTATCCTCGAACTATTCGATCGAGTTTGGTTCCATCACCGAATAATGCCCTCTAGTCTACGATACACCAGCCAGAGCAGACATGGTTGTACCTAGACTTTCCCACATACGTATCATCAATCGTACTTGATGTCTCTACTGCACATAACCTCTACTTGTGCACCCAAGTTCCGTGGCAAGGCTACACCAGAAAACACGGAACTCGGTCGGGAGCATTTCTATATCAGTACGGGTCTGCCTCTAAGAGTGTCCAATGTACAGATATCACTCGGGTCTGGTTTTTCTATGGTGGCTATGGCCCTACCTCAGCCCCTCCCTCAACTAGTGAAGACCACACGATCTAAGCGACCACCTCTAACAAGAAAACAATCTAAACATCCATGTGGGGTCTCCTCGCACCCGTCCCTTGATAGTAAAGGTTAACGATCTCTAGGGGTTAGCTCTTGTCTTTTCGCATTCCTTAGGCTGCTGGTGACAGGCGTCCGACGATCTTGCTATCGTTTGGCCTTGACCCTCCACCTCCGCCTGAGGCAATCACCGAACCACCCTTAAAGCCACCTCATACAGCATTCTGACTGCCCCTACTTGTGCAGTCAAGGCCCACCCACCTGGTAGTTCCGCGCAGACCCAAACTCTGTAATCCTAGCTTGAAGCTAAATGACCATAGAGGACTACCGGGAGCACCTTTAACGTCTCAGGAAGCCACGTGCTTCCCCTTCCAGTCCGTCGGAGCCGCCAAAATAGCGAATGTGCGCTCTCCTCTTGCCTTATGACACCATCATGATATACCTCGTTGGGTTATTCATCCTACAACGTACAGACTGCTTCAAGCGCCTTAATTTTATATGTCATTAGACCCTAAGTATAACCATTTATTTCACGCTTGTACCGCCTTGTCAACTTTCTCATTTAACTTGGTTATTCACATTAGCTTTTTTTTTGTATTCACCAAGTTACCCTTGCTTATTACTTCATTATACTTAACCCACTTAAGTCCATTAATAAGCCCACAACATGTTATTCTCCAGTTTCATAAATTATTCCCTTTTGGGGTTACAACAACTTGTTATACTTAATTCATAGTTAAGTATGCCTTATCCCACATACATACTGATTAGGAGAATAACCGTCTAAACACCAGCCCCGAAGACCGAACTCAGCATCAGACTGGCACCCAGAGAATTACTCAACCCAACCAACATATATGATTCTAATTTACTTCTTTTCCATTCATATAACTTATATCATTTTTAATTTCACATTTCTCCTTCCTAAACCACTTAATTTAAGTATATCTTTACATATAAGTTATCTCATCTTCCTTATCGTTTCTTATAACTTATCTTGTCCCATAAGTTATAATTTCCACCTATCATCCTTTCTTGCCTTATTCAAGTTTATTCATAATAGGTTATTTATCATTCCCCATTTCTTGTCATTAATTTTAGATTTGACTTAACCCTTCACTTACTTAACCCATTACTTAAACTTTACCCAATTCAATTAATTTTTGATACCGTCACGGGTCCCATTTGGTTAAGCATATCTAAATTTTGTTTCGCATGTCACCCGTGTCCCACTTAACCCCCTTTATTATAGTTTCCATATCTTACACATGTCTTACTACGGTTAAGTCTACCTCAGTCATGCTTTACATGTCATTTATATCACCCACTTAACCCTCTAACCATACCCATGTCACCCACATGTCTTATTATGGTTAGTATTTCTCAATTTATTTATTATGCCGTAACGATGTATGACCTCTCACATTAGACATCCGTTCGTGGCTACTGGATTTGTCGGGCGGTTCCGGACAGTCTTACACCACAACGCGCCTAACCTCGTGTCATAAACCGTTATGCCTCTAGTTCTTGCCGTTGACCTCTCACATTAGACGTCTGCTTGTGGTTGCTGGATTTTCCGGGCAGTTCTTGGCAATCTTACACCACAAACGCGCCTAACCTCGTGTCATAGACGTTCATTAACAATCGTCTTTCACCAAACCCCAAATTCATGTCATGTATTCCAAATTCAACTTAATTACAATTCATTTTTATGCCTATATCCAATTTGTCATTAACTACACCAATTACATAATAGTTAGCCAAATTTCATATTACCCAAATTATCCAATTATAGCTAAATTCACCAATTCCATGTTATTCATTCCCAAACATGCCAATTTCCAATATCCAATTATACCCAATTTCATATAATCAATATTTTCCCAATATATATATATATATATATATATATATATATATATATATATACCCCAACATTCCCACGTTCATACATATAATCTAATTCACCTTTTAGGCTTATTTTCAAGGCACAAATAAATTTCACCAATCCATATTAGGCCCAAACAACCCCTTTTTCCCTTTTAATTTCTCGTTATAGTTTACAACGCATAAATCCATGATAGATGTAGGCTGAAGATAGCCTAGCTATAAAAATAAAAAGGGGAAAGAATAAAAAGGAGAGAACTCAAACGTAGGCATAAATAAAATAACTGATCTTATTAAATTATCATCATATTCATTATGGGGAATAGTAAACGAAAGAAGCAATATTATACAACAAATATAGTTCAAATCCACTCACATTGACTGGATTGGAGAAATAAACGATTTGTTATTGATGTAGAACACTGATTTAATCTTCTTATTTGATTATTGGTGAGGAGCATGAATTGTTGATGAAGAACTTTGCTATGTGATTTGATTAAACTCCAAAGTTGATGAAGAACTTGCAATTTAATTTAGAGTTTTGGGGCGGCGGCTATGTTTGGTTGAAGTTTGGCAGCATGGAGGCGTCTTAAAGAATTGTTATGAATTAGGGTTAGGTCTTGCTATGTATTTATAGGCGTGTAGAAGGGTCTGAACTATTAGATTTAATTAAATCAAATCCAAACCGCACACATCAGTAAAGAAACGTCACACACACACGCACTGAACCATGCTGGGTCCAAATCCACATTTTTGACTGAGTTGATTGCTTTGCTAATGTTTACCAATTAAAGGTTTATTACTTGCTTGTTATACTTCCTTTAATTAATTGCGTGTGTTATACATCTCAATCAGGTTTGAATTGCTTGCTCATATATGCATGCCTTTTAATGCAATTAATTCATTTATTATGAATTTCAAATTTTCATATGTATAGATACATACACTTCTGATTATTTGAATTGCATTGTTTCTGTGCCTTTTTTTTCTTCTTGCATGCATATCTGATTTGAACGTTATTTAATAACATTAACCTTCCTCCAATTGTGGCTTGCTGATTTATACTCTTGCCTTTTGAATTGCATGTATATATATACGTACATGCCTTATATTGTCTATTAATTCATGCTGCATTTTAATGTTTACAACATTTTTTTCTTAATGTATCGCACACATGCACTATCTTTAATGCAATACTATCTTTCTCTTTAATGCACTATTTTTAGTGCGCTTATTATTCACATATTTTCTTTTGATTGCACTAATTAATCACTTCTCTAATGCATACATTTTTAATGTTCTCTTTTTAAATGCATTAATGTTTTCTCTACCACATGTGTCCACTTTGTTTAAATTTTGCATCACCATTACCTTTATTATATATATAATACGGCCTACTTTCTTCCTTTAACTATTTCATCGTAGCAATCCTTTAATTGCTTTGCTTTCTATTTTGGTTGCACGTAATCAATCAATTTACTTTTAATGCATTTATTAATTTATTTACATGCAATTTTGTATTAATTGCGTGCATTTTTCAGCACATTAATCCCTCTTTCTCTTACATGCGTTTATTATCATCATTGCACAATGCTCCCTATTTAAACGCTACAGCATGCATTAATTTATTCTTGCATATGTCTATGTGTACGTAATTAATTACATGTGCCAATTCACTTCTTTCTCTTTTCATGCATTTTCCATGGCGTTTCTTTATTAATTGCTTTGCCACATATGCCATAAATTACATTAATGCTTTTTATTGCAATTTACTACGTTTGCATTCTACCTTCTTTCTAATTTATATATATGTTTATATATTTTTTGCATGCAATTCATTTTCCTTCATTTCAATGCACTTATATATTATTATTTCAGTCTTCCTTTTAAATGTATCTATGTACATAATATATATATATATATATATATATATATTTGCATACTTTTAATTGTCTTAAAAATGTGGGGTGTTACAATAGAGGTGGCCAACCATATCAGAGGATCTAAGTGTCTTAAGCTATTGTGTAAAGACCTAGTATTGTTGTAACACCTCGTAAAATTCATAATTATTAATAAGTAAATAAATAATTTAAAAACAAGCAATTAAATGATATGGCTGGAAATGAGATTTTGTAGCCTTAGGAATTTGGCTATGAAACTCTTTTATTTGGATTCGTGGCGAAATTATGAATCATTTTCATATATAATATGCTGAAAACGATTAACGTATGAAGAAGTTATGAACAAATGAATTTGGACAGTGTACGCAGAATATATATATATATATATAATTATGTGAATATTATATATATTGTCCAAAATATAAATTAAAATAAAAGAGGGAAATTCAAATTTTGAATTTTGAGATAAGATCTAGGGGGCAACGTATATTGGGTATATAGGAAAGAATGAAGCAAATTAAGAACGTAATTAATAAAATAAATAGCTCAGCAACGCAGCAAAATTGGGCGTTCCTGGCCCGAAGGGGTCGATCGCTCCTCCTTAAGGGGTGTCGACCGCCGGTCGACTGCCAGGTGGTTGGAAGGCCCAATCAGCCTACGTGGATGAGGGTTTTCTAAGAGGTTATATTTATATGGATGGCTTGGATTAATTTTTATTAATCCGATGACTCATGATCACACGAGCATGTATAAATAAACCCTAATACTACACACTAGAAACCCTAATTATTCTACACCTATGCCTCCATGTGGCTGAATTATAGAAAAACAAAGTGAATAGAGTGAACGTTTCTTCTACTTCTTTAACTCTCTTCTATATCTCTCTATTTCAATTTATATAAGTTTAGGATTTCAACTTCCAAAACATTACATCAAAATCTCTGTCTTGATTAAAACATAAAGAAGCATAGAACACAAATAAAATAGCATAAATCCCCATTGAGAATGTATCCAAAGCCAAAGCCCGAGAGATGAGAATCCAAGCAATACATCAACTCTCTTCAAGCTTGCAAAAGGTCTGAACTAAGCTGGAGGGAACTGAACAAAAAAGGATTATGACATGAATAAACTGAATCTAGGACAACACCCTAGAAATAAGATAATAAGACTGAATATGCTATCGCGCTCATTTCAACTTCTCTGCACCCCTTTACAAGTGTTTCAACTAGCACCATGCATTCAAGATAAATGATTCCCTTTTTATCGATCGGCTCCTACTCATATATGTTTACCACTTGTGTCATTCAGCCCGCTTGATTGTAGATACCTGTGCTGGTCCCACCATAGGGTGTATCAAATCCTATGGTGGCAACCTGACACAATTCAAGATGCACAGTGTATAACTATTGATGCCCAGTGCTTGCTTTTTCCATACCGGAGTACGTGCATGCCCGCACTCCGTCGGAACCAACACTGACGCACCACCCGCCGTTGTTTTGACTGCTTATAATCAGCCCAGTAATCGTGCCCCACCCTGCCTAGTTCATGGTACCATGATACATCTATGTGGGTTACTGCTGAAATGGGTCCCCGTTACTAGGGTTTCCTAATCAACTTGTTAAATTGGTTAAGTGTCCAAACTAACCTAACCCCACCCATCACTTTAGTTAACATGTTGTATTGGTTAAGTGTTGCCTTAATTAATTTAACCCCACCATTCCTGTTTTAGCTTTAATTCATACATTAAAGCACCAACCACTCACATTAGACATGTATTATTGCGGTCACTGGATGTGCCGGTCGGGTCCAGACAGTTTTACACCGCAACTTAGTCTAACCTCGGTTTTTTTTGGGGTCAATGCACTAACCTCTCACATTAGATATATATTATTATGGTTGCTGGATGTGCCGGGCAGTTCCAGGCAGTCTTACACCGTAACTCAATCTAACCTCGAGTTAGGCATGTTCGTCTTTTTCTAAATTTACATATGTACTTTTTATGTTTATATGTAAATTATTGTCATTCAAGTCATGCCCAATTTCTCTCTAAATAATGTTCATAATTTTAGGTATACAAATTATACCAATTTTATGCCACTAATCATTCATATATTTATGGGCCAAATTATGCCATTAATATAAATTTAAGGTCTTTCCCCAATGTTATCCCCGTCATACGTTCGCAAAATTCACATAGAATGTCAGACTCGTAAATTAGCCTAACTTATATACAAAAATGGGAAAGAAGGGAGCTTGTACTGTTCATACAACATAATAAGGATCTAACTAAACATGTGTCATATAAATTTGGCATAAAATAATGAACTTGCATTTTTGGATCCAATTAACATGAGTCTTAAACATATGAAATTACCCAACTCCGACTAGGCATGTAATTGTAAACTTTTATTTTGGATCCAATAAACATGAATCTTTAAGCATACAGAATCACACAAGTTCAACTACGCATGTAAATGTGAGCTTCTATTTTGGATCCAATAAACATGAATCTCAAGCATATAGAATTACACAAGTTCAACTAGGCATGTGAATGTGAACTTTTATTTTGGATCTAATAAACATGAATCTTAAGCATATGGAATTACACAAATCCACTAGGCATGTAAATGTAAAATTTAATTTTGGATCCAATAAATATGAATCTCAAGCATATAGAATTACACAAGTTCAACTAGGCATGTGAATGTGAACTTTTATTTTGGATCTAATAAACATGAATCTTAAGCATATGGAATTACACAAATCCACTAGGCATGTAAATGTAAACTTTCATTTTGGATCCAATTTTCATAGATCTAAATGTAGATCTAAACATAATACATGTCTTAGCCTAACAACTTGCATGTTACATAACATGAAAAAGTCACCAAGTTTACATAATACACGATAAGCTTAACATCAACATAATAACCACAATAATCTCACAAGCATATACGATAGAATTGTTACAAGAATTGGCATAAATCAGCATTGTCATTATCTTACAACTAGGAATTACTCTAGTTTTCACTTTATTACAAATCATAACTTTTAATCGTTCACAACTAAATAATAACAGGACTTACAAACAAAAGAAAGTCTTGTTTTCTGGGATCTGTTTTCTGAAACTGAAAAGCAATCCCTTGACGAAGACTATCAATTCTCTAAGTTAGTTTTGATTCGTAGCTTTAATCTTGCTTTCTAGTTTGAGACGAAATGGTGGCTAGGTTAGGACGATCATTGACAGCATGGTGGCTCCTTAGAATGAATTCGTGTGATTTAGGGTTGAGGAATAGGGTTGCTTTTATAGAGTTTTAATTAAATAAGAGCCGTTTGATCAACCTAGAAGCAATCACAACCATCCAAACTAGATAGAGTTATCCAGAATTGCCACATATGCCCTAGTGACTCAGCAACAGGTCAGAAAGGACTCAGCAACAAGTCAGAATCGTCACTGTTTTGGATCTGGGCGAGGGGGTAGGTCGACCCCCACGTCGACCCCTAGGTCGACCCCCTGGTCGGCCCATGTGACCCAGGTCAACACCCAGGTCGACCCCCTGGTCGACCTGATATCTGGGCGGGAAATTTCCCTCCGAGCCTGCTTCGGGGTATTTGAATTTCAAAACTTAAATTTGAATTTCGGGCTAGTTTTATTATTTAAATTCTTGAATCTTCTGAAGGTCATAACTCCTTCATACGGAGTCCGATTTACGCAAACTCGGACTCTATCTCAAGAAGAATTCCGAGACGAATGCAATGGCGTAACCCGTTTCCCTTAATTCTTCTTCTAAAAATTAAGTGTTCTTAATTTTTTTAATGATTATAGAAAATACGGGGTGTTACATTCTCCCCTCCTTAAAGGATTTTGTCCCCGAAATCTTCAAGTCGAGAAGAATGTATATCCTACTATCCAATCATCCATCTACTCAACCATCAAACAAAGGCGTCCATTTTCCTTAAAAGGACTTCTAATGCTTCCATGACTGTACGCATAGTGTGTGTACATGTCCTTATCTAATGCAAAATCAGGCGGTCTACTGATTCAGTTGACCTCCTTATTGCAAACTATGTCAGTGTCATGAGTCCATTATGTATGCAATTTTTCCTACTCATAATTCTACATGAGTGCACAATCATTCATACAAATGCGACATCCATATGATAAGACATCAAGTTTTCAATCCATATACAAATTCATATATGCATATGCAATACGAAAGTGACTGAGCTGATCTAACACCTAATGTGTGTGTATATGCATCCACGAGCAACCACTAGCAACCAGTTGCAGCCATTAATCATAACATGTTTCAAATACATGTTTACATCCATTGGTTCTACCTAAGGATAAAGGATAGGACCGAGGAGATATACTAGAAAGGTAGGTACATGCATAAACTTATGGAAAAGAGATCAAGGATGTACCCTCAAAAAGATAAGGGTAGGCTGCGCGTATCTTGGCCTCAATCTCCCAAGTCGCGTCTTCCTCAACGTCGCTCCATTGAACTTTAACAAGCTTGATTTCATGATTGCATAGCTTTTTGACTTCTGTTCCCAAGATACGAGTTGGAACTCTCCTCACAGTTGTTTCTCGTTCTACTTCTACTTCCTCTACTATGCTTGGTTCCACCACTTCCGCGGACTCATGTAAGCACTTCCGTAGGTGAGAAACATGAAAGACATTATGAACTCCAGCCAATCTTTCGGGCAGCTCTACTCTATAAGCCATCTTCCCAATCTTCTCAATGATAGGAAAAAACCCTACAAATCTTGGTGCCAACTTTACTGCGGATCCAAAGAGAACGATGTTCCTTGAAGGAGATACTTTAAGGAAAACCTTGTCTCCAACCTCAAACTCAAGGTCGGTCCTTCTTTTGTCTCGTAGGTTTCTGTCTATCTTGGGCAGTCTTCATTCTTCTTCGTATCAAGTCCACTTTTTCTGAAGTTTCTCTGATCATGTCTGGTCCGAGTATGAGCTTATCTGTAGACTCCCACCAATAAGTTGGTGATCGGCATAGTCTTCCATATAAAGCTTTGAAGGGTGCCATGCCTATGGTGGCTTGGTAACTATTATTGTAAGCGAATTCCACCAAAGGGAGATGATCATCCCATATGCCTGCAAAATCAAGAATGCACAGTCTCAAGAGATCTTCCAGTACTCTGTTCACCCTTTCCGTCTGACCATCGGTTTGGGGGTGATAGGCCATGCTTAAGCATAGTTGCGTGCCTACAGCCTCTTGCAAACTCTTCCAAAACTCGCTCGTAAATATAGGATCTCGATCACTCACTATATTGGAGGGTATCCCATGGAGTCTAACTATCTCTTTAAGATAAATAGATGCTAGAGATGAGGCAATCCTTCTACTCTTAACATGTATAAAGTGAGCACTTTTAGTGAGTCTGTCCACTATTACCCAAATACTGGTATTGCCCCTTCTTGACCTAGGCAACCCATCAACAAAGTCCATCGAAATGCTATCCCATTTCCACTGTGGGACCTCTTGAGGATGAAGCAGACCACCAGGCTTCTTCTGCTCCGCTTTCACTTGCTGGCATGTCAAGCACTTAGCAACGAATTCAGCTACATCCCTCTTCATGCCATTCCAAAAGAAAACCCTTTTTATGTCCTTATACATCTTGTCTCCACTTGGGTGTATTGTCGGCTTAGAATGGTGTGCTTCTTCGAGAACCATCTTTACCAATTCCCTTGCTTGTGGGACGCATAGTCTTCCATTCCGTCTCAACCAACCCTTGTCATCAATGGAGTATCTATTGAGGTGACTAGAAGTCTCACCCCTAATTAGCTTATCCATCACATCAATTAGCTGAGGGTCTTCATGTTGTGTGGTCCCTATCGAGTCCAAAAGAGTAGGCCGCACTTCTAGCGATGCTAACAGACCAGGTACAATTTCAGAGGAGGGTCTAAAGTCAAAGTTTGCTGTGTACTCCAAGATTTTCCTTTCTATAAAGAGAGGACTTAAGGTCAGCTTCTTTCTACTCAAAGCGTCTACTACCACATTGCCCTTGCCAGGGGTATAGGAAATCTCGAAATCATATGACGCCAGAAATTCCATCCACCTTTGTTGTCTTAAGTTAAGATCTTTCTATGAGAAAAGGTACTTTAATGATTTGTGGTCAGTAAACAATTCAAACCTTTCTCCTAGTAGGTAATGACTCCATGATTTAAGAGCGAAAACAATGGCAGCTAGCTCCAAGTCATGTGTTGGGTAGTTCTTCTCATGTGCCCTTAACTGCCTTCCCCCATAACAAACAACTTTGCATTCTTGAATTAAGACAGCGCCCAATCCTGTACCGCATGCGTCTGTGTATACGGTAAACATTTTGCTCCCATCAGGCAATGTCAGAACTAGGGCTGTTGTTAGAGCCCTTTTCAAACGTTGGAAAGCAACATCGCAATCCAATTCCCAAACGAAATTCAGGTTCTTTATCAATCTTGTGAGTAGGGCTGAGATTTTCGCAAAGTCTTTAATGAACTTTCGATAAAAGCCCGCTAGCCCGAGAAAGCTTCGGACTTCAGTTGCATTCCGTGGGACCTTCCAATCTTGTACCGCAACTACTTTTGCGGGGTCCATAGCTATCCCTTCTTTGGATACCACATGTCCAAGAAATTTCACTTCTTCTCTCCAGAAATGACATTTGGAGAATTTGGCTTTTAGCTGATGTGCACGAAGAGTATCCATGACTTCCCTTAAATGCAAAGCATGCTCTTCTTCATTCTTCGAGAAAATCAAAATGTCGTCTACAAAGACCACCACAAACCTATTAAGGAACTCCCTAAACACCCTGCTCATCAAGTCAACGAAATAAGCGGGTGCATTTGTTAAGCCAAAAGGAATGACAAGCCATTCGAAGAAACCGTCCGGGGTTCTGAACGCGGTCTTATCAATGTTGTCTTCAGCCACTCTTAGCTGATGAAACCCGGTATCCAGATCTAGTTGGAAGGAAACTAATGCACCTACAAGTTGATCGAACAAGTCGTCTATTCTTGGAAGTGGGTGCCTTTCTTCTTAGTCAGCTTGTTTAGCTCCCTATAGTCAACACATAGGCGAAGTGAACCATCCGCTTTGGTTGCGAATACTACTGGAGCACCCCATTTAGAAATACTACGCCTTATGAACCCCTTTTCTACCAGCTCTTTAATTTGCTTGCTGAGCTCTTTCCTCTCCCTTGGGGCCATGTGTCTAACGGGTAAAGCAACGGGTTTTGCGTTATCAACGAGGTATATGCGGAAGTCTAACTCCCGCTTCGGAGGTAAGCCCTTCACCTCTTCAAATACATCCGAGTATTCACGGACTACTCTAACAGACTGCAAATTCTCAACAGTCGCATCAAGAGATTCTAGATAGCTAAGCATAACAGATTTCATGGGATTGCAAGAGATTTCGAGAGTGTTACCGAGGCGAGTCATGAGTCTAACCAGTCTCTTTTCACAATCGAGGACGAAACCATTACTGGATAACCAATCCATGCCTAGAATCAACCCATAGCCTGTGAAGCCCAAAACATAGGCATTACATCTAAACCCAACGCTTAATATAGAAATTTTCAAATTCAAACAAATCATTAATAAATAAGCCGAATCCCCAATTGGATATGAAACAACCAAGGGATCCTCTACTATACTGGTGTCTAGGTGCAGAGATTCAACTAAAGCAGTAGATATAAAAGAGTGCGATGCGCCAGAATTAAAGAGTGTACAAACAAGATGATCAAAAAGATAAACTAAACTCTCAACAGAAATATTTCTACCTCATTCTTACGGAGGTGCCGTGAGAGCGTGAACTTGCCCTCTAGAAGTAGATCCAGCTCTCTTCCCTTACCCTTGCTTTCTTGGGCACTCCTTAGCCATGTGTCCTGTCTCGCCACACTGAAAACAACCATACATCTTCCTTTTCTTCTTTCTGCAGTCCTTAATCAGATGTCCAGGAATGCCACAAAAATTACATTTCCTCTTGTCACGGGGTTTGTTATTCTTCCCGCCCTTCTTGGAATCTGTCTTCTTGTTCTGTGATCCTTCCACTTTCTTATCTTGAGGTATTTCCACCTTTGTCTCTTTCTTGCCAACCTTATCTTCTTCTTGTAACAGTGCCATGTCCACCAGTCTCTAATAAGTCACACCCATAGATATATGGGACATAGCTACTGTAACAACCCGAAAATCTGGGCCAGTTTAAATTTTTATTTTGGCCATTTTAGCGAATTTTGAATATTTAAAATGGATTATTTTAAATAATATCGACGAGAAATTTATTTTGAATAGAATTCGAACGTATATATTATACGCGTCGTCGTTAGAATATAAATATTTATATATAATTATAAATAGAATTGAAAATGGCGCGGTAGTTCGATAATTCGATTTCAAACTTCAATTGAATGTACCGGGTGTAAAACAATCCGGATTTTAGTGAAACCAAAAATAATAGGATCTAATTGTGAATATCTTTCCAACGAATCCGAATAATTGAAATTTCATAGCGGGGATCAAAAGATATGTCCAGTTGAAAATTCTGAATAGTCGCTATGGAATTCAGGCCCTTAAAAATGGACATTTTGCAAACGACCTCGGATTTCGACGAAACCACTTTTGTTGGGTCCGTGATGTAAAGTTACTGTTAGGTTTTAAATTTCATAATTTTTCGAATCAATATGTGAGCGTGGCAAAAGAAAACGCGTTTGACCAGTTTCAGTTGAATTTAATCGACTGGAAATTGGCCATTTTTCCAACGGTCTCAGAATTCGACGAAACTAGTTTTGTTAGGACCGTATCGTCAATACGAAGCTAGAAAATATTTTTATGGGATTTATAGAGTTAGTATGTGACCCCGGTAAATTGAAATGCGCGTTCAAATTCAATATATAGAGTTATATGTAGATTTTGACGGAAACTGATTGTAACTATCGAATCAGCTTGCGATACATATCCCATTGTGTTCGGAATGGGGGTTAAACGCTAGGGACGGCAGGCGGTGGGCCTCGTTTAGAGGTCGAAAATAAAAGTTGCTTTTTGTGAGAAAATAAAAAAATAAATAAAAAAAACCCTCTTTCCCTTTTTCCAAGTCACCCCCCCACATCGATTTCATTTCAGAAGATAAATAAAAAAAAAAGAATCGAACGGAGGCGTCCTCCCATAGACCGACGGCCGCCGCTCCGATCCCGCCACCATCAATCGCCCCCCCCTCCTTCGCACCTCCTCTTTCTTCCCCAACCCCTCCTCTCCACTTCCGAACCCCAGACGCCATCGAAGAAGACCGCGAGCGTGAGGAGGAGGCCGCGCTCAACTCCAGCGCCACCACCTGCTGATGCTCCTCCTCTCACCCAAGCGCAACCATCCCCTTCTCCGACTGCAGCGAGCAAACAGCGCCCCTCCCCTTTTCCTTGACCACTGTAAGCTTTATTTGCTTTATTTATTATTTTTCTTTCTCTAGATAATGTAAATAAGTTATAAAATGAAAAAAAAAATTAGTTTCATATGTAGTATGACATGAGAAGGTTAAAAATATAATTTTTAATATAGGAGAAGGTCAAAAATATAATTTTTATATTAGAGAAAGAATAAAAATATTATTTTTATATAAGTAGAGCATTAAAAATATGATCTTTATATTTTTAAAGTAATAAAAATATGATTTTTATATTTTTAAAGTATTAAAAATATAGTCTTTACTATATAGAAGAATTAAAAATATAATTTTTACATGATAGAAATATTAAAAATAGCATCTTTATATGTGTAGAAGAATAAAAATGTGACTTTTATAATGATATACTTTTGAAAAGATGAAGTCTATGTTTTTATAAAGGCGAAATCTTTATATTGAAAATAGCGTGATAAAAATAGAATTTTTATATATTGAACTTCGTGATAAAAATAGAATTTTTATATATTGAACTTCGTGATAAAAATAGAATTTTTATATATTGAACTTCGTGATAAAAATAGAATTTTTATATATTGAACTTCGTGATAAAAATAGAATTTTTATATATTGAACTTTGTAAGAAAAATAGAATTTTTATATATTGAATAGCGAAGTAAAAATTCGATTTTTACATATGTAGTGAAAGCGGACAACGAAAGCGACAAAGGGCAAGTTGGCGAAGATTCCCTGCATTAGAAGTGTCGTGGAGCTAGGATAGCTATATGTGAGAATTTCTCACCTTTCAATTTATTTTTCTAGTTATATATATATATATATATATATATATATACTAGGATGCAGACGGTGCTTAGTAGCACCCGACACAATCGTCCACAGACCATGGACTTGTTTGTTTGGCTGTGTTGTTAGTTAGATTGTTTGAGTTGATTTGAATTGTTTGGTGAAATGAAATTGATATGATTGATGTGTGAATGGCGTGGGCCTTCACTAGACCGGGGATAAGGCTAGGCCTCGTCCCGTTTATAGTATCGTGCCGTTATGCCGCCGAAATTTTCTAAAATGTGTTAGAAAAATAAAAATATCATTTTATTTAAAGAATGAACTTAATAGAAATTCATATGTTGGAATAAAATGTTTTATCGTTAAAAATATAATTTTTAACGTGAATGTGAATAAATAAATATTCATTTACAAACCAGACGGTTTGTTTATGTACACCTATTTGAAGGACATTGATTGGGACGATAAATTTTACACATCGCCCAACTGCGCAGATAAAATATGCGTTTGATTGTTTGAAACCCCACACGGGTGTTGGGATGAAACTTGAAGTTCACTCATCCTGATTGATTAAATATGTCGATCGATTGATTGACAGGCTGTTATAAGCGTGGAATATCTATATTTGATGCTTATACAGTGTAGTGCACTTTGGTTGATGGTTAATTATTTTCAATGCTATTATATACATATGTTGTATGAAAATCCATATAATTAATTTTATATGGTAATTGATTGGGCCTCATTCCAATTTGAAAAACAAAGAATAATATAAAATAAAAGTTCATGTGTTGACAGTACTCATCCATTGAGATTGGTCATGTGTTGAACGAAATATTTTAGTAATAAAATTTACATCTTTATCGATATAAAATAAAAGTTCATGTGTTGACAGTACTCATCCATTGAGATTGGTCATGTGTTGAACGAAATATTTTGATAATAACAACTATTTTGAAAAAGAAATATTTGAAATAGAATATTTGAAAATAGAAATTTATGAAGCCGTGTTGATTAGTTTGGCGCCATTTTGACGTGAACGATATTTATATCGAATTGAAAACGATTTCGAAATGAATTGAATTGAAAATGATTTCGAAATGAATTGAATTGAAAACGATTTCGAAATGAATTGAATTGAAAACGATTTCGAGATGACTCGAATTGAAAACGATTTCGAAATGAATTGAATTGAAAACGATTTCGAAATGAATTGAATTGAAAACGATTTCGAAATGAATTGAATTGAAAACGATTTCGAAAGGAATTGAATTGAAAGCGAATTGAAATAAATTCAAATTGAATTGAAATTTGAATTGAATAGGAATGAATTTTAAAACGAATTTATAAAGAAAAATTCAATTTTGATGTGAATTGAAATGGAAGTGAAATTGTTCTTGAAACAAAATTAAAACGATTTATAAAACTCGTTTTAAATAGAAATCGACGAAATTTATATTATATATATTATATATATAATATAATGGCCTGAATAGAACGCGTCGCGCCGCGGCAGTTCGCGAATTTCGACCATTTATTTCAAACGGACATTACGGGAGATCCGACCGTCGGATTCTCCTAAAACCGGAACCGTTGGGTTCGTATCGAAAAGAGCTTTCTAACGAATATTAGAAATTTGAAATCTAACGGTTGGATTTAGAGATACGTCCAAATCAAATTTGAAAAAGGTCGCTGTAAGTGCAGTTCGATGGCCATTGATGGAAATCGACTGTACGGGCCTTGATAAAATTATTAAAAATAGTAATAATTTGTGTAAAATCATAAGAAATGATTTAGAAAGGATTGGGATGAAAAACTCCATATTTGAAAGGATAAAAATAGATTTTTATCGAAATGAACTAGTTTTGAACTAGAATTATAATTCTATTTATTTTTAAATAAATAAATTGAATTTGAAGAGGGTTTTGAAAATAACCAAAATTTCCAATGATTGCATTGGAGTGGATTTGAATCGAAATTGTCTTTGGAATATTTCGATGTTGGAATTCGTGATTATACAGATGTTGTTATGGAAATTTGAAAGATATATATTTATATCGTTATTTCCAATACGACATTTGTTAGTCGTAGAATTTGATATTGAATATAAGCCGATATATTTTCTATTCAGAGCCTTATATTGAATATCAAATGTGATTTGGGTTTGTCGTGAATGGTGTCTTCACTAACACTGTTCTTGAACCCAGTTGAGAAAAGATTAAATCTTTTTATTTAGATTTAATGAAGTGTACCAATTAAATAATATTTAATTGGAATTGAATTGATATTGATTTTTGGGTTTATCGTGAACAGTGTTTTAAATAACACTCGTTCTTTAACCCGATAATTAATGAATGTGATTTTGGGTTTATCGTGAACCGTGTTTTAAATGACACTGATTCTTTAACCCAGTTAACGATTAAAACTAAGTGGAGTTTTAATGAATCTTTAATTAGATTGAAATAATCGAAATGGAGTATCACCAGTTTTGCTCTAGGCGATAGTTAAATCTTTAATTAGATTTGAGCGTGAAATGGTAATTGAATTTACCGATAACACCGTGGTGTTAGATATGAAGTATAACCAGTTTTACTTCATGGGATGAATAGGTTGGGATTGGGAAATTAAAACAAATGATTACTTCGGTAAGGTTCGCTAATCCCGACTAGTTTGAATTGATATTCAAAAATAGATTAAAGGATAAATTCAAGAAATTTATCTTGGATAAAATTAATGGGAACCTTTCCCTATGAATGTGAAATTTAGGAACTAACTGTCGGTTAGCCAAGCAGAATGGTTTTCTGGGTATTGATCTGATGTTGGTTTCGGCCTTCGGGGTTAATATTTGGGGAATTATTCTCTTGATTAATTTACGGTTAGTGACTAATGAATTGGAATGAGGCGTATGTTGTGTTTGTGTAACACTTATTTAAATATACGCGAGTTATTCGGAAAGACCGGGTTTATCCCATTCTGAATAACTGATACGACGATAAGTCGAAGATGAAGACGGTGGTCGAAGACCAGAGGTCTTCACGTCGTTTGGGTGATAACTGATGATCTTGATTGGGCTGTACACCCAAGAAGATGGAAACAGTTGGTGATCGTCCAGACGTACTTGGAGATCGATGGATGTGCGGGGTACTAGGTGCCTCCGGTTTCGTTCAGACCCAGAACGGACTTGTAAATGGACTGTGTGTCTGACATTGGATTTTAGTCCGTGTGATTGATCTCTATTAAATATATATCTGTTTGGCGGCGGAGAATTTATTCTCTTGCTTAACGCCCTTCTCTGAGACGTACGAGCTCAGGGGTTATATATTGATGGATATCAAACGCATGGAGTGAATTGCCTGTGTGGCATGCCTAAGTGGCAATTGATCGAGGCTTCTGTTGAAAAGCAAAGTCTTGTGGTGATGATCAAAGCAAGGCCTTTGTGGCATAGCTTTGTGTAACGTTTACTTCGCGAGTTTCACACCCGGTATGAACCAAAAACGGGAGACGGATCTCAGGGAGGACTTGCGTTTCTTTCTAGTTAGAAGTGGCGTCAGTGGTTTTACACGCCCTGACAAGTTTGACTTATGTGGTTGTTGCTGTTGCGAGGCGCCTCGGATTGATCGGTCGTTCTCGAACCGATGGAGTCATTTAGTTGGCTCATTTACGCCCCAAAGGGTGGGAAACGTAGTGTTCAGGCATTTTAATCCACATCGGTGGACCGGCCCTGTCGCTCCAAGGGCTCACCTGAGTCTGGGTCCTGTGGCTCGGGCTAGAGAGTCACGAATCGGTTGAGGACTATCTTTTGCCTCGGTTCATAGACGGAAATCCAATTTCCAAATACATGACTTTGCGGTTTTATTTGTAAACCTATATATGGCGACATAGTGGCATGGGACGCTCATGCCGCCTATGATTGATACTTATGATTTGAAGATTGTTTTATACACTATGCACTTATTATAGTATCAAATGATTTGTTTTAAACGTATCAAGCATTCTTTGGCTGTTATAAGGGAAAACCCTATCCCCCGGCTTGCGTTGCATTGTGTGATAGGACCTGGGTCTTATAACAGCTTCATTTTTCTTTATTTAGCATTGCGCTGTTTGTTATATGCACTGGTATTCTTGGGAGGAAACCCGTTCCGTGTTATACGGCGTGGTCCCTTGATTTACCTAACTTTCAAATAAAGATTAATAACTGTTTTAGTTCTCACACCAGTCACATGACTGACCTGGAGTTTATTGTTTTAACCTAAACTCTGGGTGCCCATATTTTGACACGGGCAGCTAGTAGTTTTGGTTTTGCAGATTTATATTCACAGGATCCTGGTTTACAGCTGGAACGATATCCGGAAAGCTTTGTATACGTATATCTCATTCTAGTTATGTATTGTATTATTTTCCGCTGCGATGTATTTAAATGTAATTTAAATCTCTGATATTTCTGTGTAATATTCATTTTTACTCTGTATATTCTTGTATTCTGGTGCATTGTTGTAATATACAATGAAATGTTCTTTTGTATGTATTCTGTTGTGGTTTGTTCTCGAACTATCCGATGCTTTCCTTTACGGGGAAGTTACGGGTTTTCACAGCTACGCTATGCAGTGGCTCATTCAATCCTTTAACAAAACGGAGAGCCTTCTTATGTGGAGTGTTCACTAACTCCAATCCGAACCTAGCCAGCTGGTTGAATTGGTTAACGTATTCCTTGACCGACATACTTCCCTGTTTGAGAGCTAAGAACTTCTCCCTTTGTAGGCTTCGTTCAACTTGTGAGAGGAATTTCATTTCAAACCTCATTCTGAAATCCATCCAAGTTTCAACTGGTCTTTCAGCATTAGTAACTTCCCACCAATAGGAGGATTCGTCTTTAAGCAACCATATGGCCAACTGTATCTTCTTCCTATCATCCACTTCGAAGATAATAAACAAATCCTCAGTTTCTTTGAGCTAGTTCCTAGCTTCCACGAATGATTCAGTTCCATTAAAGTTCTTTCCACCCATGGCTCGAAAGTCTCTACATATCTTTGAGAAGGTATTTGCAAGCGGAGGAGGAGGAGGAACCGCTGCAGCTGGGGGAGGAGGAACGTCTGCTGGGCCTGCGACATTAGCCCTAGCCTCTAGGTACCTTCTAAACCAGCCAGGTACCGGCACGCCCTCTGGAAGGTTAAGGTCCCCAGACATGCTAAAACTGAAAAGGAAAGATTTGAAACAAAGGATAGAAAGATAGTGCATTGGCTTTGGGGATTATGCATTTTAAAATAAAATCAACACTTTTTCTTGAAAAATGTTTCTTTGAATTTCCTTTTTGAAAATTAGTTTTCAAAAACTTTCATCTGATCTGGTAAACCTTTGCTCTGATACCAAGTGAAACACCCCACTTCCGTTAAGGTCACTCTCAAAGGGAATGCCTTAACTTCGGTGGAGCGTTGCAGGTAAAAGATACATGTAATTTATAAGACAGACATATAAACAGCTGAGAAACTAATTTTATTTCATAAGTGGTTCATAATAAAACATTAGAGCAAACTGTCTCAAAACAAATTCCAAATCATTATATCAAAATCTCTGTCTTGATTAAAACATAAAGAAGCATAGAACACAAATAAAATAGCATAAATCCCCATTGAGAGTGTATACAAAGCCATAGCCCAAGAGAAGAGAATCCAAGCAATACATCTACTTTCTTCAAGCTTGCAAAAGGTCTTAACTAAGCTGGAGTGTTCCCTCCCTTCGGATCTGTGTGTGTGTGTGTGTGGGGGGGGGGGGGGGACGGAAGAAAAGAAGACGAAGGAAAAATGGGTCAGACACGAGTCTGGTAAGTCCAGTGATTATTTAGCATGTAAACAAGAAAAGGATTATGACATGAATAAACCGAATCTAGGACAATACCCTAGAAATAAGATAATAAGACTGAATATGCTATCGCACTCATTTCAACTTCTCTGCACCCCTTTACAAGTGTTTCAACTAGCACCATGCGTTCAAGATAAATGATCCCCCTTTTATCGATCGGCTCCTACTCATATATGTTTACCACTTGTGTCATTCCGCCCCCACTTGATTGTAGATACCTGTGCTAGTCCCACCATGGGGTGTATCAAATCATATGGTGGCAACCCGACACAATTCAAGATGCACAGTGTATAACTACTGATGCCCGGTGCCTGCTTTTTCTATTCCGGAGTACGTGCACGCCCGCACTCCGTCGGACCCTACACTGGCGCACCTCCCGCCGTTGTTTTGACCGCTTATAACCAGCCCAGTAATCGTGCCCCACCCTGCCTTGTTCAGGGTACCATGATACATCTATGCGGGTTACTGCTGAAATGGGTGCCCGTTACTAGGGTTTCCTAATCAACATGTTAAATTAGATAAGTGTCCAAATTAACCTAACCCCACCCATCAGTTTAGTTAACATGTTGTATTGGTTAAGTGTTGCCTTAATTAACTTAACCCTACCATTCCTGTCTTAGCTTTAATTCATTCGTTAATGCACCAACCACTCACATCAGACAAGTATTGTTGCGGTCACTAGATGTGTCGGTCGGGTCTGGGCAGTTTTACACTGCAACTCAGCCTAACCTCGGACTCTTTTGGGCTCAATGCACTAACCTCTCACATTAGATATATATTGTTACGGTTGTTGGATGTGCCGGGCGGTTCCGGGCAGTCTTACACCATAACTCAATCTAACCTCGGGTTAGGCATGTTCGTCTTTTTCTAAATTTACATATGTACTTTTTACGTTTATATGTAAATTATTGTCATTCAAGTCATGCCTAATTTCTCTCTAAATCATGTTCATAATTTTAGGTATATAAATTATACCAATTTTATGCCCTTAATCATTCATATATTTATGGGCCAAATTATGTCGTTAATATAAATTTAAGGTTTTTCCCCAACGTTTCCCCCGTCATACGTTTGCAAAATTCACATAGAATGTTAGGCTCGTAACTTAGCCTAGCTTATATACAAAAAGGGGAAAGAAGGGAGCATGTACTGTTCATACAACATAATAAGGATCTAACTAAACATGTGTCATATAAATTTGGCATAAAATAATGAACTTGCATTTTTGGATCCAATTAACGTGAGTCTTAAACATATGAAATTACCCAACTCCGACTAGGCATGTAAATGTAAACTTTTATTTTAGATCCAATAAACATGAATCTTTAAGCATATAGAATCACACAAGTTCAACTACGCATGTAAATGTGAGCTTCTATTTTGGATCCAATAAACATGAATTTCAATAATATAGAATTACACAAGTTCAACTAGGCATATGAATGTGAACTTCTATTTTGGATCTAATAAACATGAATCTTAAGCATATGGAATTACACAAATCCACTAGGCATGTAAATGTAAACTTTCATTTTGGATCCAATAAACATGAATCTCAAGCATATAGAATTACACAAGTTCAACTAGGCATGTGAATGTGAACTTTTATTTTGGATCTAATAAATATGAATCTTAAGCATATGGAATTACACAAATCCACTAGGCATGTAAATGTAAACTTTCATTTTGGATCCAATTTTCATAGATCTAAATGTAGATCTAAACATAATACATGTCTTAACCTAACAACTTGCTTGTTACATAACATGAAAAAGTCACCAAGTTTACATAATACACGATTAGCTTAACATCAACAAAATAACCACAATAATCTCACAAGCATATACGATAGAATTGTTACAAGAATTGGCATAAATCAGCATCGTCATTATCTTACAACTAGGAATTACTCTAGTTTTCACTTTATTACAAATCATAACTTTTAATCGTTCATAACTAAATAATAACAGGACTTACAAACAAAAGAAAGTCTTGTTTTCTGGGATCTTATTTCTGAAACTGAAAAGCAATCCCTCGACGAAGACTATCAATTCTCTAAGTTAGTTTTGATTCGTAGCTTTAATCTTGCTTTCTAGTTTGAGACGAAATGGTGGCTAGGTTAGGACGATCATTGACAGCATGGTGGCTCCTTAGAATGAATTCGTGTAATTTAGGGTTGAGGAATAAGGTTGCTTTTATAGAGTTTTAATTAAATAAGAGCCGTTAGATCAACCTAGAAGCAATCACAATTGTCCAGACTAGATAGAGTTATCCAGAATTGCCACCTATGCCCTAGTGACTCAGCAATAGGTCAGAAAGGACTCAGCAACAAGTCAGAATCGTCACTGTTTTGGATCTGGGCGAGGGGGTAGGTCGACCAATGGGTCGACCCCCTGGTCGACCTATGTGACCCAGGTCGACCCCCTGGTTGACTTGGTCTCTAGGTGGGAAGTTTCCCACCCAGCCTGCTTCGGGGTTTTTGAATTTTGAAACTTAAATTTGAATTTCTGGCTGGTTTTATTATTTAAATTCTTGAATCTTCTGAAGGTCATAACTCCTTCATACGAAGTCCGATTTAAGCAAACTCGGACTCTATCTCAAGCAGAATTCCAGGACGAACGCTATGGCGTAACCCGTTTCCCTTAATTCTTCTTCTAAAAATTAAGTGTTCTTAAATTCTTTAATGATTACAGAAAATACGGGGTGTTACATTGGTAAACATTTTTAGGTGTATAACACCAAACCAGGTGAATAGGGTGAAATATGAATTATAGACATTGATATTATTTGATGTACCTATTGAACCAGTTGCATAACACCAGACTCGGTCTGACTCGAGCGTTGCAAAGGCCATGATCAGTCTAGTGAACCAGCATGAGAAAACTCACTAAGTTCAAGGGTATCATCCAACTTGATTTTTAAAGTAAAACTCTTTTCAAAAGAAAATGATAATCGTAAGACCAAATAGACACATAAACATGGACGGTTTTTACCTTACGATAACCCAAAATATTTTGAAATCATATCTATTCTGATATTATAATAATGTATACATGCAAATAAATAACAATCTAGCAGAACGCTTGCATCTCATGCTCTACATACATAGTATACAATCAAAACCGTGGGCTCTTATTGGAGAATGGATTTCCAACAAAAGGTATGGGACCACCTTCTGATAGTGTATCTCTAGAGAGGTGTAACGACCCAGAAAATACGAACCAATTTAAAAAAATTTATTTTAAATAATTTGGTGGAAAAATGTGGCAGAAATTTAAATTTTCATTTTTAAATAATATTAAAGCCAGTGAAAATAGTCAATTTTCAAACGATCTCTGTTTTCAACGAAACCACTTTTGTTGGAACCGGAATGTCAAATTATTGCTAGGTTTCAATTTTTAGAATTTTTTGAGTTAGTATGTGAGCATGGCAAAGGAAAATGTGTTTTGTCGGTTTTAGTCAAATTTAATCGATTGAAAAATAGCCATTTTTCAAACAGTCTCAGAATTCGACAAAATTAATTTTGTTAGGACCGTATTATCATAACGAAGCCAAATATTTTTTTTGGATTTTTCTGAGTCCGTATATGGCCTCAGTGAATTTATCTATGCAGGAAAATTAAATTAATAAAGGATTTAATTATTAAATTTAAATAAAACAGGCCATAGACAGCTGTTTGAGTAGCGGGACCTGTCCCGTTGAATCCGGAATATGGGTTATTGGCTAGGGTCACTTTCTGCTGGACTGGAAATGGATCGGTTTAAAAGTTACGGACTTATTTGTAAAATAACAATTAAATATTATAAATAGTAGAGGAAAATTAAACCCTAAAATACTATTCACTTCTGTAGCCGCCGCCCCCTTCGTTCAATGGCCAAGGGAGCTCGAAACTTCTCTTCCTAATTTCTCCTTCATCCCTATGAATTAGAACTCAACCCGGACACCACGTCGAAGCTCTCCTTCCCCTTTTCGATCCTGTACGGCTGGATCTCCCCTAAGTCGTCACAGCTCGAGAACCGAGCCCCCAAACATCGGCCAAACAAATCGCCGCCGCCCCCATACCCTCAACCGAGTGGGGGGCCCCTGCACCGTGCGTGCGCCTCCCCTAGCCGGTCAAGGTGACACCTTCTGATCAACCTCTAGCCCCCTGTGTTGAGTGCAAATCGGAGCCCTAATACTGAACCTAGTGGGTAATCGGCGGCCGTGTTTATCTGGAGGAAGAAGAAAGGGTAAACCCTTATTTTAATGATTAATTAATTAATTTAAAATGTTATTAACCTTAATTTGATCATAACTCCTTCGTTTGAACTCGAAATTCGGTGATTTCAGATCCGTCACGATTGTACGACGAAGATCTACATTCCTAGACTGAAAAGGGACGATTTTGAACTGTTTGAAATTTGGACCAAATCACGAATGACTGTGAGAATTCTGATTTATTAAATTAATTATAATTATGAAATCACGATCTGTATGTTATTATTTCTTGTAATGACCCGCATTGGCAGGGGTATTATGATTAATTTATTTAATTGTATAAATGGCAGGTTAGTGAATTTAATGGTCGGGAATTAAATAATGATGAATATTTAATTAAAATAATAAATTAAATAATATATTTAATTCTGAAATAATCTGAATTGGCTGAAATGACGATATGGTGTGAACCGGATCATCCGTGATATGTAATTCAACTTGGAATTTGAATCTGAATAACGAATACATTCAATCGTCAACAATTGAACGTATAGTTTATAATATAATTAAAATAGAGCTTGAAATAGCACGGCAGTTCGCTATTTGGCGATTTGAACTTCAACTGAATGTACAGGATTCGTTTGAAGCCGGATTTCTGTGAAACAAGAAATGTAGGGAGCTGGTGGAGTATATCTTTCTAGTGGAAGGGAAAAATCGGGATTTCATCGTGTAGATTTTGAGATAGGTCCAATTCAAATTTTAAAATAGTCGCTATAGAATCGTTTATCGATCGTAACGGTTTATTCGATATAACTAGAGATCGAGTTTGAATTTAGACAAGGTTCTTTTGGGAAGTAGTGATAATTTAATTTTTAGAATTTTACTGAAATTTTTAATTAATTAAATAAGCAACTTTTTATTTGGAGTATTTGACACCCTGTAATCAACATTTCGGGGTTTCACAGAATAAGTCAACCTACCGATATTATTATATTTTTAGGATCGTGACGCTTTGCTCCTCATAGCGGTATTTGTATGTCTGTCCGTAGCAGTCCTTATGAGGACATAAAATTTCATAATAAGGTATGTTAAAACTTTATTAATAAAAACAACTGTACAATCTGGCATTTTTCATGTTTGTGGTCTTCATTCACACAACAGCAAGCCTACCCTTAAGTCTCCCATATTTCCTTTAAATTCGACAGCATATTTGTCTGGGTAGAATTAAAACAGCAAAACCTATTTAACCCTATAAATACAAACGATTTCTTCTAAACCTTACCCTTCCATTTTTTCCTCTTCTGTAAAAAACATTGCCGCCACCATCTACTTTTGTTCTCCATCAAAATTAAAACCCGCAACTTCATAAAATCCATACCAAATGAAATCAAACTCAGTATCCCTCTAAAAAAATCTCGAAACCCTTTTCTTCGAACCCCCTATGTTCTTCGCTTCGACTTGATGTGGGTATTGGGGGTACGGCGGTATTTTTGTTCGATCTATGTTTCTTTGCTCACGGTGATGAAGGCGGAACCGATAAGTTGAAGAGGCTGGAGAGCTCCGGTTATGGAGAAGTAGGAAGGGCGAGTTGCTATTGTATTTTTGGGGTTAGCTGCTGCGGGTTGATGTGCTAAAGTGATTGCGTGGATTTGTGAGGTGAAGTGGAGATTCACGGTGAGGAGTTCGAAGGTCTGTAGCATAGTCGGGAGGGGTTTGAGTTAGGGATTTACTGGTGATGTCGGCGGTAGATGAAGGAGCGAATTCATGTCGAGGAGTTTATGAACCTGGACCAGGGCACCATGATGAAGTTTTGGGGTTTGTTTTTGGTTTCTGCAGTGAGGTGTTGAGAAGGATGCTATGCGTTTCAACTGAATGTTAGTGGGTTATTTCTTTGAACCTGGAAGAAGCATTACAGTAGGGATTTGTGTTGATGCTCTTTACTGCTAGTCTGCTATGCATGACAAAATGGTCGGACGTGATAGGGTAGGGTTGCAGGAAGTTGCGAGCCTTCAGGAATGGTGAAGAAATATGGATGGGTGAAAGGAATGAGAATGATAAGGGATTAAAGGGGGTGGATCTGTGGAAAGGTTGGCCTGCGATTGTGTTGATGGGCCGTGTTAATGGAGAAGGAAAACATGAGTTGTTTTATTTTAGTGGGCTAATTTCAAAAGGATCCATTCATACATGATCAGAACTTAATGCCACCTGAAGCATTGGAATTGAATGGATGATATCTACATATTGAGACTAGTTTGAAACCAATTGGAGCTCATTATAATTTATATCGAAATAAATTGTCCATCTGAATCAAAGATGGTTAATTGTTATTTAACGATAACTGTCCAATGTGAGTAAATCTCACTAACTCTGAACAGTTTATAATTCCATGTTGTATTTTTAGAATTGTTAGATATTGGCTGATTGACTGTGTGTTGACTGTTTGATTGAACCACTAGTCAGTTAGTTAAATTTTCTATATTGATTCTTTTTAACAGAATGTATCATATAGAACTGAAATTGATGTTATCTATATTGTTTAACATCTGTGATGCAGGAAAACAGGTTGGAGGAATCCAACTGGATTCCTCAACATTTATTTTACTGTTTTCATATATTGTGATATATGATGTGTTATATAATCTGTTATGGATTATGGGTGTTGAAATGATATTGATCATTGTTATTCGATATTTTAAATATCAAAAGAAACCCAGGGATGTAAAAAAGAAGTATTTCAATGTATATTGAAATAAAGGAATTTTATAAAATCACAGGATTTTATAAAAGGAAATATGTATAAAACGAACACGGTTTTATAAAAGGGATATTTATTTAGAAAATAAATAGAGGTAGTAAAGGAAATATTTTTAACGTAAATAGACGTTATAAATAGGAAATATTTGTAACGGTAAGAAAACGTTATAAAAAGGAAATAGTTGTAACGGAAAACGTAGTAAAGTAAAAGGAGCTAATAGATGTTAGTTTAATCGATTAGTGTTAAAGTAAAAGGAGCTAATCAATGTTAGTTTAATCGATTAGTGTTAAAGTAAAAGGAGCTAATCGATGTTAGTTTAATCGATTAGTGTTAAAGTAAAAGGAGCTAATCGATGTTAGTTTAATCGATTAGAGTTAAAGCAAATGAGTTAATCGAATATAGTTATTCGAATAGAAAGTAAAAGGAATTATCAAATATAGTTTATTCGAAAGGAGTTAAGCGAAATGAGTAAATCAATAGCGTTAGTCAAATAGAGTTAATCCAATAGTGTTAGTCCAATAGAGTTAATTGAATAGGGTTAACCGAATAGAGTTAAGTGAAAAGAGTCAATCGAATATAGCTATTCGAAGAGGGTTAAGTAAGGAAGTTAGTAAAAGGAATAAGTGAACTTTGCCTATTTCAAAGTTAGAAATATTGTTCAGTTAGGTCTGAGAGGTAGTTCTACCCCAACTTGATTGGCTTCGTATTTAACTAAGGAATAGTTAAGGTTCGGTAGTAAAGGAAATGGTTTGAGTTGGCATAGCGATGTTTGTTTGAACATCTATCTAAGTCCAATGAAGAAGCTTTGGAAATGTTTTCCAAATAAGAAACCAGAAATGTTTTCTAATAAAGAAAACAAGAAATGGAAATGTTTTCCATTGTAAATAACGTATATTTTCCAAATCTAGAAAATAAGAAATATTGAATATAGGGAAATAGGAGATGAAAAGTGAACTAAGGAGATAAATGTTGAATGATGTTTGATTGATATAAATTTCCATTTGGAAATAATATCGTTGGTTGCACACATGTTTTTATTCGATAGTTAAATCACAGACTATCGAAGTTTTGACCATTTTAACGTTGTTAATATGGAGAGACCGGTTGGATTATTATCCAAAGAACCACTCTGTATTGGCATAAGCGTTGCGAATCATATATGCCAAAGGAAATTGAAGACGGAGTTATACAAGGGCTATCCTGTTTACAGAATAGTGCCTTCGGTTCATCCTGTTCCTGGATGACTTGTATGGACGGATGTCTGACAGAGTATGTCCAGACGATCACGTATATTGATTTCTCCAACCTTACCAAGAGTGGAAGCAGAGAAGGAAACTTCTTTTAGCTAACACATAATGTATGGTTGAGGACGTCAATCGGTGATTTGATGGATTTGACGATGTGGCATTCAAAGTGAATCTGGTGTGATGATAAAGCGTAGCTTCTAGCCTCACATCCGGTAAATGACAGAAATCGGGCAGGCAGCATGGCTAAGTCGGTCGCACCGAAGTAGGGTGTATAATCACCTGATCTAGAGTTTCATTTACTTCTAAAAATCTATTGTTGATGCTGTCCCATTCGGGAAACGGTTGCTGATCCCAACTGTTGGTGATATACATTCGATACGCTCAAGCGAAATGAGTGGTCGGTCATGTGTGGCTGGGTTGCAAGATGTTCTTGTTGAACCCAGTGTATTCCTCTCTAGAGGTACACGAGCGATAGGTGGTTCCATACCTTGTCATAGTTGGAAATCCATTACCCAATACGTGCTTGCGGGTTTGATTGTATACTATATATGTAGAACGTGAGATGAAAGCGTTTCTGCTAGATGATTATATATACTGTGGTTGATAGACATTATTATAATATCAAAAGGTTTTTGATATAAAGATATTTTGGATTCTCATAAGGGAAAAACCCGTTCAGTTATGCGGCGTGGTCTTATGAGATATCGTTTACTTGTTCGAACTGTTTTTAAACTATTTTACTCACACCAGTCCCATGACTGACCCGGAGTTTACTTTGTTGTTTTCCCTAAACTCTTGGGTGCCTAAATTTGTATGGGCAGTCAAGTAGTCGGGATTTTACAGATATAGTTGAAGAGCTGGAGCAGGAGGCTTCAGGAGCATATAGCTATAGTTATTTCCGCTGTGTTGTAAGTGATGTACTCTGATAATGTTATTGTATACATATAAATCTTTTATTTCAAAGATATGTTATCTGTTATATGTTATTCGTTCCGCTATGAGATTCGTGTTACTCTGATGTTGTGTTCTTCTTCTTCTTCTATTCTAATTTTCTATCTTATCTTTCCTCACCCTCTAATTTCTTTCACTAATTACCAGGATTTTTCGATGTTTTGGTTATCGACATCGTGCTTATGTCGATAACCAAAGTCGCTAAAAATCCGGGTCATTACATTTTTGGTCTACGATGTTGTGATTGTTGTATGGTTGCTAAGATGTGTTGTGATGTCATGATATAGCCATGTTAGTTTAGATCTATAAATTCTGATGTAATCTCTATAAAGTTCTCATCTTTAATATTTTATTTTATTTTATTTTATTTTAATTTCTTCCTAGAAATGAAAAATCAAATTTTTATTCTGATTTACTAAATAAAGTTTGAATTTTTATTCTACAAAATAAAGTAAAGTTAGAATATTTTGAAATAAAATGAAAATAAAAAGGTTGGATTTATATTCTGATTTACAAAATAAAAGAAAAGTGAACCTTTATTTTGATTAACAAAATTTAAGTTGAATCTTTATTTTGTTTATGGTTTGTAAATAAAGAAAGTTCAAACCTTTATTTTTGATTCACAACAGAAAATGAAAAGTTGAATTTTTATTTTGATTAACAAAATAGAAGAGTGGTAAATCTTTACTTTTGATTCACAAAATAAATGAAAGTTTGAATTTTTATTTTGGTTTGCAAAATAAATAAAAAGGTTTAATCTTTATTTTGTTTTATGATTTATAAGAAAGTTAAATCTTTTAGATTTTAATTTAATGATAAATAAAGATTAGATATTTTATTTTGATTTGCAAAATAAATTAAAGATGAGACCTTTGTTTTGATTCATGAGATTTATCCACCAAATCATATGTTGTTGATGTGTGTGTTGACATGAAACCTAACACCGAATTATAGTTTTCCATCGTTGTGTTGACATGAAAACTTTAACACCATATTAAATGTAGGTTACCACTAAAAATTTAGATTGGGATAGCGTATTTAACATATACGTTGACACCGAAAACTTAGAAATAAAAACTTCACCTTTTTATTTATATTTTACAATGCAAATATTACATAGAAAATAAATTAACTTTTCATTTGAGTTCTCTAATGTGAACAAAACTTAGAAATAAAAATTCACCTTTTTATTTGTATTTTACAATGCAAATATTACATAGACAAATAAGTTCATTTTACTTTGTTGTTGTGTTTACAACATAAATATAACATGAAATAAAAAGAGTAGTAAAAAAATCACATTTTATTAAGAAGATATGTTTTTAAATGTAATATTAGAGAATTTACATTTTTTTTATAAAAGAAAAAGGGATAAGAATTTACAATTTTTTTATATAAAAGAAAAAGATAAAAAATATTTACATTTTATATAGAAACATAAAAAGTACATTTTCATGTATGGAAAATGAATAGGATAAAAAATACATTTTTATGTATTGAAAATGAATAGGATAAAAAAGTACATTTTAATGTATTTAAAATGAATAGGATAAAAAGTACATTTTTATGTATTTAAAATGAATAGGATAAAAAGTACATTTTTATGTATTTAAAATGAATAGGATAGAAAAGTACATTTTTATGTATTGAAAATGAATTGGATAAAAAAGTACATTTTTATGTATTTAAAATGAATAGGATAAAAAGTACATTTTTATGTATTGAAAATGAATAGGATAAAAGTACATTTTTATGTATTGAAAATGAATAGGATAAAAAGTACATTTTTATGTATTGAAAATGAATAGGACAAAAAGTACATTTTTATGTATTGAAAATGAATAGGGGAAAAAGTACGTTTTTTTTTTATAAAATAAAACTAGAATAGAGAAAAAGAGTGAAATTAAAACAATACTTTTATCGTCAGTTTAGGCGCGATAAAATGATAGATTTTAATAGTTGAAATCCCTTTATATTTTATATTTATATATAAATATAAAGTTAAACGAAACGCGCACGGCATTTCGCGTATAGGCAATTGTGACTTTAAACGGTTATACCAAAAGATTTGACCGTTGGTTTTTCCTAAAAATGGAACCGTTAGGACCGCTTTGGGAAGAGCTTTCCAACGATATAAATTTCATCAAAATCCGATGGTTAGATTTTAAGATATGTGTAAATCAAAATGTGGTAAAAACAGCGCCAGGGCCGCCCACTGACCCGAAGCGTGGTTTATTTATTTTGAGCTATTTTCAAATAAATAAAAATAGCGACAAATAGTTATAAATACATATGAAATGTTTTAAATGATAATTATGCGACAATTATTTGAAAGGACCGAGTTTAACTCATTTCAAATAATTGCACGGCGATTAAATCAAAGATGTAAGAAGACGATGGTTGAAGACCGGCGATCTTCACATCGAATGGACGACGACTACTGATGCCTTGGACTGACTTGCTCCCAGGGCGAGGTTGAAGCAGTAGTTGTCCGGATGTGTGTGTTGGTCGTGCGGATAAGCGAACGCCTTTTTGTTGTCTCCGGTTCCGTTCAGACCCATAACGGACTTGTAAATAGATGCATGTCTGACGTTGGAATTCACTCCATGTAATTAAATCGATTTGTATTAATATAAGTTTGTTTGATGGTGGAGAATTTATTCTCTACTTAACACCCTGGTATATAGTAATAGTCATCGATCGTATGACGTTGAATTGTCTATGTGGCGCGCCAAGATGCAATGATCAAGGCTTTTGTTGAAAAGCAGGCCTTGTGGTTGATGATCAAAGCATAGTCTGTTTAGGCATAGCTTTGTGTATAGCGTGACTTCGCGAGCCTCACACCCCGGTATGAGTCAAAAACGGGATATGGAGCGTAGGGGGTGCACACGTTTCTTTCTAGCTAGGGTTAGTGTCAGTGCTTAAACTGGATGACATTTTACTTATATGGATGATGGATTGAGGTACCTCGGATTTTTATAGGCCGGAAGTGGTCATACTATAGGTCCAAAGGGGCCGGGAAACGTGTGTTCAGGAATTGCCAATCCACTGCCGTTAGGTGGGGACCAGCCCTACCGCTCCAAGGGTTCACTGCGGGGGATCCTGAGGCATTTGCTAGAGTGTCTCGAATCGGAATAGGACGATCCCTATCCTCAATTTCATGACAAAAAACCAATTCCCAATACGACGACATTTCGGTCTTGATTGTAAACTTATATACGGTGACATAGTAGGATGGGGTACTATGCCGTCTAGGATTGATATACTTATATTGAAGTATTTTAATGCTGCTTAGACACTAATAATAATATTAAAATATTACTTTACATGTATTAAGCATGTTTGATCATCATAAGGGAAATACTCTATCCTCCTGTGTGCGTTGCATTGTGTGATAGGACTTGAGTCTTATGATGATTTCATTTTTTTCAAAAGTCATTTCGTTGTTTTGTATAAACTTTATTCAATTATGCACTGGCAATCCAATGAAGTAAACCCGTTCCGCATTATCGGCATGGTCCTGTGATTCGCCATAATGTTAGCTAGTATAGAAAGTTTTCTCATGCCAGTCCCATGACTGACTCGATGTTTGATTCACTTCGTAAACTCGGGTGCCCTCTATTTACACAGGCAGCCAAGTGATAGGTTCTTAGGGAGACATTTTTTGCATTGAAGACTACTTGGAAGGAGAAGGCGAAGACTCTCTCTTTATCTTTATCTTTTGCTTTTGGAGACTTTATTTTATCTTGGATTCTGATGTACGTTTGGTGTTGGAACTTATTTCCTTTGGTTCAGACTTTTATTTTGCTAAGTTGTATCCTATAAACTGCGTACTCTGTGGTTCTGTTGATGTGATGTTTATGACTTATATCTTTCCGCTGCAATAATTATGTGTTATGATATTATTTGAGATCTGTTGTTGTTATAAATATGTTGTATTCCAAATGATTATCCTTAATTTCGGTCCTCGGAAGTTTGGGGACATCACAGTTGGTATCAGAGCTTAGGGTTAAGCTTAGCTTCGGAATATAACATATTTAGAACAATTCGTATAGATAGAATCCACATTATTCTAAGGCGAGTAGCTTATTAGAGATAGGACTGGTAATTTCCTAGAATGAGCACAACAGAATAACACATATTTATAAGTCGTTACATCATTGCCTTTCCATCTTGTCCTTACTTTATCTTTCCTAGAGATTTTTCATTTCGGTTGGTCTGACTCTTTTCTTGATGGTACAGACTGATTTAAATGGATACTAGAGCAAGAACAGCCCATGGCGGAGCACGAGGTGGAACTCGAGGCGAGGCCAGAGGAGGACCCTGAGTAGGAGCTGGAGGGCAAGCCAGAGACGAGACCCCCACCACTCAGGAACAACATACTTCAGAGGTCGTTGCACAACCACCTCCACCTCCACAACCCTTCGATTTGGAGAGAATGTCAAAGAAATTCAAAAAACTAGGAGGTGTACCTTTCACGGGGCGAGAGTCTGCGATTCAGGCAGAGGCATGGCTTAAAGATTATGAAAAGATCCTAGAGGGCTTAGAATTGGAAGATCAGCGAAACCGTTACCTGGTAGTATGGCAATTAAAAGAGGAAGCCGGGCATTGGTGGGATACGATCAAGATCTGCAATGACGTGGCCAATATGTCTTGGGCCAAATTTAAGGAACTTTTCAATGAGAAGTATGTGCCCCCACAAGCTAGAGAGTGCCTGCGCGAGCAGTTCGTTAACCTACAGCAAGGGAATATGACCGTTTCCGAGTATGTGAGGAAGTTTGATGAGCTTTCACGATATGCTCCTGGTTTGGTTCAAGATCCGGTAGAGAAGAATAAAAAATTTATCAAGGATCTATTAAAGAAATATTTGAACCGAGTCACTACTAATATCAAGCTTCCCTTCAATGAAGTAGTTGAAATGGAGTGCTGCTACAAGGAAAATGACGAGTCTGGACCGCAGGATAGAGTGAAAAGCCAAGGCAACAACCAGAAGGAACAGGCTAACAAGAAACCGGAGACGAGCAATTCCTTTACCGCTAAGCCCCAAGGGAAGAAGAGGGATAGGATCAAGGTGACCTGCTATAACTGCGGCAAGATTGGACATTTTGATTACGAGTGTAGAGCACCTAAAAAGGTCAAGAGTAATGATTCGAGCCCTAGTCAGAACCATGGTCAGAGTTCCCAGAATCGTGGCCAGAGTTCTCAGGACAAGAGGGAGTGCTACAATTGTCATCAAAAGGGGCACATTAAGGCAAACTGCCCACTGCTAAAGAATGCTCTGGTGGCACATGTTTATGAGGGAGAAGATGCACCAGCTACGACTGAGGGGCCAGGTAAACTCGATGTCTTAGGAGGTACTCTTAATATTAAGAACATCCCTATTACTGTCTTATTTGATACTGGTGCTGCTCGAAGCTTTATTTCTAATGATGAACTAAAAAGTTGAAACTGAAACCAAGAAAACTCAAAAATTTGATTAGAGCTAATAGTCCGATAGGAGATTCTCTATCAGTATTGTAGAGTACCTGTTTCTTATTCTCGCTACCAGTTTCCCTTTGATTTGATCATTATGAGTTTCTTCGGCTAGGATGTCATACTTGGTATGGATTGGCTAGCAAAGTATGAGGCTGAGTTAGTATGCGTTGAAAGAACAGTTAAGATTAAACCCAAGTTTGGAGATACCATATCTATACCGTGCCACGGCTCAACCACCGACAGAAAAATATTATGGTCTTCTCTAGAAGTTACTCCTACTTCTATTGAGGATATCTCTGTCGTAAAAGATTACGCTGATGTATTTAAAGAAGTTGAGGGTTTACCCCCGCATAGAGAAATCAGCTTCAGAATAGATTTAGCTCCGAATGCGAGTGTAACGACCCGTGTTCTACACATCATAGGATTGTAAAATATTTATTTCTTTCCCGTGTGAAGTTGTATGGTCATGTAACTTTGGGAAACATTTATTAGAGTCATTTCCCCTGTTCATGGTTTTTGTCGATTTTTAAATGACAATTTTGCCCCTAGTCAGTACTGTTTTGGCCATAACTTTTGATAGGGAAGGAATTTTGACCTGAAACCACTTCCATTAGATTCGTTTGATGGTTTCTCTTTCCGTAGAGTGGTCATAATAGCCAAACGGATTTACCGTTTGGGAGATATGGCTGAAACAAGGTTTGGAGGGTGAAAAATGCTTAACCGGGCCAAATCGGGTGATTAGTGAGTAGGGCCATAACCCATTTCGGGATTAGGGTTATGGGAGGGCTGAAATGAGATGGAGAATCATTCCATTTCAGTTTTCTAGCCTCCACTTATCACCAAGGATCCCTAAAAAATGGCCTCCAACCTCTAGATCACCTCCAAATCATCTCTTGGTCAAGGATTTGGCTTAGCAACCCCTAATCAAAGAAGATCTTCACCTAATCAACTTTGGAGCTGCTGTTAGCATTGGGATTCGCATCAAATCAGAGAATTATTTCAGATCTTAGTTTGTTTTGTGGCTAAGGTGAGTGATTAGCTTGCTTTTTGCACTAATTATGGTTATTCGGGGTGATTAATGCTAATTAGCGTTTTTAAACGGAAACAAATTCTGGAAAAATGTTTATAAATTCATAAATAATGTTTTAGACCTCTGATATGAGTTTGGGTTAAATTGGATAAGTTTTGCTAATCATATGCTCAAACATGATTAAGAGGGATTAAGGGAAAACATGGGATTTTGGCTATGTTTGATCCATTTTATCATATCATGTTGTTGTTTCGGTGTTTGAGGTCACTTGTATGTATTGCTATGACACTATGACATGCTTTGTGATTGATTGCAATAGTTAGAATGGTCAAAAACGTCGTCGAGTGGCGTAAACAGTCGCTGGAAAAGTCAGTGCAGGAAATCCGAACCGGTTCGTGACCATGATGCCCGATCCGATCCGGCCAAGACCTCGCGAACCCATCGTGCCCCTTACCTCGATTCGAACCGTGGCGTGGTGGAGAATCCGATCCGATCTGATCATCTTGAGGACAACGAACCGGAGACTTGAAGGAGGGCGAAGGGCTTGGAGCTATGACCAGGAGGCGTGACCCGAGACGTGGCGTGGTGGAGAACCCGATCCGATCCAGATGGGACTGGAAGCCACGAACCGATCCAGTGTACCATGAAGGACTCCGATCCGAACCGTCACAAGGGAGAGGCAGGGATCCGACCCGAACCGATGGTGCACTCCGATCCGACCCGAGGTAGCAGTCACGAACCGAGACGATGAAGACCACGATCCCAATGATGATGAAAGGAATCCGAACCAATCTGATGATGATCCATAACCCGAGATGCAAAGGTAGTTCAAGTGGAAGTTCGAGCTCAGGATCCAGACGGGAACCAATGAGTTCACTTCGTGATTGGGCTTTGCTGCGGGACGTGTGCCAAGGAGTTGTCGGTGTCTATGACTTTGGATCACTATGTATTGGAGGTGTATGGACGGACTCGGGCTTTGGATATGGTGCGACTAGGGAGCTATCTACCAATGGAGTGGGATCATGGATACGTTGGGCGTGGTCCCATAGGTTTGGCGTTGGTGGTAGTAGGAATGGACATAGTCGTACAAAGTCGAGTTCTATCGTTTTCTTGAAGGGTTATGGTGATCAAAGAAGTAGATACCGTATGCTTTACGCACTGAGTGAGAGATGCGAGGATGGTTACTATGCTTGATTGTTTGACATACACATCCCCACCCCCGTATACTTATATTATGTGTTTGTGACATCACAGAGTATTGTACCGTGTAGTACTAACTCTTTGGTTGCAGGTCCAGGTTCAGGTATGACTTAGTATACCTGTTATTATTCTGTTTATACTTGCTACCACTCATACCAGACTAATGTCTGACCCAGAGTTTTATGTTTCTTCTTATTACTCTGGGTGCTCACACGAGCAGACTAGAGACAGGGATAGCTGGTAGTGCGCGAGTAGATGGACTGAGGACGAGCAGGAGGCTCCACGTATGCTAGATAGTTATTCTCCCTGTGTCGTGATCGGTATCTACTTTGGGCATTAGTAGCATACCTATTTTGTTTATCTTAGAGACAGTATTTTGAAGTTGTAATAAGCTGTATTCGATTTTCTGCTACTCTGATGATGTTAGTTCAAGTTTTCAGCTTATGCACTGTCTCATCTGTTTTATGTCAGGTATATGTTGGTTATTATATTTTATTCCATGCGCTGTGAGACATATTACAGGTTCTTTATTTGGTTCATCTCCTTTCTTTCTCTCCTTTGGCGACCGTCCCATGCCAATTGGACATGTGTACAACGCACAATTGGAGTAAATGTCGGTTGGTGCGGGGCGGGCCGTCACATTTGGTATCAGAGCCAGGTTGCGTAATTCACCTAGGGAAAGACACTAGGGAGAGATAGTACGTATATGAGAGCGCGTATTTGTGATTATTTTGGTTTTCAAAAGCTATATCTATATATAGTATTAGTATGTTTAAGAGTGAAGTCGCATTGCACTGCACTGGCACCACTATGGAGATGGTTAATCGTTTTCTCTTTAACAGATTTGACGATGAGCCGAGGAAGAGGTGCTGGTAGAGGGGCCAATAATGGGAATCCCCCTGACATGAGGGCTATGTTTACCAACCTCATGAGAGAGATGCTTGTAGATATTCAGAGGGCGGCTCCTAATGTTGCCAATGCTGGAGGTGCAGCGGTGCAAGCGCCTAGGGTCGATTTCGCCAAGTTGAGTAAGGATTACACTAATCTTGGTGGAAAGCCGTTTCACGGAACAGAGTCGGCCACGGATGTTCAGGATTGGTTGGATAGCTGTGATCGGATCTTCGATGACTTGGGTATCGAGGATGCGATGAAGAGAAGGCTAGCGTCTCGTCAGCTGCAAGGACGAGCGATGAATTGGTGGAATGCTATTAGGGAAGCCACACCAGAAGATCAAGTTACTTGGGATCAGTTTAAAGCTCGCTTTAGCGACAAGTATATCCCAGCTGCCCAGAAGTCGGAATTGTTTAGGAAGTTCTTGGAGCTTAAGCAGAATGGAAGGGCAGTATCGGATTATGTTGCTGAGTTCGACACTTTGTCGAAGTATGGGTTATCTCTAATCGATACTCCCGAAAAGAAAAATGAGAAGTTCATCACTGGTTTGGATGAATACTTAGGGGAGAGGCTGATTAATCACATCGATGAGACGTTTGAGTCGATCGTGGGAAAAGCTTTGAGGTCAGAAAGTCTTTACCCTAAGCCGAAGACTGGGGTTGTTGCTGCATCTGCTGAAGAGTCAAAGCCGCAAGCAAGCGGTGGAGGCAAGAATAACTCTCAGAATAAGAGGAAGCAGAACCAAGCTAAGGATGGCCAGAAGAAAAGCAGGAAAGAAGTCGAGTGCTTCAAATGTGGAAAGAAGGGCCATTATGCAAGGGAATGTAGGGCCAAGACAGTGGGAAAGAAGTGCTTTAACTGTGGCCAGGAGGGACATTTTAAGGATAAGTGCCCGCAACCTCTGAAGGAGAATCAGATTGTGAAAGCATATGCCATCAATGTTGTTCCTTCTTCGTCGAATGCCCCAACTGCGGCAAAGAAAGGAAAGGGGGTCGTCATTCAAGGTATGCTTTCCATTTATGATCGTCCTGTTAGAGTTTTGTTCGATACCGGGGCTTCCCATTCCTTCATATCTAGTGACCTGGTAGATAGGTTGGGATTGGAACCCGAGTTAGTCGATAGACCATTAGCTGTGACGAACCCGATTGGTGGTTCACCAAACCTCAGTATGATCTGTCGTAATGTGGTCTTATCGAGTCCTGGATGTATGTTTGTTTGTGATTGCTTTGTTTTGGGCTTTACTGGGTATGGCATTATTTTGGGAGTCGATTGGCTCCAAAGATACGGGGTGGTGGTAGACTGTGAGGGCTTTTTGGTGACAGTTAGGGCGGATGATGGGCGGAGGGTAGTGTTTGGTAATCTACCCTGTGATGGGGTAATGGCTAGTTTTGTAAATTCCCTCGACATTCCGCATGATGAGTTATCAGGTTTGCCCGTGGTTGGCCAGTACCCGGACATCTTCGAGGAAGTGACCGGACTTCCACCACACCGAGAGATTGAGTTTCGTATTGATTTAGTGAAAGATGCCAGACCTATAGTGATGCCACTTCGTCGTATGGCACCACGAGAACAGCGAGAGCTCGAGGTGCAAGTTAGCGATCTTTTGAAGAAGGGATTTATTAGAAGAAGTGTTTCCGAGTGGGGAGCACCAGTTGTGTTTGCTACTAAGGCAGATGGTTCCCTTCGATTGTGTATGGACTATCGCGAGTTAAATAAGGTGACGAGGAAGAATAAGTATCCTCTACCACGGATAGATGATTTGTTTGATCAACTGGAAGGAGCGAGAGTGTTCTCCCAGTCGGACCTCGCGACAGGATTTCATCAGCTCCATGTAGCAGCTGATAGTATAGCTAAAACGACATTTAGGACGCCGTCTGGGTTTTATGAGTTGTTGGTCATGCCATTCGGGTTGACAAATGCACCAGCATATTTCGTGGATCTTATGAATAGAGTATTTAGGGACCAACTGAATAAGTTTGTTCTTGTGTTCGTAGACGATATCCTTGTTTACTCGAGGACAGAAGAGGAACACAAGGAACATTTGAGAATTGTGTTGGAGGTGTTGAGAAGACACTAACTGAAAGCGAAATTCTCTAAGTGTCATTTTTGGAGGAGAGAAGTGAGGTTCTTGGGCCATGTTGTTTCAGAGAATGGTATTGTCGTGGACCCTGCAAAGGTGGCTACGGTACAAGATTGGTCTACGCCCAAGAATGCAACAGACGTAAGAAGTTTCTTGGGGTTAGCTGGATATTATCGCAAGTTTATCAAAGACTTCTCCAAGACAGCGGCACCGTTGACTCAGTTGACTAAGAAGAATCAAGCCTTCGTTTGGGACGGAGGGTGTGAAAATGCATTCAAGAGTCTAAAGGAAAAGTTGACGCGTGCGCCAGTGTTGGTCATTCCTAAGGGAAATGAAGAGATGACGGTATACACGGATGCTTGTGGTATCGGACTGGGTGCGGTATTGATGCAAGGAGGTAGGGTTGTAGCTTATGCTAGTCGACAGCTAAAGCCACATGAGAAGAAGTATCCTACCCATGATTTGGAATTGGCAGCGATTGTATTTGCGCTGAAGATGTGGAGATATTACCTCTTGGGAGAAAGATTTGAGCTGTTTACCGATCATAAATCGTTAAAGTATCTCTTCTCTCAGAAAGATCTGAATCTCCGTCAGCAGAGATGGTTAGAGTTCTTGGCTTCGTATGATTTTGATATCGCGTATACACCTGGGAAGGGTAATGCGGTAGCCGATGCCTTGAGTAGGAGACATGCCAGCTTAGGGGCAATGTTTCTTGAATGGAAGCAGCTGGAGTATATCGCGGGGTTTGATTTCAGACCAAGGTGCGAATTGGATCCAGTTATGCTAGATAGCTTGACGATCAGACCCACTTTGATAGAGCGGATTGGTTCTAGCCAGAGGAACGATCCTAACCTATTATAAATCATCTCCAAGTTAGAGATGGGTATCGAAGAGGAGATGAATGTGTATGGGCTTGATCGAGATGGATGGCTTCGGAAGAATGGAAGACTAGTTGTGCCCAACGTGAATGGTTTGAGGGATGAAGTGCTTAGAGAATGTCATCACTCAAAACTGACTATACATCCCGGTGGTAATAAGATGTATCGAGACATGAGACAGACTTACTACTGGGAAGGGATGAAAAGAGACGTTGGGAAGTTTATATCCAAATGCATGAATTGCCAGCTAGTTAAAGCCGAGCAAAAGAAACCTAGTGGGTTGATGCAACCATTAGAAATTCCTGAATGGAAATGGGAACAAGTTTCGATGGATTTCATCGATGGTTTACCGAGGACTAGATCGGGACATGATAGCATTTGGGTAATTGTGGATCGACTGACCAAGAGTGCAAGATTTATACCAGTTAAGTCGAACAGAACCGCAGCTAAGTTAGCAGAACTATATATGAAGTGGGTAGTGAGATTTCATGGAGTACCCAAAGGCATTGTGAGTGACTGAGATCCATTGTTTACTAGTGGATTTTGGAAGAGCTTACAAGAGGCTTTAGGATCAGAATTACATCTCAGTACCGCATATCATCCTCAAACCGTTGGTCAGACAGAGAGGGTGAATCGGATATTGGAAGATCTCTTGAGGGCTTGTATATTGGATTTCGGTGGAGCATGGGATGACCATTTGCATCTAGTGGAGTTTGCATATAATAATAGCTACCAATCCAGTATTGGTATGGCTCCATATGAAGCTTTGTACGGAAGACCGTGCAATTCACCATCATGTTGGATAGAGACTGGCGAGAAGTTTGTGCTTGGACCAGATGTGGTGAGAGAAACTTCCGATAAGATCAAGATCATTCAGCAACGAATGAAAGCTGCTCAGGATATGCAGAAAAGCTATGCTGATAAGAGGAGAAGAGACTTGAAATTCTCCGTTGGTGACTTGGTGTTTGTCAAGATCTCTCCGTTGAAAAGCGTGATACGATTTGGCAGGAGAGGCAAGTTGGCACCAAGATTTGTGGGTCCTTTCCAAGTTCTCGAGGAAGTTGGGAATTTGGCGTATAGAGTTGGCTTACCAGAGAAAATGGCAGGAGTACACAATGTGTTTCATGTTTCCCAACTAAGGAAGTTCGTTCACGACTCAAATGTGACTATTTTACCTGATCAGTTAGAGGACTTCGAAGTAGAACCTGAGGCGGTTGAGAACCGCAAGCCGATTCTTATTGTGGGGCATGATACGAAGCAACTTCGAAGAAAGTCGGTGAAGCTAGTCAAAGTTCAGTGGGGCGAGGACGAAAATGATTGTGCTTGGGAGACAGAAGAGAGCATTAGAAGGGCTTATCCAGAACTCTTTGCCTGGTAAGATTTACTTTGCGATTTAGTTATTCCGCATACTAGGATAGACTTGTTTTGCTTGTTTTGCATGTTTGATGGTTGTTTTATGATTGATAGGCATGCGGGACCCTTGTGTGTGTTTTGATTAGGGAATTTCGGGGGCGAAATTTCTTAAGGGGGGGAGAGTGTAACGACCCGTGTTCTACACATCATAGGATTGTAGAATATTTATTTCTTTCCCGTGTGAAGTTGTATGGTCATGTAACTTTGGGAAACATTTATTAAAGTCATTTCCCCTGTTCATGGTTTTTGTCGATTTTTAAATGACCATTTTGCCCCTAGTCAGTACTGTTTTGGCCATAAATTTTGATAGGGAAGGAATTTTGACCTGAAACCACTTCCATTAGATTCGTTTGATGGTTTCTCTTTCCGTAGAGTGGTCATAATAGCCAAACGGACTTACCGTTTGGGAGATATGGCTGAAACAAGGTTTGGAGGGTGAAAAACTGCTTAACCGGGCCAAATCGGGTGATTAGTGAGTAGGGCCATAACCCATTTCGGGATTAGGGTTATGGGAGGGCTGAAATGAGATGGAGAATCATTCCATTTCAGTTTTCTAGCCTCCACTTATCACCAAGGATCCCTAAAAAATGGCCTCCAACCTCTAGATCACCTCCAAATCATCTCTTGGTCAAGGATTTGGCTTAGCAACCCCTAATCAAAGAAGATCTTCACCTAATCAACTTTGGAGCTGCTGTTAGCATTGGGATTCGCATCAAATCAGAGAATTATTTCAGATCTTAGTTTGTTTTGTGGCTAAGGTGAGTGATTAGCTTGCTTTTTGCACTAATTATGGTTATTCAGGGTGATTAGTGCTAATTAGCGTTTTTAAACGGAAACAAATTCTGGAAAAATGTTTATAAATTCATAAATAATGTTTTTGACCTCTGAATGAGTTTGGGTTAAATTGGATAAGTTTTGCTAATCATATGCTCAAACATGATTAAGAGGGATTAAGGGAAAACATGGGATTTTGGCTATGTTTGATCCATTTTATCATATCATGTTGTTGTTTCGGTGTTTGAGGTCACTTGTATGTATTGCTATGACACTATGACATGCTTTGTGATTGATTGCAATAGTTAGAATGGTCAAAAATGTCGTCGAGTGGCGTAAACAGTCGCTGGAAAAGTCAGTGCAGGAAATCCGAACCGGTTCGTGACCATGATGCCCGATCCGATCCGGCCAAGACCTCGCGAACCCATCGTGCCCCTTACCTCGATTCGAACCGTGGCGTGGTGGAGAATCCGATCCGATCTGATCACCTTGAGGACAACGAACCGGAGACTTGAAGGAGGGCGAAGGGCTTGGAGCTATGACCAGGAGGCGTGACCCGAGCCGTGGCGTGGTGGAGAACCCGATCCGATCCAGATGGGACTGGAAGCCACGAACCGATCCAGTGTACCATGAAGGACTCCGATCCGAACCGTCACAAGGGAGAGGCAGGGATCCGACCCGAACCGATGGTGCACTCCGATCCGACCCGAGGTAGCAGTCACGAACCGAGACGATGAAGACCACGATCCCAATGATGATGAAAGGAATCCGAACCGATCTGATGATGATCCATAACCCGAGATGCAAAGGTAGTTCAAGTGGAAGTTCGAGTTCAGGATCCAGACATGAACCAATGAGTTCACTTCGTGATTGGGCTTTGCTGCGGGACGTGTGCCAAGGAGTTGTCGGTGTCTATGACTTTGGATCACTATGTATTAGAGGTGTATGGACGGACTCGGGCTTTGGATATGGTGCGACTAGGGAGCTATCTACCAATGGAGTGGGATCATGGATACGTTGGGCGTGGTCCCATAGGTTTGGCGTTGGTGGTAGTAGGAATGGACATAGTCGTACAAAGTCGAGTTCTATCGTTTTCTTGAAGGGTTATGGTGATCAAAGAAGTAGATACCGTATGCTTTACGCACTGAGTGAGAGATGCGAGGATGGTTACTATGCTTGATTGTTTGACATACACATCCCCACCCCCGTATACTTATATTATGTGTTTGTGACATCACAGAGTATTGTACCGTGTAGTACTAACTCTTTGGTTGCAGGTCCAGGTTCAGGTATGACTTAGTATACCTGTTATTATTCTGTTTATGCTTGCTACCACTCATAGCAGACTAATGTCTGACCCAGAGTTTTATGTTTCTTCTTATTACTCTGGGTGCTCACACGAGCAGACTAGAGACAGGGATAGCTGGTAGTGCGCGAGTAGATGGACTGAGGACGAGCAGGAGGCTCCACGTATGCTAGATAGTTATTCTCCCTGTGTCGTGATCGGTATCTACTTTGGGCATTAGTAGCATACCTATTTTGTTTATCTTAGAGACAGTATTTTGAAGTTGTAATAAGCTGTATTCGATTTTCTGCTACTCTGATGATGTTAGTTCAAGTTTTCAGCTTATGCACTGTCTCATCTGTTTTATGTCAAGTATATGTTGGTTATTATATTTTATTCCATGCGCTGTGAGACATATTACAGGTTCTTTATTTGGTTCATCTCCTTTCTTTCTCTCCTTTGGCGACCGTCCCATGCCAATTGGACATGTGTACAGCGCACAATTGGAGTAAATGTCGGTTGGTGCGGGGCGGGCCGTCACAGCGAGGCCTGTCGTACATCCCATTCGGAGGATGTCACCAAAAGAAAAAGAGGAGCTGAGAAATCAAACCAAGCAACTTTTGTGGAATGGTATGATCAGGCCCAGCTTCTCAGAATGGGGTGCAGCAGTGGTGTTCGTCCCAAAATCTGCGGTACACTCAGGCTATGTGTGGATTACCGCGATCTCAACAAACAAAGACTGAAAAATAAATACCCACTGCCGCATATTGATGACTTACTTGACCGCTTGCATGGAGAACGAGTATTCTCTAGGATGGACCTAGCTACAGGATTCCATCAACTTCGCATTGTAGAAGAATGTGTGCCTTTAACTGCTTTCAGTGGACCGGATATCTTTTATGAATGGCTAGTAATGCCCTTCGGTCTATGTATTGCTCCAGTATACTTTCTTGATCTGATGAATAGAGTGTTCAGAGATGTTTTAAATAAATTTGTGCTCGTGTTCATCGATGACATCCTCATCTTTTCTAAATCCACTGCTGAGCACGAACAACATCTGAGGGAGGTCTTGGAGATTTTGCGAAGAAATGTGCTGAAAGCCAAATTTTCTAAATGCATATTCTGGCAAGAAGAGGTGAAATTCCTCGGCCATGTTGTATCAAAGGAAGGCATCTCAGTAGATCCAGGAAAGATCTCAGCCATCCAAGAGTGGAAGCAGCCTAAAACTCCCACAGAGGTTAGAAGTTTCTTAGGACTGGCTGGCTATTATTGGAAATTTGTCAAAGATTTTTCGAAGGTAGCTTGTCCACTGACAAACCTGACCAAGAAACATACGAAATTCAATTGGACACAGGAATGCGAGACGGCTTTCCAAGAGCTAAAGAAGAGGTTGACCAATGCTCCTGTGTTGACCATCATAGATGGCAATCAGGATTTGAAGGTCTGGACTAATGCTTCTAAGCAAGGTTGTTTCTTTTATAAATTAACATGTCAGAGATAACATTTTCTTTTAATGTCAAATCTCATTTTAACATGTTATCCCTTATTTATTTAAGGTATTGGTGCAGTGATGATGCAAAGAGGCGGAGTATGCTAGCCGCCAGCTGAAACCGCATGAGAAGAATTACGCCACGCATGATCTTCAGCCAATGGCTATTGTGTTTGCTCTTAAAATATGGAGCCATTATCTCTTGGGTGAGAAGTTCGAAATTTATACGGATCAGAAATCCTTGAAACATATTTTTACCCAAAGAGATTTGAATATGAGGTAGCAACGCTAGGTTGAATTTCTTGCATCATATGACCTGGATATCCTATATACTCAGGGAAAATCCAACGTTGTAGCCAATGCGCTCAGTAGAAAGAATGCAGAAAGCAACAATCTCATTATCGCCAATCTCATTATCACTCCTACTTTGATTGATAAAATTTCTGCTCTTTAGAAGAATGATAAATTTATTCAGAAGCTTTGCGAGTGAGTTCGAAAGGGCGAGGCCTCAAGTTTCCATATTGACAATAATGGGACCCTTAGATTGCAAGGGCGAATTTGTGTGCCAGACATTGCTGAGCTAAAAAGAGAAGTTATGGATGAGTGCCACAAATCTAAAATCAGCGTCCATCCAGGTGTAAACAAGATGTACCATGATCTTAAGCGCACCTTTTGGTGGAAAGCGATGAAGAGAGATATTTCTATTTACGTTGTTAGATGTCCCACTTGCCAGCAAGTTAAAAGTGATCAACAAAAGTTGGCCGGTTTGTTACAACCACTGGGAGTTCCAGGTTGGAAGTAGGAGGAAATTTCTATGGACTTTATAGATGGCTTGCCCCGAAGCAGAAAAGGGAATGATAGCATATGGGTGATTGTGGATCGCTTAACAAAGTCTGCCCATTTCATCCCTGTTCGGTCCAATAGAACAGCTCGTAGTTTGGCACAGCTTTATTTTAAAGAGATAGTCAGACTACATTGGATTCCCAAAGCATTGTTAGTGATCGGGATCCATTATTTACCAGCAAATTCTGGGAAGCTTTTCAAGAAGAGCTTGGAACCAAGTTGAATCTGAGCTCTGCCTGTCACCCTCAGACAGATGGCTAGACTGAGAGGGTGAACTGTGTTTTGGAAGACTTGTTGCAAGCTTGCATTCTTGATTATGGCGGTTCATGGGAGGATCATTTGCACTTGGTGGAATTCTCCTATAATAATAGCTACCAAGCAAGCTTGAAGATGTCACCGTTTGACTTACTATATGGCAGGCCATGCAGATCTCCGGCCTGTTCGGTAGAGTCAGACAATTGACTAGTCTTGGGCCCCGACATGGTTCGTGAAGCATCGGATAAGGTTTACTTGATTAAGAAACGCTTGCTGACTGCTCAAAGCCGACAGAAGAGCTATGCAGACCAGCGAAGAAGAAATTTATAATTCACTGTGGGTGATCGAGTATACTTGAAGGTTTCTCCTTTGTGAGGCGTGATTCGTTTTGGGAAGAAGGGAAAATTGGCACCGAGATTCATTGGTCCATTTCCTATTCTCGAAATGATTGGTACTCTCGCTTATAGAGTGCAGCTGCCTGACTGGTTGCCAGGGGTGCATGATGTATTTCATGTGTCTCAACTCCGCAAGCATGTGCATGATCCAGATCTGATTGAGGATGAACTAAATCAACAGGTCATAGATATTGCTCCAAATCTAATAGTGAGAAAAGACCCGATAAAGATCATTAGCAAAGAAACCAAAATTTTGAGGAACAAGAAGATCAACCTAGTCAAGGTTCAGTGGAGTGGGGATCCTAGAGACTGTACTTGGGAGACAGAGGATAGCATCAAAAAGGCTTACCCCAAATGCAGAGTGGACATCTCCGAATAACTTTTGTATTAAGGTACGTTTACCCCAATTTACATTTTCCATCTTGTTTCCTACTTTACTTTGTTTCCTTTTCGAGGAAGAAAAACTCTTATGTGGGGGAGATTGTAACGACCCGGAAAATCCGAACCAATTTAAATTTTTTATTTTAAATAATTTGGTGGAAAAATGTGGTATAAATTTAAATTTTCATTTTTAAATAATATTAAAGCCAGTGAAAATAGTCAATTTTCAAACGATCTCTGTTTTCAACGAAACCACTTTTGTTGGAACCGGAATGTCAAATTATTGTTAGGTTTCAATTTTTAGAATTTTCCGAGTTAGTATGTGAGCGTGGCAAAAGAAAATGTGTCTTGTCGGTTTCAATCATATTTAATCGACTGAAAAATAGCCATTTTTCAAATAGTCTCAGAATTCGACAAAATTAATTTTGTTAGGACCGTATTGTCATAACGAAGCCAAATATATTTTTTTGGATTTTTCTTAGTTCGTATGTGGCCTCGGTGAATTTATTTATGTAGGCAAATTAAATTAATAAAGGATTTAATTATTAAATTTAAATAAAACTGGCCATAGACAGCTGTTTGAGCTGACGGGACCTGTCCCGTTGGATCCGGAATATGGGTTATTGGCTAGGGTCACTTTCTGCTGGATTGGAAATGGATCGGTTTAAAAGTTACAGACTTATCTGTAAAATAGCAATTAAATATTATAAATATTAAAGGAAAATTAAACCCTAAAATACTATTCACTTCTGTAGCCGCCGCCCCCTTCGGTCAATGGCCATGGGAGCTCGAAACTTCTCTTCCTAATTTCTCCTTCAGCCCTACGAATTAGAACTCAACCCAGACACCACGTCGAAGCTCTCCTTCCCCTCTTCAATCCTGTACGGTTGGATCTCCCCTAAGTCGCGACAGCTCGAGAACCGAGCCTCCAAACCTCGGCCAAACAAACCACCGCTGCCCCCCATATGCTCGACCGAGTGGCCCCTCCTGCACTGTGTGTGCGCCTCCCCTAGCCGGTCAAGGTGATACCTTCTGATCAACCTCTAACCCCCTGTGTTGAGTGCAAATCGGAGCCCTAATACTGAACCTAGTGGGTAATCGGCGGCCGTGTTTATCTGGTGGAAGAAGAAAGGGTAAACCCTTATTTTAATGATTAATTAATTAATTTAAAATCTTATTAACCTTAATTTGATCATAACTCCTTCGTTTGAACTCGAAATTCGGTGATTTTAGATCCATCAAGATCGTACGATGAAGATGTACATTCCTAGACTGAAAAGGGACCATTTTGAACTGTTTGAAATTTGGACCAAATCACGAACCACTGTGAGAATTCTGATTTATTAAATTAATTATAATTATGAAATCACGATCTGTATGTTATTATTTCTGATCTACGATGTTGTGATTGTTGTATGGTTGCTAAGATGTGTTGTGATGTCATGATATAACCATGTTAGTTTAGATCTATAAATTCTGATGTAATCTCTATAAAGTTCTCATCTTTATTATTTTATTTTATTTTTATTTCTTCCTAGAAATGAAAAATCAAAATTTTATTTTGATTTACTAAATAAAGTTTAAATTTTTATTCTACAAAATAAAGGAAAGTTAGAATATTTTGAAATAAAATGAAAATAAAAAGGTTGGATTTATATTCTGATTTACAAAATAAAAGAAAAGTGAACCTTTATTTTGATTAACAAAATTTAAGTTGAATCTTTATTTTGTTTATGGTTTGTAAATAAAGAAAGTTCAAACCTTTATTTTTGATTCACAACAGAAAATGAAAAGTTGAATTTTTATTTTGATTAACAAAATAAAAGAAAGGTAAATCTTTACTTTTGATTCACAAAATAAATGAAAGTTTGAATTTTTATTTTGGTTTGCAAAATAAATAAAAAGGTTGAATCTTTATTTTGTTTTATGATTTATAAGGAAGTTTAAATCTTTTAGATTTTAATTTAAAGATAAATAAAGATTAGATTTTTTATTTTGATTTGCAAAATAAATTAAAGATGAGACCTATGTTATAATTCATGAGAATTATCAACCAAATCATATGTTGTTGATGTGTGTGTTGACATGAAACCTGACACCGAATTATAGTTTGCCATCGTTGTGTTGACATAAAAACTTTAACACCATAATACATGTAGGTTTTAAAAGCAAAAAATTAGATTGGGATAGCGTATTTAACATATACGTTGACACCAAAAACTTAGAAATAAAAAGTTCACCTTTTTATTTATATTTTACAATGCAAATATTACATAGAAAATAAATTAACTTTTCATTTGAGTTCTCTAATGTGAATAAAACTTAGAAATAAAAATTCACCTTTTTATTTGTATTTTACAATGCAAATATTACATAGACAAATAAGTTCATTTTTCTTTATTGTTGTGTTTACAACACAAATATAACATGAAATAAAAAGAGTAGTAAAAGAATCACATTCTATTAAGAAGATATGTTTTTAAATGTAATATTAGAGAATTTACATTTTTTTTATAAAAGAAAAAGGGATAAGAATTTACATTTTTTTTATATAAAAGAAAAAGATATAAAATATTTACATTTTATATAGAAACATAAAAAGTACATTTTTATGTACTGAAAATGAATAGGATAAAAAAGTACATTTTTATGTATTGAAAATGAATAGGATAAAAAGTACATTTTTATGTATTGAAAATGAATAGGATAAAAAAGTACATTTTTATGTATTGAAAATGAATAGGATAAAAAAGTACATTTTTATGTATTTAAAATGAATAGGATAATTATGTATTGAAAATGAATAGGATAAAAAGTACATTTTTATGTATTGAAAATGAATAGGATAAAAAGTACATTTTTATGTATTTAAAATGAATAGGATAAAAAAATACATTTTTATGTATTGAAAATGAATAGGGGAAAAAGTACGTTTTTTTTTATGAAATAAAACTGGAATAGAGAAAAAGAGTGAAATTAAAGCAATACTTTTATCGTCAGTTTAGGCGCGATAAAAGGATAGATTTTAATAGTTGAAATCCCTTTATATTTTATATTTATATTTATAAATATAAAATTAAACGAAACTCGCACGGCAGTTCGCGTATCGGCAATTGTGACTTTAAACGGTTATACCAAAAGATCCGACCGTTGGTTTTTCCCAAAACTGGAATCGTTAGGACCGCTTTGGGAAGAGCTTTCCAACGATATAAATTTCATCAAAATCCGACGGTTAGATTTTAAGACATGTGTAAATCAAAATGTGGTAAAAACAGCACCAGGGCCGCCCACTGACCCGAAGCGTCGTTTATTTATTTTGAGCTATTTTCAAATAAACAAAAATAGCGATAAATAGTTATAAATACATATGAAATGTTTTAAATGATAATTATGCAAGAATTATTTGAAAGGACTGAGTTTAACTCATTTCAAATAATTGCACGACGATTAAATCAAAGATGTAAGAAGACGATGGTTGAAGACCGGCGATCTTCACATCGAATGGACGACGACTACTGATGCCTTGGACTGACTTGCTCCCAGGGCGGGGTCGAAGCAGTAGTTGTCCGGACGTGTGTGTTGGTCGTGCGGATAAGCGAGCGCCTTTTTTGTGTCTCCGGTTCCGTTCAGACCCAGAACGGACCTGTAAATGGATGCGTGTTTGACGTTGGAATTCACTCCATGTAATTAAATCGATTTGTATTAATATATGTTTGTTTGGTGGTGAAGAATTTATTCTCTACTTAACACCCTGGTATAGAGTAATAGTCATCGAATGCATGGCATTGAATTGTCAATGTAGCATGCCAAGATGCAATGATCAAGGCTTTGTTGAAAAGCCGGCCTTGTGGTTGATGATCAAAGCATAGTCTATTTAGGCATAGCTTTGTGTATAGCGTGACTTCGCGAGCCTCACACCCCGGTATGAGTCAAAAACGGGATATGGACCGTAGGGGGTGCACACGTTTCTTTCTAGCTAGGGGTAGTGTCAGTTCTTAAACTGGCTGACATTTTACTTATGTGGATGATGGATTGAGGTACCTCGGATCTTTATAGGTTGGAAGTGGTCATACTATAGGTCCAAAGGGGCCGGGAAACGTGTGTTCAGAAATTGCCAATCCACTGTCGTTAGGTGGGGATCGGCCCTACCGCTCCAAGGGTTCACTGCGGGGGATCCTGAGGCATTTGCTAGAGTGTCTCGAATCGGAAGAGGACGATCCCTAGCCTCGATTTCATGACAGAAAACCAATTCCCAATATGACGACATTTCGGTCTTGATTGTAAACTTATATACGGCGACATAGTAGGATGGGGTACTATGCCGTCTAGGATTGATATATTTATATTAAAGTATTTTAATATTGCTTAGACACTAATAATAATATTAAAATATTACTTTACACGTATTAAGCATGTTTGATCATCATAAGGGAAAAACTCTATCCTCCTGTGTGCGTTGCATTGTGTGTTAGGACTTGAGTCTTATGATGATTTCATTTTTTTCAAAAGCCATTTCGTTGTTTTGTACAAACTTTATTCAATTATGCACTGGCAATCCAATGAAGTAAACCCGTTCCGCGTTAGCGGTGTGGTCCTGTGATTCGCCATAATGTTAGTTAGTATAGAAAGTTTTCTCATACCAGTCCCATGACTGACTCGATGTTTGATTTACTTTGCAAACTCGGGTGCCCTCTATTTACACGGGCAACCAAGTGATAGGTTCTTATGGAGACATTTTCTGCATTAAAGACTGCTTAGAAGGAGAAGGCGAAGACTCTCTCTTTATCTTTATCTTTTTCTTTTGGAGACTTTATTTTATCTTGGATTCTGATGTACGTTTGGAGTTGGAACTTATTTCCTTTGGTTCAGACTTTTATTTTGCTAAGTTGTATCTTGTAAACTGCGTACTCTGTGGTTCTGTTGATGTGATGTTTATGACTTATATCTTTCCGCTGCAATAATTATGTGTTTTGATATTATCTGAGATTTGTTGTTGTTATAAATATGTTGTATTCCAAATGATTATCCTTGCTTTCGTCCTCGGAAGTTTGGGGTCATCACAAGAGGAATACACCGGGTTCAACAAGAACATCTTACATCCCAGGCTAAACATGATTGGCTATTCACTTCGCTTGAATGTTCCAAATATATTGTCACCTACGGTTGGTACCAACATAACCGTTCCCGTGAGATATGAAAGAGAATGGAAGAACAAAGATGAATATTCTCTAGATGGTGACAATACACCCTAATGGGAGCGACCAGCATAGCCATACGACCTGCCCGATTTTTTCCATTTCCCGGTTGAAGAGGCTTAAGGTCATAAATATCTTTAGAACATCTGGCCACCATTCACTTTGAATGCCACATTGTCAGATCCGCCAGATATCACTAATTAACATGAAACACCCCACCTCCTTTAGGGTCACTCTCAAAGGGAATGCCCTAATTTTGGTGGAGGTTTATAAGTATAAGTCACAGATATACAAGACAGATATAGGAACACATATTTGTAAACAACGGAAGAACAACAAACTTTATTTCATAAAGCCAAATACGTGTTACAAAACATCACCATAATTGTCTTACATCCTTTCCAAAAACATAACATAACATTTTCATAATTTGTCTTGAGTACATTATTTAAAGAAGCATAAATAAAACGTAGATAAACTGCAAAAGCCCCATAGTGGATTGTCCAAAGCCATAGTTCAAAACAGGAAAGTCCAAGCAATACATTTCTCTTCTTCAAGCTGGATGTCAAGGCTGATCAAGCTGCTGTGTTCCCTCCCTGATGACCTGGGGGGGGGGGGGGGGAACGGAAGAAAGAAGACGAAAGAAAAGTAGAGTCAGACATAAAGCCTGAGTAAGTCTAGTACTATTTTGTCTATGAATAAAGAACTGGGTATGATAAGTATAAACAAGAAGTGGGCAAGCACTATAAACTTGGTTAAGTTGTCTAGGGTCGAATATACTATCGTACCCCATGTTAATCTCTGAACCCATATAAACTAGTTACCAACTGGCACCCCATAATCAGGGTGATGTGATCCATTCTATGATGATCGGCTCCTACTCGCATAGTTACATGTGTCTTACGGCCCCCGATGTTGTAGTTACCTATGCTGGTCCCACCATGGGGTGTATCAAGTCCCATAGTGGCAACCCGACACAACCTTAAAGTGCACAGGTATGCTACTGGTGTCCAGTGCCTTATTTTTCTGCGCCGGAGTGTGTGCACGCCCGCACCCCGTTAGAACCTACACTGCTACATCACCGCCGTCGCTTTGACCTCTTACAATCAGCCCAGTAATCGTGCCCCACCCTGCCTAGTTTCAGGGTATCCTGATACACCTTCTAGGGTTACTGCTGAAAAGGGTCCCCCGTTACTAGGTTTTCTATCTCTAGCCAACATGCTAAGTTGGTTAAGTGTTTTCTAACCTAACCCCCACCAGTCCGTTTAGTTTAGCATGTTCCATTTTGATTAAGTCTTTAGTTCACTTAATCCTAACAATCCTGACTCAGCCTTAATTGTCTTATTAAGGCCCTGACCTCTCACATTAGACAGGTATTGTTGTGGCTGCCTGTTGCCGGTTGGTTCCGGGCAGTCTTACGCCACAACTCAGTCTAACCTCGGGTCCTTATTGGGCTCCATGTTTAACCTCCCACATTGGATAGGTATTGTTGTGACTACTGGACAGCCGGGCGGTTCCGGGCAGGTTTACATCACAACTCAATCCAACCTCGGGTTAAACACATCGTATGTTCTACATTTACATATTTTGTCATTCTTCTTTATTTCTTATATGTAAATATTTGCGGCCCATTATTAAGTTAATGGTGTAAAGGTTACACCAATCATGGGCCCAACCCATACTTGAATTTGGGCCCTTCTATTTTATATTTTCATTCATTAATTAATTTTAACCCAACGTTATTTTCCCCCGTTTTACACGTCTGTTTATATATATTGGGCTTAGCCTTTTAAAGCCCAATTTAGCCATGCGAAAAGGGGAGGCTTAAAGCGTGATACACAAAGAGGGGAATGTGAGCGCATGAACTTGCAATATGACGTTGGAAATACAACATAGAAACTGGTGTACTTGCATAGTGATAACATATACTTTGGTCATAAAGCATAGGTGACATGAATCAAAGCATGTGAACTTGTAGTTGAGATAAGAGTCTAAATTGGGTATCATTATTGACACATAGTCATAACTACAACATGAACCTATACTTTTATTTATGCATAATGTCAAACATAAGCATGGCATAAATATTTCTAACATGAAATCATGATTCTTACTTTAGTCATGTAAACTTGCAAAAAAGGGATTTTGAATCTAATCCTAACTATGTACCACATATGTCATCATATAATTCTTGTAAGCAAGATAGACTTAATCATGGATTTCAATTATGCCAAATATCATTCATAGCCTAGCCATATTCATAAGTTTGCAAATAGGTTTTCTAGTACAAAAGCATGGCTTAATACATGATGCCAAATTCTCAACATAATTTCATATGGATAATAACCAAACTTGTTCCAATTACTTACAAAATGATTTATGCACAAAAATATACATCATGGTGGCATAGAAGCAAACCCCAAACTTGCATGAATTTAAATCAACTACATACATATAGCTTCAACATGGATTACATAATTTGCGAAATATTCCAAACGCATACTTGCATAGAACTACCGCATGTAGTTCTTTATAACATGAATAACATAATTCAAGAATACCCAAACGTATATAATATTTCAAATTGATAAGAACGCACAAATATGAATAACTTTATTACCACAATTCAAGCATACGAACCAACACAATTGTTTATTCATACCAAAGTAATACTCTACTTACAATGGTGTGATGAATTCTCTAATTTAGGGATTGAAGACGCAAATTCCTTTGTTGAATTGATTTGATTTAGGTCTCTTTAAGCTTTAGAATTTTCCTCCTAATCCTCTCTCCAATTTGGTGGCTACTCCTAGTCGTTCCTCAGCAACATGGCGGTTATGTTCTTATTTTTGAATGAATAGATTAGGGTTTAGTCTAGGGTTGTTTATATAGAGGTTAGGAACTGATTAGGACCATTGATGTTGCCTGGATTGATCGTAGCCATTCATTCGATAGAGAGACCAATTAAAACTTGCCACCTAGCCCTAATGACAAAGCAGACCACAGAAAATCGGCCAAACACAGACCTGGCCAGCCAGGTTGGCTGGGCTCGACCAGGTCGATACCCCAGTCGACAGGGCTGTCGACAGCCCTGTCGACATGGGTAGCCCAGGTCGACAGCCCAGTCGACCTGGGTGGCCTAGGCGGGTGTTTATCCGCCCTGGCCCATTGGGCCCGATTTTCGAATTTTAAACTTGATTTATTCTGTTTGAATTTTAAATTTAATTCAAAATTTCCGAAGGCCATATCTTCTTCATACGGACTTCGTTTTTCGAAAACTCGGACTCTATTTCGCGTATTTTTCCGAGACGAATGCAATGGCGTATCCGTTTCCCTTAGTTCTTTGATTTCAAATTAATTATACTTGAATTTGTGAATTTCATAGTTATAGAATTCTCGGGGTGTTACATTCTCCCCCACTTAAAAGGATTTCGCCCCCGAAATCTTCAAGTTAGGAGGAATGTATATCCTAACATCCAATCATCCATCTACTCATCCATCAAACACGAGTATCCATTGTCCTTAAAAGATTTCTAATGCTTCATGATCATATGCGAAGTGTGTGTGTACATGTACTTATCTAATGCAAAATCAGGCGGTCTACTGATTCAGTTGACCTCCTTAATGCGAATTATGTAAGTGCCATGAATCCATTATGTATGCAAATTTTCCTATTCTTGATTCTACATGAGTGCACAATCATTCAATACAAATGCAACATCCATATGACAACACATTAAAGTTCAACCATATACGAGTGCAAACATATATGCATATGCAATATGAAGTGACTGAGCCGATCTAAAACCTAGATTGTGTGTGTATATGCAACCACGAGCAACCACTAGCAATCACTTGCAACCACTTGCAACCATCATCCATAACATGTTTCAACTACATGTTTCCATCCAAAGGGTTTTTACCTAAAAGATACGGTCGAGGAAATATACCTAAAAAGATAGATAAGAGCGCAATTTAAGGAAAAAGAAAGATCAAGGATGTACCCTCGAACATAAAAGGGTAGGCAGTACGTATTCTAGCTTCAGTTTCCCAAGTTGCGTCTCCCTCGGCGTCGCTCCACTGAACTTTAACGAGCTTGACTTCACGGTTGCGTAGCTTCTTCACTTCCGTTCCTAAGATGCGGGTTGGAACTCTTCTTATGGTTGCTTCGCGTTCCACTTCGGCCTCTTCGAGGATATTTGGCTCTACCACCTCGGCTGACTCATGTAGACATTTTCGGAGATGTGAAACGTGAAAAACGTTGTGGACTCCAGCCAACTTCTCGGGTAGCTCTAATCTATAGGCCATTTTCCCAACTTTCTCGATGATAGGGAATGGCCCTACGAACCTTGGTGCTAGTTTTCCTGTGGTTCCAAAACGAACAACGTTCCTTAGCGGTGATACCTTGAGAAAAACTCTGTCTCCAACTTCAAATTCAAGGTCGGTTCTCCTCTTATCGGCATAGGACTTTTGTCTGTCTTGGGCCGTCTTCATCCTTCTTCGTATTAAGTCTACTTTCTCTGAGGTCTCTCGGATCATATCTGGTCCAAGTATGAGCTTATCCGTGGACTCCCACCAACAAGTGGGCGATCGGCACGGTCTTCCATATAAAGCTTCGAAGGGCGTCATTCCGATGGTTGCTTGATAGCTGTTGTTGTAGGCAAATTCTACCAAAGGAAGGTGGTCTTCCCATGTCCCTCCGAAGTCAAGGACGCATAGTCTTAAGAGGTCTTCCAAAACTCTATTCACTCTCTCTGTTTGGCCGTCGGTTTGGGGATGATAGGCTGTGCTTAAGCATAACTGCGTTCCTACTGCTTCTTGCATACTCCGCCAAAACTCACTGGTGAAGATGGGGTCTGGGTCACTAACAATACTAGATGGTATTCCATGGAGTCGAACGATTTCCTTGAGGTAAAGTGATGCTAGGGATGAGGCAGTTCTTTTACTCTTGACGGGTAAAAAGTGGGCGCTTTTAGTAAGCCTATCCACTATTACCCAAATGCTAGTGTTGCCTCTCCTAGACCTAGGCAACCCATCGATGAAGTCCATTGAGATGCTATCCCACTTCCACTGTGGGACCTCCAGAGGATGTAGTAGTCCGCCAGGCTTTTTCTGTTCCGCCTTAACCTGTTGGCACACCATACACTTAGAAACGAATTCTGCCACGTCCTTTTTCATGCCGTTCCAGAAGAAAGTCCTTTTTATGTCTTTGTACATTTTATCTCCGCCTGGGTGTATCGTCATCTTGGAGTGATGTGCTTCCTCTAGAACCTTCTTTATTAAATCTTTTGTCTGTGGGACGCATAGTCTACCGTCTCGCCTTAGTAAACCTTTATCGTCGATGGAGTATCTATTGAGGTGACTTGAAGTCTCACCCCTAATTAGCCTATCAATTATTTCCACAAGCTGAGGGTCTTCGCGTTGTGCTGCCCCTACTGAATCTACTAAAGTTGGGCGCACTTCGAGAGATGCAAGCAGGCCTGGTACGAAATCGGAAGAAGGCCTAAAGTCGAAGCTGGCTATAAACTCTAGGCTTTGTCTTTCAACAAACAACGGGCTTAGGGTCAATTTCTTTCGGCTCAACGCGTCTGCCACTACGTTGCCTTTGCCCGGAGTGTAGGAGATTTCGAAATCGTACGAGGCAAGAAACTCCATCCATCTTTGTTGCCTCAAGTTAAGATCCTTCTGCGAGAAAAGATATTTCAACGATTTATGGTCAGTGTAAAGTGCAAACTTCTCACCTAGGAGATAGTGTCGCCAAGACTTGAGTGCAAAGACGATGGCGGCTAACTCAAGATCATGGGTTGGGTAGTTCTTTTCGTGTACTTTCAACTGCCTCCCGCCATAAGCTACTACCCTTCCTTCTTGCATTAAGACGGCGCCTAGCCCTGTCCCACATGCATCCGTATAAACAGTGAACATCTTGCTCCCATCTGGCAGCGTCAAAACTGGGGCTGTTGTAAGAGCCCTTTTTAGTCGTTGGAAAGCAAACTCGCAATCCAAGTCCCAATTGAACACTAGATTCTTCTTAGTTAATTTCGTGAGCGGAGCTGAGATTTTCGCAAAATCCCTTATGAATTTTCGATAGAAACCTGCTAGTCCTAGAAAGCTTCGGACCTCAGTCGCACTCCTTTGTGTCTTCCAATATTGTACCGCCACTACCTTAGCAGGGTCCACTGCTAACCCTTGTTTGGATACTATGTGCCCAAGGAACCTCACCTCTTCTCTCCAAAAGTGGCATTTGGAGAATTTGGCTTTTAGTTGATGGACTCGCAAAGTTTCCATGATTGCCCTTAAGTGCTGAGCATGTTCCTCTTCATTCTTTGAAAAGATAAGGATATCATCTACGAAGACCACTACGAATTTGTTGAGGAAATTTCTAAATACCCTACTCATCAGGTCCACGAAGTAAGCAGGTGCATTTGTCAAACCGAAAGGCATGACAAGCCATTCAAAGAAGCCGTCTGGGGTTCTGAAAGCCGTTTTATCGATGCTATCTTCAGCCACCCTTAGCTGATGAAAACCAGTCGCAAAATCGAGTTGGGAGAAAACAGACGCTCCTACAAGCTGGTCAAATAAATCGTCAATTCTAGGGAGAGGGTGCCTATTCTTTTTCGTTAGCTTGTTGAGCTCCCTATAGTCAACACATAGACGGAGTGAACCATCCGCCTTTGTAGCGAACACCACCGGAGCGCCCCATTCTGAAATGCTCCTCCTAATGAACCCCTTTTCTAGAAGCTCTTTAATCTGTTTACTGAGCTCTTTCCTTTCTCGTGGAGCCATATGTCTAACGGGCAACGCAACGGGCTTTGCATTATCTACAAGATATATGCGGAAGTCTATTTCCCGCTTCGGAGGCAAGCCCTTCACCTCTTCAAAGACATCCGGATATTCCCGGACCACTTTAACTGATTGCAAATTTTCAACAGAGGCATCTAGCGATTCAAGATAACTAAGCATAACCGCATACGTGGGATTACAAGAAATTTCCAAAGTATTACCGAGCTGGGTTAGGAGCCTAACAACCCTTTTCTCACAATCAAGGATGGCCCCATTACTGGATAGCCAATCCATACCCAAAATCAAACCATACCCCGAAAAGCCCAAAACAAAGGCACTACATTGAAATTCTACACTTAGAATAGAAATTTTCAATCCCACACAGATCATAGACAAATGAGCTGGGCCCCCAATTGGGTTTGAAACAATTAAGGGGTCCTCTACCATACTAGTTTTTAGGTGCAGAGATTCTACTAAAGCAGACGAGATAAAGGAGTGTGATGCGCCAGAATCAAATAAAGTGCGAACGGGGTGATCATAAAGATAAACTACACTTTCTACAGAAGTATTTATACCTCGCTGTTGCAGAGGTGGCGCTTCCAGCACATGAACCTGTGCCCCTGGGGTGGATCCAGCCCTCTGCCCCTGTCCTCGTTTCTTTGGGCAGTCCTTAGCCCTATGGCCTGTCTCACCGCAAGAAAAGCACCCACCATTCTCCTTGGCCTTCTTTTTCCGGCAGTCCTTTACTAAGTGCCCCACTTTGCCACAGAAATTACACTTCCTCTTCTCTTTGTTGCCTTTCCCGCCCTTCTTAAAGTCAGTCTTCTTAGGCTGCAAACCCTCTTTCTTCTTGCCCTTATCCTCTTCATTCAGTAATGCCATTTGCACCAATCTTTCATACGTGGCTCCCATGGGTATATGGGTCATGGCCAAACTGTGTAATGGCTCATTCAACCCTTTGACGAAACGGAGAGCCTTCTTGTGCGGGGTGTTGACTAGGTCAAGCCCAAACCTAGCCAGCTCATCGAACTGATTCACATACTCTCTGACTGTCTTGTCCCCTTGCTTAAGAAATAAGAATTTTTCCAACTACAAACTTCTTTCCGCATCTGAGAGAAATTTAGTCTCAAACCTTGCCCTAAAGTCCTCCCATGTCTCCACTGGTCTTTCAGCATTAGTGACTTCCCACCAGTAGGAAGCCTCGCCCTTCAATATCCATACCGCTAGTGTACTTTTTGTCTATCTTCTACCTCAAAGATGATGAATAGGTCCTCCGTTTCTTTCAGCCAATTTCTAGCTGCCACGAAGGACTCAGTTCCATGGAAATCCCTTCCTCCCATAGCTTTAAAATCTTTACATATCTTAGCGAAAGTGTTTCCCCGAGGAGGAGGTGGAGGAAAAGGTGCTGCTGCAGCTGGATGATTTCCTTCCGCTGGGGGAGGAGGAATGGTAGGACCTGGCTGAGTGGCTCTTGCTTCTAAGAACCGTCTAAACCAACCAGGTATTGGCACCCCTTCCGGCAAGTTAAGTTCTTGGGACATGCTGAAACAAAAAGGATAGATTCAAAACGAAGGATAAGAGATAATACCTATGGCTTTGGGGAGTGGACTTTGCCTTTTTAAAATAAAATAATATTTTTCTTTAAAAATGCTTCTTTAAATTTCCTTTTTGAAAATAATTTTTCAAAACTTTTTATCTTATCTGGTAAACCTATGCTCTGATACCAAGTGAAACACCCCACCTCCGTTAGGGTCACTCTCAAAGGGAATGCCCTAATTTTGGTGGAGGTTTATAAGTATAAGTCACAGATATACAAGACAGATATAGGAACACATATTTGTAAACAGCGGAAGAACAACAAACTTTATTTCATAAAGCCAAATACGTGTTACAAAACATCACCATAATTGTCTTACATCCTTTCCAAAAACATAACATAACATTTTCATAATCTGTCTTGAGTACATTATTTAAAGAAGCATAAATAAAACGTAGATAAACTGCAAAAGCCCCATAGTGGATTGTCCAAAGCCATAGTTCAAAACAGGAAAGTCCAAGCAATACATTTCTCTTCTTCAACCTGGATGTCAAGGCTGATCAAGCTGCTGTGTTCCCTCCCTGAGGACCTGGGGGGGGGGGGGGAACGGAAGAAAGAAGACGAAAGAAAAGTAGAGTCAGACATAAAGCCTGAGTAAGTCTAGTACTATTTTGTCTATGAATAAAGAACTGGGTATGATAAGTATAAACAAGAAGTGGGCAAGCACTATAAACTTGGTTAAGTTGTCTAGGGTCGAATATACTATCGTACCCCATGTTAATCTCTGAACCCATATAAACTAGTTACCAACTGGCACCCCATAATCAGGGTGATGTGATCCATTCTATGATGATCGGCTCCTACTCGCATAGTTACATGTGTCTTACGGCCCCCGATGTTGTAGTTACCTATGCTGGTCCCACCATGGGGTGTATCAAGTCCCATAGTGGCAACCCGACACAACCTTAGAGTGCACAGGTATGCTACTGGTGTCCAGTGCCTTATTTTTCTGCGCCGGAGTATGTGCACGCCCGCACCCCGTTAGAACCTACACTGCTACACCACCGCCGTCGCTTTGACCTCTTACAATCAGCCCAGTAATCGTGCCCCACCCTGCCTAGTTTCAGGGTATCCTGATACACCTTCTAGGGTTACTGCTGAAAAGGGTCCCCCGTTACTAGGTTTTCTATCTCTAGCCAACATGCTAAGTTGGTTAAGTGTTTTCTAACCTAACCCCCACCAGTCCGTTTAGTTTAGCATGTTCCATTTTGATTAAGTCTTTAGTTCACTTAATCCTAACAATCCTGACTCAGCCTTAATTGTCTTATTAAGGCCCTGACCTCTCACATTAGACAAGTATTGTTGTGGCTGCCTGTTGCCGGTTGGTTCCGGGCAGTCTTACGCCACAACTCAGTCTAACCTCGGGTCCTTATTGGGCTCCATGTTTAACCTCCCACATTGGATAGGTATTGTTGTGACTACTGGACAGCCGGGCGGTTCCGGGCAGGTTTACATCACAACTCAATCCAACCTCGGGTTAAACACATCGTATGTTCTACATTTACATATTTTGTCATTCTTCTTTATTTCTTATATGTAATTGCGGCCCATTATTAAGTTAATGGTGTAAAGGTTACACCAATCATGGGCCCAACCCATACTTGAATTTGGGCCCTTCTATTTTATATTTTCATTCATTAATTAATTTTAACCCAACGTTATTTTCCCCCGTTTTACACGTCCGTTTATATATATTGGGCTTAGCCTTTTAAAGCCCAATTTAGCCATGCGAAAAAGGGGAGGCTTAAAGCGTGATACACAAAGAGGGGAATGTGAGCGCATGAACTTGCAATATGACGTTGGAAATACAACATACAAACTGGTGTACTTGCATAGTGATAACATATACTTTGGTCATAAAGCATAGGTGACATGAATCAAAGCATGTGAACTTGTAGTTGAGATAAGAGTCTAAATTGGGTATCATTATTGACACATAGTCATAACTACAACATGAACCTATACTTTTATTTATGCATAATGTCAAACATAAGCATGGCATAAATATTTCTAACATGAAATCATGATTCTTACTTTAGTCATGTAAACTTGCAAAAAAGGGATTTTGAATCTAATCCTAACTATGTACCACATATGTCATCATATAATTCTTGTAAGCAAGATAGACTTAATCATGGATTTCAATTATGCCAAATATCATTCATAGCCTAGCCATATTCATAAGTTTGCAAATAGGTTTTCTAGTACAAAAGCATGGCTTAATACATGATGCCAAATTCTCAACATAATTTCATATGGATAATAACCAAACTTGTTCCAATTACTTACAAAATGATTTATGCACAAAAATATACATCATGGTGGCATAGAAGCAAACCCCAAACTTGCATGAATTTAAATCAACTACATACATATAGCTTCAACATGGATTACATAATTTGCGAAATATTCCAAACGCATACTTGCATAGAACTACCGCATGTAGTTCTTTATAACATGAATAACATAATTCAAGAATACCCAAACGTATATAATATTTCAAATTGATAAGAACGCACAAATATGAATAACTTTATTGCCACAATTCAAGCATACAAACCAACACAATTGTTTATTCATACCAAAGTAATACTCTACTTACAATGGTGTGATGAATTCTCTAATTTAGGGATTGAAGACGCAAATTCCTTTGTTGAATTGATTTGATTTAGGTCTCTTTAAGCTTTAGAATTTTCCTCCTAATCCTCTCTCCAATTTGGTGGCTACTCCTAGTCGTTCCTCAGCAACATGGCGGCTATGTTCTTATTTTTGAATGAATAGATTAGGGTTTAGTCTAGGGTTGTTTATATAGAGGTTAGGAACTGATTAGGACCATTGATGTTGCCTGGATTGATCGTAGCCATTCATTCGATAGAGAGGCCAATTAAAACTTGCCACCTAGCCCTAATGACAAATCAGACCACAGAAAATCGGCCAAACACAGACCTGGCCAGCCAGGTTGGCTGGGCTCGACCAGGTCGATACCCCTGTCGACAGGGCTGTCGACAGCCCTGTCGACATGGGTAGCCCAGGTCGACAGCCCAGTCGACCTGGGTGGCCTAGGCGGGTGTTTATCTGCCCTGGCCCATTGGGCCCGATTTTCGAATTTTAAACTTGATTTATTCTGTTTGAATTTTAAATTTAATTCAAAACTTCCGAAGGCCATATCTTCTTCATACGGACTCCGTTTTTCGAAAACTCAGACTCTATTTCGTGTATTTTTCCGAGACGAATGCAATGGCGTATCTCGTTTCCCTTAGTTCTTTGATTTCAAATTAATTATACTTGAATTTGTGAATTTCATAGTTATAGAATTCTCGGGGTGTTACATAACATCCACAAAAATACCCTGGTCGTTAAGCTAAGAGAAGAGCGCCCTTCTCCGCCACCAATTAAGGTAAGTTTGAAAAAAAAATCAACATACGAGATTCCTTTGGAAATACTATGTTAGACATCCGTCCATACAAGTCATCTAGGAACAAAATAAACCAAAGGCACCCTCCTACAACATCCTAGGTTTCACCCTATAAATCAGTGTGAGTAATCCTTGCAATCCGAAGATTTCAATCATGACAGAATCACTGCTGAAATATCTTTGAGCACTAACTAGAGAAATTCAATAAATAGTTGTTCCGCTCATGAAGATCAATGGTGTTCAATTTCTCCATCTTCAATCTTCGTCTTCCATGTATTCGCTGGTCGGAATGATTTTCGAATATAAATTTGATCCCGGTCTTTCCGTACCACCATCTTATAGGGAAAATTTGATAGTCGGTTATTCAACTATCAAATAAACAACCATTCATCCATAAAATAAAATAAAATTTCTGATTCAGTACCAAACATCATTTAGCCTCTTTAATTAACCGGTCGTTGATTAAATATTCAAAACTGCTAATTCGGAAAACATTTCCCTTTCTTATTAGATATAAGAAAATTCATTTATCAACACACTTCTCATCATTGGCTCCTCATTGTAAATTGGTAAGTGAATAAATCTCTCAGTATCAACCCCAAAGGCTGAAACCAACATCAAATTGACACCTTGAAAATTACTCAACTCAACCAGCGTAAAATAATTTCCAAATTCTCAAAAACCACATTATATTCCCTTATTAATCATTTTCATATCAATTATACTCCTTTATAATCTCACAAATCATTTCCAAATTTATTTTAAATCCTATTTCATAAAATCAACTAAAATAATTCAACTTAACATCTATAAATAAGTATTTCAGATTCCCTTTCAAAAACTCATCACCTTTTATTTATCAAAACCATTAATCTTTTGTTTATAAATTCCTTAACCATTTATTTATAAAATAATTCCTATTTGCAAATATTTAACAAATAACTTATATTCTTTTACTTCATGAATCTTTTAAACAATTTGTCATTACTAAATTCTAAATTGACAAATTCCTTTATATATTATATACATCCATTTCACAACATTCCCCGTATACCCCAGTTTATACGTATTTCCATTTATAATACCCTTTCGGCAAATCTTGCCTTGAAATCCCATTTATTAGACAATTATCTCAATTCCAAATATACGCCAATATTCATATTCAATTTTCAATTCCATTATTTCGTTAATCTAGTTCACCAAAAACCCATTTATCACATTTCATATATTTTATAAACAACATTTATAAAAATGTTCATTAGTTACGAAAAACCACCTTTCGACTCGTTTAAATCAATTCTCGTATAATTCCACTTCCATTAGTCCATTTCCACATTTAAAAATCTTTTAATATTCACCACTTAAACCCTTCTTTGCAATAATTTTAACATTTCCATTTAGTTTATACAGCTTAACCGTTTATTTCATTAATATCTTTGGATTTTCATTAATTTATATATTTTTAAAAACATAAATAAATCTTCGACGTTTATTTTTAGAAATAAATATCATATTTCAAAATATATTAATATAATTTTGAAAACGTTCACAATCGATTTAATTTCGATTTCAAAATCTTTCCTCTTATCAATGGTACTAAAGAGGTAAATATCTGCTAATTTACCAAACCGTGAAAAATGAACGAATTTCACATCCAAAGGAACAAAAAAAAAAATCATATTAATAAACATTATCAATATTTGTGAGGAATCATGCTAGATTCCTCCAACATGTCAATCCTTGAATCATAATTTCATATCATTCAACATATATTATAAAAACATAAAATTTAACAACTACTGGTGAGGAATCCAGTCAGATTCCTCCAACCTGTTTTCCCTGCATCCAAATAAGTTACCTTAAATGAAATAATTTAATTAAATTAAACAATTATTTCTATAAATAATAAATAACATCAATTTAATATCAACTATTTTTATTTAACAATCAATCACAATAATTCAAACAATTCATTAAATTTAAAACACGTTTATTTCATGAACGTGACTAACAAGGTAAGTTACCTCTATTGGGTCCAATCGTTAAAATGAAGATTTGGTTTTTCACTGAAATTAAACAAACATTTAATTTCATCGGTTCAATCAATATATGTATATATATTTAACAAACAGTTAACCATTAGCAACCATAGCACACAATTGTAAAACCCGAATTATATAAAATATAAGTGGGAAGAACTGAGTGAGTTTATCTCACCTTGATCTGATTTGCTACTTAAACGGCTTGTTTCTGTTATGTAAAAAAGCATTTAATTTAACTGAAAAATCCAGTTCTTCTCATTTCTGTCCAATTTTGTTCCATAGCTTAGACCTTGCCGTGACGATTCCAATATATCTTGGTTTGTCCGATTCCGTTCATATACGCATGAGTTATAGTCAATTTAAGTTATATGATTTAATTAACTATTAACTCTTAATTAAACTAATCATACATTAATTAATTAATTTTTAGACTAACTAATTTAAAACAGCATTTCGTTTTTAAAAGATGGGTCTGATCTAATCCAATAATAATGAGTTAAACATCTGGTGTTGATTAGATGTCTAATATTTACAAAATTAATCCCTAATTTTGCTTAATTATAAAACTAATATGTTAATTATGTTCTAATTACTTTCTGCAAAAAGGATTCGGACCCGGTTAAAATCCATTACTATTGCACTTTGTTTGTTTTAAAGCAGTGGCCCTTTGTTTAAACTATTAACTGGATCGTTACTCTTTTCCTTGATTAAATTAATGTATACTCAAAATGGGATTAGGTTTGTATAACCAAGATCAGGTATATTTACCAAATATTTACCCTGGCACGTGTTTTTCTTTTTGTTTCAAGCACCCGATATTTCCCACCTGCTTCGAACAACTCCAAAACCGCTACCAAACTTCGATCCACCGCAACGCCTTACTCTCCACATCAGAATTCGATTGAAGGTCACCACCAGTCGTACATTGTCATCGCTGTCCTCCACCGTCAATAGTTCTCACTTTGGTGCTACCATCGGCTAGTAATTGCTCCAAACCTTCCACCATTTTCTCGTCAAAATCAGGACAACCCAGGGCCTTGTCACCCATCATCATTGGTTGATCTGGTGCATCTCATTGCACTGTACAAATATGCAGGTGAGCGATCATCCAAATATTTAACCAATTATGAGATTTTAGCGGAGGACGGATTTGTGTTCTTGTTCGTTGATTTTATAAGTGGCGGCAGAAAAAAATGTTGACCATGAAATTGCATTTGACACTGATTTTAGGGTTTCTAAGTCTATTTATAGGCAATATAAATATATTATATATAAAATTTTATTGTGAAGTATCAAGTTAAAACAACCTCAAATAACCGCTGATTGAAATGAAAATTCGCATCTTAGCATACAGTAACATTCCGGACACGATGGGATAGGTTTTGCCAAATTCCGAGATTGTTTATGAAAATTTCTTTATAACTCATATATGTGAATCGACACACATTTAAATTGCGTATGATCACAAAATAAATCCAATTGACTTGGGAACTGAAAAACTATAGTTATAAATCATTACGGATTTAATAAATTTAATTTTTTTTGAAAACGGAGTTCGTTAGATTATCGGTTATTCTTAAATACCAAGTTAAATTGATAAAACAAATAAATAAAAATCTAAGCGTTTTTGGCTATCAAAGTCACATACGACATCAATTTACAATATTTACATTTTCAAGGCTTATAAAATATCAATAAAATATTATTAAATTCCAAAGCATTCAAATAGAATAATAATAAATTATTATTATCGAAAATATCCTAACAAAACTATCATATAGCTTCACATATAAACAATATGGATTTATAACTCAATATTTACATTTTCGAGTTAAACGATATCCAAATTATATAAAAACCCTATTTAATTTTATTAAATAAACATTATCGTTTATAAACGATTTCCATAGCGACTATTTGAAATTTTGAATTGGACATATCTAACAATCTATAATATGAAATCTTGATTTTTCTCTTTCATTAGAAAATTATAATCAACTAGATTCAAAGTGTCTTGTTTCATGGAATTCCGACTTATATCGGATCCTATATATTCAGCTGATGTTCAAAACTCAATATTATGAACTACCACGGCGTTACGAGCTCCTTTTATAATTATATCTAAATTATACAATCAAACTTTGTTTTGATAAACAAACTCGATATTAAAATTCAATAATATTCCAAATATAATATGTAAAACAGATTTAAATATTCAAATTTAAATGATCGAGAAATCTGGGTCATTACAGCTGATAATCCTATTGAGAAGGGAAACCAGTCAAGGCCTCGATACTTGCCAGAATGGTTCCAATAGTATCTTCGTATTGTGGAACAAGTCCTTGTTGATAATCCCACCCCAGCGGCTCCTACAGCTCCATCCACTGAGGTAGCCTTTGACTTTTCTCATTTTTGTAAGAGTTTCACGAATCTTAGAGGGAAATCACTCACTGGAAAGGCAGCTTTTACTAGCGCCCAATCTTTGATAACGGACTACGAAAGAATTTTCGATGCTACTGGCTGGCCCGATGAAGTAAAATGAAGAATAGCGGTCTGGCACTTGAAAGAGGAAGACCTTGAATGATGGAAATTAGTATCTGGAGAGAACAAGGGCCAGATATTTACATGGGATAAATTCAAAACCCATTTCAAAGAAAAGTTTTTTCCAAGCGCAGAAATGACGATCCAGTTGGAAAATTTTATCCACCTCAAGCAAGGAAGCTTGAGCTTCCAAGAGTATGTAGCCAAATTTATCGAATTGAGTAAGCTTGGAAGAGATTAGGTAGACACCCTCATGAATGAAGCCTTGAGATTTATTAAGGGTTGGACTCTCTACTGAAGGAAACTTTATTAGCCTAAGTAACATTTGGGGCAACTTCTGAAAGCCTAGTAGAGAAACCTATCCTATGCACGACAGAAGGCTCCAAGGAGGATAAAGAAGGTGAGTAAGGAGATGGGAGTTCCGACAAGAATAAGAAAAAGGAATGGTGGAAAAACAAGAAGAAAAAGGGTAAATTCAAAAAGGATGCAAAGACTTTTACGAGGTGCAACCGCAAGAGCTATGAGGCCAAGGATTGTTGGACCTCGTTAGCAAAGAAGGAATCCAAAGAAAAGTGCTTCAACTGCCATGAAGAAGGAAACATGTCTAAGTTCTGCCCAAAGACCAAAGTTATCATAAGTGGTCAAAATTATGCAACATAGACGGCACCGATTCAAAGACGACCCCAAAAAACCAAAGACAACATGCACTTTAAAGTATAACTTCTGTTTTAGGAAATTATGTATACACCTTGTTCAATTTTGGAGCGGCTCATTCTTTTATCTCTAAGAGATTAGTTAATCTGTTGAACCTTCCCATGTCTATCTCTGATAGTCCGATAGAGGTGGCCAACCTTATCGGATGATCTAAGTATCTTGAGCTATTTTGCAAAGACCTAGTATCGGAGGTCGATAATGTTGAGTTCCTTTGCGAAGCGTATCGTTGGATTTTATGGGGTATGACCTTATCCTAGGTATGGGTTGGCTATCATTTTATAGGTCCATCCTAGATTGTGACAAGAGAATCGTTTGTCGTAGGAGCCGAGGAGGGAATAGTCTGAGTATTCCTTATAATATTGGTAACAAGGATAAAGCCTTATTATATTCCTTTTCTCCTAGTTCAGAAGGACCATCTTTGGTCCCTATAGTATGTGAGTTCTTGGATGTCTTTGAGGATGTCACATGACTTCCACCCCATAGAGAAATCTATTTTCGCATTGTGTTAGATCAAAATTTGGCTCTAACACCCAAATTGTTCTGATTCGTAGAGAATTATAACTGCAAAAACGAGGAAAAAGCAGAGAACACACAAGGTTTATAATGGTTCGGCGTTAACGAGCCTACGTCCACTTTATATGCTATTGATTATACTTTGAATGCTAGTACAACCAATGATTTCTCTCAAACTCACTCTTACAATTATGATTTCTCTCAGTAATCTCGAAGTAAAACTGATAAGAAATAGTGGTATGACAGTAATGGTGGAATCAATACTCAATACTACCAAAAGATCCCCAAAAATGCCAATCTCTGGGCTATTTATAGCTGATTCTGTCAGGCGGATCGTGGTCACACGTGGCGCAGATCCCGAGAATATCGGATCGGATCGTGGCTTGATTAAGAGTCAATCAAATTAGCCGTTGTGGACAGGTGTCTCGGGATCCGTCATACGCGGACCGAGGTAGACTTGGTCAGCAGCTTCGCCACGCCTTTGGGGATCGGATCGGTTCGTGATTTCAAAGGGGGGATCGGGTCGCGACCCGCTTCAGCGATCCGATGGTGTGATCCGAATGGGTGCGATCCGCATGGACTATTCGATCTTCTGTGAACTTGAGGAGCGAAATCTCATACCTTCTTCTTGTGTGTGAACCTTGGTGACTTGGTCAAAAAGCTAGCCAACATTTTGCCCCATCGAAGTATGTTTTATCGAGGATGGAACATGCTTCGAAATTGGAAAGATATATTTTCATAAAACGGTGCAAGCCAATGGTCGCATCTGTCTGAAATGTCGAGTTGCTTCAGAAAGTTGTGTCCCTTTGATTTGTATAAATATCGGATAAATCTTCGATCATTTGTCGGTTTATCGGATAACTGGAATTTTTTTTTCTTTCTGTTCATCGTCTGATGGTTCGGCTCACACCATTTCATCATGATCCGGGGGGTGAGTCCTTTGTCATGGTCCAGTGATGCGAGATGCTCGTCTCGTTCCGACTTTCGTGTAGGCTTTAAGTAAGGTGGGCCAACCTCTATCACGAGACGATCCGTGGGTCGAAGCGGGATTCTAAGCGTTATGGGCTTTCGTTCACAGCCCGCCTATTTCGTCGGCTCGAATAAGACAAGATCTGGTATTTTAACGGTCGTCTCCTGATCTATATAAATCGAACCCATCCCCTCTCTTCCTTCCTTCTTCTTTCGCCGTCAATCCTCTGAAACAAAACCCTAGCCCTTTTAATTTTCCAATTGCAAAATAGTTTTTCGCCATTTTCTGAAAGGTAATCAAGCTAGTGATGTACTCTTACACCCTTATTTCGTCTTTTCTTGAGTTATTCGTTGATTTGAGGGGGGAGACGACGGAATTTCGTGATGTTCGCAGTTCTGGAAGATGGCAGGACGCCATGGCCGATGGGTTTAATAACTTGCGTTCATCGAGGGAGGAGGAAAAGAGAGGAAGGAGAAGAGGAAGGGAAGGAAAGAGAGGTTTAGGTCGGATCGTGGCGAAGGAGGGGAAGCGGATCGGATCGTGGTGGTGAGGTACTGGTTCGGGTCGTGGAGATGCTGGTGTGGAGCTGATATTTAAGTCAAACAACGGGTCGGATCGCTGCAAAACTGTAATTCATAGGAGGAGGGTATGGATCGTGAGTAGTCTTCGCGATCCACTCCAGTTTCACGACCTGATGCTCTTCCACGATCTGGCAACTTCGTTGCGAGTCCATGTTTACCTCACGATCCGACTATGCAACGCAACCCGATCCCTTTTATGCAATCCGAGTGATGTAATACACTTGTTAAATAAACATTGCAACTCAAACCTGATGTATCGATGGACAGTTAGGTTAGAGCCTTTGAGACGAACATTCTGGACTGAACGAGTGCATAACCTATCAGCGAACAATCGACCAATATCTCGATGATTTTATTGACCTTCGTACTTTTCTTTAATGCACGCACAAGCACACACTGGCACTTGCACACACGGGGGTAAGGGTAATTATATTCTTATTTCTCATGTTTACTCGCATAAACAGTAATGTCGGATAACCGTTCCCCTTCAAGATCTGATACAGAGACGAATCCCGAGGTGTATGAGCACCACAACCCCGAGGTTCTTCCAATTAATCCAGAGGGTGAGGATTCTGGATCTGAATATGAGGCAGAAACGGAATCGGATCCGTCTGAGAGTACCTCGCTTGATGAGGAGTCCGAAGTAGACGACCGAGCTCCCGACGAGATTCCTGGTGCAATACAAATAGAGAAATTCACTGACTCTTTAGCTTCCAAACTTGATGACGTAAAGCTTAAGAGAATTTGCCTGAGACACGGGATCCCCTGGGATGATGTGAGGACTCCTGGTAGCGAAGATAGACCTCATTTGGCTCCGGAGGGGTATATGACAGTTAGCCGACTTATGTGTTGGGTAGGCGCTATTCCTCCGTTTCCTCCAATCGTCACTGTGACCCTAAAACGATTGGGTATTGCTCCAATGCAGCTTCATCCCAATGCCTACGCAGCCCTATACACCCTATACATCGCATATGCAGAAATCCTGCAAACTGAGCTCACGTTTAAGGATTTGAATTTTTTTACCTTTTCAAGCATCGCTCCACGGCAACCCCAAATTTTTCTTTCTTCTAATCGGTAGCAAATAGGAAGGTTTTGTCTGACGGGTACAACAACATAGGGGATCCCAAGGCCGATTGGTTCTATATAAAGAGACAGGCCGGGTGTTCAAGAAGATGGCTCAAATCAAGTAAATTTTAAACCTTTGAATGAATAACTTGTTTAAGAAATCGAAGCGCTAACATGCTTCTTTTCTCTAAGCAGATCACGCCTTTCCAAAGACGGAAGGCTTGGTGTACAATCATCGACTGTCCCTTCTTCTGCAAAGCAAATCCGACTTCCTAAAGATCAAGAAATGTATTACTAACGAGAATCTTCACAAGCAACGCCTTCTGGATATAAGGTTTGGACTTGGTGTGGGTGGCAAACCTTACAAATACGTGCCCCCGACTGAGGGAGAAGGAACGTCACAGACAGCAGAAACAACTAAATTTCGTAAGAGTCCTTCGCCGATAATTATCAACGACGACGAAGACCTAAATGTATATAAAGGAGATGAGGCCCATGCTGATGAGTCTAAGGAAATCCCAGTCTCTCCGGGGGGTTTCCCCTCAAGGGCCTCTCTACCGGTTTAACCTACTGCTCCCGATGATTTAACAGAGGAGCAGTTATTTAAAGAACTGAGCAAGATTCCTTTACTTGATGATGTATATACACAGGGAGACTTTGAAGGGGAGCCATTTTTCCCTATTTATGAGGAAACAACTATTCCAATTGGAGAACGAGAGACTACCCAGATGAGCCTGACTTCGGGCCCTGGTCTGTTAGGGGGAATTATATGGGATGCACAAATCACACGCACTGTTTTACCCTACACTTTTATACCAACAGTATTCAAGGTTTTAATATGTATTTGATTCTTTTGCAAGAAAGATGTCTCGCAAACGATCTTATTCCTATCGCTCTCTTCGTGAAGGCACACCTAGTCTTCATCCAAATCCTGAGCGTGCTCGTAGCAGCAACCGAGTGGGAGACAGTCATTGGTCCCGGGATTCTCACAAGCCTACTTCTTCACAGTCCAGATCTCCATCAAAACAAACCTCTGGAAAGCGTCCCAGTCATCTAGTGCCGCCTACAGGGGGAAAACAACTTCCCAAAGACTTAACCCCTCCGAAGAGTGCACCCTCTCACAGCAGATCATCCAAAAAGCACCACGAGCCCAAGGATAAAAGCAAGGATCCAAACAAGGATTCTGAGAGGGAGAAAATTGACATTGTCCCTTCTATCCAACAAAATTTGAGTGCCCCCGGGTCACGAGACTATATCCATGGTCCTGAGACTCAGGCCAAGCTGGAAAAATTAGGAGAACAATTCCCCGATATCTTCTTCGAAAGGATGATGTTCGTTCCGACCCTGGAACAAGTCCCTAGGAATTGGGATACTGAAGTCATCGGACACGTTCGCCATGTAGCCAAGCAGTATGAGGCGATGAAGAAACATGCTGTCAATCTTTCAGACGTCATCCGAACGATTGATATGGAAGCGCATAGGTCCAAAGTGAAGATAGATAACAGTGAAAGGGCCAGGGTAAAAATGGAGAAGGACTTAGAAGATGCACAATCTTTGCTTGCCTTGGCTCAACGAGATGCTAAAAATTACAAAACAGAGCTGGAGGAGGCCAGGCAACGTTTTCATAATGAGCTCGATTCTAACAGCAAAGAGCGAGCGTTATTGAAGAAAGAGGTGGAAGATCTCAGGATGGCCAACACCGAACTGAAAACAGCACAGGATCATTTCGAGGCTGAAAAAGCTGCTTGGGAGAAAGAAAAGGCAAGCTTGAAAGATAGCTTAGCTCTGGTCGAAAAGGAGAAGGCGATTCTGAATGATCAACTCGCGCGTGCAGAGAAGCGCGGTATTCTTGTTGAAAATAATATGGAAAGTGCTATTGAAATGGCTACTGTTTCTAATGAAAAGCTCCTCGAGAGAGAGAAGGATATCGAAGGATTTGAAGAAATGCTGTTCGGCTTCCTTGGTCAGGTTATCAAGACCCGTAACATCTCTTGGATCCCAGACTACCATGTCACTCTAGCCAACATATGGGATGCAATCGTTGAGAGCGAGAAACAGCGATTAGGAGTTGATGGTTTTGATCAGAATGAGTTGATGCGGACCATTCTTAGGGATAATGAACCTGAGGATTTAGAGAAAGGCAGACGCCTACTCCAAGAAGAAATTGATAAAGAGAAAACTCAGGCGAAGGGCAAAGATAAAATGGAAGAAGGCCCGAGCTCAGCTGCAGAGCCCAAGGCCTCCGAAATTGAGGAATACAATCCATACTATCCATTGATTCCTCTGGGTCCAACTCCTCCAGCTGTCGGGAGCTCTGTTGCTAGCTTGGATGGAGGATCAGAAGAAGGTATCTCTATATTTTCTCCGTAACTTGCCAAAGCAATTGTCACTTGTCGTCGTCTTGTCGGACAATCAACTGAGCAAACTGCATTCTCTCCCAAAATAACATTTGTTTCTCATGATACAGGTGGCGGGCCACTTGATAAGGATGTTGAAAAGAAGGCAGAGGCAGAGAAGATTGACATCCTGCCAAGTGTTAGTGCTGATGTCCCCCCAGATGTTGAACCCATCGAGGCTTTGAGAGACATGGACGGGCGCCACGACGGCGATGAAGAGGAAGTCGCCATTACCAAAGAAAGCAGAGGTGATGATGAGGAAACCTTGGCTGAAAAACAGGCCGAAGAGGAGGAGAAGTTGCTCCTTATGAAAGGGGGACAGGATCCAGTATATGTGCCCCCTATTTCCGAGATCGACCCCAAAACTGCGTTGGTCGTAAGATTTTCCTCCCGATCAATAACTTCACAACTAGCCTCTCAATCCTCTAGTTCTTCGCCGGAGCCTCTTGTTGATAAGAGGAAGAGAAAAAAAGGTGATCGTTCGGATGTTGACAAGAAGGAGTCGGGGAAGCAGCAAAAGAGCAAGAAGCCTACAAAGCCCCCTCCCCCCCAGCATAAGTAGGATTTAGATATCAGTTCATATTTTGTCCTTAGGATTTTTAGGCTTTCCACTGGCCATGAAATGTAATTGTGAGAATGGCCCTCACTTTTGTTTAGGTTCCTCTTTATCTTGTAGGTTTGCAGTTTATGAATGAAAGTTTATTTCTTTTGCGTCATCGTGTACCTGCAGTCAATAAACTCTTCATATTTAGTCACAAGTCATTTGGCTATAACCAAGCTAAAATAATATTACAAATCATTCAAGAAATAGAAAGAATTTAACAATTTCTATGCATGTTGCCCCCTATATTTGAATACGGGGGACTTGGAGTTTTTTAGTAGAATTATAGTCCTTGAGGCGCCAAATCTCCTGTGCCTCTATACTTTCCTGATCCATCAGCGAGTTAAAGTTTGAACTCGTATCATGATCTGCTCACCGATCCTTTAACGGGGCAGGAATTCTGGGGACGCTGAGTCTCCAGCATCCTTGTTAGTGCTTAATCACAGATGTTTTTATACTCTCCTGGCGGTCGCCAAAGTTAGAGTTTGAGCTCGGCTGTTTAGTCGCCCCCCAATCCTTCAGCGGGGTAAGAGTTCTTTCTCAGCGCTTAATCATAGACACTTTTATACTCTCTTGGCGGTCGCCCGGGTTAGAGTTCGAACTCGGCTGTTCAGTCGCTCCTCGATCCTTCAGCGGGTAAGAGTTCTTTCTCAGCGCTCAATCATGGATGCTTTTATACTCTCCTGGCGGTCGTCCAGGTTAGAGTTCTGTCAATGATGTGATTCACTATATTGTACCTTCAAAGTTCTAGCTGCGGATTTCTCTCCATTCTGATGGAAGGCACCTGGAGTCACATGTTCCTGTGATTGCCGCATAGTTTACAGCAAATTTCATAAAGATAGAAAAGCGGATAAATAATAGTGCAATAAAGGTAAAAGACACACGGTATTTTTATAGTGGTTCAGTCAAATCGTAACCTACGTCCACTTTATAATCTTTTGCTCAAAAAATTGGATTATTCTAGGCAAGTCGTGCCTTTTACATGGTCCTATGAAACAAAAGAATAAATATGACATCTTTACGTCAGATAAGGCCGTAAATGTTGGGCATTCCACACTCTGGGGATTTCTTCTCCATCCACTGTAGCTAGCTTGAAGGTTCCATTATCAAGCCTTCGTAGAATGGAGTACGATCCTTCCCACTTCGCACCCATATGAGTCGGGGGCGGAAAGACACGCTTCAGAACCAAGTCTCCAGGTTCAAAGGTTCAGGCTCGAACCTTTTTGTTGTAGTATCGAGCGACCTATTGCTTGTGTCTCAAGGCACGCAAGTCTGCTTCATCCCTCTTCTCTTGTATTGAATCAAGGGATTCAAGGAGCAACTCCTTATTAGTCATCGGATCGTAATAAGTAACTCGGTGAGATGGTACTTTTAGCTCAACCGGGATGACTGCCTCTGCTCCAAAAGCAAGGGAGAAGGGGGTATGGCCTGTTGCCGATTTATATGTCGTCCTGTAGGCCCATAATGCCAAGGGTAATTCATCGACCCACATGGCTTTGGCCCGCTTCAATCTTCTTTTGTAATGGACTTAATCACTTTATTTGCTGCTTCGATCTGTCCGTTCGACTGCAGATGTGCCACAGAGGTGTACCGTTTCTCAATGTGGTACTTCCGGCAGAAATCCCTAAATTCATTGCTATCAAACTGGGTTCCATTGTCAGTGATGACGATCTTCGGGATCCCAAACCGGCAAATTATGTTTCTAACAACAAAATTAATCACTCGCTTAGTTGTGATTGTAGTTAACGGCTCAGCCTCGACCCATTTGGTGAAGTAGTCTACAGCTACAATAACGAACTTGGTTCCGCCCTTTGCTATAGGGAGGCTTCCGATGATATCAATCCCCCACATAGCAAAAGGCCATGGACTCGCCATTGTCTTTAACAGGCCAGGAGGTGCCCTGGGAATTTTTGAAAATCTTTGGCATGCATCACAACGTCATGCGTATTTTGCCGCATCTTTGTTCATGGTAGGCCAAAAGTAACCATACCGCAACACCTTTTTTGCCAATGTTTGTCCTCCAGTATGATCACCACATTCACCCTCATGTACTTCCTGCAGTACACGCTTGATGTCGCCATAGGCTATACACCGGAGAAGAGGCATCGAAAATCCCTGTCTGTACAGGATTCCGCCTTGCAGAACGTATCGGGAAGCTTTACGGATTATTTTACGCCTCTCGCTCTTCTTGGTCAGAAGCGTTCCATTTATCAAGAAATTCTTTAGAGGGGTCATCCATGACTCCCTTTCTGGCTCAATCTCTAGTATTGGATCAATTTCCATCTGACCTATGCTAGGGAACTGAAGTACTTCAACTGGGGCTAGCCCAGCTTCTTCAGGATCGTCGGAGCTAGCCATCTTCGCTAACTTGTCCGCATGTTGGTTCTCTGACCGTGGAATATGGGATATACTGTAGTGATCAAAGCCAGTCAGCAACTCCTTCACTTTCTCCAAATATGAAATCAATCTTGGGCTCTTAGCTCGAAATTTTCCAGAAACCTGATTTACAACCAACTTGGAGTCACAAAATATGTCCAGCTTCGCGATCTCTAATTCCTTTGCGATCCTCAACTTGGCTATCAGGGCTTCATATTCGGAGTCGTTGTTAGTGGCGTGAAATTCCAACCGGATAGCATATGATATCAGTCTTTTCTCAGGAGTTCCAAGCACCACTCCGGCACCAGATCGTTTATCATTCCTAGCACCATCAATATACAATTTCCATGTACTAGGATCGAGAAGTAACTTTGGTAGGTCAGCCTCTTCATTTACCATGTCGTCCTCCGAGGCAGTAAATTCTGCTATGAAATCTGCCAGCACTTGCCCTCGTATCGACCGTCGGGGATGAAAATTCAAATCAAATTGACTCAGTTCAATGTTCCACTTGAGCAACCTTCCAGAAGCTTCTGGTCACTGTAGAACTTGCTTGAGCGGATGATCTGTGGACACGGTGATAGGATGAGCTTGGAAATAATGTCGAAGCTTCCTAGATGCAATCAATAAACTGTACGCCATCTTCTCGATCCTCGGATAATTGCGTTCAGCTGCCGCCAATTTTTTACTCACGTAGTACACTGGCCTTTGAACCTTGTCTTCTTCTCTCACTAACGCTGAGCTGATCGCGTGGGATGACACTGCTAAGTACACGAATAAATCCTCGTGATCCACCAACTTAGACAGTATCGGGGGTCTCTCCAGATGATTCAGCAGGTTCTGAAATGCTTCAATGCAATCAGGAGTCCACTTAAAATTGCGTTTTCCTCGCTTTATCAATTCAAAGAATGGAATGCATTTGTCTGTCGCTCTAGAGATGAATCTGCATAGTGCTGCTACTTTCTCCGCAAGGCTTTGCACATCTTTGATTTGTCTAGGCTCCTGAATGTCTCTGATTTCTGCAATCTGGTCTGGATTAATTTCAATCCCGCGCGAGCTGACGATGAATCCCAAAAATTTCCCGGATGCAACCCCAAATGAGCATTTCGTTGGGTTGAGTTTCATCCCATACTTTCGAAGAATACCAAACATCTCTGCCAAGTTTGTGGTGTGATCGGACGATTGTTTGGACTTAACCAACATGTCGTCAACGTACATCTCCATCGTTTTCCCAATATGGTTATAGAACATTCTGTTCACAAACCGTTGATATGTAGCGCCTACGTTCTTCAAACCAAAAGGCATTACCACGTAGCAGTATAATCCCAGATTTGTAATGAAGCTAGTATGTTCTTGATCTGGAACATGCATAGGAATCTGGTTATATCCTGAATAAGCATCCATGAAAGAGAGAAGCTCATGACCTGCCATTGAATCTACCAACTGATCAATTCTGGGTAACGGAAAGCTATCTTTTAGGCAGGCTTTACTCAAATCCGAAAAATCAATACACGTACGCCACTTCCCATTGGCCTTCTTTACCGAAACTAGATTTGAAATCCAATCTGGGTAGGTTGAGTCCCTGATGAATCTGTTACTTCTTAACTTTTCAACTTCTTCTTTCAAGGCTACGGACCTCTCTGGGCCCAGCATTTGCCTTTTTTGTTTTACAGGGTGGTGCTTGGGGTTAATGCTCAATGAATGGCTCATGATTGATGGAGATATCCCACACATGTCCGTGTGGGTACAAGCAAATACATCCAAGTTATCTTTCAGGAAACCCGCTAGTTCTTTAGCTCGAACTGGATCCAACTGGGATCCAATCTTCAGGAACTTCTCTGGGTCGCTATCATCGATTGGTACATCCACAGTCGTTTCGTTGGGAGCCTCCATTCTGCCCTCAGTCTCTTCGTCCTTTCTGGGATCTATATCCTCGGGCAGTTCTCTGGGCTACTCACCTATAGTCATTTTCTTTACTTGCTATGACGTCTCCTCCCTTATGGGGGAAGAAGCGTCTTTGGTCTCAATATCTTTTCCTTTACGGAGTAGCTATAGCTCCGCAATGTAACATGCACGTGCAACAACCTGATCTCCTCTGACTATGCCAACACCAACTTCCGTAGGAAACTTCAATACAAAGCACCAAGGGGCTATACAAGCTCTAAACTTTGCTAGGGCCGGTCGGCCCAAGAAGGCATTATAAGGCGATTCAATATCCAAAACTACAAAGGGAAGAATTCTCACTCTCTAGCGTTCACCTTCCCCAAGTGTTACTGGCAGCTCTACATATCCCATTGGAGCAGATGAAGCCCCGTTAAATCCACGGATCCATCCTTCACACGGCTTTAAATCTTTCAATTCAAGGTTCATTAGATCGAACGTCTTTTTGAATAGAATGTTGACTGAACTCCCGTTATCCACTAAAACTTTATGGACAGTGGCCGGGCCAATAGGAACTGTGATTACAAATGGATCTTCGGTCGGAGCGTGGACTCCAATACTCTCTCGGTTGCGGAAAATGACGTCATCTGACATCATCTTTTGTTGTTTTACCGGGACATTGTCCTCAAGGTTGCTACACTCTCCTGCCTCAAGATGATGCTTTCCTGCGTTTACGTACTGGTACATCGCCTTGAAACTATGCCCGGCTAGGTAAAGCCCTCCGATTATGGTATTGATAACAAGATCCTTTTCATTTTGCTGGACAGTTGGCCTGGCGGTAGGTTGATTATGATTTTGGTTCGGGGTCTGAATAGCTTGCCCCGTCTCTAGGAGTCACCCGATACTCATCCAACTTCCCTTCCCGGAGCAGCCTCTCAACTACGTCTCTCAGATGACGGCATTCATTTGTAGAGTGGCCGTGAGTCTGATGGAAGAGACAAAACTTCCCCGTCTCACGTTCTTTCTCCGTCAAATCCCTTGGAGGAGGCCTTTTATGTTGGAGAACGTTGTACGAGTCGAAGAATATATTTTCCAAAGAATCGTTTATTGTCATATAAGTTTCGAAAGACCTGGGATGGGTCCTTCTCTGGGAATCATTCCCCCGATTTCTCTTCCGATTATTGCCATTACTGTTGTTACCATTGTTTCCTGACTGGCGGCCGCCGCCCTGGCTTCGGTGCCCAACTTTGACTTCAACCTTTCCCGAGCTGTCTCCGGTTTGCTTGATGGCGACATTACTTTGGATTTCCTCCTTATTTTCCTTTTTCATTTCCCGGTTAGCATATACCTCCTCCTGACGTAAGCGTACGTTTGCTTTCTCGTAAAACAATTCTCTAGTATGAGGTGGTTTGCCGGCCAGGTATCTCCCAAATTCAGTATCTTTATCTACCCCATCAAGTAGGGCTGCCACAACAGTCGGCTCATGGGGATCCTTGACTTCGGTGGCGGTTAGGTTGAAACGATCCAGATACACCCTCAAGCTCTCACCTGGCCGTTGTTTGACAAGGAACAGGTCAATCACACTTTTCGACCTTTGTGCATAAATGCTAAACTGTTCTACGAACTTTTCACTCAATTCCCTGAAACTGGAAATTGATCTTGCTGGTAAGTGAGTAAACCATAATAACGGTACATCCTCCAGGAGTATAGGGAATGCTTTGCACTTTACAGCGTCGGAAGTTGTGGCAGCGGTCATTGACCAAGAATATCTCATTAGATGTTGGATTAGATCAGATCTACCCGCGTAACGGTTCATTTGAGGCATGTTGAAGCGCCTCGCGTATGTTACATCTAGAATGTTGTCGGTAAAAGGGGTGTGACTGCGATCAATTCCCCAGTCTTCATTCCTTTGTCCACGGTTATCCGCCAGTATTTGATGGAACATTGCTGCAACATTTGCACTGGTCATCGGAGGCTCGGGGTCAGTGCTCCTAGCTCGGTGGAATTCTCCGATCTCTCTTCTAGGAACATCCATGAAGTCCGGAGTTCAGATTGGGCTTCGCTGCCCCTGTTACTATGAGTATTTATACGATAGAGGGGCTGAGGTGGTCTATTCTCAACAGGATTATTCACAACTCGAGCTCTAGGACTTGCGGCATGATTATTCAAGTTGCAGTTTGAGGGTCCTTCACCAAGTGTCTCTTCCTCCCGTGATGGCAAGGTTCCAAATCGGAGTTGTTCTATGTTTTCAGCCCGCTCATACGGTCGCCGCGGAGGTCTTGGCGATTCCTCCGATAAAGAAGAGTACTCTGGAGTGAGCGGACGGACTAGAGGAGGCGTTCTTTGCCTTACAAGATCATCGAGACGTCTATCCATAGCAGTCAAATTCTGTCGCAGCATGGAGTTTTCCTGCCTTTGAGCAGCTATTTTGTCGAACAGCCTATCCCACATTTCAACGAAGCGAGAGAGATCTTCAGTAACTGGAGCAGAGGGGTCATACCGATCATCAACATTTTCCCTTATAAGCAGAGAGCCTGAGCCAGGTCGAATAGAGGGACCAGGACGGGAAGAGCGAGCCATAGGCTACTTTCCAGGTCGAGTTGTAATCCGGTCATCACTTCGGATCGTGGTGGATCGGTGGCTCGCAGCACCCCCCCCCGGGATCGGATCGTGGTAACATTGGGAGGGGTTTCGTGGTGTTATCATGGGACCGAGTGACGACCCCTTCAACTGTTCGGTTCGCATCGCCCTCCACGGTTCGATCCGCCACCTCCGTTCCGCGATCCGAGGGTCCTTCGTTGACCTGTTCATGCACGCTCTCTTTAATCGCTTCATTCGCAACTTCATTCGCCTGTGAAGCTCGTACTTCCTTAGACTACTTTCCAGCCATGATATCAGGTATCGTTGAAATCTTCAAAAGTCTGAACAATGAGGTTTCGGGACTGTTTTCTTCGGATTTGAATATCCAAACAACGGAGAAACAATCCAATATCCTGAGTTCAATTCTCAGTGAAAGCACCAAAATGTTAGATCAAAATTTGGCTCCAACACCCAAATTGTTCTGATTCGTAGAGAATTATAAATGAAAAAAATAAAGAAAAAGCAGAGAACACACAAGGTTTATAGTGGTTCGGCGTTAACGAACCTACGTCCACTTTATATGCTATTGATTATACTTTGAATGCTAGTACAACCAATGATTTCTCTCAAACTCACTCTTACAATTATGATTTCTCTCAGTAATCTCGAAGTAAAACTGATAAGAAATAGTGGTATGATAGTAATGGTGGAATCAATACTCAATACTGCCAAAAGATCCCCAAAAATGCCAATCTCTGGGCTATTTATAGTTGATTATGTCAGGCGGATCGCGGTCACACGCGGCACAGATCCCGAGAATATCGGATCGGATCATGCGTTGATGAAGAGTCAGTCAAATTAGCCATTGTGGACAGGTGTCTCGTGATCCGTCATACGCGGATCGAGGTAGACTTGGTCAGCAGCTTCGCCACGCCTTCGGGGATCAGATCAGTTCGTGATGGCAAAGGGGGGATCGGGTCGCGACCCGCTTCAGCGATCCGATGGTGAGATCTTAATGGGGTCAATCCTCATGGACTATTCAATCTTCTGTGAACTTGAGGAGCGAAATCTCATACCTTCTTCTTGTGTGTGAACCTTGGTGGCTTGGTCAAAAAGCTAGCCAACACATTGACCTAGAGAAGGGCGCCGAACCTGTAGCACTACCATTGAGGCATATGGTTCCCAAAGAATTAAGGGAGTTGGATAAGAAGATTTCAAAATTATTACAAAAATATTTCATTCGGCTAAGTACCGTAGAATGAGATGCACCTGTTGTGTTTGCCACCAGAGCAGACGGATCTTTAAGACTTTGTGTGGATTACAGAAAGCTTAATAAGTTAACCAAAAAGAAAGTACCCCTACCTAGAATCAATGATTTTTTCGACCACTTAGGAGGACGACGGGTATTTTCTCAGTTAGACCATGCCACTGGATTTCACCAGTTAAAATTTGTGGAGGACATTAAGGACAAAACTGCGTTTAGGATGCTAGATGGATTGTTCCAGTGGGAAGTTATGCCCTTCGGACTGATGAATGCACCCAACTTCTTTGTTGACTTTATTTAGGGGCATTCTAAATAAGATTGTGGTAGTCTTCATAGATGAAATCCTTATATTTTCAAAAGACCATAAAGAGCATGAAAATCACTTAGACAAGTTCTAGGGATATTAAGGAAGAACCAATTGAAAGAAAAATTCTCGAAGTGCCATTTCTGGAATCAAGGAATGGAGGATACCTCGGAATGCTACGGAAGTAAGAAGCTTCCTTGAATTGGCCAGATATTATCGGAAATTCATTAAAGACTTTGCAAAGATTGCTACTCCTTTAACCCAATTAACAAAGAAGAATTTGGAGTGCTCTTGGAGTACTAAATGTGATATAGCCTTTAAGAAATTAACGAAAGTATTAACTAGCACGCCATTCATAATTATACCCGATGGTTAAAAAGTGTTTACAGTTTACACCGATGCATGTCGGACTGGTTTAGGAGCAGTCCTTAAGCAAGAAGGAACAGTAGTTGCTTACGCTAGTAGACAACTCAAGGACCCGGAGAAGGGATACCTAGTTCATGACCTTGAGTTAGCTGCAGTAGTGCCTGCCCTTAAAATGTGGAGGCATTAACTTTTAGAGGAGAAATTTGAACTTTTTACTGACCATAAGTCCCTAAAGTATTTATTTTTCTAAACATGACCTGAACTTGAGATAACAACGGTGGATGGAATATATTGCCTCATTTGTTTTCATGATTCAATATACCCTGGGAAAAGGGAATGTTGTGGCAGACACATCAAGTAGGAATAAGTAGGAAACATGTAACCTTGAATGCGATCTCAGAATGGAAACAATTAGAGTTTCTCTATAATTTTAATTTACAACCCTCACCAACACTTCTAATGGTTTTCTTGGAGCTATGGTTATTAGACATACTCTAAAAGAGAGGATTCGAAGCACACAAGATCTTGAAGAAGAATTAAGAAGCATAAAGGAGAAAGTGGGAAAGAACGAGACCTTTCCCCATTCGGTTAGATATTCGATTGACGAAAATGGAAGTTTACTTTGGGATGGACAACTTCACGTTCCTAAAGTTGAAGGGTTGAGAAAAGAGATTCTATAAGAGTTCCATAGGTCAAAATGACCATACACCCCGGTGTGGATAAAATGTACAGAGATATGAAGAGGAATCTACATTGGGAAGGAATGAAGAGAGATGTAGCCGAGTTCATGGCTAAATGTTTGACATGCCAAAAAGTTAAAGAAGAGCAAGGGAAGCCCAGAGGATTGTTACTACCTTTAGAGATCCCCATGTGGAAATAGGAACACATTTCTGTGGAATTTGTAGATGGACTTCCTAGAAGCCAAAGGAGTAATGAGGACATTTGGGTTGTGGTAGATCGTTTAACCAAAACCTCCCATTTTATACCAATCAAGAAGATAAGGTCTGCAACCTCATTAGCCCAACTTTATGTCAAACAAATAGTTAGATTACATGGTATCCCATCAAGTATAATGAGCGCTAGAGACCCCTTGTTCATAAGTGAATTTTGAAGAAGCCTGCAAGCAGCATTGGGAGCGACCCTCAACCTAAGCACAGCCTATCATCCGCAGTCTATCAGCAAGATGGAAAGAGTAAATCGAATATTGGAAGATTTGCTTGGAGCTTGCATCATCAACTTTGGAGGAGTTTAGGAGAAGCACTTACCACTCGTAGAGTTCACTTATAACAATTGTTTTCAAACGACGATTGGTATGGCCCCTTTTGAAGCGCTTTACGAGAGGCCATAAAAATCGCCAACTTGTTGGTAGGAAAATGGTTTCATAAGGTTTTACTCGGACCAGACTACATCCGTGATTCCATGGAGAAGATATCCTTGATTAGGCAGAGGATGAAGGCAGCCCAAGACCGTCAGAAATCGTATGCCAATAAATGAAGGAGAGAACTTGAGTTTAATGTTGGAGACTTGGTGTTCATAAAAGTATCCCTCTTAAGAAGACTGTTCGGTTTGCAAAGACTGGGAAGTTGGCTCCATATTTATTGGACCTTTTCGTGTCATCAAGGAGATAGGCTCTTTGGCTTGTTGAGTGGACCTCCCAAAGCGTCTGTCAGAAATCCATAATGTTTTCCATGTATCTCATCTAAGGAAATGCCTTCATGATTCTGTCGTCGGACTCGAGCTTGATGAAATTAGGGACATAGAAAAACTCGAGTTGGAGTCCACTGCAAGGATTGTAGAGCACGGAATCATGAGGCTCCGCAATATAACCATTCGCCTCATCCGAGTACAATGGGGAAATGATCCTGCAGAAAGCACATGGGAGACCGAGGACAAGATGAGACAGATTCACCCAAAGCTTTTCTCAGATAAGTTTTCCTTAAAATAACGTTTATGGATGCAACAACATTACACAACGCACTCATGTAGAAATATATGCATAATTAGGTTGTTTGCTTACGTATTGCATCACTTATTGCACCTACACGTTAGGGTTGAGCTCACTTTAGTAGCCCTGTAGTTCATAATCACTACGAGTCACGAATGCTTATGGATGAATTAAAGATAACATGGATGTACAACATGGATCTTATGAGCGAGTTGTATTTTTTCCCCTTCAAACATATTTTAGGACGAAATCTATTTTAAGGGGGGAAGAATGCAACACCCCGTAAAAGACATAAATATTAACAATAAATAAAAATAAAACAAATTAATAATAAGGTTGGAAAATGAGATTTTGTAGCTTTAAAAATTTGGCTACGAAAACCTTTTATTTGGATTCATGGCGAAATTCTGAATCGTTTTCATGTATAATATGCTGAAAACGGTGAAAGTATGAAGAAGTTACAAGCAAATGAAATTGGATAGTAAAATGCAATATATATATACATATACATATACATATACATATATATATATGTAAACAAACAAGTAATATATATATATATATAATCAGCTAAGTAATATATATATATCCAAAATATATTAAAATGGAATATGGATGACCCTGAAATTCAAACAGAGGATAAGATAGAGGGGACAGAGAATATTGTAAGTAAGGAAAGAGATTTAGCAAATAAAGTAATGTAATATAAAATTAAACACCTTATCCTCATATACATTTATTGGGCACTTCAGCGACCAGGAGGTCGACCGCCCCCAAGAAGGGGTGTCGACCGTTGATCGACCGCCCTTCTAGGGGGTAGGTCGTAGATCGCTTGGGGGTTGGAACTCCCAATGAATCTAGGTTTGGTTAGGTTTTTGGGTGAGTATATATAAAATGATGGACAGGATTGTATCTAAATAATCTAACGGCCCAAGCTTACACAAGCGACTATATATAGACCCTCAAACCTCAAAACTAAACCCTAGCCACTTTCTTTTATCTACCTCCATATTATCCTTCTGCCATTGCTGAATTCCAGGAAGGTTAAGAATTTCTCTTCTATTCCTCTAACCTCCATTCTTTTATTTTCTCTAATATAAATTCATATTGATTTTAGTATAAATTCTGGAATTTAGTTTTATATACGCATAAGATTCTAAAGATGATTCTTATATATATTAGAAGGATTGAGCACGTTTATCATGAAGACTGAATCCAGATCTGAATCTACAACAAGAATCCTATTGTTCTTCCTTTTAGATCTTTGAGTGGAATATTGTGTTTCTTAGGCATATTCTATTTTTTTTAGTAGATTGACATGTTGATTAGTATGTCTAAGGGAATTTGGCAAAAAGATAACATCAATACAAAAACCCCCCAAATCCTCTATTTTATATTTTGCATAAGAATTGTCAATTTATTAGGTTTCTGGATCTGGATCTTAATATTGAATTGAGAATAAAAGGGGTGTTATTTTTCTACTTTATGTAATTCATCCTTATGTTTAAATATTTGATTGTAACCTAAAAGGGTTTAGATTTGGGTTGATTCATGATTTGATTAGGTTTGGGTTCTATTTTAAATCCAAATGTATTCGTACTTGAAATCTATCAACTATAAACATTTTTGTGTGCAATACACCAAAAAGGGGTGAATTAGATAAAGCAGAGCTTATAAATATGCATGTATATATTTACTAATATATGTGTATATTATACCATTCTTGATCCAATATTAAAATCATTCCAATAAGCCCACATGCAAGTTGAAATTTGTATGTATGCGTAATTTCCATTCACCACTATGTGTTATTATGTTATTATGCCATCATGCCTAAAATGTAGTGGTCAAAATATGGAAATTAACTTGTATACCTTAATTTAGGACAAGTTGGCAATTTTTATCTCGTTAGAACGTTCTCTCATTCATACGAACATTACCGTTATTTATGCGTTATAATTATTATACTTATATAGCGTAATCAGCATAATTAACGTAATAAATGCGATTAGGACAGAATTCGAATTTGAAATGTTCCATATATATATTGATTGCTTGTTTTTGTATAGAATGGCTTTACATATATTAATAGTGACACATAGACACAAGGTTAGTTGCCATTTGTGGTATATGCCTGTTAGGAACCAACCGGCAAGTCTAGCGACCACAAGTAGGCCCAACTAATGTGAGAGGTCTAGAAGCCATGGGCCATTCAAACTTAGTACACTATGACACGAGATTAAACCTAATTGTAGAAGCCATGCCGGAAACGCCCGGCATATCCAGCATCTACAGGTATATGGTTTAATGTGAGAGGTTTATAGTGTGTGTATGTATATATATAAGTATATGTATATAAGTATATTATGTGTGAAAATAGGCAGGTTTACTACACTTTGAGAAGGCCTTAAGTGGATGAATTTCTTCTTATCTAATTTGGGTCTTAAGTGGTAGGATTAGGATCCCCTCCAAAGGTTTATTCCTTGGAGAGGAAGCAAAGTCATGGGACCCACCCTAATTAGATTCAAAGTAAGTCTACGGGTCCTCCTTTTCTAAAAGTGGTTAGGCATAAGCGGTAATGTAGTAGGGTAGTTCATGGGGGATGTCCACTTCCTATAGAATCTTATAAGGGATCAACTAGAGACATGATTGGTATATAAAAGATATGTGGCCATAGCATGATCACCAGCCGTCTAAGGGAAGTCTTAAGCGATATAAGTGTTCTTCCGTAATATCAGTTAAGATGAAACGTTTGCAATACTACTTCTCATATTACAATTGAGAGTATAGAATTAGGAACGTTGACGTATTAGGACAGGGTCTTAAGAGGCTAGGGTCCGCCTCAGGGTTATAAGAGATCATAAGAATCCACCTTTATTAGGGCCATAAGTGACCGAGAATGCCTTCCTTGTTAGGTCTTTACCCTAAAAACACTAATGAGTGATTAACTTGGATATCCACCTCATTTGTTAGACACTTAGTGTTTGTGTGAATGTTTGTGTGTTGCGTAGACATACCTTGACATATGTAACCTGCTAAAACATAGGGTATGGACTTTAGGTAAATGTTATATATCAGTCACACAGAACTTTATGTTCTGACCCCTCTCCTTAACATATCCAACAAGTCAGTAGGTGAGGTAGATTATGGTGACGAAGAAATGGAGGCTGAAGACGAAGATGTTATGCTATTATTAGTTTTTATTCTATACTTTTTATGGAACTTTTTTAAAAATGAGTTTATTGATGTACTTATGAAACAAATGTAATCTTGACTGTTGTGTTGGAATTATGTGATTTTTAATAAAGTGGTACATCATATTTCAGTATTACATTTTCTCATTCCGATGTGGGAGATTTCCATTCGAAGTGAATCTATATTATCTGTGCAAATGTAATTCCCTACAGGAACCAATGACCCGTTTACAATGGTTCTACGTTTTGATGGGCCTTTTCTAGATCGAAAATTAGACCCATTCCGGGTAGGTTGTTACAGACTGTAACATACCGATTTTCCTTACACTTTGAGTTGACTAATTACACTTCCGTCCAACCCAAAGAGCACAAAAAAGCATATAGTTATGTGAAAGAAATTAGAGGGTGAGAGAAGAAAGAAAGAAATATTAGAATAGAAGAATAAGAAGATCAGAGTCTCACAACAGAATGGACAAAATATAATATATAAAAATGCTTTACAAAAAGAACTACATATATAATTACTACATCAGAGTACACATTCATATCAATCAATACACACATGGAATAAACTAATACCAGTAAATATGTGGAATACGTCTCGACTTCAGCTCCTCTTCTAAAGCTCCAAGCGATATCTAACTTGATAATATAGTCGATTTGACTCGAGCATGTTTGAAGCAAAGCAAAATTCACCAGGATCACCCTATAGGTCAGTAATGAGTAGTCCTTGCAATCGATAGATTTCAGGCACGACACTATAGGAATCACTCTACCGCATCCGTTTCTTCCAAAATTTTCTTATGTTTAGCAAAGCAAAATTCACCCGGATCACCCTATAGGTTAGTAATGAGTAGTCCTTGCAATCGATAGATTTCAGGCACGACACTATAGGAATCACCCTACCGCAATCGATAGATTTCAGGCATGACACTACAGGTCAGTAACGGTTTACTACACCTTGATACCATTATCTGTTTCTTCCAAAATTCAACCGAAGGCACCTTCCTACCGCATCCTAGGAATCACCCTATAGGCCAGTAATGAGTAGTCCTTGCAATCGATAGATTTCAGGCACGACAGAACCACAATATATCTCTAGGGATCAACTAGAGATTTTAAGTAATTCTTCCGTTTTACGAAAATCTATGGTCTTTAACGCTTCATCCTCATTGATGTAGATTAGTTTCGTGTGCTACATTGATTTGAAGTGGTTTTAGGTCTAATTCTCATCCCGGTCTCTTCGAAACAACATGTCAGAAGGTCCAATAAGATATTCCATTGATAATCGGCGTTTTAACTATCAATCTCAAAACAGTATGGTCAAGAATATTGGCAGCTCAGGTCTTTATTAATAATCATTTATTAATTCTTTATCGAATCTTTGAAATCATTTCATCGATTAAAATCAATTCCATTTACTATTCTCGACAAATCATATTTGTTTACGTTAATTCGGAAACATTAACTATAATCCAAATCCCTGAAAATAACATATTTACCAATCTACTATTCATTTATCTTTACTTTAAAAATATCACCACATTTCCAAAAAAACTATTCCCATTTCCTTTATCCTGGAAACATTACTTTGCATTCTCAGAATCGCCTTATTATTCTTTAAATTTGTCCATCACTATATATATATATATATATATATATATATATATATATATCAACTTAATGATATAAAATCAACTAGCTTCTTATAAGTCCCAAACAATGTTAAATTATTTATTTGAAACCCAAAATCTCGCAATTAACATTGCAATATTATTTATATTTCAAAAGTCGCAACTAACGCTGCAACATTACTCTTATGGAATAATAAACCAGTTTCAATATTTCTTTACTCATTACAAACTAATACCATCCCCTGATAATAGTGAAGTCGTTAAAGTTGGGGTATTTTATTTACCTCTCAGACCTTGATCAACAACGTTCTTATATTAGAATAGATAATAGTTCGTAACTTAAAAACATATCAATCACATTTCATTTATTATTAAAATATGGTTTTATAAACCATGTATTTATTTTTTAGAATCTTGGTCGATTATGACCATTTACTAAATGTTACATAATTCCATTAGTAATTGGAATCAATCCATTCCCAAAAATATTTCGCCAAAACCATTTTGCGTCATATTGTAAAACAAATTCTTGTATTTTATAAACAAAATCCATTTATCAACTTCTTCGCTTAAAACCAATAATTTGTTTCTTTTACACTCTCGCAAACCCTTTTCCTTTTAGATTAATTTAAATTAATCTAATAATATTACTTTGTTATTTACTTAAGTATAATTATTCAAAATATTAACCCGAAGGTTAACTTATTTCACTTATAAAACTGAATTAAATGTACATCCTTATTAGGTAATCATTTAAGAATATTTTTATAAACTATTTATAAATATCGGCTATATTTTAAAACTTCATTTTAATGTATAAATTAAAACTAAAAATCTCATTCCAGTTATAAAATAAAATTTATAACTTATCTTCGTTAATCCTCATAACGTCAAATTAACATTATAGAAAAAAGGTGGACTTAGGCCATTTGCTACCAATCCCTCAATCAATACTATCTATTGATTCCAATCACAACAACTTTGAATTTGAATTCAACGTTCAACAACCAAACATGTTTTAATATCAATAGGGTTCAATCCCTTCATATATAAACAATATAAAAATAAACAACACGCATAATATTTGAGGAATCCAGTCGGACCCCTCCATCTTGTTCTTCCCTACATCACAGTCCATTATAATATTTCATAACAATGTATATATAAGATAGGAATTCAAATCAATATATTAAACGACGATAATAGAAATCAAATCAACAATTAGGCATCCTAGGAATCCAAACATTCAATTTTTATTCAATGATTAAATTTAATTATGAATTTAATCACATCATAGAATTCCAGAAATGTGTGAGAGTTAACTCAACTTTGTTTTTCGATTAATGATTTCAGCGTTGTTTCGTTTAATTTTAAACATACGTTTAAAATTAAATAAAATTCTAATTGTATATAATTACCTCCGAACATGCTCAGTAGTGTAGTGCTCTTTGCTATGATTCCAATGAACCCGATTCCGCGTGATTCTGCGCTCGTATGCAATAGTTATATGATTTATAAGATAACGGTTTTTATTGAAATATATATTAAATAATTAATTTAACCAATTTATTTGGTTAAGGGGTTAAATAGGCCGATTACCTCTGATACAAATAATACAGGACGACAGTTAGTCGCTTCCCTTGCTCCTTGCATTTCAAACCATTTGAACATACCCTTATTCTTTGTTCTTTTATTTATTTTTTATACGTTAGGCCCGAAGCCCATATCACTATCAAAGCCCACGGTCCGCCAAACTTGTTTTCTCCACGTAATCCTTCTTCTACATCTTTATTTCTTCCCACTGCCTTCTTCTGTTTCTTCCCAGTATGTATATCTTCTTTCACAAGAATACCCCATGTTCCATTCTTCTTCTTCTTCTTCTTTGTATTTACTTCCTTCACGTTAAACCATTCTTTTTCCTGGTGTACATTCTTTCTGCCGTAAATTCTCCTCCTCCACTCTTAATATACCTCTTCTTCAACCCGTGCTTCCCAATATACAAAAATTCATGAATTACCATACCCTCTTGTTTTTTCTTTTTAAATATATATAAGCTCGAACAAAAAAATGCAGACTGTCGTTTCCAGATCCCTCCGCGCCACCAACTATGTCACCTGCAACGTCTGACCAACGACCAACCCCTCCGACCCCATCATACTCCGAGCATAGCTGCACTACGCCACCAACCGTCCATACTCACCGCAACTTCATACCACCGGAAAGTCGATCCCCATCCCCTACGGCTCTGCCTACGCGAGCGGCTCCACCATGCTCAGCCTGGCCACTTGAAGCTGTACACGGATTCCTCCCTTCGTAGACTATAGCATCCACCTCCGTCCCTTAAAACTCGTGTCATTCTTCACTAACTTACTCCGGTACACCACTAGTCCGTCGCCACCGCCCCGATGATGATCTCGCCTACCTCCCCACCTTCTAACTCCGTCCAGTGTGCCATTGCCATGCTGGTTAAAAATTCCAACGGCCACCACAATGTTTCCACTAGCACCCCATTTCGAACTCATGCAGTAGCCCTCAAATTTGATACGAGATGCTGCTTTCAAATCGTGGGAACCAAGGATTCGAACCATATTTATTCTTATTGAGGTTTTGATTTTTTAATTTTGAGTTTTGAATTTTTTATATTGAGAGGACATGCTATTTGAAAAGAGGAAGAGGTCAGCTTCATTTTTTGTTTGGGCGAATATTATACTGAGGCTAAAAATATATACAGCCGAGAGCACGAAAGGTGGTTCAGAACCCATGAGGATTAGGATACGGCTGTAGACATTTTATTTAATAATTTTTATTTTATTTTATTTTGATGTGACGAAGGATTTTTATTTGATTTGACTAACGATTTTTATTGACATGACTAACGATTTTTTCCCGTGCCTATCTCCACTTTCATACGCTATTTCTTGATTCCTATGGTCACACACAAACTCCATTTGTAGTGAAAATAGACATTATGGTATAATTCGACATTACGATCCTAATGAATCTTGTTTCGTCGAATTCCGAGTCTGTTTGCTCAAATGGTGCCCGTTCAAGTCCAAATAGTTGATTTGTTTGCATTTAATTTTGCAACGCTAACAAAATAGCTTCAATTGACACATAACTTGAAATCTAACAATAATTAACTATTACGGTCTTAATAAAATTTATTTCATTGAAAACGAAGATTGTTTGAATAAAATCCTTTTCTAAGAGTCCAAATAAAATTAAAATAAAATAATTTTAAAATACCTCAATATAATAATAATAAAATATTATAATCGGCAATACTCGATCAGAATTTCATATACTTTCAAAATAGAATACTCGGGCTGAATTTCAAGCCAAATCAATATTCAATAAATTAAAAACCCCTTCATTTTATATAATAAATCGCTATATTTTATAATGAATTCCATAGCGACTATTTGAAAATTTTATTTAGACTTAAAACAAAATCTTCAACATCAATACTCAAATTTTCTCTTCCATTAGAAAAAATATAATCCAATAGATTCGGACATTTCTTGTTTCGAAGAAATCCGACTTATATTGGATTTTGTACAACCGTTTAAAGTTCAAAATGTAATATTATGAACTACCCCGCCGTTGTAGTTCGTTTATAACAAAATTATAAATTAAATGTTCAAACGTCGATTAATAAATGAACTAGTTAATATATTTCAAAACAAACAAAAATAAACATTTTTATATTGTCCAATTTACATTGTACAACAAATTTAACTAATCCCAACTATTTCAGAATTTAAATTATTATCATGCTATGTGTATTAATAATATATTCAAACCATTAAATTAAATTTCCAAAACAACATTTAAAACCATTTTAAATGTTTAATAAGACGGTTAAAAATCTAGGCCGTTACACAGACCGAGACCCTTCATTTATGAGCGAAATATGGAAGAGCCTACTCACATCGCAACGGATAACATATAAAACATCAAAGTAAAAAAACTAATATTAACCTGGACAACAATAACCTTTCTGGACTAACTCGGAAAAAACTAAAACACTAACATGTTAGGGATTGAGATGATGATGATGATAGTTTTGATATCAACAACCTTATTTCAAATCATTATTATTATAAATTATATACTAACACTATTATCTAGAATATATATATATATATATATATATATATATATGTGGGAAATCTTTGCATGTATCGATTATTGAAGTATGTACAGTTCAAAGAATCAAGATTTCAAAATAAAAGAGTCCAGGATACATGACTTATTAGTATAAAGAATTCAAAAGTTCAAGAAATACAAAGTAATCATGTTTAGATATTTTGTTAAAACTCCGGTTAGCACTGAATTGTCGTTTCAAAAAAATTCTCACTTTTTTCAAGTGATAGCAAAAATACTTCCTTGTTTTTAAATCTATTTTCTAAATGATTTCAAAATTACTTCCTTATTTTAAATCAACATGTCTTTATTCTTAAATCTATTTTAACTCCTGAAATGTATTTTAACTCTTGTTTTAAAATTATACTTTATTTTTTAATCATTTTAACTTCTAATTCGAATATTTATTACTTATAGATTTAATACTAGTTTCATAGTTACTTATGTTTTCAATTTCCTAAGTTATATTTATTAAGTTCTAAAGTATTTCTTATATTTATAGTTTTAAATATATATACATTTATATTATTTATATTTTACATTTAATTTTTAATCATCATTACATATGTTTTTAATATATATATGTTTACTTGTAAAACTCTATTTTAATGTAAAAGAACATATATTTTTTTAACTAAAAAATTATCATAATTTATTTAACCATATTTGTTTTAAATCAAAATTTTTAATTTTGAAAAATCCTTATGGCACGTTGATATATGTATAGTTTGTTTTGAAATTTATATATTGAAAAGTTGTATCTTTTTAATCCAAAACTATTCTGAAAGGATTTGACTGTTGGGAGACTATAAATAGGCTTCTAAATTCAATTTTTTTTACTAACTTTTCGTTATCTTCTTCTTTATTTCTTATCTTTTCATTGTTCTTCTTGAATTCTTAATATTTATACTTATACCCTGTCGATTTTCAAAGAGAATTGTATCAATCCCTTTCTCTTTCAATTCTCTATTAATCTCTCATGAAATTCAAGGGCTACTCAAGAGTTATAAGATATTTGTAATCATAGATCGCAAGATCAAGTTCTATCGAGTCAATACTTTAAAACTGATACTGAGAAAGGTGTGGTTATAGCCCGAAAATCAATAGGGTGTTGGTTGTGGCCCAGAAATCAACTGAGTCTCATTGTACTCAGGAAATCAGTTGGGATGTACCCTTATAGCCATGTAATCAAGGACTGTAATATTGGATATTAGTACAATAGAAATCCATATCAACCGAGCGTTGTGTGGGACAGTATGTAGTGTAACTCTGGACCAGTATAAAATCTTGGTGTGTACTTTCCTTTTACTACTTTTATTTTTATATTCTACATCTGTGATTGATTCTGTGATTTTTGATATTTGTGATTTGCATAACATTTTAATAAATACAAAAAGATTTCAAGAAATTAATAAAAACCCATAAAACAGTATTCACCTCCTCTAGTGTTTAGTTTTCCTTTAGATCCTTAATCTGCATCCCGAATTGGTATCAGAGCATTGGTTTTCAAAGTTTTCATAAACTGAATTTTTGAAAAGTTTAAATGTTAACCAACACTGGAATTGTCAATAATAATAGTTCATCTACAGAAGGTCGGTCCATTGTTAGACCACCACTACTCAATGGTAGTAATTATGAATATCGGGCTTGTAGAATGAAAATTTGTTTACAATTTGTTGGATTGGATACTTGGAATATCACACAAACTGAATATGTTGAATCCACTGTTATTTTGCACAATAGCCTAATGATCAAAAAGCCGCAACAAAAAATAACTCAAAGGCTATGAATATTTTATTTTGTTCACTAGATAGAAATAAATTTAATGAAGCATCTATTTGTAAATATGCATATGAAATCTGTAAAACTTTGCAAGTGACACATGGAGGAACAAGCAAAGTTCAACAGAACAAAATATCTATGTTAACCAATTAGTTTCAATTTTAAGTGAATCAGAATGAGTCCATCTCTGATATGTACTGCAGGTTCCAAGAGATCGTGCATTCATTAATGGCTTTGGGAAAAAATTCTGAGGAAGATCAAGTCCAAAAAATCTTGAATGCATTAACTTTAGATTGGAATCAAAAGATACTTGTAATTGAAGAGGCCAATGATATCAGTGCAATGAAAATTGAAGAATTAATCGGTAATCTAATGTCACTTGAAGTCCAAATGCAAGGAAGGAAAGAACATAAGTCATTGAAAAAGAAACGATATCATTTAATGCTACAACCGAAGATTCTGACTCAAACAGTGACGATGATGAAGAAATAACCTTAATGACAAAGAATTTTAGAAAATTCCTAAGATATAGAAAAAGAAATAATTTCAAGAGGAATGAGCAAAAAAATTCTATGAAAATTAATGAAGTCCCAAAAATGTTAGATGTTATAATTGTGACGAACCAGGCCACCTAAAGAGATCATGTCCTTACCGGGAGAGGCAAAATCAACTTTCAAATGATAATTCTTCAAAGAAGCGAAAAAAGAAAATGAAGAAACTCTAGAAGATTCTGATTCATCTTCCAACAATGAAGGGAAAGAAACAAACAATTTGAATATGTGCTTCACAACAATTCAGGAATCAGAAGAAATTGAAGAACAGATCTAAAAATTGGTACGCCTTAATAATAATTTTTTTGGTTAAATTGTTTGAATGGTTGCATGTTTGCTTTGTTTGAAAATTTTAATTTTAAATTCAAAATTATAATTATTTAATAAAATAATAATATAAAAATATTTTTATAATAAATATTATTCTAAGAAATAATTAAATAAGAATATAAAGTTATAAGTGAATTAAAAAAAATCCAAAATCAAATGTCCCTTTGAAAATTCAAAAGGTATGTCGACATGCCAGTTTGTATATGTCGACATATACATGAAAAATTTAAATTCAAAATTGAAATTTCCAACTTTTGAATTTCCCTCCACCTTTTCACCAAACCTAATGTATTGAAAAGGTGTCCCTTAACCAGAGAACGTGTGAAACGACCTAGACTTCCACGATCCCCGAAGAGACGGAGGAGCCCGGATTGTTTTGAGAACGCTATGCATCAGAACACAAACGTTAGAACATTTCATTGCTATTACAACAATTTACATCAGAGTATAAGAATATATCAAAGTTTAAATAATATACAGTAGAAAAATATCAGAGATTTAAATTACAAAACAGCGGAAAATACACATAAATATAATGTGCAACGGAGACCATCAACTATCATAACTGAAAGAAATACACGGATACAAAGCATTCTGAATATAGCTCCAGCCGTAATCCAGGATCCTGTGGAAAGAAGTATCTGCGAACCCCAAAACTACTAGCTACCCGTGCAGAAAATGTGGGCACCCAAAGTTTAGGTAGAAACAATAAACTCCGAACCACTCATGGGACTGGTGTGAGAACTAAAACAGTTATTAGCTTTATTTTAAAGTAGGGCAAATCAAGGGACCATGCCGTATAACACGGAAGGGTTTTTCTCCCAAGAATACCATAAAACCAAAAGTGCAATGCTAAAAGGAAAAATGAAGCCATTATAAGACTCCGGTCACATCACACAATGCAAACACAAACCAGAGGATAAAGTTTTACGTTATAATGGACAAACATGCTTGGTACGCGAAATTTATCTTTTATTATTACGATAAGTGAAGAAATTAACTTCAAATATAAATGTATCAATCATAGATGGCATAGTACCCCATCCTACTATGTCGCCATATAGGTTTACAACTAAAACTGGAAAGTTGCGTATTGGAAGTTGGATTTCCATCTATGAGTCGAGGCAAGGGATCTTCCTCACCGATTCATGACACTCTAGAAAATGTCTCAGGACTCGGACGCTGGCGAGCCCTTGGATCTTCAGGGTCGGTCCACACTTACTTTAGTGGATTAATTATTCATGAACACACATTTCCCAGTCCTATCGGACCTAACTCTGGGTCATTAGAGACTCATATCCGAGGTGCCTCGTTCCATCATCCACATAAGTAAAAAAAATTGGGCTCCATACCATGACACCAGTTCTAGCTAGAAAGAAACGTCGTGCACTCCCTGCAGTCACTATCCCATTTTTGACTCATACCGAGTGTGAGACTCGCGAATTAACGCTATACACAAAGCTATGCTACTTAAAATTGTGCTTTGATCATCATCCACAAGACTCTGCTTTTCAACAATAAGCCTTGATCATTTGCATCTTAGCATGCCACATTGTCAATCCATATCATACCACTGATTTCTACCAATATATAACCTCTAAGCTCGTACGTCCCAGAGAAGGGTGTTAAGCAAGAGAATAAATTCTCCGCCACTAAACATATATATATTTAGAAGAGATCAACAAATACAGTATAAAGGAATACAATGTCAGACTACCATCCATTTGCAAGTCCGTTCTAGGTTTGAACGAAACCGGAGGCACTTTATTCCTCGTCCCATGTGTCCATTACAGGAGCGAGGTCCTCGCTATCCGACCGATATCCAAGTACGTCTGGACGATCACCACTTATTACCTTGTCTTGGGTGTATAGCCCAATCAAGACATCAATAATCATCCATACGATGTGAAGATCTCCGATCTTCAACCACCTCTTCATCATCGACTTTTATTCTCCATATCAGTTATTCAGAATGGGATAAACCCGGTCTTTCTGAATAACTCGCGTATTTAGTAATCAATAATCAAGTGCTAGAAAAACACATCATACGCCTCATTCCAATTCAGAATATACTTTTATTCAAATATTCACATCTTAGGGGAAAGGTTCCGATTAATTTTATCAAAGATAAATTCTTTTAAACTTATTCTTAAATCTTCCTTTGGATATCAATTTCAAAAGATTTTATTTTACCTTTTAACAATTCTAAACCAAATTATGGTTTATAAAACTAGTCGAGATTATCGAGCCTTACCAAAGTAATAATTTATTTTATTTCCAATTCTGATCTATTCATCCCATGGAGCAAAACTGTTAGTACTCCATAACTAACACCCATTGTGTTATCGGTAAAATTAATTACCATTTCTCGTTTCAAATCTAATTAAAGATTTAACTACGCCTGGAGTAAAACTTGTGGCACTCTATTCTCGATCGTTTCATGAATTCGATAAATTTAGTTATCCCATTCTCATTTTATCTACTTAAAGATTCATTAAAACTCTAGTTCAACTTTGACCTAAAAAATCATTACTTTATGATTATTCAACTTTAAGAAATTAATCATGTCTTTAACTGGGTTAAAGAACCAATGTTATTAAAAAACATAGTTCACAATAAACCCAAATCAACTACCATTAAATATGTAATCTTCGCAGAAAATAGATCAATATATAATTCATATAAATGGAATGACGGCAAAGCCTTTTAAATTTCATATATAGTAATGGTCTTCCTTTACGGAAGCTCATCTCGATTGTTACCAAATCGAATTCCATTCAATTCCAACTTAACACACTAAATTGGAAAACTTTACTTTGGAAAATTACCATTTAATATTAATAAAAAGATTTATAAATTCCAAATCATATCTTCACTATTAATTGGGTTTTAAGAACAAATATTATTTAAAACAATGTCCACAATGAACCCAAAATCATCTTCCATTTAATTCCAATTTATAATTATAAATTGGAAAACTTCATTTATCTTAATTAAAAGATTTATACTTTTCTCAATGGGGTTTAAGAACAGTGTTATTGAAGACACCATTCACAACAAACCCCAAAACCCAATCTGATATTAAATACAAGGCTCTGTATAGAAATAATATCGGCTTATATCCAATAACAAATTCTGAAACCAACTAATATCGTATTGGGAATAACGATATCTATATCTTTCAAATTCCCATAACCATATTCATATAATTACGGAATCCAATATCGGAATATTCCGAAGATTATTTCCATTCAAATCCTTTCCAATCCATACACTGGAAAATTCTAGTAATATTAAAACCATTTCAATTCCTTTCAATTCTGTACTTAAGTTGATAAACAACTTATTCTGATAAAAATATCTTTTATCTTTATAAACGGGGAATTTTCCATCTAATATCATTTCAAAATATTTATTACACTTTCACATAATTAATTCATATTTTTAATAATTTTAATACGTCCCTTACAGTCGGTTTCCAATATCGGCCACCGAATTGCATCCATAACGACCTTTTCCAAAATTTATTTGGACATACCTTAAAATATAACCATTCAAAATTAATTGTCATTTATTTATTTGAAAGATCTTTTCGATACGAACCCAACAGTTCCGTTTTTAGGAGAATCCGACGGTCGGATCTCCCGTTACCTCAATTTGAAGTCAATGGTTGAAATTCGCGAACGGTTGCGATGCGGCACGTTCTATTCAAACCATTTAAATATATATATATATATAATATTATATTTCATCGATTTCCTTTTTAAAACATATTTTATAAATTGTTTATAAATTCATTTTAAAAGATTTCAAAATTCATTTTCAATTTCAAATCAAAATTGAATGTTATATATCATTATAATATCGAAGTGATAATATTTTCAAAATATCAGATGTTGAAATCAAATCTTTTCGATATTCATTATAGAATAAATAAAATTGACAGAAAATTCCGTTCAAGTTAAAATGGCGCACTTTTACTTAACTCGGCTTCATATATCAATATTTCGTGTCCATCCAAAATCGGACATCAAAATCATATTTTAATTCTTTACTGAATATTATTTTAAAATATTTATTATTTCTGAATTGGAATCAGACTCAATCTATTATGATATAATTTATTTATATGGATTCATACATGGCATGTATTCAAAATAATGATAAACTACTATTAAACATTCAATTCACATCCAAAGTGCAATTTACAACTGTATAAGCATTAAATAATTAGATAATGCTTATAATGGTCTATCAATCAATCGGTTGACATACAGTCAAATCCAAGGGAGATGTGAATTAATTATCATCCCCAGACCCGTGTGGGGTTTTCAGCCAACAGCAATGAATTCAAATTAATCACTGGTTAATAAATTTAAAAAATTATAATTTGATTCGAATTATTTTTCTAATTAACCAATTTTCACTGTTTAGATTATAAATGGATATTTATAATTTAATTTCAACTACCACATTAATGTTAACATTTTTATTTCTAATATGTTAATCATCCCAATCACCACACAATACAGTCAATTTAATCATTCCTGGTTTTCAAATAACAGTGAATGTGAGCTAGCAGGCACCGTACAACATTTTTGTGATAATTAAACAAATAAAAGTCAATACTGACAATCTATATATTTTCAGTTATAAAATCATTGACTGTACAAATATTTTAGTGAGAGAGTTCTCACTTTGGTTTCCACTCCGTCAGTCTTTAATTGAATGATTCTATTTTTAAACTAAATTAAACGCGCGTTTAATTTAGCTAAAAATTCAACTTGCTCCGTTCCTATTCTGGTCAATTCCATGTTGTAGTGCTCGCTCGTACGAGCGCAATTCAACTGAAATCGGTAAATTTCGATCTCGTATGAAAATGATATGGATTTTAATACATTGGATAATTAAATATATAATTAGTTCAATAATTAAGGAGGTAATTACTTTATCCTACACTAATACGTCTTCCTCCTGGAAACCGTTCAGACCCATACTCGATTCCTAGGGCATCCGCTCGCCGTTACTACATTCGACCGGACCAAGATCGGATGGGCCCACGTCGACCGCCGTTCGGACCTCCTCCGGCGCCCCCACTCTCGACTAGCTCGCACCCCCTTCACGCCAGAATTTGGCTTCGAACGGCGGAGCTTTGAGGTTGGATTTCTCCCAAAATGTTATATGATACTTGATCATATTATATAGGATTATAGATCTCACAAAGCTCTTTCATGTTTGTTTTATAAATTTGATGAATTATTGCTTGGATTTTGCGATAATTGGTGAAGAAGTATCAAACGATTTAAATCGTTCGTTCCTGAAAGGCGGCGGCTGACTTATAAGGGAGAATTAGGGTTTAAGTTTATTTATATATTTTTTATAATATTGTTTAGTTACAATTATACATGTTTATCGATCCGAACTCCATATCAAACCCAATGACTGTTGCCCTTATCCAAATACCCCGATTTCGAACATAATGAGATTTGTTTCGTCGGCCAATTTGAATGTTTCGATCATTTTTTGTCAAAATTAAAATATAAATTAATATAACGGTCAATATTGAATTCAAAGTACATTTTAATTTATAAGGTCCACATACTAACTCCAAAACTTTTGAAAATTGAAATTTAGCTACGTTTTGATGATACGGTCCTAACAAAACTAATTTCATTGAATTTGGAGACCGTTTGAAAAATGGCCTTTTTAACTGGCTTATTAAATTTAAACTGAAATTGAAAACGCGTTTAAATTTACTACGCTCACATATTAATTCCAAAAATTATGAAATTTAAAGCTAACAATAATTTGACGTTCCGGATACAACTAAAGTGGTTTCGTCGAAAACGGAGGTCATTTGCAAAATGGCTATATATATAATAAAATATATATAAATTCCATAGCGACTATTCTAAATTTTAAGCTGGACATAACTTACCATTTATAAATTGAAATCTCAGTTTCTTGCATTCGTTAGAAAATTACAGTTCAAAATATTCCAACGTTTCTTGTTTTACTGAAATCCGATTTATATTGAATTCTATACATTCATTTGAAATTAAAAATCGAATTTTTAAACTACCACGTCATTTCAAGTTCGTTTTAATAAAAATTTAAATTTATACGTTCTAGCTTCAATTTAAATAAAATTTGAAATGTTAATTGTTAAAATAAATCATTTTAAATCCTTAAAATTCATTAAATCAATTAAAAATAAAATTTTAAATTGGTTCCAAAATCTGGTATGTTACAATCTCCCTCACTTAAAATCTTTTCATCCTCGAAAAGGAAGATAAAATTGAAGGATGTTTGCTTAATCAACTCAACCTTCATTCGACTCAAGTTCTTCAACTTTTTAGTTTCTAAGAACTTTCTAACTTCTCAAAAATTTGGCTAACGCCTAAAATTTTTGAAAAGTTTCTCCATAACCTCCTTTGTACGAGGAGGGTTTGAAAATTTTATTGGGTCGTTTAAGGCACCCAGTATATCAATAAAAAGCACACACAACATTTGTGATCTATCTATGCCTAAGGGAGACGTGTAAAAAGTCGAAATCTCGGGCCTTTCCCCTGTGTTGGAGATAATGAAATAATCCATGTGCCGTAACTAAAAACAAGAGAGAAGTGAGTTTTTGTCATGTCCAGACCTGTGTAGGGTTTTTATTAAATTTTGACCCTCACCGTTATATCTTGTTAAGTCCATAATCAGTCTTCTATTCAACCTGTAATTCATTCCTCGCCATACAAGCATCTCCCGTATGGAAATCCAAACCTCGTCATATAAGCGCCAAATGGTTATATGGAATATGACATGATATGCCATCTATAATTAGTCTTTTGTTCAACCTGTAATTCAGTCATGGCCATACAGACGTCTCGCCCATATGGCAATCCAAACCTCGTCAAATAAGCACCAAATGCTTATACGGAATATGATATCCAAACCTCGTCCTATGGCATACATTGTATTTCACACAGAGCAACCATCACAGTGCATCCAAATTCATTCACAGTAGTTTCTAATAAATAAAACTGCACAACCAACTCAATAAGGTGCACCTGTTTATCGGGCACGCAATTTATTTCTTTACTCAACGCGAAGTCATTAACCTGCTCAACATATATATATATATATATATATATATATGTATGTATGTATGTATGTATGTATGTATGTATGTATATGTATATATATACATGTCTATGTATGCAATTCCAATCAATATTCAATTCAGTTCAACATTATATTAAATTTGGCTAAATTTTAAATTTCATTCTCTTATTGGTTTGATCAATCCAATAATTTAATTAGCTGAACTAATAATCACACATCACACCCAGCAATCAATTAGTTGATTAGCTTTTCAATCATATAAATTTTCTCTATATACTCAAAAATCATATTTCAAGGCCAAATTACAAACAATAAATTCTAACTAAGGATTTGGTTCTCACACCAGTTAATTGGAATCATATAGACATCCCACTTCCGAAACTCGAAAATAAATGCTGGTGATGGAGCTCCATCATCAAAATCATCTCTGGGCGACTAGAGTGTGATTCTATATCTACCCAGTATATTTGAGACTTCGAGTACTCGTGGATTAGACGTATATGCAAAATATTCTTATACCTGATGGTCCAAAATCAATATAAAATTAAATACTTTCATACGTATAATATGATATAATTTCAAAACCAAATTCATTTTTCTTATAAATAACACTCTTCTAAATCATTCTAGGGCATTACTTACCCTATCTCTAACTAATTTTTCTTATAGGACGTTACTAATCCTACCTCCGATGAATTCGTTTGTTTGGTTCTAATATGTCTTGTTCTCGAACTCTGTAAACCAAATCTCTGATACCAAAATGAAACAACCTAGACTTCCCGGATCGCCAAAGAGATGGAGAAGCCCGAATTGTTTTGAGAACACGACGCATCATAACACAAACATTAGAACGTTTCATTGCTATTACAACAATTTGCATCTAAGTACAAAAATATATCAGAGTTTAAATATTATACAGCAGAAAAATATCAGACATTTAAATTACAAAACAGCGGAAAATATATACGTAAATATAATGTGCAACGGAAAACATCAACTACCATAACTGAAAGAAAAACACGGATACAAAACATTCTGAATATAGGTATGAGAAAAACATGGATACAAAACATTCAAATTAATCACTGGTTAATAAATTTAACCAATTCTAATTTGATTCGAATTATTTTTCTAATTAACCAATTTTCACTGTTTAGATTATAAATGGATATTTATAATTTAATTTCAACTACCACATTAATGTTAACATTTTTATTTTTAATATGTTAATCATCCCAATCACCACACAATACATTCAATTAAATCATTCATGGTTTTCGAACAACATCGAATGTGAGCTAATAGGCACCGTACAACATTTTTGTGATAATTAAACAAATAAAAATCAACACAGACAGTCTATATATTTTTAGTTATAAAATAATTGACTGTACAGATATTTTAGTGAGAGAGTTCTCACTTTGGTTTCCACTCCATCAGTCTTTATTTGAAGGACTTTATTTTTAAACTAAATAAGACAAGCGTTTAATTTAGCTAAAAATTCAACTTGCTCCATTTCTATTCTGGCCAGTTCCATGTTGTAGTGCTCGCTGATTCGAGCGCAACGCAACTGAAATCGGCAGATGTCGATCTCGTATGAAAAAGATATGGATTTTAATTCATTGGATAATTTAATAATTAATTAATTAATTAAGGAGATAATTAACTTATCATCCACTAATACGTTTTCCTCCCGGAAACCGTTCAGACCCATACTCGATTCCTAGGGCATCCTATCACCGCTACTACATTCGACCGGACTATGATTGAATGGGACCATGTCGATCGCTGTTTAGACCTCCTCTGATGCCCCCAAATCTCGGGCAGCTCGCACCTCCCTTCGCGCCGGAATTTGGCTTCGAACGGTGGAGCTTTGAGGCCAGATTTCCCCCAAAATGTTATACGATACTTGATCATATTATATAGGATTATATATCTCATAAAGCTCTTTCATGTTTATTTTATAAATTTCACAAATTATTGCTTGGATTTCGCGATAATTGGTGAAGAAATTTCGAACGATTTAAACCATTCGTTCCTGAAAGGCGGTGGCTGACTTAAGGGAGAATTTGGTGTTTTCCACCAAAAAATGGCTCAAACACCAAGGGTACGAGAATCGTGCTTCACCAATGCGGTTAGTAAGTAAATGGAGCTGCGCTCAACAGAAGTTGAAAGTGAAAATGTAAGAAAAGTAAAAAGGAGACAAGGTTTTAGAGTGGTTTGGCCCTAACTAGGCCTACATCCACTATAAAGGTAGTTTGCATTATCATGACAATGATTACAAAGCATATAAACTCTCTTTGTACATGCATCCTCTCTCTTTTACAATATATTCTCTCTCTTACATATAGATCTCATTTAAATTCATGGAATTCAATGGAGAAATATTAAGGTCAATGGAGGAGAAGGGTAAGTCAGTGGAGGAGAAGGAGAATGTCCTTGTTTGAGAGGAGGATGAAGGAGAATCTTCAATATCTTTGCCACTTAGATGATTTTAATGGATGCCTTGGCCAAATGAATGAAAGATCTTCCATTGGAGATGATGACGATGATTAAAATGCTTAGGGAATGGTGGAGGGAAGAATTCGACAGCACTTCGCGGTCGCAAGAAGTTGATTCCCTTTTTGGTGGGAGCCATGGCTTATTTATAGGTGTGCCTCCATGAAGAAATGATCTGAAAATCATATATGCAGACTATGGTTCGCTTGTCTCGTTAATTACGAATATGCCACCGCTTAGCTGTAGCCAACTGGTGACAGTTGTATTCAGTTGTCCTGGAAGGGAGCGAACGGTTTCATAGGAGCGAGCGACTGCATAGGTCTGAGCATATTGAATGGGCGGACAGGCGATGAGTGTACAGGCTACATGTCAACGCTTCCTATATCTGATGGTAGATGGGCGACCGATCAAAACTTGTAGAGCAGGCATATGTGCGATCGTTATGGAGTTGATATCTGTCGGGTCGGTAGGTGGCATGCGATTGTGACATTAGTGACTGATTAAGGAATGAGAGAACGATTAAGGTTGCAATTCATGAGCGGATATGGGATGCATGTGTGATTTCTTGCATCTTTGTGTTCCCTGCTATTTACGATCGATTGGGGTAACATGGACGAACGACTGTAGAATGGGACATGTGATCGGAACCAATTCTTCTCTTCGTCTTGTACGACCGATTTCTTTGATACAAGAATGAGCAACTTCCTTAATATCAGCGATCTTTGCAGGATGTACGGGCCTTATCATTCTTGGCCAGTACCATCCTTGAGCTGGCTTGGCGCGCGTGATCCCTCTGTACGATTGTATTATGTTGTATGACCGATCCTGATTGTGTTGAGTGGACGACCTGACTTGTTCTGATGTATGCGACCTTCCTTGTCGTGTTTAACTTTAAGTTGGCACTTGATCTTTGTTTTGTGTGATCGTTCCTCGCTCTTTCTAAACTGCCTGGGTGTACTAGAGTGGAGTGGACTATGCACGACCGATCCCAATGACGCTTGACCCGTAGACCAGCATATGTATAAGGGATAAACATTTTCCCCTCGAAGTTTGTAATTTTGATTTTGCAAAAATTACCGGCTTCGAAATAACTGATCATAACATAGTTTGGTAGATTAAATCAGGTTTACTAAGGAACGATCGTGCATAGCTCATGATCGTTAAGGTTAAGATATCTAGGATCGTTCTTTCTCATGAGCGAGAGGCCTAAGCCACTCGCACAATTTTTTTTAAGTCGAAATATCATCATGATCGATCATATCATGGGGATGCAGGCAAGCCAGCTGGACTTGATGGGCCACTTATACTTGTGCAATCGAATATTGAGCTGATGTGGCGAGAATAATCTGGATATGTGTCTTTTAATATTCCCTGTCGTTTTCTTACTCCTTTCTTTAATTCACTTTTATTTCCCAGATAAAGCACATTGGTAACAACTACTTCATTTTCGAAAAGAAACCCTAATTTCTACTTTGACTTCCTTTCGATTAGATTCTCTTAGTCAAAAACCCAGTACTCCTTCCTATCATCAATTCTGTGAAGCGCGGGTTTGTCATTCTTGCTTATGCCTATTTCTCTTCTGGATTGATAACATATACTTTAATAGGAGATAAGCTCTTTTTATGTTTTCAAAAACCCTTATGATCATTAGATGCGATTTGGGTTGTTGTTGATTTTTTATGATGACAGTAGTCGAAATTTTTGGGTTGGATCTGGGTTGTTCTGTGCATGCACTAGTTTGAGAACATTTAACTCTGGTATTCCTTTTTGTTCTAGTTCTAAACTTTGTACACATGATATACTCACTAAAATGCTTAAGATAAGTTCACATCTTGCACAATTCCTAACCTTGTGACTATGTGCCAATAATTTGTCCCCATTTATATGTTTTACGCACATGATGTTTGACAAAATGCTTAAACCATGCGGCCTTGATTTTGTCATTATGATCCATACTTATGGTTTGGCTCCTATAGTCTCCTAAGTGCATTTGACAGAAGGTCTCTCCCCTCCATTTCTTTAAAATTAATCCTGTTTTGCATGACCAGGATCAGAGGGATCGGTTGTTTGCGGTTCTGCCTTTGGTTGCGTTACTTGTTTAACCTCGACTAACCCTTTAAATCCCTAAATTGCACAGCCATTTACTAGTTCATTTATATTGGATGGATTCATCTCTGGAGCGACGTCGGCTGTAAAGGTTCTTTGACTTGGATGTTCAGATAACCGACGTTCAGTCGACCGGTTAACCGTCTGTGAACTCTCCCCTCAGTCCCTCTCATGTAGAACTTCAAATAATCATTAACAGGTCGCGTTATGCCCTTAGTCCATGTAATCCCAGGCTTGCTAAATGACTCAAAGGTTGGAGCTTGCAAGGAGTATCTTCTAATGTGGACATATCTCCGTCTGATCATCGAACTTTTTCCTGTGATATGATTGTTGCGAAGGGTCAGATGCTTGCCCGTTTTGAGACTACTATGTATCATTTTAGGAAGCAAATGGATCTGCTCAAGGATCATTCTGCAAAACAAATGAGCAGTTGGCAGACACTGGCTTGCGATCTCCAAAAGCTTCATAGGGACAATCTCGAGAGTATTTCTGCCTTAGATGATGATAAAGTGATGTTGATTCAAGCTCTTAGGTCCAGGGATAATGTGGTTGCTTCTTTTGCTCCGAGAGATGTCGATTTTGAAGTTCCAAAGCGCAAAGAGTCCTTGGTTGATGAACCTCCATCCTGCTCTACTAAAGTTAAGAGGAAGGTTGGCAGGCCCAGGAAGAACAAGAATCTGTAGCACTTTTGTCTTTTCTTTGGTTATTTCTTTTGCAAACTATGGTTTTAGATCGGTTGTATAAGCGAGTGCCGATCCTCGCATTTAACTTTTATGTTGGTCTGTGTCATGACTTATGCTTATTTTGTTGGCTCTGTGACTGGCTTGGGACGTTGTGATGCTTTTGTGCTTTGTTTGTTATGTTGTAGTCTTTCATCCTGTTTGGCACTATTTTCTATTTGTACCTTGCACCACAATTTTCTTTAATGACCATGCTTAAGTATCACGTTTTACGGTGTGTAACCTTAATGCTACCGACTCGTTTTTCGATGTTATAGTAGTTTGTTATGGCTTCGTTAGATTAGAAGCGGTCAGCTTCTTAGAATTTAGTTGACTGATTATACATTGCTTTTCTTTCCAGTTGGTGATCATTCGTTTAGTCGTACGTTCACCAATCTGGTGACCCAAATCCTTTGGAGATTTAGTTTAAATGTATGTTTTTGGTTTTTGATGTATTTAACCATATTTCTCGCTAACTCAGTGACCCGAGTCCTTCGGAGACTTGGTTAAACACATATTATTATATATATATATACACATTTTCTTGTTTATTAGAATGTGTTCAACCCCATATGTCACTAACTCGGTGACCCAAGTCCTTCGGAGATTGGTTTTGAGTATGTGCCACCAGGGGAGGACTTGAGTTTTAAGTTTCGATCCAATTTTGGTCCTGTTTGATCTGGTTATTTCGAAATCAGACAAGACCTAAATTAGATACCCCCTTTCGGCTAGGATTTCTGTGACCCCCTTTCGGCTAGGATTTTTGTTACCCACTTTCGACTAGGATTTCTGTTTATGATGGTCCTTCCAGCATGTTTGCCGGTCCTTCCAGCACTAGAATTGGTGCTTCCAATCCTAGGTTTTTTCGGTACTTCCGACTTTATGCTTCATCTCGGGAGGTGGACACTAGTTCATCTTATCGAGTTTTAGTTCGATTTGAAAAATTTGTGTCTTGCACCTAACAAGGTGCCTCTTTTGGGACTGGCAATCTTTTATCCATGGGACAAATTTGGTTGTTTCCACCTTTGCATTATTTTCGCAGTTTGGCACTAATTCTTTTGCTAGATGCTTATTGAGGATTTGGCGTTTTTGCGATGAAAGATGCAGCTTTCATCTTCGTCATCCACTAATTGCTTAGTCTGAATGATGCTCCGGCACTCAATGTTTTTGAATTGTTCTGGCCAGGATATGCTTGAGAATTCTCTAACTGTGGTTGGATTTTGATAGAATTACTATCCCTGTTTGCCTACATAAAAGAAGTCAACTTTTAGCAAAAGTTTGCAGATGTATGATTCGTGTAAGCAAATGGAGTTTCTCACTCATGTTTTTTTTATATGTACATAATTTGAATGCAGAGCTTCTTGCAAATATTCACAGCTTTTACAATAGTTTTGAACAATGCATTATAGAAAATAATGGCGGATGTGTTCGCTACTCTAAGCTCGAGGAATCTGGACTCCAACTGTGGTAGTCAATTTGAAAGTCCCGTCCCAAAGTTTTTGGTTTATAACATAGGGCCCTTCCCAATTCGGCCCAAAAACCCTGGTTCTGGTCATTACTTTCTTCAACACAAGGTTTCCGATCTTGAAAGTCCTGTGTCTGACTTTTGAATTGAAATGCCTTGCCGCCCTTCTTTGGTGTGCAGCCACCCTGAGTTCTGCTTCCTTTCTTTTTTCCTTGAGTTTGTTGAGGGACTCGAGTTGTAGCCTCTCATTTTCCCTCTGGTTTAAGTGAATCCTCCTATAGGTGGGAACTTCCAGTTCCACAGGGATCATGGCTTTAGAGTCGAAAGCTAAGGAAAAGGGAGTGTGCCCAGTCGCAGTTTTATGAGTGGTACGGTATGCCCATAGTGCTAGTGGAAGCTCATCTTCCCAACCACCTTTGGATTTCTCCAATCGCTTCTTGATGGTCGATTTAATGATCTTGTTACCGCTTCAACCTACTCATTTGCTTGCGGATGAGCAACTACAAAAAAACTTTTCTAAATTTTATACTTAGCATAGAAATTTTGGAATTCTTCGCTCTCAAATTGGGTTTCGTTGTCTGTGATTATTTTATGTGTCACTCCGAACCTACAAATGATATTTTTCAAGACAAAGTTAGTAACTTTCTTTGAGGTTTTAGTTGCCAATGGTTCTGCTTCAACCCATTTTGTAAAATAATCGACAGCAACAATGGCATATTTAAAACCAGATTTGGCGGTGGGGAGTGCTCCTAAAAGATCAATGCCCCAGATGGCGAACGACCATGAGCTGACCATTTGGGTTATAACTGTTGATGGCATCTTTGGAATTTTTGCAAACCTCTAACATCTATCGCATCTTTTAGTGTATGCTACGGAGTCCTTATTTATGTCTAGCCAAAAATAACCATATCGCGGAATTTTTGTGGCCAATGTCTGGCCACCAGTATGACATCCGCATTCACCCTCATGTATTTCTGTCATGATTGCTTTTGATTCCTTTTTTGTAACACAGCGAAGTAAGGGCATAGAAAATCCTCATTTGTATAGCCATCCATCCTGAATGAGATACACAGGGTATTTTCGCAAGATTTTCATTCGCTTCTTAACTTTTGCCAAGAGTGCATCGGTCATGAGATTCTGTTTGATTAGTGTCATCCATGAGTCTGGCTCATCATCCATCTCCATGACCCAATCCATCTCAATTTATTCCGTGCTGGGGTTGGAGAGGACCTCCACTAAGACTAACCCTATAAGTTGTGCATCTCCTGTGCTTGCATACTTTGCCAGTGATTCCGCCTTGGTATTTTCTTCTCTCGGAATATGAGATATGGTACAATGCTCGAAGCTCTCTAGTAGTTCCAGGGCCTTAGATAGATAAGTTGGTAAATTATCCATTTTGGCTTGGAACTCTACCCGGATATGACACACCATAGTTGGGAGTCACTGAAGATTTGTATGGTTTTTAGCTATAATTCTCTTGCTAGTCTTATTCCTGCGATGAGGGCTTCATATAGATCTTCCTTCAGGGGTTTCCAAGACTACTCCTGCCCTAGAGTAGTAATCGTTCAATGCTCCATCAACGAATAATTTCCATTGGATGTTGGTTTTAGTATCAGGCTCCTCTTTTATCTCTCCTCGGTCGGTAAATTCTGCGATGATATCTGCAAGTGCTTGTCAGCTAATTTCCTTTCAGGGATGGTATGTAATGTCGTATTGACTAAGATTAATATTCCACTTTAATAACCTCCCAGAAGTCTCTGGTCGAAACAAAACTTCCCTCAAAGGTTGATCTGTGAGGACCTTGATAGGGTGAGCCTGAAAGTAGGGTCAAAGCTTCTTTGGTTCGATAAGTATACATAAGCGAGCTTCTCGAGCTTTGGGTAATTCAGTTCTTCCCCGGATAATATCTTATCGATGTAATAAACCGGTCTCTGAACCTTCGAATCCTCCCTTTCTAACGCCGTGCTTAGAGCATGGGCGGATACTGCCAGGTATACAAACAAATCTTCCCCATCATTAGTCTTTGACAGCATTGGAGGTGTTGCCATGTGCTGGATTAGCTCTTCAAAAGCTTTCTGGCATTCAGAAGTCATTTGTATCTCTTTCTTTCCTTTCCTAAGGGCATCGAAGAAGGGAGGACACCTTTCCGTTGCCTTGAATATGAAACGATTCAAAGCTGCAATTTTCCCATTTAAACGCTGAAGCTCTTTCTTGGTTCCTGGGGCGCGCATTTCCCTTAAGGCTGATTTTTTTGCTGGACTGGCATCTATGCCCCTAGCGTTGACCATACACCTTAGGAACTTGCCCGAACCGACCCCGAAGGAACATTTTAAAGGATTTAATTTCATACCATATCGGCATAGCTTATCGAACATCTAGGCTAAATCTTCCAAATGATCAACTGCCTTTTTGGATTTTACCAACATATCATTGACATAGACTTCCATTGTCTTGCCAATTTGTTTTTTGAACATAGCGTTGACCAATCGCTGGTAAGTTGCCCCTGCATTCTTTAGACTATATGGAATAACTTTGTAGCAACATAGGCCAAGATCAGTGATAAAACTCGTGTCCTCTTGATCTGGCCCATACATCATGATTTGGTTGTAACCAGAATACGCATCCATAAAAGACAGCAACTTATGCTCGACCGTGGAATCCACCAATTGATCTATTCTGGGAAGAGGGAAACTGTCCTTTGGACAAGCTTTATTAAGATCCGAATAGTCCACAAAGACTCGCCATTTGCCGTTTTCTTTCTTTACAAGTATAGGATTGGAGACCCAATTTGGGTAGGTAGATTCCCTGATGAAGTTGTTTTCCATTAGCCTGCCGACCTCCTCCTTCAAGGCCTTTGATCTCTCTGGCCCCTGGGTCCTCCTTTTCTACTTGACAAGTGGAATATGTGGATTAATATTAAGTTTATGGACTGCAACATCTGGAGATATGCCGCTCATGTCAGAATTGTTCCATGCAAACACGTCCAAATTAGCTTTTAAAAGGACAATCAATTGATTGTTCAATTCGGGGCTCAACTGAGATCCTATATTCGGCACATGGTTTGGATCTTTTGAAATAACAGCTATAGGAATCGTGATCTCAGCCGGGGCCGCTCTTTCGTCCTCTACACTCGCTTTTCTAGGATCGATTTCCATTCACGCTCGGCTGTGTCCCCTAGTGCAGGGACCGCTCCTTAATTGCTATAAAGGGAGCTCGCGAATGCGGGGTGGAGCCTCCGCATTCTTTCCCAAATCTTTCTATTTTCCTCATGCAGCTCTGTCACATAGAAATCCCTTGCAGTGGCCTGATCGCCCTTAATTACGCCAATTCCATTCTCAGTTGGAAACTTCATAGTTAGATACCATGGAGCTAGCGCAACCTTAAAGCCTGTGAGAGTCGATCGCCCGAGGAATGCATTGTAGGCGGAGAGCTCGTCCACCAAGATGAAAGTTTGCATCATAGAGACCTTGCGTTCCCCATCTGCTAGTTCGACGAGCAAGTCAATTATACCAATGGGTTGCGTAGATTGTCCGATAAATCCATGGATCTTGTTTGGATAGGATCACACTTCTGTCATAGAAAGGTTCATATTTTGGAATGTATTTATAAAGATCACATTAATGGATGCCCCCTGTCCAATAGGACTCTTTTCACAACTGCAGGGCCAAGACCAATTGTAAATACCATGGCATCAACGGTTGTTGCGAGTAATCCGTCAGCGTCTCTATCTTTGAATACCACATAATCGATCGAAGTTCTAGGTATCTTCATGGGAAGATCATTGCTTAGGATCATGCACCTTTCTTCTTTTGAGACACCCTTCAGCTCGTTAGCGTACCTTTCCATATCTGCCAACTACATCCAGGTGGGTGGGGCCCGCCGAAGATCATGTTGATCACTGGCCTTGAATCAATGGCTGCCTGAGCTTTCTCTCCCGAACCAGATTGATTGGTGGTATTATTCTGTCCTTGGGTAGTCTGAGTATTTTGAGGATTCTTCACATACTGTTGAAGTTGGTTCTTTTTGATGAGTTCTTCGATCAAACTTTTCAGGTGCTGACATTCATTAGTGTTATGCCCTGGTTGATTATGAAACTGGCAGAATTTACCAGAGTTGGCTTGTTGCTCAGAGATCTTATGAGCCTTCATTTGAGGGAAGATGCCTGAATCCTTTGTGGCAGAGTAGATCCTCTCTGGGGTTTCATTTAAGAGAGTCAATTCTGAATGATTATAAAGCTGCGTTTTCTTATAGGCTTTGCTATCCTTTTCATCGCTTCCCCTTTTCTGCCCAGAGTCATTCTTCTGCTTGGTTTGGAACTCGTTGCCTTTCCCTTCTTTGATAGTGCTACTTCCTATGACCTTCTGAACATTCGATGCATCATCTTCCACGCTCATTTATTCCTCGGCTTTATTATAGAACTTCTTCAGAGTTTTGGGTTTCTTCATCTTGAGCCATTTACTAAATTCTAATTTCTTATCAATAGCACCCTTCAGAGCTGCCAATAAGTACCAAGGTTCTGGTTCTATGACTTTAGCCACAGCAGCATGGAATTGTGTAAGAAAAGCTTTGATAGTTTCTCCATACATCCGTTCCATCTCGCTGAGTGACATCACATCCCTTGCTTTGGTTGTTTGGAGATGAAAACGGTCTTGAAATCTTCTCGCCAGATCGACAAATTGATCAATGCACTTAGGTGCAAGTCTAGTAAACCATAGTAAGGCCACACCTTCTAGGCATACGGGAAGTACAAGTATTTTATCTCATTGTTTGCCCTAGCTTCATTCATGTGTTGATCATATTTGAATAAAAAGATGTTTGGATATCCAGTCCCACCATAAGGTGCTATGGTTAGGGGCCTGAATTTCTTAGGATACTTTGCTTGACGGGTTCTTTCTGTAAATGGATTTTTACTAGGTGAAAATTCCCATTCCTTCTCTTTATCCTCTCGGAAAGATTTTTCTTTCATTATTCGCTGGATCATATCTGTAATGCGCTTCTCATCGCTCGCTCGTTCCATAAGATTGGCATCGGTGCTTTTATTGGTGCGATCGCGGTTCAAGTTTCGATGCCTTGCACCTCTTTTGGGAGTTGTCCTTTTTGTGAGACTCGCAACACTCTGTGTTGCACATTTATCCATGTGCTGTGGGGATTTGACCTTAGAGTACTCAACACCACCCCCCTTGTCCTCCACTAAGAAGTGGGATCGACTAGGGTCCAAAGCTGAAGAGTCCTCTTTTTCGTCAACATTATTTACTGCATTCGGTGGTGGAAGATTGGCTTGAGCATTAATCAGGGCATCAAGCCTTTCCATCATCATTTTTGTTGTAGTATCCATTTTTTCATTCAAGCCTGTCACAGCCACATTCAATTCATCTCGCTTTACATATGGTCTAGAAGTTTCCTCAACTTCTCGATTCAAAGTTTGCGGTGTAGCTTCATCACCATGAATATCCTCAATAATTGGGGTTTCTCTAACAAACTAGCTGTTTTTCTTCGAACCGACCATGGCTCCGACAAACGAAGCGGTTTAGGATTTCAAGGGTAGGCTGTTGAAATTGGAGGAAAGTGTGAACGAAGGAAATATGAACATGGCCCCACGGTGGTGCTAAATGTTTTCACCAAAAAATGGCTCAAACACCAAGGGTACGAGAATCGTACTTCACCAGTGCGGTTAGTAAGTAAATGGAGTCGTGCTCAACAAAAGTTGAAAGTGAAAATGTAAAAAAGAGACAAGGTTTTAGAGTGGTTCGGCCTTAAACTAGGCCTACATCCACTATGGAGGTAGTTTGCATTATCATGACAATGATTACAAAGCATATAAACTCTCTTTGTACATGCATCCTCTCTCTTTTACAATATATTTTCTCTTTTACATATAGATCTCATTTAAATTCATGGAATTCAATGGAGAAATGATAAGATCAACGGAGAAGAAGGGTAAATCAGTGGTGGAGAAGGAGAGTGTCCTTGTTTGAGAGGAGGATGAAGGAAAATCTTCAATCTCTTTGCCACTTAGATGATTTCAATGGATGTCATGTCCAAATGAATGAAAGATCTTCCAATGGAGATGATGACGATGATTGAAATGCTTAGGGAATGGTGGATGGAAGAATTCGACAGCACCTCGTGGTCGCAAGAAGTCGATCCCTTTTTTGGTGGGAGCCATGGCCTATTTATAGGTGTAACTCCATGAAGAAATGATCTGAAAATCATATATACAGACCATGGTTCGCTTGTCTTGTTAATTACGAATATGCCACTGCTTAACTGTAGCCAACTGGTGACAGTTGTATTCAGTTGTCCTGGAAGGGACCGAGCGACTGCGTTGGTCTGAACACATTGAATGGGCGGACAGGCGATGAGTGTACAGGCGACTTTTCAACGCTTCTTGTATCTGATGGTAGATGGGCGACCGATCAAAACTTGTAGAGTGGGCATATGTGTGATCGCTCTGGAGTAGATATATGTCGGGTCAGTAGGTGGCATGCGATTGTAACATTAGGGACTGATTGAGGAATGGGCGAACGACTTAGGTTGCAATTCATGAGCGGATATGGGATGTATGTGTGATTCCTTGCATCTTTGTGTTCCCTGCTATTTACGATCGATCGGGGTAACGTGGATGAACGACGGCAGAATGGGACATGTGACCGGAACCAATTCTTTTCTTTGTCTTGTACGACCAAATTCTTTGATAGAAGAATGAGTGACTTCCTTAATATTGGCGATCTTTGCAGGATGTACGGGCCTTACCGTTCTTGGGTAGTACCATCCTTGAGCTGGCTTGGCACGCACGACCCTTATGTATTATTGTATTATGTTGTATGACTGATCCTGATTGTGTTGAGTGGACGACCCGTCTTGTTCTGATGTACGCGACCTTCCTTGTCGTGCTTAACCTTATGTTGGCGCTTGATCTTTGTTTTGATCGTTCCATGCTCTTCATAAACTGCCTGGGTGTACTGGATTGGAGTGGACTATGCACGACCGACCCTAATGACGCTTGACCTATAGACCAGCATATGTATAAGGGATAAACATTAGGGTTTAAAGTTTATTTATATATATTTTATAATATTATTTAATTCCAATTATACATGTTTATCGATCCGAACTCCAAATCAAACCCAACGACTGTCGCCCCTAACCAAATACCCTCATTTCGAACACAATGGGATATGTTTCGTAAGCCAATTTGACTATTTCGATCATTTTTTTTCAAAATTAAAATATAAATTAATATAATGGTCAACATTGAATTCAACGTACATTTTAATTTTCCAGGGCGACATACTGACTCCAAAAATTATGAAAATTGAAATCTAGCTACGTTTTGACGATACGATCCTAACAAAACTAATTTCATCGAATTTGGAGACCGTTTGAAAAATGACCTTTTAACCGGCTTATTAAATTTAAACTGAAATTAGAGACACGTTTAAATTTACTATGCTCACATATTAATTCCAAAAATTATGAAATTTTAAACCTGACAATAATTTGACGTTCCGGATCCAACAAAAATGGTTTCATCGAAAACGGAGGTCGTTTTTCAAAATGGCTATACATATAATAAAATATATAAAATCCATAGCGACTATGCTAAATTTTAAACTGGACATAACTTACAATTTATAAAGTAAAATCTCAGTTTCTTGCATTCGTTAGAAAATTATAGTTCAAAATATTCCAATGTTTCTTTTTTAACTGAAATCCGATTTATACTAAATTCTGTACATTCATTTGAAATTAAAAATCGAATTTTCAAACTACCGCGTCATTTTGAGTTCGTTCTAATTAAATTTTAAATTTTTACGTTCTAACTTCGATTTAAATAAATTTTAAATTGTTAATTCTTAAAATAAATCATTTTAAATCCTTAAAATCCATTAAATCAATTAAAAATAAAATTTTAACTTGGTTCCAAATTCTGGTTTGTTACAACGTGTCCTTTGATTCTCTATTTAACTATCCATTCCTATTATCTCTTTCTACCTTTAATTCAAATTCAAACTTATCTTCATTTTCCTATACTCTTCAAAACAACTCTCTAATGGTATCCCCAAGCACATCAAAATCAATGAGGTTGACCAAGACCACCAAAGGCTTCCTTTACAACAACCCGGATGTTATTAAAGATTACATAAGCTTTGTAAACTTCGGTAAAGTTGATACGGGAAAATTTGCATTTAGTGATTTTGCGTCGTATGATCTTCAATCCTTTTTTCATCAAAATGGAATTTTAAGTTTATTAATTCTCAGGAGAATGATGAAGTTTGTTATCTGAATTTTGTCAAAATGTTTTATGCAAACTAGAATATTAAGTAATGAAAGAGAATGTAACAACCCGGAAAATCCGAGGCAATTTAAAATTTTTATTTTGGCAATTTCGATGAACTTTGAATATTTAAAATAAATTATTTTAAATAATATCGATGAGAAAATTTATTTTGTATAGAATTAGAACGTATAAATTTATATAGATCATCGTTAAAATATAAATATTTATTTTAAATTATAAAAGGAATTGAAAATGGTGCGGTAGTAAGAAAATTCGATTTCAAAGTTCAAATGAATGTACAAGATTCAAAATAAATCGGATTTTAGCGAAACCAAAAATAATAGAATCTATTTGAGAATATCTTTCCAATGAATCCGAAAAATTGAAATTTCATAGCGGGAATCAAAAGATATGTCTAGTTGAAAATTCAAAATATTCGTTATGGAATTCTGGCCCTTAAAAATAGCCATTTTGCAAACAACCTCGGTTTTCGACGAAGCCACTTTTGTTGGATCCGGGATGTCAAGTTATTGCTAGATTCCAAAATTCGTAATTTTTCAAATCAATATCTGAGTGTGGAAAAGGAAAATGCATTTGACCAGTTTCAGTTGATTTTAATCGACTGGAAAATGGCCATTTTTTCAAATGGTCTCAGAATTCGACGAAATTAGTTTTGTTAGGACCGTATCGTCAATACGAAGCTAGAAAATATTTTTCGGGAATTTTTAGAGTCCGTATGTGGCCCTGGTAATTGAAATGTGCGTTCAAATTCAATATATAGATGTATATGTTGATTTTAACGAAAACTGATCGAAACAGCTGAATTGGCTTGTGAAACATATCCCGTTGTGTTCGGAATGGGGGTTTACCTAACGGCGACAGTCGTTGTGTTTGATTTCGTGTTTGAATGTAAAGTAAACAAATTAAATAATAAAATAATTATATAATATATACTTTAAAAGCCCCCCTCTCTATACTTTCTCTCTCCAACTCCTTCTACCCGTCGCCAATTACAGAAAAAGAAAAAAAAACGTCGCGCCTCGAAGTCAGCGCCTCCTCCGCCGCCGCTGGTGGCTGGCGCGCCACAGCCGCCCTTCCCCCTTCTGCTCTGATCTCTCTCCCCGTCTCCCTCTTCAAAAACCTACCCCCCCCCCCCCCCCCCAAACCCCCCGATGCCCAAAACAGCCACCGATACCCCCAAACCCGCACCCACCACCTCACGCCGCCAACCCAGGTCCGCTACGCCTCCCACTCTTGTCTCCAGGAAACCTGCAGCCCCTCAGCCCCCCCTCATTTCCAATTCGAAGCGATGAAGAAAACCCCCTTTTTCAATCCACCATTGATGCTCATTGCTACATAGATTTGGGTTTCTTCGACAATGAGAAATTGCTGTGAGTCTTTATGTATTTATTTTAATGTAATTAGTTTTTTTAAAAATATAAAAATTATGTTTCTATATAGGAAAAGAGTTAAAAAGATTTTTATAGTGTGTTCATAGAAATAAAAGTAGGGTTTTTAGGGTGAGAACATCATGATAAAGTTTTGATTTTTTTTAATGTGAAGGTTTGATTTTTATTTACATAGTAGCGAATAAAAATGTAATCTTTGTTTGAATAAAAATTTAATCTTTGTTTAGAAAAAATACCATCTTTGTTTATTTAAAAATATAATTTTTATAATATAGAAAGAGTAAAAATATAATTTTTATGATATAGAAAGAGTAATAAAAATATGATTTTTAAACCAATAGAAAGGGTAAAAATACGATTTTTATATATGTTGTAGCGAGATAAAAATTCGATTTTTACATAAGTAGCGGGTTAAAAATATAATCTTTATATGTAGCGAAATAAAAATCTTATTTTTACTATATATGATGAAATAAAAATGTTATTTTTGTAGCGATGATATAAAAATTCGATCTTTTATATATTAAGTAGAAATATAAACATATAATTTTTATATAAAAATAAGCGTTGTAAAAATATATGAAGTAAAAATATGTTTTTTATTTATTGAATGAAGTAATAAAAATATAATTTTTATTATGAACAGCGTAGTAAAGACTGCATTGGAATTTCAGTCAGATCCAGACGGTTCAGCAGTTCAAAAGTAAAGCACGGCGGAGTGGAACCCTCTGTGAGGACTTCTCACCTTTAATTATTTTTCTAGCTAAAATACATACTAGGATGCAGACGGTGTTTAGTATCACCCGGCACCCGTCGTCCACAGACCATGGACGGCTTGTATGCTTGTTTGTTTGATTTTGATGTGTAGTTGATTGTGTGATGTGAAATAAAATATTTATATAGTTAAAATATTTTATAGTTAAAAATATAAATTTTAATGTGTATTTAAAATGAAATAAATATAATGAAACACCCCACCCCCGTTGGGGTCACTCTCAAAGGGAATGCCCTAATTTTGGTGGAGGTTTATAAGTATAAGTCACAGATATACAAGACAGATATAAGAACACATATTTGTAAACAGCGGAAAATCAACAAACTTTTATTTCATAAAAGCAAATACGTGCTACAACAACATCACCATGATTGTCTTACATCTTTTCCAAAACATAACATAACACTTTCATAATCTGTCTTGATTACATTATTTAAAGAAGCATAAATAAAACATAGATAAACTGCAAAAGCCCCATAGAGTTTGTCCAAAGCCATAGTCTCAAACGAAAAGGTCCGAGCAATACATTTCTCTTCTTCAAGCTGGATGTTAAGGCTGGTCAAGCTGCAGTGTTCCCTCCTTGTGGACCTAGGGGGGGAAACGGGAGAAAAGAAGACGAAAGAAAAGTAGAGTCAGACATAAAGCCTGAGCAAGTCTAGTACTATTCTGTCTATGAATAAAGAACTGGGTATGATAAGTATAAACAAGAAGTGGGAAAGCACTATAACTTGGTTAAGTTGTCTAGGGTCGAATATACTATCGTACCCCATGTTAATCTCTGAACCCATATAAACTAGTTTCCAACTGGCACCCCATAATCAGGGTGATGTGATCCGTTCTATGATGATCGGCTCCTACTCGCATAGTTACATGTGTCTTACGGCCCCCGATGTTGTAGTTACCTATGCTGGTCCCACCATGGGGTGTATCAAGTCCCATGGCGGCGGCCCGACACAACCTTAGAATGCACAGGTATGCTACTGGTGCCCAGTGCTTTATTTTTCTGCGCCGGAGTGTGTGCACGCCCGCACCCCGTTAGAACCTACACTGCTACACCACCGCCGTCGATTTGACCTCTTACAATCAGCCCAGTAATCGTGCCCCACCCTGCCTAGTTTCAGGGTATCCTGATACACCTTCTAGGGTTACTGCTGAAAAGGGTCCCCCGTTACTAGGTTTTCTATCTCTAGCCAACATGCTAAGTTGGTTAAGTGTTTCCTAACCTAACCCCCACCAGTCCGTTTAATTTAGCATGTTCCATTTTGATTAAGTCTTTAGTTCACTTAATCCTAACAATCCTGACTCAGCCTTAATTGTCTTATTAAAGCCCTGACCTCTCACATTAGACAGGTATTGTTGTGGCTGCCTGTTGCCGGTTGGTTCCGGGCAGTCTTACGCCACAACTCAGTCTAACCTCGGGTCCTTATTGGGCTCCATATTTAACCTCCCACATTGGATAGGTATTGTTGTGACTACTGGACAGCCGGGCGGTTCCGGGCAGGTTTACATCACAACTCAATCCAACCTCAGGTTAAACACATCGTATGTTCTACATTTACATATTTTGTCTTTCTTCTTTATTTTCTTATATGTAAATATTTGCGACCCATTATTAAGTTAATGGTGTAAAGGTTACACCAATCATGGGCCCAACCCATACTTGAATTTGGGCCCTTCTATTTTATATTTTCATTCATTAGTAATTTTAACCCAACGTTATTTTCCCCTGTTTAACTCGTCCGTTTATTATATATATGTTGGGCTTAGCCTTTTAAAGCCCAACTTAGCCATGCGAAAAGGGGAGGCTTAAAGCGTGATTACATACACGAAAAGGGGAATGTGAACGCATGAACTTGCAATATGACGTTGGAAATACAAAATAGAAACTGGTGTACTTGCATAGTAGTGACATATACTTTGGTCGTAAAGCATAAGTGACATGAATCAAAGCATGTAAACTTGTAGTTAAGTTAAGAATATCACTATCGACACATAGGCTTTAACTACAACATAAACCTATATTTTTATTCAGGCATAATGTCAAACATAAGCAAATCATGTTCATAAGACTACTACATGCTTACAAAGGTGTCTACTTTTGTGACTAATACAAAAGTATAATTAAATTTGTTCACATAACCATGGCATAAATATTTCTAACATGAAATCATGATTTTTACTTTAGTCATGCAAACTTGCAAAAAGGGATTTTGAATCTAACCTAGCTATGTACCACATATGTCATCATATAATTCTTGTAAACAATATAGACTTAATTATGCAAAATATCAATCATAGCCTAGTCATATTCATAAGTTTGCAAATAGGTTTTCTAGTACAAAAGCATGACTTAGTACATAGATCATGATGCCAAATTTTCAACATAATTTCATATGGACTATGATAACCCAAACTTATTCCAATTACTTCACAAAAATGATGTTTGTATAAAAATACACATTATGATGGCATAGTAGCAAAACCCCAAACTTGCATGAGTTTCAATTAAACAACTACATACATGTAGCTTCAACAAGGATTACATAATTTGCGAATATTCCAAACGTATACTTGCATAAAACTACCGCATGTAGTTTTTCATAACTGAATAACATAATTCGAGAATATCCAAACGTATACAATATTCCAAATCGATAAGAATCATAGTAACGCACAAATTATGAATTATTTATCACCACAATCAAGTATACAAACCAACACAGTTATTTGTTCATACCAAAATAATACTCTACTTACAATTGTGTGGCGAATTCTCAAATTTAGGGATTTGAAGATGCGGTTTGATTTGATTGAGTTGCTTTATGCCTTAGAATTTGCCTCCTAATCCTTTCTCCAATTGGTGGCTACCCTCAGTCGTTCCTCAGCAACATGGCGGCTTTGTTCTTATTTTTGAATGAATAGATTAGGGTTGAGTCTAGGGTCATTTTTATAGGGGTTATGAACTGATTAGGACCATTGATGTTGCTTGGATTGATCGTAGCCATTCATCCTAAGGAGAGACCAATTAGAGCCTGCCACCTAGCCCTAATGACAAAGCAGACCACAGAAAATCGACCAACATAGAATAGGCCAGCCAGGTTGGACTGGGTTCGGCCTGGCTCTGGACCAGGTCGACATGCCTGTCGACAGCCCTGTCGACAGCCCTGTCGACCTGGCTAGACCAGGTCGACAGCCCAGTCGACCTGGGTGCGTTAGGCGGGTGTTCTTCCGCCCTGGCCCATTGGGCCCCATTTTGGAATTTAAACTTGATTTTCTGAGCTATTTTATTCTGTTTGAATTTTAAACTTAATTCAGAAACTTCCGAAGGCCATATCTTCTTCATACGGACTCCGTTTTTCGAAAACTCGGACTCTATTTCGCGTATTTTTCCGAGACGAACGCAATGGCGTATCCCGTTTCCCTTAGTTCTTTGATTTCAAATTAATTATACTTTAATTTGTTAGTTTCACAGTTATAGAATTCGCGGGGTGTTACATTCTCCCCCACTTAAAAGGATTTCGTCCCTGAAATCTTCAAGTTAGGAGAAATGTATATCCTAACATCCAATCATCCATCTACTCATCCATCAAACACGAGCATCCATTGTCCTTAAAAGACTTCTAATGCTTCATGATCATATGCGAAGTGTGTGTGTACATGTACTTGTAGGATCGATAATAACCCTAGAGGGGGGGGTGAATAGGGTTTTTAACACAAAATTTAAAACTAAACACAGTAATAAAGAAATGCAGTAAAAATAAAATCACATGCAGATATACCCAGCTTCGGCAAACTGTGCCTACTGCTGCCTTTCTAAGATTTTTATTAGGAGATACAAACAGATCCCGCTTACAATCCTATGCAAACTCGCAACTCCTGCTCCTGTTTATCCCTAAGCTCAAAATCCTAGACTAGTCTGTATACCCTAGACTAGATTTTCTCAGATTACACTTCAATATTCTGTGCTCCCTAGTTTTTACAATAAAACTAGAAAAGAAGTTTCAAAAAAAATTCAATGACAAAACAAAAAAAAAACTTTAAAGAAAATAAGATGAGGAGTTTAAAAGTAGGGGTCATCCCCTTTTCCTTTGCACTAGTCCAAAGTGGTCGGGCCACTTTATTTTGCGGTGCTCCCTTGTATTTTCTTTAGCCCGATCCTCCCTTGTTCTCTGAAACAAAAAATGGCGGCTGCGATTAGGGTTTCAGTGATTTTTCCTTAAATCAATCTCGGTGATGTGTGTAATGGTTCTCTGGAAGCTTGTTTTGCTTCTCCAGGGTATCTCCTTCGTCCTTGCGATCAATCTGAGTAAGTTTTATCAACTTTTGCAATTTAGGGTTTCGGATTTCTTTTTGTGTGAAAATCTGATTTAGTCGATGATGAATTCGTGTGTTTATATAGGGATTCCGAAACCCTTGTACTCTGATTTCCATTGAAGACTTGCCAGATTTGATTTGGGAATATTCGAATTTGATGTTTGTGGTTTCCCCTTTTAAAATTTTCTTGAATGGATTTCTGCCTTGATTAAATTCTTTGAACTTGCCGTGACTTAAATTGTGCCCCTCTGGATTGAGAAAACATGCCGTAAATTCCTGATGTTGAAATTGTATTGATTCATTCCCCTTTTGCTTTTGTAATTCTCGGTTTTTATTTGAATTTGTTGCGTGATTGAGCATTTCTGGAAAGAATTAAAACCGTGAATCCCCTTATGTTTATTGCGTGATTGCTCCATTGATTTCTTGCCTTGATTAAACACTGATTTCTGGACAAATATTTTTGTTTCTCTGGAATTTATTGAAATAATTCTGGAAATAGGAACTTGCCCAAAAAAAATCTTGCCAAACACACGACTGCACTGTTTTCAAATGTTGCCTTGAATTTCTTGATTGAATCAAAACCAAAGAAAAAATGATTTGCAAAAAATATTCTCGAAATCACTTAATTGCTGAGTTGATAAAGTTTGCCAAAAACAGAAAGTAAATTCCTTGTCTTGCTAAAATAAATCTACTGATTTTTTTTTTTTTTTTTGGTCTTGTCAAACTTAGTCTGATCTAAAAAAAATTGTCGTGGTTGTCTTGATAAAACACTTGAATTGTTGCTATAAACATATTGAGCAGTTTCTTTGCTTTTCGAATTAACTGCTAACTTGTATATGCAGTTACACACACATATACCGAGCTTCTGTCAGAATTATGTTGAGTCATGTTGAATACATCTCATATGTTACTCTCATGTCCATTCTAATGCTTGCCTTTTGCACCTCTGTCTTGACCTAAAAAAAACTTAGCTGCACATATTGAACTTGATCCCATGAACCTGAAATCTGCACTTGCATGCTTGTTGAACCTTGAATGTACACCTTTCCACTTGCTTGTGTTTAATGTTGAGTTGCCATTGCTGCTTGGACTCTTGAAACAAACTTCTGCCAAATCTTGTGCATGCATCTGTGTTGTACATATTGCTACAAGACAGAGTTGTCTTTAGTTTGCATGTGTACACTTGGGTCATATACCATTTCCATGTGCCATTTGTTCACTGAACTGAAAATGTTGAGTCCCTTGCTTGTGTATTCTGGCTATGTAATCTTGAACCACCATGCTATCACTATGAACTTGTGCTGATCTGCAATGCATATTACTTGAACTTGAAGTTTGTACACCATTCTTGTTTTGACATGCCTCGACCATTTTGAGCTGTGCCAACCAGTTTATGTTGAAATGCATACTAGCTCGACCCTTGATGTGTTCATGTCCTGGCTGCACCATTTTGTACTGCCTTGGTATTGGTGGACATTTGCTGGGCTGCACTTATTTATGAACTGATTTGAACTATGCTGGCTCCACCATGCTATGTTCATGCTTTCTGTCCAATTTTTTTTTTTTTTTTTTTTTTTTTTTTTTTTTTTGTACTGGTCATTTTGATTTGGGCTTTGCTCGGCCATTTTGACTTTGGTGATTTTTTGACTTCATGTTGACTTTGAAAGTTATTTGCTGGTTGACCTCTTTTGAACCTGTCTTGATTTAGACAATTCACCTTGTTTTGCTTAATACTTTGCTCATCACTTGTTTGATTCTGAAAATAAAAAAAATAGCAGTCAAACTGTACTGAGTTGAGGCTGGTCAGAATCAGTTGGTTCTGATCAGCAAACCAATATGGTTTTGATGTGGCTGTTCAAGTCTGAAATATGATGAGAAAAACACACAGAAAGCTGAGACAAAAAAAAATGAATCAATCACATAGAGAATCATTTTTGTCAAAAATATTTGTTTTAGTTCCAGTGTACTGTGTATTTTTCTTTCTTTTGTGACAGGTTACAGGATGATGCTTTGGACAGCTAAGGTGTTCTCAACAAGAATAATCCAGCTAGAAATGAGAAAAAAAATGAAGTGCTTGTAAAAAAAATTGTATGTACTGAAATTACTTGTAAAGTGATTTGTAAAGTCTTGTGTGTAAATGAATTGTAAAATAAATAATATTATTGGAAATAAAATTTATTTGATTTTTCTATATTCTGTGTAAATTCTGTGTTATTTTATTTTCCAATAATACTAGATATTCCACAATCAAACACTCCAGTAACAAAAATCTATTTGTTATCATCAAACAAAAATATTAGTATCAACAAACTCCCCCTTTTGATGATGACAAACAGACTTAAGATTTTTGTGAATGACGAGATGTGTTTGAACAAGGGCTCCCCCTACATTTGAGCTCCCCCTATCAGTTGTAAACAGACATGAGTAAAGAATTTGAAAATGACAAAAAAAATTAAACACTTAGCATTAATGGCAAAATAAAATCTATAGACGTCTGTAAACAACACAAAACCTTAACTTCTTCTCCCCCTTTGTAATCATCAAAAGAATAACAATTCTGGACATTTTAAAGAGTATGGACTGTGAATAGTAATCAAGTCATTTGACATTATCAGATTCAAACACTCCGAATAATCAAACAAAAAGATTAGAATAATCTGTAAAAGAAGAACACATTTCACAAGACAGAAAATGGAACGATGAAATATTTAATATATATCAGGGATATTTCAATAGCAAACTAACCACGCATGACCATAGCTTGGATTTTTAAATGGAATTAGCTGCAACATGAAAAAAAAAATTCAATACTATACTGACCACGCATAACCAGATCTTGGATTTTTAAATGGAATCAGTGATAGCATGAAAAATAAGTATTCTCATAACCATGCATGACCAGAGCTTGGATTTTTAAATGAGATTAGAGAAATACTCATCATTTTTTTTTTACTTAAATCCTTTTAATATATATAAAATAATAATGATTGATAGAAGGGTGATAGAGACAGAAGATGAAAGTGAACAAAAAGTTCCTTAATTACTCATATTATAAAGCATATTTGATCGTATCAGAGCTACAAATTTTCAAACATCTCATATTCTGAAAACTTACACAGTCACAAATTTATCATAAATGTCCAAAAACAAACTGGTCTTTTCTTGATGATTTGAAGCATGGATTATTTGTCAGAAAGATAATTGCCAACAGAACATCTTAAGAGAAAATTTATCTAAAAATGCTAAAAGATTAATTTATTTCTATAATTCCCAAATCCAAACGTAATCTGCAAAATCTGTCTTCAGGAAGGGGTTTTGTAAAAATATCAGCAAGTTGAGATTCGGTTGGAATAAATTCTATACAAATATCTTCACAAGCAATATGATCTCTAAGAAAGTGGTGTCTTACATCAATGTGTTTCGTGCGTGAGTGATGTACTGGATTATTTGATAAGTCAATTGCACTCTTACTGTCACATTTTAAAGGAACTCGTTTATAACAAAGTCCAAAATCAGATAAAGTCTGCATCATCCATAAAATCTGTGCACAACAACTTCCTAAAGCAATATATTCAGCCTCAGTGGTGGATAAAGCAACACAGTTTTGTTTTCTACTTGACCACGACACAAGTGAATGACCTAGCATGAAACACGTTCCACTAGTACTTTTTCTATCAGTGAGTGAACCAGCATAATCAGCATCAGTAAACCCAACTAAATTAAAGTTATCACAAGAAGGATACCATAAGCCCAAATTTGGTGTGTGTAACAAATATCTTAGAATCCGTTTTGTGGCTTTTAGATGAGATTCTTTAGGATTTGATTGAAAACGAGCACACAAACAAACAGAAAACATAATATCGGGTCTAGAAGCAGAAAGATAAAGAAGTGAACCGATAATACCGCGATATTTCTTTTGATCCACAGCAACACCTTTTTCATCTTTGTCAAGTTTGGTTGTTGGACTCATCGGTGTTTTCATTGGCTTTGCATCTTGAACTCCAAATCTCTTTAACAACTCCATCACGTACTTCGTTTGGGAGATAAAGATCCCTTTGCTACTTTGTTTGATTTGGAAACCAAGGAAGAATTTCAGCTCTCCAACCAAACTCATCTCAAATTTGCCCTGCATAACTTTTTCAAATTTTTCACACAAGACATCATTAGTAGCACCGTATATGATATCATCAACATAAATTTGGACGATTAAAAAATCATCACCATCATGAGATAAAAACAAGGTTGTGTCAGCACTTCCCTTTTTAAAACCGTTTTCCAAGAGATATGTACACAGACAGTCATACCAAGCTCGAGGAGCTTGCTTAAGGCCATACAATGCTTTTTCCAGTTTGTATACATGATTTGGATAATCGTGACTCTCAAAACCAGGGGGTTGTTCAACATACACTTCTTCTTTTAGTTCTCCATTCAGAAAAGCACTCTTCACATCCATTTGCTTTAATTTGAACCCCTTGAAGCACGCAAAACTTAACAAAATTCTGATTGCTTCAAGCCTAGCAACTGGGGCAAAAGTTTCATCAAAGTCAACACCTTCGATTTGATTGTATCCCTTAGCGACCAACCTAGCTTTGTTTCTTGTTACTTTTCCAGATTCGTCAAGCTTATTTTTGAATACCCATTTTGTTCCTACAACTGGGTAGTCTTTTGGTCTGGGTACCAAGTTCCAGACTCTGTTTCTCTCAAACTGGTTAAGTTCCTCCTGCATAGCTAACAACCAAAATTCATCATTAAGAGCAACATCATAAGAACTTGGTTCTATTTCAGATACAAAGGCATTATGAATACAAAGGGTACAAACTTCCCTATTGAGAGAGGATCGTGTACGAACACCAGCAGTTGGACTTCCAATTACCAAATCTGGAGGATGACTTGGCTTGAATTTTAGTCTTTCGATATCTGTTGCTGCTTCAGTGGCTTTTTCATTGTTTGTCTCAATATCATTGTTTTCTTGTTCAATTTCTTGTGCACCAGCATCATCTTTATCATCTTCAGGTATCGTATCCATATCTGATTCATTGAACTTGACGTTGACGGTTTCCACGATTGTTCTTGACTGTTTATTGAAGATTCTGTAAGCCTTACTTCTTGATGAATAACCCATGAAGATTCCATCAACCGTTTTTGACTCAAATTTCCCAAGCTGTTCACCTGTGTTCAAAATGTAACAAGGACATCCAAACACTCTAAAATATGAGATGTTAGGCTTTTTGTTAGACCACAGTTCATATGACGTTTTATTAAGTATTGGTCTAATCATAACTCTGTTCATTACATAGCACGAAGTATTGACTGCCTCAGCCCAGAAAGTTTGAGGCAATTGATATTCACATAACATAGATCTAGCCATTTCTTGTAATGTACGATTTTTCCTTTCAACCACCCCATTCTGTTGAGGTGTTCGAGGAGCGGAAAATTCATGTTTGAAACCATTTTCTTCACAAAGATTTTCAAAGTCTAAGTTTTCAAATTCACCTCCATGATCACTTCTTAAAGTTTTAATTGAAACCCCTTTTTCATTTTGGACAAGTTTTGAAAACTTTAAAAAATAATCAAAAGCTTCAGACTTTTTGGCTAGAAAGTAAACCCATGTAAACCTAGAGTAATCATCAACCAATACATAACAATAACGTTTACCATTTAAACTAGCAGTATCAGTAGGTCCAAACAAGTCCATATGAATCAATTCAAGCACTCGTGAAGTGCTAACAACATTTTTTGGACGGAAAGATGAACGACTAAGTTTTCCCATGGTACAAGCTTTACATACTTTGTTATTTTTGAAATTCTGATGTGGTAAACCCCTGACAAGTTCATTTGCTTTTAGTCTTTCAAGAAGGCCCATACTTGCATGTGCCAATCTTCTGTGCCATAAGATTGCCTCCTCTTCTGTTGCTACCAAACACCTAGATACTGTTACATCATCGAAAGAGAGAGTATAGACATTTCCTTTTCTTTTCCCTGTAAACACAACCTTTCCAGAGGAGATCTCAATGATTTTGCAACTATTACTATCAAACACAACATTCATTCCTTTATCACAAAGCTGACTGATGGAGATAAGATTGTGAAAGAGATTATCAACATATAAAACATCAGTTAAGGCAAAGATACTGTTACCTACTTTTCCTTTACCAATAATTTTACATTTGCTGTTGTCACCTAACGTCACATTCCCACCTTTATGTTTTTCCAGGCTAAGGAACAGTCTTTTATCACCTGTCATATGTCTGGAGCAACCTGAATCCAAGTACCATTTTTGTTGCTCCTTAGCCCGCCAACATACCTACACAAACAGAGAAGGAGATGACCTAGAGAAACTTCTAGGCCTAATCTTATCAGTAGTAGAAGAATGATAGTCATAAGATTCTTTTGGAATCCAAATTTGATTTTTCTTCTTATTTGTGTTCCAATCTTTGTGATAATTGTGTGCCAAGTGTTTAGGAACCCATACCTTTTTGAACTTCTGAATTTTACTGCTAATCTTGCAATTTTCATGACTGTGACCAATCACCCCACATTTTACACATTTGGGAAAAATACTTTTACCTTTAGCATTGTCACTTCCAGTTATTTCTTGTATCTTCCCAAAACCAAGTCCTTTTCTATTATTCCCAACCAATTGATTTCCAAGTAACATTTTAAAAGATGTTTGACCGATTGAGAATTTGTTCAATGTGACTTCTAGATCTTGGACTCTTGTTTTTAAGATTGTGTTCTCATTCACAAGTGAAGTGCATCGTTTAATGTAGTTCTTTCTTTTAGTGTCATCTTCAACTTTTAGAGTCAAGTTTTCTTTTTCAAGATTCTCAATGGTGCTCTTGAGTGTTAAAATTTCTGGATTCACATTTTTACACATTTCACAATCTAGATTATTGGTTTTTGAAGCATTTTTAATCTCGGATTCCAACTTCTTATTATTATGAACAAGGTTGAAGTTTTCCGCTTTCAGTTTCTCTGCGTCTGATTCTAACGTGTCAATAATTTCAGAAAGATGTTTACACATTAAAACTAGATCGTCATAACTGTATACCTCAGTGGTTTCCTCGTCAGTATCTTCTAGGTCTGATTTTGCCATGAAGCACAAATTGCTTTCCTCCTCACTACTGTCTGAATCTTCTTCTCCTTCCTCGTCATCCCAAGTTACAGCAAAAGCTTTCTTTTTCTTCTTGTTTCTTTGGAGAAGTGGACAATTTGGTTTTATGTGTCCAGGCTTTTGACAGTTGTAGCAGAGTGGTTCATCTTCTGAATTGTTGGTCTTTGGTTTATTTCTTCGAGGTTTGAATTTTCTCCACTTCGTGAGTTGTCTGACTGCCATGGCAAGCTGTTCAATAGGATCTTCACTATCGCTGGTGACGGTGTTGGACAAAGCTATTGACTTCTTTTTCAGATCTGAGTTGTTGCGATCTTCTCTTGCTTTCAGCTCCATTTCATATGTCATCAGATTCCCGATAAGCTCTTCCATGCTCAGCTTGCTCAGATCTTTGGATTCTTGAATGGCTGTGACTTTTGCTTCAAAGTTCATGGGCAGAACACGCAGAATCTTCCTCACAAGCTCCACTTCTGTATAGACCTTCCCAAGGGCTCTGGCATTGTAGACTAGTACGGAGAAGCGTCCATACATGTCCTTGATGCTCTCGTCCTTCTGCATGTTGAAGTTTTCATATTCATTACTGAACATGGCAAGACGGGATTCTTTAACCTGAGAAGTTCCTTCGTGTGTAACTTCCAGAGTATGCCAAGTTTCCTGGGCTGTATTACAATGAGAAATTCTGTTATATTCTGTTTTATCAAGAGCACAAATCAGAGCATTCATAGCTTTAGAATCTATAGAGTATAATTTCTTATCATTTGCATCCCACCTACTTTTTGGTTTAGGTGTTACAATACCATTAACAGTTTCAGTCGGAGGTGTATATCCAGTTTCAATGATATCCCAGACATCATAATCAACAGACACTAGATATATTTTCATCCTAGCTTTCCAATACGCGTAATCACTACCATTGAACATGGGTGGTCTAGCAATAGATTGACCTTCAGAAAAAGCATTGTTTATTGAAGTCATGATTCTAGGGTTCAAACACCTGCTCTGATACCAATTGTAGGATCGATAATAACCCTAGAGGGGGGGGGGGGTGAATAGGGTTTTTAACACAAAATTTAAAACTAAACACAGTAATAAAGAAATGCAGTAAAAATAAAATCACACGCAGATATACCCAGCTTCGGCAAACTGTGCCTACTGCTGCCTTTCTAAGATTTTTATTAGGAGATACAAACAGATCCCGCTTACAATCCTATGCAAACTCGCAACTCCTGCTCCTGTTTATCCCTAAGCTCAAAATCCTAGACTAGTCTGTATACCCTAGACTAGATTTTCTCAGATTACACGTCAATATTCTGTGCTCCCTAGTTTTTACAATAAAACTAGAAAAGAAGTTTCAAAAAAAATTCAATGACAAAAAAAAAAAAAACTTTAAAGAAAATAAGATGAGGAGTTTAAAAGTAGGGGTCATCCCCTTTTCCTTTGCACTAGTCCAAAGTGGTCGGGCCACTTTATTTTGAGGTGGTCCCTTGTATTTTCTTTAGCCCGATCCTCCCTTGTTCTCTGAAACAAAAAATGGCGGCTGCGATTAGGGTTTCAGTGATTTTTCCTTAAATCAATCTCGGTGATGTGTGTAATGGTTCTCTGGAAGCTTGTTTTGCTTCTCCAGGGTATCTCCTTCGTCCTTGCGATCAATCTGAGTAAGTTTTATCAACTTTTGCAATTTAGGGTTTCGGATTTCTTTTTGTGTGAAAATCTGATTTAGTCGATGATGAATTCGTGTGTTTATATAGGGATTCCGAAACCCTTGTACTCTGATTTCCATTGAAGACTTGCCCGATTTGATTTGGGAATATTCGAATTTGATGTTTGTGGTTTCCCCTTTTAAAATTTTCTTGAATGGATTTCTGCCTTGATTAAATTCTTTGAACTTGCCGTGACTTAAATTGTGCCCCTCTGGATTGAGAAAACATGCCGTAAATTCCTGATGTTGAAATTGTATTGATTCATTCCCCTTTTGCTTTTGTAATTCTCGGTTTTTATTTGAATTTGTTGCGTGATTGAGCATTTCTGGAAAGAATTAAAACCGTGAATCCCCTTATGTTTATTGCGTGATTGCTCCATTGATTTCTTGCCTTGATTAAACACTGATTTCTGGACAAATATTTTTGTTTCTCTGGAATTTATTGAAATAATTCTGGAAATAGGAACTTGCCCAAAAAAAATCTTGCCAAACACACGACTGCACTGTTTTCAAATGTTGCCTTGAATTTCTTGATTGAATCAAAACCAAAGAAAAAATGATTTGCAAAAAATATTCTCGAAATCACTTAATTGCTGAGTTGATAAAGTTTGCCAAAAACAGAAAGTAAATTCCTTGTCTTGCTAAAATAAATCTGCTGATTTTTTTTTTGGTCTTGTCAAACTTAGTCTGATCTAAAAAAAAATTGTCGTGATTGTCTTGATAAAACACTTGAATTGTTGCTATAAACATATTGAGCAGTTTCTTTGCTTTTCGAATTAACTGCTAACTTGTATATGCAGTTACACACACATATACCGAGCTTCTGTAAGAATTATGTTAAGTCATGTTGAATACATCTCATATGTTACTCTCATGTCCATTCTAATGCTTGCCTTTTGCACCTCTGTCTTGACCTAAAAAAAACTTAGCTGCACATATTGAACTTGATCCCATGAACCTGAAATCTGCACTTGCATGCTTGCTGAACCTTGAATGTACACCTTTCCACTTGCTTGTGTTTAATGTTGAGTTGCCATTGCTGCTTGGACTCTTGAAACAAACTTCTGCCAAATCTTGTGCATGCATCTGTGTTGTACATATTGCTACAAGACAGAGTTGTCTTTAGTTTGCATGTGTACACTTGGGTCATATACCATTTCCATGTGCCATTTGTTCACTGAACTGAAAATGTTGAGTCCCTTGCTTGTGTATTCTGGCTATGTAATCTTGAACCACCATGCTATCACTATGAACTTGTGCTGATCTGCAATGCATATTACTTGAACTTGAAGTTTGTACACCATTCTTGTTTTGATATGCCTCGACCATTTTGAGCTGTGCCAACCAGTTTATGTTGAAATGCATACTAGCTCGACCCTTGATGTGTTCATGTCCTGGCTGCACCATTTTGTACTGCCTTGGTATTGGTGGACATTTGCTGGGCTGCACTTATTTATGAACTGATTTGAACTATGCTGGCTCCACCATGCTATGTTCATGCTTTCTGTCCAATTTTTTTTTTTTTTTTTTTTTTTTTTTTTTTTGTACTGGCCATTTTGATTTGAGCTTTGCTCGGCCATTTTGACTTTGGTGATTTTTTGACTCCATGTTGACTTTGAAAGTTATTTGCTGGTTGACCTCTTTTGAACCTGTCTTGATTTAGACAATTCACCTTGTTTTGCTTAATACTTTGCTCATCACTTGTTTGATTCTGAAAATAAAAAAAATAGCAGTCAAACTGTACTGAGTTGAGGCTGGTCAGAATCAGTTGGTTCTGATCAGCAAACCAATATGGTTTTGATGTGGCTGTTCAAGTCTGAAATATGATGAGAAAAACACACAGAAAGCTGAGACAAAAAAAAAATGAATCAATCACACAGAGAATCATTTTTGTCAAAAATATTTGTTTTAGTTCCAGTGTACTGTGTATTTTTCTTTCTTTTGTGACAGGTTACAGGATGATGCTTTGGACAGCTAAGGTGTTCTCAACAAGAATAATCCAGCTAGAAATGAGAAAAAAAATGAAGTGCTTGTAAAAAAAATTGTATGTACTGAAATTACTTGTAAAGTGATTTGTAAAGTCTTGTGTGTAAATGAATTGTAAAATAAATAATATTATTGGAAATAAAATTTATTTGATTTTTCTATATTCTGTGTAAATTCTGTGTTATTTTATTTTCCAATAATACTAGATATTCCACAATCAAACACTCCAGTAACAAAAATCTATTTGTTATCATCAAACAAAAATATTAGTATCAACAGTACTTATCTAATGCAAAATCAGGCGGTCTACTGATTCAGTTGACCTCCTTAATGCGAATTATCTAAGTGCCATGAATCCATTATGTATGCAAATTTTCCTATTCTTGATTCTACATGAGTGCACAATCATTCAATACAAATGCAACATCCACATGACAACACATTAAAGTTCAACCACATATGAATGCAAACATATATGCATATGCAATATGAAGTGACTGAGCCGATCTAAAACCTAGATTGTGTGTGTATATGCAACCACGAGCAACCACTAGCAATCACTTGCAACCACTTGCAACCATCATCCATAACATGTTTCAATTACATGTTTCCATCCAAAGGGGTTCTACCTAAAAGATAAGGTCGAGGAAATATATCTAAAAAGATAGATAAAAGCGCAACTTAAGGAAAAGGAAAGATCAAGGATGTACCCTCGAACAGAAAAGGGTAGACAGTGCGTATTCTAGCTTCAGTTTCCCAAGTCGCGTCTCCCTCGTCGTTGCTCCACTGAACTTTGATGAGCTTGACTTCACGGTTGCGTAGCTTCTTCACTTCCGTTCCTAATATGCGTGTTGGAACTTTTCTTATGGTTGCTTCGCGTTCCACTTCGGCCTCTTCGAGGGTATTTGGCTCTACCACCTCAGCAGACTCATGTAGATATTTTCGGAGATGTGAAACGTGAAAAACGTTGTGGACTCCGGCCAACTTCTCGGGTAGCTCTAATCTATAGGCCATTTTCCCAATTTTCTCGATGATAGGGAATGGCCCTACGAACCTTGGTGCTAGCTTTCCTGTGGTTCCAAAACGAACAACGTTTCTTAGTGGTGATACCTTGAGAAAAACTCTGTCTCCAACCTCAAATTCAAGGTCGGACCTTCTCTTGTCGGCATAGGACTTTTGTCTGTCTTGGGCCGTCTTCATCCTTCTTCGTATTAAGTCTACTTTCTCTGAAGTCTCTCGGATCATATCTGGTCCAAGTATGAGCTTATCAGTAGACTCCCACCAACAAGTGGGCGATCGGCACGGTCTTCCATATAAAGGTTCGAAGGGCGCCATTCCGATGGTTGCTTGATAACTGTTGTTGTAGGCAAATTCCACCAAAGGAAGGTGGTCTTCCCATGTCCCTCCGAAGTCAAGGACGCATAGCCTTAAAAGGTCTTCCAAAACTCTGTTCACTCTCTCTGTTTGGCCGTCGGTTTGGGGATGATAGGCTGTGCTCAAGCATAACTGCGTTCCTACTGCTTCTTGCAGACTCCGCCAAAACTCACTGGTGAAGATGGGGTCTCGGTCACTAACAATGCTAGATGGTATTCCATGGAGTCGAACGATTTCCTTGAGGTAAAGTGATGCTAGGGATGAGGCAGTTCTCTTACTTTTGACAGGTAAAAAGTGGGCGCTTTTAGTAAGCCTATCCACTATTACCCAAATGCTAGTGTTGCCTCCCCTAGACCTAGGCAGCCCATCGATGAAGTCCATTGAGATGCTATCCCACTTCCACTGCGGGACCTCCAGAGGATGTAGCAGTCCGCCAGGCTTTTTCTGTTCCGCCTTAACCTGTTGGCACACCATACACTTAGAAACGAACTCTGCCATGTCCTTTTTCATGCCGTTCCAGAAGAAAGTCCTTTTTATGTCTTTGTACATTTTATCTCCGCCTGGGTGTATCGTCATCTTGGAGTGATGTGCTTCCTCGAGAACCTTCTTTACTAAATCTTTTGTTTGTGGGACGCATAGTCTTCCGTCTCGCCTTAGCAAACCCTTATCGTCGATGGAGTATCTGTTGAGGTAACTTGAAGTCTCACCCCTAATTAGCCTATCAATTATTTCCACAAGCTGAGGGTCTTCGCGTTGTGCTGTCCCTACTGAATCCACTAAAGTTGGGCGCACTTCGAGAGATGCTAGCAAGCCTGGTACGAAATCGGAGGAAGGCCTAAAGTCGAAGTTGGCTATAAACTCTAGGCTTTGTCTTTCAATAAACAACGGGCTTAGGGTCAATTTCTTTCGGCTCAACGCGTCTGCTACTACGTTGCCTTTGCCCGGAGTGTAGGAGATTTCGAAATCGTACGAGGCAAGAAACTCCATCCATCTTTGTTGCCTCAAGTTAAGATCCTTCTGCGAGAAAAGATATTTCAACCATTTATGGTCAGTGTAAAGTTCGAACTTCTCCTAATGAACCCCTTTTCTAGAAGCTCTTTAATCTGTTTACTGAGCTCTTTCCTTTCCCGTGGAGCCATGTGTCTAACGGGTAACGCAATGGGCTTTGCATTATCTATAAGATATATGCGGAAGTCTATTTCCCGCTTCGGAGGCAAGCCCTTCACCTCTTCGAAGACATCCGGATATTCCCGGACCACTTTAACTGATTGCAAATTTTCAACAGAGGCATCTAGCGATTCAAGGTAACTAAGCATAACCGCGTATGAGGGATTACAAGAAATTTCCAAAGTATTACCGAGCTGGGTTAGGAGCCTAACAACCCTTTTCTCACAATCAAGGATGGCCCCATTACTAGATAGCCAATCCATACCCAAAATCAAACCATAACCCGAAAAGCCCAAAACAAAGGCACTACATTGAAATTCTACACTTAGAATAGAAATTTTCAATCCCACACAGATCATAGACAAATGAGCTGGGCCCCCAATTGGGTTTGAAACAATTAAGGGGTCCTCTACGATACTAGTTTTTAGGTGCAGAGATTCTACTAAAGCAGACGAGATAAAGGAGTGTGATGCGCCAGAATCAAATAAAGTGCGAACGGGGTGATCATAAAGATAAACTACACTTTCTACAGAAGTATTTATACCTCGCTGTTGCAGAGGTGGTGCTTCCAGCACATGGACCTGTGCCCCTGGGGTGGATCCAGCCCTCTGCCCCTGTCCTCTTTTCTTTGGGCAGTCCTTAGCCCTGTGGCCTGTCTCACCGCAAGAAAAGCACCCACCATTCTCCTTGGCCTTCTTTTTCCGGCAGTCCTTTACTAAGTGCCCCACTTTACCACAGAAATTGCACTTCCTCTTCTCTTTGTTGCCTTTCCCGCCCTTCTTAAAGTCTGTCTTCTTAGGCTGCAAACCTTCTTTCTTCCCTTGAGAGCTTTCTATCTTTGTCTCCTTCTTGCCCTTATCCTCTTCATTCAGCAATGCCATTTGCACCAATCTTTCATACGTGGCTCCCATGGGTATATGGGTCATGGCCAAACTGTGTAATGGCTCATTCAACCCTTTGACGAAATGGAGAGCCTTCTTGTGCGGGGTGTTGACTAGGTCAAGCCCAAACCTAGCCAGCTCATCGAACTGATTCACATACTCTCTGACTGTCTTGTCCCCTTGCTTAAGAAATAAGAATTTTTCCAACTGCAAACTTCTTTCCGCATCTGAGAGAAATTTAGTCTCAAACCTTGCCCTAAAGTCCTCCCATGTCTCCACTGGTCTTTCAGCATTAGTGACTTCCCACCAGTAGGAAGCCTCGCCCTTCAATAGCCACACTGCCAATTGTACTTTTTGTCTATCCTCTACCACAAAGATGATGAATAGGTCCTCAGTTTCTTTCAGCCAATTTCTAGCTGCCACGAAGGACTCAGTTCCATGGAAATCTTTTCCTCCCATAGCTTTAAAATCTTTACATATCTTAGCAAAAGTGTTTCCCCGAGGAGGAGGTGGAGGAAAAGGTGCTGCTGCAGCTGGATGATTTCCTACAGCTGGGGGAGGAGGAACGGTAGGACCTGGCTGAGTGGCTCTTGCTTCTAAGAACCGTCTAAACCAACCAGGTATTGGCACCCCTTCCGGCAAGTTAAGATCTTCGGACATGCTGAAACAAAAAGGATAGATTCAAAACGAAGGATAAGAGATAGTACCTATGGCTTTGGGGAGTGGACTTTGCCTTTTTAAAATAAAATAATATTTTTTTCTTTAAAAATGCATCTTTAAATTTCCTTTTTGAAAATAAATTTTCAAAACTTTTTATCTTATCTGGTAAACCTATGCTCTGATACCAAGTGAAACACCCCACCTCCGTTTGGGTCACTCTCAAAGGGAATGCCCTAATTTTGGTGGAGGTTTATAAGTATAAGTCACAGATATACAAGACAGATATAAGAACACATATTTGTAAACAGCGGAAAATCAACAAACTTTTATTTCATAAAAGAAAATACGTGCTACAACAACATCACCATGATTGTCTTACATCTTTTCCAAAACATAACATAACACTTTCATAATCTGTCTTGATTACATTATTTAAAGAAGCATAAATAAAACATAGATAAACTGCAAAAGCCCCATAGAGTTTGTCCAAAGCCATAGTCTCAACCGAAAAGGTCCGAGCAATACATTTCTCTTCTTCAAGCTGGATGTTAAGGCTGGTCAAGCTGCAGTGTTCCCTCCCTGTGGACCTGGGGGGGAAACGGGAGAAAAGAAGACGAAAGAAAAGTAGAGTCAGACATAAAGCCTGAGTAAGTCTAGTACTATTCTGTCTATGAATAAAGAACTGGGTATGATAAGTATAAACAAGAAGTGGGAAAGCACTATAACTTGGTTAAGTTGTCTAGGGTCGAATATACTATCGTACCCCATGTTAATCTCTGAACCCATATAAACTAGTTTCCAACTGGCACCCCATAATCAGGGTGATGTGATCCGTTCTATGATGATCGGCTCCTACTCGCATAGTTACATGTGTCTTACGGCCCCCGATGTTGTAGTTACCTATGCTGGTCCCACCATGGGGTGTATCAAGTCCCATGGCGGCGGCCCGACACAACCTTAGAATGCACAGGTATACTACTGGTGCCCAGTGCTTTATTTTTCTGCACCGGAGTGTGTGCACGCCCGCACCCCGTTAGAACCTACACTGCTACACCACCGCCGTCGATTTGACCTCTTACAATCAGCCCAGTAATCGTGCCCCACCCTGCCTAGTTTCAGGGTATCCTGATACACCTTCTAGGGTTACTGCTGAAAAGGGTCCCCCGTTACTAGGTTTTCTATCTCTAGCCAACATGCTAAGTTGGTTAAGTGTTTCCTAACCTAACCCCCACCAGTCCGTTTAATTTAGCATGTTCCATTTTGATTAAGTCTTTAGTTCACTTAATCCTAACAATCCTGACTCAGCCTTAATTGTCTTATTAAAGCCCTGACCTCTCACATTAGACAGGTATTGTTGTGGCTGCCTGTTGCCGGTTGGTTCCGGGCAGTCTTACGCCACAACTCAGTCTAACCTCGGGTCCTTATTGGGCTCCATGTTTAACCTCCCACATTGGATAGGTATTGTTGTGACTACTGGACAGCCGGGCGGTTCCGGACAGGTTTACATCACAACTCAATCCAACCTCGGGTTAAACACATCGTATGTTCTACATTTACATATTTTTTCTTTCTTCTTTATTTTGTTATATGTAAATATTTGCGGCCCATTATTAAGTTAATGGTGTAAAGGTTACACCAATCATGGGCCCAACCCATACTTGAATTTGGGCCCTTCTATTTTATATTTTCATTCATTAGTAATTTTAACCCAATGTTATTTTCCCCTGTTTAACTCGTCCGTTTATTATATATATGTTGGGCTTAGCCTTTTAAAGCTCAACTTAGCCATGCGAAAAGGGGAGGCTTAAAGCGTGATTACATACACGAAAAGGGGAATGTGAACGCATGAACTTGCAATATGACGTTGGAAATACAAAATAGAAACTGGTGTACTTGCATAGTAGTGACATATACTTTGGTCATAAAGCATAAGTGACATGAATCAAAGCATGTAAACTTGTAGTTAAGTTAAGAATATCACTATCGACACATAGGCTTTAACTACAACATAAACCTATATTTTTATTCAGGCATAATGTCAAACATAAGCAAATCATGTTCATAAGACTACTACATGCTTACAAAGGTGTCTACTTTTGTGACTAATACAAAAGTATAATTAAATTTGTTCACATAACCATGGCATAAATATTTCTAACATGAAATCATGATTTTTACTTTAGTCATGCAAACTTGCAAAAAGGGATTTTGAATCTAACCTAGCTATGTACCACATATGTCATCATATAATTCTTGTAAACAATATAGACTTAATTATGCAAAATATCAATCATAGCCTAGTCATATTCATAAGTTTGCAAATAGGTTTTCTAGTACAAAAGCATGACTTAGTACATAGATCATGATGCCAAATTTTCAACATAATTTCATATGGACTATGATAACCCAAACTTATTCCAATTACTTCACAAAAATGATGTTTGTATAAAAATACACATTATGATGGCATAGTAGCAAAACCCCAAACTTGCATGAGTTTCAATTAAACAACTACATACATGTAGCTTCAACAAGGATTACATAATTTGCGAATATTCCAAACGTATACTTGCATAAAACTAACGCATGTAGTTTTTCATAACTGAATAACATAATTCGAGAATATCCAAACGTATACAATATTCCAAATCGATAAGAATCATAGTAACGCACAAATTATGAATTATTTATCACCACAATCAAGTATACAAACCAACACAGTTATTTGTTCATACCAAAATAATACTCTACTTACAATTGTGTGGCGAATTCTCAAATTTAGGGATTTGAAGATGCGGTTTGATTTGATTGAGTTGCTTTATGCCTTAGAATTTGCCTCCTAATCCTTTCTCCAATTGGTGGCTACCCTCAGTCGTTCCTCAGCAACATGGCGGCTTTGTTCTTATTTTTGAATGAATAGATTAGGGTTGAGTCTAGGGTCATTTTTATAGGGGTTATGAACTGATTAGGACCATTGATGTTGCTTGGATTGATCGTAGCCATTCATCCTAAGGAGAGACCAATTAGAGCCTGCCACCTAGCCCTAATGACAAAGCAGACCACAGAAAATCGACCAACATAGAATAGGCCAGCCAGGTTGGACTGGGTTCGGCCTGGCTCTGGACCAGGTCGACATGCCTGTCGACAGCCCTGTCGACAGCCCTGTCGACCTGGCTAGACCAGGTCGACAGCCCAGTCGACCTGGGTGCGTTAGGCGGGTGTTCTTCCGCCCTGGCCCATTGGGCCCCATTTTGGAATTTAAACTTGATTTTCTGAGCTATTTTATTCTGTTTGAATTTTAAACTTAATTCAGAAACTTCCGAAGGCCATATCTTCTTCATACGGACTCCGTTTTTCGAAAACTCGGACTCTATTTCGCGTATTTTTCCGAGACGAACGCAATGGCGTATCCCGTTTCCCTTAGTTCTTTGATTTCAAATTAATTATACTTTAATTTGTTAGTTTCACAGTTATAGAATTCGCGGGGTGTTACATTCTCCCCCACTTAAAAGGATTTCGTCCCTGAAATCTTCAAGTTAGGAGAAATGTATATCCTAACATCCAATCATCCATCTACTCATCCATCAAACACGAGCATCCATTGTCCTTAAAAGACTTCTAATGCTTCATGATCATATGCGAAGTGTGTGTGTACATGTACTTGTAGGATCGATAATAACCCTAGAGGGGGGGTGAATAGGGTTTTTAACACAAAATTTAAAACTAAACACAGTAATAAAGAAATGCAGTAAAAATAAAATCACATGCAGATATACCCAGCTTCGGCAAACTGTGCCTACTGCTGCCTTTCTAAGATTTTTATTAGGAGATACAAACAGATCCCGCTTACAATCCTATGCAAACTCGCAACTCCTGCTCCTGTTTATCCCTAAGCTCAAAATCCTAGACTAGTCTGTATACCCTAGACTAGATTTTCTCAGATTACACTTCAATATTCTGTGCTCCCTAGTTTTTACAATAAAACTAGAAAAGAAGTTTCAAAAAAAATTCAATGACAAAACAAAAAAAAAACTTTAAAGAAAATAAGATGAGGAGTTTAAAAGTAGGGGTCATCCCCTTTTCCTTTGCACTAGTCCAAAGTGGTCGGGCCACTTTATTTTGCGGTGCTCCCTTGTATTTTCTTTAGCCCGATCCTCCCTTGTTCTCTGAAACAAAAAATGGCGGCTGCGATTAGGGTTTCAGTGATTTTTCCTTAAATCAATCTCGGTGATGTGTGTAATGGTTCTCTGGAAGCTTGTTTTGCTTCTCCAGGGTATCTCCTTCGTCCTTGCGATCAATCTGAGTAAGTTTTATCAACTTTTGCAATTTAGGGTTTCGGATTTCTTTTTGTGTGAAAATCTGATTTAGTCGATGATGAATTCGTGTGTTTATATAGGGATTCCGAAACCCTTGTACTCTGATTTCCATTGAAGACTTGCCAGATTTGATTTGGGAATATTCGAATTTGATGTTTGTGGTTTCCCCTTTTAAAATTTTCTTGAATGGATTTCTGCCTTGATTAAATTCTTTGAACTTGCCGTGACTTAAATTGTGCCCCTCTGGATTGAGAAAACATGCCGTAAATTCCTGATGTTGAAATTGTATTGATTCATTCCCCTTTTGCTTTTGTAATTCTCGGTTTTTATTTGAATTTGTTGCGTGATTGAGCATTTCTGGAAAGAATTAAAACCGTGAATCCCCTTATGTTTATTGCGTGATTGCTCCATTGATTTCTTGCCTTGATTAAACACTGATTTCTGGACAAATATTTTTGTTTCTCTGGAATTTATTGAAATAATTCTGGAAATAGGAACTTGCCCAAAAAAAATCTTGCCAAACACACGACTGCACTGTTTTCAAATGTTGCCTTGAATTTCTTGATTGAATCAAAACCAAAGAAAAAATGATTTGCAAAAAATATTCTCGAAATCACTTAATTGCTGAGTTGATAAAGTTTGCCAAAAACAGAAAGTAAATTCCTTGTCTTGCTAAAATAAATCTACTGATTTTTTTTTTTTTTTTTTGGTCTTGTCAAACTTAGTCTGATCTAAAAAAAATTGTCGTGGTTGTCTTGATAAAACACTTGAATTGTTGCTATAAACATATTGAGCAGTTTCTTTGCTTTTCGAATTAACTGCTAACTTGTATATGCAGTTACACACACATATACCGAGCTTCTGTCAGAATTATGTTGAGTCATGTTGAATACATCTCATATGTTACTCTCATGTCCATTCTAATGCTTGCCTTTTGCACCTCTGTCTTGACCTAAAAAAAACTTAGCTGCACATATTGAACTTGATCCCATGAACCTGAAATCTGCACTTGCATGCTTGTTGAACCTTGAATGTACACCTTTCCACTTGCTTGTGTTTAATGTTGAGTTGCCATTGCTGCTTGGACTCTTGAAACAAACTTCTGCCAAATCTTGTGCATGCATCTGTGTTGTACATATTGCTACAAGACAGAGTTGTCTTTAGTTTGCATGTGTACACTTGGGTCATATACCATTTCCATGTGCCATTTGTTCACTGAACTGAAAATGTTGAGTCCCTTGCTTGTGTATTCTGGCTATGTAATCTTGAACCACCATGCTATCACTATGAACTTGTGCTGATCTGCAATGCATATTACTTGAACTTGAAGTTTGTACACCATTCTTGTTTTGACATGCCTCGACCATTTTGAGCTGTGCCAACCAGTTTATGTTGAAATGCATACTAGCTCGACCCTTGATGTGTTCATGTCCTGGCTGCACCATTTTGTACTGCCTTGGTATTGGTGGACATTTGCTGGGCTGCACTTATTTATGAACTGATTTGAACTATGCTGGCTCCACCATGCTATGTTCATGCTTTCTGTCCAATTTTTTTTTTTTTTTTTTTTTTTTTTTTTTTTTTTTTTGTACTGGTCATTTTGATTTGGGCTTTGCTCGGCCATTTTGACTTTGGTGATTTTTTGACTTCATGTTGACTTTGAAAGTTATTTGCTGGTTGACCTCTTTTGAACCTGTCTTGATTTAGACAATTCACCTTGTTTTGCTTAATACTTTGCTCATCACTTGTTTGATTCTGAAAATAAAAAAAATAGCAGTCAAACTGTACTGAGTTGAGGCTGGTCAGAATCAGTTGGTTCTGATCAGCAAACCAATATGGTTTTGATGTGGCTGTTCAAGTCTGAAATATGATGAGAAAAACACACAGAAAGCTGAGACAAAAAAAAATGAATCAATCACATAGAGAATCATTTTTGTCAAAAATATTTGTTTTAGTTCCAGTGTACTGTGTATTTTTCTTTCTTTTGTGACAGGTTACAGGATGATGCTTTGGACAGCTAAGGTGTTCTCAACAAGAATAATCCAGCTAGAAATGAGAAAAAAAATGAAGTGCTTGTAAAAAAAATTGTATGTACTGAAATTACTTGTAAAGTGATTTGTAAAGTCTTGTGTGTAAATGAATTGTAAAATAAATAATATTATTGGAAATAAAATTTATTTGATTTTTCTATATTCTGTGTAAATTCTGTGTTATTTTATTTTCCAATAATACTAGATATTCCACAATCAAACACTCCAGTAACAAAAATCTATTTGTTATCATCAAACAAAAATATTAGTATCAACAAACTCCCCCTTTTGATGATGACAAACAGACTTAAGATTTTTGTGAATGACGAGATGTGTTTGAACAAGGGCTCCCCCTACATTTGAGCTCCCCCTATCAGTTGTAAACAGACATGAGTAAAGAATTTGAAAATGACAAAAAAAATTAAACACTTAGCATTAATGGCAAAATAAAATCTATAGACGTCTGTAAACAACACAAAACCTTAACTTCTTCTCCCCCTTTGTAATCATCAAAAGAATAACAATTCTGGACATTTTAAAGAGTATGGACTGTGAATAGTAATCAAGTCATTTGACATTATCAGATTCAAACACTCCGAATAATCAAACAAAAAGATTAGAATAATCTGTAAAAGAAGAACACATTTCACAAGACAGAAAATGGAACGATGAAATATTTAATATATATCAGGGATATTTCAATAGCAAACTAACCACGCATGACCATAGCTTGGATTTTTAAATGGAATTAGCTGCAACATGAAAAAAAAAATTCAATACTATACTGACCACGCATAACCAGATCTTGGATTTTTAAATGGAATCAGTGATAGCATGAAAAATAAGTATTCTCATAACCATGCATGACCAGAGCTTGGATTTTTAAATGAGATTAGAGAAATACTCATCATTTTTTTTTACTTAAATCCTTTTAATATATATAAAATAATAATGATTGATAGAAGGGTGATAGAGACAGAAGATGAAAGTGAACAAAAAGTTCCTTAATTACTCATATTATAAAGCATATTTGATCGTATCAGAGCTACAAATTTTCAAACATCTCATATTCTGAAAACTTACACAGTCACAAATTTATCATAAATGTCCAAAAACAAACTGGTCTTTTCTTGATGATTTGAAGCATGGATTATTTGTCAGAAAGATAATTGCCAACAGAACATCTTAAGAGAAAATTTATCTAAAAATGCTAAAAGATTAATTTATTTCTATAATTCCCAAATCCAAACGTAATCTGCAAAATCTGTCTTCAGGAAGGGGTTTTGTAAAAATATCAGCAAGTTGAGATTCGGTTGGAATAAATTCTATACAAATATCTTCACAAGCAATATGATCTCTAAGAAAGTGGTGTCTTACATCAATGTGTTTCGTGCGTGAGTGATGTACTGGATTATTTGATAAGTCAATTGCACTCTTACTGTCACATTTTAAAGGAACTCGTTTATAACAAAGTCCAAAATCAGATAAAGTCTGCATCATCCATAAAATCTGTGCACAACAACTTCCTAAAGCAATATATTCAGCCTCAGTGGTGGATAAAGCAACACAGTTTTGTTTTCTACTTGACCACGACACAAGTGAATGACCTAGCATGAAACACGTTCCACTAGTACTTTTTCTATCAGTGAGTGAACCAGCATAATCAGCATCAGTAAACCCAACTAAATTAAAGTTATCACAAGAAGGATACCATAAGCCCAAATTTGGTGTGTGTAACAAATATCTTAGAATCCGTTTTGTGGCTTTTAGATGAGATTCTTTAGGATTTGATTGAAAACGAGCACACAAACAAACAGAAAACATAATATCGGGTCTAGAAGCAGAAAGATAAAGAAGTGAACCGATAATACCGCGATATTTCTTTTGATCCACAGCAACACCTTTTTCATCTTTGTCAAGTTTGGTTGTTGGACTCATCGGTGTTTTCATTGGCTTTGCATCTTGAACTCCAAATCTCTTTAACAACTCCATCACGTACTTCGTTTGGGAGATAAAGATCCCTTTGCTACTTTGTTTGATTTGGAAACCAAGGAAGAATTTCAGCTCTCCAACCAAACTCATCTCAAATTTGCCCTGCATAACTTTTTCAAATTTTTCACACAAGACATCATTAGTAGCACCGTATATGATATCATCAACATAAATTTGGACGATTAAAAAATCATCACCATCATGAGATAAAAACAAGGTTGTGTCAGCACTTCCCTTTTTAAAACCGTTTTCCAAGAGATATGTACACAGACAGTCATACCAAGCTCGAGGAGCTTGCTTAAGGCCATACAATGCTTTTTCCAGTTTGTATACATGATTTGGATAATCGTGACTCTCAAAACCAGGGGGTTGTTCAACATACACTTCTTCTTTTAGTTCTCCATTCAGAAAAGCACTCTTCACATCCATTTGCTTTAATTTGAACCCCTTGAAGCACGCAAAACTTAACAAAATTCTGATTGCTTCAAGCCTAGCAACTGGGGCAAAAGTTTCATCAAAGTCAACACCTTCGATTTGATTGTATCCCTTAGCGACCAACCTAGCTTTGTTTCTTGTTACTTTTCCAGATTCGTCAAGCTTATTTTTGAATACCCATTTTGTTCCTACAACTGGGTAGTCTTTTGGTCTGGGTACCAAGTTCCAGACTCTGTTTCTCTCAAACTGGTTAAGTTCCTCCTGCATAGCTAACAACCAAAATTCATCATTAAGAGCAACATCATAAGAACTTGGTTCTATTTCAGATACAAAGGCATTATGAATACAAAGGGTACAAACTTCCCTATTGAGAGAGGATCGTGTACGAACACCAGCAGTTGGACTTCCAATTACCAAATCTGGAGGATGACTTGGCTTGAATTTTAGTCTTTCGATATCTGTTGCTGCTTCAGTGGCTTTTTCATTGTTTGTCTCAATATCATTGTTTTCTTGTTCAATTTCTTGTGCACCAGCATCATCTTTATCATCTTCAGGTATCGTATCCATATCTGATTCATTGAACTTGACGTTGACGGTTTCCACGATTGTTCTTGACTGTTTATTGAAGATTCTGTAAGCCTTACTTCTTGATGAATAACCCATGAAGATTCCATCAACCGTTTTTGACTCAAATTTCCCAAGCTGTTCACCTGTGTTCAAAATGTAACAAGGACATCCAAACACTCTAAAATATGAGATGTTAGGCTTTTTGTTAGACCACAGTTCATATGACGTTTTATTAAGTATTGGTCTAATCATAACTCTGTTCATTACATAGCACGAAGTATTGACTGCCTCAGCCCAGAAAGTTTGAGGCAATTGATATTCACATAACATAGATCTAGCCATTTCTTGTAATGTACGATTTTTCCTTTCAACCACCCCATTCTGTTGAGGTGTTCGAGGAGCGGAAAATTCATGTTTGAAACCATTTTCTTCACAAAGATTTTCAAAGTCTAAGTTTTCAAATTCACCTCCATGATCACTTCTTAAAGTTTTAATTGAAACCCCTTTTTCATTTTGGACAAGTTTTGAAAACTTTAAAAAATAATCAAAAGCTTCAGACTTTTTGGCTAGAAAGTAAACCCATGTAAACCTAGAGTAATCATCAACCAATACATAACAATAACGTTTACCATTTAAACTAGCAGTATCAGTAGGTCCAAACAAGTCCATATGAATCAATTCAAGCACTCGTGAAGTGCTAACAACATTTTTTGGACGGAAAGATGAACGACTAAGTTTTCCCATGGTACAAGCTTTACATACTTTGTTATTTTTGAAATTCTGATGTGGTAAACCCCTGACAAGTTCATTTGCTTTTAGTCTTTCAAGAAGGCCCATACTTGCATGTGCCAATCTTCTGTGCCATAAGATTGCCTCCTCTTCTGTTGCTACCAAACACCTAGATACTGTTACATCATCGAAAGAGAGAGTATAGACATTTCCTTTTCTTTTCCCTGTAAACACAACCTTTCCAGAGGAGATCTCAATGATTTTGCAACTATTACTATCAAACACAACATTCATTCCTTTATCACAAAGCTGACTGATGGAGATAAGATTGTGAAAGAGATTATCAACATATAAAACATCAGTTAAGGCAAAGATACTGTTACCTACTTTTCCTTTACCAATAATTTTACATTTGCTGTTGTCACCTAACGTCACATTCCCACCTTTATGTTTTTCCAGGCTAAGGAACAGTCTTTTATCACCTGTCATATGTCTGGAGCAACCTGAATCCAAGTACCATTTTTGTTGCTCCTTAGCCCGCCAACATACCTACACAAACAGAGAAGGAGATGACCTAGAGAAACTTCTAGGCCTAATCTTATCAGTAGTAGAAGAATGATAGTCATAAGATTCTTTTGGAATCCAAATTTGATTTTTCTTCTTATTTGTGTTCCAATCTTTGTGATAATTGTGTGCCAAGTGTTTAGGAACCCATACCTTTTTGAACTTCTGAATTTTACTGCTAATCTTGCAATTTTCATGACTGTGACCAATCACCCCACATTTTACACATTTGGGAAAAATACTTTTACCTTTAGCATTGTCACTTCCAGTTATTTCTTGTATCTTCCCAAAACCAAGTCCTTTTCTATTATTCCCAACCAATTGATTTCCAAGTAACATTTTAAAAGATGTTTGACCGATTGAGAATTTGTTCAATGTGACTTCTAGATCTTGGACTCTTGTTTTTAAGATTGTGTTCTCATTCACAAGTGAAGTGCATCGTTTAATGTAGTTCTTTCTTTTAGTGTCATCTTCAACTTTTAGAGTCAAGTTTTCTTTTTCAAGATTCTCAATGGTGCTCTTGAGTGTTAAAATTTCTGGATTCACATTTTTACACATTTCACAATCTAGATTATTGGTTTTTGAAGCATTTTTAATCTCGGATTCCAACTTCTTATTATTATGAACAAGGTTGAAGTTTTCCGCTTTCAGTTTCTCTGCGTCTGATTCTAACGTGTCAATAATTTCAGAAAGATGTTTACACATTAAAACTAGATCGTCATAACTGTATACCTCAGTGGTTTCCTCGTCAGTATCTTCTAGGTCTGATTTTGCCATGAAGCACAAATTGCTTTCCTCCTCACTACTGTCTGAATCTTCTTCTCCTTCCTCGTCATCCCAAGTTACAGCAAAAGCTTTCTTTTTCTTCTTGTTTCTTTGGAGAAGTGGACAATTTGGTTTTATGTGTCCAGGCTTTTGACAGTTGTAGCAGAGTGGTTCATCTTCTGAATTGTTGGTCTTTGGTTTATTTCTTCGAGGTTTGAATTTTCTCCACTTCGTGAGTTGTCTGACTGCCATGGCAAGCTGTTCAATAGGATCTTCACTATCGCTGGTGACGGTGTTGGACAAAGCTATTGACTTCTTTTTCAGATCTGAGTTGTTGCGATCTTCTCTTGCTTTCAGCTCCATTTCATATGTCATCAGATTCCCGATAAGCTCTTCCATGCTCAGCTTGCTCAGATCTTTGGATTCTTGAATGGCTGTGACTTTTGCTTCAAAGTTCATGGGCAGAACACGCAGAATCTTCCTCACAAGCTCCACTTCTGTATAGACCTTCCCAAGGGCTCTGGCATTGTAGACTAGTACGGAGAAGCGTCCATACATGTCCTTGATGCTCTCGTCCTTCTGCATGTTGAAGTTTTCATATTCATTACTGAACATGGCAAGACGGGATTCTTTAACCTGAGAAGTTCCTTCGTGTGTAACTTCCAGAGTATGCCAAGTTTCCTGGGCTGTATTACAATGAGAAATTCTGTTATATTCTGTTTTATCAAGAGCACAAATCAGAGCATTCATAGCTTTAGAATCTATAGAGTATAATTTCTTATCATTTGCATCCCACCTACTTTTTGGTTTAGGTGTTACAATACCATTAACAGTTTCAGTCGGAGGTGTATATCCAGTTTCAATGATATCCCAGACATCATAATCAACAGACACTAGATATATTTTCATCCTAGCTTTCCAATACGCGTAATCACTACCATTGAACATGGGTGGTCTAGCAATAGATTGACCTTCAGAAAAAGCATTGTTTATTGAAGTCATGATTCTAGGGTTCAAACACCTGCTCTGATACCAATTGTAGGATCGATAATAACCCTAGAGGGGGGGGGGGGTGAATAGGGTTTTTAACACAAAATTTAAAACTAAACACAGTAATAAAGAAATGCAGTAAAAATAAAATCACACGCAGATATACCCAGCTTCGGCAAACTGTGCCTACTGCTGCCTTTCTAAGATTTTTATTAGGAGATACAAACAGATCCCGCTTACAATCCTATGCAAACTCGCAACTCCTGCTCCTGTTTATCCCTAAGCTCAAAATCCTAGACTAGTCTGTATACCCTAGACTAGATTTTCTCAGATTACACGTCAATATTCTGTGCTCCCTAGTTTTTACAATAAAACTAGAAAAGAAGTTTCAAAAAAAATTCAATGACAAAAAAAAAAAAAAACTTTAAAGAAAATAAGATGAGGAGTTTAAAAGTAGGGGTCATCCCCTTTTCCTTTGCACTAGTCCAAAGTGGTCGGGCCACTTTATTTTGAGGTGGTCCCTTGTATTTTCTTTAGCCCGATCCTCCCTTGTTCTCTGAAACAAAAAATGGCGGCTGCGATTAGGGTTTCAGTGATTTTTCCTTAAATCAATCTCGGTGATGTGTGTAATGGTTCTCTGGAAGCTTGTTTTGCTTCTCCAGGGTATCTCCTTCGTCCTTGCGATCAATCTGAGTAAGTTTTATCAACTTTTGCAATTTAGGGTTTCGGATTTCTTTTTGTGTGAAAATCTGATTTAGTCGATGATGAATTCGTGTGTTTATATAGGGATTCCGAAACCCTTGTACTCTGATTTCCATTGAAGACTTGCCCGATTTGATTTGGGAATATTCGAATTTGATGTTTGTGGTTTCCCCTTTTAAAATTTTCTTGAATGGATTTCTGCCTTGATTAAATTCTTTGAACTTGCCGTGACTTAAATTGTGCCCCTCTGGATTGAGAAAACATGCCGTAAATTCCTGATGTTGAAATTGTATTGATTCATTCCCCTTTTGCTTTTGTAATTCTCGGTTTTTATTTGAATTTGTTGCGTGATTGAGCATTTCTGGAAAGAATTAAAACCGTGAATCCCCTTATGTTTATTGCGTGATTGCTCCATTGATTTCTTGCCTTGATTAAACACTGATTTCTGGACAAATATTTTTGTTTCTCTGGAATTTATTGAAATAATTCTGGAAATAGGAACTTGCCCAAAAAAAATCTTGCCAAACACACGACTGCACTGTTTTCAAATGTTGCCTTGAATTTCTTGATTGAATCAAAACCAAAGAAAAAATGATTTGCAAAAAATATTCTCGAAATCACTTAATTGCTGAGTTGATAAAGTTTGCCAAAAACAGAAAGTAAATTCCTTGTCTTGCTAAAATAAATCTGCTGATTTTTTTTTTGGTCTTGTCAAACTTAGTCTGATCTAAAAAAAAATTGTCGTGATTGTCTTGATAAAACACTTGAATTGTTGCTATAAACATATTGAGCAGTTTCTTTGCTTTTCGAATTAACTGCTAACTTGTATATGCAGTTACACACACATATACCGAGCTTCTGTAAGAATTATGTTAAGTCATGTTGAATACATCTCATATGTTACTCTCATGTCCATTCTAATGCTTGCCTTTTGCACCTCTGTCTTGACCTAAAAAAAACTTAGCTGCACATATTGAACTTGATCCCATGAACCTGAAATCTGCACTTGCATGCTTGCTGAACCTTGAATGTACACCTTTCCACTTGCTTGTGTTTAATGTTGAGTTGCCATTGCTGCTTGGACTCTTGAAACAAACTTCTGCCAAATCTTGTGCATGCATCTGTGTTGTACATATTGCTACAAGACAGAGTTGTCTTTAGTTTGCATGTGTACACTTGGGTCATATACCATTTCCATGTGCCATTTGTTCACTGAACTGAAAATGTTGAGTCCCTTGCTTGTGTATTCTGGCTATGTAATCTTGAACCACCATGCTATCACTATGAACTTGTGCTGATCTGCAATGCATATTACTTGAACTTGAAGTTTGTACACCATTCTTGTTTTGATATGCCTCGACCATTTTGAGCTGTGCCAACCAGTTTATGTTGAAATGCATACTAGCTCGACCCTTGATGTGTTCATGTCCTGGCTGCACCATTTTGTACTGCCTTGGTATTGGTGGACATTTGCTGGGCTACACTTATTTATGAACTGATTTGAACTATGCTGGCTCCACCATGCTATGTTCATGCTTTCTGTCCAATTTTTTTTTTTTTTTTTTTTTTTTTTTTTTTTTTTGTACTGGCCATTTTGATTTGAGCTTTGCTCGGCCATTTTGACTTTGGTGATTTTTTGACTCCATGTTGACTTTGAAAGTTATTTGCTGGTTGACCTCTTTTGAACCTGTCTTGATTTAGACAATTCACCTTGTTTTGCTTAATACTTTGCTCATCACTTGTTTGATTCTGAAAATAAAAAAAATAGCAGTCAAACTGTACTGAGTTGAGGCTGGTCAGAATCAGTTGGTTCTGATCAGCAAACCAATATGGTTTTGATGTGGCTGTTCAAGTCTGAAATATGATGAGAAAAACACACAGAAAGCTGAGACAAAAAAAAAAATGAATCAATCACACAGAGAATCATTTTTGTCAAAAATATTTGTTTTAGTTCCAGTGTACTGTGTATTTTTCTTTCTTTTGTGACAGGTTACAGGATGATGCTTTGGACAGCTAAGGTGTTCTCAACAAGAATAATCCAGCTAGAAATGAGAAAAAAAATGAAGTGCTTGTAAAAAAAATTGTATGTACTGAAATTACTTGTAAAGTGATTTGTAAAGTCTTGTGTGTAAATGAATTGTAAAATAAATAATATTATTGGAAATAAAATTTATTTGATTTTTCTATATTCTGTGTAAATTCTGTGTTATTTTATTTTCCAATAATACTAGATATTCCACAATCAAACACTCCAGTAACAAAAATCTATTTGTTATCATCAAACAAAAATATTAGTATCAACAGTACTTATCTAATGCAAAATCAGGCGGTCTACTGATTCAGTTGACCTCCTTAATGCGAATTATCTAAGTGCCATGAATCCATTATGTATGCAAATTTTCCTATTCTTGATTCTACACGAGTGCACAATCATTCAATACAAATGCAACATCCACATGACAACACATTAAAGTTCAACCACATATGAATGCAAACATATATGCATATGCAATATGAAGTGACTGAGCCGATCTAAAACCTAGATTGTGTGTGTATATGCAACCACGAGCAACCACTAGCAATCACTTGCAACCACTTGCAACCATCATCCATAACATGTTTCAATTACATGTTTCCATCCAAAGGGGTTCTACCTAAAAGATAAGGTCGAGGAAATATATCTAAAAAGATAGATAAAAGCGCAACTTAAGGAAAAGGAAAGATCAAGGATGTACCCTCGAACAGAAAAGGGTAGGCAGTGCGTATTCTAGCTTCAGTTTCCCAAGTCGCGTCTCCCTCGTCGTTGCTCCACTGAACTTTGATGAGCTTGACTTCACGGTTGCGTAGCTTCTTCACTTCCGTTCCTAATATGCGTGTTGGAACTTTTCTTATGGTTGCTTCGCGTTCCACTTCGGCCTCTTCGAGGGTATTTGGCTCTACCACCTCAGCAGACTCATGTAGATATTTTCGGAGATGTGAAACGTGAAAAACGTTGTGGACTCCGGCCAACTTCTCGGGTAGCTCTAATCTATAGGCCATTTTCCCAATTTTCTCGATGATAGGGAATGGCCCTACGAACCTTGGTGCTAGCTTTCCTGTGGTTCCAAAACGAACAACGTTTCTTAGTGGTGATACCTTGAGAAAAACTCTGTCTCCAACCTCAAATTCAAGGTCGGACCTTCTCTTGTCGGCATAGGACTTTTGTCTGTCTTGGGCCGTCTTCATCCTTCTTCGTATTAAGTCTACTTTCTCTGAAGTCTCTCGGATCATATCTGGTCCAAGTATGAGCTTATCAGTAGACTCCCACCAACAAGTGGGCGATCGGCACGGTCTTCCATATAAAGGTTCGAAGGGCGCCATTCCGATGGTTGCTTGATAACTGTTGTTGTAGGCAAATTCCACCAAAGGAAGGTGGTCTTCCCATGTCCCTCCGAAGTCAAGGACGCATAGCCTTAAAAGGTCTTCCAAAACTCTGTTCACTCTCTCTGTTTGGCCGTCGGTTTGGGGATGATAGGCTGTGCTCAAGCATAACTGCGTTCCTACTGCTTCTTGCAGACTCCGCCAAAACTCACTGGTGAAGATGGGGTCTCGGTCACTAACAATGCTAGATGGTATTCCATGGAGTCGAACGATTTCCTTGAGGTAAAGTGATGCTAGGGATGAGGCAGTTCTCTTACTTTTGACAGGTAAAAAGTGGGCGCTTTTAGTAAGCCTATCCACTATTACCCAAATGCTAGTGTTGCCTCCCCTAGACCTAGGCAGCCCATCGATGAAGTCCATTGAGATGCTATCCCACTTCCACTGCGGGACCTCCAGAGGATGTAGCAGTCCGCCAGGCTTTTTCTGTTCCGCCTTAACCTGTTGGCACACCATACACTTAGAAACGAACTCTGCCATGTCCTTTTTCATGCCGTTCCAGAAGAAAGTCCTTTTTATGTCTTTGTACATTTTATCTCCGCCTGGGTGTATCGTCATCTTGGAGTGATGTGCTTCCTCGAGAACCTTCTTTACTAAATCTTTTGTTTGTGGGACGCATAGTCTTCCGTCTCGCCTTAGCAAACCCTTATCGTCGATGGAGTATCTGTTGAGGTAACTTGAAGTCTCACCCCTAATTAGCCTATCAATTATTTCCACAAGCTGAGGGTCTTCGCGTTGTGCTGTCCCTACTGAATCCACTAAAGTTGGGCGCACTTCGAGAGATGCTAGCAAGCCTGGTACGAAATCGGAGGAAGGCCTAAAGTCGAAGTTGGCTATAAACTCTAGGCTTTGTCTTTCAATAAACAACGGGCTTAGGGTCAATTTCTTTCGGCTCAACGCGTCTGCTACTACGTTGCCTTTGCCCGGAGTGTAGGAGATTTCGAAATCGTACGAGGCAAGAAACTCCATCCATCTTTGTTGCCTCAAGTTAAGATCCTTCTGCGAGAAAAGATATTTCAACCATTTATGGTCAGTGTAAAGTTCGAACTTCTCCTAATGAACCCCTTTTCTAGAAGCTCTTTAATCTGTTTACTGAGCTCTTTCCTTTCCCGTGGAGCCATGTGTCTAACGGGTAACGCAATGGGCTTTGCATTATCTATAAGATATATGCGGAAGTCTATTTCCCGCTTCGGAGGCAAGCCCTTCACCTCTTCGAAGACATCCGGATATTCCCGGACCACTTTAACTGATTGCAAATTTTCAACAGAGGCATCTAGCGATTCAAGGTAACTAAGCATAACCGCGTATGAGGGATTACAAGAAATTTCCAAAGTATTACCGAGCTGGGTTAGGAGCCTAACAACCCTTTTCTCACAATCAAGGATGGCCCCATTACTAGATAGCCAATCCATACCCAAAATCAAACCATAACCCGAAAAGCCCAAAACAAAGGCACTACATTGAAATTCTACACTTAGAATAGAAATTTTCAATCCCACACAGATCATAGACAAATGAGCTGGGCCCCCAATTGGGTTTGAAACAATTAAGGGGTCCTCTACGATACTAGTTTTTAGGTGCAGAGATTCTACTAAAGCAGACGAGATAAAGGAGTGTGATGCGCCAGAATCAAATAAAGTGCGAACGGGGTGATCATAAAGATAAACTACACTTTCTACAGAAGTATTTATACCTCGCTGTTGCAGAGGTGGTGCTTCCAGCACATGGACCTGTGCCCCTGGGGTGGATCCAGCCCTCTGCCCCTGTCCTCTTTTCTTTGGGCAGTCCTTAGCCCTGTGGCCTGTCTCACCGCAAGAAAAGCACCCACCATTCTCCTTGGCCTTCTTTTTCCGGCAGTCCTTTACTAAGTGCCCCACTTTACCACAGAAATTGCACTTCCTCTTCTCTTTGTTGCCTTTCCCGCCCTTCTTAAAGTCTGTCTTCTTAGGCTGCAAACCTTCTTTCTTCCCTTGAGAGCTTTCTATCTTTGTCTCCTTCTTGCCCTTATCCTCTTCATTCAGCAATGCCATTTGCACCAATCTTTCATACGTGGCTCCCATGGGTATATGGGTCATGGCCAAACTGTGTAATGGCTCATTCAACCCTTTGACGAAATGGAGAGCCTTCTTGTGCGGGGTGTTGACTAGGTCAAGCCCAAACCTAGCCAGCTCATCGAACTGATTCACATACTCTCTGACTGTCTTGTCCCCTTGCTTAAGAAATAAGAATTTTTCCAACTGCAAACTTCTTTCCGCATCTGAGAGAAATTTAGTCTCAAACCTTGCCCTAAAGTCCTCCCATGTCTCCACTGGTCTTTCAGCATTAGTGACTTCCCACCAGTAGGAAGCCTCGCCCTTCAATAGCCACACTGCCAATTGTACTTTTTGTCTATCCTCTACCACAAAGATGATGAATAGGTCCTCAGTTTCTTTCAGCCAATTTCTAGCTGCCACGAAGGACTCAGTTCCATGGAAATCTTTTCCTCCCATAGCTTTAAAATCTTTACATATCTTAGCAAAAGTGTTTCCCCGAGGAGGAGGTGGAGGAAAAGGTGCTGCTGCAGCTGGATGATTTCCTACAGCTGGGGGAGGAGGAACGGTAGGACCTGGCTGAGTGGCTCTTGCTTCTAAGAACCGTCTAAACCAACCAGGTATTGGCACCCCTTCCGGCAAGTTAAGATCTTCGGACATGCTGAAACAAAAAGGATAGATTCAAAACGAAGGATAAGAGATAGTACCTATGGCTTTGGGGAGTGGACTTTGCCTTTTTAAAATAAAATAATATTTTTTTCTTTAAAAATGCATCTTTAAATTTCCTTTTTGAAAATAAATTTTCAAAACTTTTTATCTTATCTGGTAAACCTATGCTCTGATACCAAGTGAAACACCCCACCTCCGTTTGGGTCACTCTCAAAGGGAATGCCCTAATTTTGGTGGAGGTTTATAAGTATAAGTCACAGATATACAAGACAGATATAAGAACACATATTTGTAAACAGCGGAAAATCAACAAACTTTTATTTCATAAAAGAAAATACGTGCTACAACAACATCACCATGATTGTCTTACATCTTTTCCAAAACATAACATAACACTTTCATAATCTGTCTTGATTACATTATTTAAAGAAGCATAAATAAAACATAGATAAACTGCAAAAGCCCCATAGAGTTTGTCCAAAGCCATAGTCTCAACCGAAAAGGTCCGAGCAATACATTTCTCTTCTTCAAGCTGGATGTTAAGGCTGGTCAAGCTGCAGTGTTCCCTCCCTGTGGACCTGGGGGGGAAACGGGAGAAAAGAAGACGAAAGAAAAGTAGAGTCAGACATAAAGCCTGAGTAAGTCTAGTACTATTCTGTCTATGAATAAAGAACTGGGTATGATAAGTATAAACAAGAAGTGGGAAAGCACTATAACTTGGTTAAGTTGTCTAGGGTCGAATATACTATCGTACCCCATGTTAATCTCTGAACCCATATAAACTAGTTTCCAACTGGCACCCCATAATCAGGGTGATGTGATCCGTTCTATGATGATCGGCTCCTACTCGCATAGTTACATGTGTCTTACGGCCCCCGATGTTGTAGTTACCTATGCTGGTCCCACCATGGGGTGTATCAAGTCCCATGGCGGCGGCCCGACACAACCTTAGAATGCACAGGTATACTACTGGTGCCCAGTGCTTTATTTTTCTGCACCGGAGTGTGTGCACGCCCGCACCCCGTTAGAACCTACACTGCTACACCACCGCCGTCGATTTGACCTCTTACAATCAGCCCAGTAATCGTGCCCCACCCTGCCTAGTTTCAGGGTATCCTGATACACCTTCTAGGGTTACTGCTGAAAAGGGTCCCCCGTTACTAGGTTTTCTATCTCTAGCCAACATGCTAAGTTGGTTAAGTGTTTCCTAACCTAACCCCCACCAGTCCGTTTAATTTAGCATGTTCCATTTTGATTAAGTCTTTAGTTCACTTAATCCTAACAATCCTGACTCAGCCTTAATTGTCTTATTAAAGCCCTGACCTCTCACATTAGACAGGTATTGTTGTGGCTGCCTGTTGCCGGTTGGTTCCGGGCAGTCTTACGCCACAACTCAGTCTAACCTCGGGTCCTTATTGGGCTCCATGTTTAACCTCCCACATTGGATAGGTATTGTTGTGACTACTGGACAGCCGGGCGGTTCCGGACAGGTTTACGTCACAACTCAATCCAACCTCGGGTTAAACACATCGTATGTTCTACATTTACATATTTTTTCTTTCTTCTTTATTTTGTTATATGTAAATATTTGCGGCCCATTATTAAGTTAATGGTGTAAAGGTTACACCAATCATGGGCCCAACCCATACTTGAATTTGGGCCCTTCTATTTTATATTTTCATTCATTAGTAATTTTAACCCAACGTTATTTTCCCCTGTTTAACTCGTCCGTTTATTATATATATGTTGGGCTTAGCCTTTTAAAGCTCAACTTAGCCATGCGAAAAGGGGAGGCTTAAAGCGTGATTACATACACGAAAAGGGGAATGTGAACGCATGAACTTGCAATATGACGTTGGAAATACAAAATAGAAACTGGTGTACTTGCATAGTAGTGACATATACTTTGGTCATAAAGCATAAGTGACATGAATCAAAGCATGTAAACTTGTAGTTAAGTTAAGAATATCACTATCGACACATAGGCTTTAACTACAACATAAACCTATATTTTTATTCAGGCATAATGTCAAACATAAGCAAATCATGTTCATAAGACTACTACATGCTTACAAAGGTGTCTACTTTTGTGACTAATACAAAAGTATAATTAAATTTGTTCACATAACCATGGCATAAATATTTCTAACATGAAATCATGATTTTTACTTTAGTCATGCAAACTTGCAAAAAGGGATTTTGAATCTAACCTAGCTATGTACCACATATGTCATCATATAATTCTTGTAAACAATATAGACTTAATTATGCAAAATATCAATCATAGCCTAGTCATATTCATAAGTTTGCAAATAGGTTTTCTAGTACAAAAGCATGACTTAGTACATAGATCATGATGCCAAATTTTCAACATAATTTCATATGGACTATGATAACCCAAACTTATTCCAATTACTTCACAAAAATGATGTTTGTATAAAAATACACATTATGATGGCATAGTAGCAAAACCCCAAACTTGCATGAGTTTCAATTAAACAACTACATACATGTAGCTTCAACAAGGATTACATAATTTGCGAATATTCCAAACGTATACTTGCATAAAACTAACGCATGTAGTTTTTCATAACTGAATAACATAATTCGAGAATATCCAAACGTATACAATATTCCAAATCGATAAGAATCATAGTAACGCACAAATTATGAATTATTTATCACCACAATCAAGTATACAAACCAACACAGTTATTTGTTCATACCAAAATAATACTCTACTTACAATTGTGTGGCGAATTCTCAAATTTAGGGATTTGAAGATGCGGTTTGATTTGATTGAGTTGCTTTATGCCTTAGAATTTGCCTCCTAATCCTTTCTCCAATTGGTGGCTACCCTCAGTCGTTCCTCAGCAACATGGCGGCTTTGTTCTTATTTTTGAATGAATAGATTAGGGTTGAGTCTAGGGTCATTTTTATAGGGGTTATGAACTGATTAGGACCATTGATGTTGCTTGGATTGATCGTAGCCATTCATCCTAAGGAGAGACCAATTAGAGCCTGCCACCTAGCCCTAATGACAAAGCAGACCACAGAAAATCGACCAACATAGAATAGGCCAGCCAGGTTGGACTGGGTTCGGCCTGGCTCTGGACCAGGTCGACATGCCTGTCGACAGCCCTGTCGACAGCCCTGTCGACCTGGCTAGACCAGGTCGACAGCCCAGTCGACCTGGGTGCGTTAGGCGGGTGTTCTTCCGCCCTGGCCCATTGGGCCCCATTTTGGAATTTAAACTTGATTTTCTGAGCTATTTTATTCTGTTTGAATTTTAAACTTAATTCAGAAACTTCCGAAGGCCATATCTTCTTCATACGGACTCCGTTTTTCGAAAACTCGGACTCTATTTCGCGTATTTTTCCGAGACGAACGCAATGGCGTATCCCGTTTCCCTTAGTTCTTTGATTTCAAATTAATTATACTTTAATTTGTTAGTTTCACAGTTATAGAATTCGCGGGTTGTTACATATAAACAAATCGGACGATTTGTTTATATACACACATTTGACTGATATTGATTGGGACGATAAATTTTACACGTCGCCCAACTACAAAAATTAAATCTATGTTTGATTGTTTGAAACCCCACACGGGTATTGGGATGATATATGACATACACTCATCCCAATAATTAGTTGTATGTCGATCAATTGATTGACAGACTGTTGTAAGCATTGAATATTCATATTTGATGCTTATACAGTGTAGAATGCACTTTGGATGATGGTTGATTGTTTGTCGTCGTTGTTATATATATGAAATGGATGAAATCCATATAACTGAATTATATGGTAATTGGCTGTGTCTGATTCCAATTCAAAATTATCGAATAATTTAAAATAATATTCAGCGAAAATTGAAATGTGAAGCCGGATTAAGTAGTTAAATGCCATTTCAAGGCGAATGGAAATTTAGCCGATTTTATAATGAATATCGAAAAGTGATTTCAAAATCTGATATTTTGAAAAGAATTAAAATTCGAATTAAATTGAAAAGAATTGAAATTTGAATTAAATTGAAATGAACTGAAATTCGAATTAAATTGAAACAGAATTGAAATCGTTTTGAATTGAATTTAAAACAAATTGAAATTGAATTAAAATCGATTTGAATTGAAATCGATTTGAAATAAATTTAAAACGAATTTATATTAGAATATTCAATTTTGATTTGAAATTGAATATGAAGTTGAAATCATTTTGAAAACGAATTTAAAACATATAATATATATATTATATATATATATAATGGCCTGAATAGAACGCGCCGCGCTGCGGTAGTTCGTGAATTCCGACCATTGACTTCGAGTGGATATTATGGGAGATCTGACCGTCGGATTCTCCTAAAACCGTAACCGTTGGGTTCGTATCGAAAAGAGCTTTCTAAAGAATATAAGAAATTAGAAATCTAACGGTTGGATTTGGAATTATGTCCAAAACAAATTTGGAAAAGGTTGCTGTAAGTGCAGTTCGATGGCCGTTGATGGAAATCGACTGTACGGGCCTTGATAAAATTATTAAAAATATTAATAATTAATGTAAAATCATAAGAAATGATTTGAGAAGAATTGGGATGATAAACTCCATATTTGAAAAGATAAAAATAGATTTTTATCGAAATGAACTAGTTTTGAACTAGAATTAAAATTCAATTATTTTGAAAACTAAGTAAATTGGATTTGAAATGGTTTTGAAAATACCCAGAATTTCCAATATATAGATTGAGAATGGATTTGAATCAAAAGTGTCTTCGGAATATTTCGATGTGGGATTTTGTGATTATACAGATGTTGTTATGGAAATTTGAAATATATATTTATATCGTTATTCCCAATATGATATTTATTGGTCGTAGAATTTGATATTGGATATAAGCCGATATATTTTCTATTCAGAGCCTTGTATTTAATATCAAATGGGATTTGGGTTTGTTGTGAATGGTGTCTTCATTAACACTGTTCTTAAATCCAGTTGAGAAAAATATTAATTCTTTTTATTTAGATTTAATGAAGTATACCAATTAAATGATATTTAATTGGAATTGAATTTGAATTGATTTTTGGGTTTATCGTGAACTGTGTTTTAAATAACATTTGTTCTTTAACCCAATAATTAGTGAATGTGATTTGGGTTGTCGTGAATGGTATCTTTAACAATATTGTTCTTAGGACCAATGGAGTTAAGAAAATCAGAAATTAACTAAAGATTAGTTAAGTTGAATGGTTTCTTGGGTATTGATCTGATGTTGGTTTCATCCATCGGGGTTATTACTTAGGGAATTATTCACTTGCTAATTTACAGTTAAAGGCTGGTGGAAATGAAATGCGGTTTTGGGTTTATCGTGAACCGTGTTTTAAATGACATTGATTCTTTAACCCAGTTAAGGATTAAAACTAAGTGGAGTTTTAATGAATCTTTAAATAGATTGAAAAGTGAATTTGATAATTAAAATTATCAAATTCAAGGAATGATCGAGAAGGGAGTACCACCGGTTTTACTCCATACGATAGTTAAATCTTTAATTAGATTTAAACGTGAAATGGTAATTGAATTTACCGATAACACCGTGGTGTTAGAAATGAAGTATTACCAGTTTTACTTCATGGGATGAATAGGTTGGGGTTGGGAAATTTAACAATTTGATATTCAAAAGAAGATTAAAGAATAAATTTAAATAATTTATCTTTGATAAAACTAATGGGAACCTTTCCCTAAAAATGTGAAATTTAGCAACTAACTGAAGATTAGTTAAGATGAATGGTTTCCTGGGTATTGATCTGATGTTAGTTTCGGCCTTCGGGGTTAATATTTGGGGAATTGTTCTCTTACTAATTTATGGTTAGTGACTGATGAACTAGAATGAGGAGTATGTTGTGTTTGTGTAACACTTGTTAATTATATACGCGAGTTATTCAGAAAGACCGGGTTTATCCCATTCTGAATAACTGAATCGACGATAAGTCGAAGAAGAAGACGGTGGTAGAAGACCAGAGGTCTTTACATCGTTTGGATAATTACTAATGATCTTGATTGTGTTGTACACCTAAGATGAGGGAATCAGTTGGTGGTCGTCCAGACGTACTTGGAGATTGATGGATATGCGAGGAAAGTGCCTCAGGTTTCATTTAGACCCAGAACGAACTTGTAAATGGACTGTGTGCCTGACATCGGATTTTGTTCTGTGTGATTGATATCGATTGCATAGCGTGAATTTCCTATGTGGCATGCTGAGATGCAAATGATCAAGGCTTCTATTGAAAAGCAGAGTCTTGTGGTTGATGATCAAAGCATGACCTTTGTGGCGTAGCTTTTTGTAGCGTTAATTCGCGAGCCTCACACCCTGGTTGTGAACCAGAAATGGTAGAGGACTTCAGGGAGGAAATGTGTTTCTTTCTAGCTAGAGGTGGTGTCAGTGCTTAAACCGACTGACATTTATATTATTTCACCTGTGTGGTTATTGCTGTTGCGAGGCGCCTCGGTTAAATCGGAAGATCCGGGTCTGATGGAGTCATTCGTTGGCTCATTTACGCCCCATAGGGTGTGGAGACACAGTGTTCAGGCATTTTAATCCACATCGGTGGACCAGCCCTAACGATCCAAGGCTTGACTGAGTACTTGCCTGAGACATGGTAGGCTAGATTGTCTCGAAGCGGTGAGGACAATCCCTTGCCTCGGTTCACAGATGGAAATCCAACTTCCAAATACGTGATTTTGCGGTTTTAATTGTAGAACTAGTATGGCGACATGATATATGGTACCCATGTCGTCTATGATTGATACTTATGATTGAAATTGTTTTGACACTATACACTTATAGTAATAATAAAAGATGAAATTTAGCGTATCAAGCATTCTTTGGCTATTGTAAGGTAAAACCCTGTCCTCCAGTTTGTGTTGCATTGTGTGATGGGACCTGGGTCTTGTAATAGCTTCATTGTTCTTTATTTAGCACTGCGCTATTGTTTTATGCACTAGTATTCTTGGGAGAAAACCTGTTCCGTGTTATACGGCGTGGTCCCTTGATTTACCTAACTTTAAAACAAAAATTAATAACTGTTTTAGTTCTCACACCAGTCACATGACTGACCTGGAGTTTATTGTTTTAACCTAAACTCTGGGTGCCCCTATTTTCGACACGGGCAGCTAGTAGTTTTGGTTTTGCAGATTTATATTCACAGGATCCTGATTAACAGCTGGAACGATGCTCGGAAAGCTCTGTATCCGTGTATTACATTCAGTTGTGTTTTGTATAGTTTTTCCGCTGCTATGTAATTTATTGTAATCTCTGATATTTATCGAATGTATAATATTCATTTATACTCTGTATATTCTTGTATTCTGATGGAATTGTTGTAATATACAATGAAATGTTCTTCTGTTTGTGTTCCGATGTGGCTTGTCCTCAATTCAATCCAGCCTTTCCTTACCAGGGAAGTTCGGGTTGTCTCATTGTGGTATCGGAGCTCTGGTTTACAGAGCTCGAGAACAAGACACATTAGAACCATACGAAAGAATTCATTAGAAATTGGATTAGTAATATCCAACAGGAATGACTCGTCAGAGATGGGATCAGTAGTATCCTAGAACGAGTGTGAAGAGTATATTTTTAAAATGAAAACCAAAGTTGTTTTGAAAATTTAAATCGTATTATACGTATTTGAATATTTATTTTAAATTGATTTGGACAATCCGATATATATAAAGATTTTGCATATACGTCCTGTAAACGTGTATTCGAGGTTTTAATATACTCGATAGTTATAGAATCATACTCTAGTCGCCCGGGGATAATTCTGGTGAAGGGGCACCATCGCCAATATTTATTTTCGAATAACGAAAGTGAGATTTCTATATATTTCCATTAGACTGGTGTGAGAACCAAAATATAGCTAGAATACATTGTTGTGAATTGGCACCAAAAATGTGATTTTTGACTATATATCAAAATTATGAATTTGAAAAGCTAATCACCTAATTGATTGATGGTTGTGTTGTATGATTATTCCTTTAAACCATTATATGAATGAACGGTGAATTTAGGCCAATTTGAACCAAATATTGATCTGTATTGAAAATTATTTGGAATTGCATACATGTACATGTGTATCCATTGAACATGTCATAGCAAGGAGGCTAGAGAAGAGGAATAAAATTGTTTGCCCTACAAATAGGTACATGTTTATTGTATTTCTTGAGTTTTAGGTGATTTTGTGAGCCGATTGGCTAGCCGCTTGGCTTTTTCTTTTTCTTTTGGATTGAAGAAGGCCATGGGAGGCTATATGAAATATCCTGAAGTCCCTAGTGCAGGGGAGGTTATGGCGAAATTTTTCGAAAATTTAGGGTGTTAGCCAAATTTTTGAAAAATTTGAAAGGTTCTTAGAAACTAAAAAGTTGAAGAACTTAAGCCGTAGTCAAAATAATGAAAGTTGAGTTGATTCGTAAAACAACTTTCGGCTTCGTTCCTTTTTGGGGACGAAAAGTTTTAAGTGGGCGAGATTGTAACAACCTGGAAAATCCAAGCCAATTTAAAATTTTTATTTTGGCAATTTCGATGAATATTGAATATTTAAAATGAATTATTTTAAATAATATCGACGAGAAAATTTATTACATATAAAATTAGAATGTATATATTTAAATAGATCGCCGTTAGAATATAAATATTTATTTTTAATTATAAAAGGAATTGAAAATGGCCCGGTAGTTCGAAAATTCGATTCCAAAGTTCAAATGAATGTACAGGATTCAAAATAAACCGGATTTTAGCGAAACCAAAAATAATAGAATCTATTTGAGAATATCTTTCCAACGAATCCAAAAAATTGAAATTTCATAGCGGGAATCAAAAGATATGTCCAATTGAAAATTCAAAATAGTCGCTATCGAATTCTGGCCCTTAAAAATAGCCATTTTGCAAACGACCTCGGTTTTAGATGAAACCACTTTTGTTGGACCCGAGATGTCAAGTTATTGCTAGATTCCAAAATTCGTAATTTTTCGAATCAATATGTGAGCGTGGCAATGGAAAACGCGTTTGACTAGTTTCAGTTGATTTTAATCGACGGGAAAATGGCCATTTTTTCAAATGGTCTCAGAATTCGACGAAATTAGTTTTGTTAGGACCGTATCGTCAATACGAAGCTAGAAAATATTTTTTGGGAATTTTTAGAGTCCGTATGTGGCCCTAGTAAATTGAAATGTGCGTTCAAATTCAATATATAGATGTATATGTTGATTTTAACGAAACCTGATCGAAACAACCGAATTGGCTTGCGAAACATATCCCATTGTGTTCGGAACGGGGGTAATTACCTAGGGGCGACAGTCGTTGGGTTTGATTTCATATTTGAATGTAAAGTCAACAAATTAATGAATTAAATAATAAAATAATTATATAATATATACTTTAAAAGCCCCCCTCTCTATACTTTCTCTCTCCCACTCCTTCTACCCGTCGCCAATTCCAGAAAAAGAAAAAGAAAACGTCGCTCTTCGAAGTCAACGCCTCCGCCGCCGCTGGTGGCTGGCGTGCCACTGCCGCCCTTCCCCCTTCTGCTCCGATCTCTCTCCCCGTCTCCCTCTTCAGAAACCTCACCCCCAAAGCCCCCGACGCCTAAAACAGCCACCGATACCCCCAAACCCACACCCACCACCTCACGCTGCAAACCAGGTCCGCTGCGCCTCCCCTGTCCTGCCTCCAGCGAACCTGCAGCCCCTGCCCTCATTTCCAATTCGAAGCGATGAAGAAAAACCCCCTTTTCAATCGACCGTTGATGCTCATTGCTACATAAAATTGGCTTTCTTCGACGATGAGAAATTTCTGTGAGTCTTTATGTATTTATTTTAATGTAATTAGTTTTTTTTAAATATAAAGATTATGTTTCTATATAGGAAAAGAATTAAAAAGATTTTTATAGTGTGTTCATAGAAATAAAAGTAGGGTTTTTAGGGTGAGAACACCATGATAAAGTTTTGATTTTTTCTTATGTGAAGGTTTGATTTTTATTTATATAGTAGCGAATAAAAATGTAATCTTTGTTTGAATAAAAATGTAATCATTGTTTAGATAAAAATACCATCTTTGTTTATTTAAAAATATAATTTTTATAATATAGAAAGAGTAAAAATATAATTTTTATAATATAGAAAAAGTAATAAAAAATGATTTTTATACCAATAGAAAGGGTAAAAATACAATTTTTATATATGTTGTAGCGAGATAAAAATTCGATTTTTATATAAGTAGCGGGTTAAAAATATAATCTTTATATATGTAGCAAAATAAAAATCTGATTTTTACTATATATATGATGAAATAAAAATGTTATTTTTATAGTGATGATATAAAAATTCGATCTTTTATATATTAAGTAGAAATATAAAAATATAATTTTTATATAAAAATAAGCGTTGTAAAAATATATGAAGTAAAAATATGATTTTTATTTATTGAATGAAGTAATAAAAATATAATTTTTATTTTGAACAGCATAGTAAAGACTGCACTGGAATTTCAGTCAGATCTAGACGGTTCAGCAGTTCAAAAGTAAAGCACGGCAGAGTGGAACCCTCTGTTGTAACAACCCGGAAAATGTGAACCAATTTAAAATTTTTAAAATTGGATATCGTTAAAGAATCTAAACAATTGAAATAGCATATTTCAATAAAGTAATGAATTGGAAATAATGAGGCAATTTGAAAATTTGAATTCAAACTTTGATTGACTGTACCGGGTGGAAAATATAACAGATTTTAGTGAAACCAAAAATATTTAAATCTATTTATGAATAGCTTTCTAACGAATCTGAAAAATCGAAGTTTCATAGCAGGAATCAAAAGTTATGGCCAAATGAATTTTCAGAAAGGTCGCTATATAGAGTATATAGCCCTTGAAAATAGACATTTTGCAAACGACCTCGGAATTCGACGAAACCACTTTTGTTGGATCCGGGATGTCAAACTATGGCTAGGTTTCAAATTTCATAATTTTTGAAGCTAGTATGTGAGCGAGGCAAAGGAAAATGTGATTGGTCAATTTCTGTTAAAATGGGTCGACCTGAAAATGGCCATTTTGCATACGATCTCAGAATTAGACGAAACTGGTTTTGTTGGGACCGTATCGTCAAAACAAAGCTAGATTTATTTTTATGGAATTTTTCGATTCAGTTTGTTGCCCTCGCAAATTGAAATGTACGTTCAAATTGAATATTAAATGTTTTATACTTTAATTTGAAAAATAACTAACTGTAACAGTCGAATTGGCCAACGAAACATATCCCATTGTGTCCGGAATGGGGGTATTTATCTAGAGGCGACAGTCGTTGGGTTGAAATTGGTGTTCGTTTGTTCAAAAGGATATTTTAGGAATTTAAAATTTAAATATAATAGGAGATAGCCCCTCTTTTCTCTCTCTTCTGAAAATCGGCCAAACCCCTATCGAACGAACGACGGAAACCCATTCAGAGCTTCCAGGCCCGACCGCCGCCGCCTCGCGAGTTTTCACCGCCCCCTCCAGTTGACCTTTCTAGTTCGTCTTCCCCTCCTCTTTCAATCCATCTAACCCTCGTCTGAAATAGTCTGGTATTTGTGTCGAATTTCAGCGGGGAAATCATCGTCTTTGGAGCGCCACCGAGCATCGTAGAGACCACCGAGTTGGGTGCCACCACAGGCCTGGAGACCCTGTTCGAAGCTCTTCGACGTCGCAGCATCTGATCGTGATAATACTTCACGGATCGATCGTGAATTTAAAACCTAGTTTTGAAGGTTTGGCAAAGGTATCGGCTTTGAAACTTTTGAACTGATTTTAGCACTTTAAAGTGTTGCAAACTTTGAAAAATCATATCTTTTTAGTATATTGACGAAATTCGATGAAACAGGAAATATCGTGACCGTGAGGACGTCTTCTACATTCTAGAAGAGAGCAAATATTTTTCCGAGCCTTCTACCATTTTTGGTGGAGTGGAACCCAATGTGAGATTTCTAATTTATAAACGATATGGAAAACAACGATGTATGAATTATATAGTCGATGTATGAGTTATATAAGCGTTGTACACCTCATGTATAAGCATTGTATGTTCGATGTATAAGTTATATATGCGTTGTAAAAATTATATGTGCGTTGAAATGAATTGAAATAAATTGAAATATATTTATATACGAATATATATATATATATATATATATATATTCCCCTCGTCCATAGACCATGGACGATATTTATTGGTTTTGATATTGTTTGGGATTATTTGGTTGATGTGAAATTGGTTGATAAAATTGTTTGTGGTTGAGAATGAATGATTGATTGTGGTTGAAAAATACCTTTTTGGTTGAAAAATACCCTCTTGTGGTTGAAACAAATTAGAATAGGATTGTGGAAATGAAAATAAAACATGCCGCCTGCGTGCGAACTAGACGCATGATTCCCCATTGTCAAAAACCGCGAGGTTTTAAGGTAGAGCGAGGAGCCGTACTAGGGACGGTCCCGGTTTTAACTGCCCTGCCGTTATGCTGCCGAAATTTCCTGAAATCTTTCTGTGTTTGATTTATTTTCATTGTTTGAGACTATATTCATTTGTTGAATAGAAATCCATGTATTGTAAAATAATCGTGTTTTGAAATAAATTGTTTTTTAATTAAAGTCACATTTTTGTCACCTGTTTGAACTATATAAAATAATCGTGTTTTGAAATAAATTGCTTTACAATAAAAATCACATTTTTAGTATATATACAAACCATAGAGAACATTCATGTGTTGGATCGAAATTCATTTGAATAGAAATTCATGTGTTGAATGGTACTCATATTTTAAATAAACTATTTTACAATAAAAATCACATTTTTATTATATATACAAACCATAGAGAACATTCATGTGTTGAATAGAAATTCATTCGTTGAATAGAAATTCATGCGTTGAATGGTGCTCGTATTTTTAAATAAATTTTTTTATAATAAAAATCATATTTTATTATTTATATGAATTATATAAAATAGTCGTGTTTTTGAAATGAGTCGTTTTACAATAAAAATTACATTTTAATGATACGCATGAATTATTAAAAATAGTGAAGTTTTGAAATAAATGTTTGTTAGATAAAAATATCATTTTTATCAAATGTATAAAATAAATATGGTTTTGAAATCGAAGAATCGATTATATATATATATATATATATATATATATATATGAATATAATTAAAATGAATCGAATAGCGATGCTGTAGTTCGTATTTTGAAACCGTGATTTCAAACGATTATTGCGTAAGATCCGACCATCGGATTTTCTCGAAACCACCACCGTTGGGTTCGCCTTGGAAATATCTTTCCAACGACACCAACTTTGTAAAGACCCAACGGTTGGATTGTCTGGAATGTTTAATTCAAATCTAAAGAAAAACAACGCCAGAATCGACTATATATATATATATATATATATATATATAATTAATTAAATTAAATCGAATAACGACGCTGCAGTTCGTATTTTGAAATCATAACTTCAAACGATTAGTGCGGGAGATAGGACCGTCAGATTTTTCCCAAAACTGAAACCGTTGGATTCGTTTTGAAAAGATCTTTCTAATGATATAAAATTTGTGAAGATCCAACGGTTAAATTTTCAGATATGTGTAAATCAAATCTGGAGAAAAACAGCGCCACGGCCGCGTTATGGCCCGAAGCGTTGTTTTGAATATATTGGCTATTTTTAAATAAATAAAAATAGCGATAAATCGTGATAAAATATTATAAACGATATGGAATGGAAATAAACCGAATTTACTCAGTTTATGTGACATTTGATGGTTGAATGTGTTTGGCGTGAAAACTACACTAAAGAACAGAATTAGTGATACCGAATAATTTAACCATTTAAATGAATTGATTTGAAATTCTAAATATACGTGAATTGTTTGAAAAGGCCAAGTTAAATCTCATTTCAAATAAATAATCGACGATCGAAAGTCGAAGATATGAAGACGGGGCAAGACCGATGATCTTCACGTCGAATGGAGGGGTGCTACTGATGCTCATGATAGGAGTAGCTACCTAGAAGGGGTTGAAGTAGTAGCCGTCCGGACGTACATGTTGATTGTACGGATATGCGAGGAATAAAGATCCTCCAGTTTCGTTCAGACCCACAATGGACTTGTAAATGGACTGTGTGTCTGACATTGGATTTCATTCTGTGTGATTGATAAACCTCAGTTACATAGCGTGAATTGCCTGTGTGGCATGCTGAGATGCAATGATCAAAGCTTTTGTTGAAAACAGAGCTTTGTGGTGGATGATCAAAGCAACGCCTGTGTGGCATAGCTTTGTGTATAACGTGAATTTGCGAGCCTCACACCCTGGTATGAACCAAAAACGGGAGAGGACTTCAGGGAGGACCTGCGTTTCTTTCGAGCTAGGAGTTGTGTCAGTGTTTTTACACGGCCTGATATTTTACTTATGTGGATGATGGATATTGAGGCGCCTCAGATATATCGGTCGATCTCGAACCGATGGAGTCATTCGTTGGCTCATTTGCACCCCAAAGGGCGGGGAAACACAGTGTTCAGGCATTTTAATTCACATCGGTGGACCGGCCCTGACGATCCAAGTGGCAGTTGCGGCTGTTCCTGAGACATGGTAGGCTAGATTGTCTCGATGCGGTGAGGACGATCCCTGGCCTCGGTTCATGGCGGAAATCCAATTTCCAAATACGACATAATGCGGTTTTGATTGTATACCTATATATGGCGACATAGTGGTATGGGGCATTAATGCCGCCTATGATTGATATTTATGATTGTATCTAAAATTAGAAACTAACTGGAAACGAGCTAGGACGGATGGTTTCCTGGGTATTGGTCTGATGTTGGTTTCGGCCTTCGGGGTTAATACTTAGGGAATCGTTCTCTTACTAGTTTACAGTTGGAGTCTGATTAAGAATTAAACAACAAAATTTGCATTTCAAATGATTTGTTTTCCTCGTGTCCAGCATATTTGGCCATTATAAGGTAAAACTCTATCCTCCGGTTTGTGTTGCATTGTGTGATGGGAACTGAGTCTTATAATGGCTTCATTTTTATAAAAAGCATTGCGATGTTTAAAAGATTTATTTGTTTTAAAGCACTGGCAATCCAATGGAGTAAACCCATTCCGCGAAAGTGGTGTGGTCCTGTGATTAGCCATAATTGAAAATGTGTTAAGTAGATTTCTCATACCAGTCCCATGACTGACTCGTAGTTTGTTTCACTTGCAAACTCAGGTGCCCCTTTTTCTACACGGGCATCCTTGTATTCATGTTTTAGCAGGCTCTTTCTGGATAGCTGAAGCTGAAGATGTATTCTATCATTTATCTCTTTTTATGTTGTTCAACTCCTGTTGTACATATTATGTTTTCTTTTCCGCAGTAGACATTAATGTATAGCTGAACTGTATTTTGTACTAAGTATGATCCTATATACTGTGTAACTCTGATGATTATATTTATCCAGTGTATTCTATTGTATATTATCTGGTGTACTTATTTATTTCTGTTTTGTTGTTATCTATTTATGTGTTATATTCCAAAGATTACCCTTGCCACCGTATTATCGGGAATGGGGTCATCACATCTGTGAAAACTTCTCACCTTTAATTATTTTTCTAGTTAAAATATATACTAGGATGCAGACGGTGTTTAGTAGCACTCGACACCCGTCGTCCACAGACCATGGACGGCTTGTATACTTGTTTGTTTGATTTTGATGTGTAGTTTATTGTGTGATGTGAAATAAAATATTTATATAGTTAAAATATTTTATAGTTAAAAATAGAATTTTTAACGTGTATTTAAAATGAAATAAATATAAACAAATCGGACGATTTGTTTATATACACACATTTGACTAAGATTGATTGGGACGATAAATTTTACACATCACCCAACTGCACAAATAAAATTTGTGTTTGATTGTTTGAAACCCCACACGGGTATTGTAATGACCCGAAAATCCGGTCCAATTTGAGTTGACCAAAAACACAAGTCCAACCCCAAATTAAACTGAAAATCAGGAAATTAATAGAAAGAAAACAGAGGGTGAGGAAAGATAAGATAGAAACTTAGAATAGAAGAAGAAGAAGAAGAAGAAGAACACAACATCATAGTAACACGAAACTCACAGCGGAACGAATAACATATAATATATATAACATAACTTGAAATATACATCTGTACTTGAATATACATCATTATCAAAGTACAACACTTACAACACAACGGAAATAACTATAGCTATATAATCCTGAAGCCTCCTGCTCCAAGCTCTTCCAGTATATCTGTAAATCCTGACTACTTGACTGCCCATACAAAATTGGGCACCCAAGAGTTTAGGGAAAACAAACAAAATAAACTCCGGGTCAGTCATGGGACTGGTATGAGTAAAAAAAATTAAAACAGTTCAAGCAGGTAAACGATATCTCATAAGACCACGCCGTATAACAGAAGGGTTTTTCCCTTATGAGAATCCAAATATCTTTTTATCAAAAACCTTTTGATATTATAATAATGTCCATCAACACAATATAATAATCATCTAGCAGAAACGCTTTCATCTCATGTTCTACATATATAGTATACAATCAAAACCGCAAGCACGTATTGGGTAATGGATTTCCAACTATGACAAGGTATGGAACCACCTTTCGCTAGTGTACCTCGAGAGAGGAATACACTGAGTTCAACAAGAACATCTTGCAACCCGGCCACACATGACCGACCACTCATTTCGCTTGAGTGTATCGAATGTATATCACCAACGGTTGGGATCAGCAATCGCTTCTCGAATGGGACAGCATCAACAATAGATTTTTAGAAGTAAATGAAACTCTAGATTAGGTGATTATACACCCTACTTCGGTGCGACCGACTTAGCCATGTTGCCTTCCCGATTTCTGACATTTACCGGATGATAAGCCTTGAGGTTACGCTTCATCATCACATCAGATTCACTTTGAATGCCACATTGTCAAATCCAACAAATCACCGACTGACGTCCTCAAACATACATTATGTGTTAGCTAAAAGAAGTTTCCTTCTCCGCTTCCACTCTTGCTATGGTTGGAGAAATCAATATACGTTATGTCGAGGGATGTTGAGGGAATTTACAAAACTAGCCATAACCCCATCACTGGGTAGACTACCAAACACTACCCTCCGCCCATCATCCGCCCTCACTGTCACCAAAAAGCCCTCACAGTCTACCACCACCCCGTATCTTTGGAGCCAATCGACTCCCAATATAATGCCATACCCAGTAAAGCCCAAAACAAAGCAATCACATACAAACATACATCCATGACTCGATAAGACCAAATTCCTGCAAATCATACTAAGGCTAGTCGAACCACCAATCGGGTTCGTCACAACCAATGGTCTATCGACTATCTCGGGTTCCAGTCCCAACCTATCTACCAGGTCACTAGATATGAAGGAACGGGAAGCCCCAGTATCAAACAAAACTCGAACTGGTATATCATAAATAGAAAGCATACCTTGAATAACAACATTCTTTCCTTTCTCCGCCGCAGTTGGGGCATTCGACGAAAAAGGAACAACTTCAATAGCATATGCTTTCACAATCTGCTTCTCCTTAAGAGGTTGCGGACACTTGTCCTTGAAATATCCCACTTGACCACAGTTGAAGCACTTCTTATCCGCTGGCTTGGCCCGACAATCTTTAGCATAATGGCCCTTCTTTCCACAGCTGAAGCACTCAACATCCTTCTTGCTCTTTTTCTGGCCACCTTTTGATTGATCCTGCTTCCTCTTATTCTGAGAATTATTCTTGCCTCCACCGCCTGCTTGCGGCTTTGGCCCTTCTGCAGATGCAGCCTCAGTCTTTGACTTAGGGTAAAGACTCTCTGATCTCAAAGCTTTCCCCACGATCGATTCAAAAGTCTCATCGATGTGGTTAATGAGCCTCTCCCCCAAGTACCCATCCAGACCAGTAATGAACTTCTCATTCTTCTTCTTAGGAGTATCAATGAGAGACAGTCCATACTTCGACAAAGTGTCGAACTCAGCAATATAATCAGAAACTGCCCTTCCGTTCTGCTTGAGTTCCAAGAACCTCTTAAACAACACTGACTTCAGGGCAGCTGGGATAAACTTCTCGCTAAAGCGAGCCTTGAATTTATCCCAAGTAACTTGATCTTCTGGAGTAGCTGTTCTAATGGCATTCCACCAATTCATCGCTTGTCCTTGCAGCTGACGAGACGCTAGCCTTCTCTTCATCGCATCCTCAAGACCCAAGTCATCAAAGATACGGTCACAGCTATCCATCCAGTCCTGAACATCTGTGGCCGACTCCGTCCCGTGGAACGGCTTCCCACCAAGGTTAGTGTAATCTTTGTACAACATGGCGAAATCGACCCTAAGCGCCTGCACTACTGGGCCAACACCAACTCCGGGATTGGGAATTGCCCCTTGCACTTCTCTAATCATGTCTCTCATGAGGTTAGTAAACATAGCCCTCATGTCAGCGGCATTCCCTTGGTTTGTCCCTCTACCAGCACCCCTCGTCTCTCGGCTCATCGTTAATCTGTAAAAAGGGAAACGATTAACGACCCCATAGTGGTGCTAGTGCAGTGCGACTTCATCTTTATACTACTAACAGTATATACATACATAGTTTTTGAAAACCAAAGTAATCACAAATACGTGCTCTCATATACGTACTATCTCTCCCTAGTGTCTTTCCCTAGGTTAACTACGCAACCTAGAGCTCTGATACCAAGTTTGACGGCCCGCCCCGCACCAACCGACATTTTCTCCAAAAGTGCGCTGTACACATGTCCAGTTAGCACGGAACGGGTCGTCGGAAGGAAAGGGAAGAAGGAAATGAACATATAAGGATCAAGTAGAATGTGTCACAGCGCATAGAACAAAATATAATAATAACATACTTGACATAAAACAGGAGAGACAGTGCATAAGCTGAAAATCAGAACTAAACATCATAGCAGCGGAAATCCAAAATACAGCTTATTACAACTTTTCAACTGTCTCAAAGCAAAGTAAGATAAATGAGGTACACTACTAATGCCCAAGTAGCGACCACCAACGACACAGGGAGAATGTGTATACATGTATAATACGTGGAAGTCTCCTGCCCGCCTCCGAATCAGCTACTCGCACATCACCAGCTAACCTGTCTCTAGTCTGCTCGTGTGAGCACCCAGAGTAATAAGAGGAGACATAAAACTCTGGGTCAGACATAAAGCCTGGTATGAGCGATAAGCATCTGAAGTGAACAATAACAGGTAGACTAAAACATACCTGAACCTGGACCTGCAACCAAAGAGTTAGCACTACATACTGTACAACACTCTAAGGTATCATATCAAACAGTGTAAAGACACGGAGGTGGGGGAGGTGTGCATGTCATAATGATGGCAAACAATCAAGCATAGCATCCATCCTCTCATCTCTCACTCGGTGCGTAAAGTATACGATATTCACTACTTCGATCACCCAACATTCCTTGCTACGATCACTTTGCCCCATGAAGTCATAAATGGCTTCACTGTACTGATAACGTAGCCACAAATTCCTCGCTATGTCCACTTACCCCATGGAGTTATTCACCCCATCTGCGTTGGCTCATAGCCTTACCAATCCTTACTATGTCCACTTGCTCCATGGAGTTATTCACCCCATCTGCGCTGGCTCATAGTCTTACTACGCATCACCTTGCCCCTCAGGTCATAATGACCCTACTGCACTGATAACGTAGTCCTGCTACCATCATCTTGCCCCTCAGGTCGTAATGACCCTACTGCACTTATAAGTAGCCCATCATTCCTTTTAGTGGTGAATCGAAGTTATGAACGTCGACAACTCCTTAGCACACGTCCCGCAGCAAAGCCCAACTCATGAAGTGAACTCATTGGTTCCCAACTGGATCCCGAGCTCTAACTTCCCATATTGGACTACCTTTGCATCTCGGGTTATTGGTCATCACCATCGAATCAGATCGGATCAACCTTCACATTCTTCATCGGATCGGATCGGCCTTAGTTACTCGGATCGGGTCATGCCTCCTGCGTCGGATCGGGTCGTGGTCCTCCAGCTCGTGGCTCCTCTTCCTGGTTCGGATCGGCGTCACCACTTCGGGTCGGATCGGGTAGCTTCATCCGGGTCGGGTCGTATCTTCTGATCGGGTCGGATCGTCTCGCCCTAGTATCCATCGACTCGTGAGCTTCCCACCCTCCTCTGGTTCGGATCATGCTTCTACTAACGGATCGTGCCACCTAACTTAAGTCGTGACCAACTTCTTCAAACGGATCGTGACGCTCATGCTGGAACGGATCGAGTCGCGCTCCCCTCCACCGATTCGATCCGGATTCTGGGTCATTTCCTGCATGTTTCCTGCGACTGTTTTTACGCCATTCGACGGCGTTTTTGACCAATCTAACACTTCTAAACAATCACAAAGCATACCATACAGTCATAGCAACATGTAATATCGATCCCAAACATCAAAACATAAATCATAACATATAAAATGGATCAAACATACCCAAAATCCCATATTCTCCCCTAAAGCATGTTTAGGTGAAACTAATGATAGGATTAGCAAATCTTAACCAAATTAACCCAAATTCATACCAGAGGTCTAAAACATCATTCCGAATTTTATAAACATTTTTCCAGAATTTTATCATGTCTAAATTCGCTAATTAACACTAATCACCCCTAATTAGCCATAATTAGTGCAAAACTATGCAAATCACTCACCTTAGCCACAAAATAAACCAAGATCTGAAATAATTCTCTGATTTGATGCGAATTTCAATACCAAACAGCAACTCCTTTGTTGGTTTGGTGAAGATCCTCCTTGATTAGGGGTTGCTAAGCCAAATCCTTAACCTGAAGGTGATTTGAAGGTGATTTAGAGGTTGGAGGCCATTTTTAGGGATCCTTGGTGATAAGTGGAGGCTAGAAAACTGAAATGGAATGATTCTCCATCTCATTTCAGCCCTCCCATAAACCTAATCCCGAAATGGGTTATGGGCCTACTCACTAATCACCCGATTTGGCCCGGTTAAGCAGTTTTTCACCCTCCAAACCATGTTTCAGCCATATCTCCCAAACGGTAAGTCCGTTTGGCTATTATGACCACTCTACGGAAAGGTAAACCATCAAACGAATCAAATGGAAGTGGTTTCAGGTCAAAATTCCTTTCCAGTCAAAAGTTATGGCCAAAACAGTACCAACTAGGGGCAAAATGGTTATTTAAAAATCGACAAAAATCATAAGCATGGGAAATGACTCTAATAGGTGTTTCCCAAAGTTACATGACCATACGACTTCACATGTGAAAGAAATAAATATTCTACGATCCTATGACGTGTAGAATACGGGTCATTACACTCTCCCCCCTTAAGAAATTTCGCCCCCGAAATTCCCTAATCCAAACATACACAAAGGTCCCGCATGCCTATCAATCATAAAACAACAATCAAACATGCAACCAAACAAAACAAGTCTATCCTAGCATGCGGAAAACTAAATCGCAAAGTAAATCTTACCAGGCAAAGAGTTCTGGATAAGCCTTCCTAATGCTCTCCTCTGTCTCCCAAGTACAATCATTCTCATTCTCTCCCCACTGAACCTTGACTAGCTTCACCGCCTTCCTTCGAAGTTGCTTCGTATCGTGCCCCACAATACGAATCGGCTTGCGGTTCCCAACCGCCTCGGGTTCTACTTCGAAGTCCTCTAACTGATCAGGTGAAATAGTCACATCTGAGTCGTGAACGAACTTCCTTAGTTGGGAAACATGAAATACATTGTGAACTCCCGCCATTTTCTCTGGTAAGCCAACTCTATATGCCAAATTCCCGACTAATTCAAGAACAGGGAACGGGCCAACAAATCTTGGTGCTAACTTGCCTCTCCTGCCAAATCGTATCACGCTCTTCAACGGAGAGATCTTGACAAACACCAAGTCACCAACGGAGAATTTCAAGTCCCTTCTCCTCTTATCGGCATAACTCTTCTGCCTATCTTGAGCAGCTTTCATTCGTTGTTGAATGATCTTAATCTTATCCGACGTTTCTCTCACCACATCTGGTCCAAGCACAAACTTCTCGCCAGTCTCTATCCAACATGATGGTGAGTTGCACGATCTTCCGTACAAAGCTTCATATGGAGTCATACCGATACTGGATTGGTAGCTATTATTATATGCAAACTCTACTAGATGCAAATGGTCATCCCATGATCCACCAAAATCCAATATACACGCTCTCAAGAGATCCTCCAATATGCGATTCACCCTCTCCGTCTGACCGTCGGTCTGAGGATGATATGCGGTACTGAGATGTAATCTTGACCATAGAGCCTCTTGTAAGCTCTTCCAAAACCCACTAGTGAACAACGGGTCTCGGTCACTCACAATGCTTTTGGGTACTCCATGAAATCTCACTACCCACTTCATATACAATTCTGCCAACTTGGTTGCCGTTCTGGTCGATTTGACTGGTATAAATCTTGCGCTTTTAGTCAATTGATCCACAATTACCCAAATGCTATCATATCCTGATCTAGTCCTTGGTAAGCCATCGATGAAATCCATCGAGACTTGCTCCCATTTCCATTCGGGAATTTCTAATGGCTGCAACAACCCACTAGGCTTCTTTTGCTCGGCTTTAACTAGCTGGCAATTCATGCATTTGGATATAAACTTCCCAACGTCTCTTTTCATACCTTTCTAGTAGTAAGTCTGCCTCATGTCTCGATACATCTTATTACCACCGGGATGTATAGTCAGTTTTGAGTGATGACATTCTCTAAGCACTTCATCTCTCAAACCATTCACGTTGGGCACAACTAATCTTTTATTCTTTCGAAGCCATCCATCTCGATCAAGCCCATACACATTCACCTCCTCACCAATACCCATCTCTAACTTGGAGATGATTTCTAATAGATTAGGATCGTCCCTCTAGCTAGAACCAATCCACTCTATCAAAGTGGGTCTGATCGTCAAACTAGCTAGCATAACTGGATCCAACTCGCACTTTGGTCTGAAATCAAACCCCGCGATATACTCCAGTTGCTTCCATTCAAGAAACATTGCCCCTAAGCTGGCATGTCTCCTACTCAAGGCATCGGCTACCGCATTACCTTTCCCAGGTGTATATGCGATATCAAAATCATACGAAGCCAAGAACTCTAACCATCTCTGCTGACGGAGATTCAGATCTTTCTGAGAGAAGAGATATTTTAACGATTTATGATCGGTAAACAACTCGAATCTTTCTCCCAAGAGATAGTGTCTCCACATCTTCAGTGCAAACACAATCGCTGCTAATTCCAAATCATGGGTAGGATACTTCTTCTCATGTGGCTTTAGCTGTCGACTAGCATAAGCTACAACCCTACCTCCTTGCATCAATACTGCACCCAGTCCGGTACAACAAGCATCCGTGTATACTGTCATCTCTTCATTCCCTTTAGGAATGACTAACACTGGCGCACGCGTCAACCTCTCTTTTAGACTTTTGAAGGCATCCTCACACACTCCGTCCCAGACGAAGGACTGATTTTTCTTAGTCAACCGAGTCAACGGTGCTGCAATCTTGGAGAAGTCCTGGATAAACTTACGATAATATCCAGCTAATCCCAAGAAACTTCTTACATCTGTTGCATTCTTGGGCGTAGACCAATCCTGTACCGTAGCCACCTTCGCAGGGTCCACGGCAATACCATTCTCTGAAACAACATTACCCAAGAATCTCACTTCCCTTCTCCAAAAATGACACTTAGAGAATTTCGCTTTCAATTGGTGTTTCCTCAACACCTCCATCACTATCCTCAAGTGTCCCTTGTGTTCCTCCTCTGTCCTTGAGTAAACAAGGATATCATCGACGAACACAAGAACAAACTTATTCAACTGATCTCTGAATACTCGATTCATAAGATCCACAAAATAGGCTGGTGCGTTGGTCAACCCAAACGGCATAACCAACCACTCATAAAATCCAGACGGCTTCCTAAATGCCGTTTTCGGAACACTCTCATCTGCTACTCGAAGCTGATGAAATCCTGTCGCGAGGTCAAACTGGGAGAACACTCTGGCTCCTTCCAGCTGATCAAACAAATCATCTATCCGCGGTAGAGGATACTTATTCTTCCTCGTCACCTTATTCAACTCGCGATAGTCCACACACAAACGAAGGGAACCATCTGCCTTAGTGGCAAACACAACTGGTGCTCCCCACTCGGAGGCACTCCTTCTAATAAATCCCTTCTTCAAAAGATTGCTGACTTGCACCCCGAGCTCTCGCTGCTCCCTTGGTGCCATACGACGAAGTGGCATCACTATAGGTCTGGCATCTTTCACTAAATCAATACGGAACTCAATCTCTCGGTGTGGTGGAAGCCCGGTCACCTCCTCGAAGACGTCCGGATACTGGCCAACCACGGGCACATCTGACAACTCATCCTGCGGGATGTTGAGGGAATTTACAAAACTAGCCATAACCCCATCACTGGGTAGACTACCAAACACTACCCTCCGCCCATCATCCGCCCTCACTGTCACCAAAAAGCCCTCACAGTCTACCACCACCCCGTATCTTTGGAGCCAATCGACTCCCAATATAATGCCATACCCAGTAAAGCCCAAAACAAAGCAATCACATACAAACATACATCCATGACTCGATAAGAACAAATTCCTGCAAATCATACTAAGGCTAGTCGAACCACCAATCGGGTTCGTCACAACCAATGGTCTATCGACTATCTCGGGTTCCAGTCCCAACCTATCTACCAGGTCACTAGATAAGAAGGAACGGGAAGCCCCAGTATCAAACAAAACTCGAACTGGTATATCATAAATAGAAAGCATACCTTGAATAACAACATTCTTTCCTTTCTCCGCCGCAGTTGGGGAATTCGACGAAGAAGGAACAACATCAATAGCATATGCTTTCACAATCTGCTTCTCCTTAAGAGGCTGCGGACACTTGTCCTTGAAATGTCCCACTTGACCACAGTTGAAGCACTTCTTATCCGCTGGCTTGGCCCGACAATCTTTAGCATAATGGCCCTTCTTTCCACAGCTGAAGCACTCAACATCCTTCTTGCTCTTTTTCTGGCCACCTTTTGATTGATCCTTCTTCCTCTTATTCTGAGAATTATTCTTGCCTCCACCGCCTGCTTGCGGCTTTGGCCCTTCTGCAGATGCAGCCTCAGTCTTTGACTTAGGGTAAAGACTCTCTGATCTCAAAGCTTTCCCCACGATCGATTCAAAAGTCTCATCGATGTGGTTAATGAGCCTCTCCCCCAAGTACCCATCCAGACCAGTAATGAACTTCTCATTCTTCTTCTCAGGAGTATCAATGAGAGACAGTCCATACTTCGACAAAGTGTCGAACTCAGCAATATAATCAGAAACTGCCCTTCCGTTCTGCTTGAGTTTCAAGAACCTCTTAAACAACACTGACTTCTGGGCAGCTGGGATAAACTTCTCGCTAAAGCGAGCCTTGAACTGATCCCAAGTAACTTGATCCTCTGGAGTAGCTGTTCTAATGGCATTCCACCAATTCATCGCTCGTCCTTGCAGCTGACGAGACGCTAGCCTTCTCTTCATCGCATCCTCAAGACCCAAGTCATCAAAGATACAGTCACAGCTATCCATCCAGTCCTGAACATCTGTGGCAGACTCCGTCCCGTGGAACGGCTTCCCACCAAGGTTAGTGTAATCTTTGCACAACTTGCCGAAATCGACCCTAGGCGCCTGCACTACTGGGCCAACACCAACTCCGGGATTGGGAATTGCCCCTTGCACTTCTCTAAGCAAGTCTCTCATGAGGTTAGTAAACATAGCCCTCATGTCAGCGGCATTCCCTTGGTTGGTCCCTCTACCAGCACCCCTCGTCTCTCTGCTCATCGTTAATCTGTAAAAAGGGAAACGATTAACGACCCCATAGTGGTGCTAGTGCAGTGCGACTTCATCTTTATACTACTAATAGTATATACATACATAGTTTTTGAAAACCAAAGTAATCACAAATACGTGCTCTCATATACGTACTATCTCTCCCTAGTGTCTTTCCCTATGTTAACTACGCAACCTAGAGCTCTGATACCAAGTGTGTCGGCCCGCCCCGCACCAACCGACATTTTCTCCAAAAGTGCGCTGTACACATGTCCAGTTAGCACGGAACGGGTCGTCGGAAGGAAAGGGAAGAAGGAAATGAACATACAAGGATCCTGTAGAATGTCTCACAGCGCATAGAACAAAATATAATAATAACATACTTGACATAAAACAGGAGAGACAGTGCATAAGCTGTAAATCAGAACTAAACATCATAGCAGCGGAAATCCAAAATACAGCTTATTACAACTTTTCAACTGTCTCAAAGCAAAGTAAGATAAATGAGGTACACTACTAATGCCCAAGTAGCGACCACCAACGACACAGGGAGAATGTGTATACATATATAATACGTGGAAGTCTCCTGCCCGCCTCCGAATCAGCTACTCGCACATCACCAGCTAACCTGTCTCTAGTCTGCTCGTGTGAGCACCCAGAGTAATAAGAGGAGACATAAAACCCTGGGTCAGACATAAAGCCTGGTATGAGCGATAAGCATCTAAAGTGAACAATAACAGGTAGACTAAAACATACCTGAACCTGGACCTGCAACCAAAGAGTTAGCACTACATACTATACAACACTCTAAGGTATCATATCAAACAGTGTAAAGATACGGAGGTGGGGGAGGTGTGCATGTCATAATGATGGCAAACAATCAAGCATATCATCCATCCTCTCATCTCTCACTCGGTGCGTAAAGTATACGATATTCACTACTTCGATCACCCAACATTCCTTGCTACGATCACTTTGCCCCATGAAATCATAAATGGCTTCACTGTACTGATAACGTAGCCACAAATTCCTCGCTATGTCCACTTGCCCCATGGAGTTATTCACCCCATCTGCGCTGGCTCATAGCCTTACCAATCCTTACTATGTCCACTTGCCCCATGGAGTTATTCATCCCATCTGCGCTGGCTCATAGTCTTACTACGCATCACCTTGCCCCTCAGGTCATAATGACCCTACTGCACTGATAACGTAGTCCTGCTACCATCATCTTGCCCCTCAGGCCGTAATGACCCTACTGCACTTATAAGTAGCCCATCATTCCTTTTAGTGGTGAATCGAAGTTATGAACATCGACAACTCCTTAGCACACGTCCCGCAGCAAAGCCCAACTCATGAAGTGAACTCATTGGTTCCCAACTGGATCCCGAGCTCTAACTTCCCATATTGGACTACCTTTGCATCTCGGGTTATTGGTCATCACCATCGAATCGGATCGGATCAACCTTCACATTCTTCATCGGATCGGATCGGCCTTAGTTACTCGGATCGGGTCGTGCCTCCTGCATTGGATCGGGTCGTGGTCCTCCAGCTCGTGGCTCCTCTTCCTGGTTCGGATCGGCGTCACCACTTCGGGTCGGATTAGGTAGCTTCATCCGGGTCAGGTCGTATCTTCTGATCGGGTCGGATCGTCTCGCCCTAGTATCCATCGACTCGTGAGCTTCCCACCCTCCTCTGGTTCAGATCGGAAATACTTGTTGGTTCGGATCGTGCTTCTACTAACGGATCGTGCCACCTAACTTAAGTCATGACCAACTTCTTCAAATGGATCGTGACGCTCATGCTGGAACGGATCGAGTCGCGCTCCCCTCCACCGATCCGATCCGGATTCTGGGTCATTTCCTGCATGTTTCCTGCGACTGTTTTTACGCCATTCGACGGCGTTTTTGACCAATCTAACACTTCTAAACAATCACAAAGCATATCATACAGTCATAGCAACATGTAATATCGATCCCAAACATCAAAACATAAATCATAACATATAAAATGGATCAAACATACCCAAAATCCCATATTCTCCCCTAAAGCATGTTTAGGTGAAACTAATGATAGGATTAGCAAATCTTAACCAAATTAACCCAAATTCATACCAGAGGTCTAAAACATCATTCCGAATTTTATAAACATTTTTCCAGAACATTATCATGTCTAAATTCGCTAATTAACACTAATCACCCCTAATTAGCCATAATTAGTGCAAAACTATGCAAATCACTCACCTTAGCCACAAAATAAACCAAGATCTGAAACAATTCTCTGATTTGATGCGAATTTCAATACCAAACAGCAGCTCCTTTGTTGATTTGGTGAAGATCCTCCTTGATTAGGGGTTGCTAAGCCAAATCCTTAACCTAAAGGTGATTTGGAGGTGATTTAGAGGTTGGAGGCCATTTTTAGGGATCCTTGGTGATAAGTGGAGGCTAGAAAACTGAAATGGAATGATTCTCCATCTCATTTCAGCCCTCCCATAACCCTAATCCCGAAATGGGTTATGGGCCTACTCACTAATCACCCGATTTGGCCCGGTTATGCAGTTTTTCACCCTCCAAAACATGTTTCAGCCATATCTCCCAAACGGTAAGTCCGTTTGGCTATTATGACCACTATACGGAAAGGTAAACCATCAAACGAATCAAATGGAAGTGGTTTCAGGTCAAAATTCCTTTCCAGTCAAAAGTTATGGCCAAAACAGTACCAACTATGGGCAAAATGGTTATTTAAAAATCGACAAAAATCATAAGCATGGGAAATGACTCTAATAGGTGTTTCCCAAAGTTACATGACCATACGACTTCACATGGGAAAGAAATAAATATTCTACGATCCTATGACGTGTAGAATACGGGTCATTACAACCGGTCTCTCCATATTAACAACGCTAAAATGGTCAAAACTTCGATAGTCTGTGATTTAACTATCGAAGAAAAACAGGTGTTCAAACAACGATATTATTTCCAAATGGAAATTTATATCGATCAAACATCATTCGACATTTATCTCTTTACTTCATTAATTTACTTATCTCCTGTTTCCCTATATTCAATATTTCTTATTTTCTAAATTTGGAAAATATACGTTATTAACAATGGAAAACATTTCCATTTCTTGTTTTCTTTATTAGAAAACATTTCTGGTTTCTTATTTGGAAAACATTTCCAAAGCTTCTTCATTGGACTTAGACAGATGTTTAAACAAACCATCGCGATGCTAACTCAAACCATTTCCTTTTATTACTAAATTCACTTAACCATCCTTTACTATCGAACCTTAACCATTCCTTAGTTAAAAATGAAGTCAATCAAGTTGGGGTAATACTACCTCTCAGACCTTAATTGAACAACGTTTCTAACCTTGAAATAGACAAAGTTCACCCTTCTAAATCTTTAACAAACTTCCTTACGTAACTCTCTTTCAAATCTTTTCTATTAGATAATTATTTCCTTCGATAAGGTATATTCGATAACTCTATTCAATTTATTCTATTCACTTTACTCTTTTGATTTAACTCTAACTCTATTCACTTAACTCCTATCGAATAAACTATATTCGATAACTCTTTTAATTCTATTTGAATAAACTATATATTCGATTAACTCCTTTTACTCTATTTGAATAAACTATATCTGATTAACTACTTTATTCTATTCGAATAAACTATATTCGACTAACTCATTTGCTTTAACTCTAATCGATGAAACTAACATCGATTAACTCCTTTCGATTAAACTAACATCGATTAACTCCTTTTAACTCGATTAAACTAAAATCGATTAACTCCTTTTAACTCGATTAAACTAATATCGATTAACTCCTTTTAACTCGATTAAACTAATATTGATTAACTCCTTTTAACTCGATTAAACTAACATCGATTAACTCCTTTTAACTCGATTAAACTATCATCGATTAACTCCTTTTAGCTCGATTAAACTATCATCGATTAACTCCTTTTAGCTCGATTAAACTAACAACGATTAACTCCTTTTAACTCGATTAAACTATCATCGATTAACTCCTTTTAACTCGATTAAACTAATATCAATTAACTACTTTTAACTCGATTAAACTATCATCGATTAACTCCTTTTAACTCGATTAAACTAACATCGATTAACTCCTTTTAACTCGATTAAACTATCATCGATTAACTCCTTTTAACTCGAGGAAACTATTCATTTATAAAGATTTACTTTTAGTAACGGTTCTTCACATTACAAATGATTTCCTTCTTATAACATTTTCCATTTTATAACGTTTATTCATTTTCTAAATATCTCCTATTTATAAATATTCCAGTTTATGAATATTTCTTATTTATTAGTATTCCATTTATAAATATTTTATTATCAAATATCACTTTGAAAATATTCCCTTATCAACATTTCGGTATGTTATGGTATTCAACATATCAAATCACGATGACCATTATCGTCCTAACACATATAATCGACAACAGATTATATATCACATCATATATGACAATATATGAATCACAGTAAAACAAATGTTGAGGAATCCAGTTGGATCCCTCCAACCTGTTTCCCTGCATCACAGATGTTAAACAATATAGATAACATCACTTTCAGTTCCATATGATATATTCTGTTAAACAAAATCAAATATAGAAATTCAACTAACCGACTAGCAGTTCAATCAAAAAGTCAACACACAGTCAATCAGCCAATATTTAACAGTTCTAAAAATACAACATGAAATTATAAACTGTTTAGAGTTAATGAGATTTACTCACATTTGTAGTTCATCGTTAAAGAACAATAAACTGTTATTTGATTTGAATCAAACAGTTTATTTCGCCATAAATTCATACGAGCCCCAATCCACTTCAAATCAGCTTCATTGTGAAGCTCTCGTCCATACAGTCCCAACGCAAGTTGTTTCACTAATTTCCGATATCGTATGACCGAGTTATAAATTTTTAAACTTCATATATACTTTGAATTTAAAATAAAAAGTTGGATTAACTTTAATGGGCTAACCCCTTTCATACCAGCGCACTTAACTTCTTGGCCCGCCCAAATCAATACTCCTTCTTCCCCAACCAAACCGATCGCTACCTGGAGCTTTCCTCTTCACCCATTTCGATCGCTCTCCCCGCCTCTTACTCCTCCTATCCTTCATGAATTTCAACGTTAAGACTCCCAATCATCTCCTCCTTGAAATAGCAATCCCCCAATACCCTCTACATCAGACTCGATGCGAGTCTTAAATTCCTCTTCGAACACCGTACTTGGCTGCCTCTTGAAGACTTGCGACACTTGCAAGCATCGAATCCCCTAAACCTTTGTACACGAACTCGATTTTCACCTCTCATTCCAAAAATCACTTCGAATTCATGAATAACGCATTTGATTTTCTGCGATTTGGAACCCTAGGTTCTATTGTAATATTTTACAGTCCAGGAACCCTAATCGAACTAAACGAAAGGGACACCAAAATGAAGAAGATCATTCCCGGATTCCAAATATATACATACACCAATTCATAGAAGCTTGTTTGAATTTCTAAGAATTTACACAGAAGAAAAGTTCACGTTGGAAAGAAAATAGATGGAGGCGGATTGTTTTGACCGATGAAGACAGAAATTAGGTTATAAGGAAGTAAAGGGGTATATATAGGAAGAACAAAATATCTAGATATTTTATTTAGATATTTTGTTTTCATCTTTTATATATGTTTCCGTCTTCTAAAAATCTATACGATCACGTACGATACCTAAAAATCACGAAATTGGACATGCAGCTACAGTTCGACGTTACGGTCCCAACGAAACTGGTTTTGTCGAATTTCGACTCCGTATGCTCACACAGCGTATTTTTAACTGTCGAAATACTGACTGTTTTTCACTTTAAAAATCCGTACGGCCACATACTGACTTCAAAAATCACGGAAACTGGAATCTAGCAATAATTTAATATTACGGATCCAACAAAATTAGTTTCATCGAATTCCGACTTCGTTTGCAAAACCGGCTTATTTTTAAAGCTCTGAATGGCCCATTTAAATATATAAATATATTTAAATATAATTAAATATAATATTTTAAAATTAAAGATTATCGTATATATTCACAGTGGAATACCATACAGCTCTAGAATATTCCTATATGAATTTCTAACTCGATATTCACTTCTGGTCAACCCGATATTCGATTTATATTGAAATTCCATTTTAAAATATAAATAATTCCTTTATAAATTATAAAGGAATTCCACAGCGACTTTTCTAAAATTTGATTTGGACGTACATCAAAATCTACACGACGAAATCTCGTTTTTTCTCTTCCACTAGAAAGATATTCTCCACCAGCTCCACACGTTTCTTGTTTCACAGAAATCCGGCTTAAAACGAATCCTGTACATTCAGTTGAAGTTCGAATCGCCAATTTACGAACTGCAGTGCCATTTCGAGTTCGATTTTAATTATAATATAATTATATGTGCAAACTTCATTATTTAAATATATTCGTTATTCAAATTCAATTCCAAGCTGAATTAAATATCACAGATGATCCGGTTCACCCCATATTGTCATTTCAGCCAATTCTGATTATTTCAGAATTAAATATATTATTTAATTTATTATTTTAATTAAATATTTACCATTATTTAATTCCACGACCATTCAATTCACTATATCACTATTTATATAATTAAATAAATTAATAGTAATACCTCTGCCAATGCGGGTCATTACAGGTATTGGGATGATATATGACACGCACTAATCCCAATAATTAGTTGTATGTCGATCGATTAATTGACATACTGGTACAAGCGTTGAATATTCATATTTGATGCTTATACAGTGTAGAACGCACTTTGGAAGATGGTTGATTGTTTGTCGTCGTTGTTATATATATGAAATGGACGAAATCCATATAACTGAAATTATATGGTAATTGGCTGTGTCTGATTCCAATTCAAAATTATCGAATAATTTAAAATAATATTCAGTGAAAATTGAAATGTGAAGCCGGGTTAAGTAGTTAAACGCCATTTCAAGGCGAACGGGAATTTTGCCGATTTAATAATGAATATCGAAAAGTGATTTCAAAATCTGATATTTTGAAAAGAATTGAAATTCGAATTAAATTGAAAAGAATTGAAATTCGAATTAAATTGAAATTCGAATTAAATTGAAACAGAATTGAAATCATTTTGAATTGAATTTAAAACGAATTGAAATTGAATTAAAATCGATTTGAATTGTAATTGATTTGAAATAAATTTAAAACGAATTTATATTGGAATATTCAATTTTGATTTGAAATTGAATACGAAGTTGAAATCATTTTGAAAACGAATTTAAAACAATTTATAAAATATGTTTTAAAAGAAAATCGACGAAATATATATAATATATATATTATATATATAATGGCCTGAATAAAACGCGTCGTGCTGCGGTAGTTCGTGAATTCCGACCATTGACTTCGAGTGGATATTACGGGAGATCCGACCGTCGGATTCTCCTAAAACCGGAACCGTTGGGTTCGTATCAAAAAGAGCTTTCTAACGAGTACAAGATATTAGAAATCTAACAGTTGGATTTGGAATTGTGTCCAAATCAAATTTGGAAAAGGTTGTTGTAAGTGCAGTTCGATGGCCGTTGATGGAAATCGACTGTACGGGCCTTGATAAAATTATTAAAAATATTAATAATTAATTTAAAATCATAAGAAATGATTTGAGAAGAATTGGGATGAAAAACTCCATATTTGAAAAGATAAAAATAGATTTTTATCGAAATGAACTAGTTTTGAACTAGAATTAAAATTCAATTATTTTGAAAAATAAATAAATTGGATTTGAAATGGTTTTGAAAATACCCAGAATTTCCAATATATAGATTAGAAATGGATTTGAATCGAAAGTGTCTTTGGAATATTTCGATGTGGGATTTTGTGATTAAACAGATATTGTTATGGAAATCTGAAAGATATATTTATATCGTTATTCCCAATACGATATTTGTTGGTCGTAGAATTTGATATTGAATATAAGCCGATATATTTTCTATTCAGAGCCTTGTATTTAATATCAAATGGGATTTGGGTTTGTTGTGAATTGTGTCTTCATTAACACTGTTCTTAAATCCAGTAGAGAAAAAGATTAAATCTTTTTATTTAGATTTAATGAAGTATTCCAATTAAATGATATTTAATTGGAATTGAATTTGAGTTGATTTTTTGGTTTATCGTGAACTGTGTTTTAAATAACATTTGTTCTTTAACCCAATAATTAATGAATGTGATTTCGGTTGTCGTGAATGGTATCTTTAATAATACTGTTCTTAGACCCAATGGAGTTAAGAAAATCAGAAATTAACTAAAGATTAGTTAAGTTGAATGGTTTCTTGGGTATTGATCTGATGTTGATTTTGGCCTTCGGGGTTATTCCTTAGGGAATTGTTCACTTGCTAATTTACGGTTAAAGGCTGGTGGAAATGAAATGCGGTTTTGGGTTTATCGTGAACCGTGTTTTAAATGACATTGGTTCTTTAACCCAGTTAAGGATTAAAACTAAGTGGAGTTTTAATGAATCTTTAAATAGATTGAAAAGTGAATTTGATAATTAAAATTATCAAATTCAAGGAAAGATCGAGAAGGGAGTACCACCAGTTTTACTCCAGACGATAGTTAAATATTTAATTAGATTTAAACGTGAAATGGTAATTGAATTTACCGATAACACCGTGGTGTTAGATATGAAGTATTACCAGTTTTACTTCATAGGATGAATAGGTTGGGGTTGGTAAATTTAACAATTGATTACTTCGGCAAGGTTCGTTAATCCCGACTGGTTTAGATAAACCATAATTTGGTTTGAATTGATATTCAAAAGAAGATTAAAGAATAAATTTAAATAATTTATCTTTGATAAAATTAATGGGAACCTTTCCCTAAAAATGTGAAATTTAGCAACTAACTGAAGATTAGTTAAGATGAATGGTTTCCTGGGTATTGATCTGATGTTGGTTTCGGCCTTCGGGGTTAATATTTAGGGAATTATTCTCTTACTAATTTACGGTTAGTGACTGATGAACTGGAATGAGGCGTATGTTGTGTTTGTGTAACAATTGTTTATTATATATGCGAGTTAATCAGAAAGACCGGGTTTATCCCATTCTGAATAACTGAATCGACGATAAGTCGAAGATGAAGATGGTGGTAGAAGACCGGAGGTCTTTACATCGTTTGGATAATTACTGATGATCTTGATTGGGCTGTACACCCAAGATGAGGGAATCAGTTGGTGGTCGTCCAGACGTACTTGGAGATCAATGGATGTGCAAGGAAAGTGCCTCCGGTTTCGTTCCGACCCAGAACGAACTTGTAAATGGACTGTGTGTCTGATATTGGATTTCATTCTGTGTGATTAATATCGATTGCATAGTGTGAATTACCTGTGTGGCATGCTGATCAAGGCTTCTGTTGAAAAGCAGAGTCTTGTGGTTGATGATCAAAGAATGGCCTTTGTGGCGTAGCTTTGTGTAGCATTAATTCGCGAGCCTCACACCCCGGTTGTGAACCAGAAACGGTAGAGGACTTCAGGGAGGACATGCGTTTCTTTCTAGCTAGAGGTTGTGTCAGTGCTTAAACCGGCTGACATTTATATTATTTTCACCTGTGTGGTTATTGCTGTTGCGAGGAGCCTCGGTTAAATCGGACGATCCGGGTCTGATGGAGTCATTCGTTGGCTCATTTACGCCCCATAGGTTGGGGAGACGCAGTGTTCAGGCATTTTAATCCACATCGGTGGACCGGCCCTGACGATCCAAGGCTTGACTGAGTACTTGCCTGAGACATGGTAGGCTAGATCGTCTCGAAGCGGTGAGGACGATCCCTTGCCTCGGTTCACAGATGGAAATCCAACTTCCAAATACGTGATTTTGCGGTTTTAATTGTAGAACTAGTACGACGACATGATATATGGTACCCATGCCGTCTATGATTGATACTTATGATTGAAATTGTTTTGACACTATACACTTATAGTAATAATAAAAGATGAAATTTAGCGTATCAAGCATTCTTTGGATATTGTAAGGTAAAACCCTATCCTCCGGTTTGTGTTGCATTGTGTGATGGGACCTGGGTCGTATAATAGCTTCATTGTTCTTTATTTAGCATTGCGCTATTGTTTTATGCACTGGTATTCTTGGGAGAAAACCTGTTCCGTGTTATACGGCGTGGTCCCTTGATTTACCTAACTTTAAAATAGAGATTAATAACTGTTTTAGTTCTCACACCAGTCACATGACTGACCTGGAGTTTATTGTTTTAACCTAAACTCTGGGTGCCCCTATTTTCAACATGGGCAACTAGTAGTTTTGGTTTTGCAGATTTATATTCACAGGATCCTGATTAACAGTTGGAACGATGCTCGGAAAGCTCTGTATCCGTGTATTACTTTCAGTTGTGTTTTGTATTGTTTTTCCGCTGCTATGTAAATTATTGTTATCTCTGATATTTATCGAATGTATAATATTCATTTATACTCTGTATATTCTTGTATTCTGATGGAATTGTTGTAATATATAATGAAATGTTCTTCTCTTTGTGTTCCGATGTGGCTTGTCCTCAATTCAATCCGACCTTTCCTTACCGGGGAAGTTCGGGTTGTCTCAGAGAAACATAGAGTAGTGTAAAAGGAACTCAAATTGTTTTAAATCGTGATGTTTTGGGTTGCAATAATACAGTCTCATGGATTGTAAGATCAATGAAAATGATCTAGAGAGCTTTCACTATATTTTTGAGAGTAATGAAAATATGGAATTCAAAAACCATTGTATCATCCTAAATTAAGAATTGCCAACTTACTTCTCCATCATATCATCAGTCCACGTTCTGGAATTTCAATAATCCAATATTGAAAGTTTGCTAAACCCTTTCTGCTATTTTTGGATACTATGACATAAATTAGGCTCAAATTATTTTAAGTGAGTTTCTTCCAAAGATTTATTGTCCAAAGAAAATACGTTATATCATGGAGTTTACCTTACTCGTATTTTCAAATATTTTAGAGTTGATTTCAAAGGTGAGGAGTTTGTGTTTAGAAAGGTTTTAAATTCCAAAAATATATCTCTTATGAATATTCCACTTGTGTTTCATCCATATGAAACTTTTACGGAAAAACAAGTAAAAATGGAACAAGAAGAAGAAGGTGAACAAATGGATATCAAAGAAGAAGAAGATGATGATGATGAAATACTTCCTTTGAAAGTATAAAATTTCCTGTTGATACCAAAAAACCCTTCTTGAAAATGAAATGATTCTAGGCAAAAACCAAATAGCACTAAAGAGGCCATTTAGTAAGAAATTTGAAAAGTTGTCTTCTAAAATGAGCAAGTTCTATGGGAAAGTTGGAAGAAAACTTGGCTTCTCCTCATCCTCCTCCGTTGAATTCTAAGTCTATTAACTTATTGTATTAGTTTCTATTTCAATATCCATATTTCAATTTCATGTTATGTATTAATCGAATGTATCGTTACCATTATTATCAATGAAGCTTTATATTTCTGTTAATTCTTCTTTAAACATCTCAGGAATAGTCACCAAAGTAATTAAAACAAGTATATATAAGTCAAAACATAGCATATACACAAAATAATTCAAAAATAAAAATTATACAACATATGTTGACATATAATAGTAGAATTTTTCTATTTGTTTAAATTTAAAAACTGCTTTAACCAACTAGTGAATATTCATCTCAAACGAATTTCATAGCCTATATATATCTATCTCTTCCAGAAAAAATCATTTATTCATTCCTCCTTCATTTTCTTTCATTATTTCTTAATAATATCAAATCCATGACTTCCCAAATCCATATTCTGAGTGAAAATCTTGAAGAAATACTAAATTAATTCAAGAATATTATCTTTATCATCTTACTCAACTAACATCACTTAGAGTTAAGTCAAATAAAAATGATAAAACAAAAGGAGAAGCATTTAGATGTAATTCGATGGAGGATCTCTTATCTTTCCAAAGACGAAGGCAACAACATCACAAGAGAACCTCTTACCAAAGACAACGAAGATTGGGACACTATAAAGGCTGATCCAATCTTCGCGGTGAAGGATAGGTAGAAGTTCCTAGAAATGTGTGAATTTGTAATCAAAAATTTGTTTTCTTGATTGGATTGATTTAAATTTGAATTTTTAAGTAACTTTAAGATAGGTCTGGTTTAAATTGAATTGCTTGAATGTATGTATTAATTTGAATTGAATTGGTATGGTTTGTATTATATGCTTTGAAATATAGTTTATCTTAATAGAACTTATACTCATTCAAGTTACTACGTGTCCTAACATTAGGAAGTTTAAGATATTAGAATCATATTAGTCTTAGTTTTAGGTGGAGTATAATTGTCTAATTAGGAATATATATACATATATATATAGTTTTTGTTGATGACAAAGGGGAAAAATTGTACAGTAGGGCTTAGATTAAGGGGGGGAGTGAGTAGTTTCAAAAGGAGTTAACGGAGTAAGGAAGGGTAACTGGAGAACCAACACATCAGGTATGAATATTTTATAACAAAGATTGTCATCATAAAATAAATGGAGATTGTTAGGGATTGCGATGTTGATGATGATGGTTTTGATGACGACAACCATGTTTCAATTATTGTTATTATAAAATATACACCAACACTATTATCTAGAATATATATGTATATATATACAGATAATCTATGTAGGTACTGATTATTGAAGGCTATACAGTTCAGAGAGTCAAGATTTCAATATAGAAGAGTTCAAGATACAAAACTCATGATTATCAAGAATTCAAGAGTTCTAGAAGTATAAAGTAATCATGTCTAGATAATTTGTTAAAACCCTTAACACTGAATTCTGATTTCAAAGTTTTTCTCACTATTTTCAAATGATTTCAAAATTACTTCCACATTTTTAAATCTATTTTCAAAATGATTTCAAAATTACTTCCTTATTTTAAATCTGTATCTCTTTATTCTTTAATCTATTTTAACTCCTGAAATTTATTTTAACTCCTGTTTCAAAATTATACTTTGCTTCTTAATATATTTTAACTCCTAATTCAAATATTTATACTTATAGATTTAATACTAATTTCATAGTTACTTATATTTTCAATTTCCTTAGTTATATTTTTTAAGTTCTAAAGTATTTCTTATATTTATTGTTTTATATATATATACAACTTTTTATATCATTTTTTATTTAGTTTTTAATCATCATTATATATGTTTTTAATATATATTTTAACTTGGAAAACTCTATTTTAGTGTAAAGTAATATAGTTTGTTTTAACTAAAAAATTATCATAATTTGTTTGATCAATATTTCTTTTAAATCGGAATTTTTTATTTTTGAAAAATACTTAAGGCATGTCGACATATGTCTTTGTATATGTCGACATATGTACCATTTGTTTTGAAATTTAAATTTTGAAAATTTGTGTCTTTGAATCCAAAACTATTCTGAAAGGACTGACTGTTAGGAGACTATAAATAGGCTTCTAAGTTCAATTTTTTAACTAACATTTCATTATCTTCTTCTTTCTATATTCTCTCTCCATTATTCTTCTTAAATTCTTAAAATTTATACTTATACTCTGTCAATTTTCAAAAAGAATTTTATCAATGTCTTTCTCTTTCAATTCTTTATCAAACTCTCTCTCTCTGAAATTTAAGTGCTACTCAGAAGTTATAGGATATTTGTAATTAAAAATCACAAGATCAAGTTCTATCGAGTAAATACATCAAAACTGATACTGAGAAAGGTGTGATTGTAGCCCCGAAATTAAGTGGGCATGATTATAACCGGAAATCAATTGGTTGTTGGTTATGGCCCGGAAATCAACCAAGTCTCGCTGTACTCCAGAAACCGATTAGGGTGCGCCGTTGTGACCTTGAAATCAAGGACTGCAATAATGGATATTATTTGAATAGAAATCCACATCAACCCATAGTTGTACGGCACTGGATGTAAGGTAACTCTGAACCAGTATAAAATCCCAGTCTGGACTTTCCCTTTACTGCATTTTATTTTTATTTTCTACATTTGTAATTGTTGATATCTGTGATTTGCATAAAATTCTAATAAATAAAAAATATTTCAAGAAAGTAATAAGATCCATAAAACACTATCCACCCCCCTCTACTGCTTAATTTTCCTTAAGATCCTTAGTCTGCATCCCCAACATAACATAACGGACATAAGAATATACGAAAGTACGCCTTGACTCTAGCTCCTCTCCTGAGCTCCAAGAACCAAACTAACCTACCAAACATGCTCATGACTGACCGAGCATTATCATGAAATAATATCCACGTCAGGATGGAAAACAGCGTGAGAAAACTCAAATAACAAAAAAATTATATTTCTTATTAGCTTATAAACCTTTTGAAACAAATAGTATCTCGTAAGAACATGCCGCATATATAAACAAACGGGTTTTTACTTTATGATAACCAAAACACTTCACAGAAAAATTATGATGTTATAATACTGCTTGAATACAAATATTTATCAATCTATCATAACTTGTTACATTTGTTAAATTCCATCATAACAGGTGTATAACTAAAACCATAAAAGGCATGTATTGGAGTTTGGATTCCATATAATGACAAAGTAAGGGACTACCTTCCGATTAGTACACCTCTAGGAAAATGTACTGGAGGGCTGATCAACGATACCCTGCCAACATAGAACTGGCTCATCACTCAATTTATACTACCGAGCATTTGACCACCGTAGTTGTGATCAACAACTATCTTGAAGCTTAGATAATTAAAAAGGGTCATCTGGTCTAGATTTGGTGATGAAAATACCTTATATTGGTGCGACTAACTTAACCCTGCTGCATCTTCCTTGTTTAATCCATTCCTGATTGATGATGGTTAAGGCTACATTACTTTATCTTCCATCAGCATATTCCACTTCAAATGTCCGTTGCCTCAGGTGGTAATGTACTAATAACATTCATTCATACAAGTCATTCAAGAATATAACAAAGCGAAGGCATTACCATCACTACATCCCAGGATTAGTAGCAAGTAACCCTTTCACTTTAACTTTGTCTTGATATCTTTATCTCCAATAAATACCACATTCGTCGTTTAGCTAGATTTAACTAGTTTTTGGATAACTTTATCTAATCCTGGTCTCTTCGAAACAACTTTCGATAAATTTCAGTAAACTCAACCCAGATTCTTTAGAAAATTAAACAATCAAGGATAAGAGTGGAGCTCATCTCCTAACCATTTATAGATGGAATTCCTTATCACTTATTCTAGGGGAACAAAACAAGGTTATAAGCATAGTAAACCATTAATAGAGATGACTGTGTCACATAATTCATGTGTTTCCTGTGGATATTCTAGAATTAAAATTTTGGTCCAGTTTTGATAATTGGTTATTTAGCTATCAAATAATACAAGAAAAATTAAGCAAACTTATTTCAAATAGGAATCACTAGCCACTTTTAGTTAATTACTTATTAATTAAACTTCAAGTCACTTATTCCAGAACATTCACTTAATTCACCCTCCAATATAAGTATGCATTTAAAAAAAAAATATGACGGTTTCTCATTTCTAATTCACTTTTACTGGGTTACTAGAACATATCACTTCATTTAACTTTTAAGACTTTTCTTTTAAGTAACAATCATTTAAGGAAATAATGATTAAGTATCCAAAATTAGCTCTCAATCTCAAACTAATATTATTCGTCGAATAATAGTAAAGCCACTCAAGTTAGGGTATTTAATTTGCCTTTTAGACCTTGAGTCGACATCGCTCTCATCTTTTAAATAATGGAAGTTTACTAACTAAATGTCTAAATTAAGTTAACCAAATTGCAAATGAAATTTATTCCATATTTTTTATTCATAAATCCATTCTTTAATAAGATTTCAAATTTCCTTTTACAATCCCAAAACATTTTACTTATTTATTTTCATTAAGTATATTCTTTTACTTAAACAGCTTATTAAGTTTATATCTAATTCCAAATCTAATATTAACCTAAAACTTATTCTCAAGTTAATTGAATTAACTTGCACCTTGCTAGTTAATCAAGTAAGTAGAAATAAGAAAACTATTTATTTTTACTTTATAATTTCCTTTTCTTTTCAATAGGAAATGATTCAAAACACTCTTTTGCATAAACAAGTTATGTATTAAAGCATTAAATTACTTCAAAATATCTTTGACTAAATCATTACTTAAATACCCTTTAAATATTATATTATAAAGCGATATTAGCTGGTACACTTCCCAAAAGAATATTTCGATATAAAAAGGCATAAAGACCACAGTGGTTCTTGTCTAATTGGGTTTAAATTAACCAAGTTATACTAATAGTAGATTGTGAATTGTTAAGCTAAACACACATCAAGGATAACCATATAGTAGGGTGGGTTTCTGTTCTACCGATAAATATCTAACATAATAAACAACCAAGTTATAGTAGAATAGGGATGAATTCTACTAATAGATGTCCACACATATTAATCACTACATAACAAGCCAATAACAACCAAAATATAGCATGTCCACAATAATGTAATAATAGGAGGTTGATTCGTCATGTTAAACAAATGTATAAATTCAATTTAGTTACTAGCAGAATGAGTTTTTACTCTGCTAACTAGTGTCCTTAACATTCAATTCATTTTACACTGATAGTAAAATAGCGTTTGGCTCTACTAACAAATGTCACCAAATTCCTAACCCATGAGGTTACTTAGAGGTAATTGATAATGGGATCTCTTAGAATAAAAGTACATTTACAAAGTGTCCTTGGAAGTTAGAAATTCAACTTTAGAACCTTTATTTAATAATTTAGAAAATATTGAACTCTTATAATAAATAAACTTCTAAATAGAATTATTAAATAATTTAATTCGAAATCAATTTATTAATTATGTAATAAAGCATTGTTCATTTCCAAGGGATCTCAAATCATCATCAAAATCAAGGATTAAAGATTTCAAACACTAAAACAAGATTACAACATCTAATATACATGAGTATATCATAAGTACTTACACTCAAACATCAATCCATAGTTAAAGATACAAACTTGCAAATTATAATGAAATTTTCTTATTAACATTTTCTAACTTCCAAACCAAACAACATATAAGCAATATACTTGCATATATCAACTAGTAATATCACAAGCATCATAATAACATAAGAATTTACAAAAAAATTATAAACACATACCAAAAACGAATTTAAGTTGGAAACTTAAGTAAAAATGTGAGCTTTTTCACCTTAAAGTAACCAAAACTCATCCTAGCACTCTAACACACCAAATCTCAACATTTCCACTAAGAAAATTGTGTTTTTTTTTACCATTATTGGTTCATTCTGGTTCAGTCTCAAGCATGGAAGAGCTCGACCTTGCCTTATGGAGGTTGATTTAGCTTGGTTTTGGAAGAAGTGGAGGTAGAAATTGAAAAGGATGCACTTAAAAACATTTTAAGGGGTTTCAAAAGTGAAAAACCAAAATTTTAAAATTTTAGAAAGCTAAAGAAGCCATTAAAAGGTGTTTGAAAAGCTTAAAAATAGAGAAGAGAAGAAGAAAAATGGAAGGAAAAAAGTGAATGAAAAGAAGAGAAAGGAAGAAGTTTTATAAAAAGCGAAGTAACACTTGAAATTACCAAAATAGTCTTTCCTAAACTAATGCCACCTCATTACCTTCCCTCCTTTGCTTGCCACGTCACCCCCTCCTCTCTCTCTTACTTTTCCATTCAAAAGGCAAAATGATGGTATAAGTGCATTAGGTGTGCTTAAGTCCATGTTTTAAGGGTCCTTTTATACTTTTTTCCTTTCTTTTTTTCCTTTTATTAGTTTACTTAATCTTTCTTAACCTCACATCGCCGCTTTATTAACTTAATTAATTACTCAATAACTTAATCTTAACTTATTGTTCATACATATAATGTATATATTTATTTGAGGATTTTAAAATGGATTTTAAACTACTTTTACATGATAAAATATCAGCCTTTTTGGAAAATTCTTTCGGTCACATTTCTTATTTTTCTTCGCACTATATATTTTTGTAAACCAAATTTCAAAATGATTTTTGCATAATTTGATATGAATTAAAGAGGGTATTTAATTATAAAACCAATTATTTTAAATATTTTATATTAATTAAATATTCCTAACCAAAGAAATAAAATTCCAGGTTGTTACATTCCTCCACCCTTAAAAGAATTTTATCCTCGAAATTTCACCTACATTAGAAACAGTAATCAATTTTACTTAATAACCACTTAATCCCATATGATTAACATATATCACCTGTACGCATATCTAATTCGATCATTACTCGAATACAAAACCTTTCCGAACTGGTAGCGCTCACCCAATATCTCTAGTATGGACTTTCACCAGGTTCCTTAGGAACCTAAATTCTCCTTGTGTAACCAAATACTATGATAGAGAATTTCAGTTCCATACCAAGAACTCTCACAAGTGTTCATCAAGAATTGAGTAACTAATCCTTTTTAGATCAGTGTGAATCATTTCAAAGCTATATACTCAAATCTTATACCAAAGTAGAACTACGAAAAAATTCATCTAAGTACAACTAATGTACTCATCCAACTGATTATTTCTACACTTATTACCATATCTAATCTCTGCAATTTTAATTAAGTAATTTAAACTTAATCATTCTTAATTGTTCAACACTTAATTCAATCTCTATAATTAACTTGGAAATCTCGACTATCCAAAATCATCAAAATCTTCGTTTCATTTTAACTAATAAAATTACAAATCAATTTTTCAGTCTAGATGTAGAGCTAACTTATCCTAATGCATAAGCTACATGAGTTCATATAATCTTAACCAAAAGTTCAAAAATTTAAACTCCCGGCTTTTATTTGAACATAATTTGAAACTATACTTTATACATATATGTGTGTGCGTATGTATGTGAGTGTTAACCTAATATATTAAATCAAACTACATTTTCCAAATCATTTTGATACAAAAATTTCTAATGTTATCAATTTCCCATAAAGAAACTTGAAAATGAACAATAATGATGTCATGATCATCATCATAGTTATTTTCATATGACCCTAGCGAGTTCAATGCATTTTATTTCCTAAAATTTTCCTTCATAGTATTCACGTTATCTAATAATAATAATAATATTTACTCAAAACTTTTGAAAACAACAATTTTTATAAATACTGGTGTTGACGTCAAAAGTTGGTCTAGTGACGGTCAACCCCCAACGTGTGTTGGGCACACACAAAAAACAATCACTGAGACACAAGAAAAAGTAAATAAATAAGGGAGACACAATATTTTATAGTGGTTCGGCTTATGTCAGTGCCTACATCCACTTATAATCTTTGTTTATACTGTCGATTACAGGTTACAATGATTTTTCAGTGGAAGAAAGTTGAGAAAAGGATGATTTCAACACAAAATCCTTGTGTTGAATCTAGAGAATATGGCATGCTATTTCTAGTAAGCCAAGCAAGAGGTTTTCTTGTGAATTTCAATTTTCCTTTCCACTTCAGGAAGTAGTTGTATTTATAGGCAATCCAGTGGGCCAGGTTTGCATGCGGCGTGGCATACATTTTTCTGGGGCTTTAACACGTGGAGTTTGATCCAGTTGAATATGTGTAGGCGATAGGATCCGGTACAGCCCATGAATAGTTCTTCCTTGAAATATGCGGCATACATGGCATTGAATACATGGCATATAAAAAGAAGTGTTGGTCACAGCTCATCCGCTGCTCCGGCCTTGGGAATAGGACTTCGCTTGATATCGTATAACTCGCTCTAGTCTGATATTGTAGGAGATAATTTTACTTCGATACTTCTCTTCTAGTATCTCGGGCCGATCCAATCTTTTAGGAATAGGTTGGTCGATCTGTTGATGACTTCAACCAACCAGTTTAATCTTTTCTTTAGGAGGACGTTGTCTCTATTTGCTGTGACATAGCCTTGGGTCAATCCATGGTCGGTCGACCAAAGATGACAGTAATCCCTTTAGGTCTGGAATGGGCCGATATCTGGTTGTGACTTCGATTATAGGTTGGAATGGCATTTTGCTATAAAGCTGGTCAACACTTTGCCCTCAAAACACATCTTCTTGAGGAAAGAAGATGTGTTCTGGATTGTCTAGAGAATGTTAGATAGCAGAATCAAAAGAACCATGGTTATGCCGAACCATATTAAGGACAAAAAACTGATGATCAACAATGATTGGATTAAGGCCAGAAGTCCGATGATCGCTGGGGATCGTATTAAGTTCGGAAACAATCATCGACGATCGTATTAAGGCCAAAAACTTGTGAATGCCAAAAAATATGTCGACCACTTTGAATTGATCTTGGTAGAAGCAGAAGAACCAGGATCCCGCCAATTAAATGATACCTGCAAAGAACTGGGGTACGAGTATAAACTATGCTCGGTTTTGTAAGGTAGGGTATAAGCCATACTCGATGAACGAGTATAATCCATACTCGGTTTTTCTTGGTGATACGGTGTAGTCTGTTGTTCCATGGTTTTTATGGTCAAACATTAACCATGTTTGGGGAATGATCAGAGGGTTTGAGTATAAACCATACTCTTGAGTTGATAGTCTTGTCAAATCCTAACAAGGTTTGCTTCGAGCATTATCCTTACTTATACTGGGAGATAGAAGTTTGTCACATCCTAACAGTTAAATTATTAGTGTTGGTATTAATCATACCTAAAGTACGAACGTAAGCCATGCTCGGTTTTGTGAAGTTGGCGAGTATCAACCGTACTTGGCTCAAAAGAGTTGGCGAGTATTAACTGTACTTGACCTATGGAGTTGGAGAGTATTAAACATACTCGACTTAAAGAGTTTGGCGAGCATTAACCATACTCATCTTATGGAGTTGGCGAGTATTAACCATACTCGGCTCGGCGTTGACCATGCTCGGTTTAGAGATGGTAGCTAACACAAATCATACTCGGGTTGGCGAGTGTTAATCATGCTCGGCTTAGATTGAGGATCCTGCCAAGTTCTGACAAGATATTTGAGTCGATAAAAAATAATCCATGTTTGAGAAAGAAAGTTTATTGCTGCTAAGGAGCTATTACAGAAAAATGAAAACTAATCCTAAGAGGGTGATAGTTGAATCTAAAGCTCACCTAGCAGCTAAATCCTAACTCCTTATGTTTGTACTTCAGCATAACCACATTATTGAAAAAATAATAAAAGTACATTTCTTATATCCTAAGAAATTAGTAAAATCCACAATGATATAAACCATATTAGTTAATGATGATGTCGCGATTGCTAGACTCGGGGTCCTTTTCGTTTCAAGGAGCTCGAAGACCGACCTTAGGAGCTTAAGGACCGACCTGAGGAGCTTGGCCAAAAGGTCGTGGCAGCATGGCCAGTGCTAATTTCTTGACTTACTTGGGTAGTTCTCTATGCCTAACCCTATCCTCGATGAGTGTAAATGCCTGCACTCACTAGTTTTGTGGCCTGCCATGTTGTGATACATGCAGTGTTTTCCTGATTCGAGTTCTTTTTGAGTCGACTCCCTTCAAGGAGTTCTAGGGAAAGGTAGAGATCCTCGTACATCAAGACAGATGTGTAGCAGGGATGAGTTGAGCTCGGTGTATTGATCATACTTGTTCTCTCTACGGAGTCGTACGTTCCGCTCATTCTTTTCCGAGGATTTTCCTGTTCCTTTGTTCTGGCAATTGATGTTAGATGGACTTCCATCCTTGGTAGCAAGCACCTCGAGGCTTTCCATCTCAATGCTAGTATCCTCTTTCTGGAGGAATCTATCAGCTTCGGGATAGAAATCTTCAATGTCCTTGGGGGATCTCTGGTTAAAGAGATCCTGAATTCTGATCGGTTCTGAACACTAGTTATGGCGGCCGTAACTCATAAGCACCATCGATGGCTCGGGTCGATCGACTGATGCTACGGCCGCGCTGAATCTTTCTAGGAAGGAGTAAGGGTCTCGCCGAACCACTGCTTGATGGAGGTAAGGAACATGATGCTCTTTGGTCGGGAAATGTGAACCCTGAACTGCTCGATGAAGCAGGTGACCAACATGTTCCAGCTGTTGATCGACTCAGTTGTCAACTACCAGAACCACATGTCAGCTAGGTCGATGAGGAAGAGAGGGAAGCAATTGACCATGACATTGGTCAATGCAGAACGCACTTCCACGTGATGCATGTATCGCATGAGATGGATAGTTGGGTCGGTTTTGCCATTGTAGGGCACTAGGTCCGAAAGTTTGAAGTCTGGAGGATTTTAGGAATTTCTGATTTTCCATGTGAACGAATTACGATGGATGTCATCCACATCCTATTGTGAAGCATTTGATGATTCTTTCCAGCTGTCTTCCATATTCGAGGAGTTGTTGCTACGAATCCAATTCTGCATTTAGGACGTGGGTGAGAATGCCGGTACTAGCATGGGGTGGAAAGATTCCCCGACCTGTTGGGGTCGGTTCAATTCATCCTCCGAGAGTTGAGTGAAGGTGAACCCCAAACTCGGGCCTTGGTTTAGACGGCTAAAGTCGCTTGGTTATTGTTGGACCAAACTATGTTCGCTCCGATTGGAAGTAATTGGCCCAGGTGAGTGGTATCCATCTACGGATTGGTATTGCTCCCGCTTGGTGCGATGTTAGAGTGGTTTACGGTAGTATCTCCCTCCGTTACATTGGGGGCCGATTTGGTAGAGTGGTCTTGGTGACAGAGGGTTGCTTCCCCTAGCCCTTCTTGGATCGGCAAGCTGGGAAGACTGTGGGCGAGGCTGCATAAGATAGGTTTGTAGTCGAACAATGGGTTGAACCGGATGTGACAACATTCCTGGTTCTGGCCGACCCAAAGTTTGCACTAAATCAGGAGTTGTTTGTCTAGGGAGTTGATTCGATCCCTGAACCGAAGGAAAAACGGTGGACCAATCACAACTTGGTCATGGCCGACCTGAGAATCTGCAGGTACCTGAGCTCAAGTAATTGTCGGGAGCAACGACATTAAATCTAATCAACCGGGTTGTGAAGTGTAAATAGGAGGAAGCAAAGATGTGGACCTATTTGTGGCTTGGTTCTCTACAAACCGAAGATCATTTGTTGCCTCAGCATCGCCCGGTGCAGGAAATGATACTGGAATGTGATGTCCCTTTTCCATTCGAGTGATGAGGTTTGTAACACCCCACGTCCATTAATGTCACTCACAAAGGGAATGCATTAACTTCCATGGAGGTTTTAAGTGAATATAGAACAGTAAAATTACAACAAGACAGATATAAAATAGTACTTGGAAATTCAAAAACTTTATTTCATTGTAGCAGAAGTCAAAACATGTTTGATTACATCATAACACCATATTCAATGTCAAGTACAATATCTATCTTGATAAAACAAGTACATAATCCCATTACATGAATAGCCATTAAAAAGAAAGATAACAAGCTGGACTTTACTTCAGCAGTCCAAGCTTTCCAGAAGATAAGCGATCCAACTAGACTCCACTAGAACTTGGCCCAACCTACGAACCTGAAGGGAGAAAAAGGATGGAAAAGAGGGGGTCAAACATAAAGTCTGGTGAATATGATAATTCTACAATACTATTACCAAAATAACTGGACTAAGGCATAAGCTGGAAAACAAGAAAATGTCTATGAAGAGCAGATTAAGGACATAGACAATCGCTAAAGGCAACGTTATAGGCGCTCCTAAATACTAAAGGATAAACACTATACTGCACCACACCAGTCACCCTAAAGATTCATCCCACTTAGCTTCACTTAGAAACTTTCCCAATGGCTTTACGTACCCCTAGCTGACTACATAGGTGCCGCCTGCCCCTATCTCCACTAGGTGTACCCTACTTCCCATTATTCGATCGGCTCCCTAACTCGTAGATACCCGTGCTGGCCCCACAGTGGGGTGTATCACTCCCCTAAAGTGGCAACCTGATACAACGGACATGCGCGGCTTATACCTACACGATGCAACAACGTCTTACCTACCAGCCTGGGTCCACACACGCATATGAAACCCGTTGGACTTGCGTTGCCACCGCTCCCTGTTTTGGCCTCTTATAGTCAAACCCAGTATGCGTGTCCCGTCCTCGACTTGGGTCGAGCCCACAAAGATACGTTTTGGGATACTGGTTGAAATGGGCCCCCACTATTTACCACAAGCATTCCACCTAAGCTTGTCCCCATTAGTCCATCCCACTTAACCCACTTAGTCATGTTCATTTACATGTGTGTTTGGTTAAGTCTAATCGTATTTCAAATGCCTCTAAAGGCAACCACCAGATTCCTCATGCCACCCAAGGCACCTACTTAACCCCCATGTCCCACCTTACATGATTATCTGGTTAAGTATTTCTTAGTTCATTAAGGCCATAACCTCATAAAAACCTCTCACATTAGACTGGCATTTATGGCAGCTGGATTTGCCGGGCGGGTCCGGGCAGTCTTACACCATAAAAGAGTCTAACCTCGTGTCTTTACAACTGTTATGCTTTAGTTTGGGCCTAGGACCTCTCACATTGGGCCGACATTTGTGACTACTGGATTTGCCGGGCGGGTCCGGGCAGGTTTACATCACAAACGGGTCCAACCTCGTGTCCTAAGCATTGATTATTAATAATAATCCACTTTCCCCCAATTTTAATAATTCCCTACTTGAATTATTAATTACTTCCAATTTTTAACAATGTCCATAATTGACTCAATTATGGACATTCATTCATGGTATGCAACATCTTACAAAATTGCACCCAATTTATTAATTCCTAATATTACCCCTACCCCACGTTTGAACGTTTATTCGCAAAATATATGTTAGACTCGAATAGCCTAACTCATAGCATAAAAGAGATTATCATAATAACAACATGTATATGTGACCAAATGAATCATAATAAGGGGTGAAACTTGCATATGTCCAACTTGCATAGATTATACATGTCATGGATCTAAAGGTGTCAACTTGTTCAAAATTCACCTAATATGATCTCAATCAATTTTCATAAACTTACATATGAACATGTGTGAATCAACATCATCTAATTTTTTAACAACATGGTTTTATATGGGTACACCTAACTCAATAGGCAAATTCCCATAATCAAGTTTTATTTAATTATAGTCTCAAGTTTATGGGTACACCTAACCTAATAGGCAAATTCCCATAAACAAGATCCATTTAAATTAAGAAAAAAAAACATAACTTTAAGCATGATCCAACAACATCATGATTTTTCAACATAATATAGCATGATTTATAACATGGCATAGTATGATAGTATAACATAGCTTGACATGATTCTCAACATAGCACGACATAGCATAAGAGAATTTACAACATAGCATGACATAGCATATATAATTTACATCATATGACAACATAATAACATAATAAGAGATCCAAAATATATAGAATTTACAATTACAAATCACATCACTTTCTTGTGATCCATTCATAACTGAGTCAAATTAGTTTGTAATAGTCTTGTGAGAATCATCATACTCACCAACAAAAGAAAAGAATTAGAGAAAGAGAGATCTTTTGATTTGATTTGTGTAGATTTAGTTGTAGATGATTAGGCTTCCTCTTCTTAGTTTGTGACGGCTATGCTGAACTCCATGGCAGCAGCATGACGGTAGCTTCTCTAATTTTACAAGTGATTTAGGTCTAGGGTCTACCCACTTATTTATAGATTTTAGAATTCATTTAGGCCATTAGATTTAACCTAGAAATAACCGCAGCCGTTCAGACAAGATGGGGTTTATCTTGTTGACTCAGCAATGAGTCAGAAGTGACTCAGCAAACACTCAGCATATTAATAAACTTCTATTCATGTCATAAATATATATATATTTTCTACAATGTACATATTAGATACATCCCCCTTTACTTATTATTGTTTTTATATACATATTAGATACATTCCCTCTCTCACACACTTATTAATATTTTTATATTCATATTAGATACATCCCCCCTCTTACACACTTGTTAATATTTTTATATTCATATTAGATACATCCCCTCTCTTACACACTTATTAATATTTTTATATTCATATTAGATACATCCCCTCTCTTACACACTTATTCATATTTTAGCAACTTTAGTGTTAATAGAAAATTCGGGGTGTTACATTCTCCCCTTCTTTTAGGATTTCGTCCCCGAAATCTTCAAGTCTGGAAGAATGTATATCCTACCATCCAAACGTCCATCTACTCATCCATCATACACAGGCATCCATTGTCCTTAAAAGACTTCTAATGCTTTATGATCATATGCAAGTGTGTGTACGTGTCCTTACCTAATGCGAAATCAGGCGGTCTACTGATTCAGTTGACCTCCTTAATGCAAATTATGTAAGTGTCATGAATCCATTATGTATGCAAAAGATCCTAATTGCTTACATACTACTTCTATATGCGTGCACACCCATTCAACCGAATGCAGCATCCATATGATGGTACAACCATTATACATCCATTATACTAAATACATCCATATATATGCAATATGCAATATGAAGTGACTGAGCCGATCTAGTGCCTAAAGTGTGTGTATATATGCATCCACGAGCAACCGCTAGCAAACACTTGTATCCATTTTGCATCCATCATACATAACATGTCTCAAACACATGTTTCAACCATAGGATTATCCTAACTAAAGGTCAAAGATACTAATGAGAGGACATACTAAAGATAAGATAAGATAAGCTAAGCGATAAAGGAGAAATTAAAAGACATACCCTCAAAAAGAAAAGGGTACAACGAACGCATCTTCTCTTCTGTCTCCCAAGTTGCGTTGCTCTCATCATCTCCCCATTGCACTTTAACCAGCCTGACCTCTCGATTCCTCAACTTTTTGATCTCCGACCCAAGAATGCATGTAGGAGCTCGTCTAATTGTTGCATCACGCTCTATTTCCACCTCTTTAAGCAAGCTCGGCTCTACCACCTCCGCGGTCTTGTGCAAACACTTCCTCAAATGTGATACATGGAATACGTCGTGTATTCCACTAAGTTTCTCAGGCAACTCCACCCTATATGCCATCTTCCAATCCTGTTTTTTACAGGAAACGACCCTACAAACCTTGGTGCTAATTTCCCCACGGACCCAAAGCGAACAACATTCTGTAACGGAGTCACTTTGATAAAAACCATGTCCCCAATGTCAAACTCAAGATCTGTTCTCCTCTTATCAGCATACGATTTTTGCCTATCTTGTGCTACTTTCATCCTCCTTCGAATCAACTCAATCTTCTCCGAGGTTTCCCTAACCATATCGGGCCCAAGTAGGATTTTATCGGTAGATTCCCACCAACATGTAGGCGAACGGCAAGGCCTTCCATAAAGAGCTTCGAAAGGTGCCATGCCAATACTAGACTGAAAGCTATTATTATATGCGAATTCTACTAATGGAAGGTGCTCTTCCCATGTACCCCCAAAGTCTAGGATACAAAGCCTTAAAAGATCTTCTAGAATGCGATTCACCCTCTCGGTCTGGCCGTCTGTCTGAGGATGATATGCGGTGCTCAAACATAGCTGAGTCCCTACCGCCTCTTGTAAACTCTTCCAAAATTCGCTAGTAAAGATGGGGTCACGATCGCTTACTATACTAGAAGGAATACCGTGCAAACGAACTATCTCCTTAATGTATACAGAAGCCAACCACGGAGCAGTCCTCTTACTTTTCACGGGAATAAAATGGGCGCTTTTAGTAAGTCTATCTACTATAACCCAAATCCCCGTGTTACCCTTCCTTGATCTTGGTAATCCATCCACAAAATCCATTGAGATGCTTTCCCATTTCCATAGTGGAACTTCTAATGGGTGAAGCAACCCACCGGGTTTCTTTTGTTCTGCTTTAACTCGTTGGCACACCAAGCATCTAGCGACGTACTCGGCCACATCCTTTTTCATACCGGCCCAAAAGAAAACCCGCTTCATATCTTTGTACATCTTATCCCCGCCGGGATGAATGGTCATTTTTGAGCGATGAGCATCATCAAGAATGGCCTTCCTTAAGTCTTCGTCTTGCGGTACACAAAGTCTATTATCCCTTCGTAACCAACCCTTATCGTCTAGGGTATACCTACGAAGATGGCTTGACGACTCCCCCCTTTGAGCTTTTCTACTATCTCAACCAACCGTGGGTCGTCTCGCTGTGCCTCACCAACCCGTCCTAGAAGTGTAGGTCTAACCTCCAAGGATGCTAACAGACCGGGTACTAAGTCAACGGAGGGTCTAAAGTCAAACATAGAGATGAATTCTAAGCTTTGTCGTTCAACAAACAATGGACTCAAGGACAACCTTTTCCTACTTAAGGCGTCTGCCACCACGTTACCCTTGCCCGGGGTATATGCTATTTCAAAATCGTAGGAGGCTAAGAATTCCATCCACCGTTGCTGCCTTAAATTCAAATCCTTCTGAGAGAATAAGTATTTTAATGATTTGTGGTCAGTGAACAGTTTCGAATTTCTCACCAAGAAGATAGTGACGCCAAGACTTAAGCGCGAAAACAATTGCGGCTAGCTCTAAGTCATGCGTGGGGTAATTCTTTTCATGAACCCTCAACTGCCTTCCACCATAGGCTATTACTCTTCCCTCTTGCATGAGGACCGCGCCAAGTCCCGTCCCACAAGCATCAGTATAGATGGTAAACGGTTTATTCCCGTCTAGCAGCACTAAGACTGGGGCTGAAGTTAAGGCTTTCTTTAAACGTTGGAACGGATCATCACAATCTTTGTCCCACGTAAAAACCAGGTTCTTCTTCGTTAACCGTGTTAATGGAGCTGATATTTTTGCGAAGTCTTTGATAAACTTCCTATAATAGCCAGCCAACCCCAAGAAACTTCTTACTTCGGTTGCATTTTTAGGGACCTTCCAATCTTGGATGGCCACCACCTTTGCGGGATCCACTGCTATCCCTTCTTTGGAAACCACGTGCCCTAAGAACCGTACTTCCTTCCTCCAGAAGTGACACTTAGAAAATTTTGCCTTAAGGTTATGCGCTCGAAGGGTTTCCAACACTTCCCTAAGATGTAGGGAGTGCTCTTCTTTATTCTTAGAAAAGACTAAGATGTCATCCACAAAGACTACCACGAATTTGTTAAGGTATTCCCTAAACACCTTACTCATCTAATCAACAAAATATGCAGGGGCGTTTGTCAAACCAAAGGGCGTCACTAGCCATTCATAGAATCCGTCAGGAGTCCTAAAAGCAGTCTTATCTATACTATCCTCAGCAACTCTCAGTTGATGAAAGCCAGTGGCTAAGTCCAACTGCGAAAACACTGAGGCGCCAACTAACTGATCAAAGAGATCGTCAATCCTCGGCAGTGGGTGTCGGTTCTTTTTAGTAAGCTTGTTTAGTTCTCTATAGTCCATACAAAGTCTAAGAGACCCATCCGCCTTTGTGGCAAAAACTACTGGAGCTCCCCACTCCGATATACTACGTCTTATGAACCCCTTCTCAAGCAACTCCTTTACTTGCTTATTGAGTTCCCTCCTTTCACGAGGAGCCATGTGGCGCACTGGCAAAGATACGGGTTTAGCATTATCCACAAGATAAATTCGAAAGTCTATCTCCCGCTTTGGAGGTAAGCCCTTCACCTCCTCAAACACATCCGGATATTCCCGGACCACTTCTACCGATCGCAGGTTCTCTATAGACGCGTCAAGCGATTCAAGATAACTTAGCATAACGGAATTTATGGGATTACAAAAGATGTCGAGAGCATTACCAAGGCGAGTCACAAGCCTAACTACTCTCCTTTCACAATCAAGAATGACCCTATTTTTAGACAACCAATCCATTCCTAAAATTAGCCCATAGCCCGTGAAGCCCAATACATAAGCATCACATCTAAATTCAACGCTAAGTATAGAGATTTTCAAATCCAAACATATCATGGTCAAATGAGCTGAACCCCCAATTGGATTTGAAACGACCAAGGGATCTTCTACTAAACTGGTGTTCAAGTGCAGTGATTCAACTAATGATGCAGAGATAAACGAATGAGATGCGCCAGAATCGAATAAGGTACGGACAGGATGATCAAACAGAAAAACTAAGCTTTCAACAGAAATTGTTCTACCTCTTTCTTGCAGCGGTGGGGCCGCAATAGCCTGAACTTGCCCCCTTGCCTGCCCTGGTGCCATAAGAGCCTGCACCTGTCCTCCCGAGGTAGACCCTGCCCTCTGCCCCTTCTTTGGACAGTCCTTCACTAAATGTCCCGCATCTCCACAATGAAAACAACCAGTCTTCTTTTTCTTTCTACAATCTTTGGTGAGATGGCCAGGCGTCCCACAATTGAAGCATTTCTTCTTCCCTTTGCCATTATTGTTTTTACCACCCTTCTTATTATGCTGTTGGGGTTTCTTCTGATCCCCTTTCTTTTCAACTGCCTTATCCTCATGCATAAGTGCCATTTCTACTAGCTTTTCAAAGGTGGCTCCCATAGGGATGTGGGTCATAGCCAACCCTTGCAACGGTTCATTCAAGCCTCTAACGAACCTCAAAGCTTTCTTCTCTGGCGTGTTCACCAACTCCAAGCCAAACCTTGCTAACTGATTAAATTTATTGACATATTCCTTTACTGATGAGCTCCCTTGCTTTAGTGCCAGGAATTTTTCCATATTTAAGTTCTCCTCTGCCCTTGAAAGAAACTTTGCCTCAAACCTTCGTCTGAAATCCGCCCATGAATCAACTGGACGTTCCCCGTTAGTGACCTCCCACCAAAACGAGGCCTCTCCCTTCATTAACCAAGCAGCTAAACGGACTTTCCTCCCATCTTCCACTTCAAAGATATCCAACAATTCCTCAGTCTCCTTAAGCCAATCTCTGGCCTTCACAAACGTCTCAGTCCCTTGAAAAGTTTTTCCTCCCATAGCCTTGAATTCCTTGCACGTCTTTGCAAAAGTGTCAACACGAGGAGGAGGAGAAGGAGGAGGAATGGGTGCAACTAGGGGTGGAGGAGTATCCGCTGGGCCTGCAGTGGTGGCCCTAGCCTCCAAGTATCTCCTAAACCACCCTGGAATCGTCACACCTTCTGGGAGATTAAGATCTTCAGCCATGCTGAAACGAAAAAGGAAAGATTCAAAATGGAGAATTCGAAAGATAAAGATAAGGATGTGGCTATTTGGGATTATGTTTTTCATAAAAACTCTCTTTAAATAACATGTTTTTTTTTTTGAAAGCACTTCTTCCAAAAATACTTTAGAAAAAAAAAATTCTAAAATTTTTTTTTATCTGTTCTGGTAACCTTATGCTCTGATACCACGTGTAACACCCCACGTCCATTAATGTCACTCACAAAGGGAATGCATTAACTTCCATGGAGGTTTTAAGTGAATATAGAACGGTAAAATTACAACAAGACAGATATAAAATAGTACTTGGAAATTCAAAAACTTTATTTCATTGTAGTAGAAGTCAAAACATGTTTGATTACATCATAACACCATATTCAATGTCAAGTACAATATCTATCTTGATAAAACAAGTACATAATCCCATTACATGAATAGCCATTAAAAAGAAAGATAACAAGCTGGACTTTACTTCAGCAGTCCAAGCTTTCCAGAAGATAAGCGATCCAACTAGACTCCACTAGAACTTGGCCCAACCTGCGGACCTGAAGGGAGAAAAAGGATGGAAAAGAGGGGGTCAAACATAAAGTCTGGTGAATATGATAATTCTACAATACTATTACCAAAATAACTGGACTAAGGCATAAGCTGGAAAACAAGAAAATGTCTATGAAGAGCAGATTAAGGACATAGACAATCGCTAAAGGCAACGTTATAGGCGCTCCTAAATACTAAAGGATAAACACTATACTGCACCACACCAGTCACCCTAAAGATTCATCCCACTTAGCTTCACTTAGAAACTTTCCCAATGGCTTTACGTACCCCTAGCTGACTACATAGGTGCCGCCTGCCCCTATCTCCACTAGGTGTACCCTACTTCCCATTATTCGATCGGCTCCCTAACTCGTAGATACCCGTGCTGGCCCCACAGTGGGGTGTATCACTCCCCTAAAGTGGCAACCTGATACAACGGACATGCACGGCTTATACCTACACGATGCAACAACGTCTTACCTACCAGCCTGGGTCCACACACGCATATGAAACCCGTTGGACTTGCGTTGCCACCGCTCCCTGTTTTGGCCTCTTATAGTCAAACCCAGTATGCGTGTCCCGTCCTCGACTTGGGTCGAGCCCACAAAGATACGTTTTGGGATACTGGTTGAAATGGGCCCCCACTATTTACCACAAGCATTCCACCTAAGCTTGTCCCCATTAGTCCATCCCACTTAACCCACTTAGTCATGTTCATTTACATGTGTGTTTGGTTAAGTCTAATCGTATTTCAAATGCCTCTAAAGGCAACCACCAGATTCCTCATGCCACCCAAGGCACCTACTTAACCCCCATGTCCCACCTTACATGATTATCTGGTTAAGTATTTCTTAGTTCATTAAGGCCATAACCTCATAAAAACCTCTCACATTAGACTGGCATTTATGGCAGCTGGATTTGCCGGGCGGGTCCGGGCAGTCTTACACCATAAAAGAGTCTAACCTCGTGTCTTTACAACTGTTATGCTTTAGTTTGGGCCTAGGACCTCTCACATTGGGCCGACATTTGTGACTACTGGATTTGCCGGGCGGGTCCGGGCAGGTTTACATCACAAACGGGTCCAACCTCGTGTCCTAAGCATTGATTATTAATAATAATCCACTTTCCACCAATTTTAATAATTCCCTACTTGAATTATTAATTACTTCCAATTTTTAACAATGTCCATAATTGACTCAATTATGGACATTCATTCATGGTATGCAACATCTTACAAAATTGCACCCAATTTATTAATTCCTAATATTACCCCTACCCCACGTTTGAACGTTTATTCGCAAAATATATGTTAGACTCGAATAGCCTAACTCATAGCATAAAAGAGATTATCATAATAACAACATGTATATGTGACCAAATGAATCATAATAAGTGGCGAAACTTGCATATGTCCAACTTGCATAGATTATACATGTCATGGATCTAAAGGTGTCAACTTGTTCAAAATTCACCTAATATGATCTCAATCAATTTTCATAAACTTACATATGAACATGTGTGAATCAACATCATCTAATTTTTTAACAACATGGTTTTATATGGGTACACCTAACTCAATAGGCAAATTCCCATAATCAAGTTTTATTTAATTATAGTCTCAAGTTTATGGGTACACCTAACCTAATAGGCAAATTCCCATAAACAAGATCCATTTAAATTAAGAAAAAAAAAACATAACTTTAAGCATGATCCAACAACATCATGATTTTTCAACATAATATAGCATGATTTATAACATGGCATAGTATGATAGTATAACATAGCTTGACATGATTCTCAACATAGCACGACATAGCATAAGAGAATTTACAACATAGCATGACATAGCATATATAATTTACATCATATGACAACATAATAACATAATAAGAGATCCACAATATATAGAATTTACAATTACAAATCACATCACTTTCTTGTGATCCATTCATAACTGAGTCAAATTAGTTTGTAATAGTCTTGTGAGAATCATCATACTCACCAACAAAAGAAAAGAATTAGAGAAAGAGAGATCTTTTGATTTGATTTGTGTAGATTTAGTTGTAGATGATTAGGCTTCCTCTTCTTAGTTTGTGACGGCTATGCTGAACTCCATGGCAGCAGCATGACGGTAGCTTCTCTAATTTTACAAGTGATTTAGGTCTAGGGTCTACCCACTTATTTATAGATTTTAGAATTCATTTAGGCCATTAGATTTAACCTAGAAATAACTGCAGCCATTCAGACAAGATGGGGTTTATCTTGTTGACTCAGCAATGAGTCAGAAGTGACTCAGCAAACACTCAGCATATTAATAAACTTCTATTCATGTCATAAATATATATATATATTTTCTACAATGTACATATTAGATACATCCCCCTTTACTTATTATTGTTTTTATATACATATTAGATACATTCCCTCTCTCACACACTTATTAATATTTTTATATTCATATTAGATACATCCCCCCTCTTACACACTTGTTAATATTTTTATATTCATATTAGATACATCCCCTCTCTTACACACTTATTAATATTTTTATATTCATATTAGATACATCCCCTCTCTTACACACTTATTAATATTTTAGCAACTTTAGTGTTAATAGAAAATTCGGGGTGTTACAAGGTTGCTCATCACTTCCTACTGATGTTTTAGAAGTTCACCCTAAGAAGCCATATGATTTATAAGCTTAGCCAAAATTTATCCATGTCGTCCCTGGTGAGGTATTAGGAAGTGTCTTCATATGAGGAAGCCTCATGGCTTGCCTCTGTTGGTGCTCCTCCTATTGCATCAGCAGGTCGAGATTGAGAGTGACAAGGTGTTGCATCCTTCTTCCGTTTTGTCATTGCCTCCTTAAGAGTCGCTGAAGGTTGTAGGGTATATCTACGTACCCCTACCTGGCGTGCCAAAGTGTTGACGTCAAAAGTTGGTCTAGTGACGGTCAAACCCCAACGTGTGCCGGGCACACACAAAAAACAATCACAGAGATGCAAGAAAAAGTAAATAAACAAGGGAGACACAGTATTTTTGTAATGACCCGCATTTGCAGGGGTATTATAATTAATTTATTTAATTATATAAATAGTGATATAGTGAATTTAATGGTCGTGGAATTAAATAATGGTGAATATTTAATTAAAATAATAAATTAAATAATATATATAATTCTGAAATAATCAGAATTGGATGAAATGGCGATATGGTGTGAACTGGATTATCTGTGATATTTAATTCAGCTTGGAATTGAAATTGAATAACGAATATATTATATAAACGACAGTTTGAACGTATAATTTTATTATAATTTAAAATCAAGCTCGAAATGGCGCTGTAGTTCATAAATTGGCGATTCGAACTTCAACTGAATGTACAGGATTCGTTTTAGATCGGATTTCTATGAAACAAAGAAAGTACGGAGTTGGTGGAGTATATATTTCTAGTGGAAGAGAAAAATCGGGATTTCGTCATGTAGATTTTGATTTATGTCCAAATCAAATATTCAGAAAAATAGCGGTATATTCGTTCGAGACCATAACAGTTATTTCAAAATAACTAGAGATCGGGTTTGAATTTAGACAAGGTTCTTTTGAGAAGTAGTGATAATATAATTTTTAGAATTTTACTGTAATTTTTAATTAATTTAATAAGCGACTTTTTATTTGAAGTATTTCGCACCCTGAAATCAACATTTTGAAGTTTCAAAATATGAGTCCACCTACCGGTATTATTATATTTTTGGGATCGTGGTACGTTGGTCGTCACAACGGTATTGATATTTCCGTCCGTACGTAAGTAGAATTCTAATTACGGGGTTTGGTGAAAAACATTTTTACTCAACACGTTAGATGGACAAATTTCACCCACGGATCTCCTAAGCATGACAACATAAAGAATATCTCAATGCAATGGCAACCAACCGATGTACGTGTTTTGTTTTAGTCCTTAGCTTAAGTAATATCTACCAAGGGTTTATTTCTTATAAATACCCCTTTTTACTTCCTTATGACCTAATAAAAAGTCTTCTGCAAATTCTTAAAACATGAGCCGCCACTTCTATAAAATGAATGGCAGAAAACATCACAATCTCCACTTCGATCCGTCTCCTAACCCACTTACTTTCTTCAAAACTCCCAACTGCAATTAGCTTCATCTGGTTTGGATCTAATTTTGGACCGACGGTGATCGTCATCGACGATCTGTTGTAGCCTGGAGCAGGGCGAGAAGCTGCGGTGTTCGATGTCGGACTGGAGGCGCTAGGCGTGGAGTAAATGGGCGAGACCTAGGGCGAAGTAGGAGGAAGTGTAGGCGAGGTTGAGGTGGTCTCTGATTGGAACCCGAAGGTCTGACGGCGGCGGGATGTTGATGAATAGGTTGGTAGCATGGTGAGGTACTGAGGTACGAAGTGTTGAACGGTTTGGTGGATACCGTGAGAATGAAGGAGTGTGGAGACGTTAACGAGGGTGAAGGTTGTTCGAAGTTTCGGTGAAGGGGGAGGAAGGTCAAGACAGTGGAAGGCTTGATAATGGCAGGAGTTGGTTTCTATGCATTCTAGGAGGAAGCCACCGCCCTGAGTCGGAGAAATACTGGAAGTCTGGAGAAGCAGATCGGTGTTAAGGATGGTTTGGGCTCTGGTTATCAAGCAAAACGTAAGGAAGATGGATCACTTTTCTTGGCGGGCCGGTTTCGATGGTGAGAGGCCCAATAACCATTGTTTTAAAGTTTATTTAATTTAAATAATGTGTGGTACTTATAAATATTGTATCTCGAACATACGTTATCAGAAATTCGAACGGTCAGTCACGTTGGGACCGTATGGACGGACACTACGCATTGGAACTGACCGGGAGCGGAATGGAGCTCGTTACAAGTTATGGCGAAATAAATTGTCAGACTGAATCAAATAACGCAAACCGATATTTTTCGGCTAACGCGCAAATGTGAGTAAATCTCACTAACTCTGAACAGTTTATATTTTCCTGTTGTATTTTTAGAACTATTAGAAATTGGCTGATAGACTGTGTGTTGACTGTTTGTGTGAACTGCTAGTCATTTAATAAAATATTATATATATATAATACATAAAAGTTATATAGTTATATATTAATACTGTTTATCAGAAAAATTCATATTGAACTGAAAGTGATGACAATCATGTTGTATAACATCTGTGGATGCAGGGAAACAGGTGGGAGGAATCCGAATGGATTCCTCAACATTTATTTTACAGTTTTCATATATTGTGATATATGATGTGATGTACATCTGTTATGGGTTATGTGTGTTAGAATGATATTGATCATTTGTTATTCGATATTTTAAATATCATAAGTAACCCTGGGATGTAAAAAGGAATATTTCAATGTATATTGAAATAAAGAAATTTTATAAAATCAACCGATTTTATAAAAAGAAATAAATTTGAAAATAAAACATTTATAAAATCATAGGATATTATGAAGGACATATTTGTTTAGAAAATAAATAGAGCTATAAAAAGGAAAATATTTATAACATAATAGGAGGTTATAAAAAGGAAATCTGTATAAGTGGAGAAACGTTGTTTAAAGGACATTTTTTTAAAGTGAAGAACCGTTACTAAAAGTAAATCTTTATAAATGAATAAACGTTGTTAAAAGGAAATCTTTTTAAATTAATAAAGTAATCAAATATTAGTATTCGAAAGGAGTTAATCAAAAAGGAGTTGAATCAAATAAGTTATTCAGTTAGAGTTAATCAGTTAGAGTTAACCAGTTAGAGTTAATCGATTAGAGTCAAATCGAACTAGAGTTATTCAAATATAGTTAATCGAATATTAGTTATTCGAATAAGAGTTAATCAAATAGAGTTAAAATAATATTAGAAACTGACTAGAGATTAGTTAAGTCGAATGGTTTTCTGAGTATCGATCTGATGTTGGTTTCGGCCTTCGGGATTTATACTTAGAGAATTGTTCTCTTACTAGTTTACAATTAGGGACTAATGATTTTGGAATGGTAGTGATGCGTGAATGAGGATTGGAAATGTTTTCCAACATTAATAACGTATATTTTCTAATCATAGAAAATAAGGAAATATGAATATATATGTATATATTTATATATTGGATGATTTGATCGATAATTCCATTTGGAATTAAGATCGTTGTGTGAACACCAACATGTTTTCATTTGATAGTTAAATCACAGACTATCAAAGTTTTGACCATTTTAACGTTGTCAATATGGAGAGACCGGGTGGGTTCTTATCCAAAGAACCACTCTGTATTGGCATAAGCGTTGTGAATATGCCAAAGAAAATTGAAGACGGAGTAAAGTGCAAGGGCTGTTGGATAAGTCCTAGGTAGAGATTGCCTAGGATGGATGAACTGAATAGTGCCTTCGGCTTCGTTCAATCCCAGAACGAACGAAAATGGACAAATGTCTGAAAAGTATTTCCAATGATCGAATGGATTGGTCTGTATAAATATATATGGTTGCAACGGATTTATACCCTTAGCATAACATCCAGAATATTCGTGTCAACCAATTAATGATTAACGGTTTTGATAATGTGGCATTCAAAGTGATCGTGTTATCAATGAATGGAAAGAAATCGTAACCTCTAGCCTCAACAACCGGTAAATGACAAAAATCGGGTAGGCAGCATGGCTAAGTCGGTCGCACTGAAGTAGGGTGTATAATCACCTATCTAGAGAATATTCATCGATTCTTTAATCTATCAATTCTGTCCCATATATATATATATATATATATATATATATATATATATATATATATATATACGGGAAACGGTTGCTGATCCCAACCGTTGGTGATGTACATTCGATACACTCAAGCGAAATGAGTGGTCGGTCATGTGTGGCTGAGTTGCAAGATGTTCTTGTTGAACTTCGGTGTATCGTTCCTAGAGTACACTGATCGGAAGATGGTTCCATACCTTGTCATAGTTGGAAATCCATTCTCCAATTCGTGCTTGCGGTTTTGATTGTATGCTATATATGTAGAACGAGAGATGAAAGCGTTTCTGCTAGGTGGTTATTATATTGTGGTTGATAGACATTATTATAATATCAAAAGGTTTTTGATATAAAGATATTTTGGATTCTCATAAGGGAAAAACCCGTTACGTTCTACGGCGTGGTCTTATGAGATATCGTTTACTTGTTCATATACCTGTTTAAACTGTTTTACTCACACCTGTCCCATGACTGACCCGGAGTTTACTTTGTTGTTTTCCCTAAACTCTTGGGTGCCTAAATTTGTACGGGCAGTCAAGTAGTCAGGATTTTACAGATATACTTGGAGAGCTTGGAGCAGGAGGCTTCAAGATCATATAGCTATAGTTATTTCCGCTGTGTTGTAAGTGCTGTACTCTGATAAGTGCTATTGTATACATAACTGTTATATTTCAAAGTTATGTTATCTATTATATGTTATTTGTTCCGCTGTGAGGTTCGTGTTCCTCTGATATTGTGTTCTTCTTCTTCTTCTTCTATTCTAAGTTTCTATCTTATCTATTCTCACCTTCTAATTTCTTTCTTTAATTACCGGGATTTTTCGATGTTTTGGTTATCGACATCGTGCTTATGTCGATAACCAAAGTCGCTAAAAATTCGGGTCGTTACACTTGGTATCAGAGCTTAAGTTAAGAATTACCTTGGCTCTGTGGCGTGACTCGGTAGAGATAGGGTTAGTAATACCCTAGATTGAGTTGAGTGTATATATACGAGTGCGTATTTGTATTTGATATAAAAAATGGTTTTATATTTTGGAGATTCATTGGCTGAGTTGTTTATGAGTTCTGGTCGATCAGTTTGATCCACTGTATCGGTAGGAGTAAATAAATACTTGAATACGATGGACCGACACAGTATGGATATGTAATATATTATCATATATTAGATATATTGATTGTAATTATAATCGAATGAGATCATAAAGTGAAATGGTTATATATAACCAATCAGAATCATATAAGTAAAGTATATGAAATAAGATGAATTAAATATGAATTTAAATCAGATTTGGAATTAAAATAAGGAAATTTTAAGTTCCTGGGAGATTTTGAGATGTTTTCAAAATGGATGTATTTAGTAAGGGTTTTGAAGTGATATAGTATTGAAATCACTTGGGTCGCTGGAAAATAATTCCGATGATGACTGCACAGTATCATCGGTGTGATTTTCGAGTTTTAAGTGGTGGATTACTACCAGAGATTTTGATTTGAATTGTTTTGAGAAAACAAGTTGTTTAGAAATTCAAAGGTTTTGAATTGGTATTATGATTTCAAATTTTATTTGAAATAAAACCGGGAATTTAAGTTCTAGAAATTAAAATTTAACTTGTGAAGTTAATTCGAATGGGATAGTAAAAATAAATAATAAACCAGAATTTAACTTGAGATGATAGGTTAAGAAAAATTGAAGTGATTAGAGAATAATCTGAATTTGAAATGATAAGTTGAGAGTTTGGAATTTGAAACTCGAATTTGAAATTAAATTCGGCTTGAATAAGCGAATGGTTGTGTTAAGAATAACTTGGTTGGAGTTGATTGGGATGGCATTTGTATATGCCGAGTTGATAACAGATGGTAGGGATATAATGATATGCCCAACAAAAAGGTACAAGTTTATATTCCGTATGAGTTTGGTGATTTATGAGCCGAATTGGCAAGCCGCTTGGCTGTTTGATTTTCTTTTGGGTTGAAAAGGGCCTAGAAAGGCGAGTGGGAGTTTGAATTATTGACCAATACAAAGGAGATGCTGGCGAAATTTTTCGAAAAGTTAAGGCATTAGAAAATTTTTAGGATTTTGGAAATTTTCGTTGATAAGAATAAACAAATAATTAATTGAAATTAAATTGGTTCAGTTGAAACTGAAGTTAAGAAGTGAACAAATATGTTCTAACCAGTCGATAGGGTCGTTCTCTACCTTAGCAATTTCGAGGAAGAAATTATTTTAAGTGGGGAAGAATGTAATGACCCGCATTTGCAGGGGTATTATAATTAATTTATTTAATTATATAAATCGTGATAAAGTGAATTTAATGGTCGTGGAATTAAATAATGGTGAATATTTAATTAAAATAATAAATTAAATAATATATATAATTCTGAAATAATCAGAATTGGCTGAAATGGCGATATGGTGTGAACTGGATTATCTGTAATATTTAATTCAGCTTGGATTGAAATTGAATAACGAATATATTATATAAACGACAGTTTGAACGTATAATTTTATTATAATTTAAAATCGAGCTCGAAATGGCGCTGCAGTTCGTAAATTGGCGATTCGAACTTCAACTGAATGTACAGGATTTGTTTTAAATCGGATTTCTGTGAAACAAGAAACGTACGGAGTTGGTGGAGTATATCTTTCTAGTGGAAGAGAAAAATCGGGATTTCGTCATGTAGATTTTGATTTATGTCCAAATCAAATATTCAGAAAAACAGTGGTATATTCGTTCGAGACCATAACAGTTATTTCAAAATAACTAGAGATCGGGTTTGAATTTAGACAAGGTTCTTTTGAGAAGTAGTGATAATATAATTTTTAGAATTTTACTGTAATTTTTAATTAATTTAATAAGCGACTTTTTATTTGAAGTATTTCGCACCCTGAAATCAACATTTTGAAGTTTCAAAATATGAGTCCACCTACCGGTATTATTATATTTTTGGGATCGTGGTACGTTGGTCGTCCCAACGGTATTGATATTTCCGTCCATACGTAAGTAGAATTCTACGTACGGGGTTTGGTGAAAAACATTTTTACTCAACACGTTAGATGGACAAACTTCACCCATGGATCTCCTAAGCATGACAACATAAAGAATATCTCAATGCAATGACAACCAACCGATGTACGTGTTTTGTTTCAGTCCTTAGCTTAAGTAAATATCTACCAAGGGTTTATTTCTTATAAATACCCCTTTTTACTTCCTTATGACCTAATAAAAAGTCTTCTGCAAATTCTTAAAACATGAGCCGCCACTTCTATAAAATAAATGGCAGAAAACATCACAATCTCCACTTCGATCCGTCTCCTAACCCACTTACTTTCTTCAAAACTCCCAACTGCAATTAGCTTCATCTGGTCGGGATCTAACTTTGGACCGGCGGTGATCGTCATCGATGATCTGTTGTAGCCTGGAGCAGGGCGAGAAGCTATGGTGTTCGATGTCGGACTGGAGGCGCTAGGCGTGGAGTAAATGGGCGAGACCTAGGGCAAAGTAGGAGGAGGTGTAGGCGAGGTTGAGGTGGTCTCTGATTGGGACCCGAAGGTCTGACGGCGGTGGGATGTTGATGAATAAGTTGGTAGCATGGTGAGGTACTGAGATACGAAGTGTTGAACGGTTTGGTGGATACCGTGAGAATGAAGGAGTGTGGAGACGTTAACGAGGGTGAAGGTTGTTCGAAGTTTCAGTGAAGGGGGAGGAAGGTCAAGACAGTGGAAGGCTTGATAATGGCAGGAGTTGGTTTCTGTGCATTCTAGGAGGAAGCCACCGCCTTGAATCGCAGAAATACTGGAAGTCTGGAGAAGCGGATCAGTGTTAAGGATGGTCTGGGCTCTGGTTATCGAGCAAAACGTAAGGAAGATGGATCACTTTTCTTGGCGGGCCGGTTTCGATGGGTGAGAGGCCCAATAACCATTGTTTTAAAGTTTATTTAATTTAAATAATGTATGGTACTTATAAATATTGTATCTCGAACATACGTTATCAAAAATTCGAACGGTCAGTCACGTTGGGACCGTATAGACGGACACTACGCACTGTAACTGACCGGGAGCGGAATGGAGCTCGTTACAATTTATGGCGAAATAAATTGTCAGACTGAATCAAATAACGCAAACCGATATTTTTCGGCTAACGCGCAAATGTGAGTAAATCTCGCTAACTCTGAACAGTTTATAATTTCATGTTGTATTTTTAGAACTGCTAGAAATTGGCTGATAGACTGTGTGTTGACTGTTTGTGTGAACTGCTAGTCAGTTAATAAAATATTTTATATATATATATATATATATATATATAATATAAACAGTTATATAGTTATATATTAATTCTGTTTATCAGAAAAATTCATATTGAACTGAAAGTGATGACAATCATGTTGTATAACATCTGTGGATGCAGGGAAACAGGTGGGAGGAATCCGACTGGATTCCTCAACATTTATTTTACCGTTTTCATATATTGTGATATATGATGTGATGTATATCTGTTATGGGTTATGTGTGTTAGAATGATATTGATCATTTGTTATTCGATATTTTAAATATCATAAGAAACCCTGGGATGTAAAAAGGAATATTTCAATGTATATTGAAATAAAGGAATTTTATAAAATCAACCGATTTTATAAAAAGAAATAAATTTGAAAATAAAACATTTATAAAATCATAGGATATTATAAAGGAGATATTTGTTTAGAAAATAAATAGAGCTATAAAAAGGAAAATATTTATAACAGAATAGGAGGTTATAAAAAGGAAATCTGTATAAGTGGAGAAACGTTGTTAAAAGGAATTTTTTTTAAAGTGAAGAACCGTTAGTAAAAGTAAATCTTTATAAATGAATAAACGTTGTTAAAAGGAAATCTTTTTAAATCAATAAAGTAATCGAATATTAGTATTCGAAAGGAGTTAATCAAAAAGGAGTTGAATCAAATAAGTTATTCAGTTAGAGTTAATCAGTTAGAGTTAACCAGTTAGAGTTAATCAAATAAGTTATTCAGTTAGAGTAAATCGATTAGAGTCAAATCGAACTAGAGTTATTCAAATATAGTTAATCGGATATTAGTTATTCGAATAAGAGTTAATCAAATAGAGTTAAAATAATATTAGAAACTGACTAGAGATTAGTTAAGTCGAATGGTTTTCTGAGTATCGATCTGATGTTGGTTTCGGCCTTCGGGATTTATACTTAGAGAATTGTTCTCTTACTAGTTTACAGTTAGGGACTAATGATTTTGGAATGGTAGTGATGCGTGAATGAGGATTGGAAATGTTTTCCAACGTTAATAACGTATATTTTCTAATCATAGAAAATAAGGAAATATTAATATATATATATATATATATATATATATATATATATATATATATTGGATGATTTGATCGATAATTCCATTTGGAATTAAGATCGTTGTGTGAACACCGACATGTTTTCATTTGATAGTTAAATCACAGACTATCAAAATTTTGACCATTTTACGTTGTCAATATGGAGAGACCGGTTGGATTCTTATCCAAAGAACCACTCTGTATTGGCATAAGCGTTGCGAATATGCCAAAGAAAATTGAAGATGGAGTAAAGTGCAAGGGTTGTTGTATAAGTCCTGGGTAGAGATTGCCTAGGATGGATGTACTGAATAGTGCCTTCGGCTTCGTTCAATCCCAGAACGAACAAAAATGGACGAATGTCTGACAAAGTATTTCAAATGATCGAATGGATTGGTCTGTATAAATATATATGGTTGCAACGGATTTATTCCCATAGCATAACATCCAGAATATTCGTGTAGACCAATTAATGATTAACGGATTTGATAATGTGGCATTCAAAGTGATCGTGTTATCAATGAATGGAAAGAAATCGTAACCTCTGGCCTCAACAACCGGTAAATGACAAAAATCGGGCCGGCAGCATGGCTAAGTCGGTCGCACCGAAGTAGGGTGTATAATCACCTATCTAGAGAATATTCATTTGCTTCTTTAATCTATCAATGTTGTCCCATATATATATATATATATATATATATATATATATATATATATATGGGAAACGGTTGCTGATCCTAACCATTGGTGATGTACATTCGATACACTCAAGCGAAATGAGTGGTCGGTCATGTGTGGCTGAGTTGCAAGATGTTCTTGTTGAACTCCGGTGTATCGTTCCTAGAGTACACTGATCGGAAGGTGGTTCCATACCTTGTCATAGTTGGAAATCCATTCTCCAATACGTGCTTGCGGTTTTGATTGTATACTATATATGTAGAACGTGAGATGAAAGCGTTTCTGCTAGATGGTTATTATATTGTGGTTGATAGACATTATTATAATATCAAAAGGTTTTTGATATAAAGATATTTTGGATTCTCATAAGGGAAAAACCCGTTCCGTTCTGCGGCGTGGTCTTATGAGATATCGTTTACTTGTTCATATACCTGTTTAAACTGTTTTACTCACACCAATCCCATGACTGGCCCGGAGTTTACTTTGTTGTTTTCCCTAAACTCTTGTGTGCCTAAATTTGTATGGGCAGTCAAGTAGTCAGGATTTTACAGATATACTTGGAGAGCTTGGAGCAGGAGGCTTCAAGATATACTTGGAGAGCTTGGAGCAGGAGGCTTCAAGATCATATAGCTATAGTTATTTCCGCTGTGTTGTAAGTGTTGTACTCTGATAAGTGCTATTTTATACATAACTGTTATATTTCAAAGTTATGTCATCTATTATATGTTATTCGTTCCGCTGTGAGGTTCGTGTTACTCTGATGTTGTGTTCTTCTTTTTCTTCTGTTCTAAGTTTCTATCTTATATATTCTCACCTTCTAATTTCTTTCATTAATTACCGGGATTTTTCGATGTTTTGGTTATCGACATCGTGCTTATGTCGATAACCAAAGTCGCTAAAAATCCGGGTCGTTACATTTTTATCGTGTTCCGGCTTATATTGGTGCCTATGTCCACTTATAATCTATGTTTATACTATTGATTAAAGGTTACAGTTATTTTTAAGTGGAAGAAAGTAGAGAAAATGATGATCCTTGTGTTGAATTTAGAGAATATGGCTTGCTATTTCTGGTAAGCCAAGCAAGAGGTTTTCTTGTGGATTTCAATCTGCCTTTCCACTTCGGGAAGTACTTGTATTTATAGGCAATCCAGTGGGCCAGGTTTGCATGTGGCGTGGCATACATTATTCTGGGGCTTTAACACATGGATCTCGATCCAGTTAAATGGATGTAGGCGGTGGGACCCAGTACTGCTCACGAATAGTTCTTCCACGTAATATGCAGAATATGTGGTATTGAATACTTGGCATATAAAAAGAAGTGCTATTCAAAGCTTATCCGCTGCTCCGGCCTTGGGAATTGGACTTCGTTTGATAGCGTATAAATTGCTCTTTTAGGAATAGGCTGGTCGATCTTTTGATGACTTCGACCAATCAGTTTGATCTTTTCTTTAGGAGGGGGCTATCTCTATTTGGTGTGACGTAGCCTCGGGTCAATCCATGGTCGGTCGACCTAAGACGACAGTCATCCCTTAAGGTCTGGAATGGCCCGATATCTAGTTGTGACTTCGATTATGGGTTGTAATGTCTTTGTGCTAAAAAGCTAGTCATTAAATGGGATCCAATCTACAAACTCCCAGCTTTGAATTCCTTTTTAATTATAAACCTAGTTTTATTGTAAATAAGTTTAATTTACACCTCGACTTTGATATGAACGCCTCATAGTCAAACTGTGAAACTAAATTCACAAGGTATTAATTTCAATACCTATCAAAACCTATTATCCACCCAACCCATGCAAGTTATGAAGAAATTCGATCGTAAATTAGCCAAGTAAAGAAAACCAATTAACTAATGATAATAATTGAATATTATCATTCCTAGTAACAAACATTTCCTAAATTTATATAAAATTTAGAAATCATTCTTATATATGTATATAATATGTTCCTAGGTAGAATTATTTCATCTACTGATTTAAAATAATACTATGTTAGTTGGCCTTGTTCAAGTGTTTAGAAATCCATGTTGATACGGTTGTTCCCTCTGTGTCGATCAGAATCATAATGCACTCAACGAAGCAATCCTCATAATATAAAACATTTTATAGCATAAACAAATATGCTCACTCATATATATACACTTAAACTCATAATAAGGCATTCCATTACCTTATCTCTTACTGAGTTTACCCTACAGAGCCAAGTTTCTTGCTTAACCTTCATCTTTGATACCATGCTGTAACGATAAGGTTTTCCAGCTCATAGAGTCGGCATTGATACATCTACGACATTCACATGTCGAACATCCAAGTGCCAAAAAACCAAATCATTAGGAGTTAAAAGAAAAAGAAGATAAAATAGAATCTCACAATCATAGCGGATAACATATAATATATAACAAGTCTTTACAAACTAAAAAAACATTTATTATATATATATAACATCATAGTAAATAACAAATACTAACTAAGACAGTTATATCATGTTCAGACGAACTAAAATAACAACAAAACACTAACACAGTGGAAACAAGAATATACGGAAGTACATCTTGGCTTCAGCTCCTCTCCTAACATCTAAGCACCTAACTAACCTACCAAAAATTCCCTGTTTGACGTGAGTAGTATCATGAAGTAACACCTAAGTTGGGTTGGAAAGCAGCGTGAGAAAACTTAAATAATAAGAAACTTTATTTTTTATTAGATTATAAACCTTTTGAAAACAAATAGTATATCGTAAGACCATGCCGTACATAAACGCGAACGGGTTTTTACCTTAAGATAACCAAAACATTTGATAGAAAATTCCATGACATTATAATTATGTCTAAAGACAAATACTTATCAATCTAGCCGAATTTGTTACATTTATTAACTTCAGCATAATAGGTATACGATTAAAACAGTTAAAGACATGTATTACAGTTTGGATTCCATAAAATGACAAGGTAAGGGACTACCTTTTGATCAGTACGTCTCTATAAAAATGTAATGGAGGGTGGATATATGGCCCTTGCTGACACAAAATCAAACGATCACTCAATTTTTAGTACTGAACATTTCACTATGGCAATTCTGATATCAACTACACCGAAGCATAAGTAATCAAGTTTCTCATCCGATCTAGATTTGGTGATAAAAAATACCCTACTTGGATATGAGCCACTTAGCCTTGGTGAATCTTACTTGCTCAAGCCATTCCCGAATGATGAGGTTTGAGGCTATTATTTTACCTTTCATCAGTAGATTTCACTTTGAATGTTCATTTCCCTCAGGTGGCAATGTATTAATAACATTGATCCATACAAGTCATTTAGGAATAGAACGAACTAAAGGCATTACCTCTACTACATCCATAGGATTAGTAGCAAGTACTCTTGCACTCTAACTCTGTCTTGATCTTTTTCTCTTCAATAAATAACACATTTGTCACACGGCTGGATCGAAGTGGTTTTTGGATAACTTATAATGATCCCGGCCCCTTCAGAAAAAATATCAATAATTACCAGTAAACTCAACCTTGGTTCTTTAGAAAATAAAACATCCAAGGTTAAGAGAGAGGAGTTCATCTTGTAACACCCCGTAATTTTACCAACACTAAAGAGGACAAATTAAAGAATAATTAATTTAATATTTAGAATTAAGGGAACGGACTGCGCCATTACGTCCGTCTCGAAATTCTGGTCAAGATAGGCATTTGGTTTGCGTAAAACGGACACCATAAGAAGAAGTTATGAAGGTTTGAAGTTTGTATACGCGCAAGATAATTATATATATAATATTCATAAAATCAAATTTCAGTTCAAAAATCAAAAATTCCGTGAGCGGCAAATTTCTTGCCTAGGGGTGTCGACCCATGGGTCGACCTGTAATAACCTGGAAAATGTGAACCAATTTAAAATTTTTAAATTTGGTTATTACCAAAGAATTTGAATAATTGAAATAGCATATTTCAATAAAATAAAGAATTGGGTATAGTAAGGCAGTTTGAAATTTTGAATACAAATTTTGTCTGACTGTACCGGGTGGAAATTATAACGGATTTTAGCGAAACTGAAAATATTTAAATCTGTTTATGAATACCTTTCTAACGAATCTGAAAAATCGAAGTTTCATAGCGGGAATCAAAAGCTATGGCCAAATGAATTTTCAGAAAGGTCGCTATATAGCATATATAGCCCCTGAAAATTGATATTTTGCATACGACCTCGGAATTCGACGAAACCACTTTTGTTGGGTCCGGGATGTCAAACTATTGCTAGGTTTCAAATTTCATAATTTTTGAAGCTAGTACATGAGCGGGGCAAAAGAAAATGTGATTGGTCAATTTCTGTTAAAATGAGTCGACCTAAAAATGGCCGTTTTTAAACAAGCTCAGAATTCGACGAAACTAGTTTTGTTAGGACCGCATCGTCAAAACAAAGCTAGATTTATTTTTCTGGAATTTTTCGATTCAGTTTGTGGCCCTGGCAAATTAAAATGTACGTTCAAATTAAATATTGAATGTTTTATATTTTAATTTGAAAAATAACTGACTGTAACAGTCAAATTGGCCAACGAAACATATCCCATTGTGTCCGGAATGGGGGTATTTAGCTAGGGGCGACTGTCCTTGGGTTTGATTTCGAGTTCGTTTGCAAAAACACTATTTAAATTTTCCTATAAAGTCTCGACCAATAGGATTTTTTCTTTAAAAAAAAAATCTACGAAACCCTAGCCGCCCCAGGCGAAATCGACGATCCAGGAAGCTCAAAACTTCCCCTCGACTTTCCCGCCGCCACCGCCACCTACAGGCCGCGCCACCACCACCGTTCGACAGCCCTTCCTCCCCTCTCCACATCCGACCAAACCTCACCCGCCACCATCGCCTGTATCGCCCGAACCACCCCCACAAAGTCGCCGCCTTTTCAACGCCGCACCGCCTCCCTCCGACCACCGAGATGACCCTGCTCCTAGGTGCAGGCGCGTCTCTCCAAGCCCGAGAGCGTGGCACTACCTGATCGAAGCAACGATCGACGGATTTCACGAATTTTGCTAACCTAGTTTTGAATCAAAAATAAAGGTACGACCTTTATTATTCTGAAATGAAAATAACACTATAAAGCGTTGCAAAACTTTGAAAAATAATATCTTTTTCGTTCGTTAACGAAATTCGATGAAACAGGAGACACTGTGACCGCAAGGAGGCTCTCTATCATTTAGAAGAAGCCACGGATTTTTCTGATCTTCCTAGGAATTTTAGCACTGCAAAAACCAATGTGAGGAATCTAAACTAAATTGTGTGAATGGAATCGCGTTGTATAAATTATATAAGCGAAGCGTAAATTATATACGCATTGTATACCTCATGTACATGTGTTGTATAAGTTATATTAGCGATGTATAAATTATACAAGCGTTGAATGAAACATATATGCTTTGAATTGTGATGAAATGCAAGTGAATTATAATATTATATATATATATATATATACACACACACACTCCCCTCGTCCACAGACCATGGACGATATTTATTGCTTGTGATTGACGTGATATTATATGGTATGACGAATGGTTGGAAATAATTGTTTGTGGTTGATATTGTGGTTGAAAAATACCTTTGTGGTTGAAAAATACCCTCTTGTGGTTGAAACAAATTAGAATAGGATTGTGGAATTGAAAATAAAACATGACGCCTGTGTGCGAACTAGATGCATGATCCCCATTGTCAAAAACCGCGAGGTTTTAAGGTAGAGCGAGGAGTCGTACTAGGGACGGTCCCGGTTTTAACTACCCTGCCGTTATGTTACCGAAATTTTCTGAAATATACATGTGTTAGAATAATTTTCATTCGTTGAAATAAATTACATATATTGAAACGAATATTCATGAGTTGAGTTGAAATTCATTCGTTGAGTTGAAAATTCATGTGTTGAATATTATTTGAATATAAACTAATAGCTTTAGCAATAAAAATCACATTTTTATATATATACAAACTATAGCGAATATTCATGTGTTGAGTTACAATTCATTCGTTGAGTTGAAATTCATGTGTTGAATATTATTTGAATTTAAACAAATAGCTTTAGCGATAAAAATCACATTTATATATATATACACAAACTATGGAGAATATTCATGTGTTGAATTGAAATTCGTTCGTCGAGTTGAAATTCATGTGTTGAATGTTATCGTATTTTAAAAATAAAATGAATAGACAATAAAAACTACATTTTTATTGTGAATACGAAGTGTTTAAAACATTCACGTGTTGAATAAATATTTTTGATGATAAAAATATTTCTTTTATCATGTATACGCTTTGATAAAAATACACACGTGTTGAAATAAATAATAGTTGGCTAGAAATATTATTATTGGCTTTGTTCTGCATATTTATACATTTGTTGAACAGGAAAAATGGATTAGCTGTAGAGTAAAGAAATTATTTGCGTGCCCGACAAATAGGTAAGCCTTGATGAGTTGGCTACGCAATTTTATTTTTATATCAACTCCTGTTAATGCCATTGGATGCGGAGTGCTGGTTATTCTGTGTGAAATAATAAATATCGCCATAGGATAGTAACAATTAATTTTGAACTACACTACATGGCATACTTCTTGACGATAGGCATACTTCATCATATTCCACATAAGCAATTGGAGCTTGTGTGACGAGGTGGAAGATCTACCATACGAGCAAGAGGCTTGTATGGCGATGACTATATACTACAGGTTGAACTGATGACTGATATAAAATATAACGATAAATCGCCAGATTAATAAAAAACCCCACACGGTTCTGGAGTTGACAATAATCATGTCTCTCTGGTTATTAGATACGGCACATGGACTATTTATTTCCACACAGAAACGGGGTGACGAGAATTCATTCTGTGGAGTGGTTATCTATACATGCTCCCCCGTAAACACTAGAATATATCACTATAAATATGTGGATGCTTTTTAGGATTTATTAGGTACCTAACACGGCCCAATAAATTTCCAAACCCCTCCCCGTACAAAGGAGGTTATGGCGAAATTTTTTAAAATATTAAGGCGTTAGTGAAATATTTGAAGTGAAAATGAAGTTGAAAATATAGAATGAACTATAGTTGGAATTATAGAATGAACTATATATATATATAATTAAAAGGAATCGAAGCCGTGCAGTTCGTGTTTCGGAATCGTAATTTGAAACGATTAGTACGAGAAATCCGACCATCGGATTTTCCCGAAACCGCAACCGCTGGGTTCGCCTTGGAAATATCTTCCCAACGGCACCAACCTTGTAAAAATCCAACGGTTGGATTGTCCGGAATGTTTAATTCAAATCTGAAGAAAAACAGCACCAGAATCGTTTATATTTATATATAAATATAAATATAATTAAATTAAATCGAATAACGACGCTGCAGTTCGAATTTTGAAACCGTAACTTCAAACGACTAGTGTGGAAGATCCGACCGTCGGATTCTCACGAAACTGGAACCGTTGGGTTCGCTTTGGGAATACCTTCCCACTGATATAGACTTTGTAGAAATCCAACGGTTAGATTTTCCGATATGTGTAAAACAAATTTGGGGGAAAACAGCGCCAATGCCACGGCACGACCTGAAACGTCGTTTAATTAAATAGAGCCATTTTTAAATAAATTAAAATGGCGAAAAATCGTTATAAAATATTCTAAGCAACATAGATTGCAAATAGACCAATTGGGCTTGAACTGTTTGATATTTGATGGTTGTATGTGCTTGACACGAAAATAACACTAAAGAACTGAAAGACGGATGTCGAATAATAACATGGAAAGAATCGATTCAAATTCTAATTACGTGAATTATTTGAAAAGGCCGAGCTAACCCTCATTTCAAATAATTTATCGAGCGATTCGAATTGGAAAATGCAAAGACGATTCAGGACCGATGATCTTCGTATCAGTTGGATGGGCGCTGTTGAGGTTCCTGACCGGAGTAGCTACCGGAAAGGGATGGAAGTAGTAGCCGTCTGAACGTATGTGTTGATTGTATGGATATACGGAATTGACGCCTCCGTTTCGTTCAGACCCAGAACGGACTTGTAAATGGACTGTGTGTCTGACATTGGATTTTGTTCTATACTGATTGATCTCTGTTAAATATATATCTGTTTGGCGGTGGAGAATTTATTCTTTTGCTTAACGCCCTTCTCTGAGACGTACGAGTTCAGAGGTTATATATCGATGGAAATCAATCGTATGGAGTGAACTGCCTATGTGGCATGCCAAGATGTTGTGATCAAGGCTTCTGTTGCAAAGCAAAGTCTTGTGGATGATGATCAAAGCACGGTCTACGTGGCCTGGCTTTGTGTATAGCGTGGATTCGCGAGCCTCACACCCCGGTATGAGTTAAAAACAAGATACGGACTGCAGGGAGAGCACGATGTTTCTTTGTAGCTATGGTGGTGTCAGTGACTTACCAGCCCTGACATATATATCTACTTTTCACCTTTGTGGTTGTTGGAATGCGAGGCGCCTCGATTATAGGTCTGTAAGGATCGGGAAACGTGTGTTCAGGCATAATTAATCCTCAAACGTAAGAGAGGACCGGCCCTGAAGCATCCAGGGGTTACCCAAAGTGCGTAGTCCTGAGGCATTTGCTAGAATGTCTCGAAGCGGAGAGGAGCTTGCCCCTTGCCTCGACTCATGACGGAAATCCAATTTCCAATACGAAATAACGGATTCGATTGTAGAACTAGTATGGCGACATAGTAGATGGTAGCTATGCCGCCTATGATTGATATTTATGATGCTATTCGCTTTTGAAACATATATGCACTAGTAATAATATCAATTGATTTGCTTTATACTATCAAGCATATTTGGCCATTATAAGGTAAAACTCTATCCTCCGGCTTGCGTTGCATTGTATGATGGGACTTGAGTCTTATAATGGCTTCATTCTTTTTAAAAGCATTGCGTTGTTTTAAAAGAATTTACTTTGTTTTAAATGCACTAGCAATCACTGGAGTAAACCCGTTCCGCGAAGTGGCGTGGTCCTATGATTTGCTTATTACTGTTAAACAGATTCCTCATACCAGTCCCCATGACTGACTCGTTGTTTGTTTCACTTTGCAAACACGGGTGCCTTTATTTTCACACGGGCAGCCTAGTTCACAGGTGACAGGTTGTTTTTGGCTCTGCACTGTTGCATAGAGTGCATTTTGGCTCATGGCGAGGCTGACTTCATAGAGACGACTTTGACATTTTCTGCCATTATTGTACTTGTATTATGATTCCGCCACAGGCGATGCAGACTGATTTACTTTCAGTACTTAGTATCGTATGTATATGTACCGCCTTCGGCGATGTAGACTGATACCCTTATTATGTCTCACTGCATGTATGTATTCCGCCTCTGGCGATGATGACTGATCGCTTCCCTTTTTATTTACTAAGTTATATCCTACGCTGTGCTATTCTGATGTTGTTACATGTTGTGATTCCGCTGTCATATCCATGTAAAATTATTCTATTTATTGTTTTTGCTATTATCTGTACTCTTCTATGATGATTAATGTGTTATATTCCAATGATTATCCTTAATACCGCCCCTCGGATTTTGGGATCGTCACAGTTGGTATCATAGCTTTGGTTAACCTTAGTTCCGGGATCTAACACATTAAACACCTCGTCAGAATAGAATCAGTAGTGTTCTAAGGCGAGTAGCTCATTAGAGATAGGATTAGCAATGTCCTAGAATGAGCTAAGCTGATTAGAAAAACAATTTGATCAGTACATCATTACCTTTCCTTAAGTTACCCTGCTTTATCATATATGAAAATTATCAAATCTGTGAGCTTGACTCTTTTCTTGCTTATACAGTACTCTCTTTGATGGCTACACGAGCAGCAGCAGCTAGAGGAGGCCGTGGAGGCCGAGCAGGAGTAGCAGGAGGACGGGGGAATATCTCCGTAGTTGAGGGAGGCCCTATTGTTCAGCCACCAGCACCCGAGGACTTCGAGCTAGACAGAGTAGCGAAGAGGTATAGGAACCTTGGGGGAAAACCCTTTTCTGGCACTGGTACGGTGACAGAGGCTATAGCTTGGTTGAAGACCCGTGAAAAGATCTTTGAAGGCATGGGTTTGGGAACCAACAACAAAGCACGACTAGGTATTTGGCTCCTACAGGAGGAAGCAGAGCTGTGGTGGGATGCCATCACCTCAGAGGATGCAGCAGGTACTGTCAGGACCTGGAAGCAATTCAAAACCATGTTCAACGAGAAGTTTGTACCTGAACAGGCTTTAGAGAGGATGCGAGAGCAGTTTGCTAATCTCCAGCAAGGAGATCTCTCTATCCAGGATTACCTCAATAAATTCACCCAGTTGTCGCGCTATGATCCAGAGCTTATTATGACTAACAAAGCAAAGAACAAGAGATTTATATTTGGGCTAAAGCGCAAGTACCATGACAGAGCCATGAGCAACATCAAACTCTCCTTCTCAGAATTGGTAGAAATGGCTTGCAATTATGAAGATATGGATGAAAGACACGCCAGCCAAGACCGCGCCAAAAGCCAAGCTGGAAATAAGCGCAAGGCTTCAGCAGATCAGCCCGAGTCTAGCATTATAGCGGCCGCTACTCAGAAACCTGGAAAGATCCCCAAAGGAAATTGCTACAACTGCGGGAAGCCAGGTCATTTTTCTAATGTGTGCAAAGCCCTGAGGAAACCAAAGGCAAATCCAGACTCCGCCGAATGCTACAACTGCCATAAGAAAGGGCACTATAGCAGGAACTGTCCTCTGAAGCAGAATGCACAAGTGGCTCATGTGTATGACGGGGGGGGGGGGGGGGGCAGCTATCACTGATGGATCAGGTAAACCAGACGTCTTGGGAGGTACCCTTACCATTAAAAATATTCCTTTTTCTGTACTTTTTGATACTGGTGCATCACGTAGCTTCATTTCTAGTAATACTGTTAAGAAGTTAAAGTTAAAAGTAAGAAAGCTTAAAGAACCGATTAAAGTTCAAAACCCGATAGGAGGTTCTGTTAGTCTCAGTTCGTACTGTAGAGTGCCTATCTGTTATGCATGTTACAAGTTTCTCATCCACTTAATCGTTATGGATTTATCAGAATTTGATGTTATTCTCGGTTTGGAATGGTTGACGAAATATAAGGCCGAAGTTAGATGTGCCGAAAGAATCGTTAAAGTCGAAACGAAGCTTGGACCTATATATATCATGTCATGGCTCAGAAATTAATAGAACAGAATTTTGGTCTTCTTTAGAAGTTACTCCCCCTTCATTAGAAAAGATACCGGTCGTTAAAAACTACGCGGATGTGTTTGAAGAAGTAGAAAACTTACTGCCGCAAAGAGAAATTGAATTTAGAATAGATCTAATTCCTAACGCCCGACCAGTAGTACATCCAATTAGAAAAATGGCCCTGAAAGAAAAAGAAGAGTTAGGTAGTCAAACCCGAGAATTGATTTGGAAAGGTCTGATCCGACCGAGCTTTTCAGCTTGGGGAGCAGCAATAGTATTTGTCCCGAAATCAGACGATACTCTAAGACTTTGTGTTGATTACCGAGATCTCAATAAGCAGACACTGAAGAAAAAATATCCCTTGCCACGTATAGATGACATGTTAGATCAATTAAATGGAGCAACAGTATTCTCCAGAATGGACCTAGCTACAGGTTTCCACCAATTACGTATAGCTGAAGACTGTATTCCTTTGACAGCCTTCAGGGGTCCCGATTTATTCTACGAATGGTTAGTAATGCCGTTCGGCTTGTGTAACGCTCCGGCATACTTCATAGATCTTATGAATAGAGTGTTCCGTGGTGTATTGAATAAATTTGTTCTAGTCTTCATCGATGACATTTTAATCTACTCCAAGTCGGAAGACGAACATGCAAAACATTTAGAACAAGTGTTGAAAATTCTAAGGAGAAATGTCTTGAAAGCTAAATTTTCTAAATGTGTCTTCTGGCAGGCCATGTCGTATCAAAAGAAGGGATTGTTGTAGATCCAAGCAAAATTACAGCGATTCAGAACTGGAAACAACCTACTACCCCCACAGAAGTTCGAAGTTTCCTTGGATTGGCTAGTTACTATCGGAAATTCATTCAGGATTTTTCAAAGATATCTGGTGTATTGACAAAGCTTACAAAGAAGCACGAGAAATTCAAATGGACTCCCGAATGTGAAGGAGCTTTCCAGGAGCTGAAACTGAAGTTGACAACTGCTCCAGTTTTGACGATTATACAAGGCAACCAAGACTTGACTGTATGGACAGATGCTTCTATTAGAGGGCTAGGCGCGGTATTAATGCAAAAAGGCCAAGTGATCGCTTATGCCAGCCGTCAGCTGAAGCCGCATGAAAGAAACTATGCGACTCATGATCTTGAGTTATTAGCTATCGTGTTTGCTTTGTGAATCTGGAGGCATTATTTATTGGGCGAGAAGTTTGAACTATTTACCGATCATCAATCCTTGAAATATCTATTCACTCAGAAGGATCTAAATTTGAGACAACAGCGTTGGTTAGAATTCCTTGCATCATACGATTTTGAGATTCTATACACTCCAGGGATAGCCAATGTTGTAGCAGATGCGCTCAGCAGAAAGAATGAAATCATCGCCAGTTTTGTCATCACGTCTTCATTAATTGACAGGATCTCGACCCTACAGAAAGAAGATGAATTTATTCAAAGAGTCAGTCAAAGAGTCAAGGGAGGTGAATCCACAAGTTTCCGACTCGATGACAAAGGAGTTCTAAGATTAAAGGGCAGAATTTGCATCCCAAATCTTCCTGAGCTCAGAAGAGAAATACTTGATGAGTGCCACAAGTCCAAATTAAGTATCCATCCCGGTGTGAGCAAAATGTATAACGATATCAAATGCACATTCTGGTGGAGGGCTTTGAAAAGAGATATCTCATTATATGTTAGCAGATGCCCCACTTGTCAGCTAGTTAAGAGCGATCAGCAGAAATTGGCTGGACTATTACAACCATTAGAAATTCCAGGATGGAAGTGGGAGCAAATTTCGATGGACTTCATTGATGGCTTGCCTCGAACTAAGAAAGGAAACGACAGTATATGGGTAATCGTAGATCGCTTCACGAAGACTGCCCATTTCATACCTGTCCGATCCAATAGAACGGCTCAAAGTTTAGCACAGATTTACTTTAAAGAAATAGTTAAACTACATGGAGTGCCGCTCAATATAGTCAGTGATAGAGATCCCCTGTTTACTAGCAAATTCTGGGAAGCATTCCAGACAGAATTGGGATCCAAATTGAATTTAAGCACCGCTTATCACCCATAGACAGACGGCCAAACTGAGCGGGTGAATAGAATTCTAGAAGATTTACTGCGAGCTTGCGTTATTGATTTCGGAGGCTCATGGGAAGATCACTTACATCTAGCTGAATTCTCTTACAACAATAGCTATCAAGCAAGTTTGGGAATGTCTCCATTTGAAGCATTATACGGTAGACCGTGCAGATCTCCCGCATGTTGGGTAGAACCTGGCAACAGACTTGTGTTAGGGCCCGATATGATTCGAGAAGCATCAGATAAAGTCGATTTCATTAAGAAGCGATTGAAAACTGCACAAAGCCAACAGAAAAGTTATGCTGATGCGAGAAGAAGGGATTTATCGTTTGTCGTTGGCGATTATGTTTATTTAAGAGTATCTCCAATACGAGGAGTAATCAGATTTGGCAAAACTGGGAAGTTGGCACCGAGATTTATTGGTCCCTTTCCTATACTAGAACGGATTGGAACTCTTTCATATAGAATTTCATTACCTAATTGGTTGCCTGGTGTACATAATGTGTTCCACGTGTCTCAACTCAGAAAACATGTTCATGATCCAAATCTTGTTGTGGAAGAAGCAGCGCAACAGGATATAGACATAACTCCAGAATTAGCGCTCAGAAGAGAGCCATTAAAGATAGTTGGCAAAGAAACTAGAGAGCTAAGGAGCAAAAAGATTCATTTAGTCAAGGTGCAGTGGAGTAGTGATCCTAGAGTTTGTACTTGGGAGACTGAGGAAAGCATTAAACAAGCCTACCCCAAATGCAGAGTGGACATCTATGACTAACTCCGATGCAAGGTACCTTTACAATACTTTGCATTTACATTTTGTTTCCTACTTTGCTGTTATTTCCTTTTCGAGGACGAAAAGTTTTAAGTGGGGGAGATTGTAATAACCCGGAAAATGTGAACCAATTTAAAATTTTTAAATTTGGTTATTACCAAAGAATTTAAATAATTGAAATAGCATATTTCAATAAAATAAAGAATTGGGTATAGTAAGGCAGTTTGAAATTTTGAATACAAACTTTGTCTGACTGTACCGGGTGGAAATTATAACGGATTTTAGCGAAACTGAAAATATTTAAATCTGTTTATGAATACCTTTCTAACGAATCTGAAAAATCGAAGTTTCATAGCGGGAATCAAAAGCTATGGCCAAATGAATTTTCAGAAAGGTCGCTATATAGCATATATAGCCCCTGAAAATTGATATTTTGCATACGACCTCGGAATTCGATGAAACCACTTTTGTTGGGTCCGGGATGTCAAACTATTGCTAGGTTTCAAATTTCATAATTTTTGAAGCTAGTATGTGAGCGGGGCAAAAGAAAATGTGATTGGTCAATTTTTGTTAAAATGGGTCGACCTAAAAATGGCCGTTTTTCAAACAAGCTCAGAATTCGACGAAACTGGTTTTGTTAGGACCGTATCATCAAAACAAAGCTAGATTTATTTTTCTGGAATTTTTCGATTCAGTTTGTGGCCCTGGCAAATTGAAATGTACGTTCAAATTAAATATTAAATGTTTTATATTTTAATTTGAAAAATAACTGACTGTAACAGTCGAATTGGCCAATGAAACATATCCCATTGTGTCCGGAATGGGGGTATTTAGCTAGGGGCGACAGTCGTTGGGTTTGATTTCGAGTTTGTTTGCAAAAACACTATTTAAATTTTCCTATAAATTCTTGACCAATAGGATTTTTTTCTTTAAAAAAAACCTACGAAACCCTAGCCGCCCCAGGCGAAATCGACGATCCAGGAAGCTCGAAACTTCCCCTCGACTTTCCCGCCACCACCGCCACCTACAGGCCGCACCACCACCACCGTTCGACAGCCCTTCCTCCCCTCTCCACATCCGACCAAACCTCACCCGCCACCATCGCCTGTACCGCCCGAACCACCCCCACAAAGTCGCCGCCTTTCCGACGCCGCACCGCCTCCCTCCGACCACCGAGCTGACCCTGCTCCTAGTCGCAGGCGCGTCTCTCCAAGCCCGAGAGCGTGGCACTACCTGATCGAAGCAACAATCGATGGATTTCACGAATTTTGCTAACCTAGTTTTGAATCAAAAATAAAGGTACGACCTTTATTATTCTGAAATGAAAATAACACTATAAAGCGTTGCAAAACTTTGAAAAATAATATCCTTTTCGTTCGTTAACAAAATTCGATGAAACAGGAGACACCGTGACCGCAAGGAGGCTCTCTATCATCTAGAAGAAGCCGCGGATTTTTCTGATCTTCCTAGGATTTTTAGCACTACAGAAACCAATGTGAGGAATCTAAACTAAATTGTGTGAATGGAATCGCGTTGTATAAATTATATAAATGAAGTGTAAATTATATACGCATTGTATACCTCATGCACATGTGTTGTATAAGTCATATTAGCGATGTATAAATTATACAAGCGTTGAATGAAACATATATGCTTTGAATTGTGATGAAATGCAAGTGAATTATAATATAATATATATATATACACTCCCCTCGTCCACAGACCATGGACGATATTTATTGATTGTGATTGACGTGATATTATATGGTATGACGAATGGTTGGAAATAATTGTTTGTGGTTGATATTGTGGTTGAAAAATACCTTTGTGGTTGAAAAATACCCTCTTGTGGTTGAAACAAATTAGAATAGGATTGTGGAATTGAAAATAAAACATGCCGCCTGCGTGCGAACTAGATGCATGATCCCCATTGTCAAAAACCGCGAGGTTTTAAGGTAGAGCGAGGAGCCGTACTAGGGACGGTCCCGGTTTTAACAACCCTGCCGTTATGCTGCCGAAATTTTCTGAAATATACATGTGTTAGAATAATTTTCATTCGTTGAAATAAATTACATATATTGAAACGAATATTCATGTGTTGAGTTGAAATTCATTCGTTGAGTTGAAAATTCATGTGTTGAATATTATTTGAATTTAAACAAATAGCTTTAGTGATAAAAATCACATTTTTATATATATACAAACTATAGCGAATATTCATGTGTTGAGTTGCAATTCATTCGTTGAGTTGAAATTTATGTGTTGAATATTATTTGAATTTAAATAAATAGCTTTAGCGATAAAAATCACATTTATATATATATATATATACAAACTATAGAGAATATTCATTTGTTGAATTGAAATTCGTTCGTCGAGTTGAAATTCATGTGTTGAATGTTATCGTATTTTAAAAGAAAATGAATAGACAATAAAAACTACATTTTTATTGTGAATATGAAGTGTTAAAAACATTCACGTGTTGAATAAATATTTTTGATGATAAAAATATTTCTTTTATCATGTATACGCTTTGATAAAAATAGACACGTGTTGAAATAAATAATAGTTGGCTAGAAATATTATTATTGGCTTTGTTCTGCATATATATACATTTGTTGAACAGGAAAAATGGATTAGGTATAGAGTAAAGAAATTATTTGCGTGCCCGACAAATAGGTAAGCCTTGATGAGTTGGCTGCGCAATTTTATTTTTATATCAACTCCTGTGAATGCCATTGGATGCGGAGTGCTAGTTATTCTGTATGAAATAATAAATATCGCCATAGGATAGTAACAATTAATTTTGAACTACACTACATGGCATACTTCTTGACGATAGGCATACTTCATCATATTCCACATAAGCAATTGGAGCTTGTGTGACGAGGTGGAAGATCTACCATACGAGCAAGAGGCTTGTATGGCGATGACTATATACTACAGGTTGAACTGATGACTGATATGGACTATATAAAATATAACGATAAATCGCCAGATTAATAAAAAAAACCCACACTGTTCTGGAGTTGACAATAATCACGTCTCTCTAATTATTATATACGGCACATGGACTATTTATTTCCACACGGAAACGGGGTGACGAGAATTTATTCTGTGGAGTGGTTATCTATACATGCTCCCCCGTAAACACCAGAATATATCACTATAAATATGTGGATGCTTTTTAGGATTTATTGGGTACCTAACACAGCCCAATAAATTTCCAAACCCCTCCCCGTACAAAGGAGGTTATGGAGAAATTTTTCAAAATATTAAGGCGTTAGTGAAATATTTGAAGTGAAAATGAAGTTGAAAATATAGAATGAACTATAGTTGGAATTATAGAATGAACTATATTTATATATATAAATATAAATATAAATAAAAGAAATCGAAGCCGTGCAGTTCGTGTTTCGGAATCGTATTTTGAAACGATTAGTACAAGAAATCCGACCATCGGATTTTCCCGAATCCGCAACCGCTGGGTTCGCCTTGGAAATATCTTCCCAACGGCACCAACCTTGTAAAAATCCAACAGTTGGATTGTCCGGAATGTTTAATTCAAATCTGAAGAAAAACAGCGCCAGAATCGTTTATATTTATATATATAAATATAATTAAATTAATCGAATAACGACGCTGCAGTTCGAATTTTGAAACCGTAACTTCAAACGACTAGTGTGGAAGATCCGACCGTCGGATTCTCACGAAACTGGAACCGTTGGGTTCGCTTTGGGAATACCTTCCCACTGATATAGACTTTGTAGAAATCCAACGGCTAGATTTTCCGATATGTGAAACAAATTTGGGGAAAAACAGTGCCACGGCACGACCTGAAATGTCGTTTAATTAAATATGGCCATTTTTAAATAAATAAAAATGATGAAAAATCGTTATAAAATATTCTAAGCAACATAGATTGCAAATAGACCAATTGGGCTTGAACTGTTTGATATTTGATGGTTGTATGTGCTTGACACGAAAATAACACTAAAGAACTGAAAGATGGATTTCGAATAATATAACCATGGAAAGAATCGATTTAAATTCTAATTACGTGAATTATTTGAAAAGGCCAAGCTAACCCTCATTTCAAATAATTTTTCGAGCGATTCGAATTGGAAAATGCAAGGACGATTCAAGACCGACGATCTTCATATCGGTTGGATGGGCGCTGTTGAGGTTCCTGACCGGAGTAGCTACCGGAAAGGGACGGAAGTAGTAGCCGTCTGAACGTATGTGTTGATTGTACGGATATACGAGGAAATGACGCCTCCGGTTTCGTTCAGACCCAGAGTGGACTTGTAAATGGACTGTGTGTTTGACATTGGATTTTGTTCTATACTGATTGATCTCTGTTAAATATATATCTGTTTGGCGGCGGAGAATTTATTCTTTTGCTTAACGCCCTTCTCTGAGACGTACGAGTTCAGAGGTTATATATCGATGGAAATCAATCGTATGGAGTGGACTGCCTATGTGGCATGCCAAGATGCTGTGATCAAGGCTTCTGTTGCAAAGCAAAGTCTTGTGGATGATGATCAAAGCACGATCTATGTGGCCTGGCTTTGTGTATAGCGTGGATTCGCGAGCCTCACACCCCGGTATGAGTTAAAAACGGGATACGGACTGCAAGGAGAGCACGACGTTTCTTTGTAGCTACGGTGGTGTCAGTGACTTACCAGCCCTGACATATATATCTACTTTTCACCTTTGTGGTTGTTGGAATGCGAGGCGCCTCGATTATTGGTCTGTAAGGACCAGGAAATGTGTGTTCAAGCATAATTAATCCTCAAACGTAAGAGAGGACCGTCCCTGAAGCATCCAGGGGTTACCCAGAGTGCGTAGTCCTGAGGCATTTGCCAGAATGTCTCGAAGCGGAGAGGAGCTTGCCCCTTGCCTCGACTCATGATGGAAATCCAATTTCCAATACGAAATAACGGATTCGATTGTAGAACTAGTATGGCGACATAGTAGATGGTAGCTATGCCGCCTATGATTGATATTTATGATGTTGTTCGCTTTTGAAACATATATGCACTAGTAATAATATCAACTGATTTGCTTTATACGTATCAAGCATATTTGGCCATTATAAGGTAAAACTCTATCCTCCGGCTTGCGTTGCATTGTATGATGGGACTTGAGTCTTATAATGGCTTCATTCTTTTTAAAAGCATTGCGTTGTTTTAAAATAATTTACTTTGTTTTAAATGCACTAGCAATCACTGGAGTAAACCCGTTCCGCGAAAGTGGCGTGGTCCTATGATTTGCTTATTACTGTTAAATAGATTCCTCATACCAGTCCCAATGACTGACTCGTTGTTTGTTTCACTTTGCAAACGCGGGTGCCCTTATTTTCACATGGGCAGCCTAGTTCACAGGTGACAGGTTGTTTTTGGCTCTGCACTGTTGCATAGAGTGCATTTTGGCTCATAGCGAGGCTGACTTCATAGAGACGACTTTGACATTTTCCGCCGTTATTGTACTTGTATTATGATTCCGCCACAGGGGATGCAGACTGATTTACTTTCAGTACTTATTATCGTATGTATATGTACCGCCTTCGGCGATGTAGACTGATACCCTTATTATGTCTCACTGCATGTATGTATTACGCCTCTGGCGATGATGACTGATCACTTCCCTTTTTATTTACTAAGTTATATCCTACGCTGTGCTATTTTGATGTTGTTACATGTTGTGATTCCGCTGTCATATCCATGTAAAATTATTCTATTTATTGTTTTTGCTATTATCTGTACTCTGCTATGATGATTAATGTGTTATATTCCAATGATTATCCTCAATACCGCCCCTCGGATTTTGGGATCGTCACACGACCCCTCCTACGGCAGAATGGGCAAATTAGGGTTTCGGGGGTTTTTTAGCTATAAGTATGACCTCACTTCTCTAGTTTCTTCACACTAAAAATAATGGAAGACTAGATGTTGTCGCTGCCGGGACTAAATCAAACCTTTTTCTTCTTCTACAATCAAGTTTAGAGTTATTCAAGTGTAGATCTGTGATTCAACATCTGCTATTCTCCTTCTATTTTTTTAGATCCAAACATTATGAGTTTAAGTTACTTTTAGATCTGAATAGTTAAAAGTAAAGCTTGATATGACATTAACTTGGATCCATGCCTATGACCATTTGAATCAAATCAAATCTGCTATAACTTGTATATCTATGATGTTATGACATGATTGTGACTTAGATCTAAACTTTCACCTATTTATCATGTCAGATTTGCCATTATTTAGCAGTTTAAATCACCTTATACTTGTCCCTATCATATTTGTGGTTAAATTGGATCTGTTATTAGTTGGATATCTAAACCATTGTTTAGATCTTTTCATGCTTGTTATGACATCCCTATTATGTTAGAATTAGTTCTATTATCATATGTTCATCAGATCTGATCCTCTGTGCATATCTTGTCATTATGCCACTATATGTTGGTGCCATTATATGTGAATCTAGTTAGTATGAACATTTCTATCATCTTCCCTTCAACTTTCCCTTTTTATTTTACATAGCCTGGTTCCTTTCAAGCCTAGGCATGCTGCTGAAACATGCAAATGTGTTAAACGGGGAACAAGGGGAAAAGCATTGAAATTGCGCATAACATGTAATTGGGAATTTGGGCACAAAATGAATAAAATGTATGAATATGAATTTGGGCATATAGTTTATTATGACCATAACTTGGGAAAAGGGGTATGAAAACCTATAACGACATAGGTAAAATTGATTAATAATTGGAATGCCTAGGATTACAACAATTAGTAACTGTAACTATGCCTAGACACGAGGTTAGATTACACTTGTAGTAGAAGTCTGCCCGGAACCACGTGGCATATCCAGCGACCACAAGTGGTGAATCTAATGTGATGGGTCTAGGTGCACAAATACGAGACATGCTAAGACACGAGGTTAAGCCCGACTTATGGAAGAAGTCTGCCCGGAACCAACCGGCATATCCAGCATCCACAAGTGGTAGGATTAATTTGGGAGGTCTAGCACATTATAACCATAAATGGACATGGTAATGAATTAGAATACTTAACCTAGTTGAATCCATAGGGATTGTATGAACATGAACCTGAATAGGGGTTAAGTAAACTTGTTTGAAACAGTGGGTGGGTTAAGTAAATCTGGGTTGGGTGGGTAATATTTATATATAGGCCCACAAACTTAACCTATTGGGGTTATGTAATTAAAGACACTGTTAGGTAAGCATAACCTATGGAAATGTTGGGGTTATGTAATTAAAGACACCGTTAGGTAAGCATAACCTTTGGAAATGTTGGGGTTATGTAATTACAGACACCGTTAGGTAAGCATAACTTGTGGAAATCCTAGTGCGGATACAAACAAAGGGGACAGCTTGTATCATCTTGTGTGTGAGACCCGTTTCAGTCAGTAACCCATAAAACAATATCTAACGAGTACTCCACCCCAGGTCGGAGTTGGGACACGCTTACTGGGTTGATTGTAAGAGATCTAAACGTGAAGGACGGTGTGGGCGCACAAACCGACCGGGGCCATATGCGTGCATGGTCCGCGCAGAGGGGGATAAGATGGTCATGGCACCTGTAGATATGGTTGTGCATGTCATCAAAGGGTTGCCACTTTAGGAAGTGATACCTCCTACTGTGGGGCAGGCATAGGGTATTTACGGAGTAGGGAGCCGATCAATTAGGGTAGTAATTAGGGTACATCTAGACGTATGCCTAAGTCTACCATCTGGTACTTGTTGGGATCATATCATTCTGGTTATACCAGTATTGGTGCAGAGTAATCTTTAGAGAAGCGTATACACTCTATCATGTTTACCTTGTCATACCTGCCTTTTGTGATATTATCTTTCTTGTCCACTTTATATGCCCGTCATGATACTTTTACTTATTTATTTGCTAAAAATAACTAGACTTGCCAGACTTTATGTCTAACCCTTTTTATTTCCTCTTCTTTCTTTCGTTTCCCCCTAGGTTCTCAGGGTGGGAATACTCAAGCTTGATCAGGATTCTGCTATCATTTGCTAGAGCTGCTTAGATGTATTTCTCAAGCTCATATCTTTACTACTATGGCTATGTTTTTATTTGCAGATTATGCTTCTTTTATTTTGTACTCTGATCTTTTAAGTACAAGATAGAAATTTAAATGATGTGCCGGTTTTTATGTAACTCAGACATATGATGTTTTGAACCACGATGCTTTATAATTAATAAAGTTTTTAATTCTGCTGCTATTTTATATCTACCTTATAATGTCTCTATTTCTGTTTACCTATAACGCTTCACGAAACTTAATGCATTCTCTTAATGAGTGACATTAACGGACGTGGGGTGTCACACTTGGTATCAGAGCTAAAGGTTACCAGATTAGGTAAAAGTTTTTGAAATTCAAAAAGGTTTTAAAAGGAAGCATTTTCAAAAGAAAAATCCGTTCTGAAAACATATTGCCCAAAGCTATATGTACTATCTTTTGATCCTTTGTCTGAATCTCTTTCCTTTTCTTTTCAGCATGTCTGGGGAACCTAATATTCTAGAGGGTGTTACGATACCGGGCTGGTTCCGTTGGTATCTAGAGGCCATGGTGCCTTCCAGTGGTCAAGCTGACGTTCCTCCCCCAGCTACAACCGGTCATTCTTCCTCCTCCCCCTCCGTGTGCAGACAACTTCTTTAAGATCTTCAAAGATTTCCATGCTATGGGAGGAAGACCATTCCATGGAACTAAGACATTCATAGAGGCAAGAAATTGGCTCAAGGAGACAAAGTACTTGTTTGGAATTTTCGACGTGGATGATCGTAGGAAGATTCAGCTAGCCGTCTGGTTATTGAAAGATGAAGCTTCACTCTGGTGGGAAGTAACCCAAGCGGGGCATCCGGTGGAAACCTGGGATGATTTTAGACAGAGGATTGAAATGAAGTTTCTTTCTCAAGCTGAGAAAAGCATGAAAATGGAGAGGTTCTTGGTGCTCAAACAAGAAAACATGACTGTTAAAGAATACGTGAACAAATTCAACCAGCTAGCAAGGTTTGGAATGGAACTGGTAGATACTCCGCATAAAAAATCCTTAGGTTTGCTAAAGGGCGGAATGAACCCCTTCATGGGTTACCTATGTCCAAATTCCAATGGAAGCAACTTTTGAAAGGCTTGTGGATGTGGCCTTGATGCATTAAGAAGACAAAGGAGAAAAGAAGGAAGTTAAGGCTGAGGAAACAACACAAAACAAGAAAGTATGGCCCAAGAAAGGACAACAATAACAACAGAAGAAGGGACGAAAGAATGAAAAGGCTAAGGATAAGAGGAATTGTCACAATTGTGGACGTGAGGGTCACTTAGTGAAGGACTGCAAAAGTAGGAAGAATTCTTGCTTCAGTGGTGGTCGGACACTTTGCTAAGGAGTGCCCAAAGAAACAGGGACAAGGTCAAACGGCAGGAGCTTCTGGAGGGCAGATGCATGCTCTCGCGACCAGTGCTCTAGATAAAGGTAGGAAAATTTCCGTGGAAGGTTTGATTTCTCTTTCCAGTCATCCTATTAGAACTCTTTTTGATTCTAGCTCTTCACATTCTTTTATATTTAGTTATGTGGTTGAGTCTCTACACCTAAATACTAGTATGGTAGTGGATCCCGTAGTTGTCTCAAACCCAATTGGTGGTTCGGCTCATTTGTCCATGATTTGTCCGGGTTTGAGAATATCTGTGTTAGGCGTCGAGTTTGAGTGTGATGCATATGTGCTCGGTTTTATGGGCTATGGTTTGATTCTAGGGATGGATTGGCTAACCAAGTATGGTGCCATTCTAGATTGTGAGAAGAGGGTCGTTAGACTTTTAACTTTCCATGGGAGGACCCTCGAGATTTCTTGTGACCCACAAGGGTCTGTTATACTTAGTTTCCTAGAGTCTCTAGATGCATCTATCGATGATCTGCGATCTGTTCCAGTAGTCGAGATTATCCAAATGTTTTTGATGAGGTACGGGGCTTACCTCCGAGGCGTGAGATCGATTTTCGTATATATTTGGTGGACAATGCAAATCCAGTTGCATTACCTGTGCACCATATGGATACAAGGGAAAGGAGGGAGCTTAGCAAGCAAATAGGGGAGCTACTTGAGAGAGGGTTTATTAGGCGAAACATATCTGAATGGGGTGCTCTAGTAGTATTCGCGACTAAGACGGATGGTTCGCTTATGTGTAGATTATAGGGAGTTGAATAAACTTACTAAGAAGAACAGGCACCCACTACCAAGGATAGATGACTTGTTTGACCAGCTTGTTGGTGCATCAGTATTCTCTCAGTTAGACTTGGCCATGAGGTTTCATCAGCTGAGGGTGGCTGAGGAAAGTATAGATAAGACCGCTTTTAGGACTCTAGACGGTTTCTTTGAATGACTCGTTATGCTTTTTCGGTTGACAAATGCACCTGCCTATTTTGTTGATCTGATGAGTAGGGAGTTTCGGGAGTTTCTAAATAAATTTGTCATGGTCTTTGTTGATGATATCTTGATCTTCTCAAAGAGCGAAGAAGAGCATCCCAACATTTGAGAGAAGTGTTGAAAACTCTCCGTGCGCATCAGCTTAAGGCAAAGTTTTCTAAATGCCATTTTTGGAGAAAAGAGATGAGATTTCTAGGGCACGTGGTTTCTAAAGATGGGATAGCAGTAGATCCCGCAAAGGTAGTTGTAGTTCAAGATTGGAAAATTCCGAAAAATGCAACGGAGGTTAGAAGCTTTCTTGGATTAGCTGGCTATTATAGGAAGTTCATTAAAAACATCGCAAAGATATCAGCCCCACTCACCAGGCCGACGAAGAAGAATTTGGCGTTTTCATGGAATATAGATTTTGATGTTGCTTTCCAACGATTGAAGAGGGCTCTGACGATAGCCCCAGTCTTGACCTTGCCTAATAGGAATAAAGTATTTACAGTATATGCTGATGCATGTGGTACAAGGCTTGGTGCGGTTCTGATGCAAGAGGGAAAGGTAGTGTGTTATGGGGATAGACAACTAAGGGTTCATGAGAAGAACTACCCTACCCATGATTTAGGGCTAGCTGCCATAGTATTCGCACTTAAGATGTGGCGTCATTATTTGCTTGGAGAGAAGTTTGAGTTGCACACCGATCGTAAATCTCTCAAGTATTTGTTCTCGCAGAAGGATCTTAATTTAAGGAAACATAGGTGGATGGAGTTCCTAACTTCTTATGATTTTGAGATTTCTTATATCCCTAGCAAGGGTAATGTGGTGGCTGACGCACTAAGTAGACAGAGGATGGCCTTAAGTCCTCTATTTGTGGAGAGGAAAAGCTTGGATTTCATATCGACTTTAGACCCTCCACCGAGTTTTTTTCCTGGATTGTTTGTATCGCTAGAGATACGAACTACTGTTATGGATCAGATAGGAGCTTTGCAGCGAGATGATCCACATATTTCAGACATCTTTGTTAGGCTCAGTAAAGGGGAGACTTCTAGTCACCTCAATGGATATTCCATAGATGATAAAGGGTGGTTGCGACGAGATGGAAGGCTTTGTATTCCTCAAACTGGAAGTTTGTTAAAGAAGGTCCTAGAAGAATCCCATCATTTTAAGATGACTATTCATCCAGGCAATGATAAGATGTATAGGGATATGAAGAGCGTTTTCTTTTTGGCTGGGATGAAGAAAGATGTGGGAGAGTTTGTTTCTCAATGTTTAGTTTGTCAGCAAGTCAAAGCTGAGCAAAAGAAGCCTGGTGGTTTACTTCATCCATTGGAGGTTCCATAGTGGAAGTGGGAGAGCATCTCAATGGGTTTCAAAGATGGGTTGCCTAGATCGAAGAAAGGCAACCCCAGTATTTGGGTTGTAGTGGATAGACTTACAAAGAGCGCTCATTTCATTACGGTCAAGAGCAAGAGGACGGCAGCTTGGTTAGCAGCAATTTACGTTCGTGAGATAGTCCGTCTTCATGGAGTACCTTCCAACATCATAAGCGATCGTAACCCCATTTTCACCAGTGAATTTTGGAGGTGCTTGCAAGAAACATTAGGTACACAGTTGTGTTTGAGCACCGCTTATCATCCTCAGACCGATGGACAGACCAAGAGGGTGAACAAAATTCTTGAGGATCTTTTGAGGCTGTGTATCCTAGACTTCGGAGGGACTTGGGAAGAGCATATTCCTTTGGTAGAGTTCACCTACAACAACATTTATCAAGCTAGCATTGGCATGGAACCCTTCGAAGCATTATACGGATGACCCTGTACATCAACTTGTTGATGGGGATCTACAAAAAGACTATTACTTGGACTATATATGGTTAGAGAAACGTTGGAGAAGATTGATCTTATTAGACGACGACTGAAGACCGCTCAAGATAGGCAGAAATCCTACGTAGACAAGAGAAGGACTGACATTGAATTTGAAGTAGGAGACATGGTTTTCATTAAGGTTCCTCCATTGAGGAATGTGGTTTGCTTCTGATATATAGGAAAATTGGCACCAAGATTTGTAGGTCCATTTCCCATAACAGAAAGGATTGACCAAAATTCCTATAGAGTAAAGCTACCAGAGAGACTATCCAGCGTTCATGATGTTTTCCACGTTTCTCATTTGCAGAAGTGCTTGCATGATACCGCAGAAGTAGTTGGGTCGAGTTTCTAAGAGAAAGTAGAGGTAGAACGGGAGGCGGCAGTCAGACGAGAGTTCCTACCCATATTCTTGGATCAGAAGTTAAGAAGCTACGCAATAGAGAAGTCAAGTTGATGAAAGTTCAGTGGAGAGATAACCTAGATGATGCAACTTGGGAGACCGAAGACAAAATTCGTGCTTTGTACCCATTCCTTTTCGAGGGTATGTTCTTAACTTCCTTTCCAAAGATTTTTTTTATGCTTGTTTCTATCATTTAAGTATGTCCTATCGATCAAATCTTCGACATTTAGGTAGGAATCCAACGGATGTAAACATGTGTTTTAGACATGTTGTGTTTGTTGGATGCGAGTGTTTGCTCGTGGTTGCTCGTTGATGCATATACACACACATTAGGCACTAGATCGGCTCAATCACTCTCATACTGCATATGGATGTGTGTGCATTTTTCTTCTTTTAATGGATGGAAATGGATGTATCATCATAAGGATGTTGCATTTGGATGGATGATTGTGTACCCATATAGAACCTACATGTTATATTAGGATTATTTGTATACATTTGGATTCATGGCACTAACATACATTGCATTAAGGAGGCCAACTGAATCAGTAGACCGCCTGATCTTTCGCATTAGTATTGGGACATACACACACACCTTTGCATATGTTCATATAAGCATTAGAAATCTCTTAAGGACAATTGATGCCCATTATTGATGGATGAATAGATGGGTGGTGGATGGAAGGATATACATTCTTCTTAACTTGGAGATTTCGGGGACGGAATCCTTTGAGTAGGGGAGAATGTAACACCCCATAATTTTACCAATATTGAAGAGGACAAATTAAAGAATAATTAAATTAATATTTAGAATTAAGGGAAATAGATTGCGTCATTGCGTCCGTCCCGAAATACAGGTCAAGATAGACATTTGGTTTGCGTAAAACGGACATGATATGAAGAAGTTATGAAGGTTTGAAGTTTGTATACACACAAGAGAATTATATATATACATATATATATATATAATATTCAAAAAATCAAATTTCAGTTCAAAAATAAAAAATTCCGTGAGCGGCAAATTTCCCGCCTAGGGGTGTCGACCCTTGGGTCGACCCCTCAAGGGGGTGTCGAGCCATGGGTCAACCCCCCTACATCAGAATGGGAAGATTAGGGTTTTGGGGGTTTTTGGCTATGAATATGGCCTCATTTATGAAAATAATGGAGGACTAGATGCTATCGCTGCCCGGACTGAATCAAACCTTTTTCTTCTTCTATAATCAAGTTTAGAGTTATTCAAGTGTAATTTGTGATTCAACATCCGCTATTCTCCTTCTATTTTTCTAGATCCAAACACTGTGAGTTTAAGTTACTTTTATATATGAATAATTAAAAGTCAAACTTGACATGACATTGACTTTGATCCATGCCTATGACCACTTGAATCAAATCAGATCTGCTATAACTTGTATATATATATATATATATATATATATATATATGATGTTTTGACATGATTATGACTTAGATCTAAACTTTCACATATTTATCATGTTAGATCTGCCATTGTTTCACTGTTTAAATCACCTTATACTTGTCCCTATCATGTTTGTGGTTAAATTGGATTTGTTATTAGTTGGATATCTAAACCATTGTTTAGATCTTAACATGCCTGTTATGACATCCCTACTACGTTAGAATCAGTTCAATTATCATATGTTCATCATATCTGTTCCTATGTACCTATCTTGTCATTATGCCACTATATGTTTATGCCGCTATATGTTTATGCCACTATATGTCAATCTAGTTAGTATGATCATTGCTATCATCTTCCCTACATCTTTCCCTTTTTATTTTATATATCCTGGCTCCTTTTGAGCCAAGGCATGCCGCTGAAATATGTGAATGCGTTAAACGGGAAACGAGGGGAAAAACATTGAAATTGGGCATAACTTATAATTGGGAATTTGGGCATAACCTAAATAAAATGTATGAATATGAATTTGGGAATATAATTTATTATGAACATAATTTGGGAAAAGGGGCATGAAAACCTACAACGACATAGGTAAAATTGGTTAATAATTGAAATGCCTAGGATTACAGTAATTAGAAACTGTAACTGTGCCTAGACACGAGGTTAGATTACACTTGTGGTGGAAGTATGCTCGAAACCGCCCGACAAATCCAGCGACCACAAGTGGTGAATCTAATGTGAGGGGTCTAGGTGTACAAATACGTGATGTGCTAAGACACGAGGCTAAGGCCGACTTGTGGAAGAAGTCTGCCCGGAACAACCGGCATATCCAGCATCCACAAGTGGTAGGATTAATGTGGGAGCTCTAACACATTATAACCATAAATGGAAATGGTAATGAATTGGAATACATAACCAAGTTGATTCCATAGGGAATGTATTAACGTGAACCTAATTAGGGGTTAAGTAAACTTGTTTGAAACAGTGGGTGGTTTAAGTAAATATGGGTTGGGTGGGTGATATTTATATATAGGCCCATAAACTTAACATGTTGAGGTTATGTAATTAAAGACACCGTTAGGTAAGCATAACCTGTGGAAATGTTCGGGTTACGTAATTAAAGACACCGTTAGGTAAGCATAACCTGTGGAAATGTTGGGGTTATGTAATTAAAAACATCGTTAGGTAAGCATAACCTGTGGAAATCCTAGTGGGGATACAAGATAAAGGGGAGAGCTTATATCATCTTGTGTGGGGGACCCATTTCATCCAGTAACCCATAGAATGGTATCAAATGAGTACTCGCCCTAGGTCGGAGTTGGGACACGCTTACTGGGATGATTAAAAGAGATCCAAACGTGAAGGACAGAGTGGGCGGTGCAAACCGATCGGGGCCATGTGTGTGCATGGTCCGCACAGTGGGGGATAAGACGACCGTGACATCTGAAGATATGGTTGTGCATGTGACGGCCCGCCCAGCACCAGCCGACATTTCAATGAAAGTGCGTTGTGTCAATGTCCAACCAGCACGGGACAGTCGCCAAAGAAAGGAAAAGAATGGAATTTGAAGCTAGAACTACCAAAGGAACCTGTAGAATGTCTCAAAGCTCATGGAATAAAATATAATAATAACATACTTGACATAAAACAGGTGGGACAGTACATAAGCTAAAAACTAAACATCGTAGCAGCGGAAAATCTAAATACAGCTTATATTCCACTTCATCATTATTACAACTTTAAAACTGTCCCAAAAGCAAAAGAAAGGAAAGGTACACTACTAATGCCCAAAGTAGTGACCAGCAGTGACACAGGGAGAATATCTATATATATCATACGTGGAAGCCTCCTGCTCGTCTCCAGTACAGCTACTCGTGCATACCACCAAACCTGTCTCTAGTTTGCCCGTTTAAGAGCATCCAGAGTAATAAGAAGAGACATAAAACTCTGGTCAGACAAAAGTCTGGTATGTGCGATAAGAATCAAAACAGAACGATAACAGGTATACTAAACCATATCTGGACCTGCAACCAAAGATTTAGCATTACATACTGTACAATACTCTAGGGTGCCACTAACATATGGTGTAAAGAATACGGGGGTGGGGGTGTGCATGACATAGTGATGGCAAACAATCAATCATAGCAACCATCCTCACAGCTCTCACTCAGTGCGTAAAGCATACGATATCCACCACTTTGATCACCCTATTCCTTGCTATGATCACTCTGCCCCATGGAATCATGGCAACCACACTGCACTAATCCATAGCCACTAGACCTTGCTATGTCCACTCTGCCCCATGAAGTCATGGCGACCCCACTACACTGGCTCATAATCATGCTACGATCACTCTGCCCCATGGAGTAACATCTACCCCACTGCACTGATCCGTAGCCTAACATCCGTCTTTGTGGTGAATCAAAGTTATGGATATCGATAACCCCTTAGCACACGTCCCGCAGCAAAGCCCAACTCATGAAGTTAACTCTTTGGTTCCCATCTGGATCCTGAGTTCTACTTCCTATTTGGACTTCCTTCGCATCTCGGGTTTTGGTCGAATTGGAGTTGGTCTTCAAAAGAGTCGTCGCGTAATCGCAGCCCCAATCCGGTTCGGTTCGGCTTCCTTATGTGGTTCGGTTTGGTTGTCCTTTCCTGGTTCGGTTCGGCTTACTCCAGTTCCTGGCCATCAATCTGGTTTGGTTCGATATATGAGGTCCTCCACGTCACATTGGTTCGGTTCGGCACTCCTGATCTTAGTCCGGTTCGGTTCGGTATATGAGGTCCTCCACGTCACATTGGTTTGGTTCGTCCCTCTTGCTCTAGCTTGCTCATTCCGATCTGATCCCACGTTCCATTCCGACCTGATCCGATCCTCAACCCAACTCCAACTCTTTGCAAGTGGCCTTCCTTCTTGCCAAGCCTCCTCTGGTGTCAAGTTCCAATCCGAATCAAATCCCTTGCCCGGCTCTCCTATCTGATCCGAGCCCCATATCCGATCCGATCCGATCCAAAACCCTGCCACTTTTCAAGCGATTGTTTTATGCCATACGACGGCGTTTTCGACTATTCTAACTATTCTAATCGATTACAAATCATACCATATAGTTATAGCAACATATAGAATTGACCACAAACACCAAAACAACAATTTGATATGTCAAAAGGGATCAAACATACCCAAAACCCATATTTTCCCCATAAGCATGTTTAAGCAAATCTAATGATAGGATTAGCAAAACTTAACCAAATCAACTCAAACTTCTAACAAAGGTCTAAAACAATATTTCGAAATTTATAAGTAATTTTCCAGAATTTAATCATGCTTAAATTCGTTAATCAACACTAATCAATCCTAATTAGCCATAATTAGTGTAAAAAGGTGCTAATCACTCACCTTAGCCACAATAAAATACCAAATATGAAATTATCCTTTGTTTGGCGCTGTTCCCAAGACTACACAGCAGCTCCAACCTAGATTAGGTGTTGATTTGACTTGATTTGACGTAGATTAGGCTAAAACTTGATTAAATGGTGATTAGAAGGTGATTTGGGGTGTTTTAGCATGTGGAGGCCATTGCTAGGTTGAGAGGAATGATAGGTGGCGGCTGAAAAATGAGAAAAGGATGTTCTCTAAACCCTAACAGTCATTTTAAACTCCTAATCCCGAAATCCCCCTATGGGCCTAGCTGTTAATCACCCTATTTGGCCCGGTTAAGCTGTTTTTCACCCTCTAAACCTTAATTCACCCATATCTCCCAAACGGTAAGTCCGTTTGGCTAATATGACCACTCTACGGAAAGGTAAATAATCATCCAGATCTAATGGAAGTGGTTTCAGGTCAAAATTCCTTTCCAATCAAAAGTTATGGCCGAAACAAGATCAGCTAGGGCAAAATGGTCGTTTAAAAATTGGCAAAAATCATGAACATGACCTCAATAGTCGTCCACCAATGTCACACGACCATACGACTCCTTACGAGAAAGAAATAAATATTCTATGATCCTCCGATGCATAGAATGCGGGTCGTTACATTCTCCCCCCTTAAGAAATTTCGTCCCCGAAATTCCTTAACCCAAAACATACAAGGGATCTCGCATGCCTACCAATCATTAACAAAACAATAAAGTATACAAAACAACACAACAAGCCTATCCTAGCATGCGGTTTACTAACAAGGTAGTACTATACCGATATAAAAACCTTACCAGGCAAAGAGCTCTGGATACTTCCTCCTTATGTTCTCCTATGTTTCCCAAGTACAGTCTTCCTCATCATCACCCCACTGAACTTTGACTAGTTTCATCGCCTTCCTTCGAAGCTGCTTCGTATCGTTCCCAACAATACGCATAGGCTAGCGGTTCCCAACCACCTCGGGTTCAACCTCGATATCGTCCAACTGATCCGGTGAAATAGTCATATCGGGGTCATGCACGAATTTCCTTAACTGGGAAACATTAAATACGATATGAACTCCTGCCATCTTCTCTGGTAATTCAACTTTATATGCCAAATTCCCAATTTGCTCGAAAACTGGGAATGGCCCAACAAATCTTGGTGCTAACTTACCTCTCCTGCCAAATCGAATCACGCTCTTTAACGGAGAAATCTTGACAAACACCAAGTCGCCAATGGAGAATTTTAGATCTCTTCTCCCCTTATCAGCATAACTCTTCTGTCTATCTTGAGCAGCCTTCATTCGTTGTTGGATAACCTTAATCTTATCTGAGGTTTCTCTTATCACATCTGACCCAAGCACAAATTTCTCACCAGTTTCTAACCAACATGACGGTGAGTTGCATGGTCTTCCGTACAAAGCTTCAAATGGTGCCATACCAATACTGGATTGATAACTTTTATTATAGGCAAACTCTACTAGATGCAAATGGTCATCCGTGATCCACCAAAATCCAATACACAAGCTCGCAAAATATCTTCTAACACTCGATTCACCCTCTCTGTTTGTCCGTCGGTTTTAGGTGATACGCGGTACTGAGATGTAATTCTGATCCTAAAGCCTCTTGTAAGCTCTTCCAAAACCCACTAGTAAATAACGGGTCTCGGTCACTCACAATGCTTTTAGGTACTCCATGAAATCTCACTACCCACTTCATATACAGTTCTGCTAACTTAGCTGACGTTCTGATTGACTTGACGGGTATAAACCTTGCACTTTTGGTTAATTGGTCCACAATTACCCAAATACTATCATGGCCCGATCTAGTCCATGGTAACCCATCAATGAAATCCATTAAGACTTGTTCCCGTTTCCATTCTGGAATTTCTAATGGTTGCAAAAAACCACTAGGCTTCTTTTTCTTAGCTTTAACCAATAGGTAGTTCATGCATTTGGATATTAACTTCCCAACGTCTCTTTTCATTCCTTCCCAATAGTAGGTCTGCTTCATGTCTCGATACATCTTGTTACCACCGGGGTGTATAGTCAGTTTTGAGTGATGACATTCTCTATACACTTCATCTCTTAACCCATTGACATTGGGCACAACAAGTCTTCCATTCTTTCTAAGCCATCCTTCTTGATCCAGCCCATACTTTTTCATCTCCTCGTCGATACCCATCCCTAGCTTGGAGATGATTTCCAATAGGTTAGGATCGTCTCTCTGATTAGAACCAATCCGATCAATCAAAGTGGGTCTGATCGTCAAACTTGCTAACATTTTTGGATCCAATTCACACTTTGGTCTGAAATCATACCCATCGATGTACTCCAGTTGCTTCCACTCAAGAAACATAGCCCCTAAACTGGCATGTCTTCTACTCAATGCATCAGCTACCGCATTGCTCTTTCCTGGTGTGTATGCGATATTGAAATCGTAGAAAACCAAGAATTCTAACCATCTTTGCTGTCGGAGATTTAGATCCTTCTAAGAGAAAAGATACTTTAACGATTTATGATCGGTAAACAACTCGAATCTTTCTCCCAAGAGATAATGTCTCCACATCTTCAATGCAAACAAGATCGCTGCCAATTCCAAATCATGGGTAGGATATCTTTTCTCGTGCGGTTTCAGTTGCCGACTAGCATAAGCTACAACCCTACCTCCTGGCATCAATAAAAGACCTAGTTCGGTACCACAGGCATCTGTGTATACCGTCATCTCTTCATTCCCTTTAGGAATGACTAACACCGGTGCACATGTCAACTTTTCCTTTAGACTCTTAAATGCATTCTCGCACTTTTCTTCCCAGACGAAAGCTTGATTCTTCTTGGTCAACTGAGTCAACAGTGTTGCTATCTTGGAGAAGTCTTGGACGAACTTCCGATAATACCCAGCTAATCCCAAGAAACTTCTTACGTCTGTTGCATTCTTGGGCATAGACCAATCCTGTACTGTAGCCACCTTCGCAGGATCCACGACAATACCATTCTCTAAAACAACATGGCCCAAGAATCTCACCTCCCTCCTCTAGAAGTGACACTTAGAAAACTTTGCTTTCAATTGGTGTTTTCTCAACACCTCCATCACTATCCTCAAGTGTTCCTTGTATTCTTCCTCTGTCCTCGAATAAACAAGTATATCTTCCACAAACACAAGAACAAAATTATTTAACTGATCTCTGAATACCCTATTTATAAGATCCACAAAATATACTGGTGCATTGGTCAACCTGAATGGCATGACCAACCACTCATAAAATCCAGACAGCATCCGAAAGGCCGTTTTAGCTATACTCTCAGCTTCCACTCTGAGCTGATGAAAACCTGTCGCGAGATCCAACTGGGAGAACACACTCGCGTCACTCAACTGCTCAAACAAATCATCTATCCACGATAGAGGAAACTTATTCTTCCTCGTCACCATATTCAATTAACGGTAGTCCACACACAATCGAAGGGAACCATCTGCCTTTGTAGCAAACACAACTGGTGCTCCCCACTCAGAAAACTTCTTCTGATAAATCCCATCTTCAAAAGATCGCTTACTTGCACCCCGAGTTCTCGCTGCTCCCTTGGCGCCATACGACAAAGTGGCATCACTATAGGTCTGGCATCTTTCGCTAAATCAACACGGAACTCAATCTCTCAGTGTGGTGGAAGTCCGATCACTTCCTCGAAGATGTCCGGATGCTGGCCAGCCACGGGCACATCTGACAGCTTATCATACGGGATGTTGAGGGAATTTAGAAAACTAGCCATTACCTCATCACTAGGTAGACCGCCAAACACTACCCTCCGCCCATCATCCGCTCTAACTGTCACTAAAAAGCCCTCACAGTCTACCACCACCCCGTACCTTTAGAGCCAATCGACTCCCAAAATAATACCAAACCCAGTAAAGCCCAAAACAAAGCAATCACAGACAGACATGCATCCGTGACTTGATAAGACCACATTACGACAAATCATCCAAAGGCTAGTCGAACCACCAATCGGTTTCGTCGCTACTAAAGGTCTATCGACTATCTCGGATTCCAATTCCAACCTATCTACCAGGTCACTAGATATGAAGGAACGGGAAGCTCCGGTATCAAACAATACTCGAACAGAAACATCATAAACAGAAAGCATACCTTGAATGACGACATTCTTTCCTTTCTCTGCCATAGTTGGGGCATTCGACGAAGAAGGAATATCATTGATAGCATATGCTTTCACAATCTACTTTTCTTTAGGGGGTTGCGGACACTTATCCTTTTGGTGTCCAACTTGACCACAGTTGAAGCACTTTCTGTCCGCTGGCTTTGCTCGACATTCTTTAGCATAATGGCCCTTCTTGCCACAGCTAAAACGCTCAACATCTTTCTTATTTTTTTCTTCTGGCCATCCTTGGTCTGATTCCGCTTTCTCTTATTCTGAGAACCATTCTTGCCTCCATCGCTTGCTTGCGGTTTTGGCTCCTCTGCCGATGCAACCTCAGTCTTCATCTTAGGATAAAGACTCTCTGACCTCAATTCTTTCCCCATATTCGATTCAAACGTCTCATCGATATGGTTTATAAGCCTTTCCCCCAAGTACTGATCTAAGCCTGTTATGAACTTCTCATTATTCTTCTCGGGAGTGTCGATAAGAGATAATCCATACTTCGATAAAGTATCGAACTCAGCAATATACTCCGAGACTGCCCTATCATTCTGCTTAAGCTCCAAGAACTTCCTAAACAATTCTGACTTCTGAGCAGCTGGGATAAACTTATCACTGAATTGGGCCTTAAACTGATCCCATGTAGCTTGATCCTCTAGAGTAGCCGCCTTAATAGCATAACACCAATAAATCGCCCGTCCGTGCAGCTGAAGGGATGCTAGCTTCCTCTTCATTGCATCCTCGATACCCAAGTCTTCGAAGATACGTTCACAGCTATCCAACCAATCCTGAACTTCTGTAGCCGATTTCGTTCCGTGGAACGACTTTCCACCAAAACTAGTGTAATCCTTGCATAGCTTGGCGAAATCGGCTCTAGGCGCTTGCAACGCTGCACCACCACCATTTGCAGCTTTGGGAACTGCTCCTTGCACATTTCTAAGTATCTCTCTCATGAAGTCAGTGAACATCGTACTCATATCAGTAGCATTCCCATTATTAGCTCCTCTACCAGTACCCGTAGTATATCGGCTCATTGTTCAATCTGTAAGGAGAAAATGATTAACCATCTCTTTAGTGGTGCCAGTGCAATGCGACTTCATCTTTAAATATACTAATAGTATGTATATATATATACACAACTTTTAAAAACCAAAATATAACAAATATGCACTCTCATATACGTATTATCTCTCCCTGATGTCTTTCCCTAGGTTAACTACGCAACCTAGAGCTCTGATACCAAATGTGACGGCCTGTCCCGCACCAGCCGACATTTCAATGAAAGTGCGTTGTGTCAATGTCCAACCAGCACGGGACGGTCGCCAAAGAAAGGAAAAGAATGGAATTTGAAGCTAGAACTACCAAAGGAACCTGTAGAATGTCTCACAACGCATGGAATAAAATACAATAATAACATACTTTACATAAAACAGGTGAGACAGTGCATAAGCTGAAAATTAAACATTGTAGTGTAACAACCCGTATTTTTCGATAACGTGTTAAGACGAGAATCAAGGCAGAATTTAATTTTAAATTCTGAATCAAGTAAAACGGGCTATGCCATTGCGTTCGTCTCGGAAAAATACGCGAAATAGAGTCTGAGTTTTCGAGAATCGGAGTCCGTATGACCAAGATATGGCCTCGCGAAGTTTCACGAAAAATTCCCAAATTAAAGTATACTTAATTAAGTGAAATGGGTTGCGCAGAGAAATATATATATATATATATATATATATAATTGAAAATTAAATAAATAAATATGCAAAAATGTTCAAAACAGCGAATTGGGAGAGGGGAATAACCGAACCGGCCGATTTTTGAGGTCGACCCAAGCCCGCTGGGTCGACTAGGGGTTAATCCAGGGTGTTTGGCTGTCAACCCGTGGGACGATTCGCTCAAATGCAGATTTTGCATTTGGATGGTTCTCATGGTTCATCTTTAATCTAAAGGCCCTAGATGGTTCCTACACTTGACTTCTTCCCCAAGACCTGCTTTGATGGCTTGGATTGAATCTAGGTTTAATCTTATGGCCTAAAACACTTGCCTAATCTATAAATAAGACCCAAACCTATCCTAAATCCTCATTATACATTCATGCAACTAAACTATGGCAAAATTTTACCTCTCATGGCCTCCACTCTCTTCATAAAATTTCTAAATGGTTTCTATGAGAGATTTTCCATGCATACAAGTGTTTTCAAGCTTGTATGAGTGTCATTAGCTTGCATTCAAGTCAAGTTTCTATCTTTGCATCATAAAGCAAGGGTTTTGATCATTTTGGCTCAAGGGTTTTTATGTTAGAGCTTGCATTTTGGGTCTATTTGATTGCATAAGGTCTTTGTCATATCTTTTGTGCCTTCATACCAATGTAAGCCCTTTCCCTACTCTTAGATATTAACTATGAAGTTAAATGTTCATGTTGCAAGTTTGGGTTTGATCATTGAGTATGATACATGCTATCATGTCATGCAAGTTTATGAAGTCATTATCTTGATCTTGTGAGCTAAAAGCTACAACCTTTATGTTGAAATGTTGCATTAGGCAACATGAGAACCCTCATAACCTTTATGTCAACTTGCATATGAAGTCATAACCCTTATATGATGATATATGCGAGTTACTAGTCATCATTCCATATCTTTTGTCACCATGATTTGCTTATGTGCCAAGTTTGGGTTTATGCATGTTTTGAGGCTTAAGAATGTAACATGCAAGTTAATGAACACATTTGTGCCTCATTTGCCACCATGATTAACTTGTGGCTTAATATCCATTTTTGTCATGCCTTTGCCAAGTCTCTTCTTTTAATCCATTACGTTGTCGCGAACGTATATGCGAGTTTAAAAGCGTTGGGTTATGTTATGGGTAATTTCTAATGACATGAAAATACAACTTGAAAACATGACTTGAAATATAACATGGAAGTTGACATGTAAGTATGCATAAAAACATAAGCTTGGGAATTTACCTATTAAGTTAGGTCTACCCTTTGGGATTTTACCTATTAAGTTAGGTCTACCCAAATGCTTGAAAACTTGTAACATGTTTTGGGAAACATGATGGACATGACACTTAGATAATATAAGTGTGGCCAACTCGAGGTTGGGTTGAGTTTGCAACGTAAAACTACCCGGAACCGACCGGCCTAACTAGTAGTTGCAAACAATAGGACCCAATGTGAGAAGTTGGTCATGTTGTGCTTGAACCCTAGGTTAGACCAAGTTGTGGTGTAAAGCTACCCGGAACCGACCGGCTTAACTAGTAACCACAACAAAGTCTAATGTGAGAGGTGAAGGTGCATTAAGTAATTAATGCCACATGATAGGGTTAAGTTAATTTGATTAATGACTCTTAACCAAATATGACATGGACAAATGGGTTAAGTAATTTGATTAGGCTAACGATACTTAACAAAACATGACAAGGTTGGGTAGGTTAAGTAACTTGATTTGCCTAATGACACTTAACCATTTTTATATGACTAGTGGATGGGGTTAAGTTAACCAACACTTAATCAATCCAACGCGATAACTTGGTAAGGTTAAGTAAGTTTTCTTAATGACGCTTAACCGAAAAATACGGTTAACGAATGGGGTTAAGATTAGACTCAACTAGTCTAAACATGGAAATCGGATGGGGTTAAGTTAGCCTAGACTTAATTAATCCCACTTGGTAGTTTAATGGGGTTAAGTTAAACACTTAACTAATCTAAACATGATGAATTGATGTGGTTAAGTGACCTATACTTAACCAATCTAACTCGTGAATTTATTGAGGTTAAGTTAACCTATACTTAACCGATCTAACGTGAAAACATGATAAGGCTAAGTCACGAATCGCTTGAATACACTTGACCGATTTGACTGAGTAAATTGATAGGGTCAAGTTAATATATACTTAACCAATCTAGAATGATAATTGGACGAGGTTAAGTCGTGAATTGTTAATACATACTTAACCAACGTGAGCATGGTTTGTAGGGTTAAGTCTTGGACTTGGATACTTAGCCAATTTTGACATGATTTGAAGACGGGTTAAGTCTTGGACTTGGATACTTAGCCAATTTTGACATGATTGGTAGACGGGTTAAGTCATGAACTTAAGTGACACTTAATCCATTATGTAAACCCTAGTTCTGAGGATAGGGGATAACCGTAGTTAACAAGGATAACGGGAATAAGGCTAAGTGGTAAACCTTAGTTGAGGAATAACTAAGTAATGATTCTTAGTCAAGGAAATTTAGACCAGTTCATAGATAGATGAGTAACCTGATACGGTAGGTCATCGTTTAAGTATACGAGTAGGAGCAAGTATCTGATTTAGATAAAGGCTCCAGCGAACTGGGTAACGAAGCAGCGGCTTCGGGGAACGTGAGGGTATTCTTGGTATCCCTCTATGAGCTGCCAGGTGATTATACTAGGCTCATGAGAGGTTAAGGTCTGCATTAGAAGAACCAAGAGTATGCCTTGGTTGCTATGCGAGCGACCTAAAGACGGGGATGGATAGGGGATAGTCGACGATACACGGTCGTACCCTAGATAGCATTTCGTCAGACTACCTACCATCTTTGGTCAAGCGTGTACGTACGGAAAGGCAGAGAACACCCAATATACCATAATTGCTATCTAATTATGGTTGCGGTAAGGCTTGGATGTGGGTTGGCCAGTGTTGTGTTCTCATACAGGATTTATCCTGTCTTGTCTTTCGCTAGTTGAGGGAGGGGTCGCGTGGGACCATAGCCACGTATAGAAAAACAGACCTTAGCATCTGCATCGGCAGATAAATCGAAAGCTCCCGACCGAGTCCTGTATTTCTCGATCTGCCCTGTGACAGGACTCGGATGGCACGATGTGATACATGTGCATACAGTCATGGAAAACGATTCACGATGAATGCGTGGGAAAAAGGGCACGGTTGACGGTTAGCGTAAATCCCAGTGGCCCTGGGTGGTTGAACCAAAACCGAGATACTAAAACGTGCAATAGGTAAGCGTAATCCCTAGTGGCCCTAGGTAGCATAAGTCCTAGTTGTACAAATGATAATTCATGTTGGAAGACCCTAGCTAGGTTTAGGGTAACAGTCCAAACCGATCTTAAGGATCATGGAACTATGTTAAAGTAATGTAGAATCTCATGGGAAAGCGCGTATGGTCTACGGCAAGGGACTGAACATTTACATGGAATAAAACATACAAGTTGAGTAACCTATATATGCGATATATTAGGTTGACATGGACCATTACACGACTTTTGAGTGAGGGTCATTCTTGGTTAACACATGACACGATGGGGATATTAGTACGGTAGGTGCAGAGCTAAAATACAAGATAAATATCACGGGGCGTTATACGTGACAGATATCTTGGGGATATTATACTTGATAGAAACCTAACGATGTGATACCTTGTTTTATCTTGACATCGTAATTTATCATGACACCTTAGTTTATCAGAGTTCAGTAGTTCATCCTGTTATTTTGATTTAGCTTATCTATCTTGTTATCATGCTTATGTTCATCTCAGTTTCTCATGTCAGTTAACTTTACTAGTTTTTATGCTAATAGTAGATAGGGCTTACTCAGTCTTTTTGACTGACCCGTTTTGTTTTGCCTCTTTTCTTCCGTTCCCCCCCCAGGTTACAGGGAGGAAATACTGTTGTTTAGTTCGGACTTCTTCTGCTTAAAGGTAATCATGGATGGCTTGGACTTTTCTTGGCTGTGGCTACTTTACTGTTTTTACTTGGGGAATAATTTATGAAAATGTCTTTATGCTTCTTTACTATTGCAAGACAGGTTTTGATGTACTCTGATGTAAAAGGCTTTAGACCTTATTTATTCATGTTATGAAAGTTTGGTTTTACTTCCGCTATTTTATATGTTCTGTCTTGTGATATTTCTGTGCATGTTTACCAATAATGCCCCTCTAAAGCTAGTGCATTCCTTTGTGAGTGACCCTAGCGAAGGCGGGGTGTTACACGTGGTATCAGAGCAGAAGGTTACCAGACTGGGCAAAAGTTTTTAAAGACCTTCTGAAAACTATTTGAAAATCGTTTACAAAGAAGCATTTTTTCAAGAAAATTTTCTTTTAAAAGAAAAAGGCTATTCCCCAAAGGCCATTAGCACTATCCTTGTTTCCTTAATTGAATCTCTTCTCCTTTCTTCCCTCCATCTGTAGTCACAGTGGTTTTAACTGCGACTAGTCTTTTCTATCTACGAAAGTGCTTTCCATGCGATGGAGGTGGTTTTCAAGAGACCAGTGGCCGCGTTATAAGAAAGGATAGTGAGAAAGAGGATAAAGGATACGAGCTTAAGGATGAGCAACTTGTTGGTATGGCTTAGTCCTCAAAGGAGGGAGAAAGATGAACAATGAAACCCATGACGAGAAAGTATCTTTGGTATGGTGAAACGGGACGGATAGTTAAGTATTGTGGGACAAGGACAAGATCATCGTTGTATACCCTCACTAGAGTACCTGAGTAGGCGGATAACATCCTTGTTGAAGATCTAGTTATTCTTTTCTATCATCCCGCCAAGACTTTGTTTTGATCCCCACATCATTTAAGTCCGCTTCGGTAGTTGAGTCTCTGCACCTTAAGTACCAACGTAATAGAGAATCCCATTTTTGTCTCAAAGTCCTATTGGAGAATCAGTCCATTTATGCATGACTTGTTTGGATTTGGGAATGTCTATGCCAAGTGTTGAGTTTGGAAATAATGCTTATGTTTATAAGCTATGGATGGATTCTAGGGATGAAGTGGTTATCCAGTAGGGGGTGCCACTCTCGGTTTTGATAGGAGGGTAGTTAGACCTTTTGACTAGCCTTGGTAATGCCCTCGAAGTATCGGGTAACCTTTTTGAGGTTCAGTCATGACTAGTTACTTAGAATCCCTTGATGCCTTTATTGGAAATTTGAAGCCCGATCGAGTGGTGTTCGCCAATAAGACGGATGGTTTACTTCATTTATGCATGGGTTATAGAGATCACCCTAGTAAGTGCGCATGATAACCTGATTGACATCTGTTTACTTTCAAGAGAAAGTTCTTCTACATGGAGTGCCTTATAGTATATAAATGAGATCCAAGATTCACTAGTGAATTTTGGAAAGCTTGCATGAGATCATGAGTACGCAGTCATGTTTGCGTCAAGTATTCTAGGAAAAGGATAAGTGCAAGTGGAACGAGAGGCGACGAAGAAATGAGTTCCAGCTCATGTTATGGAAACAGGAATAAGAAGCTACAAAATCGCGAAGTTAAAAGACGACTTTGATGATCAAAGACTAGATACGCGCATGATATCTCTTTTTGGGAGTATATCCTTGATCCCTGTTTTCTGTAGAGCTTACTTGTAGGCTATCTTTTGTGGACATCCTCTCGGTCCTATTCTCCGTTACAAACCCTGTAAGGAGTTTGTCCTGTTTATCTTCTCGACCCTGTTTCAGGGAATTCTAGGTAGAACCCTATGGATGTAAACATGTATTTGAAACATGTTATGATTGATATGGTTGCAAGTGGTTGCTCGTGGATGCGCGAATACACATTAGATACTAGCTCGACTCGGTCACATTTCATATTGCATATGCACGAGTATTTATACTTGTTTATGGATGAAATCGAATGTATTATCATGCAGTTGTTGCATATGAATGAATGATTGTGCACGCATATAGTATCTATATGACTAGGACTATTTGCATACATGTTGGATTCATGGCACTATACATATTTTGCATTAGAAAGATTATTCAGGCCTGATCATTAACATTAGCTAAGGAACATGTACACACACGTTTTGCATATATTCATACAGCATTAGAAATCATCTAAGGACAATGGTTGCTTGTGGATGATGTTTTGAGTAGATGGATGATGGATGGTAGGATATGTTCTTCCTAACTTGGAGATTTCGGGGACGAAATCCTAAAAGGTGGGGAGAATGTAACAACCCGTATTTTTCAATAACGTGTTAAGACGAGAATCAAGGCAGAATTTAATTTTAAATTCTGAATCAAGTAAAACGGGCTATGCCATTGCGTTCGTCTCGGAAAAATACGCGAAATAGAGTCTGAGTTTTCGAGAATCGGAGTCCGTATGACCAAGATATGGCCTCGCGAAGTTTCACGAAAAATTCCCAAATTAAAGTATACTTAATTAAGTGAAATGGGTTGCGCAGAGAAATATATATATTGATATATATATATATATATAATTGAAAATTAAATAAATAAATATGCAAAAATGTTCAAAGCAGCGAATTGGGAGAGGGGAATAACCGAACCGGCCGATTTTTGAGGTCGACCCGAGCCTGCTGGGTCGACTAGGGGTTAATCCAGGGTGTTTGGCTGTCAACCCGTGGGCCGATTCGCTCAAATGCAGATTTTGCATTTGGATGGTTCTCATGGTTCATCTTTAATCTAAAGGCCCTAGATGGTTCCTACACTTGACTTCTTCCCCAAGACATGCTTTGATGGCTTGGATTGAATCTAGGTTTAATCCTATGGCCTAAAACACTTGCCCAATCTATAAATAAGACCCTAACCTATCCTAAATCCTCATTATTCATTCATGCAACTAAACTATGGCAAAATTTTACCTCTCATGGCCTCCACTCGCTTCATAAAATTTCTAAATGGTTTCTATGAGAGATTTTCCATGCATACAAGTGTTTTCAAGCTTGTATGAGTGTCATTAGCTTGCATTCAAGTCAAGTTTCTATCTTTGCATCATAAAGCAAGGGTTTTGATCATTTTGGCTCAAGGGTTTTTATGTTAGAGCTTGCATTTTGGGTCTATTTGATTGCATAAGGGCTTTGTCATATCTTTTGTGCCTTCATACCAATGTAAGCCCTTTCCCTACTCTTAGATATTAACTATGAAGTTAAATGTTCGTGTTGCAAGTTTGGGTTTGATCATTGAGTATGATACATGCTATCATGTCATGCAAGTTTATGAAGTCATTATCTTGATCTTGTGAGCTAAAAGCTACAACCTTTTTGTTGAAATGTTGCATTAGGCAACATGAGAACCCTCATAACCTTTATGTCAACTTGCATATGAAGTCATAACCCTTATATGATGATATATGCGAGTTACTAGTCATCATTCCATATCTTTTGTCACCATGATTCGCTTATGTGCCAAGTTTGAGTTTATGCATGTTTTGAGGCTTAAGAATGTAACATGCAAGTTAATGAACACATTTGTGCCTCATTTGCCACCATGATTAACTTGTGGCTTAATATCCATTTTTGTCATGCCTTTGCCAAGTCTCTTCTTTTAATCCATTACGTTGTCGCGAACGTATATGCGAGTTTAAAAGCGTTGGGTTATGTTATTGGTAATTTCTAATGACATGAAAATACAACTTGAAAACATGACTTGAAATATAACATGGAAGTTGACATGTAAGTATGCATAAAAACATAAGCTTGGGAATTTACCTATTAAGTTAGGTCTACCCTTTGGGAATTTACCTATTAAGTTAGGTCTACCCAAATGCTTGAAAACTTGTAACATGTTTTGGGAAACATAATGGACATGACACTTAGATAATATAAGTGTGGCCAACTCGAGGTTGGGTTGAGTTTGCAATGTAAAACTACCCGGAACCGACCGGCCTAACTAGTAGTTGCAAACAATAGGACCCAATGTGAGAAGTTGGTCATGTTGTTCTTGAACCCGCGATTAGACCAAGTTGTGGTGTAAAGCTACCCGGAACCGACCGGCTTAACTAGTAACCACAACAAAGTCTAATGTGAGAGGTGAAGGTGCATTAAGTAATTAATGCCACATGATAGGGTTAAGTTAATTTGATTAATGACTCTTAACCAAATATGACATGGATAAATGGGTTAAGTAATTTGATTAGGCTAATGATACTTAACAAAACATGACAAGGTTGGGTAGGTTAAGTAACTTGATTTGCCTAATGACACTTAACCATTTTTATATGACTAGTGGATGGGGTTAAGTTAACCAACACTTAATCAATCCAACGCGATAACTTGGTAAGGTTAAGTAAGTTTTCTTAATGACGCTTAACCGAAAAATACGGTTAACGAATGGGGTTAAGATTAGACTCAACTAGTCTAAACATGGAAATCGGATGGGGTTAAGTTAGCCTAGACTTAATTAATCCCACTTGGTAGTTTAATGGGGTTAAGTTAAACACTTAACTAATCTAAACATGATGAATTGATGTGGTTAAGTGACCTATACTTAACCAATCTAACTCGTGAATTTATAGGTTAAGTTAACCTATACTTAACCGATCTAACGTGAAAACATGATAAGGCTAAGTCACGAATCGCTTGAATACACTTGACCGATTTGACTGAGTAAATTGATAGGGTCAAGTTAATATATACTTAACCAATCTAGAATGATAATTGGACGAGGTTAAGTCGTGAATTGCTTAATACATACTTAACCAACGTGAGCATGGTTTGTAGGGTTAAGTCTTGGACTTGGATACTTAGCCAATTTTGACATGATTTGAAGACAGGTTAAGTCTTGGACTTGGATACTTAGCCAATTTTGACATGATTGGTAGACGGGTTAAGTCATGAACTTAAGTGACACTTAATCCATTATGTAAACCCTAGTTCTGAGGATAGGGGATAACCGTAGTTAACAAGGATAACGGGAATAAGGCTAAGTGGTAAACCTTAGTTGAGGAATAACTAAGTAATGATTCTTAGTCAAGGAAATTTAGACCAGTTCATAGATAGATGAGTAACCTGATACGGTAGGTCATCGTTTAAGTATACGAGTAGGAGCAAGTATCTGATTTAGATAAAGGCTCCAGCGAACTGGGTAACGAAGCAGCGGCTTCGGGGAACGTGAGGGTATTCTTGGTATCCCTCTATGAGCTGCCAGGTGATTATACTAGGCTCATGAGAGGTTAAGGTCTGCGTTAGAAGAACCAAGAGTATGCCTTAGTTGCTATGCGAGCGACCTAAAGACGGGGATGGATAGGGGATAGTCGACGATACACGGTCGTACCCTAGATAGCATTTCGTCAGACTACCTACCATCTTTGGTCAAGCGTGTACGTACGGAAAGGCAGAGAACACCCAATATACCATAATTGCTATCTAATTATGGTTGCGGTAAGGCTTGGATGTGGGTTGGCCAGTGTTGTGTTCTCATACAGGATTTATTCTGTCTTGTCTTTCGCTAGTTGAGGGAGGGGTCGCATGGGACCATAGCCACGTATAGAAAAACAGACCTTAGCATCTGCATCGGCAGATAAATCGAAAGCTCCCGACCGAATCCTGTATTTCTCGATCTGCCCTGTGACAGGACTCGGATGGCACGATGTGATACATGTGCATACAGTCATGGAAAACGATTCACGATGAATGCGTGGGAAAAAGGGCGCGGTTGACGGTTAGCGTAAATCCCAGTGGCCCTGGGTGGTTGAACCAAAACCGAGATACTAAAACGTGCAATAGGTAAGCGTAATCCCTAGTGGCCCTAGGTAGCATAAGTCCTAGTTGTACAAATGATAATTCATGTTGGAAGACCCTAGCTAGGTTTAGGGTAACAGTCCAAACCGATCTTAAGGATCATGGAACTATGTTAAAGTAATGTAGAATCTCATGGGAAAGCGCGTATGGTCTACGGCAAGGGACTGAACATTTACATGGAATAAAACATACAAGTTGAGTAACCTATATATGCGATATATTAGGTTGACATGGACCATTACACGACTTTTGAGTGAGGGTCATTCTTGGTTAACACATGACACGATGGGGATATTAGTACGGTAGGTGCAGAGCTAAAATACAAGATAAATATCACGGGGCGTTATACGTGACAGATATCTTGGGGATATTATACTTGATAGAAACCTAACGATGTGATATCTTGTTTTATCTTGACATCGTAATTTATCATGACACCTTAGTTTATCTGAGTTCAGTAGTTCATCCTGTTATTTTGATTTAGCTTATCTATCTTGTTATCATGCTTATGTTCATCTCAGTTTCTCATGTCAGTTAACTTTACTAGTTTTTATGCTAATAGTAGATAGGGCTTACTCAGTCTTTTTGACTGACCCGTTTTGTTTTGCCTCTTTTCTTCCGTTCCCCCCCCCCCTCCCCACCCAGGTTACAGGGAGGAAATACTGTTGTTTAGTTCGGACTTCTTCTGCTTGAAGGTAATCATGGATGGCTTGGACTTTTCTTGGCTGTGGCTACTTTACTGTTTTTACTTGGGGAATAATTTATGAAAATGTCTTTATGCTTCTTTACTATTGCAAGACAGGTTTTGATGTACTCTGATGTAAAAGGCTTTAGACCTTATTTATTCATGTTATGAAAGTTTGGTTTTACTTCCGCTATTTTATATGTTCTGTCTTGTGATATTTCTGTGCATGTTTACCAATAATGCCCCTCTAAAGCTAGTGCATTCCTTTGTGAGTGACCCTAGCGAAGGCGGGGTGTTACACGTGGTATCAGAGCAGAAGGTTACCAGACTGGGCAAAAGTTTTTAAAGACCTTCTGAAAACTATTTGAAAATCGTTTACAAAGAAGCATTTTTTCAAGAAAATTTTCTTTTAAAAGAAAAAGGCTATTCCCCAAAGGCCATTAGCACTATCCTTGTTTCCTTAATTGAATCTCTTCTCCTTTCTTCCCTCCATCTGTAGTCACAGTGGTTTTAACTGCGACTAGTCTTTTCTATCTACGAAAGTGCTTTCCATGCGATGGAGGTGGTTTTCAAGAGACCAGTGGCCGCGTTATAAGAAAGGATAGTGAGAAAGAGGATAAAGGATACGAGCTTAAGGATGAGCAACTTGTTGGTATGGCTTAGTCCTCAAAGGAGGGAGAAAGATGAACAATGAAACCCATGACGAGAAAGTATCTTTGGTATGGTGAAACGGGACGGATAGTTAAGTATTGTGGGACAAGGACAAGATCATCGTTGTATACCCTCACTAGAGTACCTGAGTAGGGGGATAACATCCTTGTTGAAGATCTAGTTATTCTTTTCTATCATCCCGCCAAGACTTTGTTTTGATCCCCGCACCATTTAAGTCCGCTTCGGTAGTTGAGTCTCTGCACCTTAAGTACTAACGTAATAGAGAATCCCATTTTTGTCTCAAAGTCCTATTGGAGAATCAGTCCATTTATGCATGACTTGTTTGGATTTGGAAATGTCTATGCCAAGTGTTGAGTTTGGAAATAATGCTTATGTTTATAAGCTATGGATGGATTCTAGGGATGAAGTGGTTATCCAGTAGGGGGTGCCACTCTCGGTTTTGATAGGAGGGTAGTTAGACCTTTTGACTAGCCTTGGTAATGCCCTCGAAGTATCGGGTAACCTTTTTGAGGTTCAGTCATGACTAGTTACTTAGAATCCCTTGATGCCTTTATTGGAAATTTGAAGCCCGATCGAGTGGTGTTCGCCAATAAGACGGATGGTTTACTTCATTTATGCATGGGTTATAGAGATCACCCTAGTAAGTGCGCATGATAACCTGATTGACATCTGTTTACTTTCAAGAGAAAGTTCTTCTACATGGAGTGCCTTATAGTATATAAACGAGATCCAAGATTCACTAGTGAATTTTGGAAAGCTTGCATGAGATCATGAGTACGCAGTCATGTTTGCGTCAAGTATTCTAGGAAAAGGATAAGTGCAAGTGGAACGAGAGGCGACGAAGAAATGAGTTCCAGCTCATGTTATGGAAACAGGAATAAGAAGCTACAAAATCGCGAAGTTAAAAGACGACTTTGATGATCAAAGACTAGATACGCGCATGATATCTCTTTTTGGGAGTATATCCTTGATCCCTGTTTTCTGTAGAGCTTACTTGTAGGCTATCTTTTGTGGACATCCTCTCGGTCCTATTCTCCGTTACAAACCCTGTAAGGAGTTTGTCCTGTTTATCTTCTCGACCCTGTTTCAGGAAATTCTAGGTAGAACCCTATGGATGTAAACATGTATTTGAAACATGTTATGATTGATATGGTTGCAAGTGGTTGCTCGTGGATGCGCGAATACACATTAGATACTAGCTCGACTCGGTCACATTTCATATTGCATATGCACGAGTATTTATACTTGTTTATGGATGAAATCGAATGTATTATCATGTAGTTGTTGCATATGAATGAATGATTGTGCACGCATATAGTATCTATATGACTAGGACTATTTGCATACATGTTGGATTCATGGCACTATACATATTTTGCATTAGAAAGATTATTCAGGCCTGATCATTAGCATTAGCTAAGGAACATGTACACACACGTTTTGCATATATTCATACAGCATTAGAAATCATCTAAGGACAATGGTTGCTTGTGGATGATGTTTTGAGTAGATGGATGATGGATGGTAGGATATGTTCTTCCTAACTTGGAGATTTCGGGGACGAAATCCTAAAAGGTGGGGAGAATGTAACAACCCGTATTTTTCGATAATGTGTTAAGACGAGAATCAAGGCAGAATTTAATTTTAAATTCTGAATCAAGTAAAACGGGCTATGCCATTGCGTTCGTCTCGGAAAAATACGCGAAATAGAGTCTGAGTTTTCGAGAATCGGAGTCCGTATGACCAAGATATGGCCTCGCGAAGTTTCACGAAAAATTCCCAAATTAAAGTATACTTAATTAAGTTAAATGGGTTGCGCAGAGAAATATATATATTGATATATATATATATATATATATAATTGAAAATTAAATAAATAAATATGCAAAAATGTTCAAAACAGCGAATTGGGAGAGGGGAATAACCGAACCAGCCGATTTTTGAGGTCGACCCGAGCCTGCTAGGTCGACTAGGGGTTAATCCAGGGTGTTTGGCTGTCAACCCGTGGGCCGATTCGCTCAAATGCAGATTTTGCATTTGGATGGTTCTCATGGTTCATCTTTAATCTAAAGGCCCTAGATGGTTCCTACACTTGACTTCTTCCCCAAGACATGCTTTGATGGCTTGGATTGAATCTAGGTTTAATCCTATGGCCTAAAACACTTGCCTAATCTATAAATAAGACCCTAACCTATCCTAAATCCTCATTATTGATTCATGCAACTAAACTATGGCAAAATTTTACCTCTCATGGCCTCCACTCTATTCATAAAATTTCTAAATGGTTTCTATGAGAGATTTTCCATGCATACAAGTGTTTTCATGCTTGTATGAGTGTCATTAGCTTGCATTCAAGTCAAGTTTCTATCTTTGCATCATAAAGCAAGGGTTTTGATCATTTTGGCTCAAGGGTTTTTATGTTAGAGCTTGCATTTTGGATCTATTTGATTGCATAAGGGCTTTGTCATATCTTTTGTGCCTTCATACCAATGTAAGCCCTTTCCCTACTCTTAGATATTAACTATGAAGTTAAATGTTCATGTTGCAAGTTTGGGTTTGATCATTGAGTATGATACATGCTATCATGTCATGCAAGTTTATGAAGTCATTATCTTGATCTTGTGAGCTAAAAGCTACAACCTTTTTGTTGAAATGTTGCATTAGGCAACATGAGAACCCTCATAACCTTTATGTCAACTTGCATATGAAGTCATAACCCTTATATGATGATATATGCGAGTTACTAGTCATCATTCCATATCTTTTGTCACCATGATTCGCTTATGTGCCAAGTTTGGGTTTATGCATGTTTTGAGGCTTAAGAATGTAACATGCAAGTTAATGAACACATTTGTGCCTCATTTGCCACCATGATTAACTTGTGGCTTAATATCCATTTTTGTCATGCCTTTGCCAAGTCTCTTCTTTTAATCCATTACGTTGTCGCGAACGTATATGCGAGTTTAAAAGCGTTGGGTTATGTTATTGGTAATTTCTAATGACATGAAAATACAACTTGAAAACATGACTTGAAATATAACATGGAAGTTGACATGTAAGTATGCATAAAAACATAAGCTTGGGAATTTACCTATTAAGTTAGGTCTACCCTTTGGGAATTTACCTATTAAGTTAGGTCTACCCAAATGCTTGAAAACTTGTAACATGTTTTGGGAAACATGATGGACATGACACTTAGATAATATAAGTGTGGCCAACTCGAGGTTGGGTTGAGTTTGCAATGTAAAACTACCCGGAACCGACCGGCCTAACTAGTAGTTGCAAACAATAGGACCCAATGTGAGAAGTTGGTCATGTTGTTCTTGAACCCGAGGTTAGACCAAGTTGTGGTGTAAAGCTACCCGGAACCGACCGGCTTAACTAGTAACCACAACAAAGTCTAATGTGAGAGGTGAAGGTGCATTAAGTAATTAATACCACATGATAGGGTTAAGTTAATTTGATTAATGACTCTTAACCAAATATGACATGGATAAATGGGTTAAGTAATTTGATTAGGCTAATGATACTTAACAAAACATGACAAGGTTGGGTAGGTTAAGTAACTTGATTTGCCTAATGACACTTAACCATTTTTATATGACTAGTGGATGGGGTTAAGTTAACCAACACTTAATCAATCCAACGCGATAACTTGGTAAGGTTAAGTAAGTTTTCTTAATGACGCTTAACCGAAAAATACGGTTAACGAATGGGGTTAAGATTAGACTCAACTAGTCTAAACATGGAAATCGGATGGGGTTAAGTTAGCCTAGACTTAATTAATCCCACTTGGTAGTTTAATGGGGTTAAGTTAAACACTTAACTAATCTAAACATGATGAATTGATGTGGTTAAGTGACCTATACTTAACCAATCTAACTCGTGAATTTATAGGTTAAGTTAACCTATACTTAACCGATCTAACGTGAAAACATGATAAGGCTAAGTCACGAATCGCTTGAATACACTTGACCGATTTGACTGAGTAAATTGATAGGGTCAAGTTAATATATACTTAACCAATCTAGAATGATAATTGGACGAGGTTAAGTCGTGAATTGCTTAATACATACTTAACCAACGTGAGCATGGTTTGTAGGGTTAAGTCTTGGACTTGGATACTTAGCCAATTTTGACATGATTTGAAGACAGGTTAAGTCTTGGACTTGGATACTTAGCCAATTTTGACATGATTGGTAGACGGGTTAAGTCATGAACTTAAGTGACACTTAATCCATTATGTAAACCCTAGTTCTGAGGATAGGGGATAACCGTAGTTAACAAGGATAACGGGAATAAGGCTAAGTGGTAAACCTTAGTTGAGGAATAACTAAGTAATGATTTTTAGTCAAGGAAATTTAGACCAGTTCATAGATAGATGAGTAACCTGATACGGTAGGTCATCGTTTAAGTATATGAGTAGGAGCAAGTATCCGATTTAGATAAAGGCTCCAGCGAACTGGGTAACGAAGCAGCGGCTTCGGGGAACGTGAGGGTATTCTTGGTATCCCTCTATGAGCTGCCAGGTGTAACAACCCGTATTTTTCGATAACATGTTAAATCAAGACAGAATTAAATTATAAAATTCTGAATCAAGTGAAACGGTCTGTGCCATTGCGTTCGTCTCGGAAAAATACGCGAAATAGAGTCCGAGTTTTCGAGAATCGGAGTCCGTATGACCCGTTAAAGGCCCAAAGAAGATTTCTAGGTATTTGAATTTCGGAAAACAGTTTTGGGAAATCAGATCTGGGAATAGGCGGGAAGTTTCCCCGCCTAGGCCATGTCGACAGGGCTGTCAACAGGCCTGTCGACTTGGGCCAAGACCAAGTCGACAGCCCTGTCGACTTGCCTGTCGACAGGGGGTGGCCGGGGCAAGTTGCCTGGCGCACCTGTTTGGCTCACCTGGTCTTGTTCTTGGGCTGATTCTGGAAACTTCCGAGATCTGATGGTCCTAATCTATCCTAGGGTTAATCTAAGGGCCTAAAACTATCCTAATCTCTATAAAAAGACCCTAAACCTAACCTAAATCCCTAAAAATCAAACCTAGCAACTAAATGCTGCCAAAATCAATTTTGATCATGGCCTCCATCTCAAATCCCTAGAGCCTATGCATCCAAATCAAGTTCAAATCAAAGGGTGCAAGCTTGCTACACCAAATAGAGGCCAAATCAACGTTGCTATGCGAGTTTCATGACGGATCTTCATCAAAGGAGCCACCTTTCTTCGCCAAAACGATGCATGTTCCTAGTCCTCTTTCCATGCTAGGTAAGTTCTAGCTACTTTTGGATCAAAACGGTATTTTTAATGTTGACATGGGATAAAATGAGGCTAAACATGATTATGCGAATCTATATGAACCTTACCATGCCTCTTGTGTTCATATTTATGATCTTAGGCCATGTGAGTGACTTAATCATGCCTCTCATGCTATGCATAACCTAGTTTAACTTGCAAGTTTGGATCTTTATGCATGAAATGCTAGCATGAACCTTTAGGAACCACTTTACTTATGAAACATTGGCTAAGGCAAGATTTTGGGGCTTATGCATGTTTATGAACCCAAACCCCTATGCTAACATGCAAGTTTGTGGCCAAATCCTTTATGAGATTATGCATGCTCGTGGCCAAATCCCTTTTTGATAATATGCATGTTTATGGCCAAATTACCTTATGACACTATGCATGTTTATGGCCAATCCCTTTATGATGTTATGCATGTGGAAGCCAAGCCCTTTTTGGCATCATGCATGTTTTGAGACAAATATGTGACATAGTATCCTTACTATGTTGACTCGCTTTGCTTGCGTTGGGAAAAACACGATTTTGGGTAGTTAGATAAACATGAACATGTCGCAAAATCTTAACTTGAATATGACATGTGTTTATACTTGAAAATATGACTTGAAAGATAACATGGAAGATGACATGTAAGTATGCATAAAAACATGAGCTTGGGAATTTACCTATTAAGTTAGGTCTACCCTTTGGGAATTTACCTATTAAGTTAGGTCTACCCAAATGCTTGAAAAACTTGTAACATGTTTTGGAAACATGATGAACTTAGAAAATATAAGTATGGCCAACTCGAGGTTGGGTTGAGTTTGCAACGTAAAACTACCCGGAACCGACCGGCCTAACTAGTAGTTGCAAACAATAGGACCCAATGTGAGAAGTTGGTCATGTCGCGCTTAAGACCCGAGGTTAGACTAGGTTGTGGTATAAATCTACCCAGACCCGCCCGGCTTAACTAGTAACCACAACAAGGTCTAATGTGAGAGGTTGAGGGTGCATTAATTAATTTAATGCCACATAATAGGGTTAAGTTAATTTGATTAATGAGGCTTAACCAAATATGATATGGACAAGTGAGTTAAGTAATTTGATTAGGCTAATGATACTTAACAAAACATGATAAGCTTGGGTAGGTTAAGTAACTTGATTTGCCTAATGACACTTGACCATTTGTATACGACTAGTGGACGGGATTAAGTTAACCAACACTTAATCAATCCAACACGATAACGTGATAAGGTTAAGTAAATTTTCCTAATGACACTTAACCGTATAATACAGTTAATGGATGGGGTTAAGATTAGGCTTAACTAATCTAAACATGGTAATCGGATGGGGTTAAGATTAGGCTTAACTAATCTAAACATGGTAATCGGATGGGGTTAAGTTAGCCTAGACTTAATTAATCCAACTTGGTAATTTAACGGGGTTAAGTTAAACACTTAACTAATTTAACACGATGATTTGATGAGGTTAAGTGACCTATACTCAACCAATCTAACTCGTTAATTTGATGAGGTTAAGTTAATCTATACTTAACCAATCTAACGTGAAAACATGATAAGGCTAAGTCACGAATCACTTGAATACGCTTGATCGATTTGATGACAAGGTCAAGTTAAAATATATAATTAACCAATCTAAAATGATAATTAGACGAGGTTAAGTCATGTATTCCTTGATATACTTAACCAACTTGACACATGGTTTGTAGGGTTAAGTCTTGGACTTGTATACTTAGCCAATTTTGACATGGTTTGTAGACGGGCTAAGTTATGAACTTAAGTGACACTTAACCCATTAGATAAACCCTAATTCGGAGGATTAGGTAAATAACCATAGTTAACAAGGATTATGGAAATAAGGCTAAGTGGTAAACCTTAGTTAAGGGAAACTAATTAATAATTCTTAGTCAAGGAAATTTGGACCATTTCTTAGATAAATTAGTAACTCGATACGTTAGGTCAACGTTTAAGTATGCGTGTAGGAGCAGGCTATCTGATTTAGATAAAGGCTCCAACGAACTGGGTAACGAAGCAGCGGCTTCGGGGAACATGAGGATATTCTTGGGATCCCTCTGTGAGCTGCCAGGTCATTATACTAGGCTCACGAGAGGTTGAGGTCTGCGGTAGAAGAACCAAGAATATGCCTTGGTTGCTATGCGAGCGACCTAAAGACTGGGGTGGATAGCAGTGAGTCAGCGAATACATAAGGTGCCCGAGATAGCAAGTTCGTCGATCATCTACCATCTTGAGTCAAGCGTGTACGTACGGAAAGGCAGGGAACACCCAACAGACCATAATTGCTATCTAATTATGGGTGAGGTAGGCCGTAGGATGTGGGCTGGCCGGAGTGTAGTTCTCATGCAAGATTTTCTCTTGTGTTGCCTTTCACTAGTTGAGGGAGGGGTCTCGTGGGACCATAGCCACGTGTAGAAAAGCAGACCTTAGTATCTGCATCGGCAGATAAATCTAAAGCTCCCACCGAGTCCTGTATTTCTTGGTTTGCCCTGTGACAGGACTCGGATGGCACGATGTGATACATGTGCATACAGTTATAGAAAAACGATTCACGATGAATGCGTGGGAAAAAGGGCGCGGTTGAGGGTTAGCGTAATCCCTAGTGGCCTAGGTGGTTTAACCCAAACCGAAATACGAAAACGTGCAATAGGCAAGCGTAATCCCTAGTAGTGCTAGGTGGCGTAAGTCCTAGTAGTTCAAACGATGATTCATATGGAAGAGCCAAGCTAGAACAATGGTGACAGTCCAAACGATTTCAAGGATAATACGACGTGAGGAAGCCCGTACGAGGTACGGCAAAGGACTGAACTTATATACATGGAAAGAAACATATGATTTGAGTAACCTATATATGCGATATATTAGGTTGACATGGACCATTACACGACTTTGAGTAAGGGACATTCATGGTTAACACATAACAAGGCTGGGATACTAGTACGGAGGGTGCAGAGCAAATATACATGTTAGAACTAGGAAGAATATACATAATAGATACCGTGGGATGTTAGACGGGGCAGATACTTGGGATAATGTACTCGATAGAAATCTGATGATGTGATACCTTGACTTATCATAACACTATAGTTTTTCATGATACCTTAGTTTACCTTGCCGCAGTAGTTTAACCGGCTACTCTGGTTTATCTATCTTGGAGTTATCCTTATGTTTACTTTCAGTTTATGCATGTCATGTTACCTTTACCTGTTTTTATACTGAAAGTAGATAGTCTTTTTGACTGACCCGTTTTGTTTCGCCTCTTTTCTTCCGTTTCCCCCCCCCCCCCCCCCCAGGTTTCAGGGAGGAAACAATGCTGTTTAGTTCGGACTTCTTCTGCTTGAAGGTCATCATGGATGGCTTGGACTTCTCTTGGCTGTGGCTACTTTACTGTTTTTAATTGGGGAATAATTTATGAAAAAGGTTTCATGCTTCTTTATTTCGGCAAGACAGGTTTTGATGTACTCTGATGTAAAAAGGCTTTTGACCTCATTTATTAATGTTATGAAAGTTTGATTTTACTTATGCTATTTATATATGTTCTGTCTTGTGATATTTCTGTGCATGTTTACCTATAATGCCCCTCTAAAGCTAGTGCATTCCTTTGCGAGTGACCCTAGCGGAGGCGGGGTGTTACATTTGGTATCAGAGCAGATGGTTACCAGGCTGGGCAAAAGTTTTTAAAGACCTTCTGAAAACTATTTGAAAATCGTTTACAAAGAAGCATTTTTCAAGAAAAATTTTCTTTTAAAAAGAAAAAGGCTATTCCCCAAAGGCCATTAACATTATCCTTGTTTCCTTGATTGAATCTCTTTTCCTTTCTTTCCTCCATCTGTAGTCACAGTGGTTTTGACTGCGACTAGTCTTTCTAGCTGCGTAAGTGTTTCCCGTACGATGGAGGTGGTTCTCGAGAGACCGTTGCAGTGTTATGCATGAAAGGATAGTAAGAACAAGGATAAAGGATACGAGCTCAGGGATAAGCAACATGTTGGTATGGCTGAGTCCTAAAAGGAGGAAGAAAGATGAACAATGAAACCCATGACGAGAGAGTACCTTTGGCATGGTGAAACGGGACGGATAGTTAAGTATCATGGAATAGGGACAAGATCATTCGGAGGGCAATAGTATGCTCTCATTTCTAGGGTACCTCAGAAGGAGGGTAACGATCTTGTTAAAGGTTTAGTTTTTCTTCTCTATCATCCCGTCGGGACTTTGTTTTGATCACCGCATCTTTTTAAGTCCGCTTCGATAGTTGAGTCTCTGCACCTTAGTACTAGTATAATAGAGGATCCCATTTTTGTCTCAAAATCCTATTGGAAGATCGGTCCATTTATTCATGACTTGTTTGGATTTGAGAATGTCTGTGTCAAGTATTGAGCTTGGAAATAATGCTTATGTTTATAAGCTATGGATGGATTCTAAGGATGAAGTGGTTATCCAGTAAGGTGTGCCACTCTCGGTTTTAGAAGGAGGGTAGTTAGACTCTTGGCTTGCTTTGGTAATACCCTCGAAGTATCGTGTAACCTTTTTGAGGTTCTGTCATGATTAGTTACTTAGAATCCCTAGATGCCTTTGTTGGAAATTAGAAACCCGGTCGAGTGGTGTTTGCTAGTGGGACGGATGGTCTACTTCACTTGTGCATGAGTTATGGGAATTGCCCTAGTAAGAGTGCATGGCAACCTGTCTACTTTCAAGAGAAAGTTTTTCTATGTGGAATACCTTGTGGTACGAGGTCCGAGATTCATTAGTGAATTTTGGAAAGCTTGCATGAGATCATGAGTACGCAGTCATGTTTGCGCTAAGTGTGCAAGTGGAATGAGAGGCGACGAAGAAATGAGTTCCAACTCATGTTATGGAAACAGGAAATAAGAAGCTGCAAAATCGTGAAGAAAAAGGGGCGGTCAAGGCACGATGGAACTAAGCTCAAAGTAATGCGACTCAGGAGACTGAAGACTAAATACGTGCATGATATCTCTTTTGGGAATATATCCTCGATCCCTGTTTTTCGGTTGAGCTTGCTTGTAGGCTATCTTTTATGGATATCCTCTCGGGTCCGTCTCTGTTACAAATCCTGTACGGAGTTTGTTTTGTTTATCTTCTCAACCCTGTTTCAGGGAATCTTAGGTAGAACCCTATGGATGTAAACATATATTTGAAACATGTTATGGTTGATATGGTTGCAAATGGTTGCAAGTGGTTGCTCGTGGATGCGCGAATTTACATTAGATATTAGCTCGACTCGGTCACATTTCATATTGCATATGCACGAGTATTTATACTTGTTTATGGATGAAATTGAATGTGTTATCATGCGGATGTTGCATATGGTTGAATGTTTGTGCACGCATATAGTGTATATGATTAGGACTGTTTGCATACATGATGGATTCATAGCACTAAGCATATTTTTGCATTCAAAAGATTTTTCAGGCCTGATCATTAGCATTAGCTAAGGAACATGTACACACACGTTTTGCATACATTCATAAAGCATTAGAAATCATCTAAGGACAATGGTTGCTTGTGGATGATGTTTTGGGTAGATGGATGATGGATGGTAGGATATGTTCTTCCTAACTTGGAGATTTCGGGGACGAAATCCTAAAAGGTGGGGAGAATGTAACAACCCGTATTTTTCGATAACATGTTAAATCAAGAATCAAGACAGAATTAAATTATAAAATTCTGAATCAAGTGAAACGGTCTGTGCCATTGCGTTCGTCTCGGAAAAATACGCGAAATAGAGTCCGAGTTTTCGAGAATCGGAGTCCGTATGACCCGTTAAAGGCCCAAAGAAGATTTCTAGGTATTTGAATTTCGGAAAACAGTTTTGGGAAATCAGATCTGGGAATAGGCGGGAAGTTTCCCCGCCTAGGCCATGTCGACAGGGCTGTCGACAGGCCTGTCGACTTGGGCCAAGACCAAGTCGACAGCCCTGTCGACTTGCCTGTCGACAGGGGGTGGCCGGGGCAAGTTGCCTGGCGCACCTGTTTGGCTCACCTGGTCTTGTTCTTGGGCTGATTCTGGAAACTTCCGAGATCTGATGGTCCTAATCTATCCTAGGGTTAATCTAAGGGCCTAAAACTATCCTAATCTCTATAAAAAGACCCTAAACCTAACCTAAATCCCTAAAAATCAAACCTAGCAACTAAATGCTGCCAAAATCAATTTTGATCATGGCCTCCATCTCAAATCCCTAGAGCCTATGCATCCAAATCAAGTTCAAATCAAAGGGTGCAAGCTTGCTACACCAAATAGAGGCCAAATCAACGTTGCTATGCGAGTTTCATGACGGATCTTCATCAAAGGAGCCACCTTTCTTCGCCAAAACGATGCATGTTCCTAGTCCTCTTTCCATGCTAGGTAAGTTCTAGCTACTTTTGGATCAAAACGGTATTTTTAATGTTGACATGGGATAAAATGAGGCTAAACATGATTATGCGAATCTATATGAACCTTACCATGCCTCTTGTGTTCATATTTATGATCTTAGGCCATGTGAGTGACTTAATCATGCCTCTCATGCTATGCATAACCTAGTTTAACTTGCAAGTTTGGATCTTTATGCATGAAATGCTAGCATGAACCTTTAGGAACCACTTTACTTATGAAACATTGGCTAAGGCAAGATTTTGGGGCTTATGCATGTTTATGAACCCAAACCCCTATGCTAACATGCAAGTTTGTGGCCAAATCCTTTATGAGATTATGCATGCTCGTGGCCAAATCCCTTTTTGATAATATGCATGTTTATGGCCAAATTACCTTATGACACTATGCATGTTTATGGCCAATCCCTTTATGATGTTATGCATGTGGAAGCCAAGCCCTTTTTGGCATCATGCATGTTTTGAGACCAATATGTGACATAGTATCCTTACTATGTTGACTCGCTTTGCTTGCGTTGGGAAAAACACGATTTTGGGTAGTTAGATAAACATGAACATGTCGCAAAATCTTAACTTGAATATGACATGTGTTTATACTTGAAAATATGACTTGAAAGATAACATGGAAGATGACATGTAAGTATGCATAAAAACATGAGCTTGGGAATTTACCTATTAAGTTAGGTCTACCCTTTGGGAATTTACCTATTAAGTTAGGTCTACCCAAATGCTTGAAAAACTTGTAACATGTTTTGGAAACATGATGAACTTAGAAAATATAAGTATGGCCAACTCGAGGTTGGGTTGAGTTTGCAACGTAAAACTACTCGGAACCGACCGGCCTAACTAGTAGTTGCAAACAATAGGACCCAATGTGAGAAGTTGGTCATGTCACGCTTAAGACCCGAGGTTAGACTAGGTTGTGGTATAAATCTACCCGGACCCGCCCGGCTTAACTAGTAACCACAACAAGGTCTAATGTGAGAGGTTGAGGGTGCATTAATTAAATTAATGCCACATAATAGGGTTAAGTTAATTTGATTAATGAGGCTTAACCAAATATGATATGGACAAGTGAGTTAAGTAATTTGATTAGGCTAATGATACTTAACAAAACATGATAAGCTTGGGTAGGTTAAGTAACTTGATTTGCCTAATGACACTTGACCATTTGTATACGACTAGTGGACGGGATTAAGTTAACCAACACTTAATCAATCCAACACGATAACGTGATAAGGTTAATTAATTTTCCTAATGATACTTAACCGTATAATACAGTTAATGGATGGGGTTAAGATTAGGCTTAACTAATCTAAACATGGTAATCGGATGGGGTTAAGATTAGGCTTAACTAATCTAAACATGGTAATCGGATGGGGTTAAGTTAGCCTAGACTTAATTAATCCAACTTGGTAATTTAACGGGGTTAAGTTAAACACTTAACTAATTTAACACGATGATTTGATGAGGTTAAGTGACCTATACTCAACCAATCTAACTCGTTAATTTGATGAGGTTAAGTTAATCTATACTTAACCAATCTAACGTGAAAACATGATAAGGCTAAGTCACGAATCACTTGAATACGCTTGACCGATTTGATGACAAGGTCAAGTTAAAATATATAATTAACCAATCTAAAATGATAATTAGACGAGGTTAAGTCATGGATTCCTTGATATACTTAACCAACTTGACACATGGTTTGTAGGGTTAAGTCTTGGACTTGTATACTTAGCCAATTTTGACATGGTTTGTAGACGGGCTAAGTTATGAACTTAAGTGACACTTAACCCATTAGATAAACCCTAATTCGGAGGATTAGGTAAATAACCATAGTTAACAAGGATTATGGAAATAAGGCTAAGTGGTAAACCTTAGTTAAGGGAAACTAAGTAATAATTCTTAGTCAAGGAAATTTGGACCATTTCTTAGATAAATTAGTAACTCGATACGTTAGGTCAACGTTTAAGTATGCGTGTAGGAGCAGGCTATCTGATTTAGATAAAGGCTCCAACAAACTGGGTAACGAAGCAGCGGCTTCGGGGAACGTGAGGATATTCTTGGGATCCCTCTGTGAGCTGCCAGGTCATTATACTAGGCTCACGAGAGGTTGAGGTCTGCGGTAGAAGAACCAAGAATATGCCTTGGTTGCTATGCGAGCGACCTAAAGACTGGGGTGGATAGCAGTGAGTCGGCGAATACATAAGGTGCCCGAGATAGCAAGTTCGTCGATCATCTACCATCTTGAGTCAAGCGTGTACGTACGGAAAGGCAGGGAACACCCAACAGACCATAATTGCTATCTAATTATGGGTGAGGTAGGCCGTAGGATGTGGGCTGGCCGTAGTTCTCATGCAAGATTTTCTCTTGTGTTGCCTTTCACTAGTTGAGGGAGGGGTCTCGTGGGACCATAGCCACGTGTAGAAAAGCAGACCTTAGTATCTGCATCGGCAGATAAATCTAAAGCTCCCGACCGAGTCCTGTATTTCTTGGTTTGCCCTGTGACAGGACTCGGATGGCACGATGTGATACATGTGCATACAGTTATAGAAAAATGATTCACGATGAATGCGTGGGAAAAAGGGCGCGGTTGAGGGTTAGCGTAATCCCTAGTGGCCTAGGTGGTTTAACCCAAACCGAAATACGAAAACGTGCAATAGGCAAGCGTAATCCCTAGTGGTGCTAGGTGGTGTAAGTCCTAGTAGTTCAAACGATGATTCATATGGAAGAGCCAAGCTAGAACAAGGGTGACAGTCCAAACGATTTTAAGGATAATACGACGTGAGGAAGCCCGTACGAGGTACGGCAAAGGACTGAACTTATATACATGGAAAGAAACATATGATTTGAGTAACCTATATATGCGATATATTAGGTTGACATGGAACATTACACGACTTTGAGTAAGGGACATTCATGGTTAACACATAACAAGGCTGGGATACTAATACGGAGGGTGCAGAGCAAATATACATGTTAGAACTAGGAAGAATATACATAATAGATACCGTGGGATGTTAGACGGGGCAGATACTTGGGATAATGTACTCGATAGAAATCTGATGATGTGATACCTTGACTTATCATAACACCATAGTTTTTCATGATACCTTAGTTTACCTTGCCGCAGTAGTTTAACCGGCTACTCTGGTTTATCTATCTTGGAGTTATCCTTATGTTTACTTTCAGTTTATGCATGTCATGTTACCTTTACCTGTTTTTATACTGAAAGTAGATAGGACTTACTCAGTCTTTTTGACTGACCCGTTTTGTTTCGCCTCTTTTCTTCCGTTTCCCCCCCCCCCCAGGTTTCAGGGAGGAGACAATGCTGTTTAGTTCGGACTTCTTCTGCTTGAAGGTCATCATGGATGGCTTGGACTTCTCTTGGTTGTGGCTACTTTACTGTTTTTAATTGGGGAATAATTTATGAAAAAGGTTTCATGCTTCTTTATTTCGGCAAGACAGGTTTTGATGTACTCTGATGTAAAAAGGCTTTTGACCTCATTTATTAATGTTATGAAAGTTTGATTTTACTTCCGCTATTTATATATGTTCTGTCTTGTGATATTTTTGTGCATGTTTACCTATAATGCCCCTCTAAAGCTAGTGCATTCCTTTGCGAGTGACCCTAGCGGAGGCGGGATGTTACACCAGGTGATTATACTAGGCTCATGAGAAGTTAAGGTCTGCGTTAGAAGAACCAAGAGTATGCCTTGGTTGCTATGCGAGCGACCTAAAGACGGGGATGGATAGGGGATAGTCGACGATACACGGTCGTACCCTAGATAGCATTTCGTCAGACTACCTACCATCTTTGGTCAAGCGTGTATGTACGGAAAGGCAGAGAACACCCAATAGACCATAATTGCTATCTAATTATGGTTGCGGTAAGGCTTGGATGTGGGTTGGCCAGTGTTGTGTTCTCATACAGGATTTATCATGTCTTGTCTTTCGCTAGTTGAGGGAGGGGTCGCGTGGGACCATAGCCACGTATAGAAAAACAGACCTTAGCATCTGCATCGGCAGATAAATCGAAAGCTCCCGACCGAGTCCTGTATTTCTCGATCTGCCCTGTGACAGGACTCGGATGGCACGATGTGATACATGTGCATACAGTCAGGGAAAACGATTCATGATGAATGCGTGGGAAAAAGGGCGCGGTTGACGGTTAGCGTAAATCCCAGTGGCCCTGGGTGGTTGGACCAAAACCGAGATACGAAAACGTGCAATAGGTAAGCGTAATCCCTAGTGGCCCTAGGTAGCATAAGTCCTAGTTGTACAAACGATAATTCATGTTGGATTACCCTAGCTAGGTTTAGGGTAACAGTCCAAACCGATCTTAAGGATCATGGAACTATGTTAAAGTAATGTAGAATCTCATGGGAAAGCCCGTATGGTCTACGGCAAGGGACTGAACATTTACATGGAATAAAACATACAAGTTGAGTAACCTATATATGCGATATATTAGGTTGACATGGACCATTACACGACTTTTGAGTGAGGGTCATTCTTGGTTAACACATGACACGGTGGGGATACTAGTACGGTAGGTGCAGAGCTAAAATACAGGATAGATATCACGGGGCGTTATACGTGACAGATATCTTGGGGATATTATACTTGATAGAAACCTGACGATGTGATACCTTGTTTTATCTTGACATCGTAATTTATCATGACACCTTAGTTTATCTGAGTTCAGTAGTTCATCCTGTTATTTTGATTTAGCTTATCTATCTTGTTATCATGCTTATGTTCATCTCAGTTTCTCATGTCAGTTAACTTTACTAGTTTTTATGCTAATAGTAGATAGGGCTTACTCAGTCTTTTTGACTGATCCGTTTTGTTTCGCCTCTTTTCTTCCGTTTCCCACCCCAGGTTACAGGGAGGAAATACTGTTGTTTAGTTCGGACTTCTTCTGCTTGAAGGTCATCATGGATGGCTTGGACTTTTCTTGGCTGTGGCTACTTTACTGTTTTTACTTGGGGAATAATTTATGAAAATGTCTTTATGCTTCTTTACTATTGCAAGACAGGTTTTGATGTACTCTGATGTAAAAGGCTTTAGACCTTATTTATTCATGTTATGAAAGTTTGATTTTACTTCCGCTATTTTATATGTTCTGTCTTGTGATATTTCTGTGCATGTTTACCAATAATGCCCCTCTAAAGCTAGTGCATTCCTTTGCGAGTGACCCTAGCAGAGGCGGGGTGTTACATGTAGCAGCGAAAAATCCAAATACACCTTATATTCCACTTCATCATTATTACAACTTTAAAACTGTCTCTAAAGAAAAAGAAAGCAAAGGTACACTACTAATGCCCAGAGTAGTGACCAGCAGTGACACAGGGAGAATATCTATATATATCATACGTGGAAGCCTCCTGCTCGTCTCCGGTACAGCTACTCGTGTATGCCACCTAACATGTCTCTAGTATGCCCGTTTAAGAGCACCCAGAGTAATAAGAAGAGACATAAAACTCTGGGTCAGACAAAAGTACGGTATGAGCGATAAGCATCAAAACAGAATGATAACAGGTATACTAAACCATACCTTACTATACAATACTCTAGGGTGCCACTAACATATGGTGTAAAGAATACGGGGGTGGGGGTGTGCATGACAAACAATCGATCATAGCAACCATCCTCATGAATCTCACTCAGTGCGTAAAGCATACGATATCCACCACTTTGATCACCTTATTCCTTGCTATGATCACTCTGCCCCATGGAGTCATGGCAACCCCACTGTACTGATCCATAGCCACTAGTCCTTGCTATGTCCACTCTGCCCCCATGAAGTCATGGCGACTCCACTGCACTGGCTCATAGTCATGCTACGATCACTCTGCCCCATGGAGTAACATCTACCCCATTACACTGATCCGTAGCCTAACAACCGTCTTGGTGGTGAATCAAAGTTATGGACATCGATAACCCCTTAGTGCACGTCCCGCAGCAAAGCCCAACTTATGAAGTTGACTCTTTGGTTCCCATCTGGATCCTGAGTTCTACTTCCTATTTGGACATTCTTTGCATCTCAGGTTTTGGTCGAATTGGAGTTGGTCTTCAAAAGAGTCGTCGCGTAATCGCAGCCCCAATCCAGTTCGGTTCGGCTTCCTTATGCGGTTCGGTTCAGTTGTCCTTTCCTGGTTCGTATCGGCTTGCTCCAGTTCCTGGCCATCAATCTGGTTCGGTTCGATATATAAGGTCCTCCACGTCACATTGGTTCGGTTCGACACTCCTGGTCTTAGTCCGGTTCGATTCGGTATATGACGTCCTCCACATCACATCGGTTCGTCCCTCTTGCTCCAGCTTGCTCATTCCGATCCGATCCCACGTTCCATTCCGACCCGATCCGATCCTCAACCCAACTCCAACTCTTTGCAAGTAGCCTTCCTTCTTGCCAAGCCTCCTCTGGTGTCAAGTTCCGATCCGAATCAAATCCCTTGCCCGGTTCTTCTATCCGATCCGATCTGATCCAAAACCCTGCAACTTTTCCAGCGACTGTTTTATGCCATACGACGGCGTTTTCGACTATTATAACTATTCTAATCAATCACAAAGCATACCATATAGTTATAGCAACATATAGAATTGACCACAAACACCAAAACAACAATTTGATATGTCAAAAGGGATCAAACATACCCAAAACCCATATTTTCCCCTTAAGCATGTTTAAGCAAATCTAATGATAGGATTAGCAAAACTTAACCAAATCAACCCAAACTTCTAACAGAGGTCTAAAACAATAATTCAATATTTATAAGTATTTTTCCAAAATTTAATCATGCTTAAATTCGTTAATTAACACTAATCAATCCTAATTAGCCATAATTAGTGTAAGAAGGTGCTAATCACTCATCTTAGCCACAATAAAATACCAAATCTGAAATTATCCTCTGTTTGGCGTTGTTCCCAAGACTACGCAGCAGCTCCAACCTAGATTAGGTGTTGATTTGGCTTGATTTGACGTAGATTAGGCTAAAACTTGATTAAATGGTGATTAGAAGGTGATTTGGGGTGTTTTAGCAAGTGGAGGCCATTGCTAAGTTGAGAGGAATGATAGGTGGCGGCTGAAAAATGAGAAAAGGATGTTCTCTAAACCATCACAGTCCTTTTAAACTCCTAATCCCGAAATCCCCCAACGGGCCTAGCTGTTAATCACCCTATTTGGCCCGGTTAAGTTGTTTTTCACCCTCTAAACCTTAATTCAGCCATGTCTCCCAAACGGTAAGTCCGTTTGGCTAATACGACCACTCTATGGAAAGATAAACCATCATTTGGATCTAATGGAAGTGGTTTTAGGTCAAAACTCCTTTCCAATCAAAAGTTATGGCCGAAACAAGATCAGCTAGGGGCAAAACGGTCAGTTAAAAATTGGCAAAAATCATGAACATGGGAAATGACCCCAATAGTCGCCCCCCGATGTCACACGGCCGTACGACTCCTTACGAGAAAGAAAGAAATATTCTACGATCCTCCAATGCGTAGAATGCGGGTCGTTACAATGCACGACAACGAAGGGTTGCCACTTTAGGAAGTGATACCTCCTACTGTGGGGCCCGCACAAGGTATCTACGGAGTAGGGAGCCGATCGATTAGGGTAGTGATTAGGGTACATCTAGTTGTATGCCTAAGTATACCATCTGGTAGTTGTTGGGATCATCTCATTCTAGTTATACTAGTATCGGTGTGGAGTAATCTTTAGAGAAGCGTATACACTCTATCATGTTTACCTTGTCATACCTGCCTTTTGTGATATTATCGTTCTTATCCACTTTATATGCACGTCATGATACTTTTACTTATTTATTTGCTAAAAGTAACTGGACTCGCCAAACTTTATGTCTGACACTTTTTGTTCCCTCTTCTTTCTTCTGTTTCCCCTAGGTTCTCAGAGTGGGTGTAACACCCCGTATTTTCGAAAAATACGTTGAGTAACGAATTAGAGAATACTTAATTATAGATTTGAGAATTAAGGGAAACGGGTTACTCCATTGCGTTTATCTCGAAATTCTGCTTGGAACAGAGTCCAAGTTTTCGAAAATCGGACTTCGTATGAAGAAGTTATGGCCCTCAGAACTTTCAGAAATATATATAAAAGAATGCAGAAAATTTAATACCAAGGCAGATCGACCTGGTGGTCGACCTCCCCTAGGCCAGGTCGACCATGAGGTCGACCAGGGGGTCGACCTCCCTATATATAGGTCGACCTGGGGGTCGACCTCCCCCTCGTGTCAGATATGAAATCTGACATGTTTTCTCCTATGACGATTTCTGACTCCCTGCTGAGTCATTAGGGCTTATGTGGCTATTCTATCTTGTCTGGATAGCCTTGATTGTGTCTAGGGTTGATCTAATGGCTCTTATTTAATTAAACCTCTATAAAAGCAACCTAACTCTCAACCCTAAATCACAAATATTCATACAAGAGTCGTCATGCCGTCAATGGCCGACCTAGAGTACCGTCATCCTCCTTCCACTTGAAAGCAAGATAGAAGCTTCATATCGAATCAAATCAAATCTAAATTTAAAGAACGATTAGTCTACATCAAAGGCGAGCATTTCAACTTCAGAATATAGATTCCAGAAATCAAGATCGTCTTTTGTTAGTAAGTTTCGTTATCTTTTAGATGTGAACAAATTTAAGACGTGATTTGTAATAAAATGAAAAATAGAATTGTACCAAGCTGTATGATAATGATGATGTTGATTCATGTCTATTTCCTGTGATAATTTTGTCATGTATGTCATGGAATGATTGTGGTTTATAGGACTTATCATATAGGAATTGATGATGAATCTATTATGACTTGGGGAATGAAACTATCATACCGCATATAAGTTTGATAATCTTTTCATGATATGTTACATGCAAGTTTTTACGCTGAGTAATGTTAGATCCATATGCCTACATGTTTAGATCTGCAACTTTATGTGTTTAGATCCATGCTAATTAGATCCAAGTCAAGATCTATACATATGTTCATATGATTTAATGCAAGTTACATGTTTTATGTTAGATCCAAGTCAAGATCTCTCTCTCTCTCTCTCTCTCTATATATATATATATATATATATATATATATATATATATATATATATGTTCATATGCAAGTTCATGTTTTGTGTTAGATCCAAAACTAGATCTATATATATATATATATATATATATACATATACATATACATATATACATATATATATATATATATGCATGTTTATAAAGTGGATTCATGCAAATTCATATGGTCATTATTGTTAGATCTAGTTCACATCTACATGTTAAAGTTAAACTTATACATGCTATAGTAATGTACATGTCATGATTATGACATATGCTAGTTTATAAACCAAGTTATGTTTACATATGCCTAGATCTACATATTAACATGTTTAGGCTTGTGATTATTTATTCCAATTCATATGCAAGTTCATGTGACATGTTAGTTGAAATGAATAATGTTCTATGTCAACATCATATGACATATGTTTGGTTGGATTTATATTAGGCACGTTCCCTTCTTAAACCTCTTGTTTATAAATTAGGCTAATTTGCGGGCCTAATTACTTTATGTGATTGATGCGAATGTATAAATGGGGGTAACGTTGGGATGAACATTAAATTATAACATGTTAATGATGTAGGTGGGGCCATAACCATGTAAATGGTTAAGGGTATGAAATGGTATAATTTATATACCATTTTTTATGAACATAACTTACATTATGAACATAATTAAAATAATGTGACATGAAAACATTTGAAGAAAATTTATATGTGTACTTGACATAAATGACAAACATGTAAATTTTGCAAAATACGAATATGCCTAACCCGAGGTTAGACTGAGTTGTGGTGTAAAACTGCCTGGAACCGACCGGCACATCTAGTGACCACAACAGTACCTGTCTAATGTGAGAGGTTAGTGCATCAAGCCCAAAAGAATCCGAGGTTAGACTGAGTTATGGTGTAAAACTGCCCGGAACAGACCGGCACATCTAGTTACCACAACAATACATGTCTAATGTGAGTGGTTGGTGCTTTAATCAAGCTAAGTCAAGATTATTAGGGTTAAGTCAATTAAGGAAACACTTAACCAATTCACATGTTAACTAAACTGATGGGTGAGGTTAAGTAAATTTAGAACACTTAACTGTTATAACATGTTAATTAGACAAGTGGGAGAGGTTAAGTAAATTTAGAAACACTTAACCAATATAACAAGATGAATGACTAGGATTAAGTTAATAGGAAACACTTAACCAGTATAGCATGATGAATGGGTAGGGTTAAGTAATAAGAAACACTTAACCAATATAACTTGATTTATGGAAAGGTTAAATTAAAATAAGAGGGCAACACTTAACCAATATAACTTGATTTATGGAAAGGTTAAGTTAAAATAAGAGGGCAACACTTAACCAATATAACTTGATTTGTAGTAGGGTTAAGTTAACACAAGAAGGCAACACTTAACCAAAGTAATATGACACGTAGGTGGGTTAAGTTAACTTGAATTGATTGATGACGCTTAACCAATACAACAAGATGAATACGTGGGGTTAAGTTAACATGAAACACTTGACCAATATAACTTGATGAACGAATGGGGTTTAGTTAATAGGAAATACTTAACCGATCCAACATGATAAGTAAGGAGGGTCAAGTTAATAAGAAACGCTTAACCAACATGACATGATGAATGAGTGAGTTAAGTTAACATGAACGGACAACACTTAACCAATGTGACGTAATGTGCGGGAGGGTTAAGTACATATCGGGTTGATGGGTAATATTAGTAAATATAGGCCCACAAAACTTAACCATTAAATAAACATGCTTGAATCAGTGGAAGGGTTAAGTACATATCAGGTTGGTGGGTAATATTACTAAATATAGGCCCACAAAACTTAACCATTAAATAAACATGCATGAATCAGTGGAAGGGTTAAGTACATATCGGGTTGGTGGGTAATATTAGTAAATATAGGCCCATAAACTTAACCGTTAAGCATACATGCTAGAATCGGTGGGAGGGTTAAGTACATCTCGTGTAGGTGGGTAATATTTGTATATATATGCTGTAACGACCCGCATTCTACGCATCGAAGGATCGTAGAATATTTATTTCTTCAACATACGAAGTCGCATTGTCATGTAACTTTGGGAGACGACTATTGGAGCCATTTCCCATGTTCATGATTTTGCCGATTTTTAAATGACAATTTTGCCCCTAGTTAATCCTGTTTCAGCCATAACTTTTGATTGGAAAGGAGTTTTGACCTGAAACCACTTCCATTAGATCCGGATGATGGTTTAACTTTTCATAGAGTGGTTACATTAGCCAAACGGACTCACCGTTTGGGAGACATGGCTGAAACAATTTTCAGATGGTGAAAAACAGCTTAATTGGGCTTAACCGGGTGATTAACAACTAAGCCCACTGGGGAATTTCGGGATTAAGAGTATAAGAGGGCTGCTAGGGTTTAGAAAACGAATTTTACTTCATTTTCCAGCCGCCTAAGACATTCCTCTCAACCTAGCAATGACCTCCACTTGCTAAAACACCCCAAAACACCTTCTAATCGCTAGTTAAGCCAAATCTATATCAAATCAAAGAGGATTAGCACAAGAATCGAGGTAGAACTGCTATATAGCCTTGGGAACAGCGCCAAACAGAGAATCATTTCAGATTTGGTAATTTGTTTGTGGCTGAAGTGAGTGATTTGCATAGTTCCTCACTAATTATGGTTAATTAAGGGCAATTAGTGATAATTAGCGAGCTTATACATGTTAAAAATCTGGAAAAATATTGATAAAATTTGAAATATTATTTTAGACCTCTGTTATAATTTTGGGTTGGGTTGGTTAAGTTTTACTAATCCTATCGTTAGTTTTGCTAAAACATGCTTAAGAGAAAATATGGGATTTTGGCTATGTTTGATCCGTTTTAACCTATCAAATTGTCGTTTTGGTATAAGTGGGCAATTCTATATGTTGCTATGACTGTATGGTATGTTTTGAGATTGATTAGAAATTCTAGATTGTTTGAAAACACCGTCGAATGGCGTAAAACAGTCGCTGGAAAGTTGCAGGGTATTGTGCAGGAACCGGATCGGATCGCCCTACCCGACCCCGACCCTATCATTGAGCACTAACCTATCCGAACCGGTGACCAAAGGGAAAGAGCACGATCTGGTTGCCTTCTCCGAATCGAAGCACTCCGATCCGACTCAAGTAGAGCACGTCGATCTGAACCGCTCATGAATGGAGGCACCGAACCGATCCACTCATCTGGAGAGTCCCTCGATCCGAACCGCCATAAGGGGAGACCACGAACCTATCCGAACAAATGAAGGAACTTGACACAATACGAACCAGAGGAGATACTGCAAGCTGAACCAAGAGCTTGGGCGCGAGGCATGGGTTATGAACCAAATGAAGACTGGTCCGGAGGAGAAGACCAAAACCCGAGATGCAAAGGTAGTCCAAATGGGAAGTAGAACTCAGGATCCAGTTGGGAACCAACGAGTCAACTTCATGAATTGGGCTTTGCTGCGGGACGTTTGCTAAAGGGTTATCAATGTCTATAGTTTTGATTCACCACCAAGACGGATGTTAGACTACGTATCAGTGCAGTGGGGTAGTTATTACTCCATGAGGCAGAGTGATCATAGCATGACTATGAGCCAGTGCAGTGGAGTTGTTACGACTTCATAGGGCAGAGTGGACATAACAAGGACTAGTGGCTATGGATCAGTGCAGTGGTGTCATTATGACTCCATGGGGCAGAGTGATCATAGCAAGGAATAGGGTGATCAAAGTGGTGGATGTCGTATTCTTTACGCACTGAGTGAGAGATGTGAGGATGGCTCCAATGTTTGATTGTTTGCTTTCACTATGTCATGCACACCCCCATCCCCGTATTCTTTACACCATATGTTAGTGGCACCTTAGAGTATTGAGCGGTATATTGTGCTAACTCTTTGGTTGCAGGTCCAGGTTCAGGTATGGTTTAGTATACCTGTTATTGTTCTGTTTTGATGCTTATCGCTCATACCATACTTTTGTCTGAACCAGAGTTTTATGTCTCTTCTTATTACTCTGGGTGCTCTTAAACGGGCAGACTAGAGACAGGTTAGGTGGTATGCACGAGTAGCTGTACCGGAGACAAGCAGGAGGCTCTCACGTATTATCTACATATATTATCCATGTGTCGCTTCTGGTCACTACTTTGGGGCATTAGTAGTGTACATTTCCTTTCTTTTGCTTTAGAGGCAGTTTTAAAGTTGTAATAATAACGATGTGGAACATAAGCTGTATTTGGATTTTCCGCTACTATGATGTTTAGTTTTCAGCTTATGCACTGTCTCACCTGTTTTATGTCAAGTATGTTATTATTATATTTTATTCCATGCGCTGTGAGACATTCTACAGGTTACTTGTTAGTTCAAATACCTTTCCTTTTATTTCTTTGGCGACCGTCCCATGCTGGTTAGACGTTGGCACAGCACACTTTCATTGGAAATGCCGGGTGGTGCGGGGCGGGCCGTCACACTTAGTATCAGAGCTCTGGGTTGCGTAGTTAACCTAGGGAAAGAAACCAGGGAGAGATAATACGTATATGAGAGCGCGTATTTGTGATTATTTTGGTTTTCAAAAGCTATATATATACATACTATTAGTATAGCTAAGGATGAAGTCGCACTGCATTGACACCACAAAGAGGATGGTTAATCGTTTCTATTTACAGATTGAATGATTAGCCGATATACGAGGGGTGCTGGTAGAGGAGCCAACAATGGGAATGTCCCTGACATGAGGGCTATGTTTACCGACTTCATGAGAGAGATGCTTAGAAATGTGCAAGGAGCAGCTCCCAATGCTGCAAATGGTGGTGGTGCAGCAGTGCAGGCGCCTAGAGCTGATTTCGCCAAGCTATGCAAGGATTACACTAGTCTTGGTGGAAAGCCGTTCCATAGAACGGAATTGGCTACAGAAGTTCAGGATTGGTTGGATTGCTGTGAGCGTATCTTCAAAGACTTAGGTATCGAGGATGCGATGAAAAGAAAGCTAGCGTCCCATCAGCTGCAAGGACGGGCAATGAACTGGTGGAACGCTATTAAGGCAGCTACTCCAGAGGATCAAGTTACATGGGATCAGTTTAAGGCCCGATTCGGTGAAAATTTTATCCCAGCTGCTCAGAAGTCAGAGTTGTTTAGGAAACTTCTTGAGCTTAAGCAGAATGGTAGAGCTGTCTCGGAGTATATTGTTGAGTTTGATACTTTATGAAAGTATGGATTATCTCTCATTGACACTCCCGAGAAGAAGAATGAGAAGTTTATAACAAGCTTGGATCAGTACATGGGGGAAAGGCTTATTAACAACATCGATGAGACATTTGAATCGATTGTGGGGAAAGCTTTGAGATCGGAGAGTCTATACCCCAAGCCAAAGACTGAGGTTGCATCTGCATAAGAGCCAAAGCCGCAAGTAAGCGGTGGAGGCAAGAATGATTCTCAGAATAAGAGAAAGCAGAATCAGACCAAGGATGGCCAGAAGAAAAAGAATAAGAAAGATGTTGAGTTCTTCAGCGGTGGTAAAAAGGGACACTATGCCAAAGAATATCGGGCCAAGCCGGCGGATAGGAAGTGCTTCTACTGTGGCCAAGTGGGACATCACAAGGACAAGTGTCCGCAACCCCCTAAGGAAAAGCAGATTGTGAAAGCTTATGCTATTAATGTTGTTCCTTCTTCGTCGAATGCCCCAACTGCGGCGGAGAAGGGAAAGAATGTCGTTATCCAAGGTATGCTTTCTGTTTATGATGTTCCTGTTCGAGTATTGTTTGATACTGGAGCTTCTAGTTCCTTCATATCTAGTGACCTGGTAGATAGGTTGGGATTGGAGCCCGAGATTGTTGATAGACCTTTAGTAGTGACGAACCCGATTGGTGGTTCGACTAGCCTTAGCAAGATTTGTCGTAATGTGTTCTTATCGAGTCATGGGTGCATGTTTGTTTGCGATTGCTTTGTTTTGGGCTTTACTGGGTTTGGCATTATTTTGGGGGTCGATTGGCTCCAAAGATACGAGGTGGTGGTAAACTGTGAGGGTTTTTTGGTGATAATTAGAGCGGATGATGGGCGGAGGGTAGTGTTTGGTGGTCTACCTAATGATGGGGGTAATGGCTAGTTTTCTAAATTCCCTCGACATCCCGCATGATGAGTTGTCAGATGTGCCCGTGGCTGGCCAGTATCCGGACGTCTTCAGAGAAGTGACCGGACTTCCACCACACCGAGAGATTGAGTTTCGTATTGATTTAGTGAAAGATGCTAGACCTATAGTGATGCCACTTCGTCGTATGGCACCAAGGGAGCACCAAGAGCTCGGGGTGCAAGTGAGCGATCTTTTGAAGAAGGGATTTATCAGAATAAGTGTTTCTGAGTAGGGAGCACCAGTTGTGTTTACTACCAAGCAGATGGTTCCCTTCGATTATGTGTTGACTACCGCGAATTGAACAAGGCGACGAGGAAGAATAAGTATCCTCTACCGTGGATAGATGATCTATTTGATTAGTTAGGTGGCGCGAGAGTGTTCTCCCAGTTGGATCTCGCGACAGGTTTCCATCATCTAAGAGTGGAAGCTGAGAGTATAGCTAAAACGGCCTTTCAGACGCCGTCTGGATTTTATGAGTGGTTGGTCATGCCATTCGGGTTGACCAATGCACCAACATATTTTGTGGATCTTATGAATAGGGTATTCAGAGAACAGTTGAATAAGTTTTTTCTTGTGTCCGTGGACGATATACTTGTTTATTCGAGGATAGAGGAAGAACACAAATAACACTTAAGGATAGTGATGGAGGTGTTGAGAAAACACCAATTGAAAGCAAAGTTTTCTAAATGTCACTTCTGGAGAAGGGAAGTGAGATTCTTGGGCCATGTTGTTTCAGAAAATGGTACCGCCATGGACCCTGCGAAGGTGGCTACGGTACAAGATTGGTCTACGCCCAAGAATGCAATGGACGTAAGAAGTTTCTTAGGATTAGCTAGATATTATCGTAAGTTTATCCAAGACTTCTCCAAGATAGCAGCACCGTTGACTCAGTTGACCAAGAAGAATCAAGCTTTCATCTAGGACGAAAAGTGCGAGAATGCATTCAAGAGCCTAAAGGAAAAGTTGACATGTGCACCAGTGTTAGTCATTCCTAAGGGGAATGAAGAGATGACAGTATATACGGAAGCATGGGGTACAGGGCTAGGTGCTGTATTGATGCAAGGAGGTAGGATTGTAGCTTATGCAAGTCGGCAATTGAAACCGCACGAGAGAAGATATCCTACCCATGATTTGGAATTAGCGGCTATCATGTTCGCGTTGAATATGTGGAGGTATTATCTCTTGGGAGAAAGATTCGAGTTGTTTACCGATCATAAATCGTTAAAGTATCTCTTCTCCCAAAAGGATCTAAATCTCCGACAGCAAAGATGGTTAGAATTCTTGGTTTCCAATGATTTCGATATCGTATATACACCAGGAAAGGGAAATGCGGCAGCTGATGCACTGAGTAGAAGACATGCCAGTTTAGGGGCTATGTTTCTTGAATGGAAGCAACTGGAGTACATCGCTGGGTATGATTTCAGACCAAAGTGCGAATTGGATCCAGAAATGTTAGCAAATTTGATGATCAGAACCACTTTGATTGAGCGGAATGGTTCCAGTCAAAAGAACAATCCTAACTTATTGGAAATCATCTCCAAGATAGATATGGGTATCGATGAGGAGATGAACAAGTATGGGCTTGATCGAGATGGATGGCTTAGAAAGAATGGAAGACTTGTCGTGCCCAATGTCAATGGGTTGAGAGATGAAGTGCTTAGAGAATGTCATCACTCAAAACTGACTATACATCCCAGTGGTAACAAGATGTACTGAGACATGAAGCAGACCTACTACTGGGATGGGATGAAAAGAGACGTTGGGAAGTTTATATCCAAATGCATGAATTTCCAGCTAGCTAAAGCTGAGCAAAAGAAGCCTAGTGGGTTGTTGCAACCATTAGAAATTCCAGAATGGAAATGGGAACAAGTCTCAATGGATTTCATTGATGGATTACCAAGAACTAGATCGGGCCATGATAGCATTTGGGCGATTGTGGACCGATTGACCAAAAGTGCAAGATTTATACCCGTCAAGTCGAATAGAACGGCAGCTAAGTTAGCTGAACTATATGTAAAGTGGATAGTGAGATTTCATGGAATACCCAAAGGCATTGTGAGTGACCGAGATCCGTTGTTCACTAGTGGATTTTGGAAGAGCTTATAAGAGGCGTTAGGATCAGAATTACATCTCAGTACCGCGTATCATCCTCAAACCGATGGACAGACAGAGAGGGTGAATCGAGTATTAGAAGATCTCTTGAGAGCTTGCATATTAGACTTTGATGGATCATGGGATGACCATTTGCATCTAGTAGAGTTTGCATATAATAATAGTTATCAATCCAATATTGGTATGGCTCCATTTGAAGCTTTGTATGGAAGACCGTGTAAGTCACCATCATGTTGGTTAGAAACTGGTGAGAAATTTGTGCTTGGACCAGATGTGATAAGAGAAACTTCAGATAAGATCAAGATTATTCAACAGCGAATGAAGGCTGCCCAAGATAGGCAGAAGAGTTATGCTGATAAGAGGAGAAGAGAATTAAAGTTCTCCATTGGCGACTTGGTGTTTGTCAAGATTTCTCTGTTGAAGAGCGTGATACGATTTGGCAGGAGAGGCAAGTTAGCACCAAGATCCGTTGGTCCATTCCCAGTTCTTGAGCAAATTGGAAATTTGGCATATAAAGTTGAATTACAAGACAAGATGGCAGGAGTTTACAACGTATTTCATGTTTCCTAGTTAAGGAAATTCGTACACGACCCCAATGTGACTATTTCAGCTGGTCAGTTGGATGATATCGAGGTTGAACCCGAGATGGTTGGGAACCGCAAGCCTATGCGTATTGTTGGGAATGATACGAAGCAGCTTCGAAGGAAGGCGGTGAAATTAGTCAAAGTTCAGTGGGGCGAGAATGACTGTACTTGGGAGACAGAGGAGAATATTAGGAAGACGTATCCAGAACTCTTTGCCTGGTAAGATTTCAGTTTTGATTTAGTCTTTCTACATGCTAGGATAGGCTTGTTTTGTTGTTTTGCATGTTTGATTGTTGTATGTGGCTGGTAGGCATTCGGGATCCTTTGTATGTTTTGGGTTAAGGAATTTCGGGGACGAAATTTCTTAAGAGGGGAGAATGTAACGACCCGCATTCTACGCATCGAAGGATCGTAGAATATTTATTTCTTATGCATATGAAGTCGCATGGTCGTGTAACTTTGGGAGATGACTATTGGAGCCATTTCCCATGTTCATGATTTTTGCTGATTTTTAAATGGCCATTTTGCCCCTAGCTGATCTTGTTTCGGCCATAACTTTTGATTGGAATGGAGTTTTGACTTGATGCCACTTCCATTAGATCCGGATGATGGTTTACCTTTCCGTAGAGTGGTTACATTAGCCAAACGGACTCACCGTTTGGGAGATATGGCTGAAACAAGTTTCAGATGGTGAAAAATAGCTTATTTGGGCTTAACCGGGTGATTAACAACTGAGCCCACTGGGGAATTTTGGGATTAAGAGTATAAGAGGGCTGCCAGGGTTTAGAAAACGAATTTTACTTCATTTTCCAACCGCCTAAGACATTCCTCTCAACCTAGCAATGACCTCCACTTGCTAAAACACCCCAAAACACCTTCTAATCGCTAGTTAAGCCAAATCTATATCAAATCAAAGAGGATTAGCACAAGAATCGAGGCAGAACGGCTATATAGCCTTGGGAATAGCGCCAAACAGAGAATCATTTCAGATTTGGTAATTTGTTTGTGACTAAGGTTAGTGATTTGCATAGTTCCTCACTAATTATGGTTAGTTAAGGGTAATTAGTGATAATTAGCGAATTTATACATGTTAAAAATCTGGAAAAATATTGACAAGTTTCGAAATATTATTTTAGACCTCTGTTAGTTTGGTTAAGTTTTACTAATGCTATCATTAGTTTTGCTTAAACATGCTTAAGAGAAAATATGGGATTTTGGTTATGCTTAAGAGAAAATTGTCGTTTTGGTGTTAATGGTCAATTCTATATGTTGTCATGACCGTATGGTATGTTTTGTGATTGATTAGAAAGGTTAGATTGTTCGAAAACGGCGTCAAATGGCGTAAAATAGTCGCTGGAAAGTTGTAGGGTACTGTGTAGGAACCGGATCGGATCGCCCTACCCGACCCCGACTCGATCATTGAGCACTAACCTATCCGAACCGGTGATCAAAGGGAAAGAGCACGATCTGGTTGCCTTCTCCGAATCGAAGCACTCCGACCCGACCCGAGTAGAGCAAGCCGATCTGAACCGCTCGTGAATGGAGGCATCGAACCGATCCACTCATCTGGAGAGTCCCTCGATCCGAACTGCCTTAAGGGGAGACCACGAACCGATCCGAACAAATGAAGGAACTTGACCCGATCCGAACCAGAGGAGATACTGCGAGATGAACCAAGGAGCTTGGGCGCGAGGCATGGGTTACGAACCAAATGAAGACCGATCCGAAGGAGAAGACCAAAACCCGAGATGCAAAGGTAGTCCAAATAGGAAGTAGAATTCAGGATACAGTTGGGAACTAATGAGTCAACTTCATGAATTGGGCTTTGCTGCGGGACATGTGCTAAGGGGTTATCGACGTCTATAGCTTTGATTCACCACCAAGATGGATGTTAGGCTACGTATCAATGTAGTGGGGTAGTTATTACTCCATAGGGCAGAGTGATCATAGCATGGCTATGAGCCAGTGCAGTGGAGTTGTTACGACTTCATGGGGCAGAGTGGACATAGCAAGGACTAGTGGCTATGGATCAGTGCAGTGGTGTCATTATGACTCCATGGGGCAGAGTGATCATAGAAAGGAATAGGGTGATCAAAGTGGTGGATGTCGTATGCTTTACGCACTGAGTGAGAGATGTGAGGATGGCTGCTATGTTTGATTGTTTGCTTTCACTATGTCATGCACACCCCTACCTCCTTATTCTTTACACCATTTGTTAGTGGCACCTTAGAGTATTGAGCGGTATATTGTGCTAACTCTTTGGTTGCAGGTCCAGGTTCAGGTATGGTTTAGTATACCTATTATTGTTTTGTTTTGATGCTTATCGCTCACACCAGACTTTTGTTTGACCCAGAGTTTTATGTCTCTTCTTATTATTCTAGGTGCTCTTAAACGGGCAGACTAGAGATAGGTTAGGAGGAATGCACGAGTAGCTGTACCAGAGACGAGCAGGAGGCTCCCACGTATTATCTACATATATTCTCCCTGTGTCACTACTGGTCACTACTTTGGGGCATTAGTAGTGTACCTTTCCTTTCTTTTGCTTATGAGGCAGTTTTAAAGTTGTAATAATAATGATGTGGAACATAAGCTGTATTTGGATTTTACGCTGCTGTGATGTTTAGTTTTCAGCTTATGCACTGTCTCACCTGTTTTATATCAAGTATGTTATTATTATATTTTATTTCATGCGCTGTGAGACATTCTACAGGTTACTTGTTAGTTCAAATACCTTTGTTTTTCTTTCTTTGGCGACCGTCCCGTGCTGGTTAGACATTGGCACAACACACTTTCATTGGAAATGTCGGGTGGTGCGGGGCGGGCCGTCACATAGGCCCACAAACTTAACCAATAAGAAACCCTAGTAATGGTATCCATTCCAGCAGTAACCCACATAGATGTATCACGGTACCTTGAACTAGGCAAGGTAGGGCACGATTACTGGGCTGATATTAAGCGGTCAAAGCAGCGGCAGGGGGTACATCAGTGTAGGTTCCGACGATTTACGGGCGTTTACGTACTCCGGAGTGGGAAAAAGCATGCACTAGGTACCAGTAATTATACACTATGCATCTTGAATCGTGTCAGGTCGCTATCATAAGGATTGATACATTTTATGGTGGGACCAGCACAGGGTATCTACACACAAGAGAGGGCCGATTGACATAGACACATGGAATGAATACAAGTAGGGAGCCGATCGATAGGGTAGTAAGGGTACAACTAACATGTTCATGACAATTAGGATGATTGAGGTGGAATCCTCACGATAGATGTACACCTGAAGGCTACCACAATTACGGGGGTTGGGATCACGATTATCATTTTTACAGATTACTAGTTGGGACACTAGTTAGGTGGTGCAGTGATAGATATAGAAATCAGACTAACAGAGTAGTAGCGAAGCAGAGAAAAAGTAGAAGCGCATTTAGTTCACATTGCACTTATCTTGTCTTTAGTTACCTTGTTTTTATGGTACTGTCCTATTTTCAGTTTATTCATATCATGATCATTTATCTTGTTTGCATGCTGAAACATCACTGGACTTACCAGACTTATGTCTAACCAAGTTTGTTTTTCGCCTCTTTTCTTCCATTCCCCCCCCCCAAGGTAGTCAGGGAGGGAATAGCTCAGCCTAGCTCTGAACTCTTCTCTTTCCAAGCTTGAAGATTAGTTGGTGTATTGCTTTGGACTCTCTCTCTTTCACTGCTATGGCTGGTTCATGCTTTATTGGGGAATATCATTGTTTTTATGCTTCTTTTATTCTTGGAAGTTTTTAAATCAAGACAGAAGTTCTACGTAATACTTTCAAGTACGATTTGAGAAAATTATTGTAAAAGCTTGAATGAATCGCTTTTTTAATAAAATGACTTTATTTTCCGCTGTTTTATTTGTCTGTCTTGTAATTTATATGCATCTTTTACCTAATGCTCCACCGAAGTTAAGGCATTCCCTTTGTGAGTGACCTTAACGGAGGCAGGGCGTTTCACTTGGTATCAGAGCTGAAGGTTTTCGGATCAGATAAAAGATTTGAAAAATTATTTTCAAAATGGTTTTAAAAGAAGCATTTTCAAAAGAAAAGTTTTTGTTTTAAACGCATATTCCCCAAAGCCATATGCACTATCTTTTGATCCTCTGTCTGAATCCTTGTTTCCTTCTTTCTTGAGTCTCCGGGGCTCCTGGCTTTCTGGGAGGTAACCTTATCGCGGCATGGTTCCATAGGCTTGATGAGACTACGATACTTGTCAAAGGGAAAATAGGCGCCCAACTTCCATATATAGCCGCAGTAGTTTCACCTACAGCTAATTTTCTTTCAAGCTTTGTAGGATTTTCCATGCGATGGAGGCAGCTTTCAAGAGACATGTCAACAAGTTACACAAGGATGGCAAAGTTGAGATTGATGGAGTTTGGCTAAGGAGCACAACACAAGGATGAAGAACCCATGGATATGGACTTGGTTCACAAAGGAGGGGAGAAAGAATAGTAAAACCTAAAACAAGAGGAAGTATCTTTATTTTGGTATAACGAGTCGTATAATTAAGGGAAAGGGAAAGAACAAAGGATAGGATTTTCCGGAAGGCAAGTGCATGCTCTCACCGCCAGCATACCTGAGAGAGAGGCAGTAAGATTTCTGTTGAAAGAGTTTTTTCCTTTGATCATCTTGTTAGTACTCCTTCTGATTTTAGTGCTTCACATTTGTATATATCTGCTTCCATAGATTCTCTGCACCTTAATACTTGTATAATAGAGGATCCCGTTATTGTCTCAAATCCAATTTGTGGTTCGGCTCATTTATCTTTGGTTTGTAAGAATTTGAGATACTTATGTTTCCCGGTTTCATGGGATATGGGTTGATTCCAGGCATGGATTGGTTAGCTAGTAATTGTGAAAGGAGGGTGGTTAGACTTTTGACTTGCCTCGGGAATACCGTCGAGATTTCGTGCGATCCTAAGGGATCAGTTTTTCCTAGCTACCTAGAATCACTTTATGTATTTATCGACGATTTTCGATCCGTTGGAGTATCCCATGAGTACGTAAGATGTTTTTGATTAGGTTAGGGTTTCCCCCTAAAACTCGAGATATACTTCTGCATCTATCTAGTTGACAATGCAAAGCCAGTTATGCGATCAACGATAGTTTTGGAACAAGATTGGCGAGGATAGCCAGAGTTGGTTAAGTGCTCAATTGTTTGGTTGTTTTGCTAGTATCATCTCACATAAATCATCCAAATTCAGAGGAGGTATTCCTTGGGTGCTTGTTTGATATTGGTTTAGGCCTTTGGGGCTTGTACTTGAGGGATGTCGAGTTCGACTAGGATGGTTTGCGTGAGAAATAAATGGTTGTGGCAGGCGCCCTACGTAAGACTGACCTTAAGAATACATAGCAACCTTTAGCTTTAGACCCTCAGATTTGTGACATGATGGATAAGCTAAGTAGAAGAGAGACCTCTGATCATCTTAGTATATACACTTGGTATCATGGTTAACATCTATTTATCTTGGAAAGATAGTTCGACAACATTGGATACCCTCTAACATAGTAAGTGATCGAGGTCCTATCTTTACTAGTGGGGTTTTGGAAATGGTGGTCAAGAAGCTTCGCAATCGTGAAGTTAAATTAGCTAAGGTACAGTGGAGTGAAGCTCAAGAAGATGCGACTTAGAAGAATGGAGACTAGATACGCGCATCATACCCTTTTTAAGGGTATACCCTTGATTCCTCTTTGTCTGTAAAGTTTGTTTGCATGCTAGTCTTTATCTTTTAAGTATATCCTCTCGGTCCTATTCTCAATTCTTAGGTAGAAGCCAATGGATGTAAACATGTGTTTGAGACATGTTATGTTTGGTGGATGCAAGTGGGTGCAAGTGTTTGCTAGTGGTTGCTCGTGGACGCATATACACACATTAGGCATTAGATCAGCTTAGTAACTTTCATATTGCATATGCATGAGTGAACTTTTATATATATGAATTGAATCTTGATGTGTTGTCATATGGATGTTGCATTTGTATGAATGACTGTGCACCCATGTAGAAGTTATAAAGTACGACGAGGGATGTTTGCATACATGACGGACTCATGGCACTGACATAATTCGCATTAAGGAGGTCAACTGAATCAGTAGACCGCCTGATTTTGCATTAGATAAGGACACGTACACACATTATGCATATGATCATGAAAACATTAGAAATCTTTTTAAGGACAATGGACGCCTGTGATTGAATGGTTGAGTAGATGGACGACTAGATGGTAGGACATACGTTCTTCATAACTTGAAGATTTCGGGGACGAAATCCTTTAAGGAGGGGAGAATCTAACACCCCATATTTTCGGAAAATACGTTGAGTAACGAATTAGAGAATACTTAATTATAGATGTGAGAATTAAGGGAACCGGGTTACGCCATTGCGTTCGTCTCGAAATTCTTCTTGGGATAGAGTCCAAGTTTTCGAAAATCAGACTTCGTATGAAGAAGTTATGGCCCTCAGAACTTTCAGAAATATATATAAAAGAATGCAGAAAATTTAATACCAAGGCAGGTCGACCTGGGGGTCGACCTCCCCCAGGCCAGGTCAACCATGAGGTCGACCAGGGGGTCGACCTCCCTATATACAGGTCGACCTGGGGGTCGACCTAGGCATCGATCTCCCCCTCGGGTCAGATCTAAAATCTGACCTGTTTTCTCCTGTGACGATTTATGACTCCCTGCTGAGTCGTTAGGGCTTATATGGCTATTCTATCTTGTCTGGATGGCCTTGATTGTGTCTAGGGTTGATCTAACGGCTCTTGTTTAATTAAACCTCTACAAAAGCAACCTAACTCTCAACCCTAAATCTCAAATATTCATACCAAGTATCGTCATGCCGTCAATGGCCGACCTAGAGTAGCCGTCATCATCCTTCCACTTGAAAGAAAGATATAAGCTTCATATCGAATCAAATCAAATCTAAATTAAAACAACGGTTAGTCTACATCAAAGGTGAGCATTTCAACTTCAGAATACAGATTCCAGAAATCAAGATCATCTGTTGTTAGTAAGTTTAGTTATCTTTTAGATGTGATTTGTAATAAAATGAAAAAAAGAATTGTACCAAGCTGTATGATAATGATGATGCTGATTCATGTCTATTTCCTGTGATAATTTTGTCATGTATGTATTGGAATGATTGTGGTTTATTGGACTTATCATATAGGAATTGATGATGAACCTATTATGACTTGGGGAGTGAAACTATCATACCGCATATAAGTTTGATAATCTTTTCATGATATGTTACATTCAAGTTTTTAGGCTAAATAATGTTAGATCCATATGCCTACATGTTTATATCTACAACTTGATGTGTTTAGATCCATGCTAATTAGATCCAAGTCAAGATATATATATATATATATATATATATATATATATATGTTCTTATGCAAGTTACATGTTTTGTGTTAGATCCAAAACTAGATATATATATATATATATATATATATATATATATATAAAGTGGATTCATGCAAGCTCATACGATCATTATTTTAGATCTAGTTCACATCTACATGTTAAAGTTAAACTTATACATGTTTTGGTAATGTACATGTCATGATTATGACATATGCTAGTTTATAAACCAAGTTATGTTTACATATGCCTAGATCTACATATTAACATGTTTAGGCTTGTGATTATTTAGTCCAATTCATATGCAAGTTCATGTGACATGTTAGTTGAAATGAATAATGTTCTATGTCAACATTACATGACATATGTTTGGTTGGATTTATATTAGGCACGTTCCCTTCTTAAACCACTTGTTTATAAATTAGGCTAATTTGCGGGCCTAATAACTTTATGTGATTGATGCGAACGTATAAACGGGGGTAACATTGGGATGAACATTAAATTATAACATGTTAACGATGTAGGTGGGCCCATAACCATGTAAATGGTTAAGGCCACGAAATGGTATAATTTATATACCATTTGTTATGAACATAACTTAAGTTATGAACATAACTAAAATAATGTGACATGACAACATTTGAAGAAAATTTACATGTATACTTGACATAAATGACAAACATGTAAATTTAGCAAAAGGCGAATATGCCCAACCCGAGGATAGACTGAGTTGTGGTGTAAAACTGCCCGGAACCGACCGGTACATCCAGTGACCACAACAATACCTGTCTAATGTGAGAGGTTAGTGAATCAAGCCCAAAAGAACCCGAGGCTAGACTGAGGTGTGGTGTAAAAGTGCCCAGAACAGACCGGCACATTCAGTGACCACAACAATACCTGTCTAATGTGAGTGGTTGGTGCTTTAGTAAAGCTAAGTCAAGATTAGTAGAGTTAAGTCAATTAAGGAAACACTTAACCAATTCACATGTTAACTAAACTGATGGGTAAGGTTAAGTAAATTTAGAACACTTAACCGTTATAACATGTTAATTAGACAAGTGGGAGAGGTTAAGTAAATTTGAAACACTTAACCAATATAACAAGATGAATGACTAGGGTTAAGTTAATAGGAAACACTTAACCAGTATAGCATGATGAATGGGTAGGATTAAGTAATAAGAAACACTTAACCAATATAACTTGATTTATGGAAAGGTTAAGTTAAAATATGAGGGCAACACTTAACCAATATAACTTGATTTATGGAAAGGTTAAGTTAAAATAAGAGGGCAACACTTAACCAATATAACTTGATTTGTAGTAGGGTTAAGTTAACACAAGAAGGCAACACTTAACCAAAGTAATATGACACGTAGGTGGGTTAAGTTAACTTGAATTGATTGATGACGCTTAACCAATACAACAAGATGAATATGTGGGGTTAAGTTAACAAGAAACACTTGACCAATATAACTTGATGAACGAACGGGGTTAAGTTAATAGGTAACACTTAACTGATCCAACATGATAAGTAAGGAGGGTCAAGTTAATAAGAAACGCTTAACCAACCTGACATGATGAATGAGAGAGTTAAGTTAACATGAACGGACAACACTTAACCAATGTGACGTAATGTGCGGGAGTTAAGTACATATCGGGTTGGTGGGTAATATTAGTAAATATAGGCCCACAAAACTTAACCATTAAATAAACATGCTTGAATCAGTAGAAGGGTTAAGTACATATCAGGTTGGTGGGTAATCTTAGTAAATATAGGCCCACAAAACTTAACCATAAATAAACATGCTTGAATCAATGGAAGAGTTAAGTACATATCGGGTTGGTGGGTAATATTAGTAAATATAGGCCCACAAACTTAACCGTTAAGTAAACATGCTAGAATCGGTGGGAGGGTTAAGTACATCTCATGTAGGTGGGTAATATTTGTATATATAGGCCCACAAACTTAACCAATAAGAAACCCTAGTAACGGGGACCCATTTCAGCGGTAACCCACATAGATGTATCCCGGTACCCTGAACTAGGCCGGGTAGGGTACGATTACTGGGCTGATTATAAGCGGTCAAAGCAGGGAGTACGTTAGTGTAGGTTCCGACGGTTTATGGGCGTGCACGTGCTCCGGAGTGGGAAAAAGCAGGCACTGGGTACCAGCAGTTATACACTGTGCATCTTGAATCGCGTCGGGTCACTATCATAAGGATTGATACACCTTATGGTGGGACCAGTACAAGGTATCTACACGCAAGAGAGGGCCGATTGACACAGACACATGGAACATGAATACAAGTAGGGAGCCGATCGATAGGGTAGTAAGGGTACATCTAACATGTTCATGGAAATTAGGCTGATTGAGGTGGAATCATCACGATAGATGTACACCTGAAGGCTACCACAATTACGGGGGTTGGGTTCACGATTATCATTTTTACCGATTACTAGTTAGGACACTAGTTAGGTAGTGCAGTGATAGATATAGAAATCAGATTAACAGAGTAGTAGCGAAGCAAAGAAAAAGTAGAAGCGCATTTAGTTCACCTTGCACTTATCTTGTCTTTAGTTACCTTGTTTTTATGGTACTGTCCTATTTTAAGTTTATTCATATCATGATCCTTTATCTTGTTTGCATGCTGAAAGATCACTGAACTTACCAGACTTATGTCTGACCTAGTTTGTTTTTTGCCTCTTTTCTTCCGTCCCCCCCCCCCCTTCCCCCCTCCCCCCCCGAGGTAATTAGGGAGGGAATAGCTCAGCCTAGCTCGGACCTCTTCTCTTTCCAAGCTTGAAGTTTAGTTGGTGTATTGCTTTGGACTCTCTCTCTTTCATTGCAATGGTTGGTTCATGCTTTATTGGGGAATATCATTGTTTTTATGCTTCTTTTATTCTTAGAAGTTTTTAAATCAAGGCAGAAGTTCTATGTAATACTTTCAAGTATGATTTGAGAAAATTGTTGTAAAAGCTTGACTGAATCGCATTATTAGTAAAATGACTTTATTTTCCGCTGTTTTATTTGTCTGTCTTGTAATTTATCTGCATCTTTTACCTATAATGCTCCACCGAAGTTAAGTCATTCCCTTTGTGAGTGACCTTAACAGAGGAAGGGTATTTCAGTGGGAATCCTCAAGCTTGATCAGGATTCTTCTATCATTTGCTGGAGTTGCTTAGATGTATTGCTCAAGCTCCTATCTTTGCTATTATGGCTATGTCTTTATTTCTAGATTATGCTTCTTTTATTTTGTACTCTGATGAGACAGAAATTTCAATGATTTACGGGTTTTTATGTAATTCAGACATATTATTTTTTGAACCACGATGCTTTATAATTAATAAAGTCTTTAATTTCTGCTATTTTATGCCTGTCTTGTAATGTTTATGTTTCTGTTTACCTATAACACTTTATGAAACTTAGTACATTCTCTTAATGAGTGACATTAACGGACGTGGGTTGTCACACATCTCCTAACCATTTGCAGACAAATTTCGTTGTCACTTGTCCTTAGGGAGAAAAACAAGCTTTATACCCATAGTGAATCATTAATAGAGATGACCGTGTCATATAACTCACACATTTCTCGTGGATATTTCTAGAGTAAGATTTTTTGTCTAGATTTGATAGTTGGTTATTTAATATCAAATGGGACACACAAAACAATCCAAGGTTTATATTTTATAAGAATCACCAGCCTCTTCTAATTAATGCCTTATCAATTAAACTTCAAATCTCTTATTTCAAAACACTCACATACTTGCCCTCCGATATAAGCATGCATTTCAAACCCAAATATTATGGTTTCTCATTTTTAATTCACTTTTAGATGGTTGATAGAACCTAAATCACTTAACTTCTAAGACTTACCTCTTTAAGTAACAATCAATTAAGGAAATAATTGTTAAATTTCCAAAATCATCTTTCAATATCAAACTAATACTATTCCTCGGATAATAGTTAAGTCTCTTAAGTAAGGATATTTTATTTATCTCTCGGATCTTAACACGACGTAGCTGTCATATTTAGAATAATAGAAGTTTACTAACTAAAGCTCTTAATGTCTAACTTAAGTTGACCAAATTGCAAATGAAATTCATTCTAGATTTTTTGTATAAATCCAGTATTTAATCGGATTTCAATTTTCCTTTTACAAACCTAAACATTTTACTTAATTCTTTTCATTAAGTAAATTATTTTTCTTATGTATCTTATTAAGTTTAAATCTAATTCAAAATCCAATATTAAACTTAAAGCCTATTCTTAAGTTAATTGAATTAACTTGCATCTTTCTAGTTAATAAATTAATTAGATATAACAAAACTATTTATCATTTCCTTTTCTTCTCATTAAGCAATGATTCAAAACACTTTTTCATTAACAAGTTACTTCTCAAACTATTTATTTACTTCAGAATATCTTTGATTAAATCATCACTTAATACACTTTAAGTATTATATTTTAAAACAATAATAATTGGTAAACTTTTAGGAATAAATTTTTGATTCAAAATAAAAAGATATATATAGACCACAATGCTTCTTATCCAACTAGATCTAACTTAACCAAGTTATACTAACAGGAGATGCTGAAATGTACTGCTACATACACGTCAAGGATAGTAATATAGCCGAAAGGGTTTTTGTTATGTCCAACATAATTAACAACCAACTTATAGTAGAATGTGGATGAATTATACAAATATATGTCCACATATATTAATCATTACACAACATGTCAACAACAACCAAAATATAGCATGTCCATAGTAATGTAATAATAGGAGGGTGATTTTTCCTATCAAACAAATTTCCAAATTCAACTTAGCTACTAGCAGAATGGGTTTTTATTCTACTGACCAATGTCCTTAATATTCAATTCATTTTACATTAAGATTAGAATGGTGTTTGGTTCTACTAATAAATGTACCCTAATTCATAACTGTAACAACCTCAATTTTTAGAGTATTTTAATTAATGGTTTAATTTAAAATTTTGATTTATTTATTTTATTTGTTTGCATTTTTATGGAAATAATTTTTATTTTGATTATTTAAAACTAAATTTGTTTGGATATTCTTAAAACAAATGAATTTTATTTTTGATATGAATACAATTTAATAATTCAAATCAATATTTGCTATGTTAGAACATTATTTATGGTAAAATTTAATTGGGTTATTTATTTGAGTTTGAACCCATTCTTGGATTTTATTTAATATCTAAAACTCATATAATTATACAATCCATTTCAATATTAATGGAATTATAATTATATAATCTGTTTGTTTTGAAATTTAAACCAAACATTTTTCCCATTCCCATCTGCTACCTCACCATCTAAGAGCCGAGCTCGTTTCCAAAGCAAAAGCCGACCATCCCCTTCTAAAACCGCTGCTGAACCCCGTCTGAAATTAAACTCATCTCATCCACCCTCCTGAAGCCTCGCAAGCCTTGCCAACCCTCCATCCAGCCGACGCCGGACAACACCCCTCACCCACTCACCTTGATCTCAATTTCCTGTGTCATTTGTTCTCTCCACCCCGCGTGTGTTTTTGTAAGTGTTTTCAATTCTTGTGTGAGTTGCTATATAATTTTTTTCCTTTTGGTATGGCGTGAGTTTACGGTTTGTGTATATACTGAGTGTATGTTACGTGTATGGTTTATGGGAGTACCGTGTTGATTTGAAAAAAAAGGGAAAAAGTTCTTATGTTTAAGGAGTTTTGTGTTGTATGTATTTGTGTGTGCTTTGTATTTGTTTGTGTGGGCGCGTGAGTGATTTTATTTTTTGTGAGAATTTATAAATTTACATTTATGTATATAAGAAATATATATATATATATATATATATTTGAGGGTAAATTTACGTGTGGTTTTTGTGTGAGTTGTTTTGAAAATATTTTGGTATGAATTTAATTTATGATAGCAAATAATATTTGCACTTCCAAAAATCTAAATCGAGTTTATTCATTTTGATTTGAAATTTATCCTTTTTTAGATTAACATTAAATTAGTACATAATATAATGATAAATTATTGATTTCGGAGTGTTTATACATATTTTGTAACATCAAATGTTTTAGATTGTTGACCATGTGTGTTAAGTGTGTGTTTATATATGTAATTGTGTTTGTGTGTGCTATGAGTGTAATGCCTGTTCCATGCGTGTATGCATATTGATTGTGTGGTGTCTTAGGTGATGTTTATATGTGTATTTTAAATTTTATAATATATATAATGATTTTGTGTGTGTTGATTTATATATATATATATATATATTGGATTTTGAAATAGTGATGCGTGTGTTGATTTTTAAATATATACATTCAGTGTGTGTGTGTATATATATGAATATATATATTGTTGAATTTTTTATTTTATTATTAAAATGTATGTATATATGTTTTTAACGATTGTCCATATATAATATATAGTTTGCGAAGGCATATATATGTAATGGCCTGCAAATCCGTATTATCTGAGTTGACTAATAACACCACACGTCCAACCCAAATTGCACAGAAATACGAATCATTATTAGAAAGAAGTTAGAGGATGAGAAATAGAAAGAAAGAAATATTGGAATAGAAGAAAACAAAGAAGACAAATCCCACAGCGGAACGAATAAAATATATTATATAACATAACTTTTTGAAATACAAATTAGTTACTTTATATACATACCATCATCAGAGCACAGCTGTTATTCCTGCAACAGTTATAAACACCTGTTTCCAGATATCACATAGTGCACAACGGAAATATGATAGTCTATAGCTAATAGGTGAAGCCTCCTGCTTCAAGCTCCTCCAAGAGAATCTGTAAAATCCCGACTACTTGACTGCCCGTACAAATATGGGCACCCAAAAGTTTAGGGAAAAAAAATAAAATAAACTCTGGGTCAGTTATGGGACTGATGTGAGTAAAGTCCAACCAATTGTTTAACTTTTAAAATCCTTTCAAAAGAAACGATAATAGTAAGACCGATCCACACATAAACACAGATGGTTTTTAACTTACGATAACCAAAAATATTTTTGATATCGAATCCAGTGATATTATAATAATGTCTACATCAAATAAATAGAATCTAGCGGAACGCTTGCATCTCACTCTCCGTATGTAATATAAAATCAAAAACCGCAGGGCGCTTATTGGAGATTGGATTCCACTATGACAAGGTATGGAACCACCTGCCGATAGTGTATCTCTAGTGGGGAATACACTGGGTTCAACAAGAACATCTTGCAACCCGACCCGCACATGACCGACCACTCATTTCGGTTGAGTGTATCGAATGTATATCACCAACGGTTGGGATAAGCAACCATTTCCCAAAAAGGGACAGCATTGATAGATTAAAGAAGTAAAAGGAATTTCTCTAGATAGGTGATTATACACCCTAATGGGAGCGACCCACATAGCCATGCTGCATGCCCGATTTTTGTCATCTCCCGGTTGTTGAGGCCTGAGGCTACAATTACTTATCATTCCTTGATAGAACAATCACTTTGAATGCCACATTGTCAGATCCGTTAATCACTAATTGATTTGCACAAATACATTCTAGATATTATGCTAAGAGAATAAATTCTCCGCCACCATATATATCTATACAGACCAACATATGCGATCATTGGAAATACTCTGTCAGACATCCGTCCATACACTTCGTTCTGGGACTGAACGAAACCGAAGGCACAATTTCTATTAATAGAAAAAGCCCTTGCACTTTACTCCGTCTTCGATTATCTTCATATAATCTGATTCGCAAAGCTGCTGCCAATATGGAGTGGTTCTCGGATAACAATTCAACCGGTCTCTCCATATTGACAACGATATTGGCAAATACTTCGATAGTCGGTTATTTAACTATCGAACAAAAATAAACAAACATTGCAACCATTAAACAAATCACTGGACCTCTTAATAAATATTTCATTAATTAAATCACTTCTTCATTCCTTACAAATATTTGTTAACCAAATATTTTCAATAATCATCTTGGTCTCTTACGCTGTTTGGAAAAAATTTCCATATCTCGCCATCTTTTATTTTATATACTTAGAAATTATCTTCTAATAATAATTGGAAAATATTCCAATTACATCTTCGTTTCACGACCATTCATTTCGATACTTAGGGAATATTTATTATTATATTTCCAAAATTTCCCTTATTTGGTTAAAACGAATGTTATGTAAAACATCGCTACAACAACCCAAAATATTGCATTTGACTAAATTTCCTTAAACATTCCTCTTCGAGACTGAATCTTGCTATTTATCATCTAATAATTAAATCAATTGAGTTGGGGTATAATTACCTCTCAGACCTTGACTGAAAATATTATTAACTTCAAAACAGACAAGACCGCTAACTTGAATAATCAACACCATATTAAACCAATTTTCCATTTCTAAAACGTATATACATTTCTCTTTCTATTTTTACCAGATTTAATTATAGATTTCATTTTTGTTTATAATATTCTATTTTTAAGTTTGTTTCCTTACCTAATACTATATATATCGATACATTGATTTCTAACTATCAAATTTTCTTAAAAATATTCTAGCTCCTTAAATTTCCGGAAAAATTCGCCATAACCTCCTTTGTACCGGTCAACAGTTCAAACCTCAGCTCGCCTCTCTAGGCCATTTCCATTCAAAAAGAAAATCAAAAAGCCAAGTGGCTTGCCGATTCAGCGCATAAAAACCTCATATGGAATTTAAACATGTTCCTTATTGTCGGGCACTAAATTTATAAACTTCATTCTCTTCATTCCATACCTGTTTAACACATGTTCACCTATTTTCAATTCAATTCAACTCAATCCAATCGTTTGAATTTAGTTTCGCCCATTTATTCTTTAATTAGCTTCTTAGCCTAATTCACTTGTTATTTGAACATATCATGTTCGTGTGTATTTTAGTTTGCATATAAATCAATTGAATCCCATTTTCATTTCAGGTTTCATATTTTATTTCGAATATGAAATTCACAAGTCTCATTTACTTATCAAAAGAAATATCTCGATCTAGAATTCGATTAACAAATTATTCTTCCACTTAGTAAATTCTATTCAAAAATAAATAACTGGTTTTGTTTCAAAAATCAATCCATTTACTCCACTCGAGTTCATATTTATTTTATAACTCAAGTCCAGATTTTTCAAATGGAAATTCGGATTTTATTTGCTTAAAAATCATTATATTCATTTATAAAAACCATTATGTTTTTTAAACGATTTTGGTGCTGCTTTTCTAAAAATTTGATTTTGACATAACTCAAAATCTATCAGACGAAATCCAGATTTTTCTCTTCCATTAGAAAACTATTATTCAACCGGTCCTGGCGATTATTATTTCAATGAATTCCGACTTAAACTGGGTTCTATATACTCAATTGAAGTTCGAAACGCCAAATTACGAACTACCGCGCTGCGGCGAGTTCGTTTTAATTATATATATATATAAACGTTTAAACTTAGTTTATAATAAATTCAACTCCATTCTGATATATTTTTAATATATATCAAATCAGTTTCCCAATTCAACATAATATTTTCGATTATCTATAATTGTCGATTTTTCCTTACTCGATAATATATTTATTTATACTTCGATCTTCTATATTTAATTCCAATTCCTTTTATAAATAAATTATTTATAAAATTCGATATAATCGAATTTCAATTATAAACCCGTTGAATTCTTCTCAATTCAACTTATATTCCGAGTTCCGAAATATAATCAATCGTTTTGTTTCAAAACACTTCCCAACTTATTTTTAAATTCCTATTTGAATTTAAATGGTTCAAATTATCCAAATGATAATTTATTTTACCAAATTTATAACACTATTTATAAATTCAACTTCCTTGTTTCATATATTTAAACAAGTTCCCTTTTCAAATTTCTATTTGAAACTCCATCCCTTTGATATTCCGAATTGCAGAATAAAACAGTTGTTCCCTTTCGAATGATTTCAAATTCTATTTTTAAATTCATATTTAAATTTAAATATTCAAATTATCTCTTGATAATTAATTCATTATATTTATAAACACCATTTTATAAATTTCCTTGTTTTATATTTAAACAAGTCTATTTCGAAATCTATTTAAAACCAAAATCTTCTTTTGGAAATTTCTATTTATAATAACTTATAACACCCAATTTATTTTCATATTCAATCTAACTTCTAATTAAATAAATTCGAATTAATCGAATTCAAATCATAAATCCTTATAGATTTATTTTAGTTCAATTTATATTCTGAACATCAGAATAAATTCCATTGTTTATTTCTTTAAAATGATTTCCCCATTTCTATTTTTAAATTCCCATTTGAATTTAAATATTCAAATTATCCAATGATAATTTTTTCCATTTTATTTATAAACATTGTTTATAAATTCATTTCAATTCCCTAGTTATCCCATGAAAATCATTCCATTTCATTTATAAACACCGTTTATAAATTTACTTAAATTTCATATGTCATTTAATTTATAATATCATTTATAAATTAAATACTTGTTTAATTTATTTAAAAAAAGATAATATCTTTATAGTCCACTCGAAATTCAAATTCTATTTTTGAAAAATAGATTTCCCCTTTTTAAATCTCAGATATCCTTTTCACGATATTTTTATATATCAATATTTTGGCCTCGGTGATATTTAAACAATCAAACCACTCAATTATCAATCAACACATCATATATGATAATATATGTGGAATAAACAAATAATAATAATTTTGAGGAATCTAGTTGGATCCCTCCAACCTATTTTCCTGCATCCACAAACGTTAGCCAACAGAAATAATACCCATCCTGCTTCGAGGCAGGATATTGCGGTATAGAAGGTCATCCACTATCATAGTGTGGGGCATATAGGGTCATCCTCTAATGATACTGCGGGCATCCACTAATGGTACTGCAGGAACTATCCAATCACCAATATATATAAAATATAACCACAAACACCAATCCTATATAACTAATATATTTATAAATAATAGCCATAACAATATTTTTATGCAACCAAACAACCAACAATTATTTTTAATGATAAAAGTAATTTTAAATAAATTTCTGAATGAGAATTACTCACCGTGATTTCTGTTTTGTTGAATATCTAATTTAAATAAAGTTGAATGCCATTCAATTCAAATGAATCCTGGTTAATCCTGATTGACTCCACATACGTTACTTCACGCTTTTCCCACCCTTGTATAAATTAAATATATCATATTATAATTTGTTTATTTATTAGATTATAAAAGACTAAACAAATTACTTAAATTAATTGTTAAAGTTGATTACCTTCATTCATGGCAAATACTAGTTCTTCCCCAACTCCTATTTGAACATGCTCGTGTCCCTTTCACCATCACTACAATCAGCTTGCCACTCCTTCCTAACTCCTTTATAACACACAATACTCAACGAAGTTCACATGCCACCTTCTCTGTCCATTATTGACGAAATTCACTACTGACACTACCCTTCTAACTCTAGCTCGACCCAACTAAAATCATAGCTCGCAACTCCGTATGCTGCAAAACTGTTTATACTCATTTCATTTTCCACTAACAATTTTATTTCATAAACAATGAACTTTGTGCCTATTTAAACCAAAATCTCCACCTTTTCCTCCCAGGTACGTGCGTCTTCAATCTGTGGAATTTGCCTTCCCTTGACTACTTCGATCTCATGAGTTCTCCACACTCCAAATCGCCTCTTTACTGTGACCAAAACTAGCTCCGTCCTTCACCTGATTTTGAACCCTAGCTCGCCCTTTCTGAAGTCGATCTCAACAACTCTATCGCGACTTGAGTGCCTCGTGTAACTATAGTGAAATCGCGACATTAACCCTAGCCTAATACCGTTGAACTCCATCATACGAGCTCACCCCACTGTCAAAAAAACCAAATGACATCCATCATTCAATCCATCTACCTCCCAATCGCTATCGAAGCTCCCTTATGTCGCGATAGTTAACATCGGCTTTCAGAAAAGTGAAATCGCGCGCACTCATTTCTTCTCTCAAAGGAAGAATTCGGCCTCTGAAATCGAAATCGAAATCGAATTCGAATCTTTTTTTATTTCACTAGGTGTTTTCGATTTTACAGGAGAAACAAAAATCGAATGGGGGAAAAAGGAATTGCTTTTGATTTTGGTTAAAAGGGTAAAAATCATCACGGCCATTTTCTTTTTTAATTGAATTGAAGCTTACATTTTGAAGTATCGGCCATTCTTATTGTGTATTTTTGGAGCTTTGTCCTTCGTTTTGATTTATGAGGAATTATAGAGATATGTCGCGATTTTGTAAAGGTGAATACTTCATCCCGAAGGAAAATAGCCTGCATGCTATAAAGGTAGGTATATAGGCTTAAGTACATAACCACTAATTCGATTTGAAATAAAACAATTTTTATTATATTTAAAAGGATTCTGATTTGATTTAGTACTTATCCGCATCATTTTAAAATAATATAATTTGCGGTAACAAACATCAAGTCGAGTGCAACAACCGGCGTTTCTAATGTTATAACACTATTCTGAACACACTGGAACTGGATTCGAAGCTCCATTCGATGGTATGGTGAAGACATTAATTTAAATCGATATAACTTAAATTCAAAACAATAATTTCCTCGATGATAAATTATTATTATTGTTTATATATTCAAATGTAATTTATATTGATCACCTAAATCTTTTCGATTCAGTTTCAACTTCGAATTAAACTAGATTTTTTTTCATATTTCTATTATTCAATATAATCAAAATAAATCGTATGTCGATTATTAAATTGATAAATCAATATAAAAATTGATTTATATTATCGTCTCAATATTTAGAACGATATTAAATATTTCAATAAACTATTCGAAAATTTGGGTCATTACATTCTTTCCCCCTTAAAAGAATTTCGTCCCCGAAATTACTAATGTAGGAAAAATGGTACAAACCCATTAACTTTCAAAATCCACTTACGCTGAAACTCAAATCTTCATATTTCAACAACTTTAATTCTACCAAAACTTTTTGTTTCTATTTACATAACACATCATATATGCTCACATTCATTTAATCTGAATGATTTACAATCAATTTCATATTCCATTCAAACTGATTTTGATCAATTTATTCATTTCGATCCATTTAACTTATTGAAGTTAAATTTAAATTCCAGATTTCAAATTCCCAGGTTTTCATTTCAAATCCTTTTAAAACACATAAGTATATCTACATATTTATTTCCATCTCAAATTCAACACATTTGAATTTCCCAAAACAACTTGTTTTCTTTGAAACAAATTTCCATCAATAACTTTTCTAAGGTAGCAATTCATCACTTAGAAACTCGAAGATGAACACTAATGATGCTGCAGTCATCATTAGAATTATTTCCCAGCTATTGAAGTGAGTACAATGCTTTAACTATTTCAAAATCCATTCAAAAATGATTCCAAAAAAATCCTTCTAAAATAAAGTTATATTATTTTAATATACTTTGGAAAATATTTTCAAACTTCCCAGGATTTAAATTCTAAATTCTGGTTTGAATCCAATTTTAGTTCATCTCATTTGTATATTTCATTTACATACAAATTTTATTTGGTTATAGATAACCAATCCAATTTTCTATTCTTATTTGATTATAATTTTAACATCAAACACATCCATACATTATAATAATTTCAGAAAATTATTCCTTTTCTATCAAAATAGAATTTTGAGTAAAATTATTTCATTTACCCACTTAAAACAATATTATGTCGAATTTTTTTGTTCAAGTGTTTAGAAATTCCTGTCGACTTCGCGGTGTCCCACGATTCGAATAGAATTCATAACCCACTTAACAGACAAGCCAACATAATATAAAACAATTTTTATATCAATTAACAAATAAGCTCTCTCGTATATGTACACTCAACTCATTCTAGGGTACTACTGATCCTATCTCTAATGAGCACAACCCCACCAAAGCCTAGGTGTTCGCTCAACTTAAGCTCTGATACCAACGGTAATGGCCCGCAAATCCGTACTATCTGAGTTGACTAATAACACCACACGTCCAACCCAAATTGCACAGAAATACGAATCATTATTAGAAAGAAGTTAGAGAATGAGAAATAGAAAGAAAGAAATATTAGAATAGAAGAAAACAAAGAAGACAAATCTCACAGCGGAACGAATAAAATATATTATATAACATAACTTTTTGAAATACAAATCAGTAACTTTATATACATACCATCATCAGAGCACAACAGTTATTTTTGGAACAGTTATAAACACCTGTTTCCAGATACCACATAGTGCACAGCGGAAATATGATAGTCTATTGCTAACAGGTGAAGCCTCCTGCTCCAAGCTCCTCCAAGTGAATCTGTAAAATCCTGGCTACTTGACTGCTCATACAAATAGAGGCACCCAAGAGTTTAGGGAAAACAAAACAAAATAAACTCTGGGTCAGTCATGGGACTGGTGTGAGTAAACTCCAACCAATTGTTTAACTTTCAAAATCCTTTTGAAAAAAAGGATAATAGCAAGACCGATCCACACATAAAAACGGATGGTTTTTACCTTACAATAACCAAAAATATTTTTGATATTGAATCCAGTGATATTATAATAATGTATACATCAAATAAATAGAATCTAGCGGAATGCTTGCATCTCACGCTCCATATATAATATAAAATCAAAAACCGCAGAGCGCTTATTGGAGATTGGATTTCGACTATGACAAGATATGGAACCACCTGCCGATAGTGTATCTCTAGAGGGGAATACACTGGGTACAACAAGAACACCTTGCAACCCGGCCCACACATGACCGACCACTCATTTCGCTTGAGTGTATCGAATGTATATCACCAACGGTTGGGATCAGCAACCGTTTCCCCAATAGGGACAACATCGATAGATTAAAGAAGTAAAAGGAATTTATGTAACACCCTGTATTTTCTATTAACATCGAAGTTACGAATTAAACTATACTTAATTTCAAGTGCGAGAATCAAGGGAAACAGCATACGCCACTGCGTTCGTCTCGAAATTCTGCTTGAGATAGAGTCCAAGTTTGCGAGAATTGGACTCTGTATGAAGAAGTTATGACCTTCGGAAGGTTCAGGAAATTCAAACAATTTAATTTAAATTCAAAATTCAAATCCAGAAGCGAGATTGGGCTTGGAGGGAAAATTCCCGCCCAGGAATCAGGTCGACCAGGGGGTCGACCCTAGTGTCGACCTCCCCTATATCGGTCGACCTTAGTGTCGACCTGGGGGTCGACCTACCCCCCCCCCCCTCGGGCAGATCTGTTTTCCAGCCAATTTCGACTCACTGCTGAGTCATTAGGGCTAAGTTGGCTATTCTGGATAACAGTATCTTGTTTTAATGGTCTTGATTGATTCTGAGATGATCTGACGGCCCCTATTCAGTCAAATCTCTATAAAAGCAACCTAATACCTAAACCCTAAATCATATTTAAAATTAAACCAAGAGCCGTCATGCTGCCATTAGACAACCTAGAGTAGCCGCCGCTTGAAGCTAACGAGGAGAATAACCAAGCTAAATCAAAACTATATTAAAACAACGATTATCTACACCAAAGGCGAGCATTTCAACTTCAGAATACAGATTCCAGAAATCAAGATCTTCGTTTGTTGTAAGTGTAGTTATCTTTTAGATGTAAATAAATTTAAGATGTGATTTGATATAAAGTGAAAAATAGAATTATACCATGTTGTATAATATGGACGATGCTAATTCATGTCTGTTTCTTGTGATGATTTTATCATGAATTGTTTTGGAATGTTTGTGGCTTGTTGGACTTGGTGTTGGATCTATTAAGAATTTAGAATGAAATTATCAATATTATATGCAAGTTATATGTTTCATGTTAAGATCTACATATATATGTTCATATGATTAATGCAAGTTATATGTTTTTTGATAGATCTAAGTCACGATCTAATTATACATATGTTCATATGCAAATTACATGTTAGATCCAAAACTAGATCTTTATTTATATGCATGTTTGAAAGATGGATTTATGCAAGTTCACCTTGTTAGATCTAGTTCACACCTATATGTTAATGTTAAAATTATACATGCTTTGGAATTGGACATGTCATGATTATGTCATATGCTAGTTTATAATTGAGGTTATGTTCACACATGCCCAGATCCACATATTAACATGTTTTAGGCTTATGATTATTTAAGCCTAAATTATATGCAAGTTCATGTGACATGTTAAATTGTATGAATAAAGTTTTATGCAAAATTTACATGTTTAGTTGAATCTATATTATGCATGTTCCCTTCTTTACCTCTTGTTTATAAATTGGGCTAATACGTAGGCCAAATGACTTTATGTGATTAATATGAACGAATAAACAGGGGTAACGTTGGGATAGTTAAAAAAATCAAAACATGTTAATAATGTAGGTGGGCCCAAAACCATGTAAATGGTTAATGCCATGAATGGTATAATTTATACCATTAGTCTTGAACATAATTAAGTATGTAACATGAAACACTTATAGAAAATTTACATATACTAAAATGTAAAAGATGAATATGCCTAACCCGAGGTTAGACTGAGTTGTGGTGTAAACCTGCCCGGAACCGACCGGCCAATTCAGTAACCACAACGATCCCTGTCTAATGTGAGAGGTTAGTGCATCAAGCCCAGAAAGACCCGAGGCTAGACTGTGTTGTGGTGTAAACCTGCCCGGAACCGACCAGCACATCCAGTAACCACAACAATACCTGTCTAATGTGAGTGGTTGATGCTTTAATTAATTAATTAATTAAAGCTCATGAACAATCAAGCTAGAATTGGTGAGGTTAAGTAATTAAGGAAACACTTAACCAACTTAACATGTTAACAAGACAAGATGGGTGTGGTTAAGTAATTGAGAAAACACTTAGCCAATTTAACATGTTAACTAGACAAGATTGATAGGGGTTAAGTCAAACCACGGACACTTAACCAATTTAGCATGTTGACTAGAAAAACCCTAGTAACGGGGACCCGTTTCAGCAGTAACCCGCATGGATGTATCAAGGTACCCTGAACTAGGCAAGGTGGGGCATGATTACTGGGCTGAATATAAGCGGTCAAAAGGGTCGCGGTTAGGTGCATCAGTGTAGGTTCTGACGGAGTACGGGCGTGCACGGGCTCCGGAGTGGAAAAAGCAGGCACTGGGCACCAGGCGTACACTTGTGCATCTTTGAATCGTGTCAGGGTTGCCATTATAGGACTTGATACACTCTATACTGGAACCAACACAAGTACTTAAAAAATCACGTGGGGGCCGCATGACACCGGGAATACATGAATGCAAGTAGGAGCCGATCAATACATGAATGGGATCACTTTATCATGAACATACATTGCTAGTTAAACAGCTCTTGGTGGGTGCAGAGAAGTAAAAGTGGGTGCGATAGCCAAATCTAGTTAAATCTTGCCTTACCTCGTTTTAGGACTACCCTATTCTAGTGGTATCATTCTAAGTTCAGTTTATTCATGTCATTGCCTTTACTTGTTTACATGCTATTAAATAACTAGGCTTACCAGACTTATGTCTGACTCATTTTCCTTTCACTTCTTTTCTTCTGTTTCCACCCCCCAAGGTCCACAGGGAGGAAACACTTCTGCTTAATCCAGATTAGTCAAAGCTTGAAGACCGTAGATGTAAGGCTTGGACTTTCCTTTTTGAGCTATGGCTATGGTCAAGCACTTGATGGGGATTTATGTCATTTTATTTTCAGTATTGCTTCTTTATGTTTTCAAGGCAGATGAAAAGTTGTAATAATTTGGAAGGTTGAAACAGTTGTTGAATTGTTGTGTTAAACAAGTATTTATGAAATAATATTGATCTTTTTCCGCAGCTTAGTTTTTCTGTCTTGTAATTTATTAGTATCTTGTACCTTAAAACGCTTCACCGAAGTTAAGGCATCCCTTTGAGAGTGACCTTAACGGAGGTGGGGTGTTACATTTGGTATCAGAGCTAAGGTTTACTAGATCAGATAAGAGTTTTTGAAAACTATTTCAAAAAGAAGTATAAAGAAGCATTTTTCAAGAAAAAGTTTTATTTTATTTTAAAAAGGCATAATCCCCCAAGGCCATATGCCCTATCTTTCTATCCTTTGTTATGAATCTTTCCTTTTTCGTTTCAGCATTTCTGGGAATCTTAACCTTCTAGAGGGTGTACCGATACCTGGCTGGTTCAGGAGGTACTTAGAGGCTAGGGCCAACGACGCGGGCCCAATAGATATTCCTCCTCCCCCAGCTGCAGCGGTTCCTCTTCCTTCTCCTCCTCGTGCAAATTCTTTCTCAAAGATTCGTAGAGACTTTAGAGCCATGGGTGGAAATGATTTCAAGGGAACGGAATCATTCGTAGAAGAAAGGAACTGGCTCAAAGAGACTGAGGATCTATTCGTTATATTCGAGGTGGATGATGGGCAGAAGATATAGTTGGCAGTATGGTTGCTCAAAGACGAAGCCTCCTATTGGTGGGAAGTTACCAACGCTGAAAGACCAATTGAAACATGGATGGATTTCAGAATGAGGTTTGAGATGAAATTCCTCTCACAAGCTGAACGAAGTTTACAGCTGGAAAAGTTCCTATCTCTTAAGCAAGGAAGTATGACGGTCAAAGAATACGTGAATCAATTCAATCAGCTAGCCAGATTTGGACTGGAATTAGTAAACACTCCAGATAAGATGGCTCTTCGCTTTGTTAAAGGGTTGAATGAGCCACTACACAGCCTAGCTATGACCCACATACCCATGGGGGCGACCTATGAGAGGTTGGTGGACATGGCACTCTTATATGAGGAAGACAAGGATGTCAAGAAGGAGATGAAAAAGGAAGAGCCTCAAAACAAGAAAGGAGATGGATCTCAGAACAAGAAGGCGGACCCTAAGAAAGGCGGGAAGAATAACAAATCCCGCAAGAAGAGGAAGTGCAATTTCTATGGCACACCCGGATACTTGGCTAAAGATTGCAGAAAGAAGAAAAGGAAGTTGGGTGCTTGTTTCCAGTGCAGGGATACTGGACACCTGGGTAAGGACTGCCCAAAGAGGCAAGGGAAATGGTAGAGAGCTGGACCTTCTTCTGGAGGACAAGTTCACGCTCTCACAACACCTCCGTAAGAACGAGATAGAAATATTTCTATCAAGAATTTAGTTTATTTGTTTGATCATCCTGTTCGTACACTATTTGATTCTGGCGTATCGCACTCATTTGTATCTGGTGCTTTAGTTGAATCTCTGCACCTAGACACTAGTTTAGTAGAGAATCCCTTGGTTGTTTCAAATCCAATTGAGCGCTCAACTTATTTGTCAATGATTTGTTTGGATTTGGAAATTTCTATACTAAGTGTGGGGTTTAGATGCAATGCCTATGTTTTGGGCTTCACGGGCTATGGGTTGATTCTAGGCATGGATTGGCTATCCAGTAATGGTGCCATCCTCGACTGTGAAAAGAGAGTGGTTAGACTCATGACTCGCCTTGGTAACACTCTTGAAATTTCTTGTAATCCCCTGAACTCTGTTATGCTAAGTTACCTAGAATCTCTTGATGCGTCAATCGAGAATTTGCAGTCTGTTAGAGTGGTCCATGAATATTCGAATGTGTTTGAAGTGGTAAAGGGCTTACCTCCGAAGTGAGAGATAGACTTCCGCATATGTTCCGAGTGGAAGGGCCGTCGCTCAACGGATAAAGACAATGCAAAACCCGTTGCCTTACCCGTTAGGCACATGGCTCCAAGGGAGTGGAAAGAGCTCAGCAAGAAAGTTAAAGAGCTCCTAGAAAAGGGGTTTATAAGGCGGAGTATTTCAGAATGGGGTGCTCCAGTAGTGTTCGCAACTAAAGCAGACGGTTCACTTCACCTGTGCGTTGATTATATGGAGCTAAACAAGCTGACCAAGAAGAATAGGCACCCACTCCCGAGAATAGATGATTTGTTTGATCAGCTTGTAGGTGCATCGGTTTTCTCCCAATTAGATGTAGCTATCGGGTTTCATCAGCTAAGAGTGGCTGAAGACAGCATTGATAAGACCGCATTCAGAACTTCGGATGGTTTCTTCGAGTGGCTTGTCCTGCCTTTCGGCTTGATAAATGCACCTGCTTACTTAGTTGATTTGATGAGCAGGGTGTTCAGGGAGTTCCACAATAAGTTTGTGGTGGTCTTCGTGGACGATATTTTGATCTTCTCGAAGAGTGAGGAAGAGCATGCTCAACACTTAAGGGAAGTCTTGGATACTCTCTGTGCACATTAGTTAAAAGCCAAATTCTCCAAATGCCATTTCTGGAGAGAAGAAGTTAGATTCCTTGGACATGTGGTGTCCAGAGAGGGGTTAGTCGTGGACCCTGCGAAAGTGGTTGCTGTGAAGATTGGAAGGTTCCACAAAACGCAACCGAAGTACGAAGCTTCCTCGGGCTAGAAGGATTTTATCGAAAATTCATCAAAGATTTTACAAAAATATCTGCTCTACTTACAAGGTTGACAAAGAAGAACCTAGCTTCAATTGGGAATTGGATTGCAATATTGCTTTCCAACGATTAAAGAGGGCTCTGACAACGACCCCATTTATGACATTGCCAGATGGGAGCAAGATGTTTACCGTATACACGGACGCCTGTGGTACGGGACTTGGTGCTATCTTGATGCAAGAAGGAAAGGTAGTAGCTTATGGAGGCAGACAGCTGAAAGTACATGAGAAAAACTACCCAACCCACGATCTAGAGTTGGCTGCCATCGTCTTTGCACTTAAGTCTTGGCACCATTATCTCCTAGGTGAGAAATTTGAATTGTATACTGACCATAAACTGTTGAAGTATCTTTTCTCGCAGAAAGATCTCAACTTGAGGCAGCAAAGATGGATGGAGTTTCTTGCCTCATACGATTTTGAGATTTCCTATACTCCTGGCAAGGGCAATGTAGTAGCAGACGCTTTGAGTAGAAAGAAGCTGACACTAAGCCCTCTCTTTGTAGAAAGACAAAGCTTGGAGTACATAGAAAACTTTGATTTTAGACTCTCTGTCGATCATGTGACTGATTGGTTGGCAACGCTAGAGGTGCGTCCTACTCTTTTGGACTCGATAGGGACCGCACAACGTGAAGACCCTCAGCTAGTTGACGTGATAGATAAGCTGATTAGAGGTGAGACTTCTGGTCACCTCAATAGATACTCCATTGATGATAAGGGTTGGTTGAGGCGGGATGGAAGACTATGCGTCCCACAAGCAAGGGATTTGGTGAAGAAAGTTCTTGAAGAAACACACCATTCCAAGTTGACCATACACCCCGGTGGAGATAAAATGTACAAAGACATCAAAAGGGTTTTCTTTTGGAATGGCATGAAGAGGGATGTAGTTGAATTCGTTTCTAAGTGCATGATATGCCAACAAGTCAAGGCAGAGTAGAAGAAGCCTGGTGGTTTTCTTCATCCTTTGGAGGTCCCACAGTGGAAGTGGGATAGCATCTCGATGGACTTTATTGATGGGCTGCCTAGGTCAAGAAGAGGCAATACCAGTATTTGGGTAATAGTGGACAGGCTCACAAAAAGCGCTCACTTCATACCTGTTAAGAATAGAAGGACTGCCTCATCTCTGGCATCCATATATCTTAAAGATATAGTTCAACTCCATGGGATACCCTCCAGCATAGTGAGTGACCGAGATCCTATCTTCACAAGCGAGTTTTGGAAGAGTTTGCAAGAGGCTGTAGGCACACAGTTATGCTTAAGCACAGCCTATCACCCTCAAACCGATGGCCAGACGGAAAGAGTCAACAGAGTATTAGAAAACCTCTTGAGACTATGCATTCTTGACTTCGGAGGTATATAGGAGGATCATTTACCTTTGGTGGAATTCGCTTACAACAAAAGCTACCAAGCCACCATAGGCATGGCGCCTTTCGAAGCTTTATATGGAAGACCGTGCCGGTCACCAACTTGCTGGTGGGAGTCCACAGAAAAGCTCATACTTGGACCAAACATGATTAGAGAAACTTCAGAGAAAGTGGACTTGATACGGAGAAGAATGAAGACTGCCCAAGATAGACAGAAGTCCTACGCAGACAAAAGAAGGACCGATCTTGAGTTTGAGGTTGGAGACATAGTGTTCCTTAAAGTATCTCCTTTGAGGAATGTTGTTCGCTTTGGATCCGCAGGTAAGTTAGCACCAAGATTTGTAGGGCCGTTTCCTATTATTGAGAAGACTGGAAAGATGGCTTACAAAGTAGAGCTGCCCAAAAGATTGGCTGGAGTTCATAATGTCTTTCACGTTTCTCACCTACGGAAGTGCCTACATGAGTCTGCGAAAGTGGTTGAACCAAGCATATTAGAGGAAGTAGAAGTAGAGCGAGAGGCGACTGTGAGGAAAATTCCAACTTGTATCTTGGGAACGAAAGTCAAAAAGCTACACAACCGTGAAGTCAAACTTGTTAAAGTTCAATGGAACAAGGACTAGGACGACGCGACTTGGGAAACCGAGGACAGAATACGCGCAGCCTACCCTTTTCTTTTTGAGGGTACATCTTTGATCTCTTTTTCCATAAGTTTATGCTTGTACCTATCTTTTTCTAAGTGTACCTCCTCGATCCCATCCTTATCCTTAGGTAGAAACTAATGGATGTAAACATGTATTTGAAACATGTTATGATTAATGATTGCAAGTGGTTGCAAGTGGTTGCTACTGGTTGCTCGTGGATGCATATACATGCACACATTATGTGTTAGATCGGCTCAGTCACTTTTATATTGCATTTGCAGCATGAAATTGTATATGGATTGAAACTAGATATGTTAGCATATGGATATTGCATATGTATGAATGATCGTGCACTCATGTAGAAGTTGTTATAGTATGATCAAGGATAATTGCATACATAATGGATTCATGGCACAGACATAATTCACATTAAGGAGGTCAACTAAATCAGTAGACCGCCTGATTTTGCAGTAGATAAGGACATATACACACACTATTCATATCATCATGAAACATTAGAAATCTTTTAAGGACAATGGACGCCTGTGTTTGATGGTTGAGTAGATGAATGATTGGATGGTAGGATATACGTTCTCCTCGACTTAAAGATTTCGGGGACGAAATCCTTAAAGGAGGGGAGAATGTAACACCCCGTATTTTCTGTTAACATTGAAGTTATGAATTAAACTATACTTAATTTCAAATGCGAGAATCAAGGGAAATGGGTTATGTCACTGCGTTCATCTCGAAATTCTACTTGAGATAGAGTCCAAGTTTGCGAGAATTGGACTCCGTATGAAGAAGTTAAGGCCTTCGGAAGGTTTAGGAAATTCAAACGATTTAATTTAAATTCAAAATTCAAAATTCAAATCCAGAAGCGAGATTGGGCTGGGCGGGAAAATTCCTGCCCAGGAATCAGGTAGACTAGGGGGTCGACCCTAGTGTAGACCTCCCCTATACAGGTCGACCTTAGTGTAGACCTGGGGGTTGACCTCCCCCCCCCCCCCCCCCCCAAGATCTGTTTTCCAGCCAATTTCGACTTACTGCTGAGTCATTAGGGCTGAGTTGGCTGTTCTGGATAACTCTATCTTGTCTTAATGGTCTTGATTGATTCTGAGAGGATCTGACGGCTCCTATTCAATCAAATCTCTATAAAAGCAACCTAATACCTAAACCCTAAATCATATTTAAAATTAAACGAAGAGCCGTCATGCTGCCATTAGACAACCTAGAGTAGTCGCCGCTTGAAGCTAACGAGGAGACGAACCAAACTAAATCAAAACTAGATTAAAACAACGATTATCTACACCAAATCCGAGCATTTCAACTTCAGAATACAGATTCCAGAAATCAAGATCTTCGTTTGTTGTAAGTGTAGTTATCTTTTAGATGTAAATAAATTTAAGACATGATTTGATATAAAGTGAAAAATAGAACTATACCATGTTGTATAATATTGACGTTGCTAATTCATGTCTGTTTCTTGTGATGATTTTATCATGAATTGTTTTGGAATGTTTGTGGATTGTTGGACTTGGTGGTGGATCTATTAAGAATTTAGAATGAAACTATCAATATCATATGCAAGTTATATGTTTTATGTTAAGATCTACATATATATGTTCATATGATTAATGCAAGTTATATGTTTTATGATAGATCCAAATCACGATCTAATTATACATATGTTCATATGCAAATTACATGTTAGATCCAAAACTAGATCTATATATATATATATATATATATATATATATATATATATATATATATATATGCATGTTTGAAAGATGGATTTATGCAAGTTCACCTTGTTAGATCTAGTTCACACCTATATGTTAATGTTAAAATTATACATGCTTTGGAATTGGACATGTCATGATTATGTCATATGCTAGTTTATAATTGAGGTTATGTTCACACATGCCCAGATCCACATATTAACATGTTTTAGGCTTATGATTATTTAAGTCTAAATTATATGCAAGTTCATGTGACATGCTAAATTGTATGAATAAAGTTTTATGCAAAATTTACATGTTTAGTTAAATCTATATTATGCACGTTCTCTACTTTACCTCTTGTTTATAAATTGGGCTAATATGCAGGCCAAATGACTTTATGTGATTAATACAAACGAACGGGGGTAACGTTCGGATAGTTAAAAAAATCAAAACATGTTATTAATGTAGGTGGGCCCAAAACCATGTAAATGGTAAAGGACATGAATGGTATAATTTATACCATTAGTCTTGAACATAATTATGTATGTAACATGAAGCACTTGTAGAAAATTTACATATACTAAAATGTAAAAGATGAATATGCCTAACCCGAGGTTAGACTGAGTTGTGGTGTAAACCTGCCCGGAACCGATCGGCACATCCAGTAACCACAACAATACCTGTCTAATGTGAGAGGTTAGTGCATTAAGCCCACAAAGACCCGAGGTTAGACTGAGTTGTGGTGTAAACCTGCCCGGAACCGACCGGCACATCCAGTAACCACAACAATACCTGTCTAATGTGAGTGGTTGGTGCTTTAATTAATTAATTAAAGCTCATGAACAATCATGCTAGAATTGGTGAGGTTAAGTAATTAAGGAAACACTTAACCAACTTAACATGTTAACAAGACAAGATGGGCGGGGTTAAGTAATTGAGAAAGTAGTTAGCCAATTCAACATGTTAACTAGACAAGATTGATAGGGGTTAAGTCAAACTACAGACACTTAACCAATTTAGCATGTTGACTAGAAAAACCCTATTAGTGGGGACCAGTTTCAGCAGTAACCCACATGGATGTATCATGGTACCCAGAACTAGGCAGGGTGGGGCACGATTACTGGGTTGAATATAAGCGGTCAAAAGGGCGGAGACTAGGTGCGTCAGTGTAGGTTCCGATGGAGTACGGGCGTTCATGGGCTCCGGAGTTGAAAAAGTAGGCACTGGGCACCAGGCATACACTTGTGCATCTTTGAATCGTGTCAGGGTTACCATTATAGGACTTGATACACTCTATACTGGAACCAGCACAAGTACATAAAAAATCACGTGGAGCCGCACGACACCGGGAATACATGAATGCAAGTAGGAGCCGATCAATACATGAATGGGATCAGTTTATCATGAACATACATTGCTAGTTAAACAGCTCTTGGTGGGTGCAGAGAAGTAAAAGTCGGTGCGATAGCCAAATCTAGTTAATCTTGCCTTACCTCGTTTTAGGACTACCCTATTCTAGTGGTATCATTCTAAGTTCAGTTTATTCACGTCATAGTCTTTTACTTGTTTACATGCTATTAAATAACTAGGCTTACCAGACTTATGTCTGACCCATTTTCCTTTCGCTTCTTTTCTTTTGTCCCCCCTCCCCCCCCCAGTGTTGTATATAACGGTGTTGTGTACACAATTATATGATTTTTGTTTGATGATAACAACCAAATAAATATTATTTTAATGTGTTTAATATTGTACTGTTATTGTAAATCACAGATTGAAATATAATATTTATATTTAAATAAAATACAACTGTATAGAAAATCAAATATTTACTGTATTTTATTTAAAATATGAATATTATATTTCTAACATTCAAACAATACATCTATTTTAACTCCACTATTTAATCACTTCACATATTTGTACTTGTATATAAATAGAATAAAATAGACAAGCTTGTTTGACAACAATAAAATGATATTTTATTTCAATCAGCCTTGTTTATTACAAATAAAAGTACAATTCTCATTTTTTCATTTGCTCCTCACTGCAGAAACAATTAGACACTCATTTTCAGTTTCAATTTTACATTCACTTATTTACATACTCAACACTTTCTTGTTGTCTTTAGTCTTTAGTCTTCTGTCTTCATAGCACTTCACTGTCAGTCCAGTCATCTTCTTCATACCTATCACAATGAAACACACACACACAGTACACTACAATAGAATTTAGACTGAACATATGCGAATATAAATTTTATTTTTAAAATTTCTATTTGCCTCAGATTTCTGGTGTGTTTCTCATCATCTTTCATGACTTGATCTGATAAATCTGTGTCTATACAGACAGTTTGTATATGTACAGGGACAGGAATTTTTTTTTTGATGGCTGCAAATACCCACGTGTATAAATACACGTGTGCACTGCCTCGCCAATCAGTATATACAGCTGTGGAGCAGTCACATGGACTAAGCTCGACACAGTGCAATGACAATAACAAACACAATGGTGCATGGCAACATATTTAAATGGTCGAGCTCACAGCAAATTGTGCAACATATACACGTGTATGCATTCATGGTCGAGTACATATCAAGACAGCTCATACAACAAAACAGCCCAAAACTTCATGTGCACATGTCAATATATACAAGTTCAAGACTGATCATCATTAATAGGCAAGTTAGTTTCACAAAGGTTTGCAAGACAAAATGATCATGTTTTTCAAAGCAGCTACGAGACAGTGGCAAAATATACATGCAAGAACAAGACACGGGATAACTCAAAGGGTTACATGAATGAATCATGATCAACACAGCCAAGTAGTCGAGCTAGGATAAGTTAGTACAATCCAGTCCAGGATGGTGAAAGACACAGACCCAAAGGCAGTTCACAAGTCAAGCACAAAACTCATCAGCAAATATATGATTGGTAACATGCATGAGCAATACAAAATAGTAAATGGAGAGCACAGTATAGCATTTTTACAGTGAACCAAGTGTGTACATGTTCAGCTACATGGAGCAAGACATTTTGGTCGAGCTCAATGGTTTTGTTTCAAGTTCATGACTCAAACACAAGTAAAATCAATGGTGAATCAAGTCCAGTATAACAGCAAGTAAATGCAACAGAGCACAAGTGTCAAGCACAGCACTGTTCAACTTGGAACACAAAACTGGATAACAGCTACAATATGATTCATACAAAGCACACAAGCTCAAGTGATACAATAATGCAACAAGAGTGTGCATTTTTTTCTGGGCCAAGAAAAACAAACTCATGTTGTTTCCAGTTTTAAAAAGTGAGACAAGAAAACAACAAGAAACCCTTTTGGGAATAAATTCGATTTGGCCAAAAGTATTTTCCAGAAATGGAATGGCAAGAGTCCATTTTCATTTGCAGAAATTCAGGATATGTTAAAACTTCAGAAGAATTTTTAGCAAGTGTTAAATTGTAGAACATCATGCAAGAAAGTTTTCTTTTCAGAAAATGTTTCAACTTATTCAAGGGACCAGCCATCAATATTCTTCCAGTTTTGAATCAATCAAGATTCACTCAAGGCTAAAAATTAGACTGTGTTCATCAAGCAATATTCATGCAAGTGTTTAAATCCACAAATTCAAAGGAAGAAATTCAATTCTGTTTTTCTGGGTGAAGCAAATAAGGGAACAAATCAGCATATTATTTTTTGGCAAGAATATTTCATTTTAACTCTTCAATCACATATGGAAAACAATTATCTGTTTTCATTTTTGCTTCCAGAATTGTAGGAATTCACGCAAACAATCAAGCAGATTTTAATCAAAGGCTGATTCAAATTTAAACAGAGCCATTTTTATCAAAGTCGAGAAATCAAAGGTGAATCAAAAACAAAAAGAGGAAAGCATCACACAACAATCTCGCAACCAAAAGGGGGAACACACAATCAATCGGGTCAAGCCACATAATGAAATCAGAGAGGGGTTTAAGGGTTTTCTATTTTTACCCTATATAACCTACACCACATCATCACAGGCAAACCAGAGATCAAAACCACAAACAACAGGCAAGCAAATTCAAAGCAAGAAAATTCAGAAAACTCACAGTTTTCGATCTCTAAGGCAAGACCCCAAATCGGTGAAGAGAGGAGCACCAGTAATCGATCTAGAACACCAACAAGAATTCAAGGATCAGAGAACTAATTTAAGTCATCTGTTGAGATCGAGATTTGGGATCCAGAAAAACCCTAGCCGCCATTTTTTTTGGAGACAAAGGAGATCGGGCGACAGAGAGTAGATAATGGGCCGGCCAACTTTTTAATTAGAAAAGGGGATGACCCATCATTTTAAACTCCTTGTTTTTTCTATAGGGTTTCTTTTGTTTATTTTAATTGTTTTGTTTTTAGTTTGTGTTGTAAAAATCAAACGAACAGGTGTCTAGATCTGTAAAGTCTAGGTAAAACAGTCAGGGTGTTGACTGTCAGTTTCAGAGTCTGTAAAATTCTGGGATACGGATTACGGGGTTGTAATTCGGGGAAATCTGATCGAGGGAACATCGGTCAGTCTACGGTTTTGAGCGTAGGGTTAGAATAGGAGCAGGGTTTGCGAGTGTACATGGTCTTGTATGCGGGATCTGTTCTATCACCTAGTAGAAACCTTAGGAATGCAGCAGTAGGCAGAGTTTTGCCGAAGCTGGGTATCTCTGTGTGTGATTTATTTTCTACACTTTTATTTCTGCTGCATTCTGTGATCTGTTTATTATTTTAATATCCTGTCAGTTTTCAATTCAGGTAAAAATTGTAATTAACCCTATTCACCCCCCCCCCCTCTAGTGTTAATCTAGATCCAACAATTGGTATTAGAGCCTGGTTTTTGATTAACTCTAGAATCATGTTTTCCCCTTGCTGTCAGTCTTCTAAGAGTCAGTCCAGTGATATCCCATTTATTTTCAATGGAACAGATTTTCAAATATGGAAATCAAATTTTGAATTATATTTAAAATCTGTTAATTCTGAGTATTGGAATATTATTGAAAATATGGGAGACTTGTTAGACAAGAGGAATAAGGTCTTAAATGCTCGCGTCATGCATATTATTTATTCCTGTCTTGATAATGATCAATTAAAATTTATCTCTCATTGTTTAACCGCGCAGGATATCTGGAAAACTCTCAACACGTTGTATGGAAAACCTGACAGCTGTTCAAAACTCTCAACTGCCAACTCAGATTCAGATCTGTGCTTAGCTGGAGCTATTCATGACGACTCAGACGATGTGGACTTATCATATGAAGATTTGATATCTCTTTGTAATAATTTAACAAGAACCGTTGATCGCCTCAAACGGAAAAACAAGTCTTTGAAATCTGAAAATTCTGAGTTGACCCACAATAACAATATGTTGAAATTAAAATTTGAAGACTCTGAGTGTAAGAATTGTTTTAACTTGAAAACTGATTTAGCTCAACTTAATGAGAATTCTAGAAAAATTGAAAATGAATTTTTGATTTTGAAAAATCAAGAAGATGAGCTAATTCATGAAAACAACACTTTGCAGAAGGAGTTGGATAAGGTTAATTTCGAACATGAAAATTTTGAAATGGAAAATTTGTTGAAATCAGAATCTGCTTTAAAGGAACATGAAAAAGAAATTGAAAAATTCAAGAATTTTGAAATTGAAAAACAAAAGCTCTTTGATTCTGAGATTTCTGAATATAAAGGCAAAATTGAGAAGCTTTTAAACGAGAATGATCTTCTGAAATCCAAAATCAATGATCTTGAGTTGAGTCTAAAACGTTTTTCTTTCGGAGAAAAATCTTTGAATATGCTTTTGAATAATCAGTTCTCTCATGGAAATAAAAGAGGTCTCGGCTTTGGAAAAAATAATGTTTTTGAAAAACGTAATTCAAATGAGTTGAGAAGTCCCTCAAACTGCTTTGGAAATAGTTGTTTTGATAATTTGAACTTTGACAATTCCAAAGGATTTTTGAATCAAAAGCAAAATGTGAATTTGTTTTGTAATAAACCATTTAAACATTCTTGGATCCCAAATGAAAATAAAACGGGTTTTGTTAGATTCAAATCGATTTGGGTTCCTAAGGGTACAAAAGTTAATTCTAATGGTTTGTTGTACAGACAAGTTTGGGTACCTAAAGCTGTGAACAAAACTGTGAGCGGTTTTACAAATTTTGTTAGACCACTCGATTCTCAAATCTGTTAGGTACCGGAGGAGGCTGAGGAACTGCTAGGAAAAAGAGATTTGGATTCAAGTTGCTCAATACTTCTAAAATCATTCACACTTCCTTAGCCACATCTGTTGAGTTAGAGATTCTGGTTTACACTGATTTCAGGTATGATCTCTGAACTTGTCCTTGTAAATATTCTCTGTTTTTAATCTCTTGTTTATTTCTTCTTCTATCTCTCTTCTGTTTATGTTCTCTGTTTGTTTGATTTGTCACTGTCATATCATTATAACTTCTTGGGCTTCCTTAACTTCCAATTGCAGTAATCATGATCTTCTGGAAATTTGCTTTGTTTGAATATAACTCTGATGTTATACTCTTTCCATATCTTGAATTTTTAACTTTGTAAATATCTGCAATTTTTGCGAAGTTTATTTTCTGTTCTTTTGAATTCATAACAGTGTTGATGTATTCTTTTCATATCTTGAACACTGTTAATTTGAATTCTAAATTTTTGATGATCTGAAAGTTTAATGGAAATTCACACAACGTTGCTGTTTTGAGATTCTTCTAATTCATTTTAGAAAAGCTTGAAATATTACACTCATTACAGCACTCTATTATTTATTAGTAGTGATATTTTCATTATTTTTCAGATTGGCTTGGAAAATTTAAATTGTCTAGAATCTCAGTGATACATCTTGAAAATCATTGTTATTCATGATCATCATGGTTAGAATTTGTTTGTTTGAAATCTTCTGAAATCATTAATATTTTGAATAATCACACACTTCCTAAATTTGAAATTATCAACCTTGTGTGACTGATTCATTATATTTCAAAACTTGACATTGATTCAAGTGATTTCAAATAAATTATTTTGGATCATGAATATCTATCAAACCTGATGTAAATGATCTGTTTTTTTGTCAGAAATACTTGTGAAAATTTCTTTGAAAATATGGTCTTAAAATTCTTTGTTATTTCATGGTTATGTGATTTAAATATTTGTTTGTTTAAAATCATTTGAAAGTATTGATTTATTAAATCTCACACATATCTCAATTCAAGAATTTATAAATTGGTGTGATTGATTTATTAAATCCTGATATTTTCATATTTCTTCAAATGATTTAAAATAAGCGGTATTTTTAATCTTGGATCGTGAATCATATTCTGTGACCATCAGAAATGTCTTGACAAGTGTGCTTTGAAACTAATTTTGTGCTACTCTGATACTGTTTTGAAAAATGTTTGTTCTGGAATCATGCTGCTCTGATTAGAAGAAATTGACTTGAAAAGATTTGTTGATGACTGCTTGTTTTGGTATCAAATACATACCATGCTCTGATACATGAAATTAATTTGCTTGATCTGCCTGGGCTTTGTATTTAAAAATCTTTTGTCTGTGATATACTTGTTTGTCTCCAATGTCTTGTTATCATCCTCATAAATAAAGACACTAAGTGGTATCAGAAGTACTTATATTTGTTTCACCCATCTGTACTGAGATTCAATTTTTCACCTTGTATAGATTCATACATTTTTTTCCCTTATACAAATAAATGTGCTGGGTTTGTGTGTAAAGTTCTTTGGTGTGAGATGTCCATGTTAGTCCATCAGGGTGTAATTAAATTCCTCGATAAGCGAGAACATTTGGTATCAGCCTTTTTCACTCATCTGTTTTTTGAATTATCACCCTGTATAGATTCAATTTTTTTATAAATCTGTTTAATTTCTTCTTGTAATTGTTTTTCAATTTTAAAATTATCTATTTTTTATTCATTCAGAAATTGAAATCAATATCCAATTTGTGCTGTGTTTATAATTCATCAAAATTATTATCAGTTTTTGAAATTGTGATGAATTGTGACTGCAGTGTATTTCACAACAAGAGGAGATTTTATTTGGATTTTCATGACGGTTGAATATTAATTATAATATCTTTGAACTGGCAAATATTTCACAACCATCTCCTGTATCCATCACCCGTCTGCCATCCATCATGATTTTATATTAATGTGGAGAGTTTATTTTTAAAAAGAAAAATCATCTTGTTTAAAACAGTGAAAATTATTTGTGATAGAAATGGGACTATATTATTTTTCAGAATTAGTGATAATTGAAATTTTCAATAATCCCGGTACAGTCGAGCTTACTTCATAATATAATTAATTTAGAAATTTATTTTCACAGTCCATCTCTGTACCTACCCCATTTTCTATCATTCATATATTGGTTTTACATACTGAGGAGTTTTTCCTTTAAATGCTGAAAATAATAAATATAATTAATATATAAGTGTGTCTCTAATCTCATTTAAAAATCCAAGCTCTGGTCATGCATGGTTAAGAGACAACTTATAATTTAAGCTACAACTGAGCTCATTTAAAAATCCAAGCTCTGGTTATGCGTGGTCAGTGTGCTCTTAAATAAAAATAAAAGAAAAAGGAATAATGTGCTATAAATTGAAATAAACTTGAAATTCTCCTTTGTGTATAAAAGCCAGCCTACCAATTCATTTTCTAATCTGTGAAATGTGTTAATATTTTATGACGTATTATGATTTGCTGATTGATGGGTATTGGGATTTGAGGTTATTCGATCTTGTCACTTAAATTGAATTATTAATTATAGTCCAAATTCCATCTCTGTTTTTTGAACCTCATTTTTTTTGGAAAATAATTGGAATACTTTTTTCTCCCCATTTTATATAAAATTCATCGTAAATCCGTCATTCTCTACAATGTGAGATATGCCACCAGTTCTTAGTTTATTATGATTTTTGTTTGACTGATTGAGATTTATGATGACTGTTCTTCCTCTTAAGCTGATATAGTATTTGTTAGTCATTTTTCATCTATATCTTAAAATCTGTATCCTTTTGATGATAACAAAAGGGGGAGAATGGATTAGATTTTGATTTATGAGTGAATATTTTATAAATATTTTTTAATTTTGAAAACTTATTATTATTCATACATTTCACTCATGCACAGTTATAGGGGGAGTTGTCTGTTGTAGGGGGAGCAAATAAATAGGGGGAGTTCAATATTCACTGTCAAACACATCTATTGTATACAAAATCATTTATTTGTTTGTCATCATCAAAAGGGGGAGATTGTTGTATATAACGGTGTTGTGTACACAATTATATGATTTTTGTTTGATGATAACAACCAAATAAATATTATTTTAATGTGTTTAATATTGTACTGTTATTGTAAATCACAGATTGAAATATAATATTTATATTTAAATAAAATACAACTGTACAGAAAATCAAATATTTACTGTATTTTATTTAAAATATGAATATTATATTTCTAACATTCAAACAATACATCTATTTTTACTCCACTATCTAATCACTTCACATATTTGTACTTGTATATAAATAGAATAAAATAGACAAGCTTGTTTGACAACAATAAAATGATATTTTATTTCAATCAGCCTTGTTTATTACAAATAAAAGTACAATTCTCATTTTTTCATTTGCTCCTCACTGCAGAAACAATTAGACACTCATTTTCAGTTTCAATTTTACATTCACTTATTTACATACTCAACACTTTCTTATTGTCTTTAGTCTTTAGTCTTCTGTCTTCACAGCACTTCACTGTCAGTCCAGTCATCTTCTTCATACCTGTCACAATGAAACACACACACAGTACACTACAATAGAATTTAGACTGAACATATGCGAATATAAATTTTATTTTTTAAATTTCTATTTGCCTCAGATTTCTGGTGTGTTTCTCATCATCTTTCATGACTTGATCTGATAAATCTGTGTCTATACAGACAGTTTGTATATGTACAGGGACAGGAATTTTTTTTTTGATGGCTGCAAATACCCACGTGTATAAATACACGTGTGCACTCCCTCGCCAATCAGTATATACAGCTGTGGAGCAGTCACATGGACTAAGCTCGACACAGTGCAATGACAATAACAAACACAATGGTGCATGGAAACATATTTAAATGGTCGAGCTCACAGCAAATTGTGCAACATATACACGTGTATGCATTCATGGTCGAGTACATATCAAGACAGCTCATACAACAAAACAGCCCAAAACTTCATGTGCACATGTCAATATATACAAGTTCAAGACTGATCATCATTAATGGGCAAGTTAGTTTCACAAAGGTTTGCAAGACAAAATGATCATGTTTTTCAAAGCAGCTACGAGACAGTGGCAAAATATACATGCAAGAACAAGACACGGGATAACTCAAAGGGTTACATGGATGAATCATGATCAACACAGCCAAGTAGTCGAGCTAGGATAAGTTAGTACAATCCAGTCCAGGATGGTGAAAGACACAGACCCAAAGGCAGTTCACAAGTCAAGCACAAAACTCATCAGCAAATATATGATTGGTAACATGCATGAGCAATACAAAATAGTAAATGGAGAGCACAGTATAGCATTTTTACAGTGAACCAAGTGTGTACATGTTCAGCTACATGGAGCAAGACATTTTGGTCAAGCTCAATGGTTTAGTTTCAAGTTCATGACTCAAACACAATTAAAATCAATGGTGAATCAAGTCCAGTATAACAGCAAGTAAATGCAACAGAGCACAAGTGTCAAGCACAGCACTGTTCAACTTGGAACACAAAACTGGATAACAGCTACAATATGATTCATACAAAGCACACAAGCTCAAGTGATACAATAATGCAACAAGAGTGTGCATTTTTTTTCTGGGCCAAGAAAAACAAACTCATGTTGTTTCCAGTTTTAAAAAGTGAGACTAGAAAACAACAAGAAACCCTTTTGGGAATAAATTCGATTTGGCCAAAAGTATTTTCCAGAAATGGAATGGCAAGAGTCCATTTTCATTTGCAGAAATTCAGGATATGCTAAAACTTCAGAAGAATTTTTAGCAAGTGTTAAATTGTAGAACATCATGCAAGAAAGTTTTCTTTTCAGAAAATGTTTCAACTTATTCAAGGGACCAGCCATCAATATTCTTCCAGTTTTGAATCAATCAAGATTCACTCAAGGCTAAAAATTAGACTGTGTTCATCAAGCAATATTCACGCAAGTGTTTAAATCCACAAATTCAAAGGAAGAAATTCAATTCTGTTTTTCTGGGTGAAGCATATAAGGGAACAAATCAGCATATTATTTTTTGGCAAGAATATTTCATTTTAACTCTTCAATCACATATGGAAAACAATTATCTGTTTTCATTTTTGCTTCCAGAATTGCAGGAATTCACGCAAACAATCAAGCAGATTTTAATCAAAGGCTGATTCAAATTTAAACAGAGCCATTTTTATCAAAGTCGAGAAATCAAAGGTGAATCAAAAACAAAAAGAGGAAAGCATCACACAACAATCTCGCAACCAAAAGGGGAAACACACAATCAATCGGGTCAAGCCACATAATGAAATCAGAGAGGGGTTTAAGGGTTTTCTATTTTTACCCTATATAACCTACACCACATCATCACAGGCAAACCAGAGATCGAAACCACAAACAACAGGCAAGCAAATTCAAAGCAAGAAAATTCAGAAAACTCACAGTTTTTGATCTCTAAGGCAAGACCCCAAATCGGTGAAGAGAGGAGCACCAGTAATCGATCTAGAACACCAACAAGAATTCAAGGATCAGAGAACTAATTTAAGTCATCTGTTGAGATCGAGATTTGGGATCCAGAAAAACCCTAGCCGCCATTTTTTTTTGGAGACAAAGGAGATCGGGCGACAGAGAGTAGATAATGGGCCGGCCAACTTTTTAATTAGAAAAGGGGATGACCCATCATTTTAAACTCCTTGTTTTTTCTCTAGGGTTTCTTTTGTTTATTTTAATTGTTTTGTTCTTAGTTTGTGTTGTAAAAATCAAACGAACATGTGTCTAGATCTGTAAAGTCTAGGTAAAACAGTCAGGGTGTTGACTGTCAGTTTCAGAGTCTGTAAAATTCTGGGATACGGATTACGGGGTTGTAATTCGGGGAAATCTGATCGAGGGAACATCGGTCAGTCTACGGTTTTGAGCGTAGGGTTAGAATAGGAGCAGGGTTTGCGAGTGTACATGGTCTTGTATGAGGGATCTGTTCTATCACCTAGTAGAAACCTTAGGAATGCAGCAGTAGGCAGAGTTTTGCCGAAGCTGGGTATCTCTGTGTGTGATTTATTTTCTGCACTTTTATTTCTGCTGCATTCTGTGATCTGTTTATTATTTTAATATCCTGTCAGTTTTCAATTCAGGTAAAAATTGTAATTAACCCTATTCACCCCCTCTAGTGTTAATCTAGATCCAACACCCAGGTCCGTAGGGAGGAAACACTTCTGTTTAATCCAGATTAGTCAAAGCTTGAAGACCGTAGATGTAAGGCTTGGGCTTTCCTTTTTGAGCTATGGCTATGGTCAAGAACTTAATAGGGATTTATGTCATTTTATTTTCAATATTGCTTCTTTATGTTTTCAAGGCAGATGAAAAGTTGTAGTAATTTGGAAGGTTGAAATAGTTGTTGAATTGTTGTGTTGAACAAGTATTTATGAAATAATATTGATCTTTTTCCGCTGCTTAATTTTTCTGTCTTGTAATTTATTAGTACCTTGTACCTTAAAACGCTCCACCGAAGTTAAGGCATTTCCTTTGAGTGTGACCTTAACGGAGGTGGGGTGTTACAATATCTCTAGATAGGTGATTATACACCTTAATGGGAGCGACCCACATAGCCATGTTGCCTGCCCGATTTTTGTCATTTCCCGGTTGTTGAGGCCTGAAGCTACGATTACTTATAATTCCTTGATAGCACAATCACTTTGAATGCCACATTGTTAGATCCGCTAATCACTAATTGATTTGCACAAATACATTCTGGATATTATGCTAAGAGAATAAATTCTCCGCCACCATATATATCTGTACAGACCAACATATGCGATCATTGGAAATACTCTGTCAGACATCCGTTCATACACTTTGTTCTAAGACTGAACGAAACCGAAGGCACAATTTCTATTAATAGAAAAATCCCTTGCACTTTACTTCGTCTTCGATTATCTTCATATAATCTGATTCGCAACCCTGCTGCCAATACGGAGTGGTTCTCGGATAACAATCCAACCGGTCTCTCCATATTGATAACGATATTGGCAAATACTTCGATAGTCAGTTATTTAACTATCGAAGAAAAATAAACAAACATTCCAACCATCAAACAAATCACTGTGCCTCTTAATAAATATTTCATTAATTAAATCACTTCTTCATTTCCTTACAAATGTTTGTTAACCAAATATTTTCAATAATCATCTTGATCTCTTACGCTGTTTGGAAAACATTTCCATATTTTGCCTTCTTTTATTTTATATACTTAGAAAATATCTTCTATTAGTAATTGGAAAATATTCCAATTACTTCTCCGTTTCACGACCATTCATTTCGATACTTAGGGAATATTTATTATTATATTTCCAAAATTTTCCTTACTTGGGTTAAAACGAATTTTATGTAAAACATCACTACAACAACCCAAAATACTGCATTCGACTAAATTTCCTTAAACATTCCTCTTCGAGACCGAATCTTGCTATTTATCAGCTAATAATGAAATCAATTGAGTTAGGGTATAATTACCTCTTAGACCTTGACTGAAAATATTATTAACTTCAAAATAGACAAGACCGCTAACTCGAATAATCAACACCATATTAAACCAATTTTCCATTTCTAAAACTCATATACATTTCTCTTTCTATTTTTACCATATTTAATTATAGATTTTCTTTTTGTTTATAATATTCTATTTTTAAGTTTGTTTCCTTATCGAATTCTATATATATCGATACTTTGATTTCTAACTATCAAATTTTCTTAAAAATATTCTAACTCCTTAAATTTCCGGAAAATACCATAACCTCCTTTGTACCGGTCAATAGTTCAAACCTTAACTCGCCTCTCTAGGCCCTTTCCATTCAAAAAGAAAATCAAAAAGCCAAGTGGCTTGCCGATTCGGCGTATAAAAACCTCATATGGAATTTAAACATGTACCTTATTGTCGGGAACTAAATTTATAAACTTCATGCTCTTCATTCCATACCTGTTTAGCACATGTTCACCTGTTTTCAATTCAATTCAACTCAATCCAATCGTTTGAATTCATTTTCGCCCATTTATTCTTTAATTAGCTTCTTAGCTTATTTCACTTGTTATTTGAACATATCATGTTCGTATGTATTTTATTTTGCTTATAAATCAATTGAATCCCATTTTCATTTCAGGTTTCATATTCGATTTCGAATATGAAATTCATAAGTCTCATTTACTTATCAAAAGAAATATCTCGATCTAAAATTCGATTAATTATTCTTCCACTTAGTTAATTCTATTCAAAAATAAATAACTGATTTTGTTTCAAAAATCAATCCATTTACTCCACTCGAGTTCATATTTATTTTCTAACTCAAGTCCAGATTTTTCAAATGGAAGTTCAGATTTTATTTGCTTAAAAATCCTTATATTTATTTATATAAACCATTATGGTTTTTAAATGATATTGGTGTTGCTTTTCTGAAAATTTGATTTTGACATAACTCAAAATCTATCAGATGAACTCCATATTTTTCTCTTCCATTAGAAAACTATTATTCAACCGGTCCTGACGATTCTTATTTCAAAGAATTCCGACTTAAACTGATTTCTATATACTCAATTGAAGTTCAAAACGCCAAATTACGAACTACCGCGCTGCGGCGAGTTCGTTTTAATTATATATATATAAAAACGTTTAACTTTGTTTATAATAGATTCAACTCCATTCTGATATATTTTTAATATATATCAAATCAGTTTCCCAATTCAACATAATATTTTCGATTATCTATAGTTTTCGATTTTTCCTTACTTGGTAATATATTTATTTATACTTCGATCTTCTATATTTAATTCCAATTCCTTTTATAAATAAATTATTTATAAAATTCGATATAATCGAATTTCAATTATAAACCCGTTGAATTCTTCTCAATTCATCTTATATTCCGAATTCCGAAATATAATCAATCGTTTTGTTTCAAAACACTTCCCAACTTATTTTTAATTTCCTATTTGAATTTAAATGGTTAAAATTATCCAAATGATAATTTATTTTACCAAATTTATAACACTATTTATAAACTCAACTTCCTTGTTTCATATATTTAAACAAGTTCCCTTTTCAAATTTCTATTTGAAACTCCATTCCTTTGATATTCTGAATTGCGGAATAAAAATAGTTGTTCCCTTTCGAATGATTTCAAATTCTATTTTTAAATTCATATTTAAATTTAAATATTCAAATTATCTCTTGATAATTAATTCATTATATTTATAAACACCATTTTATAAATTTCCTTGTTTTATATTTAAACAAGTCTATTTCGAAATCTATTTAAAACCAAAATCTTCTTTTGGAAATTTCTATTTATAATAACTTATATATATATAACACCCAATTTATTTTCATATTCAATCTAACTTCTATTTAAATAAATTCGAATTAATCGAATTCAAATCATTAATCCTTATAGATTTATTTTAGTTCAATTTATATTCTGAACATTAGAATAAATTCCATCGTTTATTTGTTTAAAACAATTTCCCCATTTCTATTTTTAAATACCCATTTGAATTTAAATATTCAAATTATCCGGTGATAATTTTTTCCATTTTATTTATAAACATTGTCTATAAATTCATTTCAATTCCCTAGTTATCCCATGAAAATCATTCCATTTCATTTATAAACACCGTTTATAAAATTTACTTAAATTTCCTGTGTTATTTAATTTATAAATATCATTTATAAATTAAACACTTGTTTTATTTATTTAAAACAAGGTAATATCTTTATAGTCCACTCGAAATTAAAATTCTATTTTTGAAAAATAGATTTCCCCTTTTTAAATCTCAAATATCCTTTTCACGATATTTTTATATATCAATATTTTGGCCCTAGTGATATTTAAACAATCAAACCACTCAATTATCAATCAACACATCATATATGATAATATATGTGGAACAAATAAATAATAATATTTTTGAGGAACCAGTTGGAACCCTCCAACCTGTTTTCCTGCATCCACAGACGTTAGCCAATAGAAATAATACTCATCCTGCTTCGAGGTAGGATATCGTGGTATAGAAGGTCATCCACTATCATAGCATGGGGCGTATAGGGTCATCCGCTAATGATACTGCGGGCATCCGCTAATGGTACTGCGGGAACTATCCAATCACCAATATATATATATATATATATGTATGTATGTATGTATAACCACAAACACCAATCCTATATAACTAATATATTTATAAATAATAGCCACAACAATATTTTTATGCAACCAAACCAACAATTATTTTCAATGATAAAAATAATTTTAAATAAATTTCTGAATGAGAATTACTCACCGTGATTTTTGTTTTGTTGAATATCCAATTTAAATAAAGTCGAATGCCATTCAATTCAAATGAATCCTGGTTAATTCTGATTGACTCCACATGCGTTACATCATGCTTTTCCCACCCTTGTATAAATTAAATATATCATATTATAATTTGTTTATTTATTAGATTATAGAAGAATAAACAAATTACTTAAATTAATTGTTAAAGTTGATTACCTTCATTCATGGCAAATACTAGTTCTTCCCCAACTCCTATTTGAACATGCCCGTGTCCCTTTCACCATCACTACAATCAGCTTGCCACTCCTTCCTTACTCCTTTATAACACACAATACTCAACGAAGTTCACATGCCACCTTCTCTGTCCATTATTGACGAAATTCACTACTGACACTACCCTTCTAACTATAGCTCGACCCAACTAAAATCATATCTCTCAACTCCGTACGCTGCAAAACTATTTATACTCATTTCATTTTCCACTAACAATTTTATTTCATAAACAATGAACTTTGTACCTATTCAAACCAAAATCTGCACCTTTTCCTCCCAGGTACGTGCGTCTTCAATCTGTGGAATTTTCCTTCCCTTGACTACTTCGATTTCATCAGTTATCCACATTCCAGATCGCCTCTTTACTGTGACCAAAACCAGCTCCGTTCTTCACCTGATTTTGAACCCTAGCTCGCCCTTTCTGAAGTCGAGCTCAACAACTCCATCGCGACTTGAGTGCCTCGTGTAACTATAGTGAAATCGCGACATCAACCCTAGCCTGATACCATTGAACTCCATCATATGAGCTCGCCCCACTGTCAAAAAAACCAAATGACATCCATCCTTCAATCCATCTCCCTCCCAATCGCTATCGAAGCTCCCTTACGTCGTGATAGCTAACATCGGCTTTCAGAAAAGTGAAATCGCGCGCACTCATTTCTGCTCTCAAAGGAAGAACTCGGCCTTTGAAATCGAAATCGAATTCGAATCTTTTTTTTCACTAGGTGTTTTCGATTTTATAGGAGAAACAAAAATCGAATGGAGGAAAAAGGAATTGCTTTTGGTTTTGGTTAAAAGGGTAAAAATCATCATAGCCATTTACTTTTTTAATTGAATTGAAGCTTTTATTTTGAAGTATCGGCCATTCTTATTGTTGATTTTTGGAGCTTTGTCCTTCGTTTTGATTTATGAGGAATTACTGAGAGATGTCGCGATTTTATAAAGGTGAATACTTTATCCTGAAGGAAAATAGCCTACGTGCTATAAAGGTAGGTATATAGCCTTAAGTACATAACCATTAATTCGATTTGAAATAAAAGGATTCTAATTTTATTTAGTACTTATCCACATCATTTTAAAATAATATAATTTGCGGTAACAAACACCAATTCGAGTGCAATAACCGGCGTTTCAAATATTGTAACACTATTCTGAACACACTGGAACAGGATTCGAAGCTCCATTCGATGGTATAGTGAAGACATTAATTTAAATCGATATAAATTAAATTCGAAACAATAATTTCGTCGATGATGAATTATTATTATCGTTTGTATATTCAAATGGAATTTATATTGATCACCTAAATCTTTTCGATTCAGTTTCAACTTCGAATTAAACAAGATTTGTTTTCATATTACTATTATTCAACATAATCAAAATAAATCGTATGTCGATTATTAAATTGATAAATCAATATAAAAATAGATTTATATTATCGACTCAATATTTAAAACGATATTAAATATTTCAAATAAATTATTCGAAAATTCGGGTTGTTACAATATATTTAATTGATTTTGGGTATTGTTTTGTGTGTGTGGCATAGTGTATTGTGCACGTGCATTCCTGTTTGTGTGTATGTGTGGGTTATATGTAGTTTTTTTTCTAGTGTGTGGTGCGTGAGTCATACTGTATGCGTATAGTTATTGTAGTGATTGTGTATTTTATAATACCGTATGTAACTGCATTTGTATTTGTGTGTATGTAATAAAAATTTATATTTTATAATAATAAATGTATTGTTTTGAATCTATTTGTTTTGAAGGAAAATTTATATGTATGTATATATGTTATATATAATCTATAATATACAAGCTTTAGGTGTGTTTTCTTGGATGTGAAATGGTGTGGGTACAGCATTGTGTGTGCGTATATTTGTGTTGAGTTTGTTTTGAAAATTTATTTGTTAAAAAAAAGTGTGTGTGTGTATATATATATATATTTCTTTCAATGTTTATATATGTGTGCAATGGTTTTTATGTATTTTGTGTGTGAGTTTGCATTGTATATTTATTTTATATATATTGTTTTTGGTGTGTTACATAATTTATAAATTTATAAAATATTTTGGTGTGTGTTGGACTTGAATTATATATGTATATGATTTTACCATTCGTATCTGTATATATATATATATACATAATATTTGTAAAAGTAAATGTTGTGTTTGTATTTTATATCAGTTTGCTGTTGAGTTTAAAGACCGTTCTGAAACCAGTAGCCTTACGATCCTTTGAGACATTCCCTATCCTCCTCTTGTGAAAAAAAATAATAGTGAGCGATCATCAAGCTGAAATTATTCTGAACGTGCATGGAAGTCATCGTTTCAATTTTGCATAAATCCATCTATTGTCTTTAATCTGCGCCACGAAAGGTGAGTTTATCTCACACCTGACTCACATTCTTTCATAGATGTTAGATCAACTAAATGAACTATTATGAAATGTATAGTATTGCCAGTAGAAATTGTTTGTTTAAAATATGTACTTTCATATATGACACGATATTCATATGACATGTACATACACTGAATATATGTGACTATGATGTGATTGATGATATGTGATGATTTGTTATATTGTATGTACCCCTAGTTTAGGAAAATCACTAAGGGTTGAAATGATACATACCTGAACAAACATTAGATTAGGGATAAACCGTTATGGGTTGAAATGACAGACCTGAATGATTTTTACTGAATTTGGGATTGCGGGTTGAAATGATAAACCCGTAGAAATTTTATAAATTACGGGTTGAAATGATAAATATCCATATCACTTGACCATAGGGTAGAAAACAATATACAGACATCGTTGGTCATGTTTTCGAATTAAAATGAGTTGAAAATTTTGATTGTAATATGTAACGACCCGTGTTTTTCGACCATTTGAATATGAATATTTAAATTAGTTTTAAATATTATATTGGAATATTAATGGAATTTAATATTGAGTTCGTTATTAAAAAAAAAACGAAGTTAAACATTATATATTTATATATAATATAAATTCGAGCTTGAAAATGGCGTGCAGTTCGAAAATTGGAGTTTTGAACTTCAACTGAGAATACAGAGTCCGATATAAGTCGGATTTCTGTGAAACAAGACACGTTGGAACCATATTGACGATAATTTTCATATGAAAGAGAAAAATCCAGATTTCGTGTTGTTGATAGTAAGTTATGGCCAAATCAAAATTTTGAAATAGTCGCTATGGAAATTCGCTATTTAATTATAGGCCTTTAAAATAGCCATTTTGCAAACGGACTCAGATTTCGACGAAATCAGTTTCATTAGAACCGTATCGTTAAATTATTGTACGGTGGTGAACTGCGTGGAAAACCGATGTTGTATGTGACCACGGCAGCCATAAACGCCCGTTCAAATTCTATAACACGTATTCAAATAAGTAAATAGATATTTGAGTGTAACTAGAGCAGACGATCGAATTAGGCCACGAAACCAGTTCCGTTGAGTTCGTATCGTCGATTAGAGTCAGGATAGGTATATAGTTTGTTATTTTTAGAGATCGAGAAATTTAGCGTTAAAAAGGGTAAGGCGGTTCAGGGTAAAAACAGCCTACCGGGGCAACAGTCTCAGAATGCGACGAATTTAGTGCCGTTGGGTTCGTATCGAAAAGTTATTATCGATGTTCGCAGTTTCAAGTTGATTCGATTTATCTGGTGACCGTGGAAAAATTAAACGTGTGTTCATTTCCGGTTTCATAAAAGAAATTTTTTCATACGACCTCGGATTTCGACGAAACTTTTCCCATTGGATCCGGAATATCTTTTTACACTGAGATTAGTTTTTTTATCAGTAAATAGACATCATTTGTGGTAGTTTTTATCAACGACTTCACCGCGAAGTTTCATTATAAAAACCCATCCGCGGACCTACAATGGGAACAAAGAGGAGACAGCACTTCACTTCAGCCTGACTTTTTCTCTTCGAATTAAACTATTCACATGGGAATGTAGCCTACCCGTACCATACGTGCCGACCACGTAATTTTGAAATCCCCACCTTTGTACCTGTTACCCTATAGGCATATGGCCGACCTAGGATTATAAATAAAATATATAAAAAGGAAAGAAAAAATAAACCGTGCCTACCACGTTTCGTCAACTATAAATACCCCAAGCCATCTTCTTTTCCTGTCGAAACAAAAAGGAAAGGCAACTTTCCTCTCCAGCAAACCAAAATCTGCCATACCAAAATAAACCCCAAGCCTCCCTTTTTATAATGTTGCCTCGTGGCTTCCAAACAAAAAAAAAAGAACCGCATGAACGTAGAAGAGACAGGAGAGCAGGGGAGCTTGAGTGACGGTGTCAAGCAGCGCCGGGTCGATGGTGGTGGTTGATGCGGTAGGTTTGAAGGACAGTCGTGGTGGGTTTCTGACGTAAATGGTTGGATGGAGAGTGTCTGGGGATAGTCGATGGGCTTTAGGTTGGTTTCAGCATGGGAGTTCGGCGAGGTGATTGGAGCATTGCAGTTGCGGATGCAAAGGAGAAAGGGTTTTGGGCTTGCAACTGGCGATGGGTTTTGAAAATAGAAGAGGGAGCGTGGAGACAGTAGACTGGGAAAGTGGCAACGAAGCAGTATAAGGAAGTGGAAGGGTTTCGAAACATAAGGTGGAAAAATGGTGCAGTGCTGTGAAAAAAAAAAAAAGAAAAAAAAAAGGAAAAAAAGACGAAAGCAAGAACGTGAACGAGAAAGGGTTACGGGAAGCAGAGGAAGTAATTAATCTCGGCAGGAAAATGTTAAAGTAATTAGGGGTTAAACCATTAATTGATGATATAATTAAGTAATTATTTAATTTATATAATTTTATACTGTTAATTAGGGTCTCTATGGTTACCAGGGATGATTCAAAATGGAGATTCCAGGCGTGGAACTCAGAACAGAAGTCGGCCAATGGGATTTCAAAACAAAGTACATTAGTCTATTTAAACTACTTGATTAGGATTTGTTTATTTAACTAAACCTAACATGTATGCTTACAACTTGTTGTCCAGAAGCAAGATTATGAACATGAAGGTGAGAAGCAAACCAATCAGACTTATTAATTCTGAAGATGTCAGCCATTTTATATTAACAAGTAATTAGTTTAAAGATCAAATGATTAAGGGACTAAGAGAATTAATTATTTTTAAAGTTGCATTAGTTTAATCATAGACTTGTACAGGTTCTGGATCTCTGAAACCGGGACGCAGGAGCAAGGAGGAACAAATATTGTCAGCCGATATTCTTTGATATTAAACGTAATTAATGTTAATTTATAGTTTAATTAATTTAGTTAATTAAATTAGTTAATCTAAAATAAGATAGTGTAGCTCAAATCGTTAATAACCTATCCATATCTCAACAGAATCGGGCAAATGAGATACCGTTGGGATTAAAGCTGTTACGAGATGGAGATGAAGCCTTGTAGGAACCAATTAACGCAGTGTAACCCAATGGTTTCGAATATTGGGCATAGCTGAGAACTACTAGAACTGAACCGCTCTAGCAACACATCTAATCAAGTGAGTTAAACTCACTCAGTTACCCTTTTTATATTTTATATAAATTGGGTGTTTTTATTTTGTGTGCTTTGTTTGCTGATGGTTGCCTATTTGCTAGTTATACAGTTGTTTGTTGATTTAACTGATGAAATTAAACTGTGTTTAATTTCAGTAAAATTCCAAATCGTTATTTAACGGTTGGTTCCAATAAAGGTGACTCACCTTGGTTGGTCATGTTTATTTATAAACATGTTTAAATGGTTGAACTGTTTGAATTGCTTATGGTTGATGCTAAATGGTCGTTATTTAATTTATCAGTTAAACAAAACTGAACCGTCTGATTTGAGATAACCATTTGAATACAGGGAAGAACAGGTTGGAGGGATCCAACCGGATTCCTCAAATGTATTATTTATTTTCATATTATCATATATGAACTGATCCGTTTGTGTGATTGATTTGATGGTTGATTATTGACTGGATATTCAACATCTGTTTGGTTTAAACCAATGAGCGATATTGGTTAAGTGTTTGGCAAAGTATGGCCTTTAAAACCAATCGAGTTATAGATATTGATTCACCGTCAGGTGAATCGATAGAGTTGAGGTTATAAAATTTATTTTATAACCAGAGTTAGATTTGAATTATATTATTTGAATAAAAGTTATTTAAGAAAAATAAATGAATATTTTATTTGTTTAAGACTTTGATTTGTTATGAAGTTATTTTGCAAAGATGTTAATCAGATTTACCAGTTGAGGAATAAGAAATGAATTAAATGGTTAAACCTTGAAGATTTGTTTGTAAAGGAAACAAATAATTAGAATCTATCTAAATTAATTATATTTTTAATTAATTTAAAGCGAGGATTGTTGAAATCGGTTAATGAGATAATCAAGTTTTTGAGTTAATTAAATCGACCGTTTGGAATTAGAATTGTTTATCAAGTTAATGTGTTTTGACTAAAATAGTTAAATGAATATTGTTTGAATTTAAATAAGGCTTTAAAAAGGGGTTTAATATTTAATTTAGTTAATAAAGGGATTAACTACTAAAGTAGTTAATGTTTGAAATAAGTTATCATTTTAATTATTGATGAAGTTAGGAATATATTTTAAATGGGAATTCATTTAAAAGTTACCGAATGTGAGATGCAAGCCAATTGAATGGTGAAAGGAAATAAACGTACCCAATTATATGAATTAAGTGAAAGAAGATTTAAGTGGGTAATTGAATATAGTTATTCGAACTAGAATTAGTCAAACATAGTATTCAAGATGAGTGCCATTTCGTACGACTGCTAGCGTAATTCGCAGGGCTGCAGATAGCCTACGGCGGTCGGATGTTTCCTGAGGGAATCAGGCGTAACCATTGTGATCGCTGTGATCTAGAGTCAAGCGAATGGGGTTAAGACGAATGTTAATTAATCAATTAGAGTTATTCAAATATCGTATTTTTGAATATTAAAAGAATTGGAAGTTTCAATTTAACAAAAGGGAAATTAGATTATCAAAGGCCAAATGATGCTAAATACTGAATCAGTAAACTCATTGGAGTGTCATGTTTGAAACACTGTTTATTTTGATAGTTAAAACACCGACTATCAAACCCGCCCAATACGATTGTTGGTATGGAAAGACCGGGATCGAATTTACATTCGAAAACCATTCCGACCAACAAATACGTGAAGATATTTGAAGACGGTCGAGATGGAGCATTGAAGACCGTGGATCTTCATAAGCGGAGGAACTGCTAAGAATCTCTGGTTTAGCGGCCAGAGATAAACTGTGGTTAGGTCGTGGTTGGAATCCACGAGTGCAAGGACTTCTCGCTACTGATCTATGGGGTGATTCCTGTATTGGATGCAGTAGGAGAGTACCTTCGGTTCATCCTGATCCTGGATGACATGTATGGACGGATGTCTGACAGAGTATTTCCAAAGGAATCACATGTGTTGATTTCTCCAAACATACCATAGTTGATGGCGGAGGAATGGTTATTCTCTAGCTTGACAGCTAGAGTGTGTTTGTGGATGTCAATCAAGTGTGATCTGGCAGATCTGACAATGTGGCATTCAAAGTGAATGGTGGCCAGATGTTGAAAAGAGATTATAGCCTCAAGCCTCATCAACCGGGAAATGACCAAAAATCGGGCAGGCAGCATGGCTATGTGGGTCGCTCCCATTAGGGTGTATGATCACCTATCTAGAGGAAATCCTATTTGTTTCTTAAATCTATGTTTCGATGCTGTCCCTTGTCGGGAGACGGTTGCTGATCCCAACCGTCGGTGATATACATTCGATACACTCAAGCGAAATGAGTGGTCGGTCATGTGAGGGCCGGGTTGCAAGAAGTTCTTGTTGAACCCAGTGTATTCGTCTCTAGAGATACACTATCGGAAGGTGGACCCATACCTTGTCAAGTTGGAATCCAATCTCCAATAAGCGCCTGCGGTTTTGATTGTATACTATATATGTGGAGCGTGAGATGCAAGCGTTCCACTAGATTGTTATTTACTTGTATTTAGACATTATTATAATATCAGAAAAGATATTGTTTTCAAAACTATTTTGGGTTATTGTAAGGTAAAAACCGTCCGTGTTTATGTGTGGATTTGGTCTTACGATTATCCTTTCCTTTTGAAAAGATTTTGAACTTTAAAATCATGATTGGATGATTCACCCTTATTACTGTGCGAGTTTATCTCACTCTGGTTCACCAGACTGACCCGGTGTTTTGTAAATGCTCGGGTTAGACCGGGTTGTACAGGTTCAGGTTATCGACTGCTGTGAAGAGGCGAGCTGGAAGAGTCCAGACGTATGATATTACTAGTATTCCGCTGTGTGTTGTATGAGGACAGATTATCACTGTCCAGATGTTGATGTACTCTGATATTGTAAGTATTTTCAAAGTTCTCAATAAAGATTTACTTCTGTATTATATTTCGTTCCGCTGCGATGTGAGACTCTGTGTGTGGTGTTCTTCTTCTTCTTCTATTCTAATATTTCTTTCTTTCTTACCTCACCCTCAAATTTCTTCCTAATAGCTATCCAGTGTTTCGGTGCTTGGAGGATCGTCATGAGTACTGTAAGGTATTTATGTCGATTTCGGGGCCGAAATCTGCTGGGTCGTTACAGTGGTATCAGAGCTGAAGGTTAAGTGATTACCTTGGCTCTGTGGCGTGACTCAGTAGAGATAGGGTTAGTAATACCCTAGATTGAGTTTGAGTGTATATATATATATGAGCGCGTATTTGTAAATGGTTATAAAAACTGTTTATATTGTGTTGATTGGTCTGTCGAGTAGTTTATGAATTCTGGTCAATACAGTAATGCAAACTGTGTCGATAAGTGTTTCTAAACTCTTGAACAGAATAATTTGACACAGTATGTTTTGAAAGGGGGTAAATGAAATAATTTTACCCAAATTATATTTTGATATAAAGGAAATATATATGTTGGAAATATCATAATATATGTGGTGTGTTGTTTGTTGTTATAATCAAATAAGATTATAATTGAAATGGTTATATAAATAACCAATTAGAATTCGTATAATATGGAATTAGATGAATTAAATCTGAAATCCAAATCAAAAATTGGAATTAAATTTCCCAAAAGTGGGAAAGGTGTTGTAAATGAACTTGGATTGAATATATGAGAATTTTTAAAATCCTGGGAGATTTTAAATTTGTTACAAGCATTTGAAAGGGATATTTTGAAATGGATTTCAAAATGAAAGTGTTTAGAACTGGTTTTGAAAGTGACATAGTATTGAACTCACTTCGATAGCTGGAAAATAGATTCCGATGATGATCCGGACATCATCGATGTTCATTTTCGAGTGGTAAGTGACGGATTACTACCAAAGATTTTGTTTTGAATGGCTTTGAATCCTGAAAAAGGAATATTTGATTTTTGGAAAGAGATGAACTGTTTAAAACTCCCAGGGAGATTGTTGAACAAAAGTAAGATTAAATAGAAATTTGTGAAAGCAAATATGAAATGAATTGAAACCAATTAACTGGAAATTGAATCGGGACATAATATATCAATTCGAATCAGATTTTGAATTGTGAGACAGGAACCTAAGATGGTGTTGGACTGGTAAGTAAGAGTTGGAATTGAAAATGGATTGAGATGGAGTTAAGAATGAGATTTGGCTTGGACGTGTGAAGGATTTGGTTCTAAGGATAAAATTGGAATTTCGTTTGGGGAATGCAGTTGTATATGCTGACAGAGTAGCAGACGGAGGGATATAATGATATGCCCGACAAAAAGGTACACGTTTATTTTTATATGGGTTTGGTGATTTATGAGCCTATTTGGCAAGCCGCTTGGCTGTTTCATTTTCTTTTTGATTGGAGAAGGCCTAGAAAGGGCGAGTTGTGGTTATACCGATTTAGCCATACAGAGGAGGTGCTGGCGAAATTTTTCGAAAATTTAAAGTGTTAGAAAATTTTCGATATTTTTGAAAATATTTATTTATAGTATTGAATTGGGTTCTAATCTAGTATAAAATTAGATTTGAAATTAATGAGCTTATAACGTTCTTTCTTAACTTAGCAATTTCGAGGACGAAATTATTTTAAGGGGGGAAGAATGTAACGACCCGTGTTTTTCGACCATTTGAATATGAATATTTAAATTAGTTTTAAATATTATATTGGAATATTAATGGAATTTAATATTGAGTTCGTTATTAAAAAAAAACGAAGTTAAACATTATATATTTATATATAATATAAATTCGAGCTTGAAAATGGCGTGCAGTTCGAAAATTGGAGTTTTGAACTTCAACTGAGAATACAGAGTCCGATATAAGTCGGATTTCTGTGAAACAAGACACGTTGGAACCATATTGACGATAATTTTCATATGAAAGAGAAAAATCCAGATTTCGTGTTGTTGATAGTAAGTTATGGCCAAATCAAAATTTTGAAATAGTCGCTATGGAAATTCGCTATTTAATTATAGGCCTTTAAAATAGCCGTTTTGCAAACGGACTCAGATTTCGACGAAATCAGTTTCATTAGAACCGTATCGTTAAATTATTGTACGGTGGTGAACTGCGTGGAAAACCGATGTTGTATGTGACCACGGCAGCCATAAACGCCCGTTCAAATTCTATAGCACGTATTCAAATAAGTAAATAGATATTTGAGTGTAACTAGAGCAGACGATCGAATTAGGCCACGAAACCAGTTCCGTTGAGTTCGTATCGTCGATTAGAGTCAGGATAGGTATATAGTTTGTTATTTTTAGAGATCGAGAAATTTAGCGTTAAAAAGGGTAAGGCGGTTCAGGGTAAAAACAGCCTACCGGGGCAACAGTCTCAGAATGCGACGAATTTAGTGCCGTTGGGTTCGTATCGAAAAGTTATTATCGATGTTCGCAGTTTCAAGTTGATTCGATTTATCTGGTGACCGTGGAAAAATTAAACGTGTGTTCATTTCCGGTTTCATAAAAGAAATTTTTTCATACGACCTCGGATTTCGACGAAACTTTTCCCATTGGATCCGGAATATCTTTTTACACTGAGATTAGTTTTTTTATCAGTAAATAGACATCATTTGTGGTAGTTTTTATCAACGACTTCACCGCGAAGTTTCATTATAAAAACCCATCCGCGGACCTACAATGGGAACAAAGAGGAGACAGCACTTCACTTCAGCCTGACTTTTCTCTTCGAATTAAACTATTCACATGGGAATGTAGCCTACCCGTACCATACGTGCCGACCACGTAATTTTGAAATCCCCACCTTTGTACCTGTTACCCTATAGGCATATGGCCGACCTAGGATTATAAATAAAATATATAAAAAGGAAAGAAAAAATAAACCGTGCCTACCACGTTTCGTCAACTATAAATACCCCAAGCCATCTTCTTTTCCTGTCGAAACAAAAAGGAAAGGCAACTTTCCTCTCCAGCAAACCAAAATCTGCCATACCAAAATAAACCCCAAGCCTCCCTTTTTATAATGTTGCCTCGTGGCTTCCAAACAAAAAAAAAAAAGAACCGCATGAACGTAGAAGAGACAGGAGAGCAGGGGAGCTTGAGTGACGGTGTCAAGCAGCGCCGGGTCGATGGTGGTGGTTGATGCGGTAGGTTTGAAGGACAGTCGTGGTGGGTTTCTGACGTAAATGGTTGGATGGAGAGTGTCTGGGGATAGTCGATGGGCTTTAGGTTGGTTTCAGCATGGGAGTTCGGCGAGGTGATTGGAGCATTGCAGTTGCGGATGCAAAGGAGAAAGGGTTTTGGGCTTGCAACTGGCGATGGGTTTTGAAAATAGAAGAGGGAGCGTGGAGACAGTAGACTGGGAAAGTGGCAACGAAGCAGTATAAGGAAGTGGAAGGGTTTCGAAACATAAGGTGGAAAAATGGTGCAGTGCTGTGAAAAAAAAAAGAAAAAAAAAAGGAAAAAAAGACGAAAGCAAGAACGTGAACGAGAAAGGGTTACGGGAAGCAGAGGAAGTAATTAATCTCGGCAGGAAAATGTTAAAGTAATTAGGGGTTAAACCATTAATTGATGATATAATTAAGTAATTATTTAATTTATATAATTTTATACTGTTAATTAGGGTCTCTATGGTTACCAGGGATGATTCAAAATGGAGATTCCAGGCGTGGAACTCAGAACAGAAGTCGGCCAATGGGATTTCAAAACAAAGTACATTAGTCTATTTAAACTACTTGATTAGGATTTGTTTATTTAACTAAACCTAACATGTATGCTTACAACTTGTTGTCCAGAAGCAAGATTATGAACATGAAGGTGAGAAGCAAACCAATCAGACTTATTAATTCTGAAGATGTCAGCCATTTTATATTAACAAGTAATTAGTTTAAAGATCAAATGATTAAGGGACTAAGAGAATTAATTATTTTTAAAGTTACATTAGTTTAATCATAGACTTGTACAGGTTCTGGATCTCTGAAACCGGGACGCAGGAGCAAGGAGGAACAAATATTGTCAGCCGATATTCTTTGATATTAAACGTAATTAATGTTAATTTATAGTTTAATTAATTTAGTTAATTAAATTAGTTAATCTAAAATAAGATAGTGTAGCTCAAATCGTTAATAACCTATCCATATCTCAACAGAATCGGGCAAATGAGATACCGTTGGGATCAAAGCTGTTACGAGATGGAGATGAAGCCTTGTAGGAACCAATTAACGCAGTGTAACCCAATGGTTTCGAATATTGGGCATAGCTGAGAACTACTAGAACTGAACCGCTCTAGCAACACATCTAATCAAGTGAGTTAAACTCACTCAGTTACCCTTTTTATATTTTATATAAATTGGGTGTTTTTATTTTGTGTGCTTTGTTTGCTGATGGTTGCCTATTTGCTAGTTATACAGTTGTTTGTTGATTTAACTGATGAAATTAAACTGTGTTTAATTTCAGTAAAATTCCAAATCGTTATTTAACGGTTGGTTCCAATAAAGGTGACTCACCTTGGTTGGTCATGTTTATTTATAAACATGTTTAAATGGTTGAACTGTTTGAATTGCTTATGGTTGATGCTAAATGGTCGTTATTTAATTTATCAGTTAAACAAAACTGAACCGTCTGATTTGAGATAACCATTTGAATACAGGGAAGAACAGGTTGGAGGGATCCAACCGGATTCCTCAAATGTATTATTTATTTTCATATTATCATATATGAACTGATCCGTTTGTGTGATTGATTTGATGGTTGATTATTGACTGGATATTCAACATCTGTTTGGTTTAAACCAATGAGCGATATTGGTTAAGTGTTTGGCAAAGTATGGCCTTTAAAACCAATCGAGTTATAGATATTGATTCACCGTCAGGTGAATCGATAGAGTTGAGGTTATAAAATTTATTTTATAACCAGAGTTAGATTTGAATTATATTATTTGAATAAAAGTTATTTAAGAAAAATAAATGAATATTTTATTTGTTTAAGACTTTGATTTGTTATGAAGTTATTTTGCAAAGATGTTAATCAGATTTACCAGTTGAGGAATAAGAAATGAATTAAATGGTTAAACCTTGAAGATTTGTTTGTAAAGGAAACAAATAATTAGAATCTATCTAAATTAATTATATTTTTAATTAATTTAAAGCGAGGATTGTTGAAATCGGTTAATGAGATAATCAAGTTTTTGAGTTAATTAAATCGACCGTTTGGAATTAGAATTGTTTATCAAGTTAATGTGTTTTGACTAAAATAGTTAAATGAATATTGTTTGAATTTAAATAAGGCTTTAAAAAGGGGTTTAATATTTAATTTAGTTAATAAAGGGATTAACTACTAAAGTAGTTAATGTTTGAAATAAGTTATCATTTTAATTATTGATGAAGTTAGGAATATATTTTAAATGGGAATTCATTTAAAAGTTACCGAATGTGAGATGCAAGCCAATTGAATGGTGAAAGGAAATAAACGTACCCAATTATATGAATTAAGTGAAAGAAGATTTAAGTGGGTAATTGAATATAGTTATTCGAACTAGAATTAGTCAAACATAGTATTCAAGATGAGTGCCATTTCGTACGACTGCTAGCGTAATTCGCAGGGCTGCAGATAGCCTACGGCGGTCGGATGTTTCCTGAGGGAATCAGGCGTAACCATTGTGATCGCTGTGATCTAGAGTCAAGCGAATGGGGTTAAGACGAATGTTAATTAATCAATTAGAGTTATTCAAATATCGTATTTTTGAATATTAAAAGAATTGGAAGTTTCAATTTAACAAAAGGGAAATTAGATTATCAAAGGCCAAATGATGCTAAATACTGAATCAGTAAACTCATTGGAGTGTCATGTTTGAAACACTGTTTATTTTGATAGTTAAAACACCGACTATCAAACCCGCCCAATACGATTGTTGGTATGGAAAGACCGGGATCGAATTTACATTCGAAAACCATTCCGACCAACAAATACGTGAAGATATTTGAAGACGGTCGAGATGGAGCATTGAAGACCGTGGATCTTCATAAGCGGAGGAACTGCTAAGAATCTCTGGTTTAGCGGCCAGAGATAAACTGTGGTTCGGTCGTGGTTGGAATCCACGAGTGCAAGGACTTCTCGCTACTGATCTATGGGGTGATTCCTGTATTGGATGCAGTAGGAGAGTACCTTCGGTTCATCTTGATCCTGGATGACATGTATGGACGGATGTCTGACAGAGTATTTCCAAAGGAATCACATGTGTTGATTTCTCCAAACATACCATAGTTGATGGCGGAGGAATGGTTATTCTCTAGCTTGACAGCTAGAGTGTGTTTGTGGACGTCAATCAAGTGTGATCTGGCAGATCTGACGATGTGGCATTCAAAGTGAATGGTGGCCAGATGTTGAAAAGAGATTATAGCCTCAAGCCTCATCAACCGGGAAATGACCAAAAATCGGGCAGGCAGCATGGCTATGTGGGTTGCTCCCATTAGGGTGTATGATCACCTATCTAGAGGAAATCCTATTTGTTTCTTAAATCTATGTTTCGATGCTGTCCCTTGTCGGGAGACGGTTGCTGATCCCAACCGTCGGTGATATACATTCGATACACTCAAGCGAAATGAGTGGTCGGTCATGTGAGGGCCGGGTTGCAAGAAGTTCTTGTTGAACCCAGTGTATTCGTCTCTAGAGATACACTATCGGAAGGTGGACCCATACCTTGTCAAGTTGGAATCCAATCTCCAATAAGCGCCTGCGGTTTTGATTGTATACTATATATGTGGAGCGTGAGATGCAAGCGTTCCACTAGATTGTTATTTACTTGTATTTAGACATTATTATAATATCAGAAAAGATATTGTTTTCAAAACTGTTTTGGGTTATTGTAAGGTAAAAACCGTCCGTGTTTATGTGTGGATTTGGTCTTACGATTATCCTTTCCTTTTGAAAAGATTTTGAACTTTAAAATCATGATTGGATGATTCACCCTTATTACTGTGCGAGTTTATCTCACTCTGGTTCACCAGACTGACCCGGTGTTTTGTAAATGCTCGGGTTAGACCGGGTTGTACAGGTTCAGGTTATCGACTGCTGTGAAGAGGCGAGCTGGAAGAGTCCAGACGTATGATATTACTAGTATTCCGTTGTGTGTTGTATGAGGACAGATTATCACTGTCCAGATGTTGATGTACTCTGATATTGTAAGTATTTTCAAAGTTCTCAATAAAGATTTACTTCTGTATTATATTTCGTTCCGCTGCGATGTGAGACTCTGTGTGTGGTGTTCTTCTTCTTCTTCTATTCTAATATTTCTTTCTTTCTTACCTCACCCTCAAATTTCTTCCTAATAGCTATCCAGTGTTTCGGTGCTTGGAGGATCGTCATGAGTACTGTAAGGTATTTATGTCGATTTCGGGGCCGAAATCTGCTGGGTCGTTACATAATAATATTAATTTAAGATGTTATATTTATATTTTAAGGATCTATATTTAAATTTTGTAAATTTTAAATTATATGTTTTAAAATGAATTTATGAGTAAAAATGTATTTAAATGCTTATTTAAGACTTTACATATAATTTATTTATTTTAAACTATATAATTTAATCATATATGTATTTTAAGTTTAAATTAATATATTATAATAAATTATTATTTTTTAAACCTATTTCTAAGCTATTTTAAACCTATATGTGTTTATAAAGTTATTTTCTGTATAAATTTATAACTTATAAATATATTTTCAATGCTTATTTTATATATATTTTATAAACATTAATAATAAACTCAATAGGTGGATAAGTTTTGATTTTGCGATTTAAATTCGAGGTTTAAAGATTTAAATTTATATAACGATACTTGATTTAATGAATTTGATTTTTAAATCAACTAAATGCAAATTTTGAATTGATTTAAATATTGAACTTTATATGAAATGAGCATGAACCACATAATTAATTGGAATTTGAATTTATAATTGATATGAATATATAATTTCGATTATAAGTTGACTGAATATGAATTGAAATAATTTTATATATGGAATTGATTCATAAACTATTTGGTTTGAATTAAAGAAATTTCTTAAATCAATTTATTTCAAGATATGATTTTATTAAAATGGACATGGTGTGAAAAATGTAAACGTTTGGTTGCTAAAGAGACCGGGATCGGATATTGTCATACTCTCTGCCAATACCAAAAACCACTTTAACAACTGTGTACACGGTGGAGTTCCAGAATGAAGTAGGATGGTTTGGTGGCGATTACTGATTGAAGAAAGAGAACGTTGATCGATAGCCTTGACTTTCGGGTCATAATTAAAATGACTAATACAGGTGCTATACCGTGATTAAGTGAGGTCGCACCTCCATCGGACACACTTCTTCGAACTATATCTATTACTTTGTGATTTGATGGGTGGCCACCTGTAATAACCCGGAAATTTCTGAACCAACTAAATGTTTTTATTTTATAAATTTTAATGGAAATTTAATATTAAAAATAATTTATTTTAAATAATAACGATTAAAAATTTAATTAAATCGAAGTTAGAATTCTGATTTAATAATTAAATTAAATTTTAATTATTTTTCTTGCTTTGAAAATCATTGTATGTATGTTGATAATTCAGATCTACGATGTTTGTGATTTAGAATGTATGGATTGTTGTTTGTGGTGTACTCTTATGTTCATAATTTGCTAGATCAACAAATATTTTTTTTCGTTTATGTTGAATTAGAATCAACCAAATAAAATTGTCCCTTTTTGAATTAGAATCAGCAAATAAAAATTGTCCCTTTTGTTGTATTACAATCAACAAAGTAAAAGTGTCAAATTTGTGGTATTAGAAATGTAAAATATAAAAGTGTCAAATTTGTGGTATTAGAAATGTAGAATCTAAAATATTATTTTGGTCATTTTTATTGAATTGAATTAGTTTGTCAATTCAATATAAAATAATATGTTATCATTTTTGTTGAATTGAATTAGTTTGTCAATTCAATTAAAAATATCATTTTGGTCATATTTGTTGAATTGAATTAGTTTGCCAATTCAATTAAAAGTATCATTTTGTTTATACTGTTGAATTGCAAAAGAACTATAAATTCAAAGAAAAAGATTACATTTTTATTTGCATATTTAGATGCAAATAAACACCGTAGGAAAAGATTTCATTTTTATTTGCATATTTAGATGCAAATAAGCACCATAGAAAAAGATTACATTTTTATTTGCATATTTAGATGCAAGTAAACATCGAAGAAAAAGATTACATTTTTATTTGCATATTTAGTTGCAAATAAACATAAAAAAAATGGTATAAAATATGCATTAGAAATAAAATAGCATTTTTGTTATAAAATATGCATTAGAAATAAAATAGCATTTTTGTTATAAATAGTGACATTGGAGAAAATAACATATTTTTTTAAAATGGGTCACTAGATTAAAATAACATTTTGTTGAGGAAGATTAAAATAACATTTTTGTTAAGAAATGTTACATTATATTTTGTATACAAAATGAAAAAAACATTTTATTTTCATATTATGTTAGATTTGTAAAAAAAAGGTAAATAAACATTTTGTTGTAAATTGTTGCATAAGGAAAAATAACATTCTTATTATTGAAATGTTACATTAGATTAAACATGTCATTTAGAGTATAAAATGTTACATTGAAAATAAAATAACATTTTATTATGAAATGAATGTATGAAAATAAAATACATTTTTATTATGAAATGTTGTATGAAAATAAAATACATTTTTGTAATGAAATGTTGTATGAGAATAAAATATATTTTTGTCATAAAATGTTGCATGAGAATAAAATTGGTCATTATCATTAGAGATGTTTATTTAGATTAAAAATAACCTTTTAGCTAGGAATGTTTATTTAGATATAAATTTGTCACTTTTGTCAAATCTAGAATTGGCATCTAAAATTGTCACTTTTGTTAAATGGAAATTGTCGACATACAAAAGTATCATTTTCATTTATATTGAAATTAGAATTGTCACTTTCATTTATGTTGAAATAGGAATTGTCGACAAAACAAAATTGTCTTTTATTTCATCGCTAAAAATATAAAACATGTCATACAAATAAAAGTATTTCTTTTTATTTGCCGTATTTAAAATAGAATTGCAATGCGAATAAAATATTCTTTTTGTTCGACATTAGAGTTGGTTAAATTCATTAACCAATAATCTATTTAGATGAACTGTTGTTGCTTGAAAACCCCACATGGGTGTTGGGATGACATACACTAGTCCCAATATTTAGTTGTATGTCAATCGATAGATTGACAGTCTGTGATGAGCGTTATTTATTTATTCTAATGCTCACACAGTTGTAAATTTCACTCTCGATGTGAATGAGTTGTGAAATGATTATTTATCATTACTGTTATGCAATGTATGAAATCCACATACTTGAAATTATATGGTAATTGATTGAGTCGCGTTCCGATTCAGAACATCTTTATATAAAGAATATTTTAAAATAAAGAATCTTTTAAAATAAATAATATTATAAAATAATAAATATTTTAAATATTATTCAGTGAAAAAGAAAGATGTGAAGCCGAATTAAGTAGCAAACGCCATTTTTAACCCGAACAGGTTTATCGATCGATTTTATTCATTTTAAATTGAATATCGAAAAGAAGTGTTAAAATATAATATTTTGAAAATATTATTATTTTAATAAAATAAAAATATAGAATATTCAGTTTTGCTTACAAATTGAAATGAAGTTAAACCGTTTTAAAAGGAATTTATAAATGATTTATAAAATACGTCTTAAATGGAAATCAACGATATATTATATATTATATATATAATGGCCTGAATAGAACGCGCCGCGACCGTTCGAAAGTTTCGACCATTAACTTTAAATTGACATTACGGGACATCCGACCGTCGAATTCTCCTAAAACCGAAATCGTTGGGTTCGTATCGAAAAGAGCTTTCCAATGAATATAAGAGTTTTGAAATCTAATGGTTGGATTTGGAATTAAATCCAAATCAAATTTGAAAAAGGTCGCTATGGATGCAGTTCGGTGGCCATTATTGGAAACCAACTGTACAGGCATTAATAAAATTATTAAAAATATGGAAAAATTCTGTAAAATCATAATAAATGATTTAAAAAGAATTTGCATGAAAATTTCCAATTTTTTTAAAGATATTTTTTTTTATCGATATGAACTAATTAATAATTAGAATAAATCTTGAAATTAAGATTTATCGAAGTTTTCCATTTAATGTATATTTAATTGGAAATAAATAAATAAATTGGATTTTGGTTTGTCATGAATGGTGTCTTAAATAACACTGTTCTTGAACCTCGTATGAAAGAATAAATCTTTTAATTAAGATTTTAGAGTTTTTCAATTATATCTAGTAATTGTAATAAATTGAAATGTGAATTGGGTTTATTGTGAACTATGTTTTAACGACATTTGTTCTTTAACTCAATTAACAGTAAAAATATAATGTGGAATTTATAAATCTTTTTATTTAGATTTAAATGGGAATTTTTCAAAGTATAGTTATCCAATTTAATATATTAAATTGGAATTGAATGGAATTCCATTTAATAATAATCGAGATGAGCTTATGTGAATGAAGACCGTTACTATATATGGAATTTAAAGGGCTTTGCCATTATTCCATTTATATTATTAGTTTGATACAGAAATTTATATCGATTATATATTGATTTGATTTCTGTGAAAATTCCATATTTAATGGAAGGTGGTTTTGGGGTTATCGTGAACAATGTTTTCAAATGACATTTGTTCTTTAACCCAGTTAAAGATAAGATTTATTTCTTAAATTTGGAGAACCATAAAGTAATGATTGTTGATATTAAAACCAAATTGGGGTTTTAACGAATCTTTAAAAAGAGGATTAAAGAATAAATTAAAGATTTTGTCTTTAACAAAATTAATAGGAACCTTTCCCCAATAATGTGAATATTTATTTAAAAGAATATTCTGAATTGGAATGAGTCGTTGGATGTGCTTTTACAGTATTTTATTATTGATTATAAAATACACAAGTTATTCGGAAAGACTGGGTTTAACCCATTCCGAATAATTACTACGACGATCAAGATTCGAAGATGAAGACGGTGGTTGAAGACCAGAGGTCTTCACATCGTTTGGATGGTTACTGATGTCTTGATTGGGCGGCCACCCAAGACAAGGTAATAAGTGGTGATCATCCAGATGTACTTGGTGATCGATGGATATGCGAGAACCTCTCTCCTATATTGGAATACGGTGTCTCCGGTTTCGTTCAGACCCAGAACGGACTTGTAAATGGATGGTATGTCTGAAGTTGTATTCCTTTATGTTGTATTCGTTGATCTCTGCTTAATATATATCTGTGGTGGCGGAGAATTTATTCTCTTGCTTAACACCCTTCTCTGAGACGTACGAGCTTAGAGGTTATACATTGGCAGAAATCAATGGTATGGTATGGATTGACAATGTGGCATGCTAAGATGCAAATGATCAAGGCTTATTGTTGAAAAGAAGAGCCTTGTGGTTGATGATCAAAGCACAACTTTAATTAGCATATCTTTGTGTAGCGTTACTTTGCGAGCCTCACACCCCCGTATAAACCAGAAACAGGAGTAAGGACTGCAGGGAGGACATACGTTTCTTTCTAGCTAGAAGTGGCATCATGGTTTTTACAAGGCCTGACATTTTTACTTATGTGGATGATGGAATGACGTGCCTCGGTTATTTGAGTCCCTAGTGGCTCTAATTACGCCCAATAGGGCGGGGAAACGTATTGTTCAGGCATTACTAATCCAACAATTGCATTTTGGTGGACCGACCCTGAAGATCCAAGGGCTTACCTGAGTCTAAGTCCTGAGGCACGGGCTAGAGTATCTTGAAATCGGTAAGGACTATCTTTTGCCTTGGTTCATGATGGAAATCCAACTTCCAATACAACCCATGCGGTTTTGATTGTATAACTAGTATGGCGACATAGTATATGGTAGCTATGTCGTCTATGATTGATATTATGATTGAAATGTTTTAAACATATACACACTATAATAATATCAACTCTGTTTTAACGTATCAAGCATTTTTAACCATTATAAGGTAAAACTCTATCCTCCGGTTTGCATTGCATTGTGTGATGGGACTTGAGTCTTATAATGGTTTCATTTTTATAAATAGCATTGCCTTATTTTAACGATTTACTTTATTTCTGCACTGGCAATCCAATGGAGTAAACCCGTTCCACGTTAGCGGCGTGGTCCTGTGATTAGCCTTATTAATTAAATAAGTTAAGTAAGATTTATCACACCAGTCTTATGTCTGACTCGTAGTTTGTTTCACTTTGCAAACTCGGGTGCCCTCTTTTCTACACGGGCAGTCGAGTAGCTTTTTGCAGATATTTATCCCTTGAGCAGGATTCTGGATTGAAGCTCAAAGCTGTGTCCAGAGCACAGAAAGTTTTCCACTGTGTATTGTATTAATTTATTGTAATAAGTCTTCCACTGTATTTTATTTATCGATGTACTCTGATATTCTGTATTCTAATGTAACATTAATGTAATGCTTATAAAAGTCTGTTGTTATTTGTCCTGATGTGTTGTATTCCCAAAGTTAAAGTATTTGTGGATTACCAACTTTTGGATCAGACCTATGTGGTTTATGGTCGATCCAAAGGGTGGGGATTTACGGGTCTTTACACCACCCTTGATTATGGGACTGTTGTTCGAGGTGGGCAATAGTCGTGGCTATGCATTACCACCAGTCCGGGCGTGCATCGGTACAATCCTACCGTGGGTATTCCTCGTGTGCCTTATCATATTTTCCTGATCGAGCTTCCTACGATTTTGATTTGACGTTCGGCGCACCACTATCCACCGACCATTACTGGTGTTTTATATGCAATATTTACGACACTGTTTATAAAAAGTGTAAGGGTAAAAATGTAATCCCGCTTATGCTATTTTAATATGTTATATTTAACCGTAGCCACTATTATAATAGCGATTTATATTATATGATATTAGTTTGACAGATCCTTAGAGGATGGTGATATCAAACATTTTTTAAGTTACCGATTGCATTTCATTGAACATTTCATTTGAGTTGATCATCTTCCATGAGAATGTTTGTCCTGATCCGAGTTGTTTTGTTTTGCATTATTGCTCGGGTCAGATCGAGTATTGCAGTGTTAAGATTTCACCTTTTGAAGCTGGAGACTGTTAAAGATATCACCTCTACCTGTTGATTTTGGCTATTTCTCCTTTGCATTAGAAATTCTTGTATTTAGACTTCTGCTGTATTTAATTTATAACTCTAACATTATGTATAAATTTTTATTTTTATTTAGTAGCTTCATGAACTACTATTGTATAACTTATTTATTCCACGGCGAGATATTATGTTTTTTGTGTTTGTAATTCTGTGATTTATTCAATTTACCTCAAAAGCTAATAACATTGTCATTTCGAATGGTTTGAGTTAGTTTAATTACCAGCTTGAAGTGGACGAAAGACGGTATGTTATATTTGGTATCAGAGCTTTGGTTTATCAAAGCTTTAGCCTACGGGGTAAAAGCTCATTAGAGATAGGGTAGTAATACCCTAGAATGAGTGGAATTAGGCGTAGAATCCTTCTTGAGAGATCGTATTTTGAAAGTATAAATGATTAAAGAAAATTAGTTTTAAACGTTTTTAACAAATATTTTCAGATATAATTTTTTTAATATTTAAAATCCTTCTTCTGAAATTTCCTTGCCATTGAATCTATCTTCCTTCATAGATCGTCTTTATTAGGTTCTTTCATTCGTCCAACTTTTACCTCAAATTCTATAGCTTATCCTTGTCTATAACAAGGTAAGAAGTAGAAGAAGGCTATTGTTATTTAATATTGATTTGAAATTGGAATTTTGAAAGGTATTATAATATAAGTTTTATTGAGGCAATTTTGTTATATATATTTAGTAAATAACATTTTGTTTTGGTAATACCAATATTTTGGAAATAATTGATGTTTATAATTTAAGATTTTATAAACTATATATTTTGAATAAGAAAGATGTAGATTTTGTAAGAAATTGATTTTATCTTGATTGAATAATTTTGTTATGTATTTGATTTAGTAATAATATTATTTGTATATTTATTAAGGATTGAGGTTGAATTTTTTAATAAATAAATGAGTGGGGAGAGATAAATTTTTTCCTTCTTAATTTTAATGATTTGAAATATGTAAAAACCCGTAACTTCCCTGGTGAGGAAAGCGCGGATAGTTCGAGAACAAGCCACAACAAAACGCGGACGGAAGAACATTTAATTGTATATTACAACAATTCCATCAGATTACAAGAATATGCAGAATATAAATGAATATTACACAGAAATATCAGAGATTTAAATTACATTTAAATACATAGCAGCGGAAAATAATACAATACAGAACTGAAGGAGATATACGGATACAAAGCTTTCCGCATATCATTCTAGCTGTAAACCAGGATCCTGTGAAAATAAATCTGCAAAACCCAAAACTACTAGCTGCCCGTGTCAAAATAAGGGCACCCATAGTTTAGGTTAAAACAATAAACTCCAGGTCAGTCATGGGACTGGTGTGAGAACTAAAACAGTTATAAATCTTTATTTTTAAATCAGATATATCAAAGGACCACGCCGTATAACACGGAACGGGTATCCTCCCAAGAATACCAGTGCATATAACAAAACAACGCAAAGCTTTTTGGAAAAATGAAGCTATTATAAGAACCAGGTCCTATCACACAATGCAACACAAGCCGGGGGATAGGGTTTTCCCTTATAATAGCCAAACATGCTTAGTACGTTTAAAACAAATCATTTGATACTATTATAAGTGCATAGTGTATAAAACAATTTCAAATCATAAGTATCAATCATAGACGACATGGGTACCATATATCATGTCGCCATACTAGTTCTACAATTAAAACCGCAAAATCACGTATTTGGAAGTTGGATTTCCATATACGAACCGAGGCAAGGGATCGTCCTCAACCGATTCGAGACAATCTAGCCCATGTCTCCGGAACAGCCGCAACTGCCCCTTGGATCGTCAGGGCCGGTCCACACGGAGTGGATTATTATGCCTGAACAATACGTCTCTCCGCCCTATGGGGCATAAATGAGCCAACAAATGACTCCATCGGACTAGGATCCTCCGATCAAACCGAGGCTCCTCGCAACAGCAATAACCACATGAGTCAAACTCGTCAGGGCATGTAAAACCACTGACGCCACTTCTAGCTAGAAAGAAACGCATGTCCTCCCTGATGTCGTCTCCCGTTTTTGGTTCATACCCGGTGTGAAACTCGCGAAGTAAAAGTTACACAAAGCTATGCTATAAAGGCCGTGCTTCGATCATCAACCACAAGACTTTGCTTTTCAACAGAAGCCTTGATCATTTGCCACTTAGGCTTGCCACACAGGCAATTCACTCCATGCGTTTGATATCCATCAATATATAACCTCTGAGCTCGTACGTCTCAGAGAAGGGCGTTAAGCAAGAGAATAAATTCTCCGCCGCCAAAGAGATATATATTTAATAGAAACCAATCACACAGACTGAAATCCAATGTCAGACACACAGTCCATTTACAAGTTCGTTCTGGGTCTGAATGAAACCGGAGGCACCTAGTACCCCGCATATCCATCGATCTTCAAGTACGTCTGGACAATCACCAACAGTTTCCATCTTCTTGTGTGTACATCCCAGTTAAGATCGTCAGTAATCACCCAAACGACGTGAAGACCTCCAGTCTTCGACCACCATCTCCATCTTCGACTTATCGTCGTATCAGTTATTCAGAATGGGATAAACCCGGTCTTTCCGAATAACACGCGTATATAATAAACATGTGTTACACAAAAACAATATATGCCTCATTCCAATTCATTAGTCACTAACCGTAAATTAACCAGAGAATAATTCCCCAAATATTAACCCCGAAGGCCGAAACCAACATCAGATCAATATCCAGAAAATCTTTCTGCTTAGCTAACCGACAGTTAGTTTCTAAATTTCACATTCATAGGGAAAGGTTCCCATTAATTTTATCAAAGATAAATTATTTAAATTTATTCTTTAATCTTCCTTTGAATATCAATTCAAACCGAACCGTGGTTTATCCAAACTAGCCGGGATTAACGAACCTTACCGAAGTAATCATTGGTTTTAATTTCCCAATCCCAACCTATTCATCCCATGAGGTAAAACTGGTAATACTTCATATCTAACACTACGGTGTTATCGGTAAATTCAATTACTATTTCACGTTCAAATCTTATTAAAGATTTAACTATCGCCTGGAGCAAAACTGGTGATACTCCATTCTCGATCTTTTCAATCTAATTAAAGATTCATTTAAACTCCACTTACTTTTAATCTTTGACTGGGTTAAAGAATCAAAGTCATTTAAAACACGGTTCACGATAAACCCAAAATCGCATTTCATTTTAATCAGTCCCTAACCGTAAATTAGCAAGTGAGCAATTCCCTAAGTATTAACCCCGAAGGCCGAAACCAACATCAGATCAATACCCCAGAAATCATTCAACTTAACTAATCTCTGGTTAGTTTCTGATTTTCTTAACTCCTTTGGGTCTAAGAACAATATTATTGAAGATACCGTTCACGACAACCCAAAATCGCATTCTATTAATTATCGGGTTAAAGAACAAGTGTTATTTAAAACACTGTTCACGATAAACCCAAAAATCAATACCAATTCAATTCCAATTAAATATTATTTAATTGGTACACTTCATTAAATCTAAATAAGAAGATTTAATCATTTTCTCAACTGGGCTTAAGAACAGTGTTAATGAAGACACCATTCACGACAAACCCAAATCACATTTGATATTAAATACAAGGCTTTGAATAGAAAATATATCGTCTTATATTCCATAACAAATTCTACGACCAACAAATATCGTATTGGAAATAACGATATATATATCTTTCAAATTTCCATAACAAAATCTGTATAATCACGAAATCCAACATCGAAATAATCCAAAGACAATTTCGATTCAAATCCATTCCAATTCAATTATTGGAAGTTGTAATTACTTTCAAAACCATTTTCAAATTCAATTTATTTATTTAAAAATAAATAGAATTATAGTTCTAGTTCAAAACTAGTTCATTTCGATAAAAATCTATTTTTATCTTTTCAAATATGGAGTTTTTCATCCCAATTCTTCTCAAATCATTTCTTATGATTTTACACAAATTATTACTATTTTTAGTAATTTTATCAAGGCCCGTACAGTCGATTTCCATCAACAGCCATTGAACTGCACTTACAGCAACATTTTCCAAATTTGATTTGGACATAATTCCAAATCCAACTATTAGATTTCTAATTTCTAATATTCGTTAGAAAGCTCTTTTCGATATGAACCCAACGGTTCCGGTTTTAGGAGAATCCGACGGTCGGATCTCCCGTAATATTCATTCGAAGTCAATGGTCGAAATTCACGAACTACCACAGCGCGACGCGTTCTATTCAGGCCATTATATTATATATGTAATATATATAATATATACTTCATCGATTTCCCTTTTAAAATGTATTATATAAGTCGTTTTAAATTCGTTTTCAAAACGATTTCAACTTCTTTTGAAATTCAAATCAAATTTGAATTTTCCAATATAAATTCGTTTTAAATTCATTTCAAATTGTTTTCAATTCAAATTGACTTCTAATTCAATTTCGGTTTGTTTTCAATTCAATTCAATTTCAATTCGAATTCCTTTCTATTCAATTTCAATTCGAATTCATTTCTATTCAATTTCAATTCGAATTCATTTCTATTCAGTTTCAGTTCGAATTTCAATTCTTTTCAAAATATCAGATTTTGAAATCACTTTTGATATTCATTATAAAATGAATAAAATCGATATATAAATATCGTTCACGTTAAAATGGCGTCAACCTAATCAACACGGCTTCATACATTTCTATTTCCAAATATTCTATTTCAAATATTTCTATTTCAAATATTTCTATTTCAAATATTTCTATTTCAAATATTTCTTTTTCAAATATGGAATGAGGCCTAATCAATTACCATATAATGTTAATTATATGGATTTTCTACAACACATGTATACAATAACAACGATGAATAATCAAGCATCATACAAAGTGCATTCTACACTGTATAAGCATCAAATATAAATATTCAACGCTTATAACAGTCTGTCAATCGATCGATCGACATATAACTAAATAATCGGGATTAGTGTACGTCAAATATCATCCCAATACTCATGTGGGGTTTCAAACAATCAAACACAGATTTTATTTGTGCAGTTGGGCGATGTGTAAAATTTATCGTCCCAATCAATATCAGTCAAATGTGTGTATACAAACAAATCATCCAATTTGTTAATTTTTATTTCATTTCATATATACATTAAAAATTATATTTTTAACTATAAAATATTTTAACTATATAAATATTTTATTTCATTTCACATCACATCACACAATCAACCACACATCAAAATCAAATAAACATATAAGCCGTCCATGGTCTGTGGACGACGGGTGTCGGGTGCTACTAAACACCGTCTGCATCCTAGTATATATTTCAAACTAGAAAAATTAAATTAAAGGTGAGAAGTTCTCACAGAGGGTTCCACTCCGCCGTGCTTTGCTTTTCAACAGCTGAACTGTCTGGATTCCTTTGAAATTTCTATGCAGTCCTTGTCCCGCTGTTTATAATAAAAATTATATATTTTTACAACGCTTCTTCTTATATAAAAATATAAAGATTGAATTTTTTTATCTTACTACACATATAAAAATCGAATTTTTATTTCATCATTATAAAAATCACATTCTTATTTCAACATAGATATAATAAAAATCAGATTTTTATTTCGCTACATATATAAAGATAATATTTTTATTATTTCTACTATGTAAAAATCTTATCTTTAATATTTCTATAGTATAAAAATTATATTTTTAACCTTTCTATATTATAAAAATTATATCTTTAACCTTTCTATATTATAAAAATTATATCTTTAACCTTTCTTTATCATAAAGATTATATTTTTAATTCTCTACATAAACAAAAATCATATTTTTACGTCTTCTACATAATAAAGATTACATTTTTAATTGTTCAAAAATCAAATCTTTTTTCGCTACTTTCTTATAAAGATCATACCTTTTGTAATACTCTTCATATGATAAATATCATATTTTTATTATGTTGTTTATATAAAAATCACTATTTTTCCTAAATAAAAATCTATTATTTTCTCTAAATAAAAATTTAGTCTTTTCTAAACACAAAAAAATCATGTATTATCTATAGCAAATATCATATATTTTCTATAACTAAAATTCAGATTTTCTATAACTAAAATTAATTAAATACTCACTGTTTTCGAAGTTGACTGCGGAGGGAGGTCTTTGTCGGACGGAGGTGTAAGGCGGCGGTGGTGCAGTTGCCATGGAGATGGGGTTTACGCTGTGGAGTTTGAAGAAGAGGGGAGGATGAGGTTTGACAACGGAGGGGGGAGGGGGAGAAACGACGGGGCGGAGGCTAGAGGGAGAGGGGGTTGTCGCGGTGGAGTGAGGCGTCAGGCGAGGAGGGGGGGCCATCGCCAAAGGTGGCGCGCGAGGGATAGGGCACGAACACCTGTTCCTTTTGTTTTGATTTTGAAAGAAAGAAAAATGACGGAGGGGGGCTGAGTAAAGAGGAAAAGGGGAAGGAGGTATTTAAAAAAAATGTATTTTATTTTATTTTATTTTATTTTCAAAAGGGTTGACTTTCTATTTGAATTCGAAACGGGACCCAACGACTGTCGTTTACAGCTGATTACCCTTATTCCGGACACAATGGGACATGTATCGTAAGTAGATTCGATCGTTTCGATCAGTTTTCGTCAAAATCAAAATATAACTCTATATATCGAATTTGAACGTGCGTTTCAATTTACCGGGGCCACATACTAACTCGAAAAATTCCCAAAAAATATTTTCTAGCTTCGTATTGACGATACGGTCCTAACGAAACTAGTTTCATCGAATTCGGAGACCGTTCGAAAAATGACCATTTTCCGGTCGATTAAAATCAACTGAAACTGGTCAAACGCGTTTTCCTTTGCCACGCTCACATATTGATTCGAAAAATTATGAAATTTGAAACCTAGCAATAATTTGACATCGCGGATCCAACAGAAGTGGTTTTGTCGAAATCCGAGGTCGTTTGCAAAATGGCTATTTTCAGGGGTCGAAATTCCATAGCGACTATTCTGAAATTTCAACTGGACATATCTTTTGATTCCCGCTATCAAATTCCAATCTTTCAGATTCGTTGGAAAGATATTCTCAACTAGATTCAAATATTTTTGGTTTCATAAAAATCCGGTTTAATTTGCACCTTGTACCTTCATTTGAAATTTGAAATCGAATTATTGAACTACTGCGCCATTTTCAGTTCCTTTTATAATTATAAATAAATATTTATACTCCAACGATGATCCGAATAAATATATACGTTCGAATTCCATTTAAAATAAATTTCTCGTCGATATTATTTAAAATAATCTATTTTAAATATTCAAAATTCGCTAAAATTGCCAAAATAAAAATTTTAAACTGGCCCAGAATTTCGGGTTGTTACAATCTCCCCCACATAAAACTTTTCATCCCTGAAAAGGAACGAAGCCGAAAGTTGTTTTAAATACCAACTCAACTTTCATTATTTTTATTATGGCTTAAGTTCTTCAACTTTTCAGTTTCTAAGAACTTTTCAAAAATTTCAAAAATTTGGCTAACACCCTAAATTTTCGAAAACTTTCGCCATAACCTCCCCTGCACCGGGAGCACCGGGAAAATCCCAAAATTGCCATACAGGCCCTCTGATCTCAAAAAGAAAAAGAAAAAGCCAAGCGGCTAGACAATCGGCTCATAAAATCATCATCACCCAAACAAAACAGTAAATAATGGTAAACATGTACCTATTTGTCGGGCAAACAATTTTATTCTTCTGCTCTAGCCTCCTTGCTATGACCTGTTCAATGTAAGCACAGGTGTATGCATGCAATTCAAACAAATTTCCAATATAATTCACCATTTGGTTCAAATTGGCTATATGGTTCAAATTTAATAAATCAAACAACACAATCAACAATCAATTAGTTGATTAGCTTTTCAAATTCATAACTTTGATATATAGTCAAAAATCACATTTTTGATGCCAAATCACAAAAATAAGCCCTATCTAATTTTGGTTCTCACACCAGTCAATAGGAAATATATAGACGTCCCACCTTCGTCACTCGAACATAAATACTGATGATGCGATCGCTATCATCAGAATTATCCCCGAACGACTACAGTGCAATTCTATATCTATCCAGTATATTAAAACTTCAAATACACGCGAATCAGACGTATACGCAAAGTCTATATATACTGGACTGTCCAAATCAATACAAACAAATATTCAAATACGTATAATTGATTTAAATTTTCAAAACAAAAATTGTTTTCATTTTATTTTGAAAAATCTACTCTTCACACTCGTTCTAGGATACTACTGATCCCATCTCTAACGAGTCATTCTCGTTGGATATTACTAATCCAATTTCTGATGAGTTCTTTCATATGGTACTAATATGTCTTGTTCTCTGAGCTTTGTAAACCAAAGCTCTGATACCAAATGTAAATACCCGTAACTTCCACGGTGAGGAAAGCGCGAATAGTTCGAGAACAAGCCACAACAGAACGCGGACGGAAGAACATTTCATTGTATATTACAACAATTCCATCAGATTACAAGAATATACAGAGTACAAATGAATATTACACAGAAATATCAGAGATTTAAATTACATTTAAATACATAGCAGCGGAAAATAATACAATACACAACTGAAGGAGATATACGGATACAAAGCTTTCCGCATATCATTCCAGCTGTAAACCAGGATCCTGTGAATATAAATCTGCAAAACCCAAAACTACTAGCTGCCCGTGTCAAAATAAGGGCACCCAAAGTTTAGGTTAAAATAATAAACTCCAGGTCAGTCATGGGACTGGTGTGAGAACTAAAACAGTTATAAATCTTTATTTTTAAGTCAGATATATCAAGGGACCATGCCGTATAACACGGAACGGGTTTCCTCCCAAGAATACCAGTGCATATAACAAAACAACGCAATGCTTTTTGGAAAAATGAAGCTATTATAAGACCCAAGTCCTATCACACAACGCAACGCAAGCCGTGGGATAGGGTTTTCCCTTATAATAGCCAAACATGCTTAGCACGTTTAAAACAAATCATTTGATACTATTATAAGTGCATAGTGTATAAAACAACTTCAAATCATAAGTATCAATCATAGACGACATGGGTACCATATATCATGTCGCCATACTAGTTCTATAATTAAAACGGCAAAATCACGTATTTGGAAGTTGGATTTCCATCTATGAACCGAGGCAAGGGATCGTCCTCAACCGATTCAAGACAATCTAGCCCATGTCTCCGGAACAGCCGCAACTGCCCCTTGGATCGTCAGGGCCGGTCCACACGGAGTGGATTATTATGCCTGAACAATACGTCTCTCCGCCCTATGGGGCGTAAATGAGCCAACAAATGACTTCATCGGACCCGGATCGTCCGATCAAACCGAGGCGCCTCGCAACAGCAACAACCACATAAGTCAAACTCGACAGGGCGTGTAAAACCACTGACGCCACTTCTAGCTAGAAAGAAACGCATGTCCTCCCTGATGTCCTCTCTCATTTTTGGTTCATACCGGGTGTGAAACTCGCGAAGTAAACGTTACACAAAGCTAAACCACAAAGGCCGTGCTTCGATCATCAACCACTTGACTTTGCTTTTCAACAGAAGCCTTGATCATTTGCCACTTAGGCATCCCACACTGGCAATTCACTCCATGCGTTTGATATCCATCAATATATAATCTCTGAGCTCGTACGTCTCAGAGAAGGGCGTTAAGCAAGAGAATAAATTCTCCACCGCCAAACAGATATATATTTAATAGAAATCAATCACACAGACTGAAATCCAATGTCAGACAAACAGTCCATTTACAAGTTCATTCTGGGTCTGAACGAAACCGGAGGCACCTAATACCCCGCATATCCATCGATCTCTAAGTACGTCTGGACGATCACCAACTGTTTCCATCTTCTTGGGTGTACATCCCAATCAAGATCGTCAGTAATCACCCAAACGACGTGAAGACCTTCGGTCTTCGACCACCGTCTTCATCTTCGACTTATCGTCATGTCAGTTATTCAGAATGGGATAAACCCGGTCTTTCCGCATAACTCGCGTATATAATAAACATGTGTTACACAAACACAACATACGCCTCATTCCAACTCATCAGTCACTAACCGTAAATTATCTAGAGAATAATTCCCCAAATATTAACCCTGAAGGCCGAAACCAACATCAGATCAATATCCAGAAAATCTTTCTGCTTAGCTAACCGACAGTTAATTTCTAAATTTCACATTCATAGGGAAAGGTTCCCATTAATTTTATCAAAGATAAATTCTTTAAATTTATTCTTTAATCTTCCTTTGAATATCAATTCAAACCAAATTGTGGTTTACCCAAACTAGCCGGGATTAACGAAACTTACCGAAGTAATCATTGGTTTTAATTTCCCAATCCCAACCTATTCATCCCATGAGGTAAAACTGGTAATACTTCATATCTAACACCACGGTGTTATCGGTAAATTCAATGACCATTTCACGTTCAAATCTAATTAAAGATTTAACTATCGCCTGGAGCAAAACCGGTGATACTCCATTCTCGATCTTTTCAATCTAATTAAAGATTCATTAAAACTCCACTTAGTTTTAATCTTTGACTGGTTAAAGAATCAATGTCATTTAAAACACGGTTCACGATAAACCCAAAATCACATTTCATTTTAATCAGTCCCTAACCGTAAATTAGCAAGTGAGCAATTCCCTAAGTATTAACCCCGAAGGCCGAAACCAACATCAGATCAATACCCTAGAAATCATTCAACTTAACTAATCTCCATTTAGTTTCTGATTTTCTTAACTCCTTTGGGTCTAAGAACTGTATTATTGAAGATACCGTTCACGACAACCCAAAATCACATTCTATTAATTATCGGGTTAAAGAACAAGTGTTATTTAAAACACTGTTCACGATAAAACCAAAAATCAATACCAATTCAATTCCAATTAAATATTATTTAATTGGTACACTTCATTAAATCTAAATAAGAAGATTTAATCATTTTCTCAACTGGGCTTAAGAACAGTGTTAATGAAGACACCATTCACGACAAACCTAAATCACATTTGATATTAAATACAAGGCTCTGAATAGAAAATATATCGGCTTATATTCCATATCAAATTCTATGACCAACAAATATCGTATTGGAAATAACGATATATATATCTTTCAAATTTCCATAACAAAATCTGTATAATCACGAAATCCAACATCGAAATAATCCAAAGACAATTTCGATTCAAATCCATTCCAATTCAATTATTGGAAATTCTAATTACTTTCAAAACCATTTCCAAATTCAATTTATTTATTTAAAAATAAATAGAATTATAGTTCTAGTTCAAAACTAGTTCATTTCGATAAAAATCTATTTTATCTTTTCAAATATGGAGTTTTTCATCCCAATTCTTCTCAAATCATTTCTTATGATTTTACACAAATTATTACTATTTTTAATAATTTTATCAAGGCCCGTACAGTCGATTTCCATCAACTGCCATCGAACTGCACTTACAGCGACCTTTTCCAAATTTGATTTGGACATAATTCCAAATCCAACCGTTAGATTTATAATTCTAATATTCGTTAAAAAGCTCTTTTCGATACGAACCCAACGGTTCCGGTTTTAGGAGAATCCGACAGTCGGATCTCCCGTAATATCCATTCAAAGTCAATGGTCGAAATTCACGAACTACCGCAGCGCGGCGCGTTCCATTCAGCCATTATATTATATATATAATATATATAATATATACTTCATCGATTTCCCTTTTAAAACGTATTATATAAATCGTTTTAAATTCATTTTCAAAACGATTTCAACTTCTTTTCAAATTCAAATCAAAAATGAATTTTCTAATATAAATTCGTTTTAAATTCATTTCAAATTGTTTTCAATTCAAATTGACTTCTAATTCAATTTCGGTTTGTTTTCAATTCAATTCAATTTCAATTCGAATTCCTTTCTATTCAATTTCAATTCGAATTCATTTCTATTCAATTTCAATTCGAATTCATTTCTATTCAGTTTCAGTTCGAATTTCAATTCTTTTCAAAATATCAGATTTTGAAATCACTTTTGATATTCATTAAAATGAATAAAATCGATATATAAATATCGTTCACGTCAAAATGGCGTCAACCTAATCAACACGGCTTCATATATTTCTATTTCCAAATATTCTATTTCAAATATTTCTATTTCAAATATTTCTTTTTCAAATATTTCTTTTTCAAATATGGAATGAGGCGCAATCAATTACCATATAATGTTAATTATATGGATTTTCTACAACACATGTATACAATAACAACGATGAATAATCAACCATCATCCAAAGTACATTGTACACTGTATAAGCATCAAATATAAATATTCAACGCTTATAACAGTCTGTCAATCAATCGATCGACATACAACTAAACAATCTGGATAAGTGTACGCCAAATATCATCCCAATACCCGTGTGGGGTTTCAAACAATCAAACACAGATTTTATTTGTGTAGTTGGGCGATGTGTAAAATTTATCGTCCCAATCAATATCAGTCAAATGTGTGTATACAAACAAATCATCCGATTTGTTTATTTTTATTTCATTTCATATACACATTAAAAATTCTATTTTTAACTAAATAAATATTTTATTTCATTTCACATCACATCGCATGATCAACCACACATCAAAATCAAACAAACATACAACCCGTCCATGGTTTGTGGACGATGGGTGTCGGGTGCTACTAAACACCGTCTGCATCCTAGTATATATTTCAAACTAGAAAAATAAATTAAAGGTGATTCTCACAGAGGGTTCCACTCCGCCGTGCTTTGCTTTTCAACAGCTGAATTGTCTGGATTCCTATGAAATTCCTATGCAGTCCTTGTCCCGCTGTTTATAATAAAAATTATATATTTTTACAATGCTACTTCTTATATAAAAATATAAAGATTGAATTTTTTTATCTTGCTACACATATAAAAATCGAATTTTTATTTCATCGTTATAAAAATCACATTCTTATTTCGACATAGATATAATAAAAATCAGATTTTTATTTCGCTACATATATAAAGATAATATTTTTATTATTTCTACTATGTAAAAATCTTATCTTTAATATTTCTATAGTATAAAAATTATATTTTTAACCTTTCTATATTATAAAAATTATATCTTTAACCTTTCTATATTATAAAAATTATATCTTTAACCTTTCTATATTATAAAGATTATATTTTTAATTCTCTACATAAACAAAAATCATATTTTTACGTCTTCTACATAATAAAGATTACATTTTTAATTGTTCAAAAATCAAATCTTTATTTTCGCTACTTCCTTATAAAGATCATACCTTTATAATACTCTTCATATGATAAATATCATATTTTTATTATGTTGTTTATATAAAAATCACTATTTTTCCTAAATAAAAATTTATTCTTTTCTCTAAATAAAAATCTAGTCTTTTCTAAACACAAAAAATCCTGTATTCTCTATAGCAAATATCATATATTTTCTATAACTAAAATTCAGATTTTCTATAACTAAAATTAATTAAATACTCACCGTTTTCGAAGTTGACTGCGGAGGGAGGTCTTTGTCGGACGGAGGTGTAAGGCGGCGGTGGTACAGTTGCCATGGAGATGGGGTTTAGGCTGTGGAGTTTGAAGAAGAGGGGAGGACGAGGTTTGACAATGGAGGGGGGGGGGAAACGACGGGGCGGAGGCTAGAGGGAGAGAGGGTTGTCGCGGTGGAGTGAGGCATCAGGCGAGGAGGGGGGCCATCGCCAGAGGCGGCGCGCGAGGGCTAGGGCACGAATTCCCGTTCCTTTTGTTTCGATTTTGAAAGAAAGAAAATTGACGGAGGGGGGCTGAGTAAAGAGGAAACGGGGAAGGAGGTATTTAAAAAAAATGTATTATATTTTATTTTATTTTCAAAAGGGTTGACTTTCTATTTGAATTCAAAACGGGACCCAACGACTGTCGTCTATAGCTGATTAGCCCTATTCCGAACACAAACGGATATGTATTGTAAGTTGATTCGATCGTTTCTATCAGTTTTCGTCAAAATCAAAATATAACTCTATATATTGAATTTGAACGTGCATTTCAATTTACCGGGGCCACATACTAACTCAAAAAATTCCCAAAAAATATTTTCTAGCTTCGTATTGATGATACGGTCCTAAAAAAACTAGTTTCATCGAATTCTGAGACCGTTCGAAAAATGGCCATTTTCCAGTCGATTAAAATCAACTAAAACTGGTCAAACGCGTTTTCCTTTGCCACGCTCACATATTGATTCGAAAAATTATGAAATTTGAAACCTAGCAATAATTAAACATCGCGGATCCAACAAAAGTGGTTTCGTCGAAATCCGAGGTCGTTTGCAAAATGGCTGTTTTCAGGGGCCGAAATTCCAAAGCGACTATTTTGAAATTTCAACTGGACATATCTTTTGATTCCCGCTATGAAATTCCAATCTTTCGGATTCGTTGGAAAAATATTCTCAATTAGATTCAAATATTTTTGGTTTCACAAAAATCTAGTTTAATTTGCACCCGGTACCTTCATTTGAAATTTGAAATCGAATTATTGAACTACCGCGCCATTTTCAATTCCTTTTATAATTATAAATAAATATTTATATTCCAACGACGATCCGAACAAATATATACGTTCGAATTCCATTTAAAATAAATTTCTCGTTGATATTTGTAACGACCCGAATTTCGCCCGACCCCAATCGATTGCAAAATCAATCAAGACCGTTCAAAACCCGCGTACGTTAACTTTGGGCATACAACACATCAGAACAAAAACACAGACTTTTATAACATCAATAATAAATGTTACATCAGAGTACAGAATATATCAGAGTACATCAATAAATAATATAGCGGAAGATACATTTACAATAAATTAAATACATTGCAGCGGAACTAATCTCAGCGGAAGGCCATCAGTAACTGGACCCAGCTTCAGACTTCAATCCAGGATCCTGCTTAACTATATCTGCAAAAAGCTACTCGACTGCCCGTGTGGAAAGAGGGCACCCGAGTTTGCAAAGTGAAACAAACTACGGGTCAGTCATGGGACTGGTGTGAGAATTCTTAACTTAACTTAACTAAATAGTAGGCTAATCACAGGACCACGCCGCTAACGCGGAACGGGTTTACTCCATTGGATTGCCAGTGCATAATTAAAGTAAATCGTCAAATATCGCAATGCTTTTTAGAAAAATGAAACCATTATAAGACCCAGGTCCCATCACACAATGCAACGCACACCAGAGGATAGGGTTTTACCTTATAATGGTCAAAAGATGCTTGATACGTAAAAACGATATTATTATTAGTGTGTGTATATATATATATGTAAAACATTCAAATATAATATCAATCCTAGACGGCATAGGTACCATATACTATGTCGCCGTATATAAGTTTACAATCAAAACTGCAAGGGCGTATTGGGAATTGGGTTTCCATCATGAGTCGAGGCTAGGGGCAAGCTCCTCTCCGATTCGAGACACTCTAGCAAATGCCTCAGGATCCCCCGCAGTGAACCCTTAGATCTTCAGGGCCGGTCCACACATATGTGTATGGATTAGTTATGCCTGAAGACACGCTTCCCGGTTCCTTTGAACCTATAATATGACCACTATCGGCCTATAAAAATCCGAGGCGCCTCAAAATCCATCATCCACATGAGTAAAATGTCAGGGCTGGTAGGTCACTGACACCACTCTAGCTAGAAAGAAACGTGTGCACTCCCTGCAGTCCTAATCCCGTTTTTGACTCATACCGGGGTGTGAGGCTCGCGAAGTCACGTTATACACAAAGCTATGCCCAAACAGGCTATGCTTTGATCATCCCACAAGGCCCTGCTTTTCAGCAAAAGCCTTGATCAATTTGCATCTTAGCATGTCACATTGTCACCCCATATCACACTACCAATCATTTGCCGAAATATATAAACAGGTGTTAAGCAAGAGAATAAATTCTCCGCCACCAAATGTCCATACATTCGACAGAAGATTAATAACATGATATATAATGGAGTACGATGTCAGACACACAATCCATTTATAAGCTTATGCTCTGGGTCTGAGCGAAAGCCAAACCCGTACAAATCAACACTACGTCCGGGCAACTCCTACTATTACCTTATCATGGTAGCGAACCATTCTAAGGCAACAGTCATCATCGTCCATTCGATGTGGAGATTTGACGGTCTTCAATCGCCGTCTTCCAATCTTGGATTTTTAAACGTCGTTTAATTATTTGGAATGAGATAAACTCGGACTTTCCAAATAATCCTCGTATATATACATATATATATATATATATATATTTAAAATCCTTCTTACACATTAATAATTATTTTTATTAACGCTTCATTCTTATTTTAATTATTTAAAATAATCAAATTTTTATATAACGACGCCTTAAGTCCATGGGCGACTATGGCGCTGCATTCAACCAATTTTGATTTTTACATTTCTCAGAATCTAACCGTTGGATCTTAACGTAATATATATCGTTGGAAAGATTTTTCCAAGACGGTCCTAACGGTTTCAGTTTCGGGAAAATCCGACGGTCGGATCTTCCGGTATAGTCGTTTAAAAGTTCGATTTCAAAACGCGAACTACCGCGCTCGATTCGTTTAATTTTTTATATATATAAATATATATATAAATAATTCGTTTAATTCATCGTTCTTACATACATCTCCCCTTTCCCTTTTTTTCCACTTCTTAATCTTACATGAAAATGTAATTTACAATTAGACGGTGAATTATTCCCTTTTATTTTTATTTTTATTTTAAAAACTTTATAATTTACATTAAAACGTAAATTATAATTCATCGCTCTATTTATTCCATTTCATCTTTCAATTATATTATGATTCCATTTACATATATAAAATACTCATTCTCTTTCTAAATGCATTCTCAATCTCAATTACATCTAAAATGTAATTTTATTTTATGATGCATTTCCATTCTATTCACATTATAAATAATGTACATTTCCTACGATGAAAAATTCTCTTTTAATATACATTAGAAATAATGTATTTTTATCCTACGGTATGTTTTTCTTTTATTTAACATTGAAAATAATGTTACCTAAACATACAATGCATTTTCTATTTTTATTAACATTGAAAATAATGTTAATTTTTCTATCTTGACATTACACATGAAAAATGTATATTTTGATACATCGCAAATTCTTACTTTATATTTACAAAATAAAGAGTAAACCTTGTCATGCGGTGAATTCCTACCTTATTTTACAAATAAAAAGTAAATCTTATCATACAGTGAAAATGCAAACTTACTTTTACAAATAAAAGTGTACATCTTATCATGTGGTGAAAATACTCTAATGTTAACATTATAAATAAATGTTAATGCCAATTTCTCTTACAATGTAAATTTCTCTTTTTATACATACGTTAATAAAAGTGTGTTAATACATACGGTGCAATCTTCTTTTTAATCAATATCAAAAATAATGTTAAACAATCTTTTCTATTTTTATAACATTAAAATAATGTTAATAAATCATATGGTCCATTCTCTTTTAATATTTACATTAGAATCTTGTAAATCAATCTTTCCTTTTCATATACTTTTATAAATAATGTACATTTTTCTTACGAGGTAAATTCTCTTTGTTTAACATTATAAATAATGTTAATCTTACATACGGTTCAATTCCTTTTTATTAACATTAAAAATATGTTAATTCATCCTACGGGTAAATACCCTTTAATATTAACATTGAAAATATGTTAACTTCATACAGTTAATTTTCTTTATATTAACATTTTAAATAATGTTAACTTAACATGCGGTGTATTTCAATTATATTACATTGTAAATTATTGTGAAATAGCATACGGTGGATTTCTTTTCTTTTTGCATTAAACAAAAATATCAATTTGAAATACGGTGCATTTTCTTAAATTTTAACATTATAAAATAATGTATGTTTACATACAGTGGAATTCTTTTATATTTCATTATCAACACAAGACGGTGAAAATTTGTATCCTTTCAATTCAACAAAAATGACGGTGAAATTCCATCTTTTCTTTTTAACCAAAATGAAATCATTTTCTTTTTAAATAAAAATCAATGTTAATGTCTTTCTTTTCTTTTATTAACAAAAATTAATGTTAATGTCTTTCTTTACATATCAAAATAAATTCAACGTTCTTAATCCTAATAACTTACGTTAACAAAAATATACTTAAAGTTATTAATATTAATAAAAGAATACCTTTTATTATTTAAACATACCTAACGTTATTAATCTTAATAAAAGGATTAACTTTTATTATCAAAACCTATTTAACGTACTTAACATTAATAAAAGACTTTTATTATTAAAAACGTTTTAGCGTTCATAACTTTAATAAAAGAAACAACTTTTATTAACTAATATTTTAGCGTTCTAATCTTTAATAAAAGATTAGACTTTTATTACTAAACATTTTCAACGTTCTTATAAGACTTTTAATGAAATGTTACATTTTGGAATTTAAAAAAAAAACTCTCCTTCTTTATTAATCCATCATTAATGCTGCATCTATTATCATTATATTAAATCTTTCAAAATGCATGACCTTTTGAATTTCAACCCTTTATATTAATTAATTAATTAATATCGCATTAACCTCTCACATTAGATATATATTGTTGTGGTTGCTGGAAATGCCGGGCGGGTCCGGACAGTCTTATACCACAACTCAATCTAACCTCGGGTCAAGCATATACTATTTATTTTAATAAATGTTAAGTGATAATTTTCAAATTTCAAAACTTGAATCATTTATTATATGATAAATGAAATTAATGTTATTAACCATTTTCGCCAAAGATAGCATGAAATTATCAAGACAGCTTTATTCACATTAAATTACATTTAATGTTATTAAATTCCACATTAATTCTGTAACGGAAAATCATTTGAAAAGTTTCAAATTTCTTTCATCGGAATGAGACACAACCAATGCATTCAAAACATGAATTTCCAAAACAACGCATTTTCAAAATAAGGTTTATGCTAATTCCAACAATCACAAAATTACATTTCAATAATTCAATTGACGTTCATCATTCATGCAATTGACATTAAACCAATATACATTAAATTTAACATACAAACAACACATAATGATAATTATAACAAAATTCAAATAACAGTGTATTGTTTGTGCACTTGGGCGATTAGTGTGAAAATAACGGCCCAATCAACATACACAAGTCAGGTAACTTGTGTATGGTTGTGTTACATAATTTATTAATAATTAGTGTTAATAAATTTACATGCCTATTACACAATTTCAAATCCAAACATCGCAATAACCCAAACATTAACTCATAACCAATTATGAATAACACGGAATTAATTCACAACAAATCATCACAGGCGTTAAAATATAATTATTTAATAAAATAAATAATTACTGAACATTAAAAATGAGTGAGAAAAGAGTTCTCACCTTGATTTGATAAGGAATAAATAATCAACATGGCATGATTAAATGAAGAACACATAATTAATTTTAATTTATTATTAATTCGGATTTGAACCTGAAATTTCATGCAATTTTAGATTAAACATCATATGGTGTAAACAATTAAGATCTATGTTTTACATCCTGACATATTAGATCTAAGATTAACCATTATAGACAAAACCATTAAATAAATTAAATTAAATTTAATTTAAAAATAAAATCCTCACAGTGTTTGGTCTGAGGAGATGCTCGGGTTCAATTAGATTTGATGTTCGAATTCACTTGGTTTCGGGTCTGGAACAATTCCAATGCAAATTCAAAGGAAAAATAAAAATCAGGCCTTTAACAACTGCTGCAGCAACGCTTAAAAGCGTGGGGAAATCTGAAATAAAATTTACCTTAGAACGTTCAAAACTTTGATTGCGATTTTCTGGAGTTATAGGCGATGGTTTCACGAACCGTTTGTTGGAGGTTGTCCGGCTTGGAGAGGTCTACCTGCGCCGGAGAAGGGAGGAGGTGCGCAAGTGACTGGTGGTGGCGCGGAGGTGCAAACGCAGCGGGTTTGGGCTTTCGTGGTGGTGGCTACGGGTGACGAGGAGGAGCGGGTTTGGTCGGAGCTTGTAGAGCTCGCGAAGAGCTTCGAAACGAGTACTCACACGCTAAATTCCGTTAAGAAACGGAGGAGAAAACCGAGTTTGAAGTTTTGAAGATTATGGGTTTGGGGCATCAGCAAATGACGGCTTGGAGATGATGAACAGTGATTTTCGTCCTTTTATAATATTATATTAGGGTTAACTAATTATTAATTAGCCCGTTTAAGCCCGTTTTGGTCCGAACTCTGATTCAGGCCTGCTTACTGTCGTTCTTAAGGTTTTGACACCTTCTGAACGCAATGAGCTATGTCCCGGGGTCCAATTCCGAGATTTATTATGAGTTTTGGAATAATTATATTATTTTATTAATATTTTAATGTATACCGTACGTGAAAATTCACTGAGGTCACAAATTAACTTCAAAAATTCTCGAAAAATATATTTAGCTATGTTTTGATGTTGTGGACCTATGAAAATTAATTTCGTTCGATTCTGAGCTCGTATGAATTTTTAATGAATTTTTAAAGTAAAAAATTTGCCCGTTTACACTGAAAAATCAATTATAATTATATATTAATTCTAAAAATTACCGAAAAATCATTTTTAGCTTTGTTTTGACGATACGAACCCAACAAAATTATTTTCGTCGAATTCTGAGACTGTTTGAAAAATGACTATTTTTAAGGCCAGTATATTTAATATTAAAAATACATTTTTAAACAAATAATTTTCGAAACTCAAAATATATAAGTGTTTACTGTTTTTCAATGCAGAAATATCATTTCGAACTCAATGGAAGTGGTTTCAAGTCGAAATTCCTTTATATGCTAAAAGTAGCATTTTTGACCCTTATAAATTTCATAGCGACCCTCTAAAAATTGAATTGGCCATAACTTTTGATTTCCGCTATGAAATTTTGATTTTTCGGATTCGTTGGGAAGATATTTTTAAATAGATTCTAATATTTTTGGTTTCACTAAAATCCGTTAAATTTTGCATCCTGTATGGTCAGTCAAAGTTCAAGTTTGACTTTTCTAACTACCGCGCTATTTCTAACTCTTTTTATAATTAAAATTAAATTATTCATTCTAACTTCGATTTGAATCAAATTTGTGATAATTATTATTTAAAATAGATTATTTTAAATATCAAAACTCATTAAAATCACTTAAAATAAATTTTAAATTGGCCTCCAAAATTCAGGGTTGTTACAGTCTCCCCCACTTAAATACTTTTCGTCCTCGAAAAGGAACGAAGCTAAAAGTGTTTAATTATCCTACCCATTTTTCCAATCTTATTGGTTTAAATAATTTTATAGTTGATTAACTTTCAAATATATAATCTTTTTATATATTCCAAAATCGTATTTTCCAAAATAGAGTATAATTAATCACAAATACGTATATTATAGGCTTGCTACTCTCAACTCATTCTAGGGCGTTACTAACCCTATCTCTAATGAGTTTTCTCATTCTAGGATACTGCTGATCCTATCTCTAATGAGTATTCTTATGGGATATTACTAATCCAATCTCTGATGAGTCTTTTGTTCAGTTCTAATGAGTTGTACCCCAAAGATTTGAGCTAACCAAAGCTCTGATACCACCTGTAACGACCCGAATTTCGTCCGACCCCAATCGATTGCAAAATCAATCAAGACCGTTCAAAACCCGCGTACGTTAACTTTGGGCATACAACACATCAGAACAAAAACACAGACTTTTATAACATCAATAATAAATGTTACATCAGAGTACAGAATATATCAGAGTACATCAATAAATAATACAGCGGAAGATACATTTACAATAAATTAAATACATTGCAGCGGAACTAATCTCAGCGGAAGGCCATCAGTAACTGGACCCAGCTTCAGACTTCAATCCAGGATCCTGCTTAACTATATCTGCAAAAAGCTACTCGACTGTCCGTGTGGAAAGAGGGCACCCGAGTTTGCAAAGTGAAACAAACTACGGGTCAGTCATGGGACTGGTGTGAGAATTCATAACTTAACTTAACTAAATAGTAGGCTAATCACAGGACCACGCCGCTAACGCGGAACGGGTTTACTCCATTGGATTGTCAGTGCATAATTAAAGTAAATCGTCAAATATCACAATGCTTTTTAGAAAAATGAAACCATTATAAGACCCAGGTCCCATCACACAATGCAACGCACACCAGAGGATAGGGTTTTACCTTATAATGGTCAAAAGATGCTTGATACGTAAAAACGATATTATTATTAGTGTGTGTGTGTATATATATATATATATAACATTCAAATATAATATCAATCCTAGACGGCATAGGTACCATATACTATGTCGCCGTATATAAGTTTACAATCAAAACCGCAAGGGTGTATTGGGAATTGGGTTTCCATCATGAGTCGAGGCTAGGGGCAAGCTCCTCTCCGATTCGAGACACTCTAGCAAATGCCTCAGGATCCCCCGCAGTGAACCCTTAGATCTTCAGAGCCGGTCCACACATATGTGTATGGATTAGTTATGCCTGAACACACGCTTCCCGGTTCCTTTGAACCTATAATATGACCACTATCGGGCTATAAAAATCCGAGGCGCCTCAAAATCCATCATCCACATGAGTAAAATGTCAGGGCTGGTAGGTCACTGACACCACTCTAGCTAGAAAGAAACGTGTGCACTCCCTGTAGTCCTAATCCCGTTTTTGACTCATACCTGGGTGTGAGGCTCGCGAAGTCACGTTATACACAAAGCTATGCCCAAACAGGCTATGCTTTGATCATCCCACAAGGCCCTGCTTTTCAACAAAAGCCTTGATCAATTTTCATCTTAGCATGTCACATTGTCACCCCATATCACACTACCAATCATTTGCCGAAATATATAAACGGGTGTTAAGCAAGAGAATAAATTCTCCGCCACCAAACGTCCATACATTCGACAGAAGATTAATAACATGATATATAATGGAGTACGATGTCAGACACACAATCCATTTATAAGCTTATGCTCTGGGTCTGAGCGAAAGCCAAACCCGTACAAATCAACACTACGTCCGGGCAACTCCTACTATTACCTTATCATGGTAGCGAACCATTCTAAGGCAACAGTCATCGTCGTCCATTCGATGTGGAGATTTGACGGTCTTCAATCGCCGTCTTCCAATCATGGATTTTTAAACGTCGTTTAATTATTTGGAATGAGATAAACTCGGACTTTCCAAATAATCCTCGTATATATACATATACATATACATACATATATATATTTAAAATCCTTCTTACACATTAATAATTATTTTTATTAACGCTTCATTCCTATTTTAATTATTTAAAATAATCAAATTTTTATATAACGACGCCTTAAGTCCATGGGAGACTATGGCGCTGCATTCATCCAATTTTGATTTTTACATTTCTCAGAATCTAACCGTTGGATCTTAACGTAATATATATCGTTGGAAAGATTTTTCCAAGACGGTCCTAACCGTTTCAGTTTCGGGAAAATCCGACGGTTGGATCTTCCGGTATAGTCGTTTAAAAGTTCGATTTCAAAACGTGAACTACCACGCTCGATTCGTTTAATTATATATATATATATAAATATATATATAAATAATTCGTTTAATTCATCGTTCTTACATACATCTCCCCTTTCCCTTTTTTTTCCACTTCTTAATCTTACATGAAAATGTAATTTACAATTAGACGGTGAATTATTCCCTTTTATTTTTATTTTTATTTTAAAATCTTTATAATTTACATTAAAACGTAAATTATAATTCATCGCTCTATTTATTCCATTTCATCTTTCAATTATATTATGATTCCATTTACATATATAAAATACTCATTCTCTTTCTAAATGCATTCTCAATCTCAATTACATCTAAAATGTAATTTTATTTTACGATGCATTTCCATTCTATTCACATTATAAATAATGTACATTTCCTACGATGAAAAATTCTCTTTTAATATACATTAGAAATAATGTATTTTTATCCTACGGTATGTTTTTCTTTTATTTAACATTGAAAATAATGTTACCTAAACATACAATGCATTTTCTATTTTTATTAACATTGAAAATAATGTTAATTTTTCTATCTTGACATTACACATGAAAAATGTATATTTTGATACATCGCAAATTCCTACTTTATATTTACAAAATAAAGAGTAAACCTTGTCATGCGGTGAATTCCTACCTTATTTTACAAATAAAAAGTAAATCTTATCGTAGAGTGAAAATGCAAACTTACTTTTACAAATAAAAGTGTACATCTTATCATGTGGTGAAAATACTCTAATATTAACATTATAAATAAATGTTAATGCCAATTTCTCTTACAATGTAAATTTCTCTTTTTATACATACGTTAATAAAAGTGTGTTAATACATACGGTGCAATCTTCTTTTTAATCAATATCAAAAATAATGTTAAATAATCTTTTCTATTTATATAACATTAAAATAATGTTAATAAATCATATGGTCCATTCTCTTTAAATGTTTACATTAGAATCATGTAAATCAATCTTTCCTTTTCATATACATTTATAAATAATGTACATTTTGTTTAACATTATAAATAATGTTAATCTTACATACGGTTCAATTCCTTTTTATTAACATTAAAAATATGTTAATTCATCCTACGGGTAAATACCCTTTAATATTAACATTGAAAATATGTTAACTTCATACAGTTAATTTTCTTTATATTAACATTTTAAATAATGTTAACTTAACATGCGGTGTATTTCAATTATATTACATTGTAAATTAATGTGAAATAGCATACGGTGGATTTCTTTTCTTTTTACATTAAACAAAAATGTCAATTTGAAATACGGTGCATTTTCTTAAATTTTAACATTATAAAATAATGTATGTTTGCATACAGTGGAATTCTTTTATATTTCATTATTAACACAAGACGGTGAAAATTTGTATCCTTTTAATTCAACAAAAATGAAGGTGAAATTCCATCTTTTCTTTTTAACCAAAATGAAATCATTTTCTTTTTAAATAAAAATCAATGTTAATGTATTTCTTTTCTTTTATTAACAAAAATTAATGTTAATGTCTTTCTTTACATATCAAAATAAATTCAGCGTTCTTAATCCTAATAACTTACGTTAACAAAAATATACTTAAAGTTATTAATATTAATAAAAGAATACCTTTTATTATTTAAACATACCTAACGTTATTAATCTTAATAAAAGGATTAACTTTTATTATCAAAACCTATTTAACGTACTTAACATTAATAAAAGACTTTTATTATTAAAAACGTTTTAGCGTTCATAACTTTAATAAAAGAAACAACTTTTATTAACTAATATTTTAGCGTTCTAATCTTTAATAAAAGATTAGACTTTTATTACTAAACATTTTCAACGTTCTTATAAGACTTTTAATGAAATGTTACATTTTGGAATTTAAAAAAAAACTCTCCTTCTTTATTAATCCATCATTAATGCTGCATCTATTATCATTATATTAAATCTTTCAAAATGCATGACCTTTTGAATTTCAACCCTTTATATTAATTAATTAATATCGCATTAACCTCTCACATTAGATATATATTGTTGTGGTTGCTGGAAATGCCGGGCGGGTCCGGGCAGTCTTATACCACAACTCAATCTAACCTCGGGTCAAGCATATACTATTTTTTTAATAAATGTTAAGTGATAATTTTCAAATTTCAAAACTTGAATCATTTATTATATGATAAATGAAATTAATGTTATTAACCATTTTCGCCAAAGATAGCATGAAATTATCAAGACAGCTTTATTCACATTAAATTACATTTAATGTTATTAAATTCCACATTAATTCTGTAACGGAAAATCATTTGAAAAGTTTCAAATTTCTTTCATCGGAATGAGACACAACCAATGCATTCAAAACATGAATTTCCAAAACAACGCATTTTCAAAATAAGGTATATGCTAATTCCAACAATCACAAAATTACATTTCAATAATTCAATCGACGTTCATCATTCATGCAATTGACACTAAACCAATATACATTAAATTTAACATACAAACAACACATAATGATCATTACAACAAAATTCAAATAACAGTGTATTGTTTGTGCACTTGGGCGATTAGTGTGAAAATAACGGCCCAATCAACATACACAAGTCAGGTAACTTGTGTATGGCTGTGTTACATAATTTATTAATAATTAGTGTTAATAAATTTACATGCCTATTACACAATTTCAAATCCAAACATCGCAATAACCCAAACATTAACTCACAACCAATTATGAATAACACGGAATTAATTCACAACAAATCATCACAGGCGTTAAAATATAATTATTTAATAAAATAAATAATTACTAAACATTAAAAATGAGTGAGAAAAGAGTTCTCACCTTGATTTGATAAGGAATAAATAATCAACATGGCATGATTAAATGAAGAACACATAATTAATTTTAATTTATTATTAATTCGGATTTAAACCTGAAATTTCATGCAATTTTAGATTAAACATCATATGGTGTAAACAATTAAGATCTATGCTTTACATCGTGACATATTAGATCTAAGATTAACCATTATAAACAAAACCATTAAATAAATTAAATTAAATTTAAAAATAAAATCCTCACAGTGTTTGGTCTGAGGAGATGCTCGGGTTCAATTAGATTTGATGTTCGAATTCACTTGGTTTCGGGTTTGGAACAATTCCAATGCAAATTCAAAGGAAAAATCAAAATCAGGCCTTTAACAACTGCTGCAGCAACGCTTAAAAGCGTGGGGAAATATGAAATAAAATTTACCTTAGAACGTTTAAAACTTTGATTGCGATTTTCTGGAGTTATAGGCGATGGTTTCACGAACCGTTTGTTGGAGGTTGTCCGGCTTGGAGAGGTCTACCTGCGCCCGAGAAGGGAGGAGGTGCGCACGTGACTGGTGGTGGCGGCGGAGGTGCAAACACAGCGGGTTTGGGCTGTCGTGGCGGTGGCTACGGGCGACGAGGAGGAGCGGGTTTGGTCGGAGCTTGTAGAGCTCGCGAAGAGCTTCGAAACGAGTACTCACACGCTAAATTCCGTTAAGAAACGGAGGAGAAAACTGAGTTTGAAGTTTTGAAGACTACGGGTTTGGGGCTTCAGCAAATGACGGCTTGGAGATGATGAACAGTGATTTTCGTCCTTTTATAATATTATATTAGGGTTAACTAATTATTAATTAGCCCGTTTAAGCCCGTTTTGGTTCGAACTCTGATTCAGGCCTGCTTACTGTCGTTCTTAAGGTTTTGACACCTTCTGAACGCAATGAGCTATGTCCCAGGGTCCAATTCCGAGATTTATTATGAGTTTTGGAATAATTACATTATTTTATTAATATTTTAATGTATACCGTACGTGAAAATTCACCGAGGTCACAAATTAACTTCAAAAATTCTCGAAAAATATATTTAGCTATGTTTTGATGCTGTGGACCTATGAAAATTAATTTCGTTCGATTCTGAGCTCGTATGAATTTTTAATGAATTTTTAAATTCAAAAATTTGCCCGTTTACACTGAAAAATCAATTATAATTATATATTAATTCTATAAACTACCGAAAAAAAAATCATTTTTAGCTTTGTTTTGACGATACGAACCCAACAAAATTATTTTCGTCGAATTCTGAGACTGTTTGAAAATGACTATTTTTAAGGCCAGTATATTTAATATTAAAAATACATTTTTAAACAAATAATTTTCGAAACTCAAAATATATAAGTGTTTACTATTTTTCAATGTAGAAACATCATTTCGAACTCAATAGAAGTGGTTTTAAGTCGAAATTCCTTTATATGCAAAAAGTAGCATTTTTGACCCTTATAAATTTCATAGCGACCCTCTAAAAATTGAATTGGCAATAACTTTTGATTTCCGCTATGAAATTTCGATTTTTCGGATTCGTTGGAAAGATATTTTTAAATAGATTCTAATATTTTTGGTTTCACTAAAATCCGTTAAATTTTGCATCCTGTATGGTCAGTCAAAGTTCAAGTTTGACTTTTCCAACTACCGTGCTATTTCTAACTCTTTTTATAATTAAAATTAAATTATTCATTCTAACTTCGATTTGAATCAAATTTGTGATCATTATTATTTAAAATAGATTATTTTAAATATCAAAACTCATTAAAATCACTTAAAATAAATTTTAAATTGGCCCCCAAAATTCAGGGTTGTTACAATATTATTTAAAATAATCTATTTTAAATATTCAAAATTCGCTAAAATAGCCAAAATAAAAATTTTAAACTAGCCCAGATTTTCGGGTTGTTACAAAATATATTATTTATAATATTTGATTGAAAAAAAATTATGTATATATTTTGTTTAAATATAAAAAGATGTTTTGAGTACTTACTCGACGTTAAAGTTGGCCTATTGGATACCTAGTGATTTGGGTATACGTCTGATCGACGTATATGTTAAATCCAATGTGTATTAGATAGACATAGAGTCACACTGCTTGAAAATGATTCAGATGATGACCGCGGCATCATCGATATCTGTTTTCAGGTTTCGAAAGTGGGATAGATATACATTGCCAATCGAAACATCGAGTGAATACTTAAAACTATTTTAAATATGTTTGGAAATATTTTAACTTTTTGATTTATATATATTTATGAATATATATATAGGTATTAATATAAATATGAACCTTTGGTTTAAATATATTAATTATTCAATTACTATTTCTCTACATCGTTCCTTTTCGGGGATGAAAAGGTTTGAGTAGGGGAGATTGTAACAATCTCAATTTTTAGAGTATTTTAATTAATGGTTTAATTTAAAATTTTGATTTATTTGTTTGCATTTTTATGGAAATAATTTTTATTTTGATTATTTAAAAATAAATTTGTTTGGAATTTTTAAACAAATGAATTTTATTTTTGATATGAATGCAATTTAATAAATCAAATCAATATTTGCTATGTTAGAACCTTATTTATGGTAAAATTTAATTGGGTAATTTACTTGAATTTGAATCCATTCTTGGATTTTATTTAATCAAACCGACCATTAGGGAGGTTTCCCTACTATAAGAGCCAAAATCAAATTGTCTAAGCCAATAAATTTAGGCATAATTTTCTCTCAACAATAATATTTTCTCCGTCGTTTCCTTCTTTCTCGATTCTTTCTCCTTACAAAAATTCCTTCCCACAATTTTCCTTCTTTTCATTTTATTTCTTACGACTTCTTTCTTCCTCAAATATGCATTTTCCTTAAATACGAATTCTTTCTACCTATTTTTAAATACGACTTCTTTCATTTTATTTCCTACTACTTCATTCTACCTATTCTTAAATATGAATTCTGCGTTTTCCTTCCATTCCTCATCATCTATCGCCATTTCATTTTACCGGGCGATTTCCAGATTCGCGAGACCCTAGATCTACAAAAAAAAGTCGAATTTAGTGATATTTTGACTGTCGGTTGTATTTCCCTGATTTTCCATCATCTCGGTATGCATTTTAATTTCCTTTTGCACTATTGATTTTTTATTTCGGTTCTGATCTATAATAAAAAAGGTCGACTTTTTCACTATCTGCAAAAAAAAGTCGATTTTTTCATCAATTCATTCACGAATTCACATGTTGATCGCAAAAAAAATTGGACTTTTGCACTATTGATAATTTATTATAATTTATTCTTTTTCAATAGTTTATATTCCTTTTTCTGATCCGTTTCATTGATTCTGTTGTATACTGTTTCATAATCTTTACTGTGTGATATAAATTAAGACAGTTTACATTAGTCTACTTTTTTGAAGTTAATGAACATAATCCCTGCTTACATGCAAGATTTCTTGAATTTGATCACTACATTTGTTTATATAGCAGAGCCAACAATTTCTTCATCTTCATCAACTGCAGAGTCTTGCTAAACACTACACTACACTTGATGCCAAAATATTGCAGAAAGAGTCATGCTACAGTTCGTTAGGTCTTAGTTTTATGTATATTGTTTGATTCTTTTTTTTTTGTTTGGTCTTCAAACAAAATTCAACAAAAGGATAAGCCTGAATAGTATATATTTCAAACATACATTTACCTGTTCAACTCTGTTAGAATAATTAATATGGTATTTATGATAATAATATATTACACAAATACCATATATCAATGGTAGAAGATTTATGTTAGAATAATTAATATATTGTATTAATGTTAATAAATATTACATAAATACCATATATTAATGTCATTGGTTATATATGTTATTATATATTACACACGGTAATATATGTAATTAATGAATAAATGCGTGTTATTTATGTAATGTTATTATGTAAACATTGGCAGCCATGAATGCCTACAAAAAGGGACTGAGAATAAAGGAAATGCAAGGAAGAAATTTGAAATCTTTAATTACATATATGGTATTTATTACATATATTGTATTTATGTTATATATTATTATCATAAATACCATATATTAATTATTCTAACAAACTCTTACACAATTTCAGCATATAAATATTTCAAGCTACTTATCCTAGATACACGCATTCTAGAAAAATCCATTGGTCCTATAAATACCACAGAGTTTGTTCATTCACTTTCATCATTTTTTCATCACAACATTTTCTATTCCTCTACTCTCAGTTTCATTCTACTTTATAATCTCAGTCTCATTGCCACAACTGACATCTACTTCAGGTTATCTTTATGATTGCAATTGCGGTTTTCTATTACAATATCTTACATTATCAATATATTTTATTTACTGTTTACAAAAAAAAGCAAGTTGTATGTTGGTTTTTTAAAATAAAAAAGCAGATTTTCTAGAAAAATATAGTTTTTGTTTTCATACTACAATTGTCTATACAAAAAGTGTGAACATAACTTGCCAAACTTAAGTTTCGGAGATGAAAATTGAAACTCAGTAGCATGTTGGTTTTTCAAAACAAATAAGCAGATTTACATCATTCTATGCCCTTTTTGGTATTTTTCTTTCACATACCTTAACTGTTTTACGCTGCCTATCAGCACAAACACCCTACCAGATACATACTATATGTATTATGTAAAAAACTAAGTAAATAAAAGTGATCTGGGTGCACACATAACTATGTTGTATTAGGCAGCAAGAAAGGAAACATGACAAAAATTTCTTCATGCTTAATGGTGCTTAGGCATAGTTTAAATTATTTTAGGAACTAATATATTTTAGTAGGTGAGGATACTGTAGTAACAAATAGTGCTTTTTCTCAATATCTTAATATTAATAGAAAAAATAGTGCTTTTTTCAATATCTTTCCATTATTTATGATATGTTGCAAAACTTAAGTGTTGATCATATTTTGCACTTGTCGTTCATAATATTGGGAAGATATACATAGAAATGGTTTTCTTTATCTTATGAATGAGTTAATTATTTGTTTTTCACTCAAATTGCTTATGATTTATGTATATGTTTACATATGCTTTATTTAAATTGCATTTAAAGCTTGATAGGAAAATTCTGCAACTTAGATGGATTCAACTAGAAATATTATTCCGCTTGCGTTGCTTAATCCACATCAGCTTAATTGGATGATCAAAGTCCGGCTAACAAACAAAGGGAATTTGTGATCCTATAAAAATAGTACAGGAGAAGGATGTGTCTTCAGTATAATACTCATAGATGAACATGTAAGTTTTTATATTTTAGTAATTTTTTTTTTTCATTTTTTCAACAATTAATTTATTATTATAATGCTTATATTCTTTAAATTAACAGGGTACCCAAATTCAAGCTACCATGCTTAACAAAGCTGCAGACAAATATTATGTCATATTTGAGTATGGAAAAATTTACTATATCTCCAAGGGAAGTGTTAGGCCTACGAAAAAGGAATTCAGCACCGTAAAAAATGATTATGAGTTGAATATAAATGAATTTTCATTGGTTGAAAAAGTGGACGATGTGTGCTTCCGTATACCTGACACCGTTTACAATTTTGTAAAGAATGACCAACTTCAAAAATATGTTGCAGAAAAGGAAGCAGTAGGTAATGCATTTACATTATAATTTTGCTTTTAAATCATCGCCTGATTTATTAATAGATATTTTTTTCTTTAGATGTGATCGGTCTTGTTAAAAGCGTCTCAGCAATCAAATATGTTAAAAGGAAAATCAACAATTAGACCACTCCAGAATGTGATTTAATTATTGCAGATGATTCGTAAGTAAATATAGTAAATAAATTTATTTCTCTAATGTATACATTTAGATGTGGATTTAAATAACAGAATCAAGACAGTTAATGTTGCGTTATGAGGAGAACTTGCTAGCAGAGTAGGATCCGAACTAATGGAAATGGTTGATATCGCTCCTATAATAGCCAATAAATGTGTTAAAGTTGGATATTTTAAGGGTAAAAAACTTTTATTTTCTTTAGTTTGTTTTAGCTTGTAACCATCTTTTCAAATTTCATATTACTCCTTCTGGTTTGCCTTTATCCACACTGATTAGTAGCATTCTAGCAATAAATCCAAACATACCAGAAGCTAAAAAGCTTAGAAGTTGGTATGATATTGAAGGATATGCACAAATAAAATCTACTGCTCTGACAGAGGGACGCTATCCCATATAATAAACAATCCGAGTTTGGGTCTTGGCAAGGTAAGTACTACTAACCATTTCAATTTATACCATATGTATATTGATAATATCATGTAAATTAATTTATTTTTAAAAAAAATGTATAGACTGTTTTCTTCAGTGTGTTTGGTTACATAACTTATATTAAGACTGAACCACTGTGGTATCAAGCATGCAAAATAAAAAGGTAATTGAAGCTTCAACATCAGGCTATTGGTGTGAATTATGCCAAAAGAATGAAGATGCATGTAATCTGAGGTAAAAACAATAATTAAAGCTACAAATTATTATTTAACGTTACTATTTCTAATTATATATTTATACAATGCAGATATTTTATGCAAATGAAGTTTTCCGACCCAACCGATGAGGCCTGGATTACTGCTTTTAACGAACAAGCAAAAGAAATTTTAGGTTGTGGTGTAGATGATCTTTATAAAATTAAGAATGATGAAACTGAAGATATATTCCAACAAAAGCTAAAGAAATTGCTATGGAAACCTCACATTTTTTAAGTTGTTGTTACTCAAGCTGAATATATGAATGAAAAAAGCAAAAAAATGTTGTTATGTTGCAATCAACCGTCGACTATTCAGCCAAATCAAACTTGTTGTTGGAAGAAATGTAATGACCCGAAAATCCGGTCCAATTTGAGCTGACCAAATAACACAAGTCCAACCCCAAATTGCACTGAAAATTCAAGAAATTAATAGAAAGAAGATAGAGGGTGAGGATAGATAAGATAGAACTAATAGAAAAGAAGAAGAAGAAGAACATCATCATCAGAGTAAACACGAATCTCACAGCGGAACGAATAAAATATAACATAACTTTTGAAATACAAAACATTTATGTATTCAATAACACTTATCAGAGTACAACACTTACAACAACATCGGAAATAATAATAGCTATAGAATCTTGAAGCCTCCTACTCTAAGCTCTCCAAGTATATCTGTAAAATCCCGACTACTTGATTGCCCGTACAACTTTAGGCACCCAAGAGTTTAGGGAAAACAAACAAAATAAACTCCGGGTCAGTCATTGGATTGGTATGAGTAAAACAGTTTAAATTAGTTTGAACAAGTAAACGATATCTCATAAGACCACGCCGTATAACGGAATGGGTTTTTCCCTTATGAGAATCCAAAATATCTTTATATTAAAAACCTTTTGATATTAAAATAATGTCTATCAACCACAATATATTAATCATCTAGCAGAAACGCTTTCATCTCACGTTCTACATATATAGTATACAATCAAAACCGCAAGCACGTATTGGGTAATGGATTTCCAACTATGACAAGGTATGGAACCACCTTCCGATCAGTGTACTCTAGGAACGATACACTGGAGTTCAACAAGAACATCTTGCAACTCAGCCCCACATGACCGAACACTCATTTCGCTTGAGTGTATCGAATGTACATCACCAACGGTTGGGATCAGCAACCGTTCCCGTATATATATATATATATATATATATATATATATATGGGACAACATTGATAGATTAAAGAAGCAAATGAATATTCTCTAGATAGGTGATTATACACCCTACTTCGGTGCGACCGACTTAGCCATGCTGCCTGCCCTATTTTTTCATTTACCGGATGTGAGGCTAGAAGCTATGCTTATTTTTTTTACATGTCACATCTTCGTTCACTTTGAATGTCACATCGTCATACCTGCCAAATCACAAATTGATTTCCCCAAAAATACCACGGGTATATAGCTAAGAGAAACGAATTCCTCCGCTACCAAATGTGGATACGTTTGAAGAGATTAACTTACGCGGTCTATTAGATATACTCTGTCATACATTCTTCCATACAGGTCGTCCTGGGACTAGACAAACCGAAGATACTATTCTGTAAACAGGATAGCCCTTGCATAACTCCATCTTCAATTATCTTTGGCATATATGATTCACAACGCTTATGCCAATACAGAGTGGTTCTTCGGATAATAATCCAACCGATCTCTCCATATTAACAACGTTAAAATGGTCAAAACTTTGATAGTCTGTGATTTATCCATCAAAGATAAACTGGTGTGCAAACAACGATATTATTTCCAAGTGGAAATTATATCGATCAATCATCAACCATATATATATATATATTGATTTCCTTATTTTCTATGTTTAGAAAATATATGTTATTAACAGTGGAAAACATTTCCATTGTTTATTTACATATCACTATCATCCCACATCTACCAGACTCTAACTATAACCAACAAGAGAACAACTTCCCAAGTATAAACCGCGAAGGCCGGAACCAACATCAGATCGATATCCAGAAAACTATTCAACTTATTAATCTCTAGTCAGTTTCTAATTTCTGTTTAACTGCATTTGATTTACTCTAATTGAATAACTCTATTTGTTTAACTCCTATTTGAATAACTAATATTTAATTTAACTCCTTTCGCTTGACTCTAGATCGCAACGATCACAATGGTTACGCCTGATTCCCTCAGGAAACATCCAACCGCCGTAGGCTATCTGCAGCCCTGCGAATTACTCTAGCAGAAGTGTTAAATGGTAACTTATCTTGAATAACTATGTTTTACTAACTCTATTCGACTAACCATATTCGATTAACTCGACTTCGAATAACTAAATTTGATTAACTCTTTTATATCTCGTCAATTTCCTTTTTATACTTCTATTTATTTTCTAAATAAATATTCCTTTATTAATTCTATTTACTTCCTAAATAAATATTTCCTTTATCAACTTTATTTATTTTCTAAATAAATATATCCTTTATAAAATCCTATGATTTTATAAATACTTTATTTTCAAAATATTCCTTTATAAAATCGGTTGATTTTATAAATTTTCTTTGTTTCAATATACATTGAAATAATTCTTTTTACATCCCAGGGTCTCTTATGATATTTAAAATAGCAAACCACAATGATCGATATCATTTAAACACACATAATCAAACAGATTATATATCACCTCATATATTACAATATATGAACAGAACAGTATTATAAATATTGAGGAGTCCAGTTGGACCCCTCCAACCTGTTTCCCTACATACATATGTTAAACAACAAATATATAAAATATTCTAATAAAACAGAATCAATATTCGACTAACGATTTATATATATATATATCGTTATCTATGATTTCAATCAATACACAAACAACTCAACCAACAGTTAACACACATCAATTAGTCATCATTTACCAGTTCTAAATATACGTTATAAAAAAATAGAACTGTTCATAGTTGGTGAGTTTTACTCACATTTGCAGTTCATCGTTAAAGAACGATAAACTAATATTTGATTCGAATCAAACAATTTATTCTGCTATAATTTCAAACGAGCTCCAATCCATTCCCAGTCAGTTCCATGGTGTTTCCCTCGTCCATACGATCCTAACGCGACCAATTTGACTGAATATCGTTTCCGTGTGACAAAGTTATGTTAATTAGAAGTTTGTATATAATTTAAATTAAAAACAAAGACTACATTCCTTTATAACTTTTTATTGGGCCTCATCTTAAAATACTCCGGCCCATTTACTTCTAAACACCCAAATACCAACTGCATACTTTCTTCTTCATTTCAATCGTGCTCCAGGAAAACTCACGCACCATTTCAATCCTTCTCCCAACTCAACCGCACTCGATCCTTCCCGAATCCAAAAACAAACGCCACCTGAACATAACTAACCACCGATGTAATTTCTGTGTTCCAGTAAACATAATGGGCACAACAAATGGCCATTTTCAACATCTTCCAGCTTTACACTCCAGCTTCTTCTTCAGTACAGTAATATACTCCAATACCCCATGTTAACTCCTCTTCCAGTATGGATTAATCACGCAAGCTACCGATCTAAACAATCACACTACCGCACCGTTATCTCTTCTGTCTACCGATTTACAAACTGCGGCTTCCTCCTGGCCTCACAGCATCGACTTCACCCCTTCTAACTCCATCTCCACTCCACGATTCCTTTCACCAAAACCACCGTGAATATTCCTTCTCAACTGTGACTTCATTTCGCTGCTGCTCTCCTCACCTACCCCCTCGCCTCACTGACCCAGCTCGACTTGGGTTTCCCCCAAAACCCGTAACCCTAGAATAACCGCACCCTGTAACATCTCGCGCGACACTTACTTCATCGAACTCAACCCAAACTGGTACCAGATCGAAGGGAATACGATGAGGGTCACAACGAAAATATATCTGAGATTTATAGGAATTTACTTTCATTTGTTTCAGGATTTTCTTTGTTGCGTTTTCTTTGCTTGAGGATGAAAAACACTGACGGCTCAGTTTTGACAAAGGAAGAATTGGAAATTAGGTTTTAAGGGTAAGGTGTGGTGTATTTATAAGGCCCACAAATATCTAGATATTTTACTTAGATATTTATTTGAGTCAAACGCCCTTTTTTCTGTCTTCTAAAAAATCCCGTGACCACCTATGATACCCAAAAATCAAGAAACTGGGCATGCATCTACAACTCGACATTACAGTCCCAACGAAACTGGTTTCGTCGAATTCCGACTCCGTATGGTCACACATCGTATTTTTAACCGTCAAAATACTGACTATTTTTCACTCTAAAAATCCGTATGGCCAAACAGTGACTCTAAAAATCACGAAACTGAAAATCTATCAACTATCTGACGTTGCGGATCCAACAAAATTAGTTTCGTCGAATTCCGACTTCGTTTGCAAAAGTGGTTATTTTTAAAGCTCTAAATAGCCTATTTAAATATATAAATATATTTAAATAAAATTTAATCTCTAAAAATAAATATTATCGTCTATATTCACAGTAGAATACCGTACAGCTCCAGAATATTCCTGTATGTATTTACAACTCGTTATTACATCGTCAGAGTTATATCGATGTTCGATTTCAATTTAAATCCTTATATAAAATATAATTAAATCGTTATGGGCAGGGCGCTGCATTTCTGAGAATTTGATTTGGACATAACTCAAAATCTACCCGACGAAATCCCGATTTTTCTCTTCCACTAGAAAGATATACTCCACCAGCTCCACACGTTTCTTGTTTCACAGAAATCCGATTTAAAACGAACCCTATACATCCACTTGAATTTCAAATCGTCAAATAGCAAACTGCCGCGTCGTTACGCGCTCTATTTTAATTCTATTATAATTCTACGTTCAAGCTGACGTCGATTGAATATATTTGTCAATATATTTCAACTCTAAGCTGAACTAAATCCTAGGGACGACTTTGTTCACAGAATATTGTGATTTCCCATATTTTTGATTATTCCTGAATTAAATATATTATTCTATTATTTAATTTAATTAAATATTCACTTTATTTAATTAACAACGATTTAATTCCCTAAATCACTATTTATGTAATTAAATAAATTAATTATAATACCTCTGACAATGTGGGTCATTACTTTCTTCCCCACTTAAAATAATTTCGTCCTCGAAATTGCTAAGTTAGAGGACAGACCCTATCTATTTGGTAAAAGCTTATCTGTTACCCATTATCTTTGGTTTCAACTGAACCAACTAATATCGATTTCAATATTAATTTATTCCGGCTAACTAAAATTTTCAGAAATTCTGAAAATTTTCTAACACTTTAAATTTTCTGAAAATTTCGCCATAACCTCCTTTGTACAGCCCGATCGGTAAAACCACAACTCGCCTCTCTAGGCCTTCTCCGACCCAAAAGAAAATCAAACAGCCAAGCAGCTTGCCAATTCGGCTCATAAATCTCATGCTTATATCAAATGTAAACTTATACCTTTTTGTCGGGCATATCACTATGTCCTTTGCATCTGTTACCAATTCAACATATACCAATGTCATTCCAACTTGATCTCAAATCAATTTATCTTTAACACAACCATTCGCTTATACCTAAGTCGAATTCAATTTCAAATTGATGCCATTACCAATTTAAATTCTTTACTTACCAGCCCAATATAATCCCAGATTATCTCTAATCAAGTCTAATTCTACTTGACACCAATCTATTTCAATATGATTTTTACTTAACTGGCTTTTAATTCAATCTCAATTCTATTGGCCTTTACAAATCCTACTTTAATTTGTTTTAATTCACATAATTTGTTTCTGGGTGTTTTTAAACAGCTTAACCTTTTCCAAAAATCAAAATATTCAATTTGGAATATCAAAACAACTTGTTTTTCTCAAAACAATCTCTTTGGTAGTAATCCATCACTTACACACTCGAAAATGAATACCGATGATGTCATGATCAACATCGGAATCTATTTTCCAGCTATAGAAGTGAGTTCAATACTATATCAATTTTCAAAACCATTTCTGAATATTCCCATTTTGAAATCGATTCCAAGTATCCTTTTACCATGTTGTAAACAATTTAAAATCTCCCAGGATCTTAAAATTCTCATATACTTAATCCAGATTCATCTACAACACTTTTCCAATTTCTGGGATTTTAATTCCAATTAATTCTGATTTAAATTTAGATTTAACTCATCTGACTTCACGTATTTCACTTATATGAATCCTGATTGGTTATATTTAACCATTTCACTTGTTATAATCTTACTCGATTATAATCACAACCTATATATGATAATATATCACATATCCATACTGTCTCGGTCCATCGTATTCAAGTGTTTATAAACCCCTACCGATATAGTGGATCAAACTGATCGACCAGAACTCATAAACAACCCAGCCAATGAATCTCCACAATATAAAACCATTTTTATATCAAATACAAATACGCACTCGTATACATACACCCAACTCAATCTAGGGTGTTACTAACCCTATCTCTACCGAGTCACGCCACAGAGCCAAGGTAAACTTAACTTAAGCTCTGATACCAAATGTAATGACCCGAAAATCCGGTCCAATTTGAGCTGACCAAATAACACAAGTCCAACCCCAAATTGCCCTGGAAATTCAAGAAATTAATAGAAAGAAGATAGAGGGTGAGGATAGATAAGATAGAACTAACAGAAAATAAGAAGAAGAAGAACATCATCATCAGAGTAAACACGAATCTCACAGCGAAACGAATAAAATATAACAAAACTTTTGAAACACAAAACATTTATGTATTCAATAACACTTATCAGAGTACAACACTTACAACAACAGCGGAAATAATAATAGCTATAGAATCTTAAAGCCTCCTACTCCAAGCTCTCCAAGAATATCTGTAAAACCCCGACTACTTGACTGTCCGTACAACTTTAGGCACCTAAGAGTTTAGGGAAAACAAACAAAATAAACTCCGGGTCAGTCATGGGACTGGTATGAGTAAAATAGTTTAAATCAGTTTGAACAAGTAAACGATATTTCATAAGACCACGCCGTATAACGGAATGGGTTTTTCCCTTATGAGAATCCAAAATATCTTTATATCAAAAACCTTTTGATATTAAAATAATGTCTATCAACAACAATCATCTAGCAGAAACGCTTTCATCTCATGTTCTATATATATAGTATACAATCAAAACCGCAAGCACGTATTGGGTATTGGATTTCCAACTATGACAAGGAATGGAACCACCTTCCGATCAGTGTACTCTAGGAACGATACACTGGAGTTCAACAAGAACATCTTGCAACGCAGCCACACATGACCGACCACTCATTTCGCTTGAGTGTATCGAATGTACATCACCAACGGTTGGGATCAGAAACCGTTCCCGTATATATATATATATATATATATATATATATATGTATGTATGTATATATATATATATATGGGACAACATTGATAGATTAAAGAAGCAAATGAATATTCTCTAGATAGATGATTATACACCCTACTTCGGTGCGACCGACTTAGCCATGCTGCCTGCCCGATTTTTGTCATTTACCGGATGTGAGGCTAGAAGCTACGCTTATTTTTTTTACAAGTCACATCTTCATTCACTTTGAATGTCACATCGTCATGCCTGCCAAATCACAAATTGATTTCCCCAAAAATACCACGGGTATATAGCTAAGAGAAACGAATTCCTCCGCCACCAAACGTGGATACGTTTGAAGAGATCAACTTACGCGATCTATTAGATATACTCTGTCAGACATTCTTCCATACAGGTCGTCCTGGGACTGGACAAACCGAAGGCACTATTCTGTAAACAGGATAGCCCTTGCATAACTCCGTCTTCAATTATCTTTGGCATATATGATTCGCAATGCTTATGCCAATACAAAGTGGTTCTTCAGATAATAATCCAACCGGTTTCTCCATATTAACAACGTTAAAATGGTCAAAACTTCGATAGTATGTGATTTATCCATCAAAGAAAAACTGGTGTGCAAACAACGATATTATTTCCAAGTGGAAATTATATCGATCAATCATCAACCATATATATATATATATTGATTTCCTTATTTTCTATGTTTAGAAAATATATGTTATTAACTCTGGAAAACATTTCCATTGTTTATTTACATATCACTATCATCCCACATCTATCAGAATCTAACAATAACCAACAAGAGAACAACTTCCCAAGTATAATCCCCGAAGGCCAGAACCAACATCAGATAGATACCTAGAAAACTATCCAACTTATTAATCTCTAGTCAGTTTCTAATTTCTGTTTAACTCCATTTGATTTACTCTAATTGAATAACTGTATTTGTTTAACTGCTATTCGAATAAATAATATTGAATTGAACTCCATTCGCTTGACTCAAGATAGCAGCGATCACAATGGTTACGCCTGATTCCCTCAGGAAACATTTGACTGCCGTAGGCTATCTGCAGCCCTGCGAATTATGCTAGCAGTCGTGCTAAATGGTAACTTATCCTGAATAACTATGTTTGACTAACTCTATTCGACTAACCATATTCGATTAACTCGACTTCGAATAACTAAATTCGATTAACTCTTTTATATCTCATCAATTTCCTTTTTATACTTCTATTTATTTTCTAAATAAATATTCCTTTATTAATTCTATTTACTTCCTAAATAAATATTTCCTTTATGAACTTTATTTATTTTCTAAATAAATATATCCTTTATAAAATCCTATGATTTTATAAATACTTTATTTTCAAAATATTTCCTTTATAAAATAAGTTGATTTTATAAAGTTTCTTTATTTCAATATACATTGAAATAATTCTTTTTACATCCCAGGGTCTCTTATGATATTTAAAATAGCAAACCACAATGATCGATATCATTTAAACACACATAATCAACCAGATTATATATCACCTCATATATTACAATATATGAACAGAACAGTATTATAAATATTGAGGAGTCCAGTTGGACCCCTCCAACCTATTTCCCTGCCTACAGATGTTAAACAACAAATATATAAAATATTCTAATAAAACGGAATCAATATTCGACTAACGATTTATATATATATATCGTTATCTATGATTTCAATCAATACACAAACAACTCAACCAATAGTTAACACACAACAATCAATCATCATTTATCAGTTCTAAATATACGTTATAAAAAAATAGAACTGTTCATAGTTGGTGAGTTTTACTCACATTTGCAGTTCATCATTAAATAACGATAAACTGATATTTGATTTGAATCAAACAATTTATTTTTCCATAATTTCAAACGAGCTCCAATCCATTCCCAGTCAGTTCAATGGTGTTGCCCTCGTCCATATGATCCTAACGCGACCAGTTTCGCTGAATATCGTTTCCGTGTGACAAAGTTATGTTAATTAGAAGTTTGTATATAATTTAAATTAAAAACAAAGACTACATTCCTTTATAACTTTTTATTGGGTCTCACCTTAAAATACTCCGGCCCATTTACTTCTTAGCACCCAAATACCAACCGCAGACTTTCTTCTTCATTTCAATCGTGCTCCAGGAAAACTCACGCACCATTTCCATTCTTCTCCCAACTCAACCGCACTCGATCCTTCTCGAATCCAAAAACAAACACCACGTGAACATAACTAACCACCGATGTAATTTTCATGTTCCAGTAAACATAATGGGCACAACAAATGGCCATTTTCAACATCTTCAAGTTTCACACACCAGCTTCTTCTTCAGTACAGTAACATACTCCAACACCCCGTGTTAACTCCTCTTCCAGTATTTGTTCCCCTTGCCATATGGATTAATCGCGCAAGCTACCGATCTAAACCATCACACTACCTTACTATTATCTCTTCTGTCTACCGATTTACAAACTACGGCTTCCTCCTGGCCTCACAACATCGACTTCACCCCCTTCTAACTCTATCTCCACTCCACGATTCCTTTCACCAAAACCACTGTGAATCCTCCTTCTTAACCGTGACTTCATTTCGCTGCTGCTCTCCTCACCTACCCCCTCGCCTCACTGACCCAGGTCGACTCGGTTTTCCCCCAAAACCCGTAACCTTGGAATAACCGCACCATGTAACATCTCGCGCGACACTTACTTCATCGAACTCAACCCAAATTGGTACCAGATCGAAGGGAATACGATGAGGGTCACAACGAAAATATATTTGAGATTTATAGGAATTTACTTTCATTTGTTTCAGGATTTTCTTTGTTGCGTTTTCTTTGCTTGAGGATGAAAAACACTGACGGCTCAGTTTTGACAAAGGAAGAATTGGAAATTAGGTTTTAAGGGTAAGGTGTGGTGTATTTATAAGGCCCACAAATATCTAGATATTTTACTTAGATATTTATTTTAGTCAAACGCCCTTTTTTCTGTCTTCTAAAAATTCCTGTGACCACCTATGATACACTAAAATCACGAAAATGGGCATAGAGCTACAGCTCGACATTACGGTTCCAACGAAATTGGCTTCGTCGAATTCCGACTCCGTATGCTCACACAGCGTATTTTTAACCGTCAAATTACTGACTATCTTTCACTCTAAAAATCCGTACGGCCACATAGTGACTGTAAAAATCACGAAACTGGAAATCTAACAACTATCTGACATTGCGGATCCAACAAAATTAGTTTCGTCGAATTCCGACTTCGTTTGCAAAAGTGGCTATTTTTAAAGCTCTAAATAGCCTATTTAAATATATAAATATATTTAAATTAAATTAAATTTAATATTTAAAAATAAATATTATCGTCTATATTCATAGTGGAATACCGTACAACTCCAGAATATTCCTGTATGTATTTACAACTCGGTATTACATCGTCAGAGTTATATCGATGTTCGATTTCTATTTAAATCCTTATATAAAATATAATTAAATCGTTATGGTCTGGGCGCTGCATTTCTGAGAATTTGATTTGGACGTAACTCAAAATCTACCCGACGAAATCCCGATTTTTCTCTTCCACTAGAAAGATATACTCCACCAGCTCCACACGTTTCTTGTTTCACAGAAATCCGATTTAAAACGAACCCTATACATCCACTTGAAGTTCAAATCGCCAAATAGCGAACTGCCGCGTCGTTACGCGCTCTATTTTAGTTCTATTATAATTCTACGTTCAAACTAACGTCGATTGAATATATTCGTCAATATATTTCAACTCTAAGCTGAACTAAATCCTAGGGACGACCCTGTTCACAGAATATTGTGATTTCCCATATTTTTGATTATTCCTGAATTAAATATATTATTCTATTATTTAATTTAATTAAATATTCATTTTATTTAATTAACGACGATTTAATTCCCTAAATCACTATTTATATAATTAAATAAATTAATTATAATACCACTGACAATGCGAGTCATTACAAGAATATCTATAAAGACAGAGTCCAACATTTAGTTTTATGTTCAGTATTTTTATTTCAGTAGTTTTAGTTTTTAAAATGATAATGGTACTCTTAAGTGATTTATTTAAATAAATTAAATTATTAGTTTGAGATTTATTTATTACATCTTACTCTTGTGTTATTTTATTTCAATTAAATATTGTAACAACTCGTTATTTTCAATGATTTAAAATTTGATTTTTCGAACACTTTCATTTGATTTTGAAAATTTAGCATAAAATTTTCACAACGAGAATTTAATATTTGAAATGCGCTCATTTAGACATAGCAGTCGGTCGAGTTTCATCGGAAAATAAGAAATTCATCGATTATGAAATTTTTGTGCATATCAGTTCAAATTTATGCGTCCGTAAAGTTTTATCCAAAATACTGACGGTTGAGTTTTAGTAAATTCTCTTCATTATTCTGAGTTCGGCGACGCAATCCGTTTCGTGAAATTCGTACATTTCAACCTTCGTTTTATTTTATTTGCATGAAAAAGGTGTCCGTAATGAGTTTTGATCGGAGTGTCGTGACACCGAGATTTTTATATCGTTGCGTCCGTATCGTCGCGCTGATCATCGTAGTATATTCATTTATCAGTTTTGGGCGTTCGGTTTGCGTTGAAAAATTAAAATAAATGTGCAACAATTTTTGATACCGGGTTTGAACTGTCCATATATGTGTTCATCTGGTTTAACTATTAGGATTTGGTCTGTGAATCAATTCTACGCGTGCAACCAAGGGTCTTCAAAATATATGAATGGACACATCTCTTCGGGTCTCTCCACCGTCTTCCTATATATCACCACCTTTTCATGTTTCCCCGCCATTTCGTTTCCTACCTTCTCTGCCGCTTCAACACACTTCCCTTCTCTCCGTCTAAAAAAAAAACAAAATGGAAAAAAAAAGAAGAGAACAAAGAGAGAGGCGCCTCCTTTCTGTAGCTCACATCTTTGCATCCTTTTGTGTCCAGCGCGCCAAGAATGGAAGGCATCTTCCTGTAGCATATTGGAATCCATTCCCTCTCCTATGGCCTAAAGCCTTCCATTCCATTTATCTCTTCCAGTGGCATATATTTTATCTTTTGTCTCCAACGTGGAAAAGGAGGAAGGCACCTTCCTGTAGCATCTTTTGGTCCATCCGTGAGTTCTCTTCCCTCCTTTTTTCTCTATTTTCTTCTCCTTTTTGGCTGGAATGCTACATGCGTATGCATGTATATATGAAAAAAAAAAATTGTTATTGTTTACATACATACTTACGTGAGTCCCCTTCTCTTTATTTTCATGTTATTTCTCTTCTGTTATTTGAAGCATGCATTGCATGCTTATACATATATATATAAAAAAAAAATTCAAGTTTGTGTTTTTCTGTTGCATGAGTTTTGTACTGGTTTTCCAAACCGATTTTCCAGACCGTATGCTTGTGTATAAGGGTATGCGGCACTATATATATATATATATATATATATATATATATATATATTGGTTCTACAAAATTTATTTGCATGTGTGCGTGAGTCATGTTTCCGGATAGTAAAAATTTTGCAAACCTTTTTCAAAAATGCATGCAATGTTTTTTTTTTCGTGAATAAGTACATGAGTGGTATGGAAAAAAAAATTTATATATATACTATATGTATGCATGTACACTGTTGTGCAAACTAATATATAAAAATTTAAAGTTTGGATTTTTGTTTTTGTCAAGCGCGTTATATGCGGGTTTTGAAAAAAAAAATTACAAAATTGAGTTTTATTGTATTTATGAAAATTTTAAATTTTTATGTATTTTGCTTCTATATCTGGAAATTAAGCAATAAACAAAAAAAAAGTGTACATTGGTTATTAATATAATATGCAAGATTTAAAATTTTATTATTTTTGTTTCCAGTCAGTGAAGTTGGTAATAGAGGGAAATAATAAAATCCGTTCGTTGCTCGCTTCAAATTCGCCTTCATCGTCTTCTTCATTTCTATTTGCTACGAAAGGTGAGTACCCCTCACTCACGATTTACATTCATATTTCGGTGCATAAACCTGTGAATTGATTACCTGAATTGCTAGGATTGCTCTAGAGATTTCATTATTCACTTATGGACACTATTTTATGCAAGTGAACTATTATTTGTTTGTTATGTGAATTGGTGATATACGATATATATATATGGATCTGCGTATGTGATATGTGACACATTCGAGCTACATATGTTGATATTACGTGTAAATACATTCGGACACGGAAAATGAAATTTATATGGATATAATACGTTCAGTGTAGCGTGCATGTAATTTGATATGTGTGAATGTGACATGCACGATAGTATATGTGACATGCACACGGATACACGCACGAATATACTCTACGTATGCATGTCCAAATAAATGACATTTGACGTGCACGATTAGCATTTAGACGTAATATGAATGTGTATGGATGTGCCTGTGTGACATGCACGGATCGATATTATGTGTCGATGATTGATTTTGTTATGTTTGATTTCATATTGCAAGTTACTTTAGTTTAGGAAATCACAATGGGTTGAAATGATACATACCTGAACGACTTGATAGAATATGGAAAAATCGTTATGGGTTGAAATGATTGACCCAAGCGATTTTTATTGAATTTGGGATTTCGGGTTGAAATGATATATACCCGTACTTGAAATATAAACGGATTGAATGATATATATCCGTATCACTTGACCATAGGATAGAAAATTATATACGGACAACGTTGGTCATATTTTGAAATCACAATTATATGATTTGGAAAGATTGATTTTTAGAAAATTCATTTCACGTATTTTCAATAATAGTAATATATATAGTTTGATTTAAAGGATAAACTTATTTGGAAATGTTTTGAAAAGTTAATTTATAAGTAAATACGAATTTAAATTACATTTAAGTTTTACTTATATTTTAATTATTTTAAAGATTTACAAAATAACTACATATTTTATATATATAGTACTTCTATAAATTTTATTACTAAATATCTTTATATTTTATTCATTTTATTTTATAAACTTGTATATTTTATAAACTTAAAATAATGAATAGTATATGTTATGATTTTTGGAAGTATTTGATTTATATTATATTTTGACAGTTATTTAAGTAAGAATTATAAAATGACCACGGTGTGAAAAATGTAAACGTTTGGTTGTTAAAGGGACCGGGATTGGATTTGTCATACTCTCTGCCAATTCTGAAAACCACTTTAACAACTGTGTACGCGGTGGAGTTCCAAAATGAAGTAGGATGGCTTGGCGATCGACTCTATTTTCTATTTCATATCAACTATGAGACCGTGACTACCTTGAGTCAGCTTGATGTGGCTAAAACAGGTGCTACACCGAGACCAAGTGAGGTCATTCCTCCTATCGAGCATGCTTCTTCGAAACCATTCTATTACTTTTGTGATTCGATTGGTGCGCACCCTTGATAAGGGAGTGTGTCTCGAGGTGGGCGGTAGTTGCTGCTATGCGTTACCACCAGTCCGGTTATGCAAACGGTGAATCCACCCTGGCATTCCTCGTGTGCCTTGTCACATGCCTTATACGAGCCCCATACGATTTTGTTTTGTATCGTTTTATATGGAGTGCCCTCTGATAGCCCTCCAGTTTACGGAGGAATTACGGTACTGTATATACTATGGGAATATATAAACGGTGTAAGGGTAATCATGGTAATCCCGCTTACGCTATTTTGATATTTACTTTACTGATAGACACTATTGTATATAGCGTATTATTATATATAGTATTAGTTTGACGGATCCTTAAAGGATGGTCATCCCAACATCCTTTAAGTTACTTTGCATTTCGGTAATCGTTACACTTGAGTTATCATTTAAATAAGAATGTTAATCCTGACTCGAGTGTGTTTGTTTTACATGGATACTCGGGTCAGCTTGAGGATATCAGCTTTCTTGGTTCACCTGGAGCTTTGCTTGGATCTATCTATCACTTATTCAGTCGTTGCAGTTATTTCAGCCTTCCAGTTATTTCAGTTATTTCCTATTTCAGACTCTATTATTTTCTTATGCATTAGCAGACTTATCTATGTTTGGCACTCTATTGTATTTGCTTTAGACTCTATGGTTATGTAGTAGCTTATGGAGTACTATTCTATCTATTCCGCTGTGTAGTATTTTATTACTCTGTGTCTGTGATCTGTGATTGATTTATTTACTATATATGCTGTTATTTGCCAATTTTTATTAACAATCTATCATTTTGAGCAATTTAAGTCTGACATGTATGGATTATTGTCGATTTGAATGGTTCGAAATGGTGGGTCGTTACAAATATTCACTGATATAATCATATGTTCTATGCTTATATTTGTTTCGTTTCTCTTTTTATTTAATGGTTCCCTTAACGGTTTATAGTTGCAAAATTACTAAACATTAAGAATATATTGATCTTACTTGATACATAATAAAAATGTAATTAAGTTTTTGTGACTAATTCGAATCAATACATTGATAGTATATTCTTATCTCAAGTTGGTTTAAATGTAAAATTTAGTTTAATTGAATTTATACTTTATTAGTTACTTTCATTTTCTCTTAAATTTTTCCTTTTGGTGTGGCATGAGTTTACGGTTTGTGTGTATATACCGAGTGTATGTTACGTGTATAGTTAATGGGAGTACTGTGTTGATTTGAAAAAAAAAAGGGAAAAAGTTTTGATGTTTAAGGAGTTTGTGTTGTATGTATTTGTGTGTGCTTTGTATTTGTTTGTGTGGGCGCATGAGTGATTTTATTTTTGTGTGAGAATTTATAAATTTACATTTATGTATATAAGAAATATATATATTTATTTGAGGGTAAATTTATGTGTGGTTTTTGTATGAGTTGTTTTGAAAATATTTTGGTATGAATATAACTTATGATAGCAAATAATATTTACACTTCCAAAAATCTAAATCGAGTTTATTCATTTTGATTTGAAATTTATTCTATTTCAGATTAACGTTAAATTAGTAGATAATATAATGATAAATTATTGATTTCGGAGTGTTTATACATATTTTATAACATCAAATGTTTTGGCGTGTTGACCATGTGTGTTAAGTGTGCGTTTATAATATGTATTTATATATGTAATTGTGTTTGTGTGTGCTATGTATGTAGTGCCTGTTCCATGCGTGTGTGTGTATTGATTGTGTGGTGTCTTAGGTGATGTTTGTATGTGTATTTTAATTTTATAATATATATAATGATTTTGTGTGTGTTGATTTATATATATATGTATTGTATTTTGAAATAGTGGTGTGTGTGTATATACATACATATATATGTATATATGAATTTATATATTTTGTTGAATTTTTTATTTTATTATTAATATGTATATATATATATTTTTAACGATTGTCTATATATAATATATAGTTTGCGAAGGTATATATATTTAATTGATTTTGTTTATTGTTATGTGTGTGTGGCATATTGTATTGTGTACGTGCATTCCTGTTTGTGTGCATGAGTGGGTTATGTGTAGTGTTTTTTCTAGTGTGTGGCGCGTGAGTCATACGGTATGTGTATAGTTATTGTAGTGATTGTGTATTTTATAATACCATGTGTAACTGTGTTTGTATTTGTGTGTATGTAATAAAAATTTATATTTTATACTAATAAGTGTATTGTTTTGAATCTATTTGTTTTGAAGGAAAATTTATATGTATGTATATATGTTATATATAATCCATAATATACAAGCTTTAGGTGTGTTTTCTTGCATGTGAAATGGTGTGGGTACAACATTGTGTGTGCGTATATTTGTGTTAAGTTTGTTTTGAAAATTTATTTGTTAAAAAAAATGTGTGTGAGTGTGTGTGTATATATATATATTTCTTTCAACGTTTATATATGCGTATAATGGTTTTTATGTATTTTGTGTGTGAGTTTGCATTGTATATTTATTTTATATATATAGTTTTTGGTGTGTTACATAATATATAAATTTATAAAATAATTTGGTTTGTGTTGATCTTGAATTTCATATGTATGTTATGATTTTGCCATTCGTATATGTATATATACAAATATATGTAATATTTGAAATAGTAAATGTTGTTTTTATATTTTAAGTCGGTTTAGTATTGAGTTTAAAGACCGTTCTGAAACCCAGTAGCCTTACCGATCGTTGAGACATTCCCTGTCCTCCTCTTATGAAAAAAAATAATATTTAGCGATCATCGAGCTCAAATTATTCTGAATCGTGCATGGAAGTCATCATTTCTATTCTGCATAAATCCATCTACTGTCTTTAATCTATGCTACGAATGGTGAATTTATCACACACCTGACTCACATTCTTTCATAGATGTTAGATCAACTAAATGAACTATTATGAAATGTATAGTATTGCCAGTAGAAATTGTTTGTTTAAAATATGGACTTTTATACGTGACACGATATTCATATGACATGTATGTACACCGAATGTATGTGACTATGATGTGATTGACGATATGTGATGATTTGTCAGGTTGTATATACCCCTAGTTTAGGAAATCACTAAGGGTTGAAATGATGCATACCCGAACAGACATTAAATTAGGGAAAAATCGTTATGGGTTGAAATGGTAGACCTAAATGATTTTTACTGAATTTGGGATTGCGGGTTGAAATGACAAGCCCGTAGAAATTTTAAAAATTACGGGTTGAAATGATAAATATTTGTATCACTTGACCATAGGGTAGAAAACTATATACGGACACCGTTGGTCATGTTTTCGAATTAAAATGAGCTGAAAATTTTGATTGTAATAATATTAGTTTAAGATCTTATATTTATATTTTAAAGATTCATACCTAAATTTTGTAAATTTTAAATTATATTTTTTAAAATGATTTTATGAGTAAAAATGTATTTAAATGCTTATTTAAGACTTTATTTATAATTTATTTATTTTAAACTGTATAATTTAATCATATATGTATTTTAACTTTAAATTAATATATTATAATAAATTATTATTTTTTAAACCTATTTCTAAGCTATTTTAAACCTATATATGTTCATAAAGTTATTTTATATATAAATTTATAACTTATAAATATATTTTCAATACTTATTATATATATTTTATAAACTTTAATAACAAACTCAATAGGTGGATAAGTTTTGATTTTGCGATTTAATTCGAGGTTTAAAGATTTAAATTTATATAATGATACTTGATTCAAGGAATTTAATTTTTAAATCAACTAAATGAAAATTTTGAATTGACTTAAATATTGAACTTTGTAGGAAATGAGCGTGAACTGTGTAATTAATTGGAATTTGAATTATAATTGATATGGATATATAATTTTGATTATAAGTTGACTGAATATGAATTGAAATAATTATATATATATGGAATTGATTCATAAACTGTTTGGTTTGAATTAAAGAAATTTCTTAAATCTATTTATTTCAAGATATGATTTTATTAAAATGGCCACGGTGTAAAAAATGTAAACGTTTGGTTGTTAAAGAGACCGGGATCGGATATTGTCATACTCTATGCCAATACCGAAAACCACTTTAACAACTGTGTACGCGGTGGAGTTCCAGAATGAAGTAGGATGGTTTGGTGGCGATTACTGGATTGAAGAAAGAGAACGTTGATGGATAGCCTTGACCTTCGGGTCATAATTAAAATGACTAAAACAGGTGTTATACCATGATTAAGTGAGGTCGCACCTCCATCAGACACACTTCTTCGAACTATATCTATTACTTTGTGATTTGATTGGTGGCCACCGTTGATTATGTGAGTGTTGTTTGAGGTGGGCAGTAGTTGCGGCTATGCGTTACCACCAGTCCGGGCGTGCATCGGTATAATCCTACCGTGGGTATTCCTCGTGTGCCTTGTCATATTATCCTGATCGAGCTTCCAACGATTTTGAATTGACGTTGTCGTATAGCGGCGCATCACTATCCACCGACTCTTACTGGTGTTTTATATGCAATGTTTACGACAATGTTTATAAACAGTGTAAGGTTAAAAATGTAATCCCGCTTATGCTATTTTAATATGTTATATTTAACCATAGCCACTATTATAATAGCGTATTATACTATATGATATTAGTTTGATGGATCCTTAGATGATTATGATCCCAAACATCCTTTAAGTTACTGATTGCATTTCATTGAAGATTTCATTTGAGTTGATTTACTTGCATGAGAATATTAGTCCTGATCCGAGTTGTTTTGTTTTGCATTATTGCTCGGGTCAGATCGAGTATTACAGTGTTGAGATTTCACCTTTTGAAGCTGGAGATTGTTGAAGATATCACCTCTACCAATTGATTCTGTCTATTTCTCCTTTATATTAGAAATTCTTGTATTTAGACTGCCGCTGTATTTAATTTGTAACTCTGACATTATGTATAAATTTTGATTTTTATTTAGTAGCTTCATGAACTACTATTGTATAATTTATTTATTCCGCTGTGAGATATTCTGTTTTTCTGTTTTTGTAATTCTGTGATTTATTCTGTTTACCTCAGAAGCTAATAACATTCTATCATTTCGAATGGTTTGAGTTGGTTTAATTACCCGTTTGAAGTGGACGAATGACGGTATGTTACAATAACCCATGAGGTTACTTAAAGGTAATTGATAAAAAGATCCTATGGAATAAAAGTACCCTTTCAAAATATCCTTAGGGGATAAGAAATTCAACTTAAAATCCTTCATTTAATAATTTGGACAACATTAAACTCATTATAATAAATAAACTTCTAAATAAAATTATTAAATAATTTAATTCCAAATCAATTTGTTTAATTAAATAACAAATAATCTTTAAAATAAATAACTAAACATCAATTTAACCTTATAAAATAACAATTAATCATTAAATATCCCTTTTAAATCAATAATTAAATAATAATTATTCTTTAATTAAATAATTAAAACTAGATTAAATTTATATTAAATAATTAAGTAAACATTTAGAATTTAATTAGTCATTAAACTAATTAATTAATTAGAAAATTTTAATTACTCCTTTTAATTAATTAAATTGATTAATTAATTAGAAAATTTTAATTACCTTTCTAAACTTAAATCAAAATTTGAAAACATATTTAAAGTAAAAAAAGTTATGATTTTAAAAAAATAAATAGGCAATTACGTTTATATCAACTATCGTTATAAAGTCTATACTTTCAAAATTGAATTTTTACATAAAACAACTTCAAAAATCATTTCTTTTGTACTCAAAATTTTATAAACTTACTAATTAAGTTTAACAAACAAAAGTAAAATATTTAAAACATTATAAAACAAACTATCACATTAAACCGTTTCTTTGAAATCATTTCCCAAAAAGCACTATCCATTTCCAATCGATCTCAAATCGTCATCAAAATCCAAAACTTAAGATTTCAAATACAAAAACATGATTACAACATGTAATATACATGAGTATAATATAAATACCAACATTCAAATATATTTCAACAGCTAAAGATACAAACTTGCAAATTATAATGAAATTGCTTACTAACTTTTTCTAACTTCCAAGCTAAACAACATACAAGTAATATACTTGCATATATCAAATGGTAACATTTCAAGCATCGTAATAACATATGAATTTACAAAAAAACATGACCACAAACCAAAACACAAATTTAACTTGGAAACTTATGTAAAAATGTGAGCTTTCTCATCTTAAAGCAACCAAAACCCATCATGGCACTCAAAAACACCTAGATCTCAACATTTCCAAAAAAGGAAAATGTGGTTTTACCATCATTTGTGCATTTAGGTTCGGCCTCAAGCATGTACGGCTCAGCCTATCCTTGTGGAGGTTGATTTAGCTTGGTTTTGGAAGAAAAAGAGGTAGAAATTGGAAAGGAGGCACTTAAACAACATTTAAACGAGTTTCAAAAGTGAAAACAAAAATTTTAAAATTCTAGAAAGCTAAAGAAGCCATTGAAAGGTTTTTGAAAAGCTTAATAAAATAAAAGAGAAGAAGAAAAAATGAAAATAAAAAATGAGTGAAAAGAATAGAATGGAAGAAGTTTTATAAAAGGCGAAATAACACTTGAAATTACCAAAATAGCCTCTCTTAAACTAATGCCACATCACCACCTTCACTTTATACCCTCCCTCCTTTGCTTGCCATGTCACCCACTCCTCTCTATCTCTTTCTCTTACTTTTCCACTCAAAAAGGAAAATGATGATATAAGTACATTTGTTGTCCTTAAATCCATTTTTTATGGGTTTTTATGTACTTTTTTCTTTTCTTTCATTTATTACTTTGCTTAAACTTTCTTAACATCACATCATCCCTACCTTGTTAAATTAATTAGTGTAACAACCCGCATTCTATGCATCAAAGGATCGTAGAATATTCATTTCCTTCACATACGAAGTCGTATGGTCATGTAACTTTGGGAGACGACTATTGGGGTCATTTCCCATGTTCATGATTTTTCCCAATTTTTAAATGACCGTTTTGCCCTTAGCTGATCTTGTTTTGGCCATAACTTTTGATTGGAAAGGAATTTTGACCTGAAATCACTTCCATTGGCTTCGGATGATGGTTTACCTTTTCGTAGAGTGGTCAAAGGTGGAAAATGGACTTACCGTTTGGGAGATATGTCTGAAATAAGGTTTGGAAGGTGAAAAATTGCTTAACCGGGCCAAATAGGGTGATTAGTGAATGAGCCCATAACCCATTTCGGGATTAGGGTTATGGGGAGGCTGAAATGAGTTAGGTTTTCATTCTATTTCAGTTTTCAAGCCGCCACTTACCTCTTAGAGACCCTAACGATGGCCTCCAACCTCTAAAACACCTCCAAATCACTTTCTAATCAATGATTAAGCTTAGCAACATCAAATCAAGGCAGATTAGCACAGGAATCGAGGTAGGGCTACTGTGTTGCATTGGTATTCACGCCTAAACAGTAGAGTTTCAGTTCTAAAGGTTTTATTTGTGGCTAAGGTGAGTGATTAGCATTGTTTTGACACTAATTATGGTTAATTAGGGTTGATTAGTGATAATTAGCGAATTTATACATTAATAAATTCTAGAAAAATATTTATAAATTTCGAAATGATGTTTTAGACCTCTGTTAGAAACTTGGGTTAATTTGGTTAAGTTTTGTTAATCCTATCAGTAGTTATGCTTAAACATGCTTAAGGGAAAATATGGGGTTTTGGCTAGGTTTGATCCATTTTAACCTATCATATTGATGTTTTGATGTTTGTGGTCACTTCTATTTGTTGCTATGACTGTATGATATGCTTTGTGATTGTTTAGAATAGTTAGAATGGTCGAAAACGCCGTTGAATGGTGTAAAACACTCGCTGGAAAGTTGCAGGAAAATGGTGCAGATTTTCGGATCGGATTAGTTGGAAGGGCTCGGATCGGATAGTGGACTGGGCAAGGGATCACCGTACCAAACTGAGGCTTGGCACAAGAGAAAGTATGGCAAAAAGGAAGGCCACAATGGTTGAACTGGGATCGGATCGAGCTAAGGAAGGAGAACCGGATAAAATTGAAGGGAAGTGAGTGGGATCGGAGTGGAAGAGAATGGGGAAGAGGATCGGACCGTGACCAGGAACCCGAACCGAACTGATGGAGCAAGGGTACACCGAACCGAACCACACTATAAGAGACCGAACCGAACCGGGGTGCTGGAGTACCACACTGAACGAGGTGTAGGAGACCGAACCGAACCATGTTGATGACTGGAAGCTGAAGGCCGAACCGATGGCTAGGAGGAGATCCGAACCGATCCGGTGATGGCCAAAAACCCGAGACACAAAGGTAGTCCAAATGGGAAGCTTGTACTCAGGATCTAGATGGGAACCAATGAGTCGACTTCATGAGTTGGCTTTTGCTGCGGGACGTGTGCTAAGGGGTTGTCGATGTCTGTAACTTTGGATCACTATGTGTAGGGGGTACGCGAACGGATTTAGGGCCACAGTGGCCTAGGTACGACTAAAGAGCTATAGACCAATGTAATGGGATCATTTGTAAAGATTTGGTCATGACTTCATGGGGTAAGCTTGGTAGTATTAGTAGTTGTACAAGTCGAACTCTGTCACTACTTCGATGGGTCTAGTGTTTGATAGTGGTAGACATCGTATGCTTTACGCACTGAGTGAGAGATGTGAGGATGGTTGCTATGTTTGATTTGTTTGCCATCACTATGACATGCACACCCCCACCCCTATATTCTTTACACCATATATTAGTGGCACCTTAGAGTATTGTACAGTATGTAGTGCTAACTCTTTGGTTGCAGGTCCAGGTTCAGGTATGGTTTAGTATACTTGTTATTGTTCTATTTAGCTGCTTATCGCTCATACCAGACTTTTTGTCTGACCCAAAGTTTTATGTCTCTTCTTATTACTCTGGGTGTTCTCAAGAGCGGACTAGAGACAGGTTAGGTGGTATGCACGAGTAGCTGTACCAGAGACGGGCATGAGGCTTCCACGTATGATACTTATATATAGATATTCTCCTTGTGTTGCTGCTGTCACTACTTCGGGCATTAGTGGTGTACCTTTCTTTCTTTTGTTTAGAGACAGTAATTTAGAAAGTTGTAATAAGCTGTATTTGGATTTCCGCTACTCTGATGATGATGTTGGTTTTAGTCATCAGCTTATGCACTGTCTCGCCTATTTTATGTCAAGTATATTATTATTATATTTTGTTCCATGCACTGTGAGACATTCTACAGGTTTTCGATTAGTTCAGTCTTTTCTTTCCTTTCTTTGGCGAGCGTTCCGTGCTAGTTGGGCATGTGTACAGCGAATTTTCGGAGGAAATGCCGGTTGGTGCGGGGCGGGCCGTCACGCTTGGTATCAGAGCTCAAGGTTGCGTAGTTAACCTAGGGAAGTTATCAGGGAGAGATAATATACATATATGAGAGCACGTATTTGTGATTATTTTGGTTTTTAAAAGCTATATATATACTATTAGTATAGCTAAGGATGAATTCGCATTGCACTGGCACCACTATGGAGATGGTTAATCGTTTTCTCAATGCAGATTGAACGATGAGCCAAAACGTAAGGGGTACCGGTAGAGGAACCAATAATGGGAATGCTGCTGAGATGAGGACGATGTTTACAGACCTCATGAGAGAGATGCTTAGGGATGTGCAGAGGGCAGATCCCAATGCTGGTAATGGAGGTGGTCCAGTAATGCAGGCGCCTAGGGCCGATTTCGCCAAGCTGAATAAGGATTATACTAGTCTTGGTGGGAAGCTGTTCCACGGAATGGAGTCGGCTACGGATGTTCAGGATTGGTTGGATAGCTGCGAGCGTATCTTCGAAGATTTTGGTAGTGAGGATGCGATGAAGAGAAGACTAGCATCCCGTCAGCTGCAAAGACGGGCAATGAATTGGTGGAATGCTATAAAGGCAACCACTCCAGAGGATTAGATTACTTGGGATCAGTTTAAGGCTCGCTTTAGCGATAAGTTCATTCCAGCTGCTCAGAAGTCAGTGTTGTTTAAGAGGTTCTTGGAGCTAAAGCAGAATGGCAGAGCTGTCTCGGAATATATTGCCGAATTCGACACTTTGTCGAAATATGGGTTATCTCTAATAGATACTACCGAGAAGAAGAACGAGAAGTTTATAACAGGTTTGGATCTGTACTTGGGGGAAAAGCTTATTAACCACATCGATGAGACGTTTGAATCGATTGTGGGGAAAGCATTGAGGTCAGAGAGTCTTTACCCTAAGTCGAAGACTGAGGTTGCATCTGCAAAGGAGCCAAAGCCGCAAGCAAGCGGTGGAGGCAAGAATGGTTCTCAGAATAAGAGGAAGCAGAACCATAATAAAGATGGCCAGAAGAAGAAGAAAGATGTTGATTGCTTTAGCTGTGGCAAGAAGGGCCATTATGCCAGTAATTGTCGAGCCAAGCCAGCAGACAGGAAGTGCTTCAACTGTGGCCAAGTGGGACATCACAAGGACAAGTGTCTGCAACCCCCTAAAGAAAAGCAGATGGTGAAAGCATATGCCCTTAATGTTATTCCTTCTTCATCGAATGCCCCAACTGCGGCGGAGAAGGGAAAGAATGTCGTTATCCAAGGTATGCCTTCTGTTTATGATGTTCCTGTTAGAGTTTTTGATACCGGAGCTTCTAGTTCCTTCATATCTAGTGACCTAGTAGATAGGTTGGGATTGGAGCCTGAGATAGTCGATAGACCTTTAGTAGTGACGAACCCGATTGGTGGTTCGACTAGCCTTAGCATAATTTGTCGTAGTGTGGTCTTATCGAGTCATGGATGCATGTTTGTTTGTGATTGCTTTGTTTTGGGCATTACTGGGTTTGGCATTATTCTGGGAGTCGATTGGCTCTAAAGATACGGGGTGGTGGTAGACTGTGAGGGCTTTTTGGTGGCAGCTAGAGCGAATGATGGGCGGAGAATAGTGTTTGGTGGTCTACCTAGTGATGGGGTAATGACTAGTTTTCTAAATTCCCTTGACATCCCACATGGTGAGTTGTCAGGCTTGCCCGTGGTTGGCCAGTACCCGGACGTCTTCGAGGAAGTGACCGGGCTTCCACCACATCGAGAGATTGAGTTCCGTATTGATTTGGTGAAAGATGCCAGACCTATAGTGATGCCACTTCATCGTATGGCACTAAGGGAGCAGCGAGAGCTCGGGGTGCAAGTTAGCGATCTTTTGAAGAAGGGATTTATCAGAAGGAGTGTTTCTGAATGGTGAGCACCAGTTGTGTTTGCTACCAAGGCGGATGGTTCCCTTCGTTTGTGTGTAGACTATCGCGAGTTGAATAAGGTGACGAGGAAGAAGAATTATCCTCTACCGCTGATAGATAATTTGTTTGATCAGTTGAGTGGCACGAGAGTATTTTCTCAGTTGGATCTCGCGGCAGGTTTTCATCAGCTTAGAGTGGAAGCTGAGAGTATAGCTAAAACGGCATTTCGGACGCCGTCTGGGTTTTATGAGTGGTTGGTCATGCCATTCAGGCTGGCCAATGCCCCAACATATTTTGTGGATCTTATGAATAGCGTATTCAGAGATCAGTTAAATAAATTTGTCCTTGTGTTCGTGGATGATATTTTGGTCTACTCGAGGACAGAGGAAGAATACAAGGAACATTTGAGGATAGTGATGGAGGTGTTGAGAAAACACCAATTAAAAGCAAAGTTTTCTAAGTGTCACTTCTGGAGGAGGGAAGTGAGGTTCTTGGGCCATGTCAATTCAGAGAATGGTATTGTCGTGGATCCTGCGAAGGTGGCTATGGTACAAGATTGGTCTACGCCCAAGAATGCAACAGACATAAGAAGTTTCTTTGGGTTATCTAGATATTATCGTAAGTTTATCCAAGACTTCTCCAAGATAGCAACACCGTTGACTCAGTTGACCAAGAAGAATCAAGCTTTTGTCTGGGACGAAAAGTGCGAGAATGCATTCAAGAGTCTAAAGGACAAGTTGACATGTGCACCAGTGTTAGTCATTCCTAAGGGGAATGAAGAGATGACGGTATACACAGATGCATGTGGTACCGGACTAGGTGCTGTATTGATGCAAGGAGGTAGGGTTGTAGCTTATGCAAGTCGGCAATTGAAACTGCATGAGAGAAGATACCCTACCCATGATTTGGAATTAGCAGCGATTGTGTTCGCGTTGAAGATGTGGAGACATTATCTCTTGGGAGAAAGGTTTGAGCTGCTTACTGATCATAAGTCATTAAAGTATATTTTCTCTCAAAAGGATTTAAATCTCCGACAGCAAAGATGGTTAGAATTCTTGGCTTCCTATGATTTTGACATCGCATATACACCAGGAAAGGGAAATGCAGTGGTTGATGCATTGAATAGAAGACATGCCAGTTTAGGGGCTATGTTTCTAGAATGGAAGCAACTGCAGTACATCGCTAGGTATGATTTCAGACCAAAGTGCGAATTGGATCCAGAAATGTTAGCAAGTTTGACGATCAGACCCATTTTGATTGAGTGGATTGGTTCCAGTCAGAGGAACGATCCTAACCTATTGGAAATCATCTCCAAGTTAGAGATGGGTATCGACGAGGAGATAAACAAGTATGGGCTTGATCGAGATGGATGGCTTAGGAAGAATGGAAGACTAGTTGTACCCAATGTCAATGGATTGAGAGATGAAGTGCTTAGAGAATGTCATCACTCAAAACTGACTATACATCCCGGTGGTAACAAGATGTATCGAGACATGAACCAGACCTACTACTGGGAAGGGATGAAAAGAGACGTTAGGAAGTTTATATCCAAATGCATGAATTGCCAGCTGGTTAAAGCTGAGCAAAAAAAGCCTAGTGGTTTGTTACAACCATTAGAAATTCCAAAATGGAAAACAAGTGTCAATGGATTTCATTGATGAGTTATCAAGGACTAGATCGGGCCATGATAGCATTTGGGTGATTGTGGACTGATTAACTAAGAGCGCAAGGTTTATACCCATCAAGTCAAACAGGACGGCGGCTAAGTTAGCTGAACTATATGTAAAGTAGGTAGTGATATTTCATGGAATACCCAAAGGCATTGTGAGTGACTGAGATCCATTGTTCACTAGTGGATTTTGGAAGAGCTTACAAGAGGCGTTAGGATCAAAATTACATCTTAGTACCGCATATCATCCTCAAACCAACGGTCAGACAGAGAGGGTGAATCGTCTATTAGAAGATCTCTTGAGAGCTTGTGTACTGGATTTTGGTGGGTCATGGGATGACCATTTGCATCTAGTTGAGTTTGCATATAATAATAGTTATCAGTCCAGTATTGGTATGGCTCCATTTCAAGCTTTGTACGGAAGACCGTGCAACTCACCGTCATGTTGGTTAGAAACTGGTGAGAAGTTTGTGCTTGGACCAGATGTGATAAGAGAAACTTCAGCTAAGATTAAAGTTATACAACAGCGAATGAAGGCTGCCCAAGATAGGCAGAAGAGTTAGCTGATAAGAGGAGAAGGGAATTAAAGTTCTCCATTGGCGACTTGGTGTTTGTCAAGATTTCTTTGTTGAAGAGCGTGATACGATTTGGCAGGAGAGGCAAGTTAGCACCAAGATTTGTTGGTCCATTCCCATTTCTTGAGCAAATTGGGAATTTGGCATATAAAGTTGAATTACCAGACAAGATGGCAGGAGTTCACCACGTATTTCATGTTTCCCAGTTAAGGAAATTTGTACACGACCCTGATGTGACTATTTCACCTGATCAGTTGGATGATATCGAAGTTGAACCCGAGGAGGTTGGGAACCGCAGGCCTATGCGTATTGTTGGGAATGATACAAAGCAGCTTCGAAGGAAGGCAGTGAAATTAGTCAAAGTTCAGTGGGGCGAGAATGAGAATGACTGTACTTGGGAGACAGAGGAGAGCATTAAGAAGACGTATCCAGAACTCTTTGCCTGGTAAGATTTCAGTTTCGATTTAGTCTTTCCACATGCTAGGATAGGTTGTTTTGTTTGTTTTGCATGTTTGATTGTTATATATGATTGGTAGGCATGCGGGATCCTTTGTATGTTTTGGGTTAAGGAATTTCGAGGACGAAATTTCTTAAGGGGGGAAAAGTGTAAGGACCCGCATTCTACGCATCAAAGGACCGTAGAATATTCATTTCCTTCACATACGAAGACGTATGGTCATGTAACTTTGGGAGACGACTATTCGGGTCATTTCCCATGTTCATGATTTTTCCCGATTTTTAAATGACCGTTTTGCCCTTAGCTGATTTTGTTTTGGCCATAACTTTTGATTGGAAAGGAATTTTGACCTGAAAACACTTCCATTGGCTTCGGATGATGGTTTACCTTTCCGTAGAGTGGTCACATGTGAAAAACGGACTTACCGTTTGGAAGATATGCCTGAAATAAGGTTATGGAAGGTGAAAAACTACTTAACCGGGGCAAATAGGGTGATTAGTGAATGGGCCCATAACCCGTTTCGGGATAGGGTTATGGGGAAGCTGAAATGAGTTAGTTTTTCATTCTATTTCAGTTTTCTAGCCGCCACTTACCTCTTAGAAACCCTAACAATAGCCTCCAACCTCTAAAACACCTCCAAAGCACTTTCTAATCAAGGATTAATCATAGCAACATCAAATCAAGGCGGATCAGCACAAGAATCGAGGTAGAGCTGCTGTGTTTCATTGGTATTCTCACCCAAACAGTAGAGTTTCAGTTCTAAAGGTTTTATTTGTGGCTAAGGTGAGTGATTAGCATTGTTTTGACACTAATTATGGTTAATTAGGGTTGATTAGTGATAATAAGCGAATTTATACATTAATAAATTCTGGAAAAATCTTTATAAATTTCGAAATGATGTTTTAGACCTCTGTTAGAAACTTGGGTTAATTTGGTTAAGTTTTGTTAATCCTATCATTAGTTATGCTTGAACATGCTTAAGGGAAAATATGGGGTTTTGGCTAGGTTTGATCCATTTTAACCTATCATATTAATGTTTTGGTGTTTATGGTCACTTCTATTTGTTGCTATGACTGTATGATATGCTTTGCGATTGTTTAGAATAGTTATAATGGTCGAAAACGCCGTCGAATGGTCTAAAACCCTCGCTGGAAAGTTGCAAGAAAATGGTGTCGGTTTTCGGATCGGATCGGTTGGAAGGGCTCGAACCGGATAGTGGACTGGGCAAGGGATCACCGAACCGAACCGAGGCTTGGCAGAAGAGAAAGTATGGGAAAAAGGAAGGCCACAATGGTTGAACTGGGATCGGATCGAGCTAAGGAAGGAGAACCGGATCGAATTGAAGGGAAGTGAGTGAGATCGGAGCGGAAGAGAATGGGGAAGAGGATCAGACCGTGACCAGGAACCCGAACCGAACCGATGGAGCAAGGCTACACCGAACCGAACTATAAGAGATCGAACCGAGCCGGGGTGCTGAAATACCACACTGAACGAGGTGTAGGAGACCGAACCGAACCATGTTGATTACTGGGAGCTGAAGGCTGAACCGAACCGATGGCTAGGAGGAGATCCGAACCAATCCGGTGATGACCAAAAACCCGAGACGCAAAGGTAGTCCAAATGGGAAGCTTGTACTCAAGATCCAGATGGGAACCAACGAGTCGACTTCATGAGTTGGGCTTTGCTGCGGGACGTGTGCTAAGGGGTTGTCGATGTCTGTAACTTTGGATCACTATGTGCAGGGGGTACGTGAACGGATTCAGGGCCATAGTGGCCTAGGTATGACTAAAGAGCTATAGACCAATGTAGTGGGGTCATTTGTAAAGATTTGGTCATGACTCCGTGGGGTAAGCTTGGTAGTAGCAGTAGTTTTACAAGTCGAACTCCGTCACTACTTCGATGGGTCTAGTGATTGATAGTTGTTGACATCGTATGCTTTACGCACCGAGTGAGAGATGTGAGGATGGTTGCTATGTTTGGTTTGTTTGACATCACTATGTCATGCACACCCCCACCCCCGTATTCTTTACACCATATATTAGTGGCACCTTAGAGTATTGTATAGTATGTAGTGCTAACTCTTTGGTTGCAGGTCTAGGTTCAGGTATGGTTTAGTATACCTGTTATTGTTCTGTTTAGTTGCTTATCGCTCATACCAGACTTTTTGTCTGACCCAGAGTTTTATATCTCTTCTTATTACTTTGGGTGCCCTCACGAGCAGACTAGACATATGTTAGGTGGTATGCACGAGTAGCTGTACCGGAGACGGCCAGGAGGCTTCCACATATGATACTTATATATAGATATTCTCCCTGTGTTGCTGCGGTCACTACTTCGAGCATTAGTGGTGTACCTTTCTTTCTTTTGTTTAGAGACAATAATTTGGAAAGTTGTAATAAGCTGTATTTGGATTTCCTCTACTCTGATGATGATGTTGATGTTGGTTTTAGTTATTAGCTTATGCACTGTCTCGCCTGTTTTATGTCAAGTATATTATTATTATATTTTGTTCCATGCGCTGTGAGACATTCTACAGGTTTTCGATTAGTTCATTCTCTTCTTTCCTTTCTTTGGCTCCCATTCCGTACTAGTTAGGCATGTGTACAATGCATTTTCGGAGGAAATGCCAGTTGGTGTGGGGCGGGGCGTCACAATTAATTACTTAATAAATTAATTATATATATATAATTTGTATATTTATTTAACGATTTTAAACAACAACAACTTTTACACGGTCAAAAATCAGTCTTTTGGAAAATTCATTCGGTCACATTTTCTGTTTTTCTTTGAACTATATATTTTTGTAAAGAAAAAATATTTAAAATGAGTTTAGCAACATTTATTATAAATTAAAAAAGGTATTTTAATTATAAAAACCATTATTTTGAATACTTAAATTTATTTAAATATTCCCAAATAAAGCAATAAACTTTTGGGTTGTGAGAATTTGTCTTTGGTCGAGTTTTCATATAATATTAGTTTCCAAAGGATGAATGATATGGCTCCTTATGAAGCACATTATGGGTGGCCATGCGTTGAATTGTTAGTGGTCGATCAATGAACTTCGAGGTCAGTCGAGAACAAATGCAGTGCTTTATCTAAGTGACCAAAGTCCAATGATCTCCCAGTTTATCGAATGAGACCATCTCACATAAGTATCCCACTTGATCTGTTATTAGATTTCCATATTATTTCTTTTATTAGACTTGCTTGTTATCTATTCGAGAAATTGACAACGAATTTGTCGTTTAAACAACATGGGAAGCCCTTTGTTTGGGACCACTAGAGTACGAATATAATACAAAGAAAATGCTCAGATTGAATTAGATCATGCCTCATTGAGAGAAATCCAGACTTGGTGAAAATTATGCCAGTTGTGATTTTTAAGTGTTGAAGTTTGATTAGGAAAGTTCAATTTGTAATTATAAAGTGATTATTCATTCTGGAATTAATTCTGGGATACTATGCTGCTATATATGCATTTTATGTCCACAAGTTCCAACTGGTCATATGCAAGATAGTTTATATCGATTCGATTTTGAATCCAGACTAGATTTATGCTTAAGTTGAGGTCAAAGTTAATTTTAGATTCAAATTTGTGTTGAATTAAGTTCTCACATGGTTTAAAATTGAATCCAAAATAAATCAATTTTTTAACCATGTGTTGGCTTTATTTAAATCATCCATGAGACCAGATTCAAGCATTATAAAACTCTATCATGTTAAATTAGGAAAAAGTAAATAAGTTATAAGGTTTTAGATCCAAACTATAAAATTGGAGCACAGAAGGGGCATGATGCACGGTGGCTGGAGGAAAAACCTGGTGATGGCAAAAAATAATGGATTTGAGGTGAAAATACCTGATTTAGGGTTTGGATCGACAGCTGAACGGAACCAAATCTAGTATGGCGACCCATGATGAAACATAGCGACAACGTCAAGAGGCTCAAATGATAATCGATCGCAGTAGGACAGCTATGGCGGTGCTGGAATCAGTTGGATCGAATTTGGAGTGCATGGGTCGAACGCTCTGGAAAACTAAAAGGAAGTAAAGTGGTAAAAAGCATGGATTAGACTGAAGCATAAATGGGAGAATTTTCCATGAAATTATAAGTGCATGGATCGGCATAGATCCGTGTGTGATGGATTGATACTGATCCATCAGGATATTTGCATTTGCCACTAAAATTTCAACACTCCCTTATCACACCCTTATGAAGCACCCAATGATGTTTAAACTTGAAGTTCACGGACGAATGTGAATCTGCTACTCAAGAATCCAAGTTAGTAACTTAATGATCAAAGAAGACTCCCAAAAAATGATAATTATTACATTCATGTTAATCAAGCTATGGAACTAGAAGATATATCAGTTCATAGCACATCTTGTTTACAATGAAAATGTACTCTTAGGGGGAAATATTAACTCAGTTTTTGACCAAAGTAAAAACCTGTGTAAATAAAAAGTCGATATGAACTCCAATTCAATTCAAACTCATCAAATGTGTTTAAATGAAGATAAGAAGGAGGACCACGAAATTTCACTCAAAAATTACTCAAGTGTATGGATCAATACTAATTCATACTATATGGGTCTGAACCAATCCATATAGATGACGTGAGTAAACTATGACTAAAGACAGTTATGATGTGGGGTATAAGTCCTTGATGATGGTCTTCTCAAAGGGGAGACATCATTTATTGATATTGATACATATATGCATAGGTCGTGCCTAGTGGCCTTGTCATTGGGGGAAACATCTCGATCTGGTGACATATATACTGATAGTCTAGTGAATTATTTGAGACTTTTCAAAAATGATTTTGATTTGAAATTCCGAAGTGAAGTATGATTCGATATAAAAGAAATATATAGTATTTCAATGATTTTAAAATGAAACTGGGATTTAAGTCAATTTTTTTTCATCCTTTAACTTTAAGTTTTAATTAAGAAATAATTTTGATAAATTAAGTTTTGGGGAATTTCGAAATTTAAAAACCTATTGTTATTTTGTTTAAACTGAATTTTGTATTAGTAAGTATTTTGTTGTACACATAAGTATGATTTTGACAAACTCTTCTTTTTTAGGACAAAAAGTTCTGAGTGGGGGAGATTGTAACATCCCGTAAATTTCAACCATTTAAGTTATTAAATAAATTTAATTATTGAATTTAAAGTGGTTTTAAAATAAATTTTATGATGTTATTTATGAATGTTTCAATTTTATTTCTAATAAATAATAATTTGTAATTAGATAAATGGTGATTTATAACAATTGAAATTATTATCAAATTTTATGTATATGTGTAATAATTAATTTCAAACGATTGATAATAACATAAAATAGTAGTTTAATTATTGTGTTCTTTAAAAACTTTAATATAGGAGTTTTATTATAATTGATAATAAATTAATTAATGCTTCCACTTTAAATTGTATAAGAGAAATTGTAACAAAATGGAGTGTCAACGGTATATAACGCATGTTTTAACTAGCATAGTTAACGAAAATTAATGTTGACATTAATAATCAAATAAATCAACACATAATTTATTTTTTCATTGACATTTCATGCAAGTTTATTTTTCTTTCCTCTTTTTTTTTACTTTCCTCAAATTCACTACCTCCTTTCTCTCCAATCTGTTTCTCCATTAATTATGAATTCATTTCATTCCTTTATCTATTTATTAATTTTCCTTCATTCTATTAATTTCTTTCACTTAATTCTATTTTTACACATCCTATTTTATCTACGTATTTTTATTCCTTAAATTTACATCTTATTTCTCCTTTCCTATTTTTCTTTCCCATCATTATTTTTTTCCAAAAACAAATCATCTCCATGCATATATGTTTCCCTTCTCTTCAATATCATGGTGTCCATATTTAGAAGAAAAAAAGAAATAAAACCTCCAGAACTGTTAACATTATCTATGCATATTTCTAATCAATTTCTCTACTTTGTTCTTATTAGTCCTGTCGAGCATGTTCCATAAATTATGATATTTAATATTATATGTTTGAAATTTAAAAAGTCACACAACTTTCTCATAGACAGCATCGTGCAATTAATCATGCATTTATTTCTTTCTATTTAATTTCTTTCCCTCTATGGACTACTTTTGAATTTTAAATGAGATATAAGTATTGCCATCTCAGCCTTAGTCAACCACATTTAATTTGTAATTTGCATAATACAAAGAGACATCTTGGGAAAATATCTCATGTATTTATTCTCTCCTCTCTCTACTCTTCTATCCATCGTTCAAATTCATTTAGAAACAAAACTATGCCATTTGTTTTTCCTTTTATTCCCTCTTCTCTTTATATCTACAATATTAGAATCTAAAATAAAAAGAAATAAAAAAGAACACAACCTCCTCTTCCCTAAAAGTTTCACTATATCTTCTTCTTAAATTTTTGTCCATCCTCCTCAAAAGAAAAGAAAGTTTTTCAAGTTCAAATTTGCTGGTTAGGATTGGTCGTTATCCATGTTTGTTGTGTGTCTTCGTCATATCAACGAAAGGTGAGTTTACCTCATGATTAATTTAATTCGAGATTCAATATCAATATAATATAGGAATTAATGTAGTAATGGGTTGATTGTTGAATTGCCTACTGTTTATTCTTTGCTTTTAAGGTATTGGGTTTGCGAATGTCATGTTTATAAACTTTTATAGTAGGATTTCATTCAACACTTACGCTGCTTTGCCATGATTGATGTTGTTTGTTTCATTACTGTGTTGACATATTTTTAGGCGGCCATGTTACTGCCGCACTTGTTGATGTTAAACCATTCACCTGCTTGTTGTAATAACCTGCTTAGTCATTGTCACCTTGCTATAACTATCATTATCTTTGTTGTCCATAACATTTGGTGTACTATATGTGTTAGTTTGTTATTGAAATATAGCTTAAAATAGTTTATTTGAAAATTATTTTAGGATTAACTGTTATATTTCAATATTTCACTGAAGTTGATTTACTTGAATAAAGTTAATCCTCACTCGAGTGTTTTTGTGTTTTGCATATACGCTTGGGCTAGACCCGAGTGTTGCAGATTTTAAGATTTCGGCTATCGAAGTTAGAGACTAGTGAAGACGTGTGCGCGCTCTGAATTGAAACTCTTCAAAAAAAAATTGCTAAAAATTTATGTAATTCCGTTGTGTAAAATTTATTGTACAACTATGATATTTTGTGTAAAATGCTTCCATTGTGAGATATTGTAGTTTATTTATTTTCGATTTTGTTGTCTGATTTTATTTAAACCCACTAGCTAAATACCAATCTGTCTTTTCGAGCAGTTTGAGTTTGTTTAATTACTGACTTGACGTGGTCGAAAGGCAGGTCGTTGCAGATGTTGCAATCCCCAAAAGTTTTTTTCCTTCATCACATATATAACCGACCATTGAACCCAAACCTCATCTGTGTTACACTAGAAGTTAGATTTGTTTTCTATAAAAGGTACTTTGTTCTAATTCACGAGACTATAAAACCTTAGTCTACCTATTCTTTATCTTGCTCATTTAGTTTAAAAGAAATTGTAGAAATATATTTACCGTGCATAGAGCCATGCCATAGGAACTTCCTTATCGTGCTTTTAATCATTTTGATCAGTTTTTGAGGCAACGTAAATGTCCTCGCATAGTAAACTTGCATAAAGGTTGTAATAGAAGTGTTGACGTCAAAAGTTGGTCTAGTGACGATCAACCCCCCACGTGTGCTAAACACACACGAAAAGCAATCATAGAGATGCGAGTAAATTTAAATGAACAGGGAAGACACAATATTTTATAGTGGTTCGGCTTATATCGGAGCCTGCGTCCACTTATAATCTTTGTTTAAACTATCGATTACAGGTTACAGTGAGTTTTCAGTGGAAGAAAGTAGATAAAAGGATGATTTAAACACAAAATCCTTGTGTCGAATCTAGAGAACATGACATGCTATTTCTGGTAAGCCGAGCAAGAGTTTTTCTTGTGGATTTCAATCTGCCTTTCCACTTCGGGAGATAGTTGTATTTATAGGCGAGCTAGTGGGCTAGGTTTGCATATGGCGTGGCATAAATTTTTCTTGGGTTTTAACATGTGGAGCTTGATATGGTAGAATATTTGTAGGCGGTCGGACCCAGTATTGCTCAGGAAGAGTTCTTCCTCAAAATATGCGGCATACATAAGAATACTTAGCGTGTAAAAAGAAGAGCTGGTCAAAACTTATCCGCTGCTCCCGCCTTGGGAATAGAACTTCGTTTGATAGTTTATAACTCGCTCTGGTCCAATACTTTAGAAGAAAATTTTACTTAGGTACTTCTCTTCTGGTATCTCAGCCCTATCCGATCTTTTAGGAACAGGTTGGTCGATCTGTTGATGACTCAACCAATCAGTTTGATCCTTTCTTTAGGAGGATGCTGTCTCTATTTGCTGTGACGTAGCTTCGATTCAATCCATGGTCCGTCGATCTAAGGTGACAAACATCCTGTAAGGTTTGGAGTAGGCTGATATCAGGTTGTGGCTTCGACAATGCGTTGGAATGACTTTTTGCCAAAAAGTTGGTCAATGCTTTGCCCCCAAGAACACATCTTCTTGAATAAAAGATATGTGTTCTGGATCTTCTGGAGAATTTTTAATAGCATAAATTTTCGGAAACCATGGTTACACCGAACCATATTAAGGCCGAAAAAACGATGATCAGCAATCATTGTATAAAGACCAAAAATTCGACGATCCCTGGGGATTATATTTAAGTTGGAAAACCGACAATCATTGACGATCGTATTAAGGCCGAAAACTTGTGAATGGAAAATATAAGTCAATCATTTTGAATTGATCTTGGCATAAGTAAAAGAATCGGGATGCCGCCAATTAAAGGATACCTGCAAAGAACAGGGGTACGATCATAAACCATGCTCGGTTTTGTTGGGTGGGGTATAATCCATACCCGGCAACGAGTATAAACCATATTCGGTTTTTCCTGGTGAGATTGTATAGTCTTTTGTTCGAGGGTTTTCAAGGTCGAACATTAACCATGTCCGGGGAGTGATCAGAAGGTTTGGGTACAAACCATACTTTTGAGTTGATAGTTTTTACTTGTCAAATCATGACAAGGTTTGTATCGAGCATTATCTATACTCATACTAGGAGAGAGAAGTTTGTCACATCCCGACAGTTAAAATATTATCGTTGATATTAATCATACCTGGAGGACGATCATAAATCATGCTCGGTTTTGTAAAGTTGGCGAGTATCAACCATACTCAGCTTAAAGAGTTAGCGAGTATTAACCATACTCAGCTTAAAGAGTTGGCGAGTATTAACCATACTTGGCTTAAAGAGTTAGCAAGTATTAACCATACTCAGCTTATGGAAGTGGTATAGGGATGGTGGCAGGCGTTGACCATGCTCGGTTTAGAGATGGTAGCTAGCACCGACCATACTCGGGTTGGTGAGAGTTAATCATGCTCGGCTAAGATTGAGGATCCTTTCAGCTTCTGACAAGATATTTGAATCGATCAAACATAATCCAAGTTTGAGAAAAAAAAATTATTGCTGCTAAGAAGCTATTACAGAAAAGTGAAAACAAATTCTAAGAGGATGACAGTTGAATCCAAAGCACCCCTAAGAGCTAAATCCTAACTTTGTACGTGTGTACTTCAACATAACCACGTTATTGATAAAATAATACAAGTACATTTCTTATGTCCTAAGAAATGAGTAAGATCCATGATGATATAAACTATATCGGTTAATGATGATGTCGCGATTGCTAGACTCAAGGTCCTTTCTGTTTCGAGGAGCTTGGAGACCGACCTGAGGAGCTTGGGTAGAAGGTTGTGGCGGTGTGGCCAGTGCAGGTTTCTTGATGTACTCGGGAAATTCTCCACACCTAACCCTATCCTCGATGAGATCGTGTAAATGCCTGCACTCATTGATGTTGTGGCCTACCATGTTATGATACATGCAGTGTTTTCCTGGTTCGTTTTCTTTTTGAGTCAGCTCCCTACGAGGAGGTCTAGGGAAATGTAGAGATCCTCATACATCAAGGTAGATGTCTAGCAGGGGGAGTTGATATCGGTGTATTGATTATACTTGTTCTTTCTCCAGATTCGTACGTTCCGATCATTCTTTTCCAAGGTTTTTTCCTTTTTCTTTCCTCTGGCCATTGGTGTTGGATGGACCTCCGTCCTTGGTAGCAAGAACCTCAAGGCTTTCCATCTCAATGCTAGATCCTCTTGCCGAAGGAATCTATCAGCTTCGGCATAGAAATCTTTAATGTCCTTGGGGGCCTCTCGTTAAAGAGATCCTAAATTCTGGTCAGTTACACCAGCTATGGCAGCCCTAACCACCATCGATGGCTCGAGTCGATTGACTGATGTTACGGCCGTGTAGAATCTTTCTAAGAAGGAGTAGAGGGTCTCGTCAGACTGCTTCTTGATGGACGTAAGAAACATGATGCTTTTTGGTCGGGAGATGTGAACTCTGAACTACTCGATGAAGCGGTAACTAGCATATTCCAGCTATTGATTGACTCAGTTATTAACTGTCGGGACCACATGCCAGCTATGTCGGTGAGAAATAGAGGGAAGCACTTGGCCATGACATTCGTCGATGCAGAGAGCACTTTCATGAGATGCATGTACCGCATGAGCTGAATGGTCAGGTCGGTCCTACCGTTGTAGGGCTCTGGGATCGGAAGCTTGAAGTCTGAAGGATTTAGAGAATTTCTAATTTTTTGTGTGAACGGACTGCGATGGATGTCATCCACATCATGTTGATAAGATGTGCCTCAAGTGAAGCGTATGATAATGCTTGCAATCTGGCTTCCATCTCCGAGGAGTTGTTGCCATGAATCGAATTATGCATTGGGGACATTGGTGAGAATCCCAGTACTAGCATGAGGTGGAAACATTAGTGGGAATCCAATTCTTGATCGGTTCGGTTCGATCGCCGAGAGTTAAGTGAAAGTGAACCCCAGCCTTGGGCCTTTGTTCGGATGCAGCTAAAGTCGCTTAGTTATTGTCAGACTGAACCATGTCCTCTCTGATTGGAAGGGATCTGTCCAAGTGATTGGTACCCATTTAAGGCTCAGTATTTCCCCCACTCGGAGTAATGTTAGAGTGGTTTACAGTAGCGTCTCCCTCCATCACGTTGGGGATCGGTATGGTAGAGTGGTCTTGGTGACACGGAGGGTTGCTGCCACCAGCCCTTCTTGGATTGGCAAACTGGGAAGGCTGTAGGAGAGGTTGCATAATATATGCAGTCTGACATTGGGTCGAACCAGACGTGGCAACGTTCCTGGTTCTGGCCAACTTAAAAGTTGCACTAGATCAGGAGCTGTTTGTCCAGGGGGTTGAATTGATCCCTAAATCGGAGGCAAAGCGGTCGACCGATCCGGAACTTGGTCATTTCGACTTGAGAATTTGCAACTACCTGAGCTCCTTTAATTGCCGGAAGCGACGACATTAAATGTAGCCGACCGGGTTGCGAAGTAGAACTAGGAGGATGTAAAGGTGTGGACCTATCTGGGACTTGGTTCTCCGCAGACTGGGGATCAGTTGTTTCCCTAGCTTCGCCCAATGCGGGAAATGATACTGGAATGTGAGGTCCCTTTTCCATCCGAGCGATGAGGTTGTTCATCACTTCCTGCTGATGTTTGAAAAGTTCACCCTGGTGTGCCATCTGATTTCCGAACTTAGTCAAAACTTTATCCATGTCATCCCTTGTGAGGTATTGGATGGGTCTTTATGGGAGGAAGCCTCATTGCTTGCCTCTGTTGCCGATGCTCCTGTTGCATCAGCAGGTCGAGATTGAGAGTGAGAAGGTTCTACGTCCTTCTTACATTTTGTCATTGCCTCCTTAAGAGTTGCCAAAGGTCGTAAGGTATATCTATGTTCCCCTTCCTGGAACGCCAAAGTGTTAACGTCAAAAGTTGGTCTACTGACGATCAACCCCCGACGTATGCTAAACACACATGAAAAACAATCACAGAGATGCGACTAAATGTAAATGAATAAGGGAGACACAATATTTTACAGTGGTTCAGCTTATACAGGCGCCTATGTCCACTTATAATCTTTGTTTATACGATTGATTACGGGTTATAGTGATTTTTTTAGTGGAAGAAAGTAGAGAAAAGGATGATTTAAACACAAAATCCTTGTGTTGAATTTAGAGAACACAACATGCTATTTCTAGTAAGCTAAGTAAGAGGTTTTCTTGTGGATTTCAATTTGCCTTCCACTTCGGGAGGAAGTTGTATTTATAGGCGAGCCAGTGGGCCAGGTTTGCATGCGGCATGGCATACATTTTTATGGGGTCTTAACATGTGGAGCTCGATCCGGTTGAATAGTTATAGGCGGTGGGACCCGGTACTGCTCACAAACTATGCTTCCTCGACATATGCGACATACATGGCATTAAATACTTGGCGTGTAAAAAGAAGTGCTGGTCAAAACTTATCCACTGCTCATGCCTTGGGAATAGAACTTCGTTTGATAGTTTATAACTCTCTCTGGTCCGATACCGTAGGAGATAATTTTATCTAAATACTTGTCTTGCGGTATCTCAGCCCGATCCGATCTTTTAGGAATAGGCCAGTCGATTTGTTAATGACTCGACCGATCAGTTTGATCTTTTCTTTAGGAGGATGTTATCTCTATTTGTTGTGACGTAGCATCGGGTCAATCCATGGTCAGCCGATCTAAGGTGACAGACATCCTTTAAGGTCTGGAATAGGTCGATATCTGGTTGTGGCTTCGACTATGAGTTGGAACGGCTTTTTGCCAAAAAGCTGGTCAACAAGAAGGAATTAATGTTAGCCGACACGCTTGACTAAGAAAATGATTGGATCAAGTCTCAAGCCTTGTATGGACTTGTCACAAAGAGGAAGCCATTGTCTTGTTGTTATCAATGAAATAGCTAATTGTATCCCTAAATATGACATAATATATTCATTAATAGTAATAACAGTAGCATTTAAAATTTCTTCCTTCTCGGAAGAACTAATGCCAACCACTAACATGTCATACTTAATGATATTAATTTTTAGATCTGTCCTAGTATAGATTGGTCCATTCCTCCAAGAATTGCGTTAATAGATTCTATATTAGCTCTAAGAAAACCACAAAGTCATCCGCAAACATAAGGGAGGTATTTTGTGTATACAATTTAAATAGATTCTTACTCACAAAATTTCATTAAAAATTTGGGTTATAGGCTCCATAACTATAATGAAGATGTAGGCAGATATTGGGTAACCCTGTCTAGTCCTCTTCTTGCTACCAAAAAACCAACATTAGAACCATTTAAATTGGTAGAAAACCTGAATATTGACATGTACTCGTATAACAAGGAATAAAGTGCTCTGGAAAGTTCATATAACCCATTATGCGAACAATGGCATCCCATTGAATCATATGAAAGGCCTTCATAATGTCAAATTTTATAATGATGTGGGGAGAGATATGGAATGTATTGTAACCTCAAAGAAGTTCATGAGAAAATATGACATTATCGAGAATGCTTCTATTTAGGAGAAAAGTTGTCAGATTTAAGAGATATGATACTCGAAAAACCGTCTTAATTCTACTGCAATAATCTTTGGCATGCATTTATAAATCGTTAACAACAGGAGACCGTCCTAAATGCATTAACATGGTATGTATTCCTATTTTTTGGGATTAGGGCAATATTAGTATTATTAAAATTATTCACCATTCTGGCATTCTTAAAGAAGCATTTAATAGATTTGTAGACATCGCATTAGACTATAAGCCAGTAGGCACTGTAAAGGAAGGCACTAAATCCATTCGGGCCGCCACACGAGTCTTTATTAAGAGAGAACATTGCCACTTTATTCTCAACATCTTGAGCTCCTCTTGGAGAAATTGATAATCCAGAGCATTAAGCTTTGGTAGAATATTCTGATTGATGTTATCAAGATCAGGTTTGAAGTTTGAGGCACTGCTAAAGAGATCACTGAAGTAAGAAATTAATGCATTTTCAACACTACTAAGGGAACTTTATTGAATGTTACACTATCCAAGATTTATGTTGTATTTTCAAGAGTTAGTTTCACCATGAGCGCTACATGAAAAAGTTCGAGCTTCGATCACCATTTTTATACCATTTCATATGTGCTTTCTGCTAAACCATATAACTCACTCCAAACAATCTCTCATAGTATTGTTTTGAAACATCACTCTCAATGGTAGCAAAAATCACATTATTTAGGTTAGACTGAATAATGCACTGGATGTCTTCAAGTTGTGTAAAAATCTGAAATTTTGATGATAATTTATTTAGTTATTTAAGTAGATTTCCAAAAGTAAATTTTTGGTAAATGATGAAAATTGACCATGAAACTTGCACTGTTGTGTTTGTAACTGAGTATAAGTCAACTTTTATGCTTGGGACTTTACGAACGGAGTTCGTATGGAAACATTACGAACGAAATACGAAAATAGACGGAACATAAATAAAGTGGGGTAATATATATAATGTTATAAATATTACCATTAAAACCTACGTCCCCTACCACTGCCAGGTCGACCGGGGAGGTCGATCGGATGGTTGACTGCTCGTGCGACCTGCTGGTCAAACCAAATAGTAGCAATTAGGGTTTGTTTATTTAATTTATTATATTATTGCATGGATCTTTAAAAAATTAAATCTAACGTCCTAGGGTTATTTCCATGCCTATAAATAAAGTGCTAGACCACACTCTTTTGCTCATATTTTCTTGAGGCAGTAGCGAAGCTCTATCGTTCCCGATTCTTCGGTCTCTTTTAAAAATATAAATTATAAATCTATTCAAATCAAACAAAGAAGGATCAGAGATATTGAATCCAGATTTGTGCAAAAGGGTTGGTTGAACAAATAGGTAATTTATTTTATTGAATTTATTTCTTCTTTTCCAATTCTTCTTTCATATCTGCAAATCTAATATGTGTTTATAAATCCTCCCTTTGTAAAAAAATTTGAAGATCTATAAGGTTTGGGAATTATTAGCCTAAGAAGTTGTGTTCAAATTCAGATTTGGATAGCTTTCAGGTGAATGGGAAATATATACATTGTTTACAATAACTTATATGATTATTTGCGTTGGATTTGAATTATATATCTAAAAGTTATCAGGATTACTTATTTTTGTCAAATCTGAATTTTTTTGAATATAAATCAGGTGTGGATTTGTATATCTTTCATTATAATATTATCTTCTTGCCTACAACTATTCATAGATTTGTTTGGGGTTATTGTAAGTACCTTGGATCTGGAAATTTGTCCTAAAATTATGATTAGAAGTATAGTATTATATTCCAGATTCATAGTACTTAGGTGTTGTTATGTAGTTTGTGCAATTTTAGTTAGAATAATAAGCTTTCTTATATTGATATTGCTTGGGGTTTTATTAGGTTATTGTAATTTTTTCCTTTTTGATCTTTTAAAAAAAGCATTATTTGAAATCTATAGGGAATATAAATAAACCAAATAAAAAGAGTTGTGCAAATTCAAGTTTTTTTTTTTACGTCGTTTGCAATATCTATTCTAAATAAAATGTTAACCTATATCCTTATTATTTGAAATACAATAATTTTCCTCTTTTAATTAGTTTGGGCAAAATTTACAATAATTACATTACATAATCTTTTTGCAAGATTTTGAATCTTGAACAAGATTAAGCACAAAAAGTCTTGTTTTGGTCGTTAGTTTAGAAAGGAACATAAGCAGTAATTAATATTAAAATAAAAATTAGTAACTACGTTAAATCCACGCTTAAAATATAAGTATAAACATATATTAAAATCTTAAGTGTCCTAATTTACGTAAATAACGCTATTGTGTTAAATAAATGTTTGTTTCTTGTTGTGTGTTTGAATTTAAAGTGCTTCCATTTCATAGGAATCAACACATGGTAATAATTCCCATAATAAATGGAAAATCAATACTTGTGACCATTGTAGCAGTAAACATGGAATTTATTGCTATAATAAAAAGTTCATAAATAGAATAATAACTCTTATAACCATGTATGTTTTTGGGAAAATTAATTAAATAGGGAAATAAATGCCTAATTGGTTGCAATTTAATTTGTAATTAGGAATAGGGATTATAACTCCAACTAGGGAAATAAATATGCAATAAACTTATGTGTATGTTTGTGTGTATATATATTCAAATAATAAAGAAATGGAACTAAATTAATATACAAATGTTTGGGAGTTACAAATATTAGATTAGAATTTTAATGGAACTGATATAAATGGCAATAAATGGGATAATCAATGCCTTAGGAAATGTGATTGTTAGGGTCATAAAGGCAGCCAATCTTAATAGAGATAATAAATGGAACTAAAAGTGATTTATGAGAATTGGTTGTCGTAGAAAATACTAAGTCCAATAAGGAAATAAACATTTAAAATCCTTGGATAGGAAGTTATAGGTTTCCCTTACATTACTCTAGCAATCTAGAATTAGTATAATTAGAATTAAGGATTGGACTTAGTAGGTTAATGATGTGAGTTCAATTGTCTTATTCGACATAAGTCTGCAATTTCCAGCAGTTGGATATATGTACAATTGATGTGAGATATCATTAATAATAGGAGCCCGTGATGATAGTTAATTGCGTAGTGTGAATTATTTCCTAGAATAAGGTTTACTTCAGATGTTGAGGTATTAAATGGTTATAGGGCCCTTCCTCCGTCCAAAAGAAGAAACCATCAAGGGAATAATTCGTAAGTGTAGCTTGATTCGGGATTAGAGGCATTAAGTAGTTAGATTCATCCTAAAAATGGTATTAAGTGATCGCGTAGCTCGCCTCCCCATGAATAGGAGTATTAAATGACTAATTGGGTGTGAGATCGGTAATCTCCACGATGGTTTGCTTCCTCTAGGTAGTAAGTGATTGGGGATGGATTCTGCCTTAGGATAAGGTATTAAATGACCCTACGGAGGTACCATATGTCTGTCTATCCTGCGGGAAGTATTAAGTGACTAGGGGATTACCCAATAAGGCCAGCTAGATAGCAACACAGAGGTCCACCGGGGGAAGGTAATAAATGGCAGTTAGTCGTCTACCTATCTTAAGGTAATAAGTGACTGTTTACTATCTCTTAGTGTATGCAGGGCACGGGTAGATGCATGAATGACGGAAGCCTTAATTTAGTATAGCTTAGTAGAAAATGTCCTCTAATTTATATTAGTGTAGGGTAAACCATTGAGTAAGGCATTAAGTGATCAATATATCCGCCTTGAATTTTAAGTGATCGAAAGGATCCTTCCTTATCTATTATTGATAGTGAGGTCTTAAGTGGATGTATAGAAATAATTTACCTCCTTGTGGCATATTGAGTAGTTGGATGTCGGCTCTTAGTTTTCGGTAGTTGGTTATGTAGGATCTAAATTAACCCTAGATGAGGGGGTGTATAGGATTTATTGTAGTTTTGCGGAATATAAAAATTATCACAGCATAGATCATGGCAGAATAAATAAATGCACAAAATAAATGATATGGAATTTACCCAGCTTCGGCAAACCCGTGCCTAGTACTATATTCCCTAATGTTTCTACTAGATATTAAAATTAATATCCCGCATACAACACCTGTACACTCAGGACCACTCGCTATTGTTCTAATCCTACACTCAAAACCCTGTACTGATCTCAAACCCTGAGACCAGATTTTCCCTAACTATAAATCCTATTGCTAGAACCTAGTTTAAAGAAAATTAGAAAGCTTTGAACGATTACATGATAAAACAACTTAAAAACAAAGCTTAAACAAAAAGGAAAAACCCTATTTTAACACAAGCCTATTAAAAAATGTCGGCTTCCTTTTTTTCTTTTATCACTTGAATCGACTTCCTCTTTATCTCCAGTGGAGACCAAATGTTGATATTAGGGTTTGCTCCTCTTTTTCCAAATCGCGACTTCAACGTTGATTTCAATTTGTTCTCTGACGGCTCCGATTACGTAATGCTCCTTGTCGAACGATTTGGGATGATCCGAACAATGAAACTGTGAGTTCGCTGATTATTTTTATTTCTCTTATGCTCGAATGAATTTCTCAGTTTCTATTGTCTATTGCCTATGATGAATAGTTGTATTTACAGGGTTTTAGAAGCCCCCAAAATCCTCTGATTTCGTGTTAATTTGGTCATGATATTTGCATGATTTCTTCAGCTGATTTGTTGGGGAAAAAATCGATTTGATATTTTAGGAAATTTTTGAATTTGCTCTCATCCGAAAATGAATGATTTGCTGTCGAATATAATTCTTACAAATTCAGGAAATTATTGAAATGTTCTTGCCAAACATAACACCATCGAACACGTATTTCATTGACGAATTCTTTCCAACTTTCTGAAAATACATTTTTGCCGATTTTAGCTCATTGTGTATATCTAGGAAATTTTTCTTTGCCATGATTGATGATTACAAATGTATTACCAAAAATGTGGCATGCTTCTTTGGTAAATTTCCCTCTGGTTTTGAATTTGGAGCCAACTATTATTAAGGAAGAAAATTTTCTTCCTTTAACCATGTGAAAATTAATGTTGCACTTAGATCATTCCATTGACTTTTCTCATGCATACTCGGGCAGGTTATTCACTTTATTTTCAATACTTGAATATATTGATAAGAACATATCTTGCTTTTGATCTTGTTTGATGCCATGCACACTACACTCTGCCTTTTCACCTGTAGCCATTTGAACTACTATATCATTTTCATATTGCACTTGTAACGACCCGGGGATTTTGCGACCATAGTTATCGACATAAACTCAATGTCGACTATCCAACCATCAGAAATACCAGATAGTTAATAGAAAGAAGCTAGAGGGTGAGAATATATAAGACAGAAAATTAGAATAGAAGAAGAAGAGGAACAACAACATTAGAGTAACACGAACCTCACAGCGGAGCGAATAAAATATACTATATAACATAACTTTGAAATACAAATATGTACTTGAATATACATATCATTATCAAAGTACAACACTTACAACACAGCGGAAATAAACATTTGCTATAAAATCCTCAAGCCTCATGCTCCAAGCTCTCAGTATATCTGTAAAATCCTGACTACTTGACCGCCCATACAAAATTGGGCACCCAAGAGTTTAGTGAAAACAAAACAAAATAAACTCCAGGTCAGTCATGGGGCTGGCGTGAGTAAACAATTTTAAAACAGTTTGAGAAAATAAACGATATCTCATAAGACCACGCTATATAACACAGAACGAGTTTTTCCCTTATGAGAACCCAAAGCATTTGATTTAATATCAAAAATCATTTTGCAAGAATCAATGATCTTTTATATCAAAACTCCCTTGATATTATGATAGTGTCTATCAACCACAATATAATAATCATCTAGCATAACGCTTTCATCTCATGTTCCACATACATAATATATAATCAAAAACCGTGGGCGCTTATTGGTTAATGAATTCCAACTGGAAAGGTATGGGACCACCTTCCGATAGTGTATCCCTAGAGAGGAACACACCTGGTTCAACAAGAACATCTTGTAACCAGGATAAACATGACCGATCACTCATTTCGCTTGAGTGTACCAATGTATTATCACCAACGGTTGGGATTAGCAACCGTTTCCCGAAAGGGGCAACATCGAAATAGATTATAGAAGTAAAATGGAATTTCTCTAGATCAGGTGACAATACACCCAAATTGGCAGCTAACCACTTAGCCATGCGACCTACCCGATTTTATACCACTCTGGTTTGTGAGGCTTGAGGCCAAAACGTACAGATCACACCTTTATTTACTTTGAATGTCACATCGCCATACCCACCAAATCACAAATTGATTTCCTCAAAAATACAATGGGTGTACAGCTAAGAGAAACGAATTCCTCCGCCACCAAACGTAAGTACGTAAGTGTAACGAACCGGGATTTTCGACTCCGAAAATCAACATCAAACTATCATGTTGACCTTTCAGACATCGAACATTCCAGATCATTAATAGAAAGAAGTTAGAGGGTGAGATAAGAAAGAAAGAAATATTAGAATAGAAGAAGAAGAAGAAACACCACACACAGAGTCTCACATCGCAGCGGAACAAAATATAATACAGAAGTAAATTTTTATTGAGAACTTTGAAAATACTTACAATATCAGAGTACATCAACATCTGGACAGTGATAATCTGTCCTCATACAACACACAGTGGAATACTAGTAATATCATACGTCTGGACTCTTCCAGCTCGTCTCTTCACAGTAGTCGATAACCTGAACCTGTACAACCCGGCCTAACCCGAGCATTTACAAAACACCGGGTCAGTCTGGTGAACCAGAGTGAGATAAACTCGCACAGTAATAAGGGTAAAACCATCCAATCTTGATTTTAAAGTTCAAAACCTTTCAAAAGAAAAGGATAATCGTAAGACCAAATCCACACATAAACACGGACGGTTTTTACCTTACGATAACCCAAAACAGTTTTGAAACCAATATCTTGTCTGATATTATAATAATGTCTAGATACAAGTAAATATCAATCTAGTGGAATGCTTGCATCTCACGCTCCACATATATAGTATACAATCAAAACCCGCAGGCTCTTATTGGAGATTGGATTCCAACTTGACAGGGTATGGGTCCACCTTCCGATAGTGTATCTCTAGAGACGAATACACTGGGTTCAACAAGAACTTCTTGCAACCCGGCCCTCACATGACCGACCACTCATTTCGCTTGAGTGTATCGAATGTATATCACCGACGGTTGGGATCAGCAACCGTCTGCCCGAAAAGGGACAGCATCGAAACATAGATTAAAGAAACAAATAGGATTTCCTCCAGATAGGTGATTATACACCCTAATGGGAGCGACCCACATAGTCATGCTGCCTGCCCGATTTTTGTCATTTCCAGGTTGATGAGGCTTGAGGCCAGAATTAACTTCTGATCATCTGGTCACCATTTACTTTGAATGCCACATCGTCAAATCCATCAGATATCACTAATTGATATCCACAAAAATACTCTAGCTGGAAGCTAGAGAATGGCAATTCCCTGCCAACAACTATCGTACGTTTGAAGAAATCAACGTACGTGATCCTTTGGAAATACTCTGTCAGACATTCGTCCATATACGTCATCCAGGAACAGGATGAACCGAAGGCACTCTCCTACTGCATCCATATAGGAATCACCCCATGGATCAATAGCGAGAAGTCCTTGCAACCCGTAGATTCCAACTACGACAGAATCACAGCTTATCTCTGCTTGCCAGGCAGAGAATATTAGTGGTTCTTCCGTTTGTGAAAACCCACGGTCTTCACAGCACCATCTCGATCATCTTCTGATATCTTCACGTATTTGTTGGTCGGAATGGTTTTCGAATAAATTCGATCCCGGTCTTTCCGTACCAACAATCGTATTGGTCAGATTTGATAGTCGGTGTTTTAACTATCAAAATAAACAGTGTTTCAAACATGACACTCCAATGAGTTCACTGGTTCAGTATTCAGCATCACTTGGCCTTTAACAAACTGATTTACTTTTTGTTAAATCGAAACTTCCAATTCTTTTAAATATTCAAAAATACGAGATTTGAATAACTCTAATTGATTAATTAACATTCGTCTTCTCTCCATTCGCTTGACCCTAGATCACAACGATCACAATGGTTACGCCTGGTTCCCTCAGGAAACCTCCGACCGCCGTAGGCTATCAGCAGCCCTGCGAATTACGCTAGCAGTCGTACGAAATGGCAGCTTAGCCGAATAATTATGTTTGGCTAATTCTATCTCGAATAAATATATTCAATTTCCCATTTTGAAATCTCATTTAAAATTCTCCTTTTTACTTGATCTCGCTTTCAAGTAACGTTAATGTAAAATTAACGTCTTAACACTTTGAATCTCACTTAAAACTCTGGTTTATAATAAACCCTTTTATCGTAATCTCCTTTCACTTAATCCATATAATCGAGTACGTTTACTTCCTTTCATCATTCAATTTGCTTGCATCTCACATTCGGTAACCTTTTTAAATGAATTCCCATTTACAAATATATTCCTAAATTCATCATTTATTTAAAATAATAACTTATTTCAAGCATTAACTACTTTAGTAGTTAACCCCTTTATTAACTAAATTAAATATTAAATCTCTTTTAAATCCTTACTTAAATTCAAACACTATTCATTTAACTATTTTAGTCAAAACACATTAACTTGATACACAAATTCTAATTCCAAACGGTCAAGTTAATTAACTCAAAAACTTGATTATCTTCTTAACCGATTTCCACAATCCTCGCTTTAAATTAATTAAAAATATAATTAATTTAGATAGATTCTAATTTTTCTTCACACAACAATGATCAAAGTTTAACCCTTTCGATTCATTTCTTATCTTCATACTTGAAAATCTGGTTAACATCAGCATATACTTTATAAAATAAACCAACCATAAATCAAGGTCTTAAATAAATAAAATATTTATTTAATTCCCTTTTATACTTTATTCAAATAATATATTTCAAGATCTGAGTCCAGTTATAAAATAACTTTATAACTTCACTTTTATCGACTCACCTAACGGTGAATCCATATCTATAAACCCATTGATTTTTAAAGGCCATACTCTGCCAAACACTTAACCAATATCACCTATTGGTTCAAACCAAACAGATGTTGAATATTCAGTCAATAATCAACCATCAAATCAATCACACAAACAGATCAGTTCATATATGATCATAGGAAAATAATACATTTGAGGAATCCGGTTGGATCCCTCCAACCTGTTCTTCCCTGAAATCACAATGGTTATCTCAAATCAGATGATTTAACATCAACCACAAGCAATGCAACCAATTCAATCATTTAAACACGTTTATAAGTAAACGTGACCAACCAAGGTGAGTTACCTTTATTGGAACCAATCGTTACAATATAACGATTTGGTATTTTCACTGAAATTAAACACAGTTTAATTTCATCGGTTAAATCAACAGCTAAATAGATAACTAGAAAACAGTCAACCATTGGCAAGCAGAGCACACAAAATAAAAATACCCAATTTATAAAATATAAAAAGGGTAACTGAGTGAGTATAACTCACCTTGATTTGATTCACTGTTGAAACAGCTTGTTCCGATTAAATTAAACAAACGTTTAATTCAACTGAAAAATCATGTCGTCCACACTCTTGTCCAGACTAGTTTCAGAATGTTCGGTTTGCCAATACGATCCCGTCGGTATATGGTTTGTCGGATTCTGTCGAGATAGGTACAAGTTATGAGTATTCAAAGTTAAACAATTTAATTAATTTGATTAATCCCAAATCATTATTAAATATAAAACAAATTACTAATTTATTTTGTTAATTACATGGGCTAGGAGACATAACCAAGCCGATTAATTCCTTCTTTCTGTGTTCGTATAACATCCAGTTCCTATTCCTGCATGTTCCATAACGCCCATGTCGAATTTAGATTTTAGTTAACATAATCAAATTTATAATTTAATTTCTAATTAAACATTCTAGTCAACTAAATTACTTTTCATTTGAAATATAAGGACCGAGTATTCCTTCTATCATCAGTTTTTCCTCCCTTCATAACGCCCTGTCATGAATGTATACAAACCATTAGTTTACCGAGTCAATTTGATTATTCACTTGACTTAGTTATAGATTGAATTACCCTAATTATACTGTACGGGCCAACATCATTTGCTTCCCTTTTTCACTGGAACCAATACGGCAACGACTATCAAGCAATGTAGTTAAACTAATTAGGCGAAAAAAATGTACCACTCAACAACTGTTCCTCTTCCACTAATTTCCACCATGCTGCTCCCTTCGCCTCTATACATGAACGCACCCCCCCTCTAAAATACGTCCGCCCATGCAGTTCTCCACTTGATTCCACCGTGCTGTTCTTCCCAATCTCCCCTTACACACCCCCTCCTTCCCATTTGTTTTCCTATATGAAAATGATCCCCCCACCGTTGCTTTCCCTTCCAGCTTTTTACGTCCGCCCCTTTTTTTTTTCTTTTTTTTCTTTTTTTTTTTTCCTCCCATTGTATTACCCGCAGTGCCACTGTTCCCCCTTGCATGATCACGTGATTGCAAAATATAACCAAGGGATTTAAAAGTATTTGTATGAGTAATGGATTTTTAAGGCTAGCGTTATGGTTTGAAGGAAACCAATGGTTGTTGTTACTGTGATATGAAGCTGCGTATATATAGAGGAAGACAGAGTTGTAGATAAGAACAGCGTCCATCCCACGTACACATAGGTGTTGCACTAGTCTGAAGATAGGGTGGCTGATGCGAATGTGTTTTTTTTCAGTCATGTTTGAGTTTACATTGATGGTGAAATGAAGTACGGCTGTAAGGGAAGTAGGAGGCAGCATGTGCATGGATTTATTTAGGATAGACAACCCTATGAGTAGCGTACAGGGGAGCAAAGAAGCTAAAGTAGAAAAGGGGATGGATTTATTAATATAAAATTATATGAAAACTTCGTCACGGAGAAATCGTATTAAAAATCACTATATATGATTTCTGTTTTCTGATAAAAAAACTATTCTTGATGTAAAAAGATATTCCGGATCCAATGAGACAAGTTTCGTCGCAATCCGAGGTCGTTTGGAAAAATTTCCTTTATGAAACCGGAAATGAACACACATTTAATTTTTTCACGGTCACCAGATAAATCAAATCAACTTGAAATCTTGATATCTTGCAATAACTTTTCGATACGAACCCAACGGCACTAGTTTCGTCGCATTCTGAGACTGTTGCCCCTGTAGGCTGTTTTTACCCCGAACCGCAATACCCCTTTTAACACCAAATTTTCCGGTCTCTAAAAATAACAACTATATACTTATTCTGACTCTAATCGACGATACGAACTCAACGGAACTGGTTTCGTGGTCTAATTCAATCGTCTGCTCAAGTTACACTCCAATACCCCTTTATTTATTTAAATACGCGCTATAGAAATTGAACGGGCGTTTATAGCTACCCTGGCCACATACGACATCGGTTTTCCACGCAGTTTGATTTTCTGACAATAATTTAACGATACGGTTCTAATGAAACTGGTTTTGTCGAAATCTGAGTCCGTTTGCAAAATGGCTATTTTAAAGGCCTATAATTAAATAACGGTTTTCCATAGCGACTATTTCAAAATTTGATTTAGCCATAACTTACTATTTATAACACGGAATCTGGATTTTTCTCTTTCATATGAAAGCTATTGCCAATACGGTTCCAACGTGTCTTGTTTCACAGAAATCCGTCTTATATCGAACTCTGTATTCTCAGTTGAAGTTCAAAACTTCAATTTACGAACTGCACGCCATTTTCAAGCTCGAATTTATATTATATATAAATATATAACGTTCAGCTTCGTTCTAAATAACGAAGTAAATATTAAATTTCATTAATATTACAATATAATATTTAAAACTAATTTAAATATTCATATTCAAATGGTCGAAAAACACGGGTCGTTACATTCTTCCCCCCTTAAAATAATTTCGTCCTCGAAATTGCTAAGGTAAGAAAGAACGTTATAAACTCATTAATTTCAAATCTAATTTTATATTAAATTAGAAACCAATTCAATACTGTAAATAGATATTTTCAAAAATATCGAAAATTTTCTAACACCTTAAATTTCCGAAAAATTTCGCCAGCACCTCCTCTGTACGGCTCAATCGGTACAACTACAACTTGCCTTTCTAGGCCTTCTCCACTTCAAAAGAAAATGAAACAGCCAAGCGGCTTGCCAAATAGGCTCACAAATCACCAAACCCATATAAAAATAAACGTGTACCTTTTTGTCGGGCATATCATAATATCCTTTCCATCTGCTACCATTTCAGCATATACAAATGCATTCCCCAAACGAAATTCCAATTTTATCCTCAAGACCAAACTCTTCATACATTCAAGCCAAATCTCATTCTTAACTCAGTTTCCATCCATTATCAATTCCAACTCTTAACTTACCAATCCACACCATTTCAGATTCCTGTCTCCCAATTCAAAATCTGATCCTACTTGATATATTATATCTCGATTCAATTTCCAATTAATTGGTTTCAATTCAATTCATGTTTGCTTGCACAAATTTCTATCAAATTTTGTTTTTGTTCAAAAATTTTTCCTGAGAGTTTTTAAATAGCTCAACTTTTTCAAAAATCAAACCTTTCTTTATAGAATTCAAAACCACTTGTTTTTCTCAAAGCAATTCAAAACAAGATTTTTGGTAGTAATCCGTCACTTAGAACTCGGAAATGCACACTGATGATGTGGCCAGCATCCTCAGAGTTATTTCCCAGCTATCAAAGTGAGTTCAATACTATATCACTTTCAAAACCAGTTCTAAACACTTCCATTTTGAAATCAGTTCAAAATATCCTTTGCAAGGCTTGTAAAACAATTTAAAATCTCCCAGGATTGTAAAATTCTCATATATTCGATTCAAGTTTATTTACAACACCTTTCCCACTTTTGGGAATTTTAATTCCAATTTTGATTTAGATTTCAGATTTATTTCATCTGATTCCATATTATACGAATTATTTATATAACCATTTCAATTATAATCAAGCAACATATCCAATATACTATAATATTCTAAATATTAATCATTCTTTTATATCAAAATATAATTTGGGTAAAATTATTTCATTTACCCTCTTTCAAAAACATACTGTGTCGAATTATTCTGTACAAGAGTTTAGAAACACTTATCGACACAGTTTGCATTACTGTATCGACCAGAATTCATAAACTACTCGACAAACCAACCAACACAATATAAACAGTTTTTATATCAATTTACAAATACGCGCTCATATATATACACTCAAACTCAATCTAGGGTATTACTAACCCCATCTCTACTGAGTCACGCCACAGAGCCAAGGTAATTAATTAACCAATAGCTCTGATACCACTGTAACGAACCGGGATTTTCGACTCCGAAAATCAACATCAAACTATCATGTTGACCTTTCAGACATCGAACATTCCAGATCATTAATAGAAAGAAGTTAGAGGGTGAGATAAGAAAGAAAGAAATATTAGAATAGAAGAAGAAGAAGAAACACCACACACAGAGTCTCACATCGCAGCGGAACAAAATATAATACAGAAGTAAATTTTTATTGAGAACTTTGAAAATACTTACAATATCAGAGTACATCAACATCTGGACAGTGATAATCTGTCCTCATACAACACACAGTGGAATACTAGTAATATCATACGTCTGGACTCTTCCAGCTCGTCTCTTCACAGTAGTCGATAACCTGAACCTGTACAACCCGGCCTAACCCGAGCATTTACAAAACACCGGGTCAGTCTGGTGAACCAGAGTGAGATAAACTCGCACAGTAATAAGGGTAAAACCATCCAATCTTGATTTTAAAGTTCAAAACCTTTCAAAAGAAAAGGATAATCGTAAGACCAAATCCACACATAAACACGGACGGTTTTTACCTTACGATAACCCAAAACAGTTTTGAAACCAATATCTTGTCTGATATTATAATAATGTCTAGATACAAGTAAATATCAATCTAGTGGAACGCTTGCATCTCACGCTCCACATATATAGTATACAATCAAAACCCGCAGGCTCTTATTGGAGATTGGATTCCAACTTGACAGGGTATGGGTCCACCTTCCGATAGTGTATCTCTAGAGACGAATACACTGGGTTCAACAAGAACTTCTTGCAACCCGGCCCTCACATGACCGACCACTCATTTCGCTTGAGTGTATCGAATGTATATCACCGACGGTTGGGATCAGCAACCGTCTGCCCGAAAAGGGACAGCATCGAAACATAGATTAAAGAAACAAATAGGATTTCCTCCAGATAGGTGATTATACACCCTAATGGGAGCGACCCACATAGTCATGCTGCCTGCCCGATTTTTGTCATTTCCAGGTTGATGAGGCTTGAGGCCAGAATTAACTTCTGATCATCTGGTCACCATTTACTTTGAATGCCACATCGTCAAATCCATCAGATATCACTAATTGATATCCACAAAAATACTCTAGCTGGAAGCTAGAGAATGGCAATTCCCTGCCAACAACTATCGTACGTTTGAAGAAATCAACGTACGTGATCCTTTGGAAATACTCTGTCAGACATTCGTCCATATACGTCATCCAGGAACAGGATGAACCGAAGGCACTCTCCTACTGCATCCATATAGGAATCACCCCATGGATCAATAGCGAGAAGTCCTTGCAACCCGTAGATTCCAACTACGACAGAATCACAGCTTATCTCTGCTTGCCAGGCAGAGAATATTAGTGGTTCTTCCGTTTGTGAAAACCCACGGTCTTCACAGCACCATCTCGATCATCTTCTGATATCTTCACGTATTTGTTGGTCGGAATGGTTTTCGAATAAATTCGATCCCGGTCTTTCCGTACCAACAATCGTATTGGTCAGATTTGATAGTCGGTGTTTTAACTATCAAAATAAACAGTGTTTCAAACATGACACTCCAATGAGTTCACTGGTTCAGTATTCAGCATCACTTGGCCTTTAACAAACTGATTTACTTTTTGTTAAATCGAAACTTCCAATTCTTTTAAATATTCAAAAATACGAGATTTGAATAACTCTAATTGATTAATTAACATTCGTCTTCTCTCCATTCGCTTGACCCTAGATCACAACGATCACAATGGTTACGCCTGGTTCCCTCAGGAAACCTCCGACCGCCGTAGGCTATCAGCAGCCCTGCGAATTACGCTAGCAGTCGTACGAAATGGCAGCTTAGCCGAATAATTATGTTTGGCTAATTCTATCTCGAATAAATATATTCAATTTCCCATTTTGAAATCTCATTTAAAATTCTCCTTTTTACTTGATCTCGCTTTCAAGTAACGTTAATGTAAAATTAACGTCTTAACACTTTGAATCTCACTTAAAACTCTGGTTTATAATAAACCCTTTTATCGTAATCTCCTTTCACTTAATCCATATAATCGAGTACGTTTACTTCCTTTCATCATTCAATTTGCTTGCATCTCACATTCGGTAACCTTTTTAAATGAATTCCCATTTACAAATATATTCCTAAATTCATCATTTATTTAAAATAATAACTTATTTCAAGCATTAACTACTTTAGTAGTTAACCCCTTTATTAACTAAATTAAATATTAAATCTCTTTTAAATCCTTACTTAAATTCAAACACTATTCATTTAACTATTTTAGTCAAAACACATTAACTTGATACACAAATTCTAATTCCAAACGGTCAAGTTAATTAACTCAAAAACTTGATTATCTTCTTAACCGATTTCCACAATCCTCGCTTTAAATTAATTAAAAATATAATTAATTTAGATAGATTCTAATTTTTCTTCACACAACAATGATCAAAGTTTAACCCTTTCGATTCATTTCTTATCTTCATACTTGAAAATCTGGTTAACATCAGCATATACTTTATAAAATAAACCAACCATAAATCAAGGTCTTAAATAAATAAAATATTTATTTAATTCCCTTTTATACTTTATTCAAATAATATATTTCAAGATCTGAGTCCAGTTATAAAATAACTTTATAACTTCACTTTTATCGACTCACCTAACGGTGAATCCATATCTATAAACCCATTGATTTTTAAAGGCCATACTCTGCCAAACACTTAACCAATATCACCTATTGGTTCAAACCAAACAGATGTTGAATATTCAGTCAATAATCAACCATCAAATCAATCACACAAACAGATCAGTTCATATATGATCATAGGAAAATAATACATTTGAGGAATCCGGTTGGATCCCTCCAACCTGTTCTTCCCTGAAATCACAATGGTTATCTCAAATCAGATGATTTAACATCAACCACAAGCAATGCAACCAATTCAATCATTTAAACACGTTTATAAGTAAACGTGACCAACCAAGGTGAGTTACCTTTATTGGAACCAATCGTTACAATATAACGATTTGGTATTTTCACTGAAATTAAACACAGTTTAATTTCATCGGTTAAATCAACAGCTAAATAGATAACTAGAAAACAGTCAACCATTGGCAAGCAGAGCACACAAAATAAAAATACCCAATTTATAAAATATAAAAAGGGTAACTGAGTGAGTATAACTCACCTTGATTTGATTCACTGTTGAAACAGCTTGTTCCGATTAAATTAAACAAACGTTTAATTCAACTGAAAAATCATGTCGTCCACACTCTTGTCCAGACTAGTTTCAGAATGTTCGGTTTGCCAATACGATCCCGTCGGTATATGGTTTGTCGGATTCTGTCGAGATAGGTACAAGTTATGAGTATTCAAAGTTAAACAATTTAATTAATTTGATTAATCCCAAATCATTATTAAATATAAAACAAATTACTAATTTATTTTGTTAATTACATGGGCTAGGAGACATAACCAAGCCGATTAATTCCTTCTTTCTGTGTTCGTATAACATCCAGTTCCTATTCCTGCATGTTCCATAACGCCCATGTCGAATTTAGATTTTAGTTAACATAATCAAATTTATAATTTAATTTCTAATTAAACATTCTAGTCAACTAAATTACTTTTCATTTGAAATATAAGGACCGAGTATTCCTTCTATCATCAGTTTTTCCTCCCTTCATAACGCCCTGTCATGAATGTATACAAACCATTAGTTTACCGAGTCAATTTGATTATTCACTTGACTTAGTTATAGATTGAATTACCCTAATTATACTGTACGGGCCAACATCATTTGCTTCCCTTTTTCACTGGAACCAATACGGCAACGACTATCAAGCAATGTAGTTAAACTAATTAGGCGAAAAAAATGTACCACTCAACAACTGTTCCTCTTCCACTAATTTCCACCATGCTGCTCCCTTCGCCTCTATACATGAACGCACCCCCCCTCTAAAATACGTCCGCCCATGCAGTTCTCCACTTGATTCCACCGTGCTGTTCTTCCCAATCTCCCCTTACACACCCCCTCCTTCCCATTTGTTTTCCTATATGAAAATGATCCCCCCACCGTTGCTTTCCCTTCCAGCTTTTTACGTCCGCCCCTTTTTTTTTCTTTTTTTTCTTTTTTTTTTTTTCCTCCCATTGTATTACCCGCAGTGCCACTGTTCCCCCTTGCATGATCACGTGATTGCAAAATATAACCAAGGGATTTAAAAGTATTTGTATGAGTAATGGATTTTTAAGGCTAGCGTTATGGTTTGAAGGAAACCAATGGTTGTTGTTACTGTGATATGAAGCTGCGTATATATAGAGGAAGACAGAGTTGTAGATAAGAACAGCGTCCATCCCACGTACACATAGGTGTTGCACTAGTCTGAAGATAGGGTGGCTGATGCGAATGTGTTTTTTTTTCAGTCATGTTTGAGTTTACATTGATGGTGAAATGAAGTACGGCTGTAAGGGAAGTAGGAGGCAGCATGTGCATGGATTTATTTAGGATAGACAACCCTATGAGTAGCGTACAGGGGAGCAAAGAAGCTAAAGTAGAAAAGGGGATGGATTTATTAATATAAAATTATATGAAAACTTCGTCACGGAGAAATCGTATTAAAAATCACTATATATGATTTCTGTTTTCTGATAAAAAAACTATTCTTGATGTAAAAAGATATTCCGGATCCAATGAGACAAGTTTCGTCGCAATCCGAGGTCGTTTGGAAAAATTTCCTTTATGAAACCGGAAATGAACACACATTTAATTTTTTCACGGTCACCAGATAAATCAAATCAACTTGAAATCTTGATATCTTGCAATAACTTTTCGATACGAACCCAACGGCACTAGTTTCGTCGCATTCTGAGACTGTTGCCCCTGTAGGCTGTTTTTACCCCGAACCGCAATACCCCTTTTAACACCAAATTTTCCGGTCTCTAAAAATAACAACTATATACTTATTCTGACTCTAATCGACGATACGAACTCAACAGAACTGGTTTCGTGGTCTAATTCAATCGTCTGCTCAAGTTACACTCCAATACCCCTTTATTTATTTAAATACGCGCTATAGAAATTGAACGGGCGTTTATAGCTACCCTGGCCACATACGACATCGGTTTTCCACGCAGTTTGATTTTCTGACAATAATTTAACGATACGGTTCTAATGAAACTGGTTTTGTCGAAATCTGAGTCCGTTTGCAAAATGGCTATTTTAAAGGCCTATAATTAAATAACGGTTTTCCATAGCGACTATTTCAAAATTTGATTTAGCCATAACTTACTATTTATAACACGGAATCTGGATTTTTCTCTTTCATATGAAAGCTATTGCCAATACGGTTCCAACGTGTCTTGTTTCACAGAAATCCGTCTTATATCGAACTCTGTATTCTCAGTTGAAGTTCAAAACTTCAATTTACGAACTGCACGCCATTTTCAAGCTCGAATTTATATTATATATAAATATATAACGTTCAGCTTCGTTCTAAATAACGAAGTAAATATTAAATTTCATTAATATTACAATATAATATTTAAAACTAATTTAAATATTCATATTCAAATGGTCGAAAAACACGGGTCGTTACAGTAAGTACGTTTGAGGAGATCAACTTACGTGATATATTAAATATACTCTGTCAGACATTCTTCCATACAGGTCGTCCTGGGACTGGACAGACCGAAGGTACTATTATGTAAATCCATCTTAGGCAATTTCTACCTAGGATTTACTGAAATAACCTTGCATAAATTTGTCTTCAATTATCTTCATCATATTTGATTCACAACTTTAATACCATATGGAGTGGTTTTCAGATAATATATCTGATCCCGGTCTCTCCGTATTGACAACGGAAATGGTCAAAATCTTTGACAGTTGGTGATTTAACTATCAAAGGAAAACATGTGTACAAACAACGGTCGTATTCCCAAATGGAAATCTTATCGATCAATCATCATTTCATTTCCCAATTTCCCATTTATCATTTCCATATATTCATAAATTCCTTGTTTTTTAAAATTAGAAAATATACGTTATTAACTTTGGAAAACGTTTCCATTTCTGATTCGCGCATCAATATCTTCCCACCTCTATTAGTCTCTAACTGTAAACTAGTAAGAGAGCAACTTCCAAAGTATAAACCCCGAAGGCTGAAACCAACATCAGATCGATACCCAGAAAGCCATTCAACTTAACTAATTTCCTGTCAGTTTCTAATTTAAGTAAATCCATTTAAATTCCTAATTCAAACCCCAAATTCCTTTATAATTTTTTATTTGCAAAATATTTACTTTAATCTATTTTTCACATAGAACGTGAATAATATTTCTTTATATAATCAAAACAGTATGATTTCGTATTTAAAAACAATATCTCAAACCCAAATTTTATTTATATTTTTATTTGCAGAATTTTTCATACAAATCTTATTTCATTTCCAACATTTAAATCTCATTTATAACTCCCTTTATATAATTCTATTTATTCTATATAAATCCTTTTATATAATTCTATTTATTTTATATAAATCCTTTTATATAATTCTATTCATTTTATATAAATCCTTTTATATAATTCTATTCATTTTATATAAATCCTTTTATATAATTCTATTCATTTCCCAAATGTTTCCTTGTCCAAATATTACCTTTTATAATATCCTATTTATTTCATTTTCAATATTCACTTTGAAAATTTTCCTTTCTACATTTCAGTATTTCATATGGTATTTAAAATACCAAATAACATGACCAGTGTCATCATAACCAATCACAGATTTTATATCACATCATATATCACAATATATGAAAACAAACAGTATTATAATATTGAGGAATCCAGTTAGATCCCTCCAACCCATCCCCCTGCATTCACAGGTGTTAAACAATATAAATAACATCAATTTCATTTCAATATGAAATATTTTGATAAACAGAATCAATATTTTACTAACGATTTATATATATATCGTTATCTATAATTTCAGCCAATAAATCAGCAATTCAACCAAACAATCAACACACAGCAATCAATCATCATTTATCAATACCAGATTATATTTATAAAAATATAAACTGTACAGAGTTAGTGAGATTTACTCACATTGGATGATCATCGTTAAATAACGATAACTGTCGGTTGATTCAGACAAACAATTTATTTCGCTATAAATTGTAATGAGCTCCAGTTCACTCCCAGTCAGTTCCATTATGTAGCTGTCATCCATACGATCCCAACGGATCCTGTTTCGTCGAATTCTGACAAAGTTATGAATTTTACACTGTTATATGAATTAAATGTATATAATTAATTACAAATTAATAAATCTTGATAACCTTATCCAAAATCCATGTCATCACCCTAAAAATCTCAGCGCTCATCCCACTTTTTCCTTAACAGTTCAAACCTACTCTAACACAAACCAGACATCTTCATAGACATTGCCGACTTAAACATCCCTGTAACATTCGAATGTGATTTTTTCTTTTCTTCCTTTTGCTTTTTATTTTCTCCAACCATGGGCCTCACGTTAATAACTTAGCCCAAATTCATGCTAATACATACTCAGACTCATTTACCATGTAAGCCTTCTTCCTCCCATAAATCACGAACTGTCGGTCTCACCAAATGGCCATTACCGCTCCTTTGTAGTTCCATCTCTCTCTCATTACACAATAAAATTCCAATACAAGTTACCATACATCTTCATTTCATAATCTCCATCTCACCATACAATTGTTACAAAACTCGGATCCAATATACACTCGCATTCACAGTAGCTTCGCATACACAGTATTGGTTTTATGCGACATTTATAATTTCAAACTTTCCCAAACTTACCATACAACTGATATTTGATCCTACAATCTTGATTCCAACATTTATAATCTAAATCGAATGCTCAAACTCTGATAATATCAAGCCCTAGGGCTCATGCTTACTTAAAACAAAGAACAAACCTTTGTCGTACCTTGCTGTAGCCACCTAGAACTGAGGGGAATCATACAGTGAACTCGAAGATCAAGTTTTTGAATTAAGGAAATTTATCCCGATTTTTATTTTGAAGTTAGAAAGAACGATTTGGAATTTTCTATGAAGAGGAGTAGAACCGGCGGCTTATTAGATTGACCAAAGAAAACTAAGATTATGAAGTTTAAGGTAGAATATATATAGGGTTGGATAGCTTCTACCGTAAGCTTCGTATATTTATTTTATTTTGTTTATACTGTATTGCTTCTTGTATTCATCGATAAAAAATTCCTATTGTCACATACGATATCCAATTCCGATGAAAATGGATATACAGCTATAGTTCAACATTACGGACCCAATGAAATTGGTTCCGTCAAATTCCGAGTCCGTTTGCTCACACAACATATTTTTAAAGTCAAATTATTGACTGTTTTTCACATTTAAATCCCGTACGGCCACATACTGACTCCAAAAATCATGAAAATTGAAATCTAACAAAAATTTAATATTTCGGATCCAACAAAATTAATTTCATCGAAAATGGAGGTCGTTTGCAAAACTGGTTGTTTTTAATGCTCTAAATAAACCCTTTTAAATATTAATATATTTAAAAACAATTTAACTTAATATTAATAAATTAATATTATCGTATATATTCACAGTAAAATATCATATAGCTCCAAAATATTCCTATCTGTATTTATAACTCGATATTTCAAATCCAGATTAAATCCGTATTTAATTTATAATTAAAATCCATTTACAATATAAATAAATCGTTATAAATTATAAAGGAATTCCATAGCGACTTTTCGAAATTTTGATTTGGACACAACTCACAATCTACACGATGAAATCTCGATTTTCCTCTTCCATTAGAAAAATATACTTCACCAGCTCCGAACGTTTCTTATTTCATAGAAATCCGGCTTAAAAAGAATTCTGTATATTCATTTAAAGTTCGAATCGCCAAATTACGAACTGTCGCCCCATTTCGAGCTCGATTATAATTATAATATAATTATTACGTTCAACAGTCGTTTATATAATATATTCATTGATATAATTCAACTCTAAACTGAATTATATATTATAAATGATCCAATTCACACAATATTGTGAATTCCACTATTTCCGACTATTTCGGAAATTAAATATATTATTCTATTATTTATATTAATTAAATATTCAATAATTTTTAATTCTGGTCATTTTAAATTACCAAGCCTTTATTCAAATAATTAAATAAATTATTTATTATCCGTTTAAAATACGGGTCGTTACATTCTTCTCCCCTTAAAATAATTTCGTCCTCGAAATTGCTAAGGTAGAAAACAAACCCTATTGACTGGGTTAAAAATTAATTGTTTACTTCTTAAATTCAGTTTCATTGTACCAATTAATTTTAATTAAATATTAATTTATTTTGAATAATTAAAATTTTCAAAAATCCTGAAAATTTTCTAACCCCTTAAATTTTTAGAAAATTTCGCTAGCACCTCCTTTGTACGGCTCAATTGGTACAACTACAGCTCGCCTCTCTAGGCCTTCTCCAACCCAAAAGCAAATCAAACAGCCAAGCGGCTTGCCAAACAGGCTCATAAATCTCATTAAACTCATATGAATATAAATGTGTAACTTTTTGTCGGGCATTCAACTCTGCTATCAATTTAGCATATACCAATGTATTCCCAATCAAACTCCAATCAATTTTTACCCTCAAACCCAATCATTCGCTTATAACCTAGCCAAATTCCATTCTGAACTCAAATCCTATTTCCAATTTCAACTCTTACTTACCAGTTCAATACTTAACCATATTGAATTTCACTCCACAAAATTTATAAGTAATTAATTTCTCTTATTAATTATCTTTATCTCATAAATCAAATTCTAGTTTTTATTTTAACAACTAGTCCATTTTAGTTTAACATTTTTTCTTCTGGGAGATTTTAAACAATTTCACTTTTCTAAAATCAAATATCCCCTTTTGGAATCAAAACAACTTGTTTTCTCAAAACATTTCCAAAACATATTTTTAGTAGTACTCCATCACTTACGAACTCAAAAATGAACACTGATGATGTGGCCAGCATCATCAGGGTTATTTCCCAACGATCAAAGTGAGTTCAATACTATATCTCTTTTCAAAACTCAATTCTTAACCACCTTCATTTTGAAATCTATTTCAAAATACCATTCACAATGCCTGTAAAACAATTTAAAATCTCCCAAAATTTCAAAATTCTCATATATTTAATTCAAGTCCATAAACAACACCTTTCCAAATTTCTAGAGTTGAAATTTCAATTCTAATTTAAATTCAGGTTTAATCCGTCTGATTCACTTATATGAATTCTAATTGGTTATGTATATAACCATTTAATTTATAGTCTTACTCGATTATAATAACAACCAATATATCCAATATATTACAATCATTCCAATATAAATTCTTTATATCAAAATATAATTTAGGTAAAATTATTTTGTTTACCCTTGTTTCAAAACATACAGTGTTGGTTCATCGTATTTAAGTGTTTAGAAACTCCTATCGATACAGTGGATCAAACTGATCAAATAGAACTCATAAGCAAATCAACCAATAAATAACCACAATATATAATAGTTGATATAAAATCTACAAATACGCTCTCTCGTATGTATACACTCAACTTAATCAAGGGCATTACTAACCCCATCGCTACTGAGTTACACCACAGAGCCGAGGTAATCACTTAACCTTCGCTCTGATACCACTGTAACGAACCAGGGATTTTGCGACCTTGGTTATCGACATAAAGTTAATGTCGACTATCCAAGCATCAGAAATACCAGATAGTTGATAAAAAGAAGTTAGAGGGTAAGAATAGATAAGATAGAAAATTAGAATAGAAGAAGAAGAGGAACAACAACATCAAAGTAACACGAACCTCATGGCGGAACGAATAAAATATACTGTAACACCCCGTATTTCGGTTAACACTAAAGTGACAAATTAAAGAATAACTAATCTCAGATGTGAGAATTAAGGAAAATGGGTTGCGCCATTGTGTTCGTCTCGGAATTCTGGTTGAGATAGAGTCCGAGTTTGCGTGAATTGGACTTCGTATGAAGAAGTTATGGCCATCGGAAGTTTTAGAAAATTCAAAACAGATTTCGAAAATTCAAATTTCAGAGTCAGAATGGGCTAGGCGGGAAATTTCCCGCCAGGGCCAGTTCGACAATAGGGTCAACCTGGGGTCAACCTACCCTCACTAGGTCGACCATAGGGTCGACCTGTCCCCCCCCCCCAAGGGAAGATTTGATTACTGACTTGTTTATGACTGTATGTTGACTTATTAGGGTTTCTGATCTGCTCTGATTGGCTGGGATTAATTCTGGGTTGATCGGACGGCTTAAATTAATCCTAAACTCTATAAAAATACATGTAGACTCAAACCCTAAAATCAAATTAAAAATTAGATTCATGGCCTCCATGCCGTCACCTAGCAACCTAGAATAGCCGCCGCCAATTAGAGAGGAAGAAAGCTAAACAAATTCAATTCTATTCAACTCTAACAACTAATCTGCTACAATGAAAAGCTAATTCAACTTCAGAACTCAGATTTCAGAACTCAAGACCTTCTTTGAGTTGTGAGTTCGATTTCTTTAATAAAATAATTAACAATTTATTTTGATTGAGCTATGATGTGGATTATATGGTTATGTTGTGAATTGTTGATTGTATATTATCATCTATGTTGTAAAATTGTGATGTTATCATTTATGTTGTAAATTCTATGATGTTATCATCTATGTTGTAAAGTTGTGATGTTATCATCTATGTTGTAATTCTATGATTGGCTTATGTATAGTCAAGTCATAATGTTATTTCATATGCTAGTTTGGATATGTGGTTGGGTCTAGTTCATATGATAAGTCGTCATATATGCAAGTTAGGATGTAAATTAAGGCATGGACCATATGCAAGTTAGTGAAAACTATATATAACCTTACATGGTTCATGACATCTATTTTAGATCTAAAGTTAGGCTATGACATGTGTGAGTTATATGCTAAATTCTATATGCTAGTTTACATGTTTAGATGTAAGTTTACACCATTGTTATGTTGCATAAATCACATATGCATGTTTATATAAATATATGAGTTTGGAATATGAATCATGTTATGCAAGTTTGTGGTTATTGCCTATGCAAGTTTACATCTTTAGATGTAGAACTATGACATACATGATTTATGCAAGTTATGACCATTACATAAACAAGTTTACACCTTTAGATTTGGATCTATGACATATGTAGTTTTATGCAAGTTGTAACTTTGGCTTATGCAAGTTTTAGATGTAGAACATCATTCACACATGCAAGTTCACCCCTTATGTTTAGATCTAGTTTTAATTATATGTTTGTTGTAATGTTTTCTCTTTATTCCATGAGTTAGACTATTCGAGTCTAACGTATATTTTACGTTAAACGAACGAACGTACAACGTGGGGTAATGGGATAATATTAAAAGATTTAATATTGAAAATTGGCATAAATGCCATAAATGGTATAAAATAAATTTGTGATGAAATTGGTATGATTTTGCATACCATAAATAGATGGACATAATTGAGTCAATTATGGCCATAGTTAAATTTGGAATTGATTGATAATTTGAACAGGGAAAATAAATCAAATTGGGGAATGATTAATTAGGTGTAATTAATCGTCTAAGACACGAGGTTAGGCTCGTTTGTGGTGTAAGACTGCCCGAACCCACCCAGCAAATCCAGCTGCCACAAATGCCAGTCTAATGTGGGAGGTCTTAGGCATAAATTAAATGCATAACAGTTGTAAAGACACGAGGTTAGGCTCGTTTGTGGTGTAAGATTGCCCGTACCCGCCCGGCAAATCCAACTGCCACAAATGCCAGTCTAATGTGGGAGGTCTTTATAAGGTAATGGTCTTAATGAATTAAGAAACACTTGACCAGATAAACAAATAGTGGGACATGAAGGGGTTAAGTGGGTGCCTTGGGTGGCATGTGGAATCTAGTGGGTGGCTTGAGTGGCATTTGAAATACGATTAGAAACACTTAACCAAAATTGAAACATGTAAGTGAACATGAATAAGAAGAGGGTTAAGTGGGTTGTACTAGAGGGGACCAAGCTTAGGTGGATAGCTTGTGTCAAGTAATGGGGGCCCGTTTCAACCAGTAACCCATACGTATCTTTGTGGGCTCGAACCAGGTCGAGGACGGGACACGCATACTGGGCTTGACCGTAAGAGGCCAAAACGGGTTAGCGGTGGCAACGCAAGTCCAACGGGTTCATATGCGTGTGTGGGCCCGGGCTGGTAGGTAAGACGTTGTTGCATTGTGTAGGTATAAGCCATGCATTATTAGTGGTATCGGGTTGCCACTTTGTGGAGTGATACACCCCACTGTGGGGCCAGCACGGGTATCTACGAGTTAGGGAGCCGATCGAATGGGGAGAGTAGTGGATACGCCTAGTGGAGATAGGAGCAGACGACACCTATGAAGACAGCTAGGAGTATAACTACCATATTATGAATAAATATTGTAATTAGAATGGGGAGGGTAGTGGGTACACCTAGTGGAGATAGGGGCAGATGGCACCTATGAAGGTAGCTAGGGGTACACTAAACTACCATTATCATTATTAAGTTCTGTAGGCAGGATCAACCGTTAGGGTGCCTAGTGGTGGTGCAGTACAGTAATTATCTTATAGTGATTAGGGGTGCCTTTAACTAATAACTTGCTTCATCCTATTTCCTTGTTTTTTCTGTCATACCCAATTGTTCACAGTCATTTCCTTATTTTTCAGCTTATGCCTTAGCCTAGTTATTTTGACAATTATATTGTTAAAGTTATCGCACTTGCCAGACTTTATGTCTAACCCCCTTTTCTTTCCACCTCTTGTCTTCCTTCCCCCCTCTCCCCTCAGGTGTGCAAGGAGTGAATACTGCAGCTTAGTGCCGATTTCTTTCAGTTTCTTGAAGAGAGTAGATGTATCACTTGGGACCCTCTCATCTTTATGGCTTTTCTTATGCTCAGTGGGGATTTATGCATTTATGTTAATTAAGTATTTGCTTCTTTATGTATTTTGAAGTTTTTGGAAAGACTACTGATCCTGTTGTAATGGTTTTGGAAACTACCTATGTAAACTCGTTTTGAGTTATGATGAAATAAAATAAGTTTTATCTTCCGCTGTGTTGTTTCATTTATTTATTCTTGTAATTTATCTGTTCTATACAACAATAACGCTTCATGGACATTGATGCATTCCCTTAGTGAGTGACACTAATGGACGTAGGGTGTTACATATACTATATAACATAACTTTGAAATACAAATCTATACTTGAATATACATATCATTATCAAAGTACAGCACTTACAACATAGCAGAAATAAACAATTGCTATAAAATCCTGAAGTCTCCTGCTCCAAGCTCTCTGTATATCTGTAAAATTCTGACTACTTGATTGCCCATACAAAATTGGGCACCCAAGAGTTTAGGAAAAACAAAACAAAATAAACTCTGGGTCAGTCATGGGACTAGTGTAAGAAAACAATTTTAAAACAGTTTGAGAAAATAAACATATCTCATAAGACCACGTCGTATAACACGAAATGGGTTTTTCCCTTATGAGAATCCAAAGCATTTGATTTTACATCAAAAATCCTTTTGCAAGAAACAATGATCTTTTATATCAAAACTCCCTTGATATTATGATAGTGTCTATCAACCACAATATAATAATCATCTAGCAGAACGCTTTCATCTCACGTTCCACATACATAATATATAATCAAAAACCGCGGTCACTTATTGGTTAATGAATTCCAACTGGCAAGGTATGGGACAACCTTACGATAGCGTATCTCTAGAGAGGAATACACAGGGTTCAACAAGAACATCTTGTAACCTAGGCTAAACATGATCGGTCACTCATTTCGCTTGAGTGTACCAAATGTATTATCACCAACGGTTGAGATTAGCAACCGTTTCCTAAAAGGGACAACATCGAAGTAGATTATAGAAGTAAAATGGAATTTCTCTAGATCAGGTGACAATACACCCAAATTGGCAGCTAACCACTTAACCTTGCGACCTACCCGGTTTTATACCATTCTGGTTTGTGAGGCTTGAGGCCAAAACGTACAGATCACACCTTTATTTACTTTGAATGTCACATCGTCATACCCGCCAAATCACAAATTGATTTCCTCAAAAATACAACGGGTGTACAGCTAAGAGAAACGAATTCCTCTACCACCAAACATAATTACGTTTGAGGAGATCAAATTACGTGATATATTAAATATACTCTGTCAGACATTCTTCCATATAGGTCGTCCTGGGACTGGACAAACCGAAGGTGCTATTCTGTAAATCCATCTTAGGCAATTTCTACTTAGGATTTACTGAACAGTCCTTGCATAACTCTGTCTTCAAATATCTTCATCATATTTGATTCGCAACGCTAATGTTATACGGAGTGGTTTTTAGATAATATATTTGATCCCGGTCTCTCCGTATTGACAACGGAAGTGGTCAATATATTTGATAATCGGTGATTTAACTATCAAAGGAAAACATGTGTACAAACAACAGTCGTATTCCCAAATGGAAATATTACCGATCAATCATCATTTCATTTCCCAATTTCCCATTAATCGTTTCCATATATTCATAAATTCCTTATTTTCTAAAATTAGAAAATATACGTTATTAGCTTTGGAAAACGCCATTTCTGATTCACGCATCAATATATTCCCACCTCTATCAGTCTCTAACTGTAAACTAGTAAGAGAGCAACTTCCCAAGTATAAACCCCGAAGTTCGAAACCAACATCAGATCGATACCCAGAAAGCCATTCAACTCAACTAATTTCCAGTCAGTTTCTAATTTCAGTAATTCCATTTAAATTCCTAATTCAAACCCCAAATTCCTTTATAATATTTATATGCAAAATATTTACTTTAATCTATTTTTCACATAGAATGTGAATAATATTTCTTTATATGATCAAAACAGCTTGATTTCGTATTTAAAAACAATATCTCAAACCTAAATTCTATTTATGTTTTTATTTGCAGAATTTTTCATACAAATCTTATTTCATTTCCAACATTTAAATCTCATTTATAACTCCCTTTATATAATTCTATTCATTTTATATAAATCCTTTTATATAATTCTATTCATTTTGTATAATTCCTTTTATATAATTCTATTCATTTCCCAAATATTTCCTTTTCCAAATATTACCTTTTATAATATCCTATTTATTTCATATATAAATATTTCATTTTCAATATTCACTCTGAAAATTTGGCTTTTTACATTCGAGTATTTAAAATACCAAATAACATGACCAGTGTCATCATAATCAATCACAGATTTTATATCACATCATATATCACAATATATGAAAACAAATAGTATTATAATGTTGAGGAATCCAGTTGGATCCCTCCAACCTATCTCCCTTCATTCACAGATGTTAAACAATATAAATAACATCGATATCATTTCAATATGAAATATTTTGATAAACATAATCAATATTTTATTAACGATTTATATATGTATATCGTTATCTATAATTTCAGCCAATAAATCAGCAATTCAACCAAACAATCAACACACAGCAATCAATCATCATTTATCAATACTAGATTATATTTATACAAATATAAACCGTACAGAGTTAGTGAGATTTACTCACGTTGGACGATCATCGTTAAATAACGATAACTGTCGGTTGATTCAGACAGACAATTTATTTCACTATAAATTGTAACGAGCTCCAATTCATTCCCAGTCAGTTCTATTATGTAGATGTATTCCATACGATCCCAACGGACCTGTTTCATCGGATTCTGATAACGTATGAAAAAGTTATGAATTTTACACTGTTATATGAAATAAACGGTATATAATTAATTACAAATTAATAAATCTTTATAACCTTATCCAAATCCACGTCATCAAAATTAATAAATCTTAGTAACCTTATCCAAATCCACGGCATCACCCTAAAAATCTCAGTGCTCATCCCTCTTCTTCCTTAATAGTTCGAACCTGCTCTAACCCAAACCAGACATCTTCATAGACATTGTCAACTTAAACATCCCTGTAACATTCAAATGTGATTTTTCTTTTCTTCCTTTTGCTTTTTATTTTCTCCTACCATGGGCCCTACGTTAATAACTTAGCCCAGATTCATGATAATACATACTCAGACTCATTTACCACGTAAGCCTCCTTCCTCCCAGAAATCACAAACTGTCGCTCTCACCAAATGGCCATTACCCCTCCTTTGTAGTTCCATCTCTCTCCCATTACACAATAAAAATTCCAATACAAGTGACCATACATCTTCATTTCAGAATCTCCATCTCACCACAAATGGTTATAAAACTCAGATCCAATATACACTCGCATTGCAGCATCTTCGCACACACAGTATTGGTTTTGTGCGACATTTATAATTTTGAAATTTCCCAAAAATTAACATACAACCGATATTTGATGCTACAATCCTGAATCCTATATTTATAGTCTAAATCGAACGCTCAAACTCTAATAATATCAAGCCCAAGGGCTCATGCTTCATTAAAACAGCGAACAAACCTTCGTCGTACCATGCTGTAGCCACCTAGAACTGAGGAGAATCATACAGAGAACTCGAAGATCAAGTTTTTGAATTAAGAAAATTTATCCTGATTTTTATTTTGAAGTTAGACGGAACGATTTGGAATTTTCTGTGAAGAGGAGTAGAATTGGTGGCTTATTAGATTGATCAAAGAAAACTAAGGTTATGAAGTTTAAGGTAGAATATATATAGGGTTGGTTAGCTTCTACCATAAGCTTCGTATATTTATTTTATTTAGTTTATACTGTATCGCTTCTTGTATTCATCGATTAAAAATTCCTATGGTCACATACTATATCCAATTCCGACGAAAATGGATATACAGCTACAGTTCGACATTACGAACCCAACGAAACTGGTTTCGTCGAATTCCGAGTCCGTTTGCTCACAAAGCATATTTTTAAAGCTAAATTGTTGACTGTTTTTCACATTAAAATCCTGTACGGCCACATACTGACTCGAAAAATCACGAAAATTGAAATCTAACAATAACTTAATATTCCGGATCCAACAAATTTAATTTCGTCGAAAACGGAGGTTGTTTGAAATACTGGCTATTTTTAAAGCTCTAAATAAACCCTTTTAAATATTAATATACTTAAAAATAATTTAATTTAATATTAATAAATTAATATTATCGTATATATTCACAGTAAAATATCATACAGCTCAAAATATTCCTATCTGAATTTATAACTCGATATTTCAAATCAAGATTAAATCTATATTCAATTTATATTGAAAATCCATTTATAATATAAATAAATTGTTATAAATTATAAACGAATTGCATAGCGACTTTTTGAAATTCTGATTTGGACACAACTCACAATCTACACGACGAAATCTCGATTTTTCTCTTTCATTAGAAAAATATACTTCACCAGCTCCGAACATTTCTTGTTTCACAGAAATCCGGCTTAAAATGAATTCTGTATATTCATTTAAAGTTTGAATCGCCAAATTACGAACTGCCACGCTATTTCGAGCTCGATTAAAATTATAATATAATTATTACATTCAACCGTCGTTTATATATTATATTCGTTAATATAATTCAAATCTAAGCTGAATTATATATTATAAATGATCCAATTCACACAATATTGTGAATTCTACTATTTCCGACTATTTCGGAAATTAAATATATTATTCTGTTATTTATGTTTGTTAAATATTCAATATTATTTAATTCTGGTCATTTTAAATTACCAAACCATTATTTAAATAATTAAATAAACTATTTATTATTCGTTAAAAATACGGGTCGTTACAGCACTTATTTGGTTTGATATCCATTTAGAGCTTGCATGCTTGGGTTTGTTTTTGTGCAATCTTAAGTACACTTATGCCATTATTTTGCACTTTATTGTGTTGACCAGTCTTGAACCTGGTGTGCCGTGCCATCTTGCACATCTATGCTTTCTTCGCATGCTACAGTTGTTTGAGTTGCTTTGTGTTACCTTGTTCCTATTCCTTTTAGCTTTTCTGTACTTTGTATTTGTGAACTACTGCACCTGTGTTGAGGTTGATATTGCTTGTGTGTTTGTTGTGAACCCTATAGTGCAGTTCCATTGTTGTCTTGAACTTGATGGTGTGTATATCCTTGTACATTTTCCTGGTCGTCCTTATTCCATTTAATATGCTGCTTTACCATGTATTTTCCGGTTTATGTAGCTTATCCATACACATACACACTTTCATTCATACATATTCAGTATTAACTTATGTATGTGTGTGTGTGTGTTGACACTTGAAGCCTTGTCCATTGATGTTCTTCATTCCGGTTGTTGTTTTCATTCTTCATACTATTGGTTTGCGCTTGTGCATGTTTTTCCAGCTTCAAGGTTGAACAACTATGGTTCTTGTTCATCCATGCTTGTTGTACATTACTTGCCTTCATACACATATATGTATGTGTATAAATATATGCACACATATGCTTGTCCATTCATATTTGTTGTGTATCTTTCTTTGCCTTGTGCATTGACTTGAATATGTGATTAAATTGCAAGTTGGACATTTTGATTTGCTTGATTTGTACACTTGAATTTGCTTTGTTGTCTTGACTTACATGACACTGTCCTACTGCCATTTGACTTTGTGCCCATTGTCATGCATTTGAGTTTGTTGACATGCTGCACCTGACATTGCTATGCACCATGTATGCCTATGTACATATATGCATATGTACACTTGTGTACATATGTATATATTTAAGTGACATGCACATATTTTGCTATTGTATCATTCCATGCTCTGTTTCTTTACTTACTTGGCCATTGTCATTTGTATTGCTACACGCAATGCTTCACCTCTGTAATTCCATGCACATGTTTTATGCTTGCTGATCGTATTGCCCCTGTTCACCCGAGAAGTTGCCTCTGTGCATATATTTATATTTATTACTTCTAATCTAGCAAACCAATTATGGTTGTGTTGAGGCTGGTCAAGACTAGCAGACCACGTATGTGTGTTGAGGCTGGTCAAGACCAGCAGACCACGTATGTGTGTCGATGCTGGTCTTGATCAGTATACCACTATAACTTAGTTGAAGCTGGCTTGCGAGCACTAAAGATTCAGTCTACATTGTGGTATTTACAGTAAATTGCTGTGAATATCACAAGCAGTCGAGAATCAAGTAAATATGTATCTGACCAAGTCTATAAAGACGATGAGAAACACACTAGAAATTCTGAGGCAAATAAAATTTAAAATAAATTTATATTTGTCTATAGTTGAATCTATTTTTGTTTCATTTTACTATGTGTGTTTCTGTGACAGATATATAGGTGACTGGATTATATATTGAAGCAATTGAAGACCTAGTGAGTGTATATGAATCTATATATGAAATTGAGTGAAATGAGAGAAATGAGTGTTGTAGTGAGGAATGAATGCAAATGTGAATTGAACGTATTATATGATAGTGAAATGTACAATAGTGGAGTCAGAAGTTTGTACTATTTCAGATGTTGAAATAAAATGTTTATTTGAATAAAAAATTATTTGAATATTAAATTCTGTGCAATAACATTTTATTCCAAATAAATATTTATTTCTTTATGTCATGCAATATAGAATAGTACAGATACAAACATATATATATATATATATATATAATAATATATATTTCTTATCATCAAACAAAAATCATATTGTTATACTCAACAATTTGAATGGTGGTTTAAAAGCTTCATACTTATGCGTAAAAATCCTATCCTAGTATTGCAATATTGTTGTCTTTGGGGAATACTACCTTGGGTATGGTAGTTAGTTGTCTTGCGTAAATATTTACAAGTTTAGGTTAGAATTACTAGCCTTGTTAGACATATGTTTTGATTAGGACCAAAAGGAATACATTTGTGTACTATAGACAATGTTATGCATTTTCCACTCACTAGGACTATTTGTCCTGACCCTCCTCATAACAAATCTCAAGTTTATCTCGGGGAAGACAGGTCTTAGCAGGTGTTCAATTTGGTTTTCGGTTCCCATTCTCTCATGCTCTGTATCGACGTGGCGATTGGCTTTAAGATAGGTTCCTTAGTCGGTATTGGTTATCCTATCTTGTTTTCATCGTGAATTAGTTTTATTGTACTCTGATTATGCTCATGCTCATTTATTTGTAGGTACCATATTTATATTATACGTGCTTGGATGGGTTTGAGTTTCGATTTTTGTCGAAATGCAGACTCAGAAAAGTGTGGGGTGTTACATTTGGTATCAGAGCTTAAGTTTAGAAGATCAGTGCAACTAATATATTAGGATTAGTGAGAAAACATATTCGATTTTCTTTTCCTATTTTCTTTAGTATCTCTTACTTGACTCTGAATTATTTCGATGATGAGGTAGTCATGAACCTAATTATTTAAAAAAAATTAATGACTAGGAATCAGAAGTATTTTGAGTTCGAGTATCTGGCCAACCCCGATTTACCCCATGATACGTTGACGATTATGTTTTGAAGAGCGTGAGGACAACATATAGTGAATGCCATGGATTTGAACTTGGTGACTAGACAGAAGTCTAGCTACAACTGAGATAATAGCGATTTCTTGTTTTTGATTTCGTTTGGGAGTTCCACGATGATCTTTCCTTGGTCCTGAAGTGGGGAATTCACATTAAGGTGTCATTATTTTCCGGGAATATAATTACGAAGTACATCCATTTAATATTTCATCGTGTATATCTAGATAATCCTTTGATCGGGTTATTCACCTTAATCCATGGTCTTATATTCGGAGAGATTTCGGTATTTAAAACTGTTTTGAAATTAAAAAGGGATTTCCGAAATTTTAAACTATGGTTTTTGAGAAATTGTTTTAAAAATGAAGATTTGTGAAAATGAATTAAATATTAGAATTTCAAATCTAACCATGTTTTAGATTGTTGGGTTTTGTCTAATTTTAATAAATAATCCTTCTTGGTAAAGAGAAGAAATTTGAAAATGACAAAGAATCAGCCTCGAAATCTAGAAACTATAATTACCCATTCCTTGTGATTTTTAGTATCCCTCTTTTTGGAAATTTTGGATGATTTAGGGAAATTATAGTGAATAACCTTCCAAAAAAAATCTCAATAATTCCTAACATGGAAATATTTTTCTAGTCAATAAAAAAATAGGGATACAAATTAATAAAAGGACAAATTTTCAAAATAAGCTAATTTTTTAAACAAATAGCAGAAATAGGCCATTTTTAAAACTATTAGCAGAAATAGGCCAGTTTTTGCCACCTCAGCAATGAGGTGGCAATAGTTTAAAAAAAATAATCGGAAGCGCACTTGGCAAGTGCGCCCCTTAAAAATAACACAGGCGCACTTGTCAAGTGCGCCCGTTATCATTTTGACTTGCTGCATAATAGCAGCATCTCTCCTTCTACACAATTGTTTCACAGCTGCTATACAATTGTTTCGCAGTAGTTTTCCAATGTAAATTGAATCAACTTCAAAAATACGGTAGCCCAAATAAAGCATAAACACATATATGAATCAACTTCAAACTTAAACATGTAAAAACAACGTTAATATTCGATTACAAACATAAACATAAGTCTAAATGAAATTCGGTTACAAACATAAACACGAACCCAAATAAAATTTGATCCCAAATCCAAAGTGCACATGGTTCGCTTACAAACATAAGCTAATACAACACTTATAAAACGTTCATGGCGAAGTCTAATCTTGAGTAGGGGGAGGTTGAGAAGGTCCTGTCGCTTGCGATTGAGCTGGGTCTTATCGAGGTGGAGCTAGAGAAGGATCATGTTTTTTTTTAGTTCTTCGCTCTCCCGGGCAGTCCAGTCTACGTATAAAGAGTAATGTGTCAATGAGTTTTTTCAAGCTAATACATCGTGGTTGGACGTCGTGCTCCGGTACTCGACCATGTCCAATATCCTCCAATCCTCTACCAACCGTCTCTAGCACATCGACCTACAAATTGTGTTATTTATAATCACATATTAGAAGATTTAAGTCAGCAAAGTAAAACAGTAAAGTAAAGTTAAAGACGTACGACATCTCGCTCAAGCGGTGCAAGAGCGGTGTATGCTCGTTCTTGAGGAGCCCGATCTGCGAGAATGAATCTTCGAGTGATTGACCAATACCAACTCAAGTATGCTGAAATATGAGAGCTAGGAATTTCTTGATGAACGATAGAGTTATGTCTATCGTTCCACTGAATGACAGCAAAATGCAAATTTGGCTTTGGATCGCAAGGCTCAGTGATGTGTTGTTGAAGACTAAATTGTCGCATCACTCGATCAGGATTATACATCTCAACAGTTCGCATGCATATGATCGGTGTCTTGCAAAGCCAACTAGGCATGCCTCTTAGGCAGATCAACTAGCACATCCTGTGTGAAGGGATTCCATACAATAGCCTCATCTGTCAGCATGTCAAGCTGGTCACGGTAGTAAGTGGTAACTTGCTTTGGAGACTCAATCCAACTCCTATTTCCAAACCACCTGCGATATAAAATAATGCATATAAAATATGTAAATGTAAGTAATATAGCTAAGCATCATTATTGAATATCATGTGAATGTACGTAAACTACATTGCACTATAAGGTAATGATCTGTCGATATGCGCAGATAAAGTTACGTTTGGACGACCGATAGGAAGATGTGTCCATGACCAAAGCTGTAAAATATTAAAAAAATGATGGGATTGCATATTACAAGTGGCCATAAACAATTATACATACTAATATTTACCAGTAGAAGAGAAAGACAACCGGTTATGGATTTGGACTTACCGAGCGCAACATTTGTTAATTCAGTGTATAATGTTGTCAATACTGCACTACCCCAAGAATATCGTGCACAATCATCCAAATTTCTCACAAATAATAACCAAAAAAGATTTAGTCGTCCTTTAGAATGATCGGGACATAGACAACAAGATATCAAGTGCAGAATGATGGCTCTCGCATGACGTTCAACTTGCTCATCTGACGCACCCTATGCTGGCTCATTGCGAAACATACTTCGAAGCCAAGTCAATTTAATTGTTGTGCCTCTTATCTTATTTCGATTTGGGACCATGCCTAAACACTCATAAAAAATATCTTTGTAATTACTGAGATGTGTAGCAGTAACAGGATTTCCTTCCACTGTAACACCCAAAAGACAACTAACATCTTGCAACGTGATAGTAATTTCACCAGTGGGAAGATGGAAGGTGGAAGTCTCTGGTCTCCACCGATTTACCAATGAAGTAATAAGTGCATGGTTTATCTTAAAAAAAACCAATCTGGATATTTCTCTAAATCCAGCTCTTTGTAGCGCAAGTTGAACTCTAGGTGTGTTTGAAGTAGTCAACGCTAACTTGATAGAATGGTTTTGATAATCAATTGGCTCGTCGCTCTACAAAGTTCAAAACAAAATGAAAGTAATTAGCTAGTGAATGAGAAATGAAAAAAGTGTTGAATTCTTCCATTTGGATTTTTGAAATACCTTCATCAAGTCCAAATCATTGCTTCTATGCTCATTTTGAAGATACAAGACACTTGCATCCACTGGACTGAGTGATAACTCTAGAAGAAAAAATATGAAATGAAATGAACAAGTAATGAACTAGGTTTTGAAATGATTACGTAAATCACCATATACATGAACTAAGAATTGGATTGAGCATTCCATTGTAATGAACAGGTAATTCATTATATACAAGTAAACTACCAAGTAAATGAACAAGCAAATCACGAACAGGTAAGTCATTATATACAAGTAAACTACCAAGTAAATTAATAAGCAAATCACCAAACACAAGTAAATGACCAAGTAAAATCACCATTGAAATGTGCCTTCCATTGTTATGAACAAGTAAATCACCATATACAAGTAATGAATTAGGGTTAATCAAGTAATGAACAAGTAATTAGCTAGGGTTAATCAAGTAAATGAATAAGTAATGTTGTTTAAGAATTTACCTCTAACTTCATAAGATGAGGATGAGCCTTCCATTGTAGTAATAATTTAGGGTAGAAGTAATGAAAAATTGAAGTATTAGAAAGTTTAGAAGAATAGGATTTTGGGTTTCTAGTTTTATGGATTTTGGAGAGGAAAGGGTGTTTGGAGGAAGTGAGGCAATTGGAGAGCTACTGGTGTAACAACCCGAATTTTAATGACGTGTTAAGACATGAATCGAGGCAGAATTAAATTTTAAATTAAGAATCAAGCAAAACGGGTTGCGCCATTGCGTTCGTCTCGGAATTTTGGTTGGAAACGAGTCCGAAATTTCGTAAATCGGAGTCCGTATGACCGAGATATGGCCCATTGAAGATTTCAGAAAATTCAAAATTCAGCCTAAAATTCAAAATCAGATCCGAACAGAATGGGCGGGAAATTTTCCAGCCCTACCCCAGGTCGACTGGGGAGTCGACATGCCCCCCCCCCTCAGGTCGACTAAGGAGTCGACCTGGGTGTCGACCTGGGGGTCGACCTCCCTGGTCGGACCAGGTTAGCCTGGTGCACCTGCTTGCTTGTGTGGTCTGGTTGGTTGGCCTGTGACGATTTTCAATGGCTCAGATCTATCCTCGGGTTGATCCTATGGCCTAAACTAGTCCTAACCTCTATAAAAACACCCTAAGACCTAACCTAAATCACTAAAAATCATCCTAACAACAAAGTGCTGCCCAAATATCTCTTGATCATGGCCTCCATCTTCATCTTCAAAGGCCTAAGCATGCAAACTTGATTCAAGTCAAAGGAGCAATCCTTCTTCATCAAATCAAAGGAGCTACTTATTTCTCAAGGCCTCTAGTGTTGCTACATCATTCCTAGAGCTTCTACAACGATTCTATGACGATTCTTGCTCCTAATTCACTAGCCACGCTTTGTAAGTTCTAGATGCTTTTAGATTGAAATGATAACTTGAATATGACATGTGATAAAGTTGAAATTTTGATCTATGCATGATAATCGATCCATGCTCATTCTTGTTCATCTATGATCTTGACCTTTGGGGATGTTGCTATGACATTAATTTGAACCTATGCATGTTGCAAATCACTCTTTCATATCCTTATCATGCATGTAATGATGTTTTCCTCTCGGATCTTGTTTTATGCAAAGTTTCTACCTTCCCCTATTTATTTTCTTTTAATGAACCTTGGTCGATTTCGGACCTAGGCCTTAAACTACGATTTACGTGCGATTTGTATACGGGGGAATATTGGGATTTCACCTATTTGGATATGGGTGTGGGTGGTCGAATTTGTGCATAACATGAACAAGGAAAATTTGGGGTATTGCCAATGTAATTTGCAAGTTTGGGCATACATGAATTGGCATATGAATTAAATCACAAGTTTTGGGAACTCTGTAAGTTAAATCAAGGGATTGGACTTATGCAAATTAGGCATAAGTGGAATTGGGAACATGAACCATGATGTGGGTTTATTTGGGGCATGAACTTGACAACATGTAACTTTGGCTAGAACTTGATAGGGTTGGGATGTCATAAACTTGGCATACATGCAAATAGGCGAGAATTGGACATAGGTAAAGTGGCTAGAATTGGGTATATATTTTCATGGGCATGTAAGGTGGAACTTGGGCATATGTATAGTAACATGTAAAGTGGGGATTTTGACTTAGATGACACATATGTAATTAACAATCTAACGGATGTCTTCGACACGAGGTTGGACTTGAGTTGTGGTGTAATTCTGTCCGGAACCGCCCAGCATATCCAGTGACCACAACAATAATAGTCTAACATGAGAGGTCGTAGGCAAAGATTAGATTGTGGTAATGCATGAACCCGAGGTTAGAATGGATTTGCGGTGTAATTCTTCCCGGAACCGCCCAGCATATCCAGTGACCGCAAATAGTCCAATGTGAGAGGTTGATGCATTAGTAAAGAATAAAACCAATATGACATGGACAGGTGGGTTAAGTAACTTGATTAGACTAATGACACTTAACCAATATGACATGGACGGGTGGGTTAAGTAACTTGACTAGACTAATGACACTTAACCAATATGACACGGACGGGTGGGTTAAGTAACTTGACTAGACTAATGACACATAACCAATATGACATGGACGGGTGGGTTAAGTAACTTGACTAGACTAGTGACACTTAACCAGTATGACATGGACGGGTGGGTTAAGTAACTTGACTAGACTAATGATACTTAACCAATATGATATGGACGGGTGGGTTAAGTAACTTGATTAGACTAATGACACTTAACCAATATAACGTGGATGGGTAGGTTAAGTAACACCGGACTTGATTTCTAGATGACACTTAACCATATAACACGATTAGAGGATGGGTTAGTTTAACCTGAATGGGTCGATAACACCCGACTAGTATAACGCGAGGCATGGTAAGGTTAAGTAAACTCACAAGGGTAACACTTAACCGTTATAATTTGACTAGTGATGGGGTTAAGTCATGAATGCTTGAATATACTTAACCAATCCAAACATGATAACTTGATGGGGTTAAGTCATGAATAGCTTGAATATACTTAACCAATCTAAACATGGTAATTTGATGGGGTTAAGTCATGAATCGCTTGAATATACTTAACCAATCTAAACATGGTAATTTGATGGAGTTAAGTCATGAATCGCTTGAATATACTTAACCAATCTAGCACGGTAATTTGATGGGGTTAAGCTCGAATATACTTAACCAATCTAACACGGTAATTTGATGGGGTTAAGATTAAACATACTTAACCAATTTTGACACGATGATCTGGATACGGTTAAGTCATGAATCGATGGAATACGCTTAACCAACTTGACACGTGATTCGTAGGGCTAAGTCATAAACTTGAATGACAACACTTAGCCAACTTGACATGACATGTAGACGGGTTAAGTCACGAACTGGAATGACCACACTTAACCAACTTGACATGCTAGACTGATAGGGGTTAAGTCTTGAGTTTGGATGACAACACTTAACCTGCTTGACGGAAACCCTAGTTACGCGGTCCTTTTCAGCAGTAACCCTCTTGGATGTATCACGATACCCTAGGGACTAGGCTAGGGTGGGGCACGATTACTGGGCTGATTGTAAGCGACCAAAACGACGGCTGAGTTTGGTGCGCCATCGTAGGTTCAGGCGGGCTATGGTCGTGCACGTAGTCCGGAGTTGAAAAAGCGGGCATGGGCACCAGTAGTTTTACACTGTGCGTGCTTGGAATGGTGTCAGTGGTTGACACCCTAGGACTTGATATACCCTAGGGTGGACCTAGCACAGGGTAGCTACATTCGTGATTGGGCCGTATGACACTGACACACGACGAGCTAGGTCTTGTAGGGAGCCGATCGACTAAAGCGTGACGTAGGGCGTTGTTCGATAGGTAGCATAATCCCTAGTGGTCCTAGGTGGCATAAACCCTAGTCGAAAACGTCCATTAGGTAGCGTAATCCCTAGTGGTCCTAGGTGGCATAAATCCTAGTTGAAAACGTCCATTAGGTAGCGTAATCCCTAGTGGTCCTAGGTGGCATAAACCCTAATCAAATCCAGAAATTGTTCAATAGGTAGCATAATCCCTAGTGGTCCTAGGTGGCGTAAATCCTAGTTGAACACGCGATAATTCATGATAAGGGAATCTGGCCATAACAAGGATGGCAGTCCGAGCGACTTCAAGGATGGTGACACTACGTTGTAGTAGTATAGAATAACGTGATGGAACCCATACGATATACGTCAAGGGACTATTCATATACATGGAAGAGATGATATGAGTTAGGGTGCTAGTACGGTTGGTGCAGAGGATGTTAGACAAGCGATGCTATTCCGAGTTTATCTTGTTATCTTGTTACCTTGGTTATTCGGTTACCTTGGTTATCTTGTTACTTGAGTTTATCTTGTTATCTTAGTTTGACATGGGTATCTTGTCATCATGTTTATGTTCACTTTCAGTTTATACATTTCATTTTACCTTTACCTATTTTTAGGCTGAAAGTAGCTAGGACTTACCAGTCTTTATGACTGACCCCGTTTTGTTTCGCCTCTTTTTCTTCCGTTCCCCCCCCTCCAGGTTTGCAGGGAGAAAATGTTGCTACTTAGTGCGGGTTTTCTACTTCAAGATCATCATATATGGCTTGGACTTTTTTTGGCTATGGCTACTTTACTGTTTTACTTAGGGAATAATTTATGACTATTGTTTTATGCTTCTTTATTATTGCAAGACATGTTTCGATGTAAGTAATTTAATAGCACTTTGATGTAAAAGGTTTTAGACCTTACTACTTTTGTTAAGTAATGAAATCATGTTTTCTTCCGCTGTTTCTATATGTTCTGTCTTGTAATATTTCTGTGCATGTTTACCTGGATAATACTCCACCAAAGCTAGTGCATTCCCTTTGTGAGTGACCCTAGCGGAGGTGGGGTGTTACAACTGGGTTGGTATAGCAGTAGGCCCCGGTCTAGGCACACCTGTAAGGTGCGCCCTTGTATATTTACAAGGGCGCACTTGACAAGTGTGCCCCTGTAAATTTACAAGGGCGCGCTTGTCAAGTGCGCCCTTGTTAACTTACAAGGGCGCACCTGCAAGATGCGCCCTACCCGAGAGCCACAGCAGCAACCCGCTGCTTCACCTGCACCTAACATGTTACAAACCGCATCATAAAACCAAATCAAATACAACTCTTATGCTTATAAAATGCAAACGTGCACTATTGAAATGCAAATCATTCATTCATTCATCAAACTGAAAGTACAAATCGTTCATTACATTACAAATCATTCGAACAAAATCTCAAAATACATCTCCAAACTTTTTTTTGACCACATTTTCTTACATCAATCATATAGAACTCATTTTGACGGACATATCGATCTTTTGTGCCCTTTTTGACCACATTTGCTGCAAGTATCTTGCTTACTTCCTCCCATTTTATCCATCATAACTTTAATTCTTGTCGAACAAGGACGCCCCATCTTCCTTTTTGTATGTGGAGGCAATATGGTCGGACCGTGATAGGCATCCCAATATCTACTATCGAGAATTGGATGAAAACTTGGAGCATAAGTTGCTTTATTATTTTCCATGATGAACAAAATTCATAGTACGATATATTCGCTCCTCCAACGGTTTGAGCACAAGCGGCCATCACATGCAAGCATGGCAATTTTTGCAATAGCGGAATGTTGCAAGTGCAAATACACACATTATCATGTAAAGTCATGGTAAATGCTTTTCCAAATTGATCATTCACTTGCCATTCGGTTTGATTGAATCTAACAATTCCACAATGTCATGTATCGACATCATCATCATCATTTACATCGATAGCAGAAGATCCAGAATCCGTCACCCACTTGCTTACCAATCGACATTGTACTTTTGTGAATCAATTTTTGTAACCCTATACACCGTTTCCTTTAATTCATGGTAGGAGCAAAAAAAATCGACCTTTGAACCTTTTTGTTTGCCACCAACATACACCGGCGCATTATTTTCTTTTAAGTTCAACTTCCCATCAAAATAGCAAATAACAGGGATAAAATCCGACATAGTCTACAATGAAAAATTTGCAAGGTATAAGGATAATTAATTATTAAACAAATATTAGTAACATAAGAAAGCAAGAAAAACTAAACCTAGGGTTTGAATGAACTTGACAAACATAAGAATTTGAGATAGGGTTTGAGTTTAATCTAAATCAATACCTTCAAATTGATGTGCAATAGATGATAGAAGTAACCCAATCAATAAACCTTGTTTATTTTGATAATTTTTGAAGATTTTAGGGTTTTTTGGAGCCAGTGGAAGAATGGTACGAATTGGTACTTTTTTACCCGAAATAGTAAAAAGAAGAATGACAGAGAGTAGCAGGAAGTAGGTAGGGTTTTGGTTTAAATTATAACTGGCGCACTTTTGGCGCAATTGTGAAGTGCGCCAGTTATAATTTTAAGGGGCGCACTTGGCAAGTGCACCCCCAGTTAATTTTTTTAAACTATTGCCACCTCATTGCTGAGGTGGCAAAAACTGATCTATTTCTGCTAATAGTTTTAAAACTGGCCTATTTCTGCTATTTATTTAAAAAATTAGCTTATTTTGAAAATTTGTCCTTAATAAAATCAATTTATAATACAAGACCCTCAGTTTATAATATAAAAAAATTGAAAGACTTTTAGAGTTTGACTGCAATTTATGATACCATCGTAATGAGAACAAATATTTTTTTGGATCACATCAAATCTTAAGAGATGACAAGGGATGATTAATATTTTAATCCGACCCCTATAGGGTCAAGGTTTAGCCTTTGTCCAAACCCTGTATAATAGTTGATCGTTTAGCGTTATACATAGATCGGTCAACTAGTTGATTAGTTTTGGTACAACTTGAACCTAGGACTTCACCTTAAAAGTTGTACCAAATTTCCATCCATAAACTTCTTTCTTTCGTCCTTACTTCCACATCTAGCCAAAATTTATTCTTCTTCTATTTCTTTGTCGTCTCCGCGTTTGCTTCTTTTTCTACGCTAGTTTGCACACTAGATCTCGCCCTACTATGACTCTAAAATCTAGCCTCAATTTCTTCTCTCCGATCATTTCTTATCCCATAACACCTATTTTCACTATCCGATCTTTCAATGTATCGTTTAGGTCTCATCTCTAGAGAGACTATTTGGTTAGATCAGAGTGAGCATAAGATTCGATCGCTTTAGGGCTAATAGAATTAGTCTTAGCAGTTGGATTTGCACTGGTCCTTTTCTTCGAAGTTTTTGAGTAGGGTTGTTGTTTGTGCTGCATCTGCCTTCGCCGTATCTTGTTGGAATAAATTTTGACGAAGGCAATCGCTGTTTTGGAGTTGAAGATTAAGCTATCATTGGGTGGCTTTTCCGAAGTGAATCTCGATTAGATTTTAGAGTCATTGGTGTTTTACACAAACTTTAATGATCTTTGGTTTGATTGACTTTAGAGATTTTGTAGCAGATCTCTTCTTCCTAAATATCTATTTTGTGTTCGGTAATCTATATTCGAACTTCCCATGTAGATGTTTTATTCATCTAGCATATTATTTTTAAGATGGGAAGTTACGACTAGATTTGTCTCATGATGCGGAAATCAATCTTTTCTTGGATCGGTGGCGTAACCATCATTTGGTACGCATCATCTTTGATTCAGCTTGTTGTCCATGTTTGCTGTTTCGCAGAGTTACTTGCTGTATTTTCACCTATCCATTTTTTCTTTAGATAATGTTAGGTGAATCTCCATAAAAAGAAGTTTTGTGATAGGTTTCTTTCATCATCTCAAGTTCTGTCTTAAAATAGATGGTGATATGGGAACCTCCAACAACACCATAAACGTATGCAATACGAGATTGAGCATTTTTCTATCATGATATAACTAGTCAAAGGTCATAGAAACAATTCAAGCTCCAGTTGTGAAACAAGACATCTCGTTGGTTATAGGAAATGTTTTGGGAGTTTTTTGTTGTTGTTTACTTTATTCCTTTTTCTTTCCAGCAATTTTTTTTGGCTTATTGGTAGTTCGTGCTTGTAACTGTTAATGTTGTCATTTCTATAAATCACACGACGATGTAATGAAATTTCAGTTGTGTTTGTCTTTAACGCTCAATTGTATTAGAATTAGAAATGAAATCTCATGTTTCTTATCTAACTAACAGTTTTTGAGCTGGAAAGTATAGAATATTGTGGTCGATAAGTGTTAGCAAAGGCCAAGTTTTTGTGTTGTTTCGCCACAGATATATTTATTATTTGTCGCATATTCCATTTTGAGCTAAAATTTATCATTGAGTTTTGTATGTGGTTTTCGTTTTTGCATTTTTCTATGAGACCGACCTCCTTCCACGCCAACATGTGACTTGAGTCATGTAAGTTTCCGCAACATATATTTTGAAATCTTTTCTAAATGTTGTTGAAAAAATATATTTGGACTAATTTACTTCCTCTTAATCCAATTTATGTAAAAATATGGATTTGGATATGGTAATTCACGTATGTTTAAACATCTATTTTATATAAAAATAGATGGTTTAAATGTAGCAAAGCGCACGTTACCAAAATTTTGTTTTAGTGCAAATTTGATATCGAAAATAAAGCAGTACCAAAAAAGAATTACAAAACTTAAATAAGGATTTAAAGCGGAAATTTGTTTTATGGAAAATTTCGATTTTATAGTCACATGAAAAGCATAAGGAAGATTTTGGATGATTTGTTCACGCGTTTTAATAGTGAATTAGAGACGAGGATATGTTAAAGACGTTAATTATAGCAAGGGAAAGACCATTTCAGCCATGAAAATGTTGCTTTCATACCTTGTCGACGATGCATGCGAGTTGTTAATTAATTCTTTTTACGTTTTAAAGCATGTTTTAAAGCCTCCTTCGCAGTCTATAGATGAAAATTTTTGGAGTATTTTGGGGAAGTTGAGGAAAAATTCCATTGTAGGATCAATTGGAACATTTACAAGCGGAATAAGCGTGGAATTTCTCCTCTTTGATTTCCTTTTTCTGGCTTAGGGGAAATTAATAGAAAATGATTTAGAAGCATTTACATGTTGGATGGTAGAGTCTGGATGAAAAATTGGTTGCTTCACACTTCTATTCGTAGTTGTGTTAAGGTTATGGATGAAAAATGTTTTCAAAATTTTGCATTGATATAGAACTACCATTATATTTTAGGATGTTTCATCATGATTTCACAAGTGTTTTCTAAAACAAAATGCATATGTAGGAGGATCCAACTTGGAATCATTATGTTTGCATATTTTTAGGTTGCAATTCATTATGTACACTTTGCGCGGGAGCACAGTGGTTGCAAAATTGGATGTACACTAATTGGTTGTGTAGTTTAGAATAATTAGATGCCATCACCATGGCTTCGTCATTGGTAAAATTTTGGGATGAAATTTCCTTTAAGGAGGGAAGACTGTAACAAGGCGGAATTTTGGCGAAAATTAATTTTGTTATTTAATTAGATTTTCAAAAACGTATTTTTTGCAAATGATAGGATTTGATCACGATACTTGCACCATTGTGTTTGTAATGGAATTCTAGTCAATTTTTATGTTTAAGACTCCGTGTTCGACGACGGGAATTCTATTGATTAGAAATCCGTCGTGAAGTATAATAAACCGCAAGCGCACGGGGTATAATTGTAGTACGTGAGTGAATGCGAGTCGATCCACGGGAAAAGATGTAATTCTAATTTTATTCAGTCAAATTAAAACGAATTTGAGTGAAGATTTAACTAACTAACTACAACTAAACTAAACTAACAAACCAAGATAGATAAAAATATGAGAGTTAAATAACAATTTAGGACACACTCTAGATCACATGAATCAATATAAAATGAAACCATGGCCTCTTTTTTTTGGTCATTTGTGAATTTAGTTGATATGATTATTATAAGCATATCTTATTCATGCTATTAATTAGCACAAAATAAACTATAAAACTATAACATACCCACTAAATCACCATACTAGTTTAAATGAAAAATGACAACAAGATGAAAGTGAAATTTACTTTAAGCATGGCCTATGAACTATTAATTAGAATAATAGACCATCAAATTTTTATTTCAACATTCACCTAATCACCATAATCATATGTAGATGAAGAGGTAATTAGTAAACATATGACTAAGCATAGCCTATTTGGCATCAACAATATAGGCTATCAAATTCAATAATGAACACATAAAACCAATAACATCAATATGCCATGAAGCACAAAAAGAGAGCATGTATAAAAAAATTATGTTGTATCTACACAATCAACAGAGCTTCATTACCCCTAAGCTAAAAGGGATTAGCCTTTAATATATGTACTCATGACAACAAAAGTGATTGCAA